>JACDQD010000001.1:32681891-35081891 GCA_019843655.1 Lethocerus indicus
CATCGAGCGTTTCTCAGTACACTTTTTTAAACGTCTAGGAAATCGTACGTACGCTATTCCCGTACAGTTATTCCACGCTGTCTGATAACCCCTGACGCGGGCGCTGACTCTGAGCCCGTTTTTATTGATTAATAGGAACAGCGCTGCAGAGTATGCTGAAACGGTTTTCTCTTCTTTTTTGTTAAATCCCGATATTGGATCGGGGGATTTTTCCACTCCTATAACGGAAATACGGATTAGAGCGCTCAAATTCCCGCGAAATAGATAGCGCTTAGCGAGGCGCTAATCGCCGGTCGATTGCTACTGGAAGTATTTCGTGTCACTTCGGCGTTCATCTCAGATAAAATGATCTTAATTGTCGAGCGATTTGACACCATTCAGAACTCTCTCTCTCTTTCTTCAAGGCTCTGGCCCAACTAATAAAAAAACTGATTAAGCTCGCTGGGTAAGTTTCAGAAATTCGCTTTGAGAAACTTGGGAATCGGGAGTAATCGGAAAATTGGTCTATTCTCCCTCTAGTCTTATCTGAAACCGGTAACCTACCCACAGCCCGCTTAGTATAATGCTTTTGGTCATGGAGTGGGGCATACTGTTATTATCAGCAACCTTCGCAAACCTTCCCTTCGTCGCGATACTAAAATTATCAGTACAGACGCCCACGACGACGTTTATTCTGGTCTGCAAGTTATCGATTGCTCACATCTCACATATCTCGACTCGAACCCAAAAGCCTCGGTATCGGTTGTTATATGTAATCGGAGTGTAATTACCAATTATAAAAGCAGTGTTAACGCACTTAGTCCGAAGTTCGATTTCGACTCGGAAGAGTCGATTCGGACTCGGAAAGAATCAACTTAAACCGTAAATCGTTAAATCGGCTCCAGTCCCAAATAGGTTTAAAAAAACAAAATCCTTACTACAATAATTCAACAAAACTCAAGAACGTAACTCTAACAATAATAATTTACTATAATAGTTTCAACAGTATTATTTCACGATAGCAAACAACTCTCACAATACTCGCTCACTCGATACTATCCCAACACTAACTGCCCAACATATAGTAGGCAGAAAGGGATTGGTCGAATCTGTAGGTCGTGTTGATGTTTACGAGCTTTAATTCTCTCCGGTGGAGTATGCCTGCACATAACGTATATATATATATATATATATATATATATATATATATATATATATATATATATATATTTAGATACACACAAACACCCACCCACTTCAATTCCTTGTGAATTTCTACCTTAGTACACCCAGTCTTATCTACGCTGTCTTAGCTCTTCGACAGGTAGAGAAAATAATTATTACTTGTAAATAATTTAATCGACTCTGCATCCTTTAGAAAGTATGTTTAACACGTTGCAAATAACTATTAGATTGCCGCGTTTTCTACTTAAAACTAGCCATTCACCTTCTTACGGTGTCTAGATCGGCCCACCTTGCAATTGCGGGAACGGCCTTATTTATTCTGTAACATGCAATTTATCTGCGCCACTTCGGCGTCGGTCCGTTTCGAGGAAAGTGTAACACAGACTTCCTGAAAATTATTATCGCTCCAAACGACGTATTATCGCACTCTCCCACCCCACCACGTGAATTCTACCAAACGGTAGTGAAAGCACACCTTTCAGACGAGAGAATGAGCTTGGAAGAAAATATTTCTTGACCGTCTCGAAATTGTTCGAACATTTAAAACAAACGCGTTAAACAAATTATCTCAACGCGTTCAATTGCGACGCTTTAATTTCGTCAGTTTACGAATATTTCGATCCAATTTCAGTTGGGGCCACGCCAATACGTTCCTACACCGTTTCTGGCAACTAAGCATGATGTTATTAAGCTTAGAAAATATAATTCAATAATAAATAGCGGACCTAACAAGGATTAATTAGTGTTGGATGAGAAAATAATTTGTATTTGCGTAAATAAATTTTACCTTTCGTCTCATGCAATCGTTCTTCGCTTAAACTTGGGCAGAACTTAACTCCGCCCTTTAATTTTTTTTTATGTAATTTCAATTTTTCATTTCGCGTTTTCTATCCCGAAATCGTATCTTGTTTAGCCGTTATTCTAATTCGCTTTAAATCGTCCAAGTCCTCTAAATCGAAGCTGCTGTAGCACTTTCAGCATGATTTCAACCGACGGATTACCAACTGCGTAGCACGGCTGTGAGTGGGGAGCGGTGTGGCAGACTAAGTAGCCGCTCTTGTGGAACTCGGTGTTTTACTCGGTGACTAAGTCCAGCGGCTTTGAGACTTTTTTCACCGGAACCACCGGCGCGCTCGACCGTGAAATATTTTTAAAGCGCAATTACGGTCAGAAATAGATAACAGATATTTCCCCGACGATGACGCCGATTGTGTCGGACACAACGGCGAAGGATCTTTCTGCGCCGCCGAGAAAATCCTACAAAGAAAAGATACAAATAATTTTATTTTTCAATAAATACAAATATGACATCGATAAAACGATATACAAATGGTGATTCGTACATGCATTCCGGCCTACGGATGCAATAATTGAACTGTTATTATTGTTCTTAAAATGCAGTTGTGAGTCGATCAAACAGGCGAAATAAACGACGTTGGACTCGAGGCGGATCGAATAGAAAATCCGTTCGAAACTCGGGTTCGGACCGATTGTTTCATTTTCCCAAAATACGTTAGGCAGCCGCGAGAAAACCTGGGAAGAAAAAACACCCGAGAACAGTATTTCTCGAGAGTGACTTCCGAAAAGACGAACGGGCTGCCCTGTGATTGGATCATTTACAGGTGATAAGTGATGAGAGATCTCATAGGTGACTTTAGTTTTTTCTCACCCACGTGCCGCAAGGAGATAAGCCAGATATATCTCTTGCACACCGTGCTCTAACCTTTAGCGAGCTGTTATTCATTTAGATGTACGTACATTTTCAAAACTAATAGTTGTTAATCACTAGTACACAACTAATTTAATCCTAGTTGGACGACTAGGAATAAACTGGTTAGTTGTGTTTGTAACTAATTTTTTCTCAGCTAAAAAATATCAAAGTTTTACTTCTTAGACACCACAACCGCTGATTTTTACTGAAAGGCTTTGAACTGCACTTTATATGAGGAAAAGATTTGTAATTGAAGAAAATTGGGTCCTCAGGTAGAACTCCGGATTCAAGCAAACGACGGTACTGGATAACCATCGCCGCACAAATAATTTATAACTGATTTATAACTATTTATTACAATTATTATCGTATTATTTTTTTAACACCACGTTTGTATTTCAGGTAGATCCGTCCTGTTCGTAAAACGGCCGCTTGGGGCGCTAACTATCATCTTCCTACACTCCCTTGTCGTAGGGAAAATGTTTTTATTCTGCTAAATATCTGCAGCTATGGTTTCTATTACAGGCCTTCCTATAAGTTCTAACTCAATTGACGGATTCGCCAGACATTAAATTTAGTCATTAGGAGGGAAATTTGTTCACTTTAATTTGTTTATTCATGTTCGATTTTTGCCGAAGTGTTTAAGTCGCTATTAACAATTGCCGCATTTTGTGCAAATACTAATGAATACAATTATTTATTATTTAATAAATACAATACTGCACTTTAATTAAGTACATTGCATAACTCTGAAAATAACTCATATCTATGTTTCTTTTCTATATGTTTATGAACAAGAACATGCATAAACTGGAGGTCTCCAGGAGCAAGTGCACCCAATGAACTTTAGTTAAGTACATTTCACAGTTAAGCACTTTTTTTATAACTTACCTTTTATTTTTATCTTACAATATTAAGATTTTATTTGCTTATGAAAGTTTTGCTTTCTCTAAATAAAAATGATTAGATAAACTAGCGCCCCCGAGGGTTGTGCGGAAAGATACTTAACTAAAGTTCGTTGAGTGCACATGAGCCGATAAACTAGCGCTACCCTGAGTGTGTTGTGGAAATGTACTTAACTAAAGTTCGTTGGGTGCACTTACACCGATTAACTTTTTTTCAATAAATTTTTGCTCAACAAGAAAACTTTTATGATCGTAAATACACAATATTAGATAGATTTCCTGTCATATAATTGAAAGTCAGAACCTAAGAGTAGTGTGATCAAATATATATTTGACCGATAATCCAACAAAGACTTAAGCCGATAAACAAAATCCCTCCCAACCCAAATAAGGCAAACAACATCCCCCAAAACACAATAACAAGACACACACACACACACACACACACATATATATATATATATATATATATATATATATATATATATATATATATATTTATATATATACGACAGACAACCACCACAGTACAAGTGATAGTGAGAGTGCAGTGAGGATGCCCAAAACGCATCCGAAGTGACTAACTCCGCTACTGAAGATGGCGAGCAACCGAAACCCATCTAGCAAAAGACCAAACCAGCGAGAGGGGACAGAAACACGAAATCTACGGTATTCCAACCCCTCGCAAACCACAAAACAGGTATTCTAAACCAATTTTTTATGATAAGAAATATTTTTAGTGTTGTCAAAATTGAAATGTAAATTCAGAGCCCCCGTGGGAGGCCATTTAGGCGGGACAAAAGCATCATCTTATGTTCGGATTTATCTCGGGGGATAGGCTTTTTCCGGGACAAACAAAGGACAAAAGCCGAGGTGCTTTCTTTGTTTTTTCCCCCTATAGAGGGAAGCCAAATTAAGGGGGAAACTGTGAGAGAAAAGGCAATAAATAAAGTGTACTTCGAGCCGAAGACAAACGATAAGGCGGGCCGAACTAAGATTAGTTGACCAGTTCCGGCCCTAGAAAGCGTCCCTCGGGAATAACCCTCGGGCTTTCCGAAAATCTTCCCCGCTCCACCCATTCGAGATGAACCGCTGCCCGTTCCAATCTCCGCCCACTTCCTATTTAAACCCATCGAAGACTGGCGGCTCAATACGTCCGTTTATGATGGATTATATTCGGTGAAACATACCTCCCTTGAGTATGTTTTATTATTCGTGAATATCATCGCGCCTAATTGCGGTCGGTTATGCCGTTCGATCCTTTACTCTGAAATCGGGACAAACGTTCAATTTTCCGAAAGTATTTTGTTAATTTGAAAGGGCGGTTCACCTTGGATGGCGCAGATTAATTTTGATAATGCCGCCAGCTGACCTTTGCCAAAATTTGTCACACTTTCGTCTGGAAATTCGAAATAAAATAACCACCAACCACTTAAAGCCTTACGTTAATTAGTCATATATACGAAAACAAACACTTCACTGGGATTGAAATAATAAGTACTTACTCCTTACAGTATTTAAACCATAATCAATGGCTTTGACAGTAAGCTGAAATCTTTTTATTAATTTTGTGGCCTAGACGAAAGTCACTAGTACTATTATTATTCTGAAAACTCCGATTTGGTTTATTGTTTATGTAAGTCAATGTTATATACAAAATCTCGAAGTTTAGTTTAATTAATAATGTAAACCTATTATGAAATCCCGAATTTCACGCTGACTTTTATTATTGTCCGAATTGGTTAGCGGATCAAAATGAGACCGCACAGAACAGAAGGTTGACAGGATCGCCAATTTGTTTTCTCAACCTTTAACTGAAACTGAGCCAGGGTTGAGCCACGAGGCGTTAAGAAGTCCGTGTTCGAGCGGACAGAACGTTTCGAAATAGAACCGTTTCGTGGTTCGGAAGGGGCTAGTCCGGCCGATGCAACCAGCGACCAACAGCCCCGCATATATTAACAGCGACCCCGAGCCGCGATGACGTCCGCGTCGACAGATGGCGACGACGTTTGAGATGACGTTTGACACTCTAAACGAGACCCGTATACAAGCATACAGATGACGGATGACTATACCGGGAGTATAGTCCTATTTCTATATTTGTCAAGTAATCGCCCCTCCGTCCGACATGGAATAAAAGAATGGCTCTCCGGGGCAAACCAAATCTCAGCCGGCGTTCAGAGTTTAGCGAGTGACCTATTTCATAATTTCGAGACGTGTAAAGAATCCAGGTCTCGACCCTAGCGCTGCCCACTATTATTTAAATTGCACTAATTTACATTTCTATGGGATATGTAACAATTCTCGGTCCTTTCAAAGTTTGTATACAAAAGATGCATTGTCAGGCGCATAAAGGGGTAACTATAATTGCGTCTAATATAAATGATGAAAAAAAAATATGGATTGTTAGTTTTTTAGTTTATGTTTTATTGATTGGGATCGAACGAGGGCCTCCTTATGGCCAAAAGCAGCCTCAGATTTCTTGGTAGCATCAGATCAAGCGTTTCTTTTAATAACACAACTTTTAAAATACTTCATTAATTAAATGGGCTATTTCATAATTTTGTACAATTCCCGTTCAAACAATTACGTAAGAACAATTTTATGTATATTGTCGAATTAAAATTCAGTAAAATATTTACTTGAAAGTGCAATGTCCTAGTGAACAGAAAAGTTATTTTTTGCTCAAAAATGTTTTATTGGTATGCTTGAGATTGATCATGGCGAAAAAATTATATTACAATTTAAATGGTAGGGCAAATAATTTTTTATTTATAATATATTAATTCTGCATTATCTTCCACCATCCAATTGGATGGACTACGTTGATTATGTTACTTCGAAAATTATAAAATTTTGTTAATAAAGTAAAAACCTGAAACTGATTGATGGCATTTCTGATAAACAGCACTTGAATGAATAAGGGGTTATAAGTTTTAGTATTTAAAATTATATACAAGAATGTTTCAATATGTCAATGAAATGTAAATTAATTATACAAAATGGTCTGTTTAGACTTTATATCTTATATAACATGGTCATTATATTGCTGAATAATGAATGGTTATATATCATTTCTTGCTTAAGACTTGACTAAAAGGGAATGAATGCAGTTGGAGTTAAATGCTCACTGTTCTCTAGTTTTGAAGTTATTGTTCTGGTTTAATAAGCAACTGAAGGTGTATCCAATGCTCTTTGAATGAAGGTCACTGAATATAAAAGTAGTTGATCAATTTCAGAAAGCATGTCCATGCCATTAATGATTTTAATTTGCAATTGTAACATTTCTTAGTATCCAATATCATTTGAAATTCTAACAGTCACTAAATGAATATCAACAATTGGTCTCTCTTTGTTACTTTAAAATTAAGTTACAAACAAAAATCTAGAAATAACTGCATTTTTTAGTACCTATAAAATTAATAGTTATCTAGTTATTTTTTTCATAGTCATACATTAATATTTATTAATAACACTTATAACAACAATAAAAATTACCCATTATATATCTTATATAAATATTTTCTATATTTCCAAAATTCATTAAAGTTGGTACTAATTGAATAATATAAACTAATTAATTAGGAAAGGATTATTTTTAGTAATATATAAAACGTAGTAGTTCATATAAATTGTCAAAATAAAACTGTTCACTGCAGCGTATATAATAAATTAATTTAAAAAAACCAATAGAAATTTTTCATGCCTCCTTACTTACTAAATATGGCAGTATTGCTATTAATTGTTAAAATATAAAATATAAATATAAATATAAAATAAGTTAAAAATAACAGATAATGATGTATAATGACAGATAATATATGCAATTTAAAGGAACAATTAAATATCAATTTATCATAAATTACTAAATAAAAATTAAACTGAGTAAAATAGATTATTAAGATTACTAAAATAATATTATAAAATAATCATAGTAAATATTTATAACAATGTGAAAATAAATACTGAAAATTTCTATTTTTACTTTATGAATGTATTATATCTATTTTAAATTAATAATATACATTACAAATTTTACTCTGGCATGCAGTTTATGGGAACTGATTAAATATTATATATATATATATATATATATATATATATATATATATATATATATATATATACCAATTTATAATGTAATATATAATATGATTTTAATACTTACATGTAATTTTTTACTTATATAAAAACTATTGCTAGTATATAAGTTTAATACTATAAAACTAATATTATAAAATAATTATAATTTTATTTCTATAATTAGTTTTATTTTTTTTTACGAATATATTAAGTATACATGCGTACAGAATTAAAATAAAATGTACTAATATAAAAACAAATTTTACATGAAGAGAAATTTTTCTTATAACTAAGAAGAACTCTGAGTTACTTAGACATTAAAATCATTTATTACAGTATTCAGTAAAATATCCAGAAATTACTGCAAGCTAAGAGTGATACTACATACTGAATTATATTTTATAAGAATAATATTACATTATTTTTATTATATTAATATTACATTATTTTCCAAATGCAATACTAACTAATCACATTATCTATAATTAGTGACCACATGATAAATAAATATAAAAACATATAGTTCTTTAATTCTGTTGGATAATTCATTCATTTTGTAGGGATAATTTAAATACAAATTTTTAAATAAATTATGGAATTTCTTATATTAAAATTTATAATAATTAAATTAAATGGAATTATTAAAAATCATATAACAGATTTATATTTAAAAAAAAAATTTAATAAACTCATCAAAGGAAGTATGGTAATTATTCCTATTTAGTAAACATTGAATAGTTCTTGAACATCTTATTTAGTAATAATCTTGAATATATTATATGACATAAGTGTACTTAACAGTAAACATCTTATACTCACCCCCCTGTAATATAATTTGCATGGTCACTAATGGGGCAACATATATACATGTTTTATTTCACTATTATACGTTTTTATTCATAACACAATATATTTTAAAGCAATGAATGTTATGAGAAAAGAATTACTGATTATAATTTGTTCAGAAACAATTGTAAATAAGTAATGCACATTTTTTATATTCAATTAAGTGTAAAATAAAAAACATTATTAATTTTATAATAACTTCCCAGGTATTAAACATGGATCATTAATAAACATTAAAACAATACCAATTTGAATACCTAATTTTTTGATGTATTTTTAATCTAACTCTTAAATGTATCTCATTACAAAAAAACGTGTTTTAATTGATGCCAAATAGTTCATAAAATGGTACAGAATACCATTTTGAATTATGATATTAAGTTTAATTATTACTGTTACTTTTAATTTTAAATTATTTTTTCAGTCTAGTAATTATTATGTAAATTTCCGTAAAATTGGAATGATTTTAGAGTTTACTCAATCAAATTTTCGATCTATTTACAAATATTAATTTGCCCTAGAAGTGGGGCAATAAATTTTCGCCACCATTTATACAGTTTTTTTTATTTATAATCACTTTTAAATAAAAATAAATTATGTTCACTGTTCACCTGAGGCAATTACATTGTTTGCTTCAACATTGTGGGTGGGGGAAGGGTGACAGTGGAAACAACTGTCACTGCACTTTTACTGTGCACTGCAAACGAGATGCCCACTTTAAATTAATCAAATTAAATTAATCTGATAAAACCTTTTAGCCAATTAGAATTTACTAAGAATTTTCTAATTGTTATTTTGAATATTATTGAGCGTAGGGTATAATATGGCAGTCAATTAAATGATTAATATAGTTGAAAAATATATAAAACAATTATATTATTTAACATTAATAATCTTGTCGATTTTTCTTATTGCAACTTTTTAATGTTTCATGTTATCAAACTGGATGGCTTTGGTGAGTTTGCTACGTCGCGTAACAATTTGTATAATTTTGTCTTAACAAGTAAAATGTTTTAATAACCCAGCCAATTTATTTTATGTAAGAAAATCGAACTCACCATGAAATACTCGTTATTTAATTTAATAAAAAAATAAAGCGTTTTAAAGGTTAATGGATTATTAATTCAAAACGTAGGCAGGGCTGTGTGAAATATACATTTTTTTAATTTTAAGATATACATTTTGCGTGTAAATTGTATGGCCGTAAATAAATTATGAAGTTATAATAAGAGCTCCGCCCCCAGTTTTGTTGCCCAATCCAAGTGGACTCCGCTCCGCTGGCAATGCGGCCATATTGGTTACAGCCCTCCCCTAACAGGTCAAAGATACCATCGACACTACCTATTTTATCAGTGTGTGACAGTGGTCATTGCAAATTATTTTTAAAAGAATCCTTACCTTTTTCGGCACCGAGAGAATGCACTTATTAGTTCTCTTCAGCGGTAAAATATGTCAAACTTTCCTCTCCAAATTTCTGAACTTATTAGAGAACTACCGTATATTTCGTGTGTTTCTGAATCCTCTCGCTGGTTTGGTCTTTTGTTACACCGGTTTCGGCTGCTCGCCATCTTAGTAGCGGTGTTAGTCACTTTTGGCTCTTTGGATGTTTTTTGGACATCCTCACTTCACTGTCGCTGTCACTTGTACTGTGATGGTTGTCTGTCTGTCGTGTGTATATATACGTGTCTTGTTATTGTGATTTCGGGGGTGTTGTTTGTCTTCTTTGTGTTGAGGGGGGTGTGAGATTTTTGTTAATGTGCTAAAGTCTATGTTGGATTGTCGCATCTCTGTCAGGCAAGAAAGGCAAAGAGACGGATGTAATAGAGAGTATGGAGATTTTCAAACACAAACAAAACAACATTATAAATGAAAAGATAAATTCCCAAAGTGACCCTATATTCGCCCCGCTAATCCTACTAAAGGACCTCACCCGCCCAACCACCACCACCACCCCCCTTTTTAACCGATATAGACATAAGCCCATTAACAAAAATCCCACACTCCCCTCAACACAAAGAAGACAAGCAACACGCCCCAAAACACAATAACAAGACACGTATATATACACACGACAAACAAACCATCACAGTACAAGTGACAGCGACAGTGAAGTGAGGATGTCCAAAAAATATCCAAAGAGACAAACGTGACTAACACCTCTGCTTAAGATGGCGAGCAACCGAAACCGGTCTAGCAAAGACCAAACCAGCGAGAGGAGACAGAAACACACGAAATCTACGGTATTCCAACCCCTCGCAGACCAGAAAACAGGTATGTTAAACTTATTAGAGAACTCTTTTTCTAAACTGCTTAAGAAGGATTAACTGCCACCTCCACTATGGACAAATTAAGGAATATTATTAATTTGTATTACTGTAAAGAAAAAACTATAGCTTTTATTTTAAGATAGGGGGTTTGAAATATCATCCTTGCGATCATCCATCTCCACTCGCAGACCTGGTTCGTTACGAAAAATAGAATAACAGTAACAGTTTGTCCCGTTACTCAATAACCGTGTAGACAGTTGCAACATGCTTGCGGGACTCACTGCACTTGTAGCGCGGAGGTTGTTTCGTTTGTCGCGCATAAATGTAGCCGAAAGTGGTCTGGCGAAAGACTAAACTGGCGAGAGGAGAACAGAAAACTAAGCTATTCCAAACCAGATTACATACTAGGTATGCCTAACGAGTATAACTAATTGTCACTGATTGGCTTCCGCGTAATTTTTCCTGTGTTTGGAAACCAGCCGAGCGGGCTCCATCGGAAGGATTTCTGCCCTTTCCTTCTGGGGCCCTGTCTGCTGTTGTCCGCTTCCGACGTTTCGGAACTCTTAAAAGTTCCATCATCAGGGCCCGCAATCAGGGAAGCAGACAACATCAGAGAGGACATCTATTATTGCCAGCAGTCGCAAACACGGTCGAGCGGTTTACAGGTAATCCAAAAGAAGTGTATCTATTCCGTTCAATCCGTCAGCCCTTTCGATATACCTTTATAGATAAATTACTAATAGACCGGTTTTACGAATTTGGTAAAAATAGGGCAAAAACAGGAAGGAAAGGGGCGATAAATTTGGTGGCACGACCGGAACAATACAAGAAATACAGAGATGTATAGGGTATTTCGGGAGGGCGGTCATTAGCCGGTGGGATCCGCGAGTCGACCCCCGGTATAAAGAACACAGAAAGGCGAAGAGGCCGGGGTTAAGGGGGGACAATAGGGCTAATTAAAGTGAAACCGATCGGGAAGATAGCCGTCTTAACTCTCGGGTATAAATCTACCCCCGCCACCGCCCCCACGGACATAAATTACCTTCTATCTACCGCCCCCGGGCCTAATTTCAGTCGGGTTTCCCTCTGCGCCGGAAGGCCGCTGAAAAATACGCCGCGCTCATAACCAATGCCGCTCCAGTTATTTATCAGGTCTCTGCGGCATGACTGATGACGTACCTGAAACTCCTTAAAATATATATATTGATATTGAGTGGATAAATACTACTGAGTATTATTTGAATTATGGAGAAGACCAAATCTTTGGTTCGAAGCCATAATAATAATTAGGCGATACTCTCTCGCGATTACTGACGACGGCGGGGGTTGGAAACGATTCTAGTTTATAAGTTAGAGAGTGGCGATACATTCCAATTACCGTGAACCGGGAACTCGAGATATCCATTCTGTTCTTTCAATTTCAAATTTCCATGACAACGATGTGAACGGGTTTTCTCCAGATTCAAGCCCTCGAAAATCAAATGGAGACAAATAATAGCTTCAGGTGTGCAATCAAGGATTGGAGACAATAATTGTTTCTGATTTTGTTTTTAAGAAGTAAATTGACAGTCAAATTGGACCTTTTTTCAACTGTACTGCGACTACACGCCAGCAGTTAGCCCTGTCCAGAGTACATTGAACTTCATTAGTGGGGGCGTGGAGGTGGTAGTTGAAGAGGGGTGGTTATGTAGAACGTAACCCGGGGCGGCCATGATCGGTTCTAAAGGGCACGAAATCCGGAAGCCGGTCCAGTCGCCATTTTGCATGAGCCCGGTTTTTCCCCCGTTAAAAAAAGAACACAGAAAAAAAAACGGGTCGGACCGGAAGTAATTAGGCTGTCGTTAAACGATACCTCCGGTGTCTCGTTAGCGAGCTCCAGGGGCCAATTAGCTCACGGCATCTTCGTTCCGGTCCCTTTCTCGGCCTTCCTTCCAGAACTACCCGCGGACATTGTCAACGACACTTTATGCGCTTTTTTTTTAAACTATTTTCCAGCAAATAAAGGCAGGCAGTTACACCCGAATTAAAATAAATTCCAATTAGAACGATTAAGGAATTAGAAAACAAAATAGTTTTAATAGACGACTCGTACCAGAGGGAGACGGTCGAATTGAAAAGTCAAGCGAGGTGGATAGTCCTAATAAATGACTTAAAAACGACAGGAATATCAAATTTAATGTCTTTTCAAAACGAAGGGGAAAAAAGCGGACATTTTTTTATTTCGGAACGTTTAGTTTCTTTCTCTCCGAACGGTTGGCACACTGCAATTTAGTCGATGTTTATAAATGGCATTGTCGCAAAGAGCGATACATTTTAAACCGGGGTTTTTATCGAATTATGATATCAATCACTTGCTGCGTCAAGCCAAACTGTTTACCGCCGTTAGGAGATAAAAGAAATGTCTCTTATATCGGACGAATTTTTATTTCTCCGAACCGTATAATGGCCGGCGATTGGAACGTTTTTGCGCTGGGCGTTCGGCAGCTTTAATTCCGCCTCCCGGATGTTCAGGGCTTTCGATGGACGGGCCCGTCCGCGAAAATTAAGACGCTCCCCCTTTCAAACATGTGTTCGACACAGCAAGAATTATCGGAATGTTGAACTAGACATAAAACCCGATTCCTGTCGAATCAGAATCTAGGCAATATCGACACCCCACAGGTTCAACTTCATTAAAGGCTTATAAGGACTTTTTTAAATCTATTTTAAATTCAATTTTTTAAATCTATTTTATAATAGAATTTTTACCTAATCTAGAATTCCTTTTAGAGTCACCGATGTAATTTTCTGTCCCCACTCGTTGAATTAGTCTTATTACAGACCCGGTTTTGGGTTCTCGTCAAACCTGTAGCATTCGATCAGTAGACTGATGAATATCTTATGGATTTAAAAAAAGTTCATTTCAGTATTCGTTTTAAGAATTTTCGTGAGGTCTGCTGTTGTGAGGGTCTGACCACTCTTAGCTATTCTGGTGCTATTCCAGACGGGTTTCGGAATCTCGCCTCCGCCAGTAGCAATATCGGATACGATGCGTACAGTTTAATCTCCAAACTATCCGGCAAGATTTTAGGCAGCCGATCAATAATAATTCTATTCTTTAGTTTCGCTTCGGGCGTTTCGTACAGAAATATTTCCGGATACGCGTTTTTTCATACGAATCGTATTCTATAAACTTCGCAGTATATTATTTCGCAATAGTTTCGTAATAGTTTCGTAAATTTTAGCCTTTCATTCAAATAATTAATTCGAGGTTCATCAAATATCCCGCCCACCTTTACCTCTATAATTTAAATCTGACGACAAAATGGACATCCCTATTTGGTGTCGTGTACAATAACAAGTGGAAAAGAATGCGTTTGCAGCAGTGAAAGGGAGAGAATATTTGGATATTGTGAAATTTTATTGGTTCCAGGAAACGTTCCCTACATAGTAACAGTTCCGTTAACGCATTCCGGTGCCTTTCTAATTACTCCGCTCGGTTATCCTTAATTGATTTACGAGTTAAATTCGTTAAGATTTAAACATTCGGGATACGAATATTTTCACGGCGTGTCGAGACTCGAATTTTCGTTTCCAAAGAGGAGACATTTAAAAAAAATGTTTTTCAAACATCCCTCAGTATATTATCTCGGCGTAGGGAGGTAATCGGGTAGGATGAAGGGGGGCAAACGTCCCCCCTCGAATTTATAAAGGGGACACCGTCCAGACGACGTATTCAAATTCAGGGCTGGGACATTCGTTAAATATCCTAACACAATGTCTTAATTTATTGGTTTTTCGCGGAGCCGACCGCCCCCGCCCGCCCGTTGAAATATGCGGTTCCACACGAAATGTATAGGACTGTCCAAGCCGGCGGGAGTTACTTCTTTGAATACAATGGCCCGGTCTCGGCAGAGATGCCGGCGATAGATCCAGTCCGTCCGGGTGTTGATGCTCTCCGCCTTTATCGTTTTGCTTTTGTTGCACTCTTCCTTTTTAATTCCGTCCCACATATCCATTCGCCCCTCCCACCCGGTACCCCCTGTCCGGCACCCGGACATTTTATAACGCCGGTTATTAAATTCCGGCCCCCCGCCCCTTTCTGAGTCGCCGATAATTTCGCGAGGGGGAAATTTAAAAAACGCGCAGGAACGAAACGGCGTTGCAATTTTCCAATCGGACTCCCCGACAACAGACTTAGGACCGAATTAATAATTTACGACCGTATTTTGAAACAGAACTGGCCGTACGGTATCGAGTCGTGGGGATCCTACGAATTTTAATATTCTGATAAAAATACAGATATTAATATAATACGTGGTCGGAATCACTTCGGTACTGGCTCGTATATTGAATAGCGTCTCAGAAGTTTCTGAGAGCTCTGAACGGATATAGGAGCGGACACTCCCTTGACACAGACCGGAGGTAGATCGCGGGGATATTGTTATGTATGGGAAAATTGTTTTCTCCTTTAAATCAATCCAATAAAGTTATCAAACATTTGTTTTCTGCGGTAGCTCGCCGACGCATATTTCCGTATTTGGCTCTTTGAGTCGTGGAGTATCCTCTGATTTTTAAAACGGAACTCCTACCGGCGGCGGCGAAAAGTCCAAAACAGCTTCCTCATTCTGCTTCCTCATTATTAGATAGGAGGTTTTGGCTGAAACTCCCGTCCGATCAATCACAGCACAGAGCTACTCCTCTGATCACTTATTCCTGCTTTCATTTTGTCAAAATCAATAGGGAGAATTATAGATACTAGTGTACGGCTTTCCCGAAAGCTTATTTTCTTTTGTAAATTGTTTCCTACAGGAAGCGGCTCCCTTACCCGCGAGGTCGGCACGAGGGGGGTTGTATTCGGGGCCCCGAATATGGATTTATGGATATACGGAGTTGTTCCGGGGTGGGGGCGGTACGAGGGAAGCATAACTCCCCGGGAACGTTATTTACGGCCTCAGAGAGGATAACTCTATGGGGGTGCTCGTATGTGGGCCTCTTCCTATAACCACCCTGGAGCATCTGCCGGGTATGACGAACCGGGTCGTTCGCTTTACTTCTAATTTGATCCAATTCGACCGAAGAAGTAAATAAGGGGAGGGGGGGGTCGATTTTTAATTCGTTTCCACGGACATTAATGGCGGTGGTGAACAGTTTTTACAATATATAAAAATAACGATTATAACGGAGTCACCTCCACATTTTTAATCGGTTGAAATTTTAAATTAATTAATTTCATCTTCATGATTATTTATGGAGGGGGACCGTGCGTCGACACTCGCCAGTAGCATCTCGTCCTGTATGCAAATACAAATACTTTATTTTTATTAAAATAATATAATAAAAACCCGTGAACTTGAATTGTAGTCCTTTGTGGACGATCGGAATAACTGAAACGTCTTTTAAACAGTCAATGTCTCGCGGGGATTACCGGGGGTTTTCTGGTTTTTGAATTCCACCTGAAAACAATTCAACCGCGTTTCGATAAATATATATGAACTAATATTGACCCGGCGGTCTAGGGCTGTAAATACTGCCGGAACACGGCCAATCTATAACAGCCACAAAAGGGGGTGTTAATGTCCCTTCGAAATAACGTATCCCCCCACCCCCCGATATTAAATCATGAGGGTGTAATAACCTGCCCGGGCCGCTAGCCATTTTTATGACCCAATCAAACCACGTCTTCAGACTTTACGGGAATCTCGGGGAGAAAATAAAGCCTGGGCCGAGGCGATAAACCCAGAACTCAACCAGCCAATAGACAAAAGATATTTTATATATAACTATACCATCGGTAGCAGTTTTGCCTTCTGAATTAGAAACAGCTGAATCCTGAAAAAGAATTGTTGAATTTTAGAATTCACCCTCTTACACCTTATCCGGAATTCTACCATTCGAGCTACAGAATTTACAATAATCTTTATTTCAACAATTTTTTTCACTGTATTAGCGCGAGCGTGCCTCGGCGCTTTTTGTGATCGGAAGGAGCGCTTATTTCTCCAATCACTTTCTTTACTTACCGGCTAACATCCAAGGCAGGGTCAGGTTTTTCATCATTTATCTCTATAAATTTGTATTATTTCTTTTATTTACAATACGTAATAAATGCACCTATCTCGGCAAGCGGGAATTTCTATATTTGCATACATATATTTTTTCCTCTCGTATAGTCTAAAACATTGAAGACCCAACGAGAAAATAGTGTCCATAAGAACTAGAAGTACTGCCAGAGTCAGTCGTACTCTCGTGTACATTGTACGTATACACGACAGTTTGCATGTATCATAATACTGTATTTTATTCCCCTGATGTTGAGGGGAGGTGTTATAACTTGTATTCGTTGTCACTTCGTGAGCTACACAATTTACAAATATATTATTATTTAACCGGTATAGTGAGCCCGGTATAATGATAGGAAGTGGTTAACTGGTCTCAGAAGTGTAGACTCTTTACCTCTGTCTGTAAATTTTAATTTAAAATCGAGTAGCAGAGAATATATCTCGGAACTCTGAGAAAAACTCATCAGGGTCTCATATATAATTGTCAATACGCGGAAACACAATCGGAACTTAGTTATTGAACATTGATTGGTGTGATATCATGAAACGTGTTTTCGCTTCCGGCCGGTCGCGTTTCGAAAATAATTGTAGTGGCGCACAACTTAAAAGGTGAGGAGATTAGATTCCGAACCTCATCGTAGCACCATTCCTTGCTCGGAGTGATCGAGGCTTTTTCTTTTAAAAAAAAAAAGAAAAAAGATTTTTCCACGAGTTCAGACGTCGTCGAAATAACACGTTCGGCGGATTGTGGAGGAGTGGGACTTCTAAAAACGGGGTTTGTACGTGCCCCTGTGGCGTTCTGTTATTAGTGTAATTTGTGTAGTACGGCTCTTGTCGGAAATGTCCGGTGTTGGGTTACCCGGGTAATTAAACCGGGAAACTAACCGTTCATTATCCGTTTTCTCTCTCCCTCCCTCACTTTCTCTCTTTCTCCCTCTCTCTCTCCCTCCAGAAACGTCTCTACACGGCCTCTGTAATTATTATTCCCCCGAGTATATACCTGGGACGGCGGCCATCGAAATAGATGCCGCGGTATACGCGGCCCCTGGTATTAATAACGATCGAGGTTTTTTTTAAACTCGGGAATACTTTATGTACATGCCCACTTCCGGTCTTCAACCCCTATCTACTCCAATCGTGATTGATTATAGCTCTGAAGCGTGTTTTGTTGGTGTGAGGGCGGGTGTTACTACTTACATTTATTCCTTGTTATATCCACTTTTCTCGCACGCATGACATCTAGATTCATTTACATAAATTACTAAATGTGTACGCAGTTTATGCCGTGCGTAGACACATTGAAAGGTTTGCATTCATGTTCTCCACTTATTAGGAAAAAATCGAAATTTTAATTTTTCAATTGGCTATTTATTACATAAGAACGATGAATGTGTTTGGACCGAGGTGAAATATATAAACTGAAAACGAAGTAATCATTTGTTTACGATTGCCTTGCGGAGGTGGCCACTGCGTTTATTCTTTGTTGTTACGCAATTATTACGCACTCAAATAAATAAATAAATAAAAAATATATATATGGTGATGTAATTTATGTTATATAATATCATTAGCTATGTTACTCTTACGGAGGGGGTTAAAACACGTAAGTTTATTTTGTAATGAACCATATTTAGTCATTATCAGACTAAAGGATACCAACACATCGTTAATGAACGATGAATGCGTCGTACTATTCGTTGTACTATGTTATCTATCTTTATTGTTTTAGTCTCCACGTCAGAAAACCGCCCTCATCTTTTACCAATGTAGCAGGAAATCGTAGAAAATATAATTGACTGGAATCGCTTCTGCAGGGTGTTACGCGATGACCGTGTAAATATACAAATCGATGATTACGGCGTAATCAATTATCGATATCCACTGTGCCTGGAAGTGAGGTGTAGTCTGCGAATTTTATGATAAAACAATTGGTGGGAGGCGGGTTTTCGTCGATAAGACGGGTAAAAAGAGGCGGCGACCGAAAACCAGTGGTGGGGGATAGAAGAAAAAGCTGGTGGGAACCGACCGGGCTTTGCCCCCACCACGGTAGTACCCACTAGAGTTAAGTTGTAGAAGCCCTCCCCCCTGCATAATTTCGTAACTTTCATGTCCGAACCGAACTTTCTATTAAGAGCGAACTAGGTAACGCTGTTACGATAAATAATAATTCCTTTATTAAATATATTTTACAAACGCCCGAAGCTTCTGTGTTGTAAGGAATTGTGTCCTTAGTCAATTCGGGGGAATATAATTTTAGGACGGAAAAAACAAAACATATTTTTTACCCTTTTCCTGTTTTTCTTGTAGAATAAATGCGCATTGCAAAAAAATCTGTTGTCGCAGTATGTGTTTCGTCGTAAAAATTAACAGATAAATAAATTTTGGAGCGATAAATGTATAAAACATCATTTTAATAACACTGAAAAACTTGCTAACATTTCTGTAATAAAAAATGGTTATTTATTGCTCGCGGTCTCGAGGCGTGTTATGTTACGCGCAAAATTCAAAACAATTAAATAGCGTCCTTTAGGGAATTTAGGTGTGTGGAATTAAGTTTCAAACTGGCGGATCGAATGTTCAATTTGTAAATCCGCATATTTGCACACTGGAGCCGGTATTTTTGGACTTATCGTTTAATTAATAAGAGCGGGATGATATCGCCGGGGAAATCCGCCGCGGGATTGATCGTTTCATGATGGCGGTCCCGAATGGCCGACCGTTAGTCATCGAGCTCTGTAAGCCGGCTCTATTGAAACGTTCAAGGCGGTAGGAGGGCTCTCCGGTTTTCAAGGGACGGTTTTAAATGCCAAATGACGGACGCGGCCCGAATCGGTAAAAAACCGCCGGGGCAATCGATGGAATCGCCGGTGGGGGGGTATCGACGTTTAATCCTTGCCGAGCGGGTTCTACGAACGGGGGCCGTTGGTTGGTTCACCTGACCGCTAGGTAGCTCTCGCTGTCCATTCGCCGGCCTGCAATCAATTTCTGCGGCCGCGGACCCTTTCTGCCACCACCCCGCCTCCTTTTCCGGGGATCCGTAAATTATTCCGCCCTAGAATCTGTACACTTGAGATGGTTACAAGTGCCGTACTTCATTATCAAATACACTATCCGGTAAAGTTTTACAACTGTACTCGTAACACGACACATTCCATTGGGACCTATTGTAAAGCGATTCCTTTCAAAAACTCGTAACCGGGCATTTTTCTGTACCTCGAAAATATTTACTTTCCGATCCGACGTACCTAGGTGTCGCTGTTCCGTCAAATACGAATGAACAATTTCTAACAGAATACAGCGATCAGAACTGCAATTGCGAATCGATAATCGCCATAAGACGTGAATACGCTTGTTAATAAGGGGTTAACCCTTTCGCTACTACGGGTGACTATAGTCACCCGCCACAAAACGCCGCATGGAGACGACGGGTGACTATAGTCACCCGCCAGAAAACGCCGCTTATACACGAACGCCGCATCTCTTACAGAAATGGAACCAAAAATCAAGGCAGATGCTATCAACTCGATTTTTTCAGTTCGCAAACAATTGCAAGCGCTATTGCAATATTTATTTCATTCGACAGTGTTTTATCATTGGCCTCTGGCACTCGAATGTATAATAATAGTTAGTCGTAATTTGGATGCGTCAGAAGATAGGAACGAAACCTATACGTGATAAAACTGCATTAAATTTATATAAATATTGTAAATTGTGGTATAATCATTTTAAATTACAAAGTAAAATTATAATGTTACAAAGTCGTTTTTGAGACAAAAGTCTTGGCTCCGAATGTTAAAGACTGTGCGCGCTTAATGTTCGCACTTTCGGCACGGTGCTCCGTTCCACGCAAGCCACTCCGCGGCGGGCACCGCCGTAGCGAAACCAAAAGGCAAAATTTAAATTCATTAATAAGTAGTACTCTTTTTACCGTAACATTTTATGCCGAAACATTTTCGAACCATCCCTGGCAACGCTCGTTCTAGTTGTAAATTTTACAATCATATTTATAGATTAATTACCTACTATGTGCGATCAGTATTCTGTACAGTTACTTACTGTAATAGGCATTAATTGAAAATTACTTAAGTAATAATTGGCAGGTTCTGCATAGGTAGAACGCATGTAAGTACACAATATTTTCTAGACAGATTTAAAATAATAAATATGTAATTATTCTGCGGTTTATTGTTTGAACTTTTTAGTGGAAAAGTTTCGGAAGGAACACCAACGGCGATGAATTAGTGGTCGATGAAAATATTGAGAAGCCCCCTTCGACGCTGCTGGTGCAAGTCATTTCCGAGACATTGGCCAGAAGCCTTCCCGCTGGCCTATCGGTTTATGGGCTTTATCAGCCCCCTTTTAGGCTAATACGAACGAAAATCGAAATTGAATTTCAGGCCGGGGGCTTTTTTTATTGGGAAAAACGCTGGAAGGAAATTTATTTTATGCTTCATTTCGCTGATTCGGCGGTCAAATAAATTGGAATTAATTAATTAATTACCATCTTCAGTAGTGTTTTCTAACAGTCGTTGTACTTAAGTGTTGGAAATGGGAAGCTAAGTTGTTAACTCTGTATGAATTAGCACTTTTCTATCGTCTGGTCGAGATGGTGTTAATTGTGACTTTTGAGAATTGCAGGGTCGCATTTTAGTAAGGCATTTCTTGAATGTTTCCAATTGGTCAGAGTTAAATAGTTTAGTCGGTTTTCTGCTGGCTGATTATGTATCGACGATTCCCATCGAATTAAAAAACAAAAAGAATAAATGACGATGTCAACCAACTCTGTTAATTACGGCCCGAACTGTCGCCCGACTCCACGAGACGGTCTAGTACGGATAAATTACGAGAGGACCGCCGACTCCTATCTGGGGGACGCGATCGAACGATGTCCGAAAAGATAGAGGACAGTTTCTATGTTTTAATTGGCAATTCCGTTAGAACGGATGATGTATGTAGACGTTAAAAAATCTTTAAAAAAATCTAAAAAAAAAGCGGTCCTCTCTTTAGAAAGGAGTACTTCGTATTCTTCGGTGCCACAAGTATTTCGGTGTTAGTAGGGATCCAGCAAATTTTGTATATTCGATGCCATTTTCGTGTTCTCCATCAAACGTTCTCAGTTGGCATAATCGTAGACTCCGAACGTAAATTATATCCGACCCCATAGCCTAATTTTGAGTAAGTGTTATTAATCGAACGCCCCAATAGAGTGGACTGAACTTTTGTAATTAATATTGGGATTTGAACTTATAACTATAAAGGATGATTGTACAACAGAAGAAAAACAAAAAAAAAGTCGGAAGAAGTAGCCCCCCGACGGGGCGCGACACGTTCCTCGGAGTTTCCACATAATTAAACGGTCCGTTAGAATGCCGGCCACGACGGGGGCCCGCTATACCGTGCCCCCCCACTGAATGGGTTTTTGTTTTCTATTTTCCCCCCCTCTAGTCTGACTCCAGGAGTCATCAAATTTACGATTATTTTTCTCATTTTGAGGTTATTATTGTTGGGGTGCAGGATGAAGAGGCGGGGGGGGGGTGTGCGTGCCGGGGTCCCATTAATAATCCTGCTGTCATGGCGCCCCCCCTTCCCCTGCAACCCTCTTCCATCCGACCGCCCTATCTCCCTCTCTGTGTTTCCAGCTACGGGCCCCGGGTCCTTTTCAACCGACCCATCCTACGGGGGGAAGCCGAAAACCACAATAACGGGTATAACCCAACCCCACCATCACAGCACTCCCACCGAGCTGAAATACATTACATTAGTTATTCTCCACACCCTTCGCCCTTACTTCTGGTTTACGCTCCGCGGGAGAACAAGAGAGAGATGGAGGGATATTTGAGAGCGACTGTGAAAATCAAGGATTATCATATTGAGGAAATTGACCCCCTTGGTCTAAAATTCGATGAATTTGCCGTTGGTCTAAAACGCCAATGAATAATCATAGATGTTGCCAGACCGGCTTTGCCCGATCGTCATTATCAGTAGCACGTTAGTAGACATCCTCGCTAGGGTTGTAGAGCTGCAAATCGCAGAGGTAGAGTTCTACATAGCATTCTCCATCCAGAAAAGCTCCATCTCTCCATCCCTTACGTATTGGCCTTCGGACAACTCTCGTCTCCCCGATCTCCTAGATCGCTTTATCACCTTCGGTGTAAGGGGAATTAACGACTCAATGTCCATCCTAGATGATCTCACATCCGACCGTACTTCACTTCTCATATTTAATCCTATCCCAGTTCCCTTACTCTCATCCCTCACTCGAGGTCCAACTGATTGGACCCCAATTCTAAAACTTCTTAGATTCCCGCATAAATCTCAACATCCGCTTAAAAACCTCAAAAAAAGTGACGGCAACCACAACTTTCAGTCCACATCCTGACTCTGATAGAGATCACACCAATTCCTAACAATCTATCTGGACTTCGACCACCAGCAATGCTTTCGCATTGTAGATAAGGTTTCCTTCGCCCTTGGAGTTTGATAGTACTGCGGAGAGGTCTTCCTCCCACCCCCTTGCAACCGGGTTTACTGTTCAAACTCAAGAATATCCTTCCTAGCACATACTACCTTATCCTCAAGTCCTACCTTGAGGACAGATTCTTCAGAGTCAAAACTGCCCAGTCGGAGCGTCAAGGTAGTGTACTAGGCCCACTCCTATTTACCATTTACACCGCTGATATTCCTGTGCATCTCTCCACAGTCGCCACGTTCGCAGATGACACGTGTACCCTTACTGCCGAACCGAATCCGGCAATCATAACCACCAACCTCCAAGAACACCTTTCCAATATCCAAACTTGGTGCAGGCGATGGAGAGTGACGGTGAATGGCTACAAGAGTGCTCAAGGCACCTTCACACTACGTCATCAACACTGTCCTAACGTCCATTTTAACGACACACCCATCACCACCCACCAGGTCGCTACCTTGGGATCCATCGAGACGAACGACTCACGTGGAATCCCCACACCAACACTCAAAAGAATCGACTTAAACCGTAAATTTGGAATATTAAGGCCATTACTAAGACGGACAACAAAATTAACCTTAACCAACAATCTACAAAGCCATATTGAAACCGATGTTGACATACCGTATAGAACTGTGGGGTTCCACCGAGCCATCCAACACCACTCGCATCCAGACATTCCTATCAAACTCCATAGAACCGGTTCAAATCGCACCATTCACCATGACCACATTAAAATATTAAAACCATATTAAAACCGATATGGACATACGGCACAGAAGTATGTGATTTCACTAAGAAATCGAAGATCGCTCGTATCCAGAGATTCCAATAAAAAGTCCTTCAAACCATCCTTAATGTCCCATGGTATATGTCAAATCAAATGTTAAATAATTCTGATTTCGATAAATAAATAATTCTTTCAAATAATACATAATTCGTTGCAGGTCTTTCTATAATTATACGCGCCGGCCTAATTCTTTAGCCCCAACGGAAATAAAATTCGGGAACCACCGGTGAATCGAGATCAGCATTCAAATATTTATTTATTGACTTCTATAGCTTGGCATATGTCATAGGTATTCCCTCAATCCCGCCCTCCTCGCACTCCGTTTCCAGGAGTGGGAAAACCCTCGATCTGCACATCGGAATGGATCCGTGGGCGAGAAAAGAAAGTCTCTCGGCCGACGCGGTGGAAACGCTCGATACTCAAATTTTCAATAGAGTAATAAAACAAGCTCAATAGGTCGCTTCAATAGAGCAAAGGAAGCTATTGATTGACTATTAAAAATATTTAGTTTACACACAGCAGGGAGTCCCCCAGTCGTTTGCCGATCCGCTAATTGTAGTCCAAGTGGTGTTGTATGCGGCGGATACATTGGGAGCATCCAGTAGACGCGGAGAAAGGGTAGTTAATTAATTTTCCGAGCGACGAACCCGATCTATCGCTGTTCCCCCATCCCACCCACAAAACGGATATTTGCACGCCCTTCTGGCGATACTATTGGCGATACTAACGGACTTTGTTACTTACTCCCGGCCGGCCTCCCCAGTCGGTAAAGATCCGACCGGGCGATATAAAGAACACTCCACTGTTTGTGACAGGTATCGAGGCGCCACTAGGGAATCTTTCCAATCGATAGGAGGGAAAAATGCCCACTGCCCGCCGTTTGACGTCAGATACAATTACAATTACAAAAACTTTATTTTTCCCCAAATATACATAGTAAGTCGAAAGACGGCATACAAATAATGAGTTGTGCATGCATTCCGTCCAACGGGCCTTACTACATTTATGTACTGGAACAAGTATTGGAACATGGATATTTGAATCTTTTACAGTATTAATATTGTAATCGGAAAAGATACACACCCGAGGACTTCAGACGTGCGTCCTCTGCAGACCTACTGACATCCGAACTCATGTACATACGTATAAATTATGCGCTTAGAGTTCAGGATTAATGAGCTGCCATAGGCCCTAAAAAATTCCTAAAAATTGTCTACGACTTTGTTACAAATAAAAAATCGTAAATTGAACCCGTAAATCATTTTCAATAGGCACAGGTTACGATGCGTGTTGTTATTGTTATATAATGTTGGAGGGAGACTTTATTTCAATTTCAAATTAACCTGTGTTTTTGTTTCCCAATCCTCCCACATAGTCAGTTCAAAGAAAATTGTAGCCATTACGCTTATTATAATTGTTTTAGTTTTATGTTATACAATCGGATATTGAAACAAACTTGGGTGTACACGCCCAGTATTTTTATTCGGTAATGGGGCTCGTTCTCGGGCCGTAAGGCATCGGCTATGGCTTTCTTCAAGACCCCCTTCACAAGCCGATGTCTATCGCCGTTTCTAATTCTCCTCTATCTTCCCTTCTCTCTCTCTCTCTCTCTCTCTCTCTCTCTCTCTCTCTCTCTCTCTCTCCCGGCCGCTCTCCCCGTTATCTTCCCTCTCGCTCTCGTCCCTTCCCCCCACGCGCCTTCCTCTCACCCACTCTCTCTATCTCTCTTTCTCTCCCGTCCGGGGCCGCCTACCGAAGATGGCATCTCGGGGGAGAGCGAGAGAGAAGGGAGATAGCCGGAACGGAGAGGGGGCGAGAGTGAGAGTGAGAGCGAGAGAGTGTGAGCGAGACCGAGGGAGATAGCCGAGAGGAGTAACGAGGGAGAGAGACAAGATATATTGTCAAGCGTAGGCCAACTCTCCACCGTCTTCTCATCTTCTCTCCTTCTCTCCGGGGATTTTACTTTAACGACCGTTGCATTAACGATATCCTACCGCGACGCCGAGTATTCTCGTAATTAATATTTAATGTGTTTTTCCCTCGAGCACGCGCCTTTGAATTCGAAATTGGAACGGATTTGATTCCGTGCCAGGGATCCGATGAACTTATTTGGCGCCTCCGTAAGCTCACAATACAATATACACTGAACGGTTATTTCGATAAGCCCCAATGATCAATATAAAAAATTAAACTCTAAACATTTATAAATTCTTGTACAATTACCTATAGTATTGATTCATGCTATCCGGGAAGGTTTGGAATATAATCACTCTAGGCGATCTTCACCCTTGGGTAGAAATTAACATCGATGACTGCTATTCTGGCTCCTCGCCGCGGTCGGTAGCGTTGCATCAGTAATAGAGCGCGGTACATGCTCAAACGAAGGTATCCCATTTGTTCAGTATTCCATTCTCTGAGATGGTTGTGAGATAACTCCTGCATGAGCCTTTCGCGTCATTTGAGTTTTACATTTCGTCGGTTCAATGACAATTATCTAAGGATGTGGTATTTAATTATTCCACTTACTTTCTAACGAAAAGTCAATATAATTGTTGTCTATCTTGAATTAAATGAAGCATTTAAATGTACAAATATATATGCATGCGATTCGTTTACATATTAATCAATATAATTACAACGAATTTTAAGTAAAGTATAAGATCATTAAATACAACGAGGGAATGTCCACTGTTGTGAGGTCTGGGGACAGTCGCTATAATTGCACAATACAGAGTTTTTTCGGGCGCAATTATAACGCCCGGTTTGTATTACAGTCTCCCCGATACTGGTTCGGATGCCGAAAATAAAAGAAAAAAGAAAGGTATACGGGATCCTTGTAGTGTTAATTGTTTTTTTGTTCGGTACCGGAGCGCAGAGATGATTCCAGTTTACGGCCGACAACTGCCCGGCTACAACCTTCGGGACGCCACTTGATGGAAGATTAACGCGTTTCGGTAGCCGCAAAGGAGCCCTGCTATAGTCAGAGGACAGTCCAGACTATCAGCGAAACGGAAGAATTAAATATCTGGTATGAATTCGTGGTAAAAAACAAAAGCCCAAAAATGCTTTTTGTAAAAAAAAGTTTTTGCTTTATTACAATTCTTAAATAATAATTATTAAAACATTGTTAGGAAGGTGCTCACTATTACCATTTCCTGTCTTTAACGATGTTGATGTAATTTTAAAATCTATTTAATTGTATTCGAACGTTTGAAACTGTATAAAAAGGTAATAGAATACCGTAGGTTCGTGATGTTTCTGTCTCCTCTCTGTTTGGTCTTTTGCTAAACCGGTTTCGGCTGCTCGCCATCTTCAGTAGCGGTGTCACTTCGGATGTTTTTTGGGCAGCCTCACCGCACCGTCACTGTCACTTGTACTGTGGTGGTTGTCTGTTCGTCGTGTGTATATAGATGAGTCTTGTTATTGTGTTTTTGGAGGATATTGTTTGTCTTATTTGGGTTGGGAGGGAATTCGTTAATCGGCTTAAGTTTTTGTCGAATTATCCTTCAAATATATATTTGATCACACAACTGGTCACAACTATTAGGTTCTGACTTCCAAATATATGACAGTAAACCTATCTGGTTTTGGGTATTTACGATCATAAAAGTTTTCCTGTTGATCCATAATTTATTGAAAAAAGTTTAGTTTTAGTAATCTAGTTAATTGGTGCAATTGCACCCAACGAACTTTAGTTAAGTACATTTCCGCAACACCCTCAGGGGGCGCTAGTTTATCGGTGCAAGTGCACACATCGAACTTTAGTTAGGTAAATTTCCGCACCACCATCAGAGGGGCGCTAGTTAATCTATATATAATAACTTTTATTTAAAGATAAAGGAAAACTTTCATAGAGAAATAAAAACTTATTAATGTAAGATAACAATAAAAAAGCAAAAGATCCGGTCAGCTGGTCTAGAAAAAAACCAAACTGGCGAGAGGAGACAGAAACACACGAAATCTGCGGTATGTTTAAAGATCCTTATTGGGGGTAGACTGTTTCGGCTTTTAGCCAACGTCAGTAGTGTCCCGTTGAGGTATTTCACGCGACCCTTTCAGGATCATCCTTGGACCGATTACAGCCGTATTGTATAATGTCATTCACGAATCCAATTCGTCCAATTCAGTCCGACGGGACACGCCTCGGAAAGGGGGGCCTTTCCTTGAATTTGCCATGACAACCGGATTCGACAAAACCGATAGGAATCGTATGCATGTACGTCCTATGCAACGGGCAGGAATTCTCGGTCCCGAAGACAATGGATTATAAAGTACAGGCCGGTTCTCACCGGCTTTGTTTTATTTTCTTCCCGGTTTATGTAATGAACAATAAATTTGAATTTTGAGACGCATTCGGATTATATTTCCAAGTAACGGGATTAATGACGGTGCTCAAAGCACTGAATACGTAATGAAAATTAAATAATAATAATTTCTGTACTATATAATTATTCCTTCAATTGCTTTTTAAACGAGTGGCACAACTGCTTCCCATCAGAACGTATATATTATGAGGTTAGGTTAGGTATAAGGAGTTGTCG
The DNA here is from genome assembly GCA_019843655.1 of Lethocerus indicus. NCBI lineage: Eukaryota > Metazoa > Arthropoda > Insecta > Hemiptera > Belostomatidae > Lethocerus > Lethocerus indicus. Next base: position 32,710,706 of record JACDQD010000001.1, read on the forward strand.
AACGGTAACGATTCAAAATAAAATTTTGCATTCTTTCATACTTGAAATAGTCTTATATGTGTGAAAATTACGTTCACGGGTAAAATTTTGGTATCCGGTAAGAAATTATAATAATTAAAAAATCAAATCAAATTAATGATTAAATTAATAATTTCACAGTAATAGAAAAGAGAAATGAAGCTAAGCAAAAAATGAATTAAATTGAAGAATGACAATTTTATCTCTTATTTAAAATTGTCCTATAGAAATAATTTTTGTAAACATTTGTAAACATAAATAAATAAAAAGTACATAACAAATACTGACCAAAGTTTGATCTGATAAGTTTCACGCATTATTTCTCATGCTCATTTGGACTTCGATCTTTTTACGCTTAAGCCTCATATTTTTCTACGCTTTATACAAGCGGCACTAACAAGAAATCTCGGGCACTACATTAGCATGAGATTAAGGGTGCGGTCATAAAGTTCGTAGGCATTATAAATCGTTCTATGATTTTGATATCTCCCAGGCTCGAAAAAAAAACAGTAACTAACAAATTAATGATTAAAGCGGGCAGACTTATGCGCGGGGAACTCCGAGCAATCATTTCCCAGGATAATAGGCCCTCCGGCGCAATTAACTTAGGGAAACTGAGAGCCGAACAATGATAGGCGGACAAGCCGCCAAGGAAGAAAAGTCCCCGGTGCTTATACGGCGTCCGCTCTATCTTCGACGCATCATTAACGGCCGGAGTTAACGGCCGTACCTGTCCCCGGTATAACTCCGGCTCTAATCAACACGACCGTGAAATCATCGGCCGATCGGTCCCTCCAGCGGTGAAGAGTTCCTATATTATTCTTTTTTTTTTACCGTTGACGTTCAATCACCGACGCATTAACGCCGTATTAACGGGCCCGGAAGGGCCATTATCGCGGGCGGTGTAAAAACCCGATAATAAAAACGTTGGCTTATCATACGCTCGTTTTTCTCCCTTCCGTATTTCCCAAGAGATACACTATTGGGAAAGGCGTCCCCATAATTTAGAGGGCGTTCAAGTAGTGTTAACGAGGTGTCGGGTGTCGCCTTTTGTCGGGAAGAAAATCCTTCTGGGGGCGGCTAACCCCCCCCCCCACCACGCCCCCCCTCGCCGGCCACTTATAAATCTCCGACGCCCGTTTACACGCCTTTTTTTACTCCCTCCTACTCCTTTTTCCTATTTTTTCCCCCTCAACATGGTTAGCTTCCTCGGGACCGCCCCTGCATTCCCGCAAATTGAGATCGGCCCGGAATCTTCCGCTATTATCCCGCCTAATACGCGACACTACAAATTAAAGGAAATTAAGAGGCGGTTAAAATATGTTTCTTCCGAATCCGCGTTAACGTTATAAACCTGCGTACGGGGCAATTGAACGCTCTCGTAAATATTAAGTCTTTTCCGGGAGGTGTCAGACTAGAAGCACGGATGACTACCCGAGGCGAACACTGATTGGACACGGATCTTTCCGGAGTTTCTGTGCGGAGACGCGCTGTTCAATATCGCCAGATCGAAATTCGCTGAGTAGGTAAGAAATCATTCACCCCGGGTGATTATTTATTTGTTATGTAGTAAATAAACGCGGATAACCCCCCTTTTTTCGCTGTAGAGTCACAGACGCCAAACTGGGGTTTTAGTCGGTACGCCGAGAGGAGAATCCGACATTGCAGAGTCACGGGACAATGTGCTTTTTGAAAACGTTTCCCCTGTATACAAAAAGGGTTACAGACTAAACAAATAATTTATTTATCGACTGGATGGCTTGGCATATGCGATAGTAATCCTCTTGAGAGGGTGCCTCCAAGAAGAATCTTACTCTCCCGCCATACGCAAAGAAATTATGAAAAGAAATCGATGAAAGCCAAAGAAATATAAATACCAATACCAAAAACCCATGGGGCCGACAGCAAAATCAATCCTGGATAGCCATTGATTATCATAAACAGAATCTGCCCTCTAGTCTGAAATAATTTAAAACTCGTGGAGTAAAACGTAAATATAAATTTTTAATTGATAACTTGGCTTCATAAATATCCTGAAAAAAATCGTGAAGAGACAAAAACAATTATTTCCTTAATTTGGTCCCAAGAATCAGCGTTGATAGTGTCGAACTGCTACTAGGGAGCAGAAAAGTGGGGACGACCCTTCAGAGGAATAGGCGCGGTAAAAATTGACACTTTGAATAAATAATAATAAATATAATGGAATTGGTTAAGAAAGCAAAATCGAGAGCGATCGAATCGGCGGATTAATGGTAGCGCCGGCGCTCACGGTCTCTCGTCGCGAATTTGTTTCGGTAATTCAGGACACGATCCCGCCCGCAAAGTCCATTTTTCAGGCATCAAAACACGGCGCGAAAGAATTTATCTTTTTAATGGCCCGATTTAATTACCCGGCCCGGGAGTGGCCACCGGCTCCACTCGGCGGTGAGAGTAATAGTGTTGATCCTAATGATTGAAGCGATAAATTTTGAGAAACCGCCTTCCGCTGAGGTAATATCAGTGGCCGGCCGGGGGTTCCTAAAGCTGAAGTTTAGGAACCCGGTCGGCTAGGGACAACAGATTTATGTACCGGACCTCTTAAACGATACGGAAATTCCATGCGGAGCTACCGATATTAGATTACGCGAAAATTCCGATCGATTATTTTATCCCTTCGGGTGCTAAGCTCTAACGGTTTCGGTTTCACGCCATCCCTATAATAATCCTGCGAGGGTAACCACTTTTATATCGTACTTGACACCCCTTCGGTGGCAGGCTTAAGTTATAAGGTTCGGAAAAAGAGTATACATAATTTATTTATTAACTCCTGTGCCATGGACGTTACTTTGTAAGTTAGGGTATAAGTCACGGTATTCATCGAAGAAAACGGTCTGAAATAGATCACTCCGACCCGAACCCACTATAGGCCATGACAAAAAAATAAAATAAAAGGGGATTTAATACTGACAAGTACACTTATCGCGCATTGGTATTCTTTCGTGAAGTATTCAGTTAATGACCTTTAACATTTTTCGCGGTACTGGGTGAAAATCAGCGCGCTAGTGTTAGGAATATCGTTCTTACGATCTCCCCCCCCCCCACCAGATGTGTGAGGGTGCTGGCAATGCCAATTAAGCTTCACGTTAACTGCACCTTAAATACGTAAAAATTACACGAGACTCGCAACTACAGTCATTAACTGTCCAAACGTCTGTACGTCGGCTGGACTACTTCCGAATGTGCCAATTTAATTAATATTCGATATTTAGTTTTTATAATATAACGATTACAGTTGGAACATAATTTTGTTCGAGACAGTCAGATTACCCACGCAGTTCGACATGCAAGTTTAAACGCATATGAAATGAGCGAAGGTTTCCGCGACCAGAACTTGAATTATATTACCAACTCCGGTAGGATCGCGTAATGCCGTTTGATGAACCTCCCTCATATTCTTGGATTTTCCTGTGTTTCCTGACCCCATTGGAAGTGTTTGTGCCCTTTCCTTCTGGGGCCGTCTCTGGTGTTGCCTCCTTCCTTTTCGGAACTGTCACCGGTTCCATCGGCAGGGATTCCTGCCAACCGAGATTCTTCCCAAAGCATTTAGTCCAGAAGTTAGTGATAAGACATAAAATTTGTGCTATATAAAAACAAAATTATGCACGTGTTCGCAATGCATAATGATTTGAGTGGCGGAACAGTGATGCCGGTGGTGGGCAGATATTTCCCGCAGATATGTCCCGCATTTTAAATTTTCAGTTTATTAAAAGCCCTGTTTTTTTAACCTTACCATTCTTGGCCGGGGATTCGAACCTGCCTAACGTCAACTGCGGATAACTCTCAAGGTGGACACGGCCGTGTAATTAGTCCCTCCCTACCTGGGACAGAAGACCGTTGCCGGGCTCGCGGCCTGCGCTAATGACACACTTAATGAAGCTCGGACAATTAATCTTGTCCCGCTAATGGTGTCTAATAACAGTCTCTTTCTCTCTCTCTCTCTCTCTCTCTCTCTCTCTCTCTCTCTCCTTCTTTCTGTGAAAAGAATGTAGGATTAGTTGAGCGTATTAAGCCCCAAATAGTCCGGGAGCTTTTTATGGGACCGGAATTAATCCGCAATTAGGCCTGTCCACCCCTCTAACCGATTGTGTCAACTCATCGGGCCCCTGATGTATCAATTAATATTTAAATTATCCGCACGCGTTGGTCCCTATCCAGAATCTGGGTCGGGCTATCGGGACTCATCCGAGTGGATATTTCAATTGGCGCCCGCTGGACTGTGATAATAGTTCTTTGCAGATTGTTATTGTTAACGGAATTGGTCGAGTCTGACCCCCATGATCAATTCCCCCACTATATTAGAGAATTGTGTCATATGCGATGTACTCTATCAACGGCAACTGGGTTACAAATTGAGTTTCATGATATTGCAATATATATAAAATAACCTACTAATTTAAGCTGAAATCTTCTGTGTTTATAGAGGGGTTGGAATATCATCACTCCTGTTTTCCTACGTCTCCGCAAGCTTGTTTAAGGGCGTTGTTAATTTATTGACGGGATACTACTTAAGGCGAGTGGGGGTTAATCGTATGGGTTATGACAAAAAAAAACTATTATTTTCTTCGTTTTCATTAAATTGATGTGCTGTGCGTATTACAACTGGTTTAAATTATTATTTAGAAGGTACAGTAAAATTGTCTTCAATTCATCAATCTGCCCATATTCGTAACGGTGTTTTTAACTACTATTGTTCCTTTATATAACTCGTATGTATACATCAAAAATTAAGAATTAATTAAGTATTTTTATTATTTAACTGTTATTGTCTTACTATATACTTACTATTACTTAAAAACAAATTTAAACTTAGGTTGACATAATTCGTTCGCTGCGAATGGGAATTTCATTATCGAACTCCCACCGGGACCCGCCCTCTCAATAAGGTATCCGGTCTTATAAATCCGGGCTGTATTTTTTCTATCGGATCCGAACCTATTTTTTTATCCGAAATGTTTTTCCCTTTTCAGGACCCCGGACTCCCTCCTGGGCTCGATGACAGAGGTGTCAGGCGCCGATAATCTCGGCCGATAAAGTCCCCCCCACCGAAGCCCCGTACCGACCACCGGCAACCGGTTCCCATAGTGTTCATCCGGACGACATTCGGTCGAATTCAGTTGTGTTCGTTATCATTCGAAGCGATCGAATCGAAGAGACGACTTAAAAAATAATTTTGTCTCCTCCTTCTTCTCCTCTGGCTGGTTCGGCCCTTTTCGAGGTGTCTTCTGATTTTTATCGAGTAAAGTATTTCAACAACTGAAAAAATATATTTTATAAACAATTATTCTATACACGAAAATTAGCCTATTAGGCTTCCGGATGATGTAGCGTAGGTTTTAGAAATTAAAATATTTCGATTTTTTCCCGTGCCCGGAAATCGTTATAAAAAAGTCATTTCCAGCGAATAATTCCCGTGTAATGTTATTAAAAATTCCGTTGTCCGATGTCGGTTACTCGTCGCCCGCACTAATCAGAGCAAATAATTCCGTGATTGGAAATCGAGAAGAAAAAAAACAGACGGGATAAATCTCAAAAAAGAAGGGATCAAGAAAGCGGCCCGTGGGGTGTTGAGGGGGATGGAAGTGGGGGGGGGGGATAAATAAAAAAATAAAAATAATTTCCGTCTGTCGGGGAGCATGTTTATGTTAATGAAGCCCGCTACATAAATTACCATTCTGCTCGCTCTCTCATTCTCTCGCTCTCGCTCGCTCGCGTCCGGGCCCGGTGGAGCTTTGTTGTCGGCTAATGATGCCGCTCTAGGCCGGCAATTATTGCGGCCCGGGGCCCCTTCTTATTCCCGATTTTGCTTTTTTTAATAAATTCGTTTTTCTATTTTTCCCCGTCTCTGCGAAGTTGCCGGCGAAAAGTTTTCGAATCGATTTTTTCCCCAGATTTATATCCGCTACCCGCGTCACGCTCTGTCGCCCTCGGTCGTCCAGCCGTTCGAAAAAGGCCACCGGGGTTCGAACCTTCGTTTATCCGCTATAGTTAAAAGTCGCTGACAATTGGCAACAGTGGAAATTGTCAAAAACAGTTTACTACGATATAGGCCTGCATACGGAACACATTACAGACCAAGATATAATACTATACAATGCCTCTCAATAGTACTAACACTCCGCGTGAAGGGTCCTGCCCTGATAGTGGGGGCGGTGCTCAAAAGCCAAGTCAAAGTTTAGTCCGCGGTATTAATATAATAGCGCTTGTGAGGTTACTTTTATATAATATAACCAATTATGAATACAATCATTGCGCGTTGTACGTTGCCATTATATTATTACGTGTCTAATTTTAAAGGAGGATTAATGAGCGGTCATGGGCCAAAGCCTAGGACACGCCAAACAGAATGGAATGAATCAAAAAGGAAAAAATCCCTCTCTCTCTCTCTCTCTCTCTCTCTCTCTCTCTCTCTCTCTCCCTCCTGCCCGGTTCTAATGATGATTTGTGTTGCCCGGGGCAGCGGAATGCCTTCGGCGCCTCCGCCCGTTATTTATACCGGCCCGGGATCCGGTCCCGTTCCTCTAGATTACTCCTCTCTTTCTTACTCCTTCCCCTTCCCCATCACACACCCCTTTTCTCATTCGATTCTGCCCCCCCACCCCCCGCACCCCAAAGTCCGCCCACCGGTCCCTTAACTTCTGAAGAGGAAGTAAGTTTCGCGTGGACTAACCCCACCCGGCCGTATCCGGGTTCGCACAGCAGCAGTTGTCAGTAGCGCGATGTTGTAAGAGACATGTTTTCTCCGCCGACGCCACCCAGTACTGCGGGAAGCCGAAACATTGTTTTGGTCCGAATAATGTTTTCTTATTAAATTTATTAAGGCGCAGTCCCGATTTCCGACCGATCGTTAGCGTCGGAGCGTGGCCTCCCCAAGGCGAGGGGGGCCATCGGTAACTCCGGTATAAAACAATCCGCATTTAACCGGACGATGTTGATTAATGTTATCATTAGTGTGGCCGGCGAGGAAGTAAGATATAATCTGAGGTAAGAGCGAGGGGCGCAATGATGAATCGAACCCTGGACAGAGACCCGGGACAGACTCATTAATCATTCCCTTTCGGTTTTACGTTACAATTAATATGGGATAGGTGGCCTGTCATGATATACATTGGTCAGGTAGGGCGGGGGCGGTCGGGGGGCGGCATCAGCTCTCCCCCTCCTAGTCACGGCCCTTTTATAATAACCATTAAGTGACCGCCCCCCAGGCTTTGCGCCTGCCCCCTTAATATGTAACTCGGGCTTTCTCCTTTTTTTCATTCTGACTTTACCATACCTCTGTATTCTATGGTAGTTGGCTTCCTGAGGATTCGGTTTCCCAGAAATTCTTCGCCCATTTAAATAAACAGGCTCCAAATATGATGTAGAGCCTTGCGAGCGCAAGAAACGGAGCAGATGAAGGAACGCGCGGAAGGGGAGATAGCGGTTTCAGATAAGTAGATTTAAAGGTCTATGTGTTACCACGAATTGACAACTCAATCGAGTAACTTGTCTCCAGCGCCGTGTTAGTTCTATACACGTTATATGACAACAGATCTTTGAGTATGGTTATTTATTTCAAAGGACATAATATTTAGAGGTTAAATTAAGCCCTAAACGTAATTTGGGCCGCATAAAAGCATTGCGATTACAATGTAAAAATGTTATCACACGAACAAAATATAACTATTTTGTCAGCAATTTCTGTACACTTGCATGTGAGTATGAGTCATTATTTTTTCAGTTTTTATGAATTGTTCTGTCAACGCTCTTTTACATCTCTCTATTTATGCAAATGCTAAAGGCTATTAGCCCTATTCACTCCCTAAATTCTTCCCTTAGATATTGAAAAAAAATTATTATATTAACATACTAAAGGTAATTGATTTATTGTTTCAATAAACATTTTAAAAATTGTTAATAATAGTAATAAATGTCGGCTACTGTACTGAAATAAATATATAAATTATTTAAATACCCAGAACTGAACACATTAATGATGCTTGTATCTGAAACTTTGCATCTACCACGAATCTCCTACTCAATTTGGTCTTACGCCAGACCTGTTTATACGTACATATAATATTAATTTAATTTAACATTAAATCGTAAAAAAATGTGAATGTTCTCGATTCGTCCTTCAACACTACAGAAAAATTGCTACCGACGGTGGGAGAAATAATAGACGGGTGTCTATCGCGGGGCACCTTAATATACCTTGAAATAAAAGGATTCACGACTGGAGCCCGGTTAATTGGTAAACGTGAGCCCGGGTGGCGGCGGCGCCCCAATAAATATCGCGGCCAAAGGTCGCTCCTCCCGGCCTCGTATTAACACAACCCGCTCAAAACCTCAAGAGAGGATTTCGCTTAATGGAAAAATATAGTCTTATTTTCTTTCCCGGGCTTTCCTTCCTTTTCTTATTCCCCTTTCTCCTTTTTTATTCTTTCGGCTCCGCCGACGTGATTTATCGATTGCGGCACAGTAAGCTCCTACAGTGTACTCTTCCACTCATACCGCCGGTAGGTGACCCGAAAATGTTATAATATTTATATAAATTCTCGCCGTTCCACATTCAGTAGCGCTAATTTGGTAAATTATTAGGGCTGTACGAAATTTTTAATTACTTAAGAAAATTATTATCGCGTTATAATTGAAGCCAATTGAAGATGCCTATATGCATCATTCTTATTTTTAACACTTCTATATTAAACAACATTCTATATTTTAAACACCGAACTGAAGTCGATTATTTGCATCATTCTTACATTTAAAACTTCTATTTTTAACCATAATTCCGGGCTCGCTGCCGTTCAATTCCTGTTATTTTCCGACTCCAGACTAATGGCAGTCTGAATTCCATTTCCGGGAGCCAATCCTCGGTTTAAATTGGCCGCCGGTATAGTAGGACCCGGGGTCTCATCTGTCATTCGGAACCAACCCCATTAGGGCGGGATCGATTGAAGGACCCGGCAGACGAGATCCGAAGGGGGGGTATAGTAGGGCAGATCCCTTATTAGGCTGGAATATGGCGGGGGGGGGAAACGTTTGCCCAACTAATAACAAGATTATTGCACAGCTGAGGAACCCGATAAACAAAGTAAAGTGTTCGGGGGGGGGGAACTATGTCGGCTTATTTGGCACGGAGAGACCACACCTTTTACGGTCTGCAGTGTGCATACTCTCATTCGGTTCGAAACCTGGCATAAATATTCTTATTGTTCGGATGAAATTAGTAATCATGAAATCTTGAAAGTGTTTCTTATGCCTAAACAACCACCACTACGTATGGACAGCTCGCCACCATGTTATCTGGAGTTAGTGCATATTTGAATTAATTAAGAGCTCGTACAATCGTTAGAAGTTTTAAAATAAATGCTGCTCCCAATATGAGCGTAAGAGAGTAAGCTCGGGATAAGGCGTAATTGTAGGAGAATTCCAACTTTGCGCTACGAAAGTACTACAGGGCGTACTAAAGAGCACTGGACGTACTGAGCGTACCAAGGAGTACTGGGACGTAATTCCCAGAGAATAGTCTTGTGCACTGCGATCATCCGCACTATTTCTTTCTTTGCTATTTGGGTGAAAGTCTTTAGATGCATAGAAATCGGAGGTATAACAAAAACATTATTAAATATATGTTTGTCGCATTTTCGGTCCATTGGCAGACAGGTTTCGTCATAACGCTGTCTTCAGTATAGAAATAAGTGTCGGTATCTTTACCAAGAAAGTTTCGTTGGTTGAGCTACACTATACTAAAACTAACTAAACTGCACAGAACACTATATCAAATAATTATGAACTGAATCTACAACTTATATTACTGTGCCAATTACACCACATTACTGTTTTACTAAATCGGGTCTCATATGAGCGTAAAGCATCCTGAGGGACCGAGGTCCGAATGAAATTCAGAGATTGTTCGGTTGTAATCTCCGTGGTTGACGACCTAACGCAGGAGTGATCGCAGTTGCGTTTGACAGGGCCGCTAAGGTAATTAGTTCCGAGAGGGTGATTCCAAACCGCTTCGGGTCATCCCAAAACCGCTCGACCGTATTCACGACTATTGGCAATATAGATTGTAGGTACATCATCGGAGGTTATGCGGCGATTTGGAATTATTTCACCTCTATAGACGTCTTCGCAAAGGTATTGGCTTCGTTTTATGAAGACATGGACACTGCATGATACTAAATACGGAAAAGTCTGTAGTGGAAATAAAAATTTAAAGCGCTATATATATTTGTACTTAATTACACTTGTTATGTGCTCTGCGTGGGTTTAGAATACCGCAGTTTTCTCGATCCTCTGTCTCCTCTCGCCGGTTTGGACATTTGCTAGGACCGGTTTCGGCCGCTCGCCATCTTCAGTAGATTTATCTGTGCTCAGTGGTGAGTCATATGCCAGAGTGATTCAGCACCATACTGACAGACGCGGCTACTGAAGATGGCGAGCAGCCCAAGACAGGCAGAAGATAGAGAAAACTACATTATTATGGGGTTACTACTATGGGGTTCGACCAAGACATCCAAAATCACTCGCATTCCAATCAAAATTCCTTCGAACCATCCTTAATTCTCCCCGGTATGTTTCAATCACACATTTCACCACGGCCATCCCGACAGTTGATGAATTTATAAAGTTCCATTCCTGTCTTATTCCTCATCCTGATTTGCTCTTTCAAACACGCTCCTGTATTACGCATCCTTCATCCCTTCACGGTGGCTTGCGCACTGTCACCCAGATAAAAATAAATACAAGTCAAAAAGTGTCGTCACTGGGTGGCGATCCACCTCACATTTATCGCGACAATCAAAGACACAAAGTTTTTAAAGAAGTGCAAAGACTGGTGATCGGAAAATTCAAATATGGGAGGATGGAGGTTAGGGGTTTTTTCTGAGGGTTTCGGCCCTACGAAGAGAGGTTTTCCCACCTGCATAAAGAGAAGAATATATAAAGTGGATAAACGCGAGCGCCTCCACGTGGCGGGACTGGGGCAGAGCCCATGCTCAAGAGAGTACGCGGGTCTCCGGCTAAGACTAGCAGGTTACTGGACATTCGATAAGCCGGATATTATCAATCAGATGTAGGTGATAGAAACTAGGCAGATATAATATAAGGGCTTACCACCTTCATTGCTGGAAAAAGAACAGTGGTAAGGAACTAAAAAAATCAATGGCTGTAACTGTAAGGTTGGTTATGCATTAAATAAGAAGTAGAAAAAAAGTGTCTCTAATAGGTTCAAGGAAGTATAATCTGTCTATTTCTCCCATCATTTTTATATACCCCGTATTCTCCAAAAAATTAATGAAATACAGATAATCAGCAGGTGCCTTATCCCGGGCGGATGATTTACGACGAATCATTTCTTCCGCATGACTTACGGTATCTTCGTTTAGATTGTGTCGATGTGGTAGTGAATGGGGGGGGGACTTAGCATGCCGCCTCCTCCTCTCACAGATTATTCGTGGCCGGCCCCGGAGCCGTAGATAGCGGCATTGATTTGGCACTGAATGAAACATCAACGTCTCGCCCCACTGACAGGAGATTGGTTTCTTTCCTCCGGTTGGCTTTCGACGGCCAATCAATTATTTCAGTGCCGAACCCCCAATCCCCCCCCCCACCGCCACCCCTAACTCACAGGTTGTCACCTGTCACACCGGCCAACTAAGTAGTAGAGAAGACTGTCGCTCCGCCCCATAAATGAAAAGCTTCTTCTTTTCTCCGAGAGATTTTTTCTCGTTCTTTTTTTCTCTCCTTCTTACCCCGCCGACAAGCCGCCGCTGTGAAAACGCGGAATGGAAACGATTCAGTTATTCTATTTTTTCGACTGTCAAGGAAAGTACGGCGCGAAGACCGGTTTTGTGTAAAAGAGGGGGGGGTGAAACTTTTGACGTTAGCCTAACTTCATTACCAATGGCCCATTTTGAGAAAAAAAGGCCGCGGTTAACAATCCCAACAAACGAATATTTTCTGCTGTTTCATCTTCAAATCACGTTTTTCGGGGTCCACGGGTATATATTAGGTTTACCGGGATGCTAACGGGAATAGAACATCTGGTTCCTACCGATGTAGGACAGCAGCCGAAACCGGTCTAGCAAACACTGTTAAAATGGATGGTCACAAAAAATTAACTGTTATTGTTATACTGCAAATACATAACGATTTCAAATTTTATATGATAATACTTACAAGTAACAGTCGGTATGATGAAAGAAATGATTCGGAACTCTTAAATTATGATAGGAAAATTATTGTCTACGTATTCTTCTCTTTGATATATATATATATATATATATATATATATATATATATATATATATATATAAACGTAATAAATATATTAATTTAATTTTAGATTATGTTGAAATCTTGAACAACTACCAACAACAACATCAACATCTTGTTGATAGTATGTAATGAAATCTTTGGAAAAAACAAGTCTTAATGGAGTGTGAAAATTCGGTCCAGAAGGTATTACTATAACATATGGCATCACGCAAACATAAAAGGAAATGCCATAGGATACATTTGTAAAGTATAGCGCCGTTCTTTGTCCTATTCACTTATTTAGTGAAATTCAACGGATTCAACGAAACAGTCGGGTCATCGGGGCTTTGTCCAATTGGAATCGTAATTTATCTCCAAACATTAATGGCGGCGAATTGATTTCCGGGTCACGTTCGCCCAGCGAGGCCGAGGATCGCTCTTCGCGCTTCCGACTGTCTTAGGGAGGATTATCGGGGGAGAGTCCGGCAGATGGTACGGCCGGAATTCCGGAGATCCCTGCGCCGTTTAACGGTGTCGCCGTTGGGCGCAATTCGCGTTCAAACGTCGGAAAGCACGTAGTCGTCCCAATAGTTCGATTCACGCTGGCCAATTCGTTTTCCACCGTCAAGCGGCAATCGAAAAATCGCCCTAGAACAAAACAATGGGCTCGGAAATCTGTTTTTACTACGATTTATTATTTTCATTTAGATTCCCCCTGAAACCAGTGAGGTAGTCTTTGGATTCAGTAAACAATATTTGTAAATAGGCCTGTTAGGTGCAATGGTTTGGGAGCATCCAAAACGGAAAAAAAAATAATGAGAGCTACTGAAGATGATGATTGGCCATATATATACATATACGATTCTTATATTTTTAAATTTTCGAGACAGTAGAATATATTATATTAAAATTGTGTTTATAGATTATACAAAAATACAAATATATAATGGCCCTACTCGACAAAGAATAATACGGTTGAACTTCCAACTCGTTGAAAGTAAGGAGACCACGATGCTTGAGTTGACAATTTTCACTAGAGAGGAGTAAGAGTCACAGCACTAAGTACGTTATCTTCAAAACAGAGAGTAGTCGAAAGCCTATTTTCTGAAGACTGGAACACTTTGTTTACGGGATTTGTCTGCAAAGGTCGAATGAGATGAGATTTCTTTTAGGAAAATTCGTTTGGGAAAAATGGCGTTCAAAGTCAGAGAATAATTTTATAGAAGATCTCGTCGCGCATTCTTGAATCGTGATACAACTGGTTGTAGAATCAAGTAATTTTTCCGATTTTAGCAAACCGGTCCCCATTTTCAAGTCTCCACCGACACTTGTTTCTAAGACGCTATCGGATCGAACAAATCCGGAATTTATCATTCGAGCGGATCCGTACCCGGCATCAACGGCCCGGTGAGAATCCATTACGGGGTTCCGAGTAAATAACAATTTAAAGTGCATTCCCGACAAATAAATACTTGTGGAGTCGGGCTGGAAGAAGGAGGAGAATAATAAAAAAAAAATTATGGGTGGTGAGCTGTACCCCCCCGTAGAGAAAAAACCAAATAAAGTATAAGAAATGCCCCGAGAGTTCGTTTTTACATAATAGTATTCACAGTGACCTTTCACAAGTGTCATCCGTGGAACGTATAAGTTATACTAGGGGCCGGTGGGATCAGACGACCATGGTGGAAGCTGGTAGAGGTAAGAGAACTAGTCCCTTCAGAAGTTTTCTTCTGTCCCACCGAATGTAACATTTTTTTAACTACGTCCTCCCGAAAATTATTAATTCAAATTAGCGACAGAATAAAAATTCCTGTCCGCCGCCATAATTCGAGCGTTCTTAGGAAACCCCTTACGATTCCACGTTTTCACAGAGCCGGCCTCCTTGTAAATCGCCGGGCGTGAACAAGAATTCAAATTAGCGATCGACCGTTGAGTTCCGGGGTCCGAAAAGTTATGGACGCGCTCGGCAACAACAGATGAAATGTGATTTACGAACGGTCGTTCAGACAACGCCGATTTGGGCTACAGATTTATTTACGGATCTATGCGTCCAAAATGTGTAGGGCCGGCATTAAATAAACACTCAGCCCGCACGGGTTATATAACGCTGGCATTTTGATACAGTTGTTCAACTGATGAACAGGAATTTATGTAGCAATAAAAGAAAAAACGGGGCCTTCTCACCGTCCCCAAAATTCATTTCTCTTAGTAGGTTGTAAAAACGTGTTTATATCTATATATTTTTAAAATACCGCCTATTTTTCCCTTTACTTTAGCATCCCATTCTGGGCCGTTGTTTGTAATCCCAAGTACATCTATTTCTGTATTAACACTAACCAGCAAACATATTCATATAATTATTGAATTAAGTATTTAATAGTACCGAATTAATGTATCCATAATGAATATATTAGTTCCGTCGTCACGATCATTAATCGTCATAATTTAAGAAGAATTTAATTTATAATCGTGTTAATTACCCGGTATAACGGAGGGGTTTTCGGTCGGATACGGAATATCATTCTTCAGATCTTTTGTCTCCACACGCTTCTCGCCGTCTTCGGTAGCGTCCCGCCAGTAAATAAGTGATCGAATATTAATATCATTTTTGTTAATGACCAGTGGTATAAAAGCCGAGGTATTATACTCTGCCTATTGCCCGTCTTCCCGAAGAACCCTGTGGAATCTTCAGAGTGAGGGAACAGAGTTAATCTGGCAACGTCGGGGTCCGGGAGGAAGGCCGACATTAGAAACTACAAGGGGTACTTTACCTGTGACGGATCAGAGCGCTCGGAATGCGGCCTTTATCTGATGGACTCACGCTGCGAGGAATGAAATCTTTTCCCCCTTATGACTCCGGGAACCGGCTGCATTTAAATTACCCGACGCCAGGGTCCCCGAGGGCCCCTCTAATCGGTTACTTCCAGACTGCCCCCTTTCGGGTATTCGGGCTGTAGTTTTTTATTTGTCCGGGCACCGGCCGCTTCTCGTATATTCACCTTGTATATGTCCCTGGGTCCCCGTCGATGCCGTCTGAATCCGGCGGGATGGTGGAAACAAATATAAATTTCCCCGCGAAATCTTACCGGCAGGCCGGAGAATTTAAAGCGAATACGGTGGGAAGTCACAGAGCGAACCGTCCTAATTTGCCCCACAAGCTGTGCTGACACGAATTAAATAAAAAGAACTAGTTTTACGAGTAAATTAATCCAGGTATGATATATATATATATATATATTTCCATGTGTACTCTAAGCAGCGATAATCGAGAATGTGGCTTAAGTATCTATATCTTAGTTTGTCCTAAAATAATTTTACAAAAAAACTAAGAAAACAGTTACTTCTACAGTTTACTCATTTTTGGAACAATATAATTTAATTATTTAATTTTGACACTATTGTAACTAAATATCAAGTAGTGAGCATCCGGCCAGCATTTGACCGTAACAGTGAAGTGACAGCATATGATTTATCCCTCTAACCTCCGAGATGGTTAAAAAAATACCTTTAAATTTGAATCGTTCGAATATAATTTAATATTAATATATTATAATGTTTCATTAATTAAAATTAAATTATGGTCTAATAATAATAATGATTTTAATGGCGGATAAAGTTTTTTCCATAAAAATACGGATATTCGGGTCCGCTTTAGGAGGATTACTAAATACCAACTCTTAAATTATATAGTTATTGTAATTAATAAAGTACTGCGGGGTATGTTAATTTAATGACAGATGATTATTTCATCGCCGTTAGCATTCCAGTGGATATATTTGTCCAGTCTGGAAAATTACTGACTATGACTAGAAGCAGTTAACGGCCAAACGGCCGAGTATAAATTGGAGAAAATCTGAGCGATTATTTAAACGGATAGAATTGTTTTTGTCGCCGTGATTTACCCTCCGGGAAGAGAAAGAAGCGTCGGGGGTAGCCGCGCCCGCCTATCTTCAGCAGATAGGATCTCGGGTGGCGATTAATTTCCGTTCCCCGGTTAATAATCTTCGTGTCGATGAGTACATAAATAGGAGCGGCGAGACTCCGCCCCTATCGGCCAACTACCGTTGGCTTACGCCATATGCGGCTCGTTTCGCCTTCTTGGAAACCGTGAAATGGACCCCGATTTCTACCACTCTGACCGCGGCCCGAAATTCGGCTTTTCAATTGGCAACGCGAAGGAAGTCGGTCGGAGAGAAAAATAGGATAAAAAACGGGCATTCTTTTTTAAAAATAAAACTGCGAAGTGCCTCGGGTTACCGTAAAATTGACGACAGTGTCCGCACAGTCTGTAGAAAGACGGCTAAAATATGTTGACTGCAGATTACGAGAATCAAAGGCACATCTAAACTATAGAGCATACCAACACGGAATAAATATCTCGGATATGAATTATTTATTCGACTTAGCACCCCTATTGACGTTTTCCACACAAAATATATGTAAAATTATTTTTTGACAGAATAAATATTTATGTATTTAATTTTTCTTAATTTGCTAATTTGAATTTAAAGGAAATACAGACGATCAAACTGAATTTTTGTTAACATTGATTTTTAAATTTGCTTTTTTTACTGCTCTCTCCTCTCTCTCTCTCCTCTCTCTCACTCCCTCTCCTTCTCTCTCTTCTCTCTTGAATGCCGCAATTGTTTCTGCGCTTCTCTCCGTGTCTTCCACCCACCGACTTTCTATTCGGTTTCGACGGACGAAGTTATATCCCGAGTCAACTCGTATTTCGTATCGGGAATCCCCGTATTTCGAAGATTTCGACGATTAGAAACCGCTGATCTAATCTGTTTGTAGACAGGCAGTTGTAGAGCCGCCATTGTCACCAAGCAGCACTGAGGGTAGAACTTTCACACATGCCAACCGGAATAGAGAATCAAATCGAAAAAAAAAAAAATGTAAACCCGTCACTATCAACAATACTGGTTGCCCATATGTAGAGAGAGCAGGTTAGTGATAAGGACTAAACATGCCTGTAAATTGTGGAAGGATATTGTGGGTGAATTAAAGTTAGTTAGTACGAGTGGCGGAATACACCTGGTGACATTTGTATTCCAACATATCACGATGCAGTTTAATTTTCTTGCACTCAATCACTGCAGAAATGAACTTAATTAAATTTCGTTGGGTGCACTTGCACCGATTTACTAGAGTCCCTCTGAGAGTGGTGCGGAAATGTACGTAACTAAAGTTAGTTGAGTGAACTTGCACTGATAAACTAGCGGCCCCCGAGGGTGGTGCGGAAATGTACTTAACTAAAGTTCCTTGAGTGCACATGCACCGATTAGCGAGATTACTAAAGCGAGATTACACTTTTTTCATGAAATGACTTTTTATATCGCGAGAAGGCGGAGATTTTAAGAATACAACCATTTCAACCGCGACAAAGATTATTATACACCATTAGAATATGTAGTGTTGAGAATAACAAGTTAACGAGGTATCATGTCAAACGTGGCGTTAGATCCAGCCCCTATAATCGGTGTTCAATTTGAAATTTTATCAAATAATTCCTTCCAGAGAAGGCATAATCTTTATTTCGTGTATCCATTATTCAACCCAATATCGTGTGTATTTATAATAATTTGAATATCTTGTACAAACGTGGGTTGTAGATTTGTAATAACATTTGGAAACAACATAGGATGGAATATAAAATCATTTGGTTTTAGTCTACAAATCGTATTCAGTGCCGGCAAAGGGAAACAACCCGCCTAGAAGGGTTTGTTCGGCTGTATTTTCAAACGAGAATTATTTATGAGCTGACACCGTGTAAGTCAAAGTGGAGGAATTCGTACCAATTAGGAAAATGCACAATAAGGACTGAATTCCATTTAAACTCTTCTCGGCCTTATTAAATATACGTGACGAAAACGGGATCGAACGCGGGTCGGTCTTCAATATTTGAGCAGTGGCGCTAAATTGGATTTTAGCAGCGTCAGGAATAATTCATTCCCGGCAGTAATGAACATAAAACAAGTAATTAACTTTCTGTTCCGTTAACCTTTTGGAATCAGTCTGACGATCGCCGATTCGGTCTTGGCCTAGACCGGTTTCGACCGAGTTCTAGACGCGGTCAAGTTGCATGATGTCAGTGACAGTGGAGACAGGATGCTAAGTGATGATCGCAAATAGAATGCGAACACGCAAACACCTTACTGAAGGATTCGAGTATTCCGAGGCTGCAGTTTCTCTAAAATGATCGACTATTAGAGCGGTTATTTTAGAAATTCAGAAAATTCAGTATAAAGGGCAATATGGCGGCTTAATAGTCATTAAAATTATACAATAATTTAGGTTATATGAATGCTCCAATCTGAATGCTAAATAATCAATCTCAAACTCATTGAAAAATTATGAGCCCGTCACTTGCAGTTTAATAGTTTCTACTTTTTTAATTAATGGTTTCCACAAATTTTCCGGCTTCCCAATCCCAACTACTCGTACTTTAGGGTAAAAATAACAATATTCCGCTGAAAAATATATTCATAAAACAAATAACTTTTATGAGGATATTTTTTTCTGTATTTATTAACCGCGCAAAAGTGCCTGATGCCGCTATGCGCGGTTATGACGATATTTGATGTCCGGAGTTTTATCTACGATAAATATTTAACTCGATAATATTTAAATACGATAAATATTTGAAGCATACCTACATTTATTTACATTTATATACTTCCTGGAGTATCACCCGTGTACAATTTAAAGCGTGGAAGGCGTACAATTTCATCGGCATTTTACGTTCAGTCGAGCGTTTCCGCGATATAACATTCCAGAGACCGTCTGTATTAGCGTGACAGCTGATCTTACTTTCAGTTGCGATTTGGCGGACAGGATACACGGGGAATATTTTAACGAATTTAAATATTCAAACTTTGTCGTTCCAACTGGATCTCGTCATCTGTTCGATACAACTATCCAGTACACGAACATCGTCGTGACAACGTGATAGAAACTATACCGGCGACTGTGTTGGAATAATGAAAAGACAAATTGACATAGCACTATTCAAATATCTGAATAACCAGGTCGAATTCTTAAATTGGGGGAGACAGAAGATCTTAAGATGGAATCGTTGTTACCGTCGTATTATTTTGTGATAGAAACTCTATACGAAAGTATATATCTGTCATATATATCTTCCGGAATACCGTCGATCGCTAGTTGCGGTATTGTTGGGGATATTTCAATTTTCATGTTAGTTGAAAATTAAAACCTACCTACTACATATTCAGTTTTTTCCTCTTTAAACATATCCAATACATTTACAGAACAACTTACTTCCAGCTTATTTTATCTTCGGTAGTTCACCGCATACTTCTATATTTGGAGAATGGCTCTGTGACATAAAGCTTTAAAGCGAATTAAAAAGTTTCAATCTTGAGGGACAAGTTGACAGGGGAACATCGGTTAACCACCGAGTTTTATATTCGAGGCTGTAAAATTATGATTTGAGGCCAGGAAAACAAATAAAAATTAGGGGAGTATAAAACGTAAAGTAAGGAGTAAAACCCGGCCTTATAAAGTGGGGGGGGGCCCTAACATGTCGGGGGTGGTTATTGTCGTATGTAAATTGTTGTCGGTGCCCCATGTGCGGCCGCCTCGGGATCAATGCCGGACGCTCTAAGCCCGACCAACGGGCACATGGGTACATTACACCATGTATTTTTAATGCAAAACTCCCCACCATCCCCGCCCCTTCGGATGAGGCTAAATGGAAGTCTCCGCGCCCCCAACCTTCGGCTAATAGCGCTTTCCCTTAATTAGCGCGAATATCTCTCCTCCGGGCCCTCGTCGAATTATACTCAGGCTCAGCCCGTCTAAAAATACACCCTACTACAACACGGGATTGGGGAGAATTACTAGATCGTTTATCGAGATCTAGTCGTTGGCGGTCCGCCGAAGCTATCGACCGCGGTTTTTCGATCTTCTTGAAAAGACGAGACCGGCGAGATTAAACGGATGATCAGGACGGTATTCCAAACCCTCGCAGACCGCATGACAGCTATTCAAAACTAGTTCTGTCAACATTGCGGTCTATACCGGGGCTCGGTACACTCCCCGACCGCGAAGAGCCACAGTACCAAATATTGAAATATGACGCGAACTACCGAAGATAGTATTAAAGTTGAGTAAATTCATTTGTGTAATTTAAAGTAGAAATAAACTTTAAAATGTACTGGGGGAGACAAAAGATCTTAAGATTGATGGTATCATTGTTACCGCCATTTTATTTTGTCAAGATTGAAATGCCTAAACACTATAAGAAAATAGATTTCATTCATTTTAATTAGCAAAATTGAAATTTCATATTGTTTTATATTTATATATATAAAATATCCAATATCGCTTGTTTAAAATTTGACGACCTGTTCCCGGAGGATGTCTATATTCTGGGGGAGCATCCCAACTTACGGGGAACGCTCTTTTAAATCGTTTTATCGAATCCATCATTCATTATTAGGAGTGAAGAGGGGGAGTGCCCAACCGACGGGTGAAATATGCCCGGAGAAAACGGAGTCGACGTGAGGGCCCCCCACGAGATACGATACGCCTTTCTCGGTTGGCCCGCCACCCTCCAAACACCCGCCACCCCCCTTTCAAATTTCAAATTTGTGGAGCCTTCATTAAGACAAATTGTTTACAAGCCACGTTTTCTACTTTTACACGAGCTGCACTGCTCGTTTTACATTGCACTTGCAATCTATTGGCCGATTATTTGCAGGAATCATTAGGTCTTTACAAACATGAAGTGTTCCTTTTTTTCCTATTCTTACATGATTTTAAAATTAATTAGGGAGATGTAACAATTAAAGTTCTGTCCCTTGGTCTAGGGTATTCGTGGATATTCCGTAACCTCGCCCCCCCCACCCGTATAAAGGTATCTAAAATGATATTTCGAAAAGTTCGAAGACGTTAGTCGATCGAACATTTTTTCTGCCAACTGATTTTTCAGGAATTTATATCGTAAATACAATATAGCCATAATATTAGTGATATTGAAGTGACCGGGGGGAGGGGTGTTAGTGCAATTAATTGTACAGAATGGCCACAATTGTGCAATTTTATTATGGTCGGTGTGGGTGGGGACTTGCGGCCCGAAACGCGGGTACCAGCGTCGTAAATATTTAATGGGCAGAATGTTCATTACGTGTACGCGCTCTCGCATTTGCATAAATGCAGTTCGCCTAATGGGCACCATTATTCCCATGAGCGCCGTTTTTTTTTCATTTATTTCATGTCAGCTTCAACTTTAAAGCATCTTAGGGTTTATTCGATTGGCCCCGTTCTAAAAATTTGTATTTCTTATACCAACGATATATAAAATTTAGTTTTAAAATTATATACGAACACAGCCGAAGTATTTACGGTATTTTTGCTTGAGACGAAATTGTTAATTAAATATAGAATTTTCAATAAAATGTTCAACAGCAATGTCGTGTAGTATAAAACGGTTATCTAAACCGTCGAAGCATAATATAGTCGAAGCCCAAACTTCATTATTTCGATATCCATCTGTCCTTCGTTAATCTCGCCGCGAACGCGACCGTCGGGTGCGATCCCTATTTGATCAATATTAAAAACGAGGGCAGTACCGTCAACATGCACCCGCCCGCTCAGCGATTACATGTTCCGACGAAATTAAGAAAACAAACCCTTATTATGGGTCTCCGCGTATGGTCCGTACACGATTTGCTGATTGGTCGATAATTGGAGTTTGAAATGGCCATAATATATTTCTCGACTTTTGGAAAATCCACTTTTGCACGCAAATTATACAGAGAATAATAAACTCGGAACGTTAACTCTGAAACAACAGTCCGCACCGTGAAGAATGATAATAAATCAAATATTTCCGTTCTCCAAGATAAAACAGTTTCAATTTCCCAATAATACAATATCGAAGAATTTTAAATTATGATTTTAAACAAATATACAGATTTATCTTATTTATGACTGAAAGGTCCAATTTAATTTGCCTATAAGACATCTAATATAATGAATATAGATTAGTCGGCATATTACTGAGGTACTTTTTGGTGATGTTCCAAACCCTCATGGACTGCATATAAGATATCCGAAAGAGATAAAACAACCGATACAAAAATGTAAATTTTTAAAATATAAAAATACCCATTTTATTATGCGTATTCTTCGTAATCCTAGGGGCTCGTGAGGGTGTGCGTCCTGATTACATTTGCGGGGTCGACCGCAATCGCCCCCCCCACACCACACCATCAGATCCATATAGGAAAATAGAGAAACAGAAGCTACCCCCTCTCCATCCAAAAAGGGCCCCTAACCATATTAAATAATGCAAGAAGCCACCGGTTTTATTGTTTTTAAAGGCCCGGTCGGGGCGGGGGACGCAGCTGGGACTCGATTCAATTCCCGGGAGGGTATAGCGAGCGGGACAGAGAGCGAAAGCGCCCTCTCAATTTACAAATTATCCCCGCGGGAGAAGAACTGGGGAGGGACGGGCCACAAATGGAATATGGGATAAGGGCGAAATTTTTTTTTTCGAACGCAGGGTGTGTTCTCGAATTACGCACCTGGCCGTGAGACCCTAAAGAAATCAGTAAAGTACCTTGGACTACACAGATGAATAAAACGCTGTGGTCAACCCATATAGAGGCTATAAGCCAGCAGGTCGAATGCGAACTAAGAAGTCCAAGGTACTCAACGCGAGGTTGAAACTGACCGTCTAGAAAACAATCGTCAGCCCCCTCGTCGACCACTTTTACGCGTATATTGTTTGGCTAAACGCCAACACACGTTTGAAAAAATTTCAAATCACACAAAACCCAAAAAAACCCCGTGTGCCTACGTATTGCCCTCGACATTCCCCCGAGTATTTGTGTTTTGATTTGCCCGGTTACCGAATTTCCGAAGTGATTTCACGATACTAACCCGAGTTTTATGACGCCTGGGCGCTGACTAACCTACAAAACCTGAATAAACCTACTCAGAAACTATAACCTAATTACGGCAGTGAATAAGCCCTTAAATTTTCCCTTGTGGGCCATCGACAGTGGGGGGTTTAATGAAATCTTGGAACTTAGCGATCCGATCTTGTTCTATCAGCGTATTATCAAGGTTGAGATAGCACGCCGGGACAATATTGAGCCCAGAGTGTAGATTACTCCGAACCCCCGATGTCAATAATTAAAATGAAATTAAATCTTCCTCTTATTTATACAACAATTTCATATTAGAGTATCGGCGACATATGTGACTCATGCAACTCACTCGAAGGCTGATGAGTAAACGTCGAATTCATAGGGGAAAGGTGGGTTTACTTTAGTTTGTTTATGTTTACATTTCTACCCTACGAATTCGTCAGTTATTGATCCGACTCTTTCAAGTGGATTCGTCACAATAATATGCCCTGCACTGGATTACACTCATTTACCCTTATTGGAGTGTTTTTTTCGATTTTCTTCAAAACGAAGTACAAAAGGGCAATTGGAATAGAGATTATTGGAAATTACATAATAGATCCTAGCTTAGCAGTCGGTCAGTTGCGTACAGCGCATATTTTTCTTTTCCGATTTCGAACCGTTTACTGTGAACCAGGAAAGTGATAATTGGACGCTCGTTTCAACCCAGAAGTAGTGCTTCAATCCGGAAAAGTATTTCAGTGCCGTACGACCATTAAAAACAGTCCGGGAGCGGGCCCACCCCGGGGTCGTAAAACCTGAAATTTTTACGAATCGCCAGCCTTAGTTATATTGGACATTTTTCTGATATTTTTACGACTGCCGGAGCATTTAATATTGACGATAACGGCGAGTAAAATATCCTGCGACGTTAATTACCCGTTCCGAACCTCCTTCGAGACGAAATCATTTCTTGAGAAATTTTACGGCCGACTGAAATTTATGTCCAGAACATAATTTTAACGCTCCCTCTTGATGAAACCTCCCCTCTTTTACAGTTTTCTGGTAGGTAGGTTTCGATTTACGGCCCGCCATTCTTTTTTTATTTCATTTTATTAATTAACATTTTACATTCTTGTAAAAGCCCGTCGTCTTCTCCGGAAATTCCGGGCTGCTAGGTCGTAATAATCCCTGCATATTGTCCGAGCTCTATGAATTTGTCTCGAGTTTCTCCGGCTGAAGCAAGCTAATAAAAATTCATTTCTCATATTTCTCAGTCATATTAGAATAATTCTCATAATAGAAATGTAGAATTAACAGTATAAAATTATCGTGATTAAGTTCACACATGTTCCTTCCATACAGACGCCCCAAAAGGAAGTGGCCACGAGATTTAAATATATCAACTAAATAAATAAAAAACTGAAGGAAAGTAAATAAGTTTCTCCTCTGTTATTATCTTAGTCTTTACTCTTGTTACTTGAATATCAATTCAACTTTTTGTTTCATAAAGTTGTTATTTTAATTGTAATATAACATTTTTAATCGAAAAAATCCGTCCTGATGTTTCTTGTGGAAAAACTTTCAACGCTGTTAGAAAGTTCTATTTGAGGCGATAAACAATGGAAATTAATTACCCATAAGAGCGAAACCTTTAACTATTGAGAATATAAACAACATAAATGCACAGGCGGCTCTAAGTAGTACGTTTTATTAATTGGATCCGGTGCAATTGCTATTCTTGCAAACAGATAATTAAACCGCGAAGTGCTCGAAAATCGAAAAATTTTAGTATGTGCACATACTAAAATCACATTTTAGGACTGCATTGAACTTTTGAATAATTATCTGGTAAACAAGAGTTTATTTTCCCCATCATAGAAAATGTAATGTTACAAATACGGATTTTGAACAACAATGAAACTGAAGGCGACAATGAATTTTGAAGTGTCAGGCGATTATTTACCTCACGAAAAATATGGGATTATTGGCATTTCAATAAAAAGTTTTTTTTTGTATTTTTAAAGAAAATAGAAGCGTAGGCTTAAATTATACCGGTGTCCAGGTGTCGGAAGGGCTATGGACGATGAGCGCGGAGCGACATAAATTGCATACGTCCCGACTTGGGTGGTGTCCCTTTCCGTCCTTTTCCCGCTCGTCGGGACCCCCCATAGCTCCCTCCTTCTTCAACCCGTTGTTTTATTACGCACTTCACCATGCGTTCCGTATATCCAGGTCCTCTACTCCTACGCTCGGGCGGGATGTCCCGCCCCGCCGGGTGATTGATGCTGGTGCCGTGAAAAATACCCTTCTGACTTTCGTAATGATAAATTAAGCTCAACCAAAGCGTCCCTAAGTTCTTAAAAAAGTTCGACGAAACTTCGGAACGGGAATGAATTTCCAAACCCGGGCAACGGTTAATGAAAAGGCGGTGGGAATCGAGCCCGGGCCTTTCCCTTCTATTTCAGTTCCACATCTAATAATATCTATTTCTTTACATTTTTATAATGTTTATACATTTGCAATAATTAAATTTAGATTTACATATACCGGCTTGCAGGCCTTATATTTTTTACATGAGAGAGTTGTTTTGTTCTTTATTCTTAATATATAAACATTTTATTCCCTTCTCTCGGGCACTCAAAACACTCGTCTTTACATATTGTAACTATCAGACACCCAAACAAATACATCGAGGTTCTACTATTTTACTTATAAAAAAATAAATAATTTTTAAGTTTGCTGGAGTTGTTTGAGATCTAATCGAAATTAATTTAAATTTGTAATTTATTTAAAATTTACATTGATATGATAACCAATGGCTTCATTTCGCCATTTCACACCTCGCATTGGAAGCTCCAATCTAAAAATTGCAATTGTACAGACATCAGCCCTACTAAACAGTACTACTTTATTCTGTTTTAATATTTTGTGATTATTTTTTTAGCACTGATACAGAAAGCTTTGAAACGATTGTTAATACACAATCCAGTTAATTTTATCGTATAATTAATTGTTTCGACATATAACTGAACAGTGTCGGGACGATGTTCTCATTATTACCGCAGTAATAGTTTAATTCCCAAACGCCTTAATTATTCTGCACCTTTCAATTAACCGAAATAATGGCATTCCTGTTTCTGATATTTACGAGAAACATTATTTTTATCGATCGTCCAAACAACGGATAAAAATTAATTAGATTCGTTTAATTTAATTAAGATTTAATCTTAACTAATTTTACTCAATTAGCCGACCAATTACGTTCGTTAATAGAAGGAAAATACTGATATGAAAATCATGGAGACTTTAATTAAGAAATGCTACTACACGCAACTTAATTTGGCCTTAATAATTTTTTCATCCCTTATTTATTATAATATCAGTGTGTATAATTTACAGGTTTATATTCACTCGTTATCTTATACCTGTTAGTATAATAATATTGAAATTATTTATTTATTTGCTTGTTTGGCAGATTTTTAATTTCGGATTAAAATCTTTTTAATCAGATTTTTAATCTCTTTTAAATTTGAATCTTAAAATAATAATTTTTTATTTTAAGGAAAGAAGAAATGTTGCATATAGACCTATTAGTGCTATCAAATAAGGTGTCCTTAAGGCTACGTTTTCGCGTTGTGTTAATGCTCGGTTCAAATTCTAGGTTTTTCTGCTTAATACGTCTAAACATTTATTGATGGTCTAGAGTATATGAAAATAGAATTACAGATCGAGATCTGTTCACTATGAAATTCTTTATACGTGTGAAATTTTGAAATTTAATGAACTTCAACTGAAAGCTAGAGGACTCATTAAATTATTACTGTTTATTCGTCAGATGATAAATACATAAATATCGGGTAATACAGAATGTCATAGTGCATTTGAATTATAGATGTGAAATTAATAAGGAATCATAGAAATTAGTCATTTATTAAATTATTATTGTATTGTTGTATATATTATTTATTTACTCTATTTAAATTTTAATGCTCGCGAGTGATTATTACTCAGTGTTATATTTAATAAATTCACAGAGTCTTTAATATAAATGGTTATTAATTTTGTTAGTGGAAACACCTAAATTCTTAATAAGATGCGCAGTCTAGCAAAAAAGGTTATAAAAAAGACTTTAATATAGCATTTCACATATTCTAATTGGATTTAAATGATCTTATGCCTTCTAAAATTCGTTCACCCAGAAATAAAACCAGTAATGTTTATTGTAAAATGGTTACCCTCCTTCCCCGTAATTAAAAATTTGATTGTCTAAGCAGGAGTTATTGTTGGCAAGAATTACCTTTACTCGGGGAAGAAAATAAATCAATTGAAAGGAGGGGGGAAACTCTTAATAACTTTTCCTCCCCGGGAGTTACAACGCCAAGCCCGAAGACGGTTTATTAACGGACGGACTTAGGGCCGCAGAAAAAACATGAAAAAATTAAGCACACACACACACACACACACAATGAAAAAAATAATAAAAGCGGAAGAATATAAATGCGAAATATAACTCGCATCGAACTCTCCTTAATGCCGGAGTAACAAGCAGAAGAAGACAAAAAGAAAAGTCGTTCTCCTTCCATATTCTCGAAGGGGGGCTCTTTTTTTAATAAAGCAGTATCTTTTCGAGTCCTTATTATAATTGGTTCTTGTTTGTTTCTTCCCCATTTCGTTTTATTATCTTCGGAGAAATAAGATTTCTGTAACGGTCAAGTTTATTGCAATACGGCCGAGCCACTCGAGGTCGGTGATAATGGAGTTGAAATTAATCTAATATTTATGACCGATTAATAATACCGGTTTGACTCTTAAATACCTATTTTCTCATTATATAGACGTATACATATATGTAAGTGCGTTAACCTACTATATGAAAGAACTTTTCATTAAAAGAAAAATTCTATCGCTAAAAATTGTTATTGTATACAGTACATAGATTGTGCTCGAATTCTAACAGTCAGAGGTTCCAGACCTGCAAATTCACAGTTTCTTTATTCTTCCGCATTAGCCCAGAACTTCAAAGCCTACAGTGCACTTTAAATATTGCCATAAAAATCTTTATTTTTATCAGATATAAATCAGATATTGGCCGTTCGAGACGATTGACTGTTCAAATGTTTTGTTCAATTAGGGTATAAAAAATACCCGAGACTAATTAGAGGGAAGAAGGTGGCCGGGGGTCCTCCAGAGGTCAAAGGTTCGAATCCTGGCTGCGAGCAGAATTTTCCATTAATTGCGAAACTGAACTGTATAAATTTAATTGGAACATTTAATTGGACAAGTCGGCAATATATTGCCCTGGCTAAATATCCTAATGGCGCGTCTGGGAGAACACATTAGATCACACCTGAAAAGTGGACACCTGCTATAGGGACACCTGTTTCTGAAGCCGAAGGCGGAAATGCCGAAACCACAATAAGAACCCGTTTCCATTTGAGACCGGCATCAATTTATGTTCTTTTTATTGGCGTGCGACGTTTGGGTTATATTTATTGCGGAAATAAAAGGCAACCGGCTCGGGCTGTCGATGATAAATTCTTAATAAATTCTCGACGGAACGATAAGCGAATGGGAGCGATGTTCGGTTAAAAGGAGGCGCGTATGTATTAACCCGTCCGATCGATCGTATCGGCCAAAGATCCGCCAGATCATTACCCGTTTAAATATCATATAATTTAAGATGCCCGTTAGGTGGGGTATTGAATATAAACATTCGTGATTTGTTCTTCCGGGCCTATTACGGCTTACCGCCATCTTCAGTAGCACTCAGAGACTAATCGGTTGCGTGTATAGCTGGCTAAGTCCCGAAAGAAAAGCGCCCTCATGGGGGCTCACTGATCTACTATACGGCACGCTATTGAAGATATTTATAATACTTTGAAATCTTTAACAATAAAAAACTACCTTCGCTTTTACTACTACTGGCGAGATATTACAAAGAATGTATTACTACATTTATTTTTTCCTTCTTTTATTATAATAAATTCTTCTTTAATTATAAATAAATAAAGGTCGACTGCATGCTTTGTAAATCAGCACTTTATTTTCAATGCGAAGATGAGGCACATTGGACCCGGCTGGAGTTCCCCGTGGCCGAACGGAATTAAGCTCACGCGATGCTTTTTAATAAAGACCAACGATACCGTCTAATACCTGCTTATAAAGTTTTTCAATCCTACTGACGACGCGGAGAAACAGAAACTGGCCAAGCATGGCGGGTGGAGATAAAAGGGTTCAATATCGTATTTATAATGCCCAGTTGGCAGACAAATCTGCAATTTAAATATAAATAGATATGTATATATAATTAAAATAAAATTTGCACTAATGTCCCGGACGAGGTAATTGGTTCGCCGTTAATAAAGTTATATATAACGTTCTTAACTGCCCGTAGTTACAATTAGCCTACCGCCAAAAGTCGGAAGCGTGCAACAGAACTATAAATTCGAGTAGGGCGAGCATTTTCAATTCCGGTCTATAAAACCATAAAACTGTCCGGTCGTAGTTTTTCAGTTTTACAACGTCCGTCGCCTCGGAAGTGGAAGCGGCTGGAGGAAGGAATCGGCTGTGGGCGATAAGCCGGAGCAGAAAAGTAACGTTTCTTTAATACATGAATTTGTTCACCGGTGAACATTAGTATTCCATCTGGCTGGGTAATGTTCCGGACAATTCGAATTCTGCAGGCTGAATTAAATTAGAAACCTTCTTACGGGAGGAGGAATTTAAACGTCAAGGACCGGTAAGCGCATAGGACAAATCGACAGCAATATCAGTGATTATTGAACCTAATAATTGTAACACTTTATTGAGGTTCTGAATTTTAAAAGGTTCCCTCTGTCGTTCTATTTCCAGTTTCGAGTAAACAATTTTTCCGTGAACAGAAGACATAATTAAAAATTTTGTTTACTCATTATTTATTTAGGGCGGAATTGTGTTCACACCGTTAAGTCACAAATAATTTTTTATTATGACCAATTTGCACATATATAAAACATATTTAATAAGAGATGGTGATGAAAAATAAGCTTCCCCAATATTAACCTCCCCCAGACGAGTGTTTATTTCATAAACATTCTTAATACCTTTAAACGCGCATTATTATAATATATTTCTTTATGAAATTACTTATAAAGTTTGGATCTGTAATTCAAGTACATTATGAAATTCCGAGCTACTCATGCATAAGCTTCTATTCATAATATTATATTGTTGCCTGTTCGGAAATTTGAAATTTAATATATCGTAAATAAGTTTATCAGACTGCGTGCCCGACAGTTTGAGTATACCTATACGTAGAAAGCCCTATGCAACCTATGTTCAACGTCCGTCATTATTATAAGAAACAAATATCGGACTTTTGTCTCTACGGTTGAAAATTAGAATTAATAACATTTTCGTATTCGTAACAATTATAATTATTACAGTAATCAATTTATGAAATGAATTTGAACAGGAAAAAATGGAAAATGTGTTCTCTGTTCTAAAGTTTTGTTGGCTTTATGTTATTGATTCTCCTATTAGACCTGACCACATGTAAGACAATTTAACTAGAATATTTTAATTAATATTTATCCGTATTTTCCTACGGCGACGGTCGTGTATGATTTTTATAAAGGATGATATTGGAGTTTAGTCGGACATACGTTCGTGCGTATCATTATGTTTTATTTTTTATACTCGATAATGTTGGTTTTGTGAGTGTTCCGTGTTTTCCTAAATAAGATCAATAAACATCCGACGAATTAGTATGTACATAAAAAAAAAATTATAAGAAACAGGTAGCTCGTTTTTTCGAATAACTGAAACCTCCTGCGCCCAGTGTACACCTATTGAATTTTAATTAACTCATTTCTCTTGATAAAGGTACAACTTCCGTTCGCTTCAGTTATACCGAAAATTCGATGCGAAATTGTTGGCAGCATCGAATCGGGAACACGTGGGGGGGGGGGAAGAAAATTCCGGGCTACGGAAACTGGAAATTCGGATTTCGTGACGGTCCGGAGAGGATCACGGAATGTTCCGTGTAGCGGTTCGGTTAGGGGGGAGGGAGCGATAACGCGGCCGGCGGACGTGCCTCTCGCGTGCCAATCCCCCGCCGCCTTATTCCGATCTCACGGCGGTCGTAGTACACGGAGATATAGCGAACTGTGCGACAGTGCGGTTCGGCGTTGCGCAATTCCTAAACGCCCGTTGCACTAGCGAAAGTTGCGGTACGACGGCCGCGAAAAACCGGGACCGTCCCCGACTGGCGATATTGTCCGACTATTGGGACGATTCGCGCTTGCGGAAGTGAAAAAGTTGCAAAAGTACAATTTTTTTGGAAGCTAAATCGGACCTGCGAACTGACACCATCCAGAGTGGGAACGGATTATCGGATTTAGCGTCTGAATGAAGCACTCGCCAGTTTCAAAGCGGTGGACCCTAGTGTCGAACGTTCTACAAAGTCTGAGCGTATCGTTCGAGATGCCGTGAGCTGTTGTGAGATATACAAATAGCTCAGCATGTTTTTCAGCAACAAAACATCTCCTACCTCAGACGATCCACTACCCAACAAGAGTAACGATTAAATGATAACTAAGAATTATATATGTACTGTAATAGCTAAGCGGAAATGCGCTCGTAAGTCGGTTATAAGTGCGCTCAATACACACAATACGGAGGCTCTGTGATCCTCAATTAAATCTATGCATATCGCCTCCTTCGGTCCTTAAAATATAATTTATATTTTCCCGCACAAAGTACTTATTACTGCCGCAATATGTAAGATGTAAAATTGGATTTCACAAGTAAGATGTCACAACTAGTAAGGTAGCATTTCCGTTTTGCGATATTAACTAACCCCGTGAGTTGAACGGTGGGAAATAAAAGAGAATTTTAAATTCAAAATATTTCTATGTAGAATATTGTCGTAAATATTGAAAATTATATGCGATATTGAACTATACGAAATAAATACAAATTAATAAATAGCAGATTGTATCGATAAAACATTTTAAATTCGTGCTTAGGAAACAATTTGATTGCAGAGGGATTTGAATACTGTCTTTGGGGTCCGATCGATTTATGTTCCTTATTTTTATCTCCATTACAGAAGACAATCTATGCAAGGTTGTTGCAAACGTTTGTGCAATTTTATTTATGCTTATTTCATTAACCCGGTCTTTTTATTTTCACCCCCTCCCCTGAATGAATTAAGCGACTACTGTAATCTAATTTTCTGAACAACTCTTCATCTCAAAGTTCCACAGCTTTGAGTACTACCGGGAGGTGCCGCTATAGTGAAGGCAGGATTTGTCTGTCGCTCGTCGTTCAGCGATCATTATTAGGGTAACCTACTTTTGAGAGAAACCGAACGAAAAAAATACTCGGTGATTATTAGCCGGTTTTCATTAAACGTACGCATAAAATTCGTCGAGAACTAGTGTTCAAGACTCCGAATTAAGGTGTCTGTAATTACAATTTTTTCCTTTAAAAATGAATAACCGGCGGAATAAATCTGAATAAGATACCGGTGGTTTTTATAACTTTAATAGGACCGGACGCTGGAATTCGATCCAACGACACGCGATGGCCCATCGCGTTACGGGTGGATAAAACTCGGAAATAATATTTTTCAAAAAAATAGGGCAAAAACTGAAAAAATGGGTTTTTCGACCTGTCCGCTATTACATCGAACCTCATTAGACTTAAATGACGACTCTATAGGGCTCTTTGTTAGTTGGGGGTAAGCGGTTTCGAATTTTGGCACTCTCGGTCGGAAGAGTTGAAAAAGCGGAGGGAAAGAGAAAAGAAAAAATTTTATTTCCTTATTTTTACCGTAGTCCATGTCTAAACTGGTCGATCGGAATCTGAAATATGGCGGAAGGAAACGGCCCGGCTAATGGCCGCATTTAATCTTCGCTCAGGCGTTCGGAACAGCCCGCAAAAAAACATACTTCATTGATACACTTCCGATTATTAATAATAACCGAATCAATGTCTCTATTATAAAATTCATTTCCATAAATTGGGAACGCAACATTACTATTAACGGGAGATTTCATTTTAGAAATTTATATATGGGCTAGGGACGAATTTGAAGATGTAATTTTTGGTCTACATAAATTTTTCAATCGGCCAAATATTTAATATGATATTAACCTCATAAAATAGGTTAGTTAAAAAATTATATTCTTTCAAGAATTTCCAATTCATACGAAATTGGATATAAATAGCAAACTTCACGGACTAAGGAATTGAAATTAATAATCGATAACTAAGCATTTACAAGGATTTGAGTTTCAAATATTTCTGTGTCAGGTAGATAGATTATTGTAATCCGATGGCTTTTTTAAAGCATTGCCAGTGCTATGTTTTAAAAATGAAAGGAAAGAATAATTTTGAATACTATACCGACTAATAAGAAGATATCAGAAGACCTTATCAATACGAAGAAGCAAACATGCATAAAAATGTACGGGTGAAATCCGAAACGACTTAGTTGCCAGCCGAATATATATATATATATATATATATATATATATATATATATATATATATATAAGTTACAGCTTTTTTAATGCAATGTACGAGAGTCGAAAACGTTTCAATAAATAAGATCCCGAACTAATCTCAGGAAAAAAAAATCGTCCGGAGGTCTCCGGTCGGTCTGTTGGAAGTAGAAAATGTGAGTGGACCGTGACCAATCGGAAGAGGAGCTTAGCTGAGACTCAAGATATATGGGATATTAGGGGCCTTGGGTCTAAGCCGCTTAATGCTTAGGCCGGGCCCGGTAGTAAAAAATACTCTGGGCAGGTGCCGCCCTAACCTCTGGAACCCCGCTACATTGCCGCCGCTACAACATTTTTAACTCTAACATTATGCTAAATAAGATTACAGAAAAGTGATACCGCGGACGGATTTTATCGGGGGAATCGAACTCATTGGGGCCTGCTGCGAAACTCCGACCGCATTCGGTGCAATTGAAAGCCGGGATTTTTGGAAATTTTGAGATTTTGTACGCACTTCATACTGAACAAGTTTCGCGATCTCCAGTTCTAGACGGGTTGGAAGTACGTAGTATCCGTTTCATGGACACAGGGTGAATTTGAAATATTGAGAAAATGACTCATCAGTCTCGTAATCAGAATTTCTAGCGCCGAAATCCTCATTCAATTATTACTGGCCAAGGGCGTCGGGAACCACAGGTCGTAAATTTCGTTATTTATGTGACGGCGAAGAATTCGGAATTTCTGTAATTCCGAAGTTGCCTAATAGGGTCAATACCTGTTCGGTGGTCGGCGAGGGTTTGGAATACCTCCACTCTTTAGTAGCACCTCCTCTTAGCAGGTTGGCCGCTCGTATCGGTTCCCGTCTTCACTGTCAGTACAGCGATGATGGTCGAACGTTCCTTTTCCTTTGGCGTCTTTCGGGCCGCCAACTACGATAGGCAAGGCGAGACCTAATAACCGAAATTGCCCGTTTTTTTTCTCCACAAAAATATTATATTCGGAAAATATCAGTGGACAAAACAAAAGAATAACTTGTACAATTTCTTGAAAGTGTGTCAAAATATAAACTGTTATTGTGAAAGCCTAGTATTGTACAGGAGGCATCGCTCCGGTCGAATGATCCTTTTCCAGGATCTTCGGCCACTGAGACAGGTAGGGCCGCCGTTGAACTCACACCACAATTGCCACTAATAGACGCGTCATTGAAATGACATTCGGAATGTTTCCCGATGGGGTTTCGGGGCTTGAACCCCTATTAGGGCGACCGAGTCATCATCGGCACGGGACTGTAGACGGGGGTCGGCTCGCGTTTCACCTAGTCACAGCTGTGACGCGGCGTATACCTACCAGCACCTCACCGAATTATCATCCGGCTCGAACCAACACGATATATAACCTCTTAATTTCGCTATCAATTCGGACAAAATTGTATAACACCGCATGCGCAGGACATTTTTGAAAACTATTACTTACGCAGAAATTATTATAATAATGCACAACTGTATTTCGAAACCGAACTGCTGTGTGGATCCACCGAACCGTCCAACTCCTAAAAAAATCGATCCTTGAAGTCCATAATGCTTCCTGAAATTGTTAAAGCCCCACCTTATGTATCTAACCGGTACTCAGATTTGAATGTGCCGTTCCTTCACGATATAAATCCTTCCGTTCCCCCCCTCCTAAAAACGACGACACCGTCCTGAAAATCCCGAGCGCCGCATAACAGGAAAAGGCCGCGTGTTTTCCTCCTTTACCCGGTAAGGAAATCTGAGGAAATACCGTCAATGAATGGACTCACTGTCAAAAGTACTTGGTTGTTATGAAATCGCACCGTCACTAAATATGATTAAATATATTGTAGTCGCGCTTAAAAAAAGTAATATCAAGAGAAATATCGAGACATATCAATCGTCTAGAAATATCGAGAAATCTCCCGATTTGTTTCATTCTAAAAAACTATATAACCGAAATTATCTGTTTCTTCCCCAAGAATTCAGAAAATATCCATAAATTAAATATAAGAATAAGCTGTACGATTTCGTGAAAGTGTATCAAAACGTTTATTGTAAGTAGCTCGGTATTCGGGTTCCGAATTTACAACTGAACATTTTGAATGTTTAAAGTAAATATTAATTGTACTGAAAATTTTCCTAAATGTCAACCATCACTCGTTCCATTTCTACCTCTATCCTATTCGATATTTGACCATGATATATTATCGATAATAAAACAAATAAAATCAGACAAGCGAATGAATGCCTACTGACCTCGGTATGTCGAACCAAAGTGACATAATCTGAGCGGCTAAAAACAAACAAATGTAAATGAGGCCCTCGCTCATCGTGGGGGAATCATTTTCAAAAAAATACTTGCCTCACTCTCTTCCTGCGGATTCGAAATGAATAGTTATTTAGGTAGTCCCTAAAAAACGATATATTTACTCAACTTTTAAAAAAGTGTTTTAATTAATCGGTACTGTTAAATTCAACTTTGGAGATTGAATGAACGCCGGGCCCATACCGACTACCCCCCTATTCCTAACCTACTCTATTTATATATATTGCAATCGGGGGCTTCGTATCTAAAATTTTGATGGCAGTCGTTCAGATACCAAGTACCGAAGTGAAATATACCGAGTCCTGATGGTACCGATACCCCGTAATTCGGAGAAATCGGTACGTTTTCGCTTGTGGCTTAATTCGCCGGAGTCAACCGAACCCCAATAAATACAGGACTCGACTGAGCCGAAATTATTTTTTTTTATATTTTCTCCCTCCCCTCTTCTTTATGATTTATGTGTTGACATCCGGGAAATACAAAGGTCGTAGCCGCGTTCCAAATTAGAGCCGAGCAACGCGGCCCTCTTTAACATATAAATACGATTTTCGGGCGCCGGAACAGGTTCGCGGCGGCCGCTCGTTCTGTTTTCCAATTATTTTATTTTATTTTTTAATTTTATATTATAATATTTATATCTTACGAAAATTTCTTCGTAACTTTATTGCAATAAAATGGCAATAAATTCCGGTAAACAATGATAAATTGGTAATATGGATATCTTGTAGACCTTTGAACTTTTATAGTATTAAAACAATTGTAAATAAGGCTGTAAGTTAAGACCTCTTATATTCACTTGCTTATATATCGCAGTTGGTTTTCTAATTATTCTGCAAAATATTTGTATTCGCTACACTCGAGTCCTATATACTCTGAGATTTTGTCCATAGCTCGATCTGAAACCGGCAATATTTGACGCAAATTTAGATTAAATAAATACTACCTCCACAAGAGTACCTTAGATAATAGAAAATTACTCCTCGGTCAATAACCGATCGAATAACACGGAATCCTAACCCAGTTATATCATGTCCGGTTCGCGTGACGGAGCCACCCCCCCCTCGCGGGAGACGGAAAAAAGCAAAGGAGCGGGAATAATGTCGAGAAGAGAAAGCGAAAATCCGGAAAGAGTAAAAGGTGAAATGGGAAGTGAGGCGGTGGCGGGGTCGGGACAGATTAGCGCGGCTTATCTGGGGACAAGTAAAGGGGGGGGGGCCGGCCGGTGGCGGGGGCGGCGTTATCTTTCAAGCGCACCAGCTCCTAAGATTACCGTGTTTTGCTTTATCAAACCTCATTAATTCCACTAATATACGCATGGTCATGCATAACATTTGCATGCCTGAATAATTTAACGGGGGAGGGGGGGGGCCTATCGGCGACCAGACATCTCACGCCCGGGGTCCTATTTTCCGATACGGCTCCCGTTGAAAATATTCCGTTAGTTTCTCTTTTGTCTCCGGAACAAGTTCATGTCCCGTCCCCTGTTTCCCGGCTTCCCTCCTTTCGGGGTCCACTTTCGGCCGGCTATCACCCAAAAATGGCTTCCACGCGACGGCTCGGTCAATGATCGGAAATCTTTCGCATAGGCACGTTCAAACGTGCCTTCCGGGAAGTTTATATTATAGTAAATGTGCAGTAACTGGATTCTTCTGGTTACCGCCGGGATGCTACTGAGGAATAAGACGAAGTATACGTGTGCAAACGAAGTAAAACTAAAGAAAACCGTACGAACACGGAAATAACCGAACGCCAAACAAAGTAACATAAAAGAGCTTAATTTACGTGTAAATAAATAATAAACGGACAGGGGTGATGAAATGACTCATTCAGCGGGATAATTAAAGAGGCTAACTGTCTATCTCAATGCTCTAACGGCGATTTGCGGGAAGAAACCTACGGTAAGAATGATCACAGGTTGAAGAGGAATAAATTAGTTCCGAAGTAAAGAACCAGTCGCCAGGTAGTATTGAGAGGAGATGAACTAAAAAAACCTCCATGCTCCATTGGTATATCTACAACGGATTTCTGATGAAGAAGAAGACAAGTTTTTTAATAAGGTAATAAGGAAGCATGTTGACAATCGGACAGAATGAAGAAAATGATAATGCTATTTTACTTTTTTTAAAGTTGAAAAAAATAAATTCCGCGGCCACTGTGCTGATAACGCATGGCTCAGCCTCGTAGAAGTTAACCGCCGTCGTGGGAGGTGGTGTGGGGGTCGGGCCAATCTCCAAGTTTATTGCGGGCTCACTCTGCGGTACGGGAATCGAACCCTCCGGCCCGAAAAGGAGCGAATAAAGTTTGGGGAGGAACGTGACCCGGTTTGGGGAGCAGCTATCCGGGCTTGGGTTTGGCCGTGCGGTGTGAGCGTTACCTGCAGGCCTCGCCCTCTCCAACTTCGCCCGCCACCGCCCCCCCCCACTCACCGTTAATTCGCCGACCATCGATCATGCCCCGCGACACACCCGGCCGGAGTCAGATTTGGAAATCCGGATTTTTCTTGGAACACTATCCAACTGAGTGTGTGAGCTCGAAGTCTCCATCCGGAGGATCTTATATCGAGATGACTTTTTTAGAATATATCATGTACGGACCTTCATTTCCTTTCATAAATAACGGGACAAAGAAAACTGGGAAAACGCAGAATTTTTCAGTGTATACCGTAGTTTTTTCAATCCTGGATTTTTTATTTTATTTTTCTTAACCATAAGGCCTATTTAGCTGTAGATGTGACATAATTTCACACGAATTAAAATTGAAGCGCACTTATATACTCAGTAACTGGAGAATCGGAAAGTAAATAGATCAATAACAATTTCTATTTTTTATAGAAATTTTTATATATGTACGAAGATGTTTACGTCTACATCTTTGTAACAAACCTCCGCTTGCATTATGCGTGTTAATATAAAATACATTGCGATAATAATACAATTATAAACCTGATCGATCGGTGCTGTAAAACCTAGTACAATGAAACTAGCTGTAATATTATGAATGAGTATAATTATCCGTTAGAAGAATGGGATGTGAGGAATTTGTTTGTGAGATGCTTATTGAAATGATCTGAGCACGTTCAAAACTAGATCTATTATTTAAACACCATAGGTTTATCATGTCTTTATAACAGTCCTTAATGAATTAATTAAGTAGGAAAATAAATATTGGGGCTTTTGGCTCCGTGAGGGTTTGGAGCATCATTACTTCACCGAGAGAGTGGGCGCCAAGCGATTTAGCGTACTGGCCGGTATCGGTATGGAAAAAAGAATCCTCCCGTTTCCAGTTGGCTCCGAAGGCCTCGATAAAAGTGCCTGGAGGAAAAGTTATCGCACACCTGTGCGTCGTTTGGCACGGTCCGATCCCAACAGATGTACAGACGTTCTTTGGATATTGTCGAAGATTGTACAACAAAAAATCCACGTCTCCAACGCTCCCCCGTTAATTGTGCGAGTGAGCCCGAGATAAGCCGTGTTTATTAAGGCCAATGCTGAAAACTGGGGGCTTGTGCCGCATTCTATGAGCCGGGGGGACTTTTTAAAGGTGGTGTGGGGGACGGGGAATTGCAGGCTAATATTCGTCCGTAAGATAGAGCCTAATTTTAGGCGTAACTAATACATGTTTTATGAAAACCTTCCTTTTATGAAAAATTATCGTCATATCTTAAACGTTAATAATACGAATCAACATAATTGACGGTTTCCGTAGTGCTTTCGCAATTTTCAGTCTCGTAAAAATGTCCGGAGCAATTAGAGAACGCGAATTAGACCCCCCTCCCATCCTGCAATTACCTTCTAATAATTTTTGTTTTCCTCCTTACGGCTATGAGACCCCGTGTTTAAGTTGGTACGTGATTGTCCCGATTTAATTGTCCTAATTGAAGGACGAGAGCGCGAATCAAAACCGTTCCTTTTGTGATGGGGCGAACGTCAGTTTTTTCTTTTCCCCTCCGTCGGCGTCCTACTTTCCTCGCTTATCTGACAATAGTGCGGCAACAACAAATTAAACATCCTGTAGAAGAGATAAGTATCTTTGAAGTCCCTCCCACCACCGCCGCCGCCGCCGACCGGGGGCTTTTTATTGGTTTACAGCGGCCCGGAGATAAAGCCCACCGGGTTTTGCGGCCGCGATGAAGCTCCAGTCTCTTTTTTCTATCCTCCTTCTCCCGCTTTCTCGGTTTTCGCAGATAACGTACGAGGAAGGACCAATAAAGAGTGGTGGGGGGGCGGAAGGGAGATAACCCGCACACCCCCCCTCAACTCGGAAAATAAGAAATATGGGATGGTGGTGGGCGTATGTTGTAAATAACGTTTTATCCGACCCGCCTTCGCTCCTGGGACTTTTTAATTTACGGGAGGCCCCCGGTAATTGGGCTCGGTACGCGCTTTGTTGTAAGACAGTCCGGGGGGCTACGAAGGAGTCTTGTTTAAAGTCCTTAAGGCCGCGATGCTCCCAGGTATGTTTCAAATCACGCCGTTCACCACGACCTCAATATACAAACAGTTGAAAAATTTATAAAATCCCGGTTCCTAACGTTCCGTTCCCGTCTTATTCCTAATTTGCTCGTTCTGTTACGCAGTCTTAAACCAAATAAATTAAATGTTAAATATAGCACTGAAGGAGAGGCTAAAAACCAGTTCCAGCGGGGATAGAGTCAAACTAAAACTGGATAAATGAAGGCCGAAGCCTACTTTACGCGCGTACATGTTTTGGGTCATATTTAATGGTGTAGGAGCACCCAAGGAACGGTAGTCGTGGATAAGTAGGAATTTAGTTTCGTACATAACTGACCCCGACTCTAATTTACAAGTCGAACGAAAACCGAAGCCCATTTTAATTGTACGTCCTTCGGGCTATGAAAGTTGAAGCCTACATGCACAATATGTCAGGGACTGAAATTAGTGGTCGTGTAACACTAAAAAGCGGTGAGCACACGAAACCGAGAAAGGGAGTGTATTAAAAAAAAATACTACAGGCCTACAACCTTTATGTTTTTACGATCTCCGGTGTAATAAACTCCCCGTCCCTGAAGTCACAAACGGCTCCTCTTAATATGCAAACAACCCCCGGTCGCGTCCGTAATTCTTCCGTTATTTGAAATGGGAAAAATAGAGTCGGTCTCCTCGTCGTCCGGCCCAGAAATCCTGGAAAAAACGTTCTACCGGGGCACTACCGAAACGGTTAAACGCCCATAAAACTTTATGGCCGATTGCACCCCCGCGCGCGGTCCCTTTTCTCTCCGGGGTCCCCGGAAGCCCACGAAGCCCTAAAAAAAAAAAGAAAAAATATATGAATTACGATGTCTAGAATGTATAAATAAGGCTGGTTTTATACTACCGCAAGTAAAGTAACCTCCTCCCACCGCTACCGAGGCGCGATAATCGAGGTAAGCCTGGACTCTTTTCAATTGTAAAGACTCGCTCGGCTGAAGAGTTTGCTGCATTTACCATTACATGCAAGCTGCTACACCGGTTGTCTGTGTTTGGGATACATAATAATTAACTAAATTTAAACAAAAATGTCCCTAATGCCCTCTACTTCGTTCCGTAATTTAAAAATTCTGTGCAAAAATTGTATTATTATTATTTAAATTTTGCGTGCAAAAACGAAGAACGAGAAAATAATAAAATTAACAACTATAATTGGTCTAATACACAGGACTTAAATGGAATACTAACTCAATGGATGTGGACGCAAATCGTGTATAGATTTATTTAATATCGGTTATAATTTACTAACATCAAATAAGATGGTCCTACTGCTAGAAAGTAAAATGAAAATATATAGGTATTTATTAATTATTACTCGATTTTTCTAGTCTATAATTTTCGTTTTAATTGTAACGTAGACAGTTTCTGGAAATCTGGGGCAATTTTCCGAGTGGCCGAGTCATATCTCCTTTCCGTTCGGTTCCGAGTAACAAATTTTATCGCAATTTTTCCACCTGCACACTACTCGGTGGTATATCACGGGGAAAAAATAATTTAAAAAAATTAAAACCATAAAATAAACTCTCTTCCCTCAGGGTCAGGAGTGTCGGAGACAAATCCGGTGAAATTTACGGCCCTAGAAACAGACCCAATCGAATTAATACAAAGGGGGCGAAAAGGGAGGGGGGACTCATTTGAAATTTAGAAACACCCTCCTAGGGGGGAATAAACGCTCATTGAATTTCCCGGGCCGGTTCGCGAAAGGGCATATAAAAGGCTTGGGACCGTCGAGTCGGCAAATTTA
This sequence comes from Lethocerus indicus, assembly GCA_019843655.1. Classification (NCBI taxonomy): domain Eukaryota; kingdom Metazoa; phylum Arthropoda; class Insecta; order Hemiptera; family Belostomatidae; genus Lethocerus; species Lethocerus indicus. Next base: position 32,752,953 of record JACDQD010000001.1, read on the forward strand.
ATCTGGCACGATACTTCAAAATATGAGGTCATCTACACGGTACAGCGCAAATAGTAAATATTACTCGGGATATATAGGTCAATAAAATAATTCGACTTTCTATTATAAAGTTTAATTACCCCCTCCCCAATGATAAAGTTGCCCGAATGCAAAATAATGCTTCCTCCGGGAAGTACGACACCCGTTTCATCGCTGTTGAATCAAAATATATATCACAGGTGGCGCAGCAGGCAGGGAGAAAGGTCCGATAAAAGGAATAAAAACGATGGCGGGGAGGCTTTTCTATCAGAACCCGATTGAAGACCCAGATAAGCCGCGCCCGCCCTATCGCGGCCGCTCCATCTTTGTAAATATCTTCAAAACTGGATACTTCCAAATATCCGCCCCGCTGCCAATGGCGTATCTCCGGGACATCTTTCAGCCCTTTTGTGCCACACACCCAGGAAAATTTAACCGGGCATTAAATCCGAGCGATAGTGTCGAACCGGACGTTTCCACCGGCAATTAGTAAGCCTTTGGCGCAAATGTTATCTGGCCGTACAATTTGATTTCGGGGCCGGCTAAAGGAGCCATTAAAACGATACCTCCTACTGAAACCGTGTACCAATTCCAAAAGCAAACTAGGAATACTCCCTAGTCTTCCGAAGTATGCCCCTCCCTACTTTGCGGTCTTATGCTAGACCGGTTACGCCTTCTTACCATCTTCAATAGCATATTGGCACAATAGCGAGCCACTTAAGCCTGCTGTTAGGCCGAGATTAAAGTTTCCTCCGAATTGTGAATCGGGCGGAATGTCATGCTCTCTGAGACAACTCAAAGTGGAATTCAATCAGACCCATCTAAATGTGACGTTGAGGAATAAGAGTGCCACGGCCGTACGAAATCAGAGCACATTTAGGGAAGACATAATTGAAGGAGGAATCCAAAATCACTAGAGATTGGCCCGTACTGGCTTCGTATAATAAATCATAATGCTTTCATTTGATTAATGTAAAAACATCAGACGGGCAGGTGATTTGTACGTTCCTTAACTATATCGTCAATTTGTTTGTCATTCAGACGTGTTTAGATTGGACACTAATATGTGGGCTATACTAATATTTGCACTTTGTGTAAGGAAAAAATTATAATTATCTAGATTTTTATTGGCCTAATAATCTGATTCTCAGATAAGGATGGATCTTTCTCCTACGACTGGAAATGACGGCGGACGCAATTAGCGGACATCGTATCCGGGCGGGACGGCCCGCAATAAAATGCAAACGGGCAAATAAAACCTGCGGACAGGAAACTGCGTTTGGCAGCTGAAGGAGGGAAAGCCCGAAACGTATAATCCATTAGTGCCCAAGTCCAGGTGCTTCACCTGCACACTTCAATTAGTCCACGCTCGGTTTTAACGGTGTTATAACGCCTTTTCTTCCGAAACGTCCACAATGCGCACCGCTCACCGTAACTACGAGGAGCGTTAGTCACGTTCTATTTTTACTTCGGTTTTTCGTTTATGGGTTTGTAACAATAATTTTTCGCGCTTCCAACTTTATTGGGGCGGAAAAAACATTACTATTTGAATTATGAGAAATGCTTGGTAATCCAAAAACCGTAAGTTTCACTGAAGTTGGCTTCGCGCAACCTGCCTGGGGGAATCATTATTTCTACAGATTATTTCTATTGCAGAAATCGAAGGAAAATAATTTTTATCGTATTAAACAATATTGCCCTGCAGAACCCCCAGACAACATATCACAAACGAAATCCGTACTGGGATCAGGTAATACCGTCGTATTGTTTTAATTGGATCGTTGCTAGAAGTTGGACGTCTGATAATTTGACTTGTAAAACGTGCAATGTTTAGTAGTACTCCCCCTCCCCAGCCCATTCATTTATGTTGGAATATCGTACTTCTATTTCCTGGCAAAACGGATGTGAATCCGCCCGCACTAAGAGGTTTTTTTTTATTTTTCACCCGGCAAGAAACGCGAACGGTGACGGTTTCGTGACGGGCCGCAATGAGAGCTCAGGCTCGTCCCGGTTAATTACGGGCGACGGAAGCGGGAATCGCTCCCGGAAAGTCGCCCCACCGTCCAACCCATCTACCTCGCACCTTCCCTGCATCCTGATACGACATTCGTGCCTTCAATTTCCGTTCATCCTGACACAGGATCCCGGCAAAGCCGAAACACGTCGGAGACTGACAGAAGTTAAAGCTTTAAAATCAATAAATATTCGATTCGAAGACAGTTCGACAAACAAAATTGAGCTAAAATTCGAGATACAATTCGTTTTTAATAAGTAGTGGTGAGAGAGGCCTCCTTGCAAACATAGCATTAAGTGGAAAACAGCAATCATTAAAAAAGCTATTACTAAACTACTTCGTAAAAGTATTTTTTTAATATATTCGATTTTTCTGGTAATACCTTTAGGTGTATGATGAATTTACATGCCGTGATCTGCCTAAGGAGGTATATTAGATCAAAATACCAAGGCCAATGAATTCAAATCCCACCTGCAAAACGATCATCCACGATATTCTACAGTTCTCAATTCTGTTACATGCAAGATTTGCGGTTTATGATGGTTTGTCATGAGCCACGATCCGAGGCCACGATCTGGCGCCACGATCTATTCGATTACAACCTTCTTTTTTTTTATTCAAATCACCGAATAGACAATGTTTTTTAGAAACACACAAAAACAATCAGGAAACCTCGAAAAACGTTTTGAAGACAAATACGGCCTAGAAAGGGACATTGCTGTTCCGGAATGTGATGTTTTTAAGAGAGAAAAACTCACGCAGGCACGGTGTCAGACTTTTTTTAACCGTGGACTGTTCCGGCTAAGGCCTCTAACACAAAGTAAATAGCGGTTAGCGGTTAGCGGTCCCGGGGATGCGGGCGTCCCCGGATAAGGACCCCCTATCCTGCTCTGTAGACGTTTTATTTGTTTATTTTTTTATATCCCCGGTCTTCCCTATAAGGCGGTAATTGCTTCATTCTCCCTGCCTGGCCGAGGACGCGGTAATTAACCCCCAAACACTGATCTAATTGAAGCTATCCGATTGTAAATTAGAATTCCCCCGTGTCCCGAAGTGACAAATTCGGATCTTGTTACCGGTAGTCGTTTCCTCGATTTTAATGAAGTCACCCGGGTTTGCCTTTTTTTTTTAATGTTTCCACATTCTGGCACTAATTTCCGTCAGTGAATCGAAGTACAAACACCGCTGTGCCAATTTTCCATTTATTTAAATGCACTCTGTTCTGTTCTTACGATATCTGGCTCTATTATTTTCCGCACGTGTTCCCGTATCGGTGAGTCAATGAAACTATACTTATTGCCTCCGCCTATCACTATCGGTTCTGCGGAGTGGAAATCGCGAGAGGGAGACTAAAAACAAGCGAAATTGGCTGTCGGGCTCCGGGAGCAATTTCTACGTTATCACCCCCTTCTACTCCTCGCCCCGAGGGCAAAGCTTAATAACCGTTTATACACGGGTTAGGACGAAGCGTATGCCTGCTTAAACAATTTCCGATAAGCCCCCTAGTGGTTGGAGGGGGGGTAGGAGGGGAGGAAGCGGGAGCAGACGCATGGCCGCGATGGGGGGCGAACCGCGAGCAAACACGGTATCGACAGTATCAACAAGATAGCCCCCGGTTTTGCGAACCCGTGAAGATCCTGTTAGCGATTAGCGGGAAAATCCGCCGTTTAAGGAGAAAGAAAGTAAAGGGAATGAGAAACAAATTATGATTAGAAGCGAACCTTAAATCTTCAGCGCGCTCAGGGAAGTTTTTAGTAATTTGTAAGTGTTATTAAATTTTAATTTACCGCGGCAATACATTCTGACAATTAGAGGATTGTAAAGTTCAGAGAGAGGGTTTTATATACGGGCGTTAAATAAACCCGACGGAAGGGGGGATAGGCAAGGAACGTATATTTTGATATAAGGGCCCGCCCAACCTAAGTCCCGGGACTTATTCCATTTACTCGTGAAGTCGAGGCAAAATAAATAACACTTAGTCGGAGCAATAGCTCCGATAGAATTTAATAGCCCTCTGTCTCTATTAAATCTAACGGATACTTCCTCCCTCCTTCACTCTCCGGGTCTGTCCAATTCGCCCTCTCTCTTCCCCACAGAACCGAGATAGTTTGCTACCCATCAAATGGAACTCCATTATCGATAATTGCACAATGGCGGTCTTCCAATCTGAAGAATATATATCTGTTAACAAGTTAAAGAAAACAAAGAAGCGCCTATGTGTATATATATATATATATATATATATATATATATATATATACAGCGTTGGAAATTTAATGTGAAAACTATGTCAAATGAGAAAAATTAATCTCGTATAATGTCATGCTGTGAATATTTAAGTAACATTGGATAACGGAAACATATAACGTGTATATTATTGTTTATATTACAGATAAATACACGGAATTTTCGCAAATGCCGATAATGGATTTCATTATATTGTGTTATTTGGTCTCAGTATTATGTTAATCGGGGTATTATGAAAACAGTCCGTTGACAGGGTGGTTCATGTGGAGCATACACTAAGATACTACTGACGGCGGTGAGAAGCCGAAACCGGCCTTAGACCGGATAATAGAGCTATAAATAACCGACTGTACGGAACGACAATAACAGCGCACCAAGCAAAAGTCGATTATGGCCGCTTAATGTCTCCCAGTGCAACAGTGTCCCCGCGACATTGTTCACAACGGCTTTTAGGGGCTTGATTTACGATCGAGTTATGACCCGGGCACCAAGAGGCACTCGGAGGCGGGCATCGTTTCTTTTCGGTTGTACTCCGATCGGGGTTTAATATCATCTTTATTGAAACGATACTTGCAAAATAGTGCAGCCGCCCATCAAATCGGTCCCATTCTTCTACTGGATTCAAATTCTACGGAATTAAATCTGTTGAATTTGTCCTCGCGAATAAATTCACATTCACCGGTTGTTTCGCCAAATACTCCCCATTCTGTAATGAATTTAGTGGACGCATAACTGCCCCCGCTCCAATTAACATAGCCGGGCGTCAGCGAAACGCCGTAAAGACTCGAATTTGGATTTAGATTTCGATCTCGTTTTTGTATCCGATCCGCGGTCCCTAAATGTAGTACGGTAGTCACCAATTAATTAATACCGGAATTCCCCGGCCCATCCGCCGATCTTAGATAGCCCCCCCACGGTTGTAAAACTCTTAAGTGGCAACTTCAAACTTTGTTTTCCGTCAAACATCGGCGGGCCGCCATTAGATACCGTCTGAGGGCAAATTACCCTCCCCGATAGTGCTATGTTCGGAATGCGATCGTTAAACGCAGCCGGATTAACAACCGAATTATTAAGGATCGACCACTCAAAGCGGCTCTTAATTTATGAGTTGGCACCGTTGAATACTATCGAAATTATATTATTTAAAATAAATTTAATAACGAATGTTTTCATTACATATTTATTATTATTTTCGTTGTGGGATGCCGGGATGTCTAATCAGTGTAAGCCAGGAACTGTGCACAAAATATTGTTATATTCATACACTTAACAATTAATGAGGCGTTCTGCAGCTCGCTATAGTCGGCAGAATTCCGATAATCGACATTACTGTAAACGGGCGAATTGGAAATTATTTCACGATCCTGACACTTGGAATGAGTCTTCAACCTGGCCACTGAACAAACTCAGAAACTGTTCTCAATTCAGAAGACAACGTCTTATTAGGGTTAGAACATGAGCCCACTTTGTAAGAACCAATTGGGGCGTAATACTGCTTTCCTAGTAGAAACCCCGAAGATTTAGATCGGCGAATATGTACCGGGCTCGTTAATGCTATAACTCAATCTCTCGACGCGATTATAAAAACTTTTGTGAGCAATAAATATTTTAAATTTCCGAGCCCCCCAGATGTTGGGATCTCCCCTATCACTCGTCGAAATCAATTAAACGCCGAATTCCGATGTCGGGAGGGCGGCCGTAACATAGAACGTCGTGCGAAGGGGGAGCTGAAAGGCTGACATTTGCACGTGCCCGGACACTTGAAGAAAGAAGACGAATTATAAAAAACAAAATAAAAAATATAAGGAGCATCTATAAAATGTTATCAGGCCCCTTAATCGAGTCATAGTTTTCAGTTCCACCTGTCATAAAAATCCAACCCCGGTTTTAAGTGCCGTGGGGAACCAAACATAAAATTATTGTAATGAATGGAGTAAACACGGTATAAATCAGAAGGGAATAAAGTCCCTCTCGTGTTTCGTTTTTCTCTCCTTTTTATGTTATGTTTTTTTCGTCGCTCCGGGCCAGATTATAGATCATTAAGGAGTCTCGGCCGCTCTTTATTACCCTTTCATGGTTCACTGAGCGTGATTCAATGAGCCGGGCAGTTCATTTTAGAGAGGCGATTGTCGGACTTCTCCTCGTCGACTTGTGGGGCCGCGTTTGTCCCTAAGGCTCTCGAGATGGCGTCTCTGAAAATCAATTTAACTTCATACCAGTGCGGAATTTTCACGTCCTTAGTGTCTTAAGTGACTTGAAAAAATGGTTAATAACCAACCGTGCCCATTTTCCAGAACAATTACGTTAAAATATGTATTAATATAAATGCGGTATGAATGTATTAACCAATGTTTATAAACGGCATCCTATGTACTTCTAAAGAAAATAAAGTATTTCTCCCTTCTGTTACCCCAACATTTTTCCCCCTAATTTTTATAATTTATCAAAATAAACTCGAATATTTAGATAATTAACTTATCTATGCACCTAAAATGTCTAAATATTTTGAAATAAACGATAGAATAACAAATGCTGAAGAATGCTCAAACAAAGCGCCTCTTCCGACCTGTCTCCCTTTGTGGCATTGGTTAATTAGGTTGGTAAGATACCTCTTGTACATTGGACAATGATGAACAATAGTGAAGCTTACCTGAGCTAAATCCCTCAATGTTCTTAGCGAAATTAGTTGAACACTAATTGAGAGATTCAGAGATTCGCCCTTACAATACATACCTGGGGGACTGTATTAACACAACGTATAATTTTTACTCCCTTTAAAATATTGTTATATATTCAAACCTCCTGTGGGAACTATCTTTAACAGGGAGAACAACTTATCGACTTGAAGCGTTGTTCACCGTCGTTTACAAAGCATGAAAGGAAATGGATTTTCAATGAATTAAGGGACTGTGGAAAGGGCCGTCTGAAAGGGACTCGTGGAGCTAATGCATCGAAACCGCTATCTGAACAAGGATCAATCGTTAAGCTCGGTCCCATCGGTGCCACATTTCAAGATTGAGGAGGCTATAAGGGAAGATACACTGAAGATCATCCATAAGAGGGTCGCTCTGTATCTGATCGGAGAAGTAGGCTCAAGTTTATTACCTTAAATTAATATAATAATTATTGTTCAATATATACGAATATACCCGAAGTTAACGTTAACACGTCGGTAGCGTATAGATAAATAATCCCGTGGAGATTTCCCCGTATTTGCATCGTTTTGGAAAATATCGCAAAAACGGTCAAAGTGAGGGTAATCCAGTGCAGGGCATATTATTGTGACAAATCCACTTGAAAGAGCCGGATCAATAACTGACGAATCCGTAGGACAGGAATGTAAACATAAACATACTAAAGTAAACCCACCTTTCCAGTATAAATTAGAGGGTTTCCCATCAACCTTCGAGTGAATTGCATGAGTCACAACCGGGGTTGGACTAATTTCATTTTTTCATTCATAACTCTTCATTCTGGGTTTATTCCCACCGTAGGTGGTGATCTTCGGTTTGTCGACTGGCGGGTACATCTAGCAGAGGGAAAACCTGAACCCTCTTGTCCTCAGAGAGTGGACCGGTGGGGCGTAGAAAGGTCTCGAGCTCAGTGAACCCACCAACGCCCACTGCTGTCACAAGGTCTCTCCATCGTAGACCGGTATATTCCTCAGCAGGTGGGAACAGGCCCACTCCAATAGGCCTGTGCGGATGAGAACTGAGTTATCATGAACAAGCTCGGGCACCGTTCGAGTGGTTTGACGCCTGCGAAGGAGGACGCGCAACGTTCGGTTACACACCCGTGCGTCTACAACACAAGTCTTACCAAATGAGAAACCGAGGAACGTCCCCCCATAGCCGTCGGGTAAATTACCGACACTGTGACGTCGAATATACTCGTAATTCCGGTCACTGTTTACACGCCTCATTTTTATGGCCCTTTATACCGATAATAATAAAACCAACAATTCGAAATACTAATATAACGAGGGCTAGCGGTGAGCGGGTCTTTCTCTTGTGGGCTCTAGAGCCGCCGATTTATACGAGAGTCGTTCATTATATTCTTAGCCGTAAAGGCGGCACAATCTGCCGGCGATCGGGCGGGGGCCGAGAGCTTGACGTTTACGGTTTTTCACGGCGCGGAAAAGGTTAGAGGGCCGGCCTCCCTTTCGCCGAGTCGGCGAGCCGCCTCGCACTGGCCGAGACATGAAATACCTGCAGTTCTGAAGTCCGCAGTCCCAAATTATGCACGCCCCCCCCCTCCCCCACACAAACCAGTACGCCGAAGCGTTCGGAAGGCCTTTTTAAAATTTACAGTCGTACCGGCGAGCGGAACCGGTCAGTTCATTTAACGGTGGCCAGATCCTATTACAGAACACAGGGTCATTATATCACGCGGCCACACAAAGAAAAAAGTATGCAGTTGCTGTATTCAATTTTTTTGAGCTAAACTTCTTTTTTACCACTCTTGCTATTTTCAGGGTCCGGTTGAATTTGGCCAGTCGTCGATTAAGCAAACTAGTTCTAAAAACACACACTTTTATAGTATAAATCATTTATGGGTTAACTTTTACGACCAATTCAGTATTTGAAGCACCTTGGCTCTTCTGATCTTTCTACTTGCTGGTCTCGGTTTTTTCGCCAGTAGTAAATCGTTCGGTTATTGTGGTTGCCCGTGGGAAATCCTGACCTTTCAGCAACCATTGACTACTGAAAACTTAGATAAAAGAACTGTGGTATTCCAAACACGAAACGGGTGTTTGGTAATTTTTGGTAAGGTTTCAGAATGGGAATTTAAATTTAAAAGAGGATTCGAGCAGGGGGTACCCAACGAGGATTTGGGAGGTTTGGAATATATTCACTCTTGAAGTATTGTCCCCGCTCACCGATTTGGTCCTAGGCTGGTAGGTGCGTTTTCGGATTCACGCCGTCGATAGTAGCCAGTAAAATTAGGCGCGGACCTGGGCCCAAAAAACCGGGTATAATTCAGGGGATTCGACGTCGAAATTAACATAATCCTCCGAGCGACCGATTTGGAGGGCGGCATTTTGTAATTTTCTCTTTTAAATAGCGGCTCGCTTCGAGAGTGAGTTTCGACGGCTCCGATGACTTTTAATCCTTTCGACAACCGGCCCCGGGTGGGATTAGGCGATCTATAAATCGTGTAACCGATAATTTCAGAGCCGACCGCTCTCTGAAATTTATATTCTGGAATGCCAAGGCGTCCATCTAATATGTTCGAAATAATAAATTTTTATTTATAAATAAAAAATTTGAAAAGTCTTATAGCGGAACTTGAATAAAGTAAGAGTAAAAAATATTAGTCACGCAAATTCTCGCGATTTTCTTCTCGCCAATTTGGTCTCAAGTGTGTGCATAATACCTGTTTATTTATAAAATTATGTACAACGGATTTTCTGTTTCGGTTATTTCGTCATAAGTAGTATTCCGTCGGTAATAGGTACTACAATGGGGTGGAAAGGAGCTGAAGCCGATAATGAAAGGAAAATCCCGCAGGAAGGTTTTTTCTACAGCGATCCACTATCCGGGTTGAGTTTCTTTGCTCGGAATCGAGGAAAAGTAGCCCTAACTATGATTCCCGTGGAGAATCCGTCGGTCAAGAATGAGCCCACAATGAAGAAGAAATAAATTAGTTCAGTCCTTAATTATTAAGAGCCAGTCTTCAAGTAGTTTGAGAGCAAAACTTTCACTGGTGCCAAAGAGAAGACAGAAAGAACTAAACAAAGGGGAAAATTCAAACTTTCGCAGGCCCCGAAGTAAACATATTGCAATAAATTATAAAGTAATTCAATCAATAATTTTTCCAGATGATAATTGCAAAAATTGAAAATTGTGAGCGTTGTCTCTATTTTATATTATTATAATATTAAAATAGAAGTTGGGAGGAATTTAGTAATTTACAATGTTGAAACGGCGGCTCTGGGCCAGAATTTTAGTGTTACCGCTATTCTGAGAACCACTCGGGGAGCCCTATAACACAAAAAAGGTTCCCCCCCTCAGGAGGAAGTGACTTGGAGTATATCAGTGGAGCGGGAGGGTGGAGTTTTCTAATTTTAGGGCCAGGAATTAGTGTTTAACTCGGATACGGCGTGTCACTCTTAATTGGGTTTGTACGGGTAGGTGGGGGGAGCGAGGCAGATGGGTGGTGTGTGGGGGATTGGTTCCCGATACCTAAAAACACTAGCAACGGAGTCGGTGTGGGGAAGGTGTCGAAAGTACAAATTTATAACGACGGTGTGAGTCATAACTGATACTACCGTTTGCGTTAGTGACACGATACTCGTCACAGAAAATCGGGGACAGGAACGAATCACTCTTACAAAAGAAAAAAAGTGTTGGAAAACCCAGATAAGAATGTAAGAACGAAACCGTATGTAAACTCAACAACACCACAGCAGCAACCCTTAATACAAACTATAAACCAATAAACTGAGTTGAAAACTGAGTGATATATGCTACATATCATCGATTATTTTTTGGGAATCGAAGCCGGACCATTTCATTAGTCTACCTCTGGCCACTAACCAATTTAAAATATAAATATAATTTATTTTTAAATATATAACGGTATTATTGCATTACTCGTGAGCAGGTTAAGACACATATGCTGGCCTGCTGTCCTATTATATACGGTAATATTGGGGGCATACGGTTTATTTAAAATATGCGCAAAATTTGTTTTAATACTGGTAAAAAACAAAATTACAAAACAAACAATGGGAAAATGACATTCGGCAATAACTGGAAAGTGGCTGACAGTTGGCAGCTGGTAGAAAATTGCAGGCATTCCCGATTCTTAACGGCACTAGACCAATGGAAATATTTATTAAAACAATGGCTGGAGCAGAGCATTCCCGTAGTTTGTGAGCGAGGAATGAAACTGTTGGGGATAAGGGGACAAGGCGGGATCGGTGAGGGGATATCCCCTTCCTCAATTCCTGGCATTCCAGCGGGGCTCGAAGGAGCCCCGTAATATGATCCTAGTGGCCGACGCTTTTAATCACCCCATCCCCGCTCAACGGTCACTACCGGAGCGACATAGCTTTTTATGCTCCGAAGTATTTATCGTGGCGGCCCATCGTCCGAGCAGGCGCCCGAGACCCTGTTCGGCCAAGACTGCGACTTTCATAGACATACTCGTCCTCCTTACACTCTACAATGGTACTACTACTTGGTACTCCCTAAGATTCCTTTGCGGGAATACACTACGTGTTGGCACTCATCAAGGTCCGATCAAATTACGCCTTGATTATTAGGACTGCGAATCATCGCCATCATTATTATTGACAGTAATGTTTTCGATAATGAATGTTGGCACCTTATTTCCCTAAATTAATATAATTATTACTTTATATTTTAAACGTCAAGACTCCGGGAGCGTTTAGTGAATCGAAAAAACTAAGACAACAAATTCTCTTGGAGATTACACCATCGTCTTGGAAAATGTCGCATAAGAAGAGTCAAATTAAGTATAATCTAGTACACGGCATATTGTTGTGACAAATCCACTTGAAAGAGCCGGATCAATAACTGACGAATTCGTAGGACAGGAATGTAAACATTAACAAACTGAAGTAAACCCGCCTTTCCACTATGAATTCGTCGGTTACTCATCAGCTTTAAGTGAATTGCATGAGTCACATATACCACCTAGATAGATATTCTAACATAAAAATGTTGTATATATAAGCGAAGGAATTAAGGCTTTTGTGATATTGTACATTTCTCGGGTAAATAAATCGCCCTGGGAAAAAATCTAAGTAAATACATATTTTTGTTTCTGTGATGGACTCCGAAACAAATCAAAACCGAGTAATCTTATTTTTGAACAACCTGTGTATACTTTATAGCGGGAATATTAGAGTTTATGATCCACTCTCGTTTAATAAACTGAAATATGCCATCGAAGGAATGTTGGGACCACCACCTTGGGAATGCTGCCTTGCGTCATAGCTTATATTATGATGGATACCAATCGTCTTCAATTTGTTTGTTCTTTAATAAGTGGTACAACAAAGTGGTGAAGGCGATGGATACCTGCATAATTAGTTATACATAATGAAAGTAGGTTCCGAAATATAGTTCTCGATATATATCTTAATAAAATGATCATCGATTTTATATTCTGGGTCGACTCCTTACAGTCGGCCAGCGTTTGGGGTGACGAGTACTTTCTAGGACCGTACAATAGTACGGTAGATAATTGTGTTATCTAAGGGTTTCCCCCGATACTAGTTTATTTAATCTTATTAAACGGTAATTATGCAGATACCCATCGCTGGTTCCTTATTAGCCGTTCTGCCCCGGCTTTAATGAGAATCCGCCCTCTTTATGTGGCAGCGCCATCCTTACCTCAGTGGATTTATTCAAATTTCGAAATTAGATTTATCTCTCAAAATAAATGTTGACACGTGCAATTAATAACTATTCCCTAAATTTCATAGTCTCCTATGAAGCGCGACAATTTAAGTACGATCTACCTATGTTGTGCAGAATCGAATATGTCGAGAGTTGAGGGAAATTCGAGGTAAGACGACTTTGTGATCTTAGCTAAGAAAGGCGCAAAAGAAGTTGGATTGACTGGTATAGAAAGTTTTCCTGAACTCCGGAGTGTTCAGCAAAATAAAATTTATAAACTTTGATTTTTCTTTGTATATGTGGAATGAACTATACTGTAAGTGAAAGAGAAATTATTATTCCTCAAAAACGAATATAATGTTTAAGGGAGTTATTTGAGCTTAGTTTTGAATACTTTACCTTTTGTCCTTTGTTGTAATTACGAAATTACAGTTACTACACTTATAAATTGTTTATATTTCGTACAAAATATGCAGGTTTATAAAGATTACAACATAAAGTGAAACAGAAATGTATTCATGAGTCGATAAAGGGAATTATGACTATAATCGAGGCAAACTGTATCTGCATAGCTTATACAAAAGCCCGGCTTATAATACATCAGTGTCAGAAAAGCAGTAAAAATTCAGAGCGATGAATTTAATTTTGTATCAATCTGCAACATAAGTGTTACATCTGTAAGTTAATGTTGTGTTTATGCTCTCGGCCTTACACTTTTACGAGTCCATTAAAATGAAATTATTGCCCTTTATGCGGGATTGCCTATCGATCAACCGGCTTCCTCGGGGTGTAATAAATTGGTAATTTACAACCGCCATTCGAACGGCTCAAGGGTGGCCGATGCCTGCGGTGGGTTCGAGCCCCTCGCATGTTCAGGGTCGGATGAGCCTACAAAAGCATAAAAATCACGGCTTTAAATGTTTTTCGTCGTCGCTTTTCACGCCCATACACGGTAGTTAAAGGATTTCTTGTACATAAAAAAAGCTGATACATTCTAGTATGTGGTTTCTCGGCTATAAAAAGAGTACATATTCTATTAAATAAATTCTTGATTTTCATTTATTCTATATTTAAAGAGAGTCAATAAAATAAACTGCCAGTAAAATACTTCAATTAAAAATTCAAACTGATGTCGCTGGAAAGTTTACAAGTTTTCAAATTCTGTGGCCGCAGTTTTCAAAAACATAGTCATTTCTCTCTCTAGTTTGCCCACTTTCGACGAAAATCTAGAACTCATTGGTTGCTATTGTTTGTTGGGGGGGGGGGTCCCGAACTTAGAATGATGCTGACGTTAGAGAGAGTCACCAGTAAATGCCCTCACAGCTCTTTTGTTCTACGTCCTTTAACATTTTCCTTACTTTAGAATTACTACCATGTTGCTGCCCCTACTAATGTTGGTGTTAAGTGCCGACAGGTGCTTGGGCTCGAGAAAATGTACAAACGGCCTGCAGAAGTGTTTCCTCTCGCAGTTTGTTTAATACAGGAACAGAGCGTTTCGTAGCGCCTCAATTACACGCGCATACATTTAAAAAAAAACTAACAATATTTGACCATTAATTCTAACGCGTTAATGGGCCCACTCGGCAAATAAGGGCATAAGGGTAATTAAACGGTATGGGCGGATCGTTAAAACCTTCATTAATGGTTTATATGGGAAAGCTATCTTTCAACGTCAGGATGCGGGGGCCTACGAGCCGGGTTGATTTTCTATTTTTGAAAGAGGTCCGTTTTCTGGGACATTCAAGGGGCCTGCGGCTAAGGCAATTCCAACTAACATAGATCCGGCAATTAACACGTGTTTACATTTGGGCCTCGTGTTTCACATATCTCTTGGTTTAAAATGCAGAGGAATGCGCTCAGAAGATGAGTTTCCTCGATCATTTTCTATTATTGCCCAACAATTTGACCTATTATTATTTGACCTATATCAAAATGATATACACACTCTCGCACATCTTCAGTAGAATATTCATGCTATAATATATTTAGCATTAAATTTGAAGCGTCCATACTTTCGGTGAACATTCGAATTTTCATCGGAAAACAACGGTCCTTGCCCATCGAAATTGTGTTGGGATATAAGACTATGTTCTGCGGTATTATGGTAATAAATATTGGGGCGGACGTGTTCTTTCACTAATTGTCGGGGACGAAGAAGATTCCGTGTAATTTATTGCTCTCTCTCTCTCTCTCTCTCTCTCTCTCTCTCTCTCTCTCTCTCTCTCTCTCTCACACACTCTCTCTCTCTCTCTCTCTCTCTCTCTGCCTTCAGGCCCGCCCCATTTGGCACGAACTTATCCCAGCTAAAAGCCGGCTTAAAAACCGCTCCCCAATCATAAATGGAATCCTATCCTATACCGGATTACTTTCCCTTGGATAATGTTTCTTTCTTTATTTCGGAAACGGAACATAAAGGCGACACACGTGCCTGTAAATTGCACACGTTAGATTCAAAGCGCTCTCCGCTGTCTTTCATAGCGATTCGATTGACTGAAGGTTTCGATGAACTTGTGAATTTCTTCGAACGAATTTTGTTCGAAAATTAATTTATTAGAGGCGCAATGTTTTGCCCTTAGACATTAACAAAATGATAGCGTATAACAAATAAATATTTAATTAAAGAAACTAAAAAGGATTTAAGTTTAAGAGCTACAATATGTTACTTAAATGAATATAAATAAATTTTAAATATAATAATTTTTAAAATAATTATAAATATATTTCTTTCTCAAAAACGAGCACGTAAATGCCTTCAAACATGACGTTACAAAACTCCATTGTTTATACGATGAGTCCATATGGGGAACCCACTAGGTTGCGTTAATGCGGTGTTTAAAGAGAAATTTTGAATGTGAATAATTTCCTTTTTTATATATGACAAACATAATACAGCTCTATACATTGGACAGCTTAAATTATTGACAAGTAACTATACATTATATTATATCATAGTGGACTTTAGCATTACAATTTAATGAATGTACATGATTTGTATCTGAATTTTTTGTGCTCGTTACTGATGACTACGATTTGATTTCTCCTTTAATTTTTTTCCTGCTTGTATACCGCAATAGTGCTTATACTGATATGCGCTTCTCTTTTCCTTTAGAAGAATTACAAAAAGTATCATTCTTCGTGTCAACTTTTTTTCCATTTTTTTCGGAGGAAATAACTATATATATATATATATATATATATATACGATACTGAAGCCCGGAACGGTACATGAGATTTTGATAGGCAAGTTTTCATTAGCATACCAATAGTCATTTTAACGCTTCATGACGACGGATCCCACGTAACCTCATTTAAATGATTTATTATTATAGAGTTCTTTTTCCAACCCCTAACAGGTATCATAAATTGATAAATTTGTTCCTGTTACACGAAACGTGTCTTAAAAATTAATTTCTCTTAAATTTGGACTGAACTCGGAATTTTCTTCCGATCACAAATTGTACCCGCTAAAAGATTACTTTAACTGAACCGATATAGTATTTGGATTCTTTTGTTTGAGGGTCTAGAGTTTATTTTATTTAAAATGGAAAATTTAATAGTACTAGTTTTAATGCACATTTTTGATATATTTATTTTAAATATTTCTGCAGTACAATAATATAGATGTATCGGTACCGTTTCCGGTGGGGTTCGTTTAATTCGTATTACAAACTCAGGCTTCTCCGGTACATATATATATATATATATATATATATATATATATATATATATATATATGTGTGTGTGTGTGTGTGTGTGTGTGTGTGTGTGTGTGTGTGTATATATATAGACACACACACACACGCAATATCCCGTGGAGAGCTCAAGAAAGTGCTCCATAAATCTGGAATATATGGACCAGTTTCAAATGCTGATTCTTCTTTCTCTCTCACTCCCTCCCTCCTCTCTCGTGTGTTCCTTTTTTGCTTTGCCCACCCTCCTCCCGTTCCGCCAGAGAATGACCCCTTGCTGAGAGACGTCACTCTGGTTAAAGGAAGACGTATTGCGCCCCCTCCCTCACCCCCAAAAGCTTCTGTTTTGTACGGAGAAATGTTTTTAACGCGCTTCCTCAAAGGGCATTTCAGGATGCGTCAATTTTGCCAAACCCGGGGCATCTCAGATTGTACCGAGATTCCAATTATTGTTTAGCTGGTGTCACGATTAGTCTTGGTTATTGTTTATCTAATATTGTTCCGATTGGGGAGCTAAGCTCTAGCTAGTGCTTGACTAACCAGTTGTCAGTTTTGTAGGATAGAACAAGGAGAGGATATTCTCAATCTGAGGAATAAATAACAATAACGTTCTTTTCAGAGGACTCTCGAGAACTACCTTATCATTTGTCAAATATTTAGCCATCGATTTTGACAATGATATAGAATTATGACGTCAGGGAGTATTGGGATGGACTCCTATCACACATGTCAATAAATAAATCGACATGCGTTCCTCTTCCGGAAAGGCGTGTGTACATCAAATCTCCAAAGCATTTGGGATTATTACTACTACAAGAATTTTTCTAATTATGTAAGGTGCTTTGATTAAATAATATTCATATTCATAATCATAATACGTATTAAATATTGAATATGTGCCCAGATACTGAGACAATGACTAAATAATGAGAACATGTATGGAAGAGGTCGATTATAACCGTATCATTTCAGGTAAATACGTCGCATTTGTTACACTTGAGCAATTTGAAAATTAAAATAATTTTACGTTCTCACCATAAGGATGCGTTCTTGTGGATCCTTGTGGCAAGGATATCATCGATCGTTGTGCAGCAATCATGTTGGAAAAGTACAACCGAACAAGGCGTATTTCTTTGTTACTTAAGAAAAATAATAGTTCATTTAAAAGATGTGAACCCCAAAAATATCATCAGGTCGGCATGAGTGAAAATATTGCTAGCATAAGGAGTGGCCACTGGTTGGCTGGTCTGAAATAATTTATTTTCATTGAATTAATCGAAAAACTGAGATAAAAAGTGATTTGGAGATTCCTTGTTCGGCATCGTTTTGGAGAATATTATTAAAAAACAGTCAAATTGAGTGTAATCCACTGCAGGGCATATTATTGTGACAAATCGACTTGAAAGAGTCGGATCAATAACTGACGAATTCGTAGGACAGAAATGTAAACATAAACAAACTGAAGTAAACCCATCTTTCCACTATGAATTCGTCGCTTACGGACTGTTTATTCCAATAATGTTTTGCTGTTCATCGAGGGCTCTTCATACTTGCCCTTGGTTCCTCTCGTTCGATCCTTCTTTAGGGATTCCCGTTCCGAGCAAACCATCCTATGCCTGTCTCGCTGCGCCGAGACAATCGTGTTTTCTACTAAAAACGATTCTCTTTGTTTCCACAGTCTTGACAATGAAGACGGATTGTGAACGTCCGTTGTAAAAATTTGGTTTGGTGGTTTTTCACGGACCCGTGCTCCGAGGGCTATTCGTCGTTGTTTCGGTTTAAGACCGGGGCGAGCTTCGGTAAAAAGAGAATAAAATATTGGGCGGGGGGAGACGCATAAATCAAAATAAATTATATAATAAATAAATCTGTTGCACCATAAGTCATGGTGGACAGGGGGCTGTCTAATTCCGTCCTGGCCGCGAACCATGTTACGCCAACTATAACATTATAATTATGGTTGGTGAACGGTACCGGGCACTCCGAAGGACATGATCACCACAATTGATCAAATGATCTTTTTGGGTTGGTATATTATTAGAAACGATATAGATACGGTTCGACGTAATTTTTGATAGTGTTGGGTCCAAAATGCCGTGTTATTGGAGTTGAATTTTGAAAACTCAAATAATTTATACGAAAAGTTTTTAAAATAGATTATGATTGATAATTTGATATCCATAGGAACTTTACTTGGTTTAAATACTTTTAAACATTGAAATAAGAAATAGGTATGAAACAATTTGTTCGGCATGGGCGTTCAAACGTTCTTAAAATCTTATCGCTCGAGGCACAATAATTCATTTAAGACTTCGGGATAGCCCCTTATCTGTAGATAACACAAGTGTAAATTTTTAAATACATCAGAAATTATGCTTTACGTCCTGTTGCCACACCATTTTTGCTTAAACAAATTAACATTCTGAATATTTCTATTTACAAAATTCGGACGTGAGCTGCGACATTATGCGCAAATAGAAAGTTTGAAAAAATAATATAACTCGATAATTGAAACACTTCCGATACAAAATAAGATGTATTTCAAATTACTGGCGCTGAAAATGGAGCAGTGGTTATACGCGTACTGGATAATAGACATACATATGTATAAATTGTTGACTTTTCTTAATTAGTACTTGGTACGGCTAATGGGATTGCGCTGTAGACTCCATATTCTATACAAACATGCGAAATATCTTAATATACAATAGGATGTCGTATTTTATTTGCCGTGTTTGCGCCTCGTTTCTACGGCCTACAACGGACGACGATATATTTCACGAGTACTCCTACACCGTAATGTTCTCAATTATAATTGCTGTAAGAGTACCGCGATACTATTTCTTAACTTAATTTACAATTTCATGTAGGTAAACGTATTTTTTTACAGTCGCTTCTCCGTGATTTAATTCATACGCCGAGTGCGCATTAACGGATCATATATGACCCCCCCCCCCCACCTGACACTGATTGCAGCCGACAGGTTTAATTTGAGAACTCAAACGTTTGTTGAATAAACCTCTGAGATATTCTACCTGGGGTTTTGGGAACTTGTAAACCGGCAAAGAGGCTTAGAGGAGCTTGGAGCCGAAAAATAAAGTCCTTAACTAATCGTGAGGTGGGAGGACGGCCTTAAGCGGTCTCCTTCAGCGGGCAGGTGTTACACCTCTACCTAGATTTTAACGGGTGTCGAGTGTTTACTCATCCCCTTATTCCTAATCGAACACTCGATGGTAAATTATCTAACGCTCAAGTAAGGCCTGTATGTAATGAGTTAATTCGGTTTGGATAACCCGGGCTATTCTTATTCCTTCCTTGTTACAGTATATTGGCTTTATCTTAATGTTTATTAATACAAAAAAATATATTTTTATTTGTCACAGTACCGGAAATTGACCCATTCCAACTGACGAATGTAAGTTTTTGATTGGATAGGATTGTAGGTGGAAGAAGATGTCAACTGAAAATGGGAAGAAAGGTAGAGAGAGTAACCTACCAATTCGTGCCCAGGTTTTCGCCATAATTCCGCATTATGAGTTCCTTTGACACCAGCCCTCGATAAGAACCAGGCGCAAGATCACAAAAATGATGAAAATATTGAAAGGAAATTGAAAGTGGCTCCACTTCGGAATATGAGCTCGTTCCTAGTGAGAGGGTACGGACCGCTCGATGTTCGTCTGGACAGAGGAGGCCTGCCGGTCCGTTCGGAGTGCGCATGCGCCCAAGAGGAAGAATAAGATCACGTGCCACCCGTCCTTGGATGGGGCCAGAAGGGAACTCGTTTGGGTCTTAGCGGTGAGAAATCGTCGACAAGAATGAGCCCCCGATACAAATAAGTTTACAAGTTGGTGTTAAAAGAATCAGAACGCGTCGACTAAAACAAAACTGTCGGCAAGCTCCACTCCAGTTCCCCATGATTTGAGAACGAGCTGGTCCATTCGGGAATCAGAACGCGTGAGCTAATTCCATATTAAGATTGCACTTTAAGGCAGTAATGCGTCGAAAATTTTCCCGATCTTCATTAGTACACCATTACCACGATATTTGGTACATTATACCTTTCTTTATATATGTATCCTATAGATTTATGTGTACTCACAGATGCTAATATAGTACGGACTAATGATATGAAACCCGAGTAAACCATTTTTCTTAGGGTTTACCGAGTTTCCTCCAGGAAGCTGAGTGCATCGAGCTCGTATTCCTGTCAGTAATATATGTTTATACAAACAAGGCGGATAAAGAACAAAACGACAGTCCTATACATTCCGAGAACGTTTTTCACGGGCCAAAATATTCTAAGGAACAGGTCCCAGGACAAAAAACGCCTTCGGACATCTCAATTAAGACTGGGACGTGTGCTCGAGCGGTCCTTTGTATAGTTCTTCCGTCCCCCCCCGTCCTACCATCACCTCATCCAGTTCGTAACAGATATCAGTGATATGGTCTGGAACATCAGCCATGCCGAATTCCTCCTACTCTCCGCTTACTCAATCCTGAGGTTTCTCGCCGCCAGTGCATTACGGATTTCCTTCTGCATTATTTCTCCCACTGTCAGTAGACATTCCGAACGCCTCCGACGAGGCTAAACCAAAATTTGCAAGGAATGGACTCAGGATGAAGAAGAAATAAATCAGTCCAAACTTTTAATTCAAGGAACTAATCGACTGTTTGGTCTTAACCAGATTCTGGCTTCTAGCCATCGCCGACCCGGACCTGTTAGTTTCAGTACCGTACCTAATGTATATTTGATCACTGATATCAGGCACTTGGAGTTTTGGCTCGCAGTTTTCCAGTTCGATTTGCAAGTATTTTCTCGGAAAGATTTCATATATTATTGCCCTGTCAGTACACGATGTCATTGGGTAGGTAAATTTTATTTCATTTCTCAGAAAAATCATTCTAGTCGCTGGAAAGGCGCGCAGATAAATGATCCACTCACGACGAATTGTTGACGTTTCGCCGGCCGGAGGCGGCCGACAACCACCCTTTTCAACCCCCGTCCTTTCCTCGATCGGGTGAAAATAAAGTGGAGCGATTAAAAAGGCGGGCTGGAGCGGTGGGGGCGGCGGCGGCGGTGCGATTAGGTTCGGGGGCGGAGCCCAGGTAGGGGCCGGCCATGTTGAGCCGTGGGCGTGCCCCGGGCCCCTCTCCACGGCGGATACCTCGCTCGGCTTCTGCCCACAGTGGGACTTCGCCTTTTCGAGCGTCACCAACTTCGCCTACCGACTTAGCCTCTCCGGATCTCTTCACCCTCACGGGGTAGAAATCGGATTTCGAGTCCAAGTGCGGCCCTCAAAAATATTGCGCACCCCCGAGTGTGTCGTGTCCGGACGCTTCCACCTTGACGATCGGTTTGAAGTTATTTGTGCTTTAGTGGAAAACAATCTGTTCGCATTGGAATAAAGCATATTTTATAACTCCTACACCTAATGGGTTCTCCTATGTGATTTGAACAGTACATTTTTCCATTTGTATATGAAGGTATACATGCTACGTTTTCCTGTAGCAATAAATCGATATCCCAGTTTTACACCTTTAATCTCTGTAACCTATTTGTAACAGATACCTTAACGGTATCCTCGGTATGCGGTGATTTAGTGGAACAAAAACGATTTGTATATCATTATGCCAGAATAAAGAATTTACCCTTCATATACCCAATTCCGATATTCCATTTATTGGTAACGTTCAATCATCTATGTTGTAACATGCAGGTAGGCGCCAAATTATTAGTTGAGCAAATAGATGGAAGGAAAAAAATTGATACCTCGTATACCTTCAACGTTACATACCTTATTGGTTGACTATTTTATGTATATACGCTCATTTGTGCTCCGAGGAATATTTTCACCTGACAGTAATTCTTTTACGATGAAATAAAGAACCTCGTACACCTCCTCTTATACTTCGACGGCCGGTTTTCCCCGGTCAGCTTCTGCTTTACTACACCTATTTTATGATTATATTATGCATGCCGTTTATGCCTTAGTGGAGCAACGTCGATTTGCATTTAATTAAATAATATCTACCATCTCTGTTACCTAGTTTCGAATCAATTTGTGCTTGGAGAGTGTCCGGGCCATCCGGGCGTTCTATTTCTCCCAGTACTGGGCAGATCGCACTCTGTTAATCGGATGATATGTTATTCCGTCGAAGCAAGAATTTTTTGTTATGTCCCCTATAAATTCGTTCCGTGTTTATTACTCCGTTCTCTTAGCTTACCCACCGTCTCTGTTGTCCACAGTTTGTGCTTAGGGGGAACACAGTCGGTTTTTATGCCGTTGAATTGCAATGAATCGGATACGGCATTCCCGTATTCCAATCAATTACTTTGTCATGCCGGTCGTGTGTAAAGTTGGGTTTATTATGCTTTATATTCATAAAACGGCAGTAGAAGTCCGTGCGAGCGTAAAACCTGGTGTCATCCAGTCGCTTTCACGTTCCGACCCTAACTCTTTGTCCCCGCTTCAGTTTTAACATAAAATTAACACCTAGTCCTAGTGGACTTATTCATCGCAAATTCATACAGTAAATCATTGTTGTATATCTTCTGGTCGCTTTTTTCCACTAAAAGGAATTAAAAGAAATTGTGTATGAATGTTTTATTTCAAGTTTTTTTTAAAGTAAGTTCTTTTTACTTTACAAATAACTTCATATTTAAAGTTTCTCTAATCAATAACATAAACCTAACCAGCCCCCATTTCATTTATCGTCAGTCCAGGTTGATAGCGTCAGAAATTTGTTTGTTCCTGAATGGGGTATATGATTTGGAACCGAAAGACCCATTAAGTTCCTTGCAGTTTTTTTCAGCGGGCCATATTAATATATTAATGATATTCCTACAATTTTAGCATTTAAGAATTCTTTCAAAAATCTTTTGGAACAATATATCTTCCAGGTTATAATATCCAGTCAGGTTATTAACGGGGTTTACAGTAAATATTTTCCTTTAATCACGTTCCTGAAGAAAATTTCATACTGTTGGAGGATTCATAAATTGACAGTGAATATCCAGCCAGACCTAAACTAACCTAACCTCAAATATCTCAACAAAATTACAACTTCGGTTTACCTATGAAGAATTTTACATTAAACATTAAAGAAATTTACATTAAACAAGACGAGCAATAATAATAATTATAATATTATAATTTCTTAAGGCAATAGAATAAATATTTGGCTTCCCTTTACCGAAAAAATGTATCTTCTTCTTCTATTATTATTATAAAATTATAAAAAAGAAAATTTAATCGAATTAAACAATGTAATTTACAATTTTCTTTTTAATATTTTCTCTTTAGTTATAAATGGACACAAAATAGTTATTATTAATGCTACACGGACCACAGAATACCTTGTTGCCCTCGTTTAAGGATTTTATTTTCTTTAAATTTAACAAATATTATGAAAATATTTTTGGGAATTGTTTATTTGAATTAAAAATTCCGATGGCACCCTGCATAAAATAATTATTTTGATAACTTCCAAAATAAAATTTGGAATAATTTTAAACTCCCTAAAGCTATTTCAAGTTGTAAAACCAGGGAGGCACTATATTGCGTAATACTGGTGAGGTCTCAACAATAAGTAGAGTCGCATAATTGATTACCCGGTGGTGACGAGGCTGAAATGAAAGTCGTCGCACGAAATGAGTTCGTTTTACTGCAAATCAAGAGGCAAATTAAGCCAGAACACTAACAAAAAATACATACTTTCTTGTATAAGGTTGAGACTCAGAGTTAAATTTGTCAACCTTATTCGTACAGGAAAAATGAAGCATTATTCTAACATAATTTTATAAGCGTGTATATTCTTTTATTTTAAGGACATGCTGATTGTGAGTTTGGGCAAAAATGTTTAATAAACATAAAAATACCCGATTCTACCTTGGTTATTTTACGACTTGGAGTTTTATGTTTTTGAATTTACTTACCGCCTTTTATATCATTAATTATTTGCAGCAGTAACCCCATTGTTAGGTAGCGAAGGTAAATAAAAATTATGAAATGTTTATACCAAAAGAGGGGTCTCGAGAACATCCCTCAGACTGTTTTCCTGCTTTACCTTATTCCTTTTTTTATGGTACACTAAGAAAGTATTACATAAATACAAACATGTATCTCTGATTATATGATCATGCTTGCGATCCTCGGTCTCCACTTGCTGGTAGATACTATATCACAAATCACATTCTTTCAGTAGCAGTGAGGCACCGAAGCCACCCTGTGGTGGTGTCTTGGTGGTCGAGGTTTACATGCGAATTTCAACTGATATTTTACATTTCTTGTATTTCAAGTGGTTTGTTCATCTTGGGATTATTATAAATATCCAGTTTTCTTTCTCCCAAACGAACTAGAAGGAGGGGTTAAATTATATGGAGTTGGGGAGATTTTTTATTACACATTATTTGAATTACTTATATAAAAAAGCGAAATATCGCACCAGCGATTGTATTACATATAAATAAATCATAATTCCGTTCGGCAAAAATATGCTAAATTTTATTTACTATTTTAAATTAATTTATACTGGATAAAATATGTCAATATTAATATTATTATTCCATTAATTAGTAGCAACCTATACAAATGAATAGGTATTACCCATATATATTTATTTAGGTGTAGAGGAGTATTCATCATTCTCATTGTGGAATTATCTTCAGTATGTCAGATTTGCACTGTACAATTATATATATATATATATATATATATATATATATATATATATATATGTATATATAAAATTAAAAGAAGAAATTTATACTAGTTAATATTATGGACTTTTCCTCAATGCATATTTATGAATTCAGTGCGTATCGCTTCCATACTTTTTGTTCCCCCCTAGAACCGGCTATCATTACTGCTGTCGTTTAAAGTGGTATACGGCCGTACCTAATTCAAAATTTCCATATTAATGGCAAACATTGTATCGCATTTTGTCTTCAGTGTTTACGTATTTCTTTTCTATGCGCGAGCGTATGAATATTGTAACCAGTCCGAAAGCAGTCAGTCAGTTTAATGGGTGTCATTAAAAAAAAAGTTAATTTTCTATAATCTAATTAGCAATACGTTCCCGATATATATTGATAATATTGAGAAATTATCTTTTTTAAAAAAAAGGAATTTTTTACGAGAATACCTTATATACGTTTACTCTTGTCTACACCAGTGAATATTTTATGTATGTATATATATTATATATATATATATATATATATATATATATATATATATCTGTTTAGAGATACATATGTGTGTCCGTGTGTATATGAATAATAAGATTGTTTTAGTTTCTCCAAAGAGAATCGCATGAATGATGTACTGTACGTAATAACATTTTTGTGTTTTATATTTTCGGTATTTTTTCGTTTTTAAACGCCGAAATTATAGATGAATGAAACTAATAGTTTACCCTTCGCCCATTTAACACGTTCGTCATGCTCGATTGTTTCTCCCCATACGGCAATGAAATTGCGATAAATTCGTGAGGTATTCCCCTCCATGTCCATGTTCGTTAGTCGGCCCTATTTCATAATTTTGACTGTTTCAAACATGAATCCTCGCGTATCA
Source organism: Lethocerus indicus (assembly GCA_019843655.1). Lineage (NCBI taxonomy): Eukaryota > Metazoa > Arthropoda > Insecta > Hemiptera > Belostomatidae > Lethocerus > Lethocerus indicus. Next base: position 32,778,868 of record JACDQD010000001.1, read on the forward strand.
GGAAAATTCCACAAACATCTGAACAGATGCAGGTCGTATACGCGCGATTCATGGGCCGATGTACAACAATCCGTTGCGTAATCGCCGCCTATCGAAGCAGTTTTAAAACATATGTGGGGCTCATGTGCCTGTTAAGACCAAAGTACCCCAGTGTCACTTGGTCACATACTAATGTAAATCCTTTTAGAAGGTAGTTGAAGGTTCCGTCTGATCACTAGAGAAATTTACCTTTTACAATTCGCATTGTCAATTCAAATTTCCGCCCACTACTACGCGGGTACTGAGATACGGACCTCCGAATGACTTCCGAATTTCCGTCCGTTATCCCGAACTTTCATAATACACAGTATATTTCACCATGCAAGGCGGCGGCCTTGTACTAGTTGTTCGGGAACAGACTACCGCGCTGAATCTCATCCAGTACGCTGGAGTAAATACGAATTTGTAACTGAAGATGAATTTTCCCGCAGCATTTTTCTTACGATGTATCACGTGACGATTGGTCTCGTCTATTTTATTATTCCTATAGTTTATTACGACTGCAGGCCACAATTAAGTGATAACTCTCCGACAAGAGTTAATATTATCTGACAGCAATTTAACTGATACCCGTTTGCTATAGACGGGTCTGTCGCAAATATACATGAAATCGCGAGGATTATTTTTAAAATGTCAATATTAATATTATAATACTATTATATTATATTATATTAATATTATAATATCCAGTGCTATTACATCGGCGGGTGAACATTTTTCAAACTCTCGCGAACGGCCATAACTCTAAAACTCTTCATCTTTCCGCAGTTTCACTATCGATTTTCTTCTTACATTATGCCACATTTAATGCTATGCTAAATACTATATAATATTTATGAACTAAGCCTTCTACGTATGACTGTGTTATTTCTTGTGGTAATTTATTTTAAGTTTTGTCTATGTATTATAATGTATATTCTATTGTTTTGTGAACGCAAGGCGGTTCGTTACTCCATCAAAGTACCCGATAAGCATAAACTTTCGTATTATTTCTAACCCCGTATACTTAAACCGGTCTACAAACGGACTAAAACGCGAGTGGTGACAAATAATCATACCAGTGGTGCTGTTCGAAGCTCCAATAGGAATTTTTTTCATACCCCGCACAGTTTGTGCGTAGGATGTAAAGTCGGCCTTTATTTCTCCGAGCTGGAAATAAAAATGTTTCCAGCCTGAATTCTTGACGGCGGTTAAAAATAGAAACTACCTTTTCGAAAAAAATAAAACAGAAAAACTGTTATTAAAAAATAATATGGAAACCGCTCGGGCGCCCGAAGCCGAGGAGCCCCATGTGGGGCCCCCGTAATGGGGAACGCCCACCGATCCTCGGGGTCGGGGAAATTAAAAAAAAGAAAGAAATAGAAAATAAAAAAGGAAATAAAGGCTTTCGGAAAACGAATAACCACTTCTTAATGCATTGGATCAATTAATTGTATACAATTCCGTTCTGATCGTCGAAACGATTAGAATTTCAGATGAGGCACGGGTCTTTCTCTCTTCAGCCCGTACTTTTTGACCCCTTCTCACCGCTCCGTCCGGGGTGTTCTCAATACTTTTTAATTCCGGATCGGAATAAATCGGGGAAAATTCTTTCGCCATTCCTCCGGCTGGAAGTATTAGTTTTCCGAGAGAGCCCGCAGTGTACGCCCGCAGTCGCGACCGATTAAACAGCCCCTCGACGGGGCATCCTTTCGACGGCCGATTCTACAATTATTATAATTTTGATTTATTCTTTGATTTTTCCACACCGGGCGTTCCTGTAGAACAATTCCTTCTGCGACGGCAAGAGAAATTTATTATGATGAACAACATAAATTGCAGTTAAGGATTGTTGTAATCCAACTCCGGATCCAAAGCTTTACCCGATGGGTGATTCGGTTTTCTAATAATAATTATTTATTAAACTACTCATACTGTAACTAATGCACCATAAATAGTTACTGGAGAAACCTTCACTTAGTTAACTTTACCATATTTCCTTCTATAATTATCTTATAATTGGAATAGATGAGCTGCTACCCTTGTAAATAATGGGATCGCGAGTCAGTAGAATGTATCTCCGAATTCTATCAACGAATCGAGAAAACTTAATGCTTAATTCCATCGATAAAATTATAACATTATATACAATTCTCTTTCAACAATTAGGCTGACGATGGGCCGATAGGTTTTCGATGAAAAGGATATTTAATTATTGGCATAGGCGGGTTTACGAGGCGGACACCGCCCGGCAATTGTTCCCAACCACAGCGGGCGCTCAAAGGGATATAATTAGGCCGTACTAAGAAAAAATTTAAAAAAAAAAAAAGAGGAAAAAAATATACCCTTAGACTAATTCGATAATTGACGGCTGTCCAGTCCGATACTTCCGGATATGTGACGCGGTAATCGCCCATATTTATATATGGGTGGATAGAACCCATGAGATATGGGGCAACTATACAGTAGGGAGAGTGCGCGCCAGTGGGATATCCTGAAGCGATACCGGCCGCAATATTTTTCTTTTCTTTTTCGGGGAGGGTATTTTCCAGAGCCCCATCCCCTGTCTTTTCAGACCCAACTGTAAAACGAGAGTCGGGGAAATTGATAAACAGCCTGTTTGTCAAGCGGTAAGTTCCCAGTTCTAGCCGGAGAAGTCTCGGGGAAGCGTTCGATGCGGTTTTACATCGATTCTGGATTTTTTCCCCTCTGAATATTTTCACAGCGTCCAGCGCTCCGACGGCGATGAAAACGTATTGGCCCAATCGGTCTATAATTTAATTTGCGGCCGCAGGCGAATGAAAATCAGGCCCGCCGCCTGGATTCGAACCCGGGCTTCGACTTTGCTTACCCGGTCTGATTATTTAAATTCTAAATCCAATAAACATTATTTCCTTAAATGTTTACATTTCTTGTATATTTACAATAATTAAATTTAGATTTACTTATACCGGCTCGCAGACCTCGACATGAGTAACGCTGTGTTGCGTACGTTATCTGTTCGTGTTCTTGGTGGTACATCGAGGGCAATACGGAGGCATTTGTTTGTGTAGTTCGTAATTTTTCTATGTCCGTTTCGGCCAGACGTGTGACGCCTAATAATGCTTTTGTATATGATCAATTTCGACCTCTCGCTGAGTATGTTAGACTTAAGAAGACCATATAATCGGCTGGTTTATCAATTGACGAATGCGAGTTGACCATAGTAGTTTTTGCCGGATTATGATATTCAATACGGTCCGAGATTTGTAGAAGGCGCGGGGTTCCCCGTCTCTGTAGCCCCGACCGGTTAACGGTACCAGAACAGCATTCCCCAACGAACCCTACGAGGAATTCCAGCCTGGAACTCAGTCGTTGACATTCTCGTTAGCCGTCTGCATCTCCCCGAGTAAACTGCCGATAATGGCCAGCGAATTAAAAAATATTCAGAAAGTTTCAATTTACATGAATTTATTTCTGCAGCAAATTAATCGTCTAGTACGTATATGTGTTTTTTTATCGTTTCTGCGTTTCTTTTTATTAAATTTAAAATTCCAGATATAAGCGAACTTGTGCAAATTAAATAATTGCTAGACCCTGACAAATTTATGTTAGCGTCGAAATTTTTCCCATTTTTCGAACTCCGCAAGAAAATTCCAAAAATTCACACGTTTATTTGCGGAGAAGTTAATTTAATTAATAAAATATATAAATATTGATACTACAGGGAAATAAAATTCAGATAATTTTTAAGGAATTGTTTATAGGTATTGGGAACCTAAGCATATACTTTATGCTGAATGTAAATTGAAACTGAAATCGTTTAGTTGATAAAATATGCAAAACTGCTTATCAAATATTGATTCCAAAAAGTTTTATTTGTTCCGTTGTTGAACGAGTGATATGTAAAATAAATCAGAAAACTTGATAGGTAGCCTAATTTAATATTAAATTGTATTCTGAAACAGCAAATGGGGCCCCGGTAATTGGCTAACACGAAAATATTTTTCATTTAAAAATGGAATCTAATGCAATAAATATTCTTGGACTAATCTTACTATTTTGGGAGGGGGGCAATAAATAATTTCCGAATTTCCAGAAACAAATGATAAAAAAGTACAGGCCCGTGATAAGAGAGTCCGATCGAAATTGAAGGAAGTCTTTTTATCAGTCTTGTGTTCAAGTACAAATTCGCTCTCCAATATTGATAATAGACAATAAATAAAAATGTTACGACTAGATATCAATCTGCATATACTTATTAAATTACCCGTCGCTAAATAATACCAGTACAGGTATTCAATCAACGACGTACGAAATTGAGAATCAATGTAACTATATTAACAAATGCATGGTTGCGATTTAGAGGATCGCGACACGAAGTAAGATTTCTTGATGTTTTCTATTCATTTTAGTGACAATTAAAGGGCAATTAAAATTATGGAGGTCATTATTAAAAATGCTGACGTAACAACTAGTAAGTATTCAATGGCAACAACCGCAATCGAAACAAATAGGAACTTGAATCGCTTAAATATATCCTGAGATTGAATGAATTCGTGTTTGAACCAAAGCGTGGGCGCAGTTTGTTTTAAACCGACTGTACAACTGCCAGCCTTGTACAGTGGAATTACACCCGTAATTGTAATTACAGGAAATTTACAGGCGTACGAAGATTCACCTGATGATATCAGAGAGCCGCAGAAATTAGTCTTAAGTACGGAATTTATTGGACGAATTGACTTTATCTTTATGACTTATTACTTCGCATTATTGTATTTATTCGCAGGACTTGAGATTGTAAAAACTGTTTCCCATTCATGATTATTTAAATTTTACTTCTTTTGTTCTGTTAGCGAAGGAAACCCGTTTTATCTACTCATTGACACATGTAGCACTTGAGTTTCCCAATAAACTGTATTCAGAAGTTGAAGCGATATCTGTACGCGGACATAAAATTTAATCGATTTTTATGAAAACCTTAAAATGGCTAAATCAAGAAGCCCAGGACTTCCTCTAAGGTCTAGGACAAAGAATTGAAGTGGTACTGAATATATTGGAAGGCTAAAAACATGGCCCGCAGATTTTAGAATTATAATTCCCCTAACTTGTAGCTCATAAAAGCAGTTTGTTTTCGTTGTACGAATATCTGTTTGAAGGCTCCATTAATGGCCTTTGCATGCATTTCAGCTGTTGATGTTACAATACATATCCTGTCGAAGATCCTAACAGAAATATCTTCTTTTTTAAATCCTAACGACCGCTTCGATCTCTTTTCACTCTTTCCCGATTACCATATCAACATTGCGCACAATCCAAGTATTTTTAGTATTAATACTTATGTATTAAACATAAATGTAGAAAGGCCCGTGGGCCGGAAACCATGTAGCAATCCAAATCTGTGTATCGTCTACGATGTATATAAAGTGATAGAAAAAATAAAGTACTTGTATTTGTCGCTATATTAACGTTGAATTCAAATTCGGTTTAACCCGACAAGTCTGGGTTCAAATCTCGGTGGCGACCCGTATATTACTTTTTTGAATCTTCCTTTTAAACCAATGATGACGTGGAGGAACAATTTGTTAATTCAGATACATTTATTCCTCAAATAATCAGATTGATAGTCAAATTTCCTTCACTGCTTTCACATTGCAATCTGAATTTTAATTAAATTGTTTCATAAAAAATATGGCTGCCATTATAGTAACCGCTTTCAACATTTTTGTCATACTGCTTTGTCGGTTTCCCGAATGTCGAGAAATTATATTTGATTAATGTAGGCCGTTATGATAATTAAAAAAAAGAGCGCGCAATTATTTTGTCCATTCCAAAACGAGTGTTTCAATTAACACATAATATTATTTAGATTTCTCGTGAAACTCCTGAAATTCTTTGCACGCCTGGGGAATCCGAAGCGACCGGCCGAAAGCCATAAAACTGCGGTCCGTCAAATTAAACGCCCGGTGGGGGAATTTCGTTGATGAATCCCCCCCTTTTTTAATTTTTATTTGTAATGATTTTAATTTTAATGATACTTCCATCAGCGTTAATTTATACCAAAATATTTAAAGTGTAATTTAGGCCAATGGGTAAATACAATTTCTATCCATTTATCACGTACAAAGTACAAAGCTATATCAAACTGTGTCAAATGAACACTGTCATATACGATCATTATGTTTTTTTTTATGTCTACAATTCTCTGAAGACATTAATGTTCTTTTAGATAGACATTTGGTATCTCATCGCACCGATCGAATCCTATATTCAGGCAATTTCCTTGTACTTATATTCACTTATTAAATTTGGCCTCACATTAGCCTCAACGGAATATGAATTTCTTCTCATTTTTTTAAATTTAATTTATTTTTCTCTCTTTTATAGTTGAAACTGTAAAAAATACAATAAGCAACATTGATACAAACACTAACTACAATGGAGGAGAAACCCACTGGGTTCCCCCCCTTTTTTATTACATTTTTTTTTAACATTTAGGTCGCGTGGCCACTTCCTTTTCAGGCGTCTGTAAAGAACATTTGGGATGTCGGGAGATAGTAGGGTTTGGACTAGTGGATTAGGGTGATGGGCGAGTCGTGAGTGGAAATGGCTGTATCGTTGTGTGGCAAGGTCTCGGGCAAACGGGACTTTAAGATCTGTGTGTATGGTGAGGTCGGAGACATAGTAGTGTCTTTAATATTTTCAACTGTAAGGTTTGGATTTTGTGGATATCTGTCGGTTTGACCGAACCCCACTGTTCGAGTAATTTAATTCAAGCTAGAGCTTTAACGAAACGGAATCGAGCAAAATAGTTTTTCTTAAAAATATCACGCGAATTCTCGCCCTCGAAATCTTTGGCCATGTATAACAGAGGATTTGGTAAACACCGGTATCGCCGAATTAAATCGGGCCGCGGAGGGCCGAAACCGGTTTTTATCGGTGAAACCGAACCCTATCTGAAATCTTCCCCAGGACTTGATGGTCGACAGGAGGGGGGCGACCGGTCGTAATTCAGCCGGTGCCGATTTTGGCCTTTCGCCCGATAAATGTCGGATAATTATTGCTTTTATTAATAAATTCGAACCGCGCCATTATCATTTTGGAACTTTCAGAAACTCATCGAATAAACCGGATTATATTTCCGAGTCTACGTGAGCCGACTGTCGCCCAAATGCAATAGGAGAATTTTCTTAAACAACTACAACTTACACTAACACATTTCAGTATTATTCAATTAACGACCGTTAGTCCGAAATGTATCGTTTCATAGAAAACACTCGCCACGTTGGTTGCCATGGCGTGCTAAAATCAATTTCTTAATAACTGCATCCGAAATACTTTATTACTTTTCTTTTAATAAGCGCAGGACTAATTGTTGTGGGCCTTTCTATGTTATAAGTCGCTGATAATATAGTTGTTCACTATGTTGTTGTAGTAATCTAGAAAGTTAATTAAAGTTAAATTACACTCACTCCAATCACTGGCACAAGCATAGTCCCTCTTTGCACTGCACTTACTTAGCACGCTACTTCCTCCACTTCATTGTTCACGGTACTGGGTGTCGGTGCACAATACACTTGAGGCACTGGCGACAATATAACGACCGGTCGTGTACCCTTGCTACCACTATAACACATTAGTGTTATAGTTGTGTCGATATAGATACTTAAAGAAAATTTAATTAGTTTACTTAACTTCTATATATGTTGGCCTTATACCCAAAATAACAGTTTATTTTAACAGTTTTTCCATAAACGAGTTGAATAATGTTTCACTGGTTCAGATACCGCAAAAAATAATTTGTCTTTATGTTATCGACGGCATAGAACACGCATTATTGAGAATTTCATTGAGTTTTACTTTCCCAGAAAAGTTTCTCACACATACGATAATTTCACGATCATAAAAATTGCATTTATCTTTGTGAAAAATGCATGCGAACTCACGTCATAGAAATTCGAGCTCAAACTTTCCCTTCGAGGCCGAATATGGGTTCTCGGTTTGATAAACCGCATCCGGAGATGGACAAGCGTTTACAGAAAAATAAAATACTCAGAACAGAGTAAAAAATTAAAAGAAACAAATAAAAAAAAACGATACCTCCGGGACCTTCGTCCGATCCGTATGTAAATCGCCGACAGTCAGGTATAAATAGTCCCGGGCTGGGATAGAAAAAAAAGGAAAGGCTCGAACCGAGTGGCCACCGATTTCCATTTTAACCGATACCGTTTATCGGCCAATTCTTCCGCCGTTCGTCTACCCGGCTATCACAACTGATATCGGTTACAAAAAGGGAAAGTGATGGTATCCCCCTGCGGGAGTTCGAATGGGCCCGAAAAATCGGCAGGAGAGGCTCCCTAATTTCCTCCTAAACTGAGAGTCAAATATATTTGAGAAGAATTTTCATTTTTCGCAAGCCAATTAATGTCCGGAACAAATTTGACAATTTAGTAAAACAATCGCTTATTTTGTTCTATGCTGGACTGGGCTATCCGCGGGTAGATTAGCGCTTAAGGTTTTTGAAGCCAAGAAAGAGGTATTTTTATCATGAATACTGTTTATTTCTACCAGTAAACATTTTTGAAGTAATAATATTATTCCGGGAATTAAATTGTCTCACCTCGTACCCATCGGGCTATTTTTTTAATTCGTTATTTCTCTGTATTACGATACCAGTCGCATAAGAAGGTTGCTGATATTAAAAAAAAACTTCGGAATAAAACAGAACATAAGAACAACGCTCATATTCGGCGCGCTGCGTCCGTAATTAGCGGTCTGTGGAATAATACTGCTGTGGAGGCCGAACGAGTGATAATGAAAATGTTATTTTAAGCAATTATTATTTGTGTAGCTTGGTGTACGCAAATTGAATCGCCTCAGGACTGTCTGACGTCATACACTTCAATAAATAGTTTCCTCGATTGAAGTCCTCGTCATGGCAGAAATTGATGAATAATATTTATTCGTTTTCGGTTCGGGACTCTACAAGTTTCCGCCACAATCGGTAGATTCTATGATAACAAAAATGCCGAACACCTTAATATTGGGCTTGAAACTAAGTTATTGCGGATAACACCGATAGATAGCATATTTGCATCTTCGAAACGATGAGGTCGTCCGATATGTTATTCATTACTTGGTACTCTATGAAACATTCGGTATTAAACTTGTCCAGATACGTCTAATAGTGTCTGTTCGACATCAATCGAAGGACGGTGAAACAAAATGAACATTATAGTCATATTTTGTGTTTTATTTTCGTAATAAATTCGTAAAAATTTCGAATTTTCACTAAAGGACGAAGGAGCGCTCTGGCCGTCCATTTGAAGTCGCATGATGACCAAATAAAGTCCATAATCGATACCGGGCGCCATAATACAACACGGCAGATAGGGGAGAATCTAATTGTGTCCCGTACCTGTACTATTTGAAACATCTTGGGTACCAAAAATGCAGCATATGAAAAAGTGGATGGGAAAAATCCGCAATTATTTTGTTCCCACAACAATATGAACATATTGTTTCCCTTCGGCCTTACTACCGTCGCCATTAGACTTGGGTTGGTATTAGAAGCGGCATACTTAGAGCCGTTGGGATTTTAGATCCGCCGAGATTGGACCCAGCCGTTATGCTTTATGCCGTCTTCTCCGACGGCGTTACCATACGCTACGAAACGTTCAATCCGAGATTCCATTTCATAAAATAAAAATTTCAGGATCAACAAGGCTTACATGTTCAACAATTTATCAAAACTTTACCCCCACTGTGAGCCCTCGGCCAATAAATCGTGTGTTCCTTGCTGGAGGCTGAAGGAAAGAGCGTGTGGGTTTTGAATTCTCGAATTCATCCGCTCTCAGAACGCAAATTCGGCATAAAAATAATATTACCTAAAACGTTCGATATTGATAACTTCTTTACACATATATTGACAATTAAAATAATTTATTTCGTCTTTTGCGGCTCGAATTTATTAAAATAATTTACAAAATACCAAGAAACTGTTCGATATGTGGCTACAAAAGCAAGCCGATGTCAAACGGAAATTAATATGAAATAAAGGGCTAACTTAAATGTAAATAATTAGGATTTAAATAGGGATCGCAATGTCATCATTTTAGGAACACACATTACTTTTCGGAAGTCTATTTATTGGTTTAATAAACCTCGTTATTGGGTTAGCCTCGTTATTTGATTTATTAATTTGTTATAAAATACTTAACAGTATTGTAAATATTAGTCCCAGCATTGGTATTTCTTATGTGTTTTTGTAAAAATGTTTTTAATCCTCTTATTCTGGCTACATTTCTTCCTAGATTTGTCAATTTGTTTCAGATTCTGTTTCCATAATCGGTCTGTTCCTCGGCGGATATTACATATTTATTTTCGTATTTTTTTAATTAAAAATAACATGTCCAAACAACTGAATCGAAAACGAATTGATAAGTTTTCCTTTTTTATATTACACAATCAACTTGAATTGTTAAGTAAGTTCGTATTCTCGCTAAGTTTCCTTTTCTAAACATGATTCAATTTTAAAACATTATTATTATTCATTTCTTTTCAATATAAAATCTGAAGCAAACATTGCTTTAAAAATACATATTATAAAGTATAACTATATATATATCCATAATATGTTTAGTAATTTTATTTAAAATTAATAAAACAACAGTTCAGACATATTTTTGTGCGCCTACTTTGAAACTTAAGATTGTAAAGTGCTGCATTTTTTTCTTGTTTAGTGGCGCACTTATTTGAAGAAGTAAATTTAATTAATTATTAAAATATTTATTTTATACAACATCTGGAGAAATGGCTAGTTGCTTCCGGCGTAGCTTCTAATTAAGGCGTATATACTGCTTATCTAATTGGCATTGAACTCGAATTTCGCGTAGCCTTTAATTCAAACGAGGAAAAAAAATCTGAAATAATTAAGAGTCAAAATATTTTAACAGCGTCGATCGTTTCTCTTTTAATTATCAAGTTATTGGTTTTTACCAGTTAGTTAAAGCGCTGCTATTTACGCTGTTTATAGCATTAATTAAATGGAGTAGGTAAATAAAAGATGAAACTAGTTACGAAGCCAACTTTCTACATACATACTAATTATTATTAATTTTAACAATGACCCATAATTTCCGGGTAATTTTTAATAATTAGTGCGTTATAATAAGAGCTCATACTTTCGACATATTTCAAAAATTTAATTAGTTCCATAATTTCCCCGCTTCTCAGTCGGGTAATACGATTTCATAAAGTACAATGAACTATAAGTGTTCCATTAGATTCGAAGTTTATAAATCTACTGAGACATTTTGGGAAAAAGTCGACAGGAGTTTTCCTAGTGTAATCCAAGGATTTTGAGAACAAGCTGAACTATTTAAATTTTCAGTTTGTTACCGAAAGACCACTTTCCTTCTAAATGAGTCAAATTCCTGCGGAATTTTCTAGTTTATACTGGAAGCACGATTTCATGTTTCACCTGAAACATGACATGTTTCACCCGTTAGAACGGGTTCTAACAGAACCAACACTCGTTCCCGGATACAACATTTATTTGAGAAGCGCCGTCGCGTAGCCGCGTCACAGAAAGTCAGGACTGCAGACAAATTAGTTTGATCGTTGAAAAAAGAAGACAGAAACAACGCTATTTCCTCCCGTCCCAAGGAACACAGAAGGGAATTCTGTAATGGCCAGAGTCACGCTCTTGCATTTAATTAAAGTTGGAATTAGTAATGGTATTAGTATTGAAAAATTGTAACGGTTTTATCTTCGACCGAGGTTCACGTCTCGCGCTGAACAAAATCAATATTTATCTTGAGTACAAATTCGATAAACAAATCAGCCACTTCCGTGAATATTCCGACGGCTCAAAATCGACCGAATACTGTATTTGTATCTTGACAACATCGTATTCAACGGACATTTGTTTAAATCTACGTTCGGTAAAATTCATGCTAGTGCTCAACTCAGGTCATTCGGAAGTATTCAGGCAACGCGATATGAAACAGAACTGTAGTGTATTTTAAAGATACTAACGACAGTTTTACCTTTTATTCTTTTCGCATATTGCGCCCATTAGCATAATGTCCTTTATATTTGGCGCAAGTGCCATATCCCACTTGTTTAGAAGCGAAGACCCTTTTCCACCTTACGCCCTTATCTGCCAGTCCCTTCTTCCACTTCCTTCCAGCCGCGATATCCATTTCTTTTTAAATGATTCATTAAATTTTATAATTTTTGCGGCGCCCCGAGGGTTTGGAATCTTGTCGCTATTTTCGCTCGGAAATCTGTTATGATATTATTTTTATTATTATCATTCCACTCTCGGAACTTTCACCCGGTAAAAGCGATAGTGCTTCTTTTTATTTGTTTACCTAATTAATCATTGCTAATCGTTGCAAATTCATTTTCCCATAGGGAAAAAACTTTTAATTTAGTAGCGTATTTTGGTTAGCGGATTCACTAACCAGCTATAATGTTAGAACGGATTGACGGAATGTATGAATAAGTTCCTAAAATTAATGGTTTTTGTAATTTTAAATGAGATCCGATCTCGGAACCCTCGTTTCTCGAGAATTCCGTACTCAATAGCGCTATCGTTATTATCAGTATTATTATTATTACCCCCCAATCCGATTACTGCAAACACCTAAATCTTGCAAATCCATGAAATAAATTATTTTAAAACCTATCGCTATGCTTCCATTCCATACGTGGTTTATTCGTATGTTAAATTTGACGGCCGAACACCGAAGAGTTAACAATTAAGAGGGCCGGTTACGCGGTGGCGGTATACAAGGGTAAAGGCATAATCGATTATCCAAACAGGACAGGATAAACTCGGCCGGATCCGTCTCAACCGTTTACTCTCGTTCCACACAGAGACCGATATGAAAAAGAGAAAGGAGGGACGGAGAAGTCGGAAAGGGGGAAAAAAACGGTCATAAAAGAAAAAAAATGAAAAAATAAAAAAACGAAATACGGCCGGCGTGAGTCACACGCGGCCTCTGCCGAGGAACCAGGGACCTACATATATCAAAAATCAAATCGACTCGGATCCTTCGGAGGAGGAGGAGGAGGAGGATGAGGAGGAGGAAAAAAAATAAGAGAATATACGGAGGAAAAAATTCTGAAAAAGGAGAAAGAGACGACTACTCTTGTGTGAGCCGCCCCACTCCACAATAGCATCGTGCTCCTTTTTTAACCGATCCCCGAAGGCTTCGGTCATCTCCCGTCTACAAACTGGACTTATACACTCGGCGTTCGAAGAAAACTGGGGATAAAAATCTTAATTCGAGCGCTACGACTCTCAAACTGCGAGATATCCGATCTCGATTTTTATCGGAGAGCGGAAGCGGACTATAAGGTCTGTTCAGTACTGTTCGCGGTTCGATCCTTTCGCCGGCCGGTTTCCGGCTTCTCCCAATCCCCAGTAGCATTCCGGACGTTATAAACGCTTCTATTACAGCCGTCATCGGTTGTTGAGACTGTATAAAGGTTTTCTAATTTTTTTTCACTCTTACGGATACACCACCAATGCACTGATGAACCTGAAAATGAGACGGGTGATTCAAATGAAGCCGAAACCGGTCTGTAACAAAACCAAATCGTGGAGCGTGGAGAGAAGATCAAATAAAATTACGTCACGAAACGTATACTCGTGACGATAACAAACCTATTTTTCCTCAGGCAATATTCTAATCAAAATAAAACTGTACAACCATGAAAGTTCTGAAGTTTCCATGGGAAAGGTACTTCAAGTTATGTCGTACACTTTTCACCCTTGGCTAATATATTTCTTTTATATTAGGGGTCGTCGAGCTTGAGAAGTTTCGGAACCGCTGTTCTAAAATATTGTCTCTCCTCGTCATTGCAGCCATTGGCGATGGAGCAACGGTACTTGGTCATACCTGATGAAGCTCCACCTCAGTCACCACGGTATTAGGATCCGGCTCACGTTTCGGGACAGAAGAGAAATCTAAGCGGCCGTGTAATATTATATAGGGTATTAGTCTTAGATCCGCCGCGATCGGAAGAAATCTCAGCGCGGTATTCACCGCTTGGGAAAATACGGCTTGAGGCGGTCTTTTACATCCGAGCGGCATTACAAAACGACGAAAGGCTAGAAAGACTCCGCTAGGTAGGAACTTTTCAACTTTCAAAGTCCTGTCTCCGCTCGCTGGTTTGAACTTGGGCCAGACCGTTTCACTGCACGCCATCTTCAGTACCTTCCCGCCAGTAGGCCGGTGAGTCACTGAAAGGACGAAAAAATAAAGGTCAAGCCAGCAAGCGGAGATAGATTATGAGATTGATGTTAAATATATCAATTTTGATTATACATAAATAAAATTAAATTGCAGGAAGCCAGTAGGTTTCCCCTCTGTTATTCTTTACTCGTTACTCGGATAGGACCTCAATACCACTGACTGCTTTATACAGTTGCGGCAATAAAAAAATTAAAAAACTAATTACTGAATAGGAACTAAATGACCAACTAAATTTGAAAGGGCCGGGTAAATTTTCTATATTTAGTAACTTTTAATATGAAAAAGTGGGTACCACTGCCGAATAAATTCAGTAGAGGAAATAAAAGGGAACTAAATCAAACTGCGGAAGGGGGGGAACAGGATTGCGGGCGATTTACAGAAAATATTCCCCAGTCCGCCTCTCGCGCGTATTAGACCCTGGTTTTATTATTTTATCCCGTACGCATTATGTATGCATTCGATCTTGAGATATCGAGAGAGAGAGAGAGAGAGAGAGAGAGAGAGAGAGAGAGAGAGAGATCGCAAACACCAACCGCTGAGAGTCGTGGGAGTGAAACGGCGCGACATCGGACTATTTTATTCGGCGGCAGTTAAAAATATTTTCGAATTTTAATTTTATAAAAATAAATTCTATTCAGGATGCTCCACGAGTAGAAGTGGTGTGCTGTTCCTTCACCTGTGTTTTCGAATGATCAATAAACAACGCAATGCGAAAACCCAAATCCTCTCTTCGCTTTGCACCAGTTATTTCTATAAATGTGTACGCACTATTTTTGATTCTGCACAGCAACTTTATTACCAAATAGAAACAAAATTCAATCTTATACTACAAAGTTAAAAAGTCTACAAAATACTAAGAAAAATAATTCAACCTCACCCTACATCCTTAAAATATTACTTGCCATACATATTCATTGCATATAAAAGGAAAGTTCTTCTTCTATTAATAAGTACAACTGGCTCCACTAGAGCTCTGAATCATTTTCCTAAAGATATTACTGTCGACGCGGAAAGAATTGTTCTTCCCCGTACATTTATTGGAAATACGATTTTAATTATAGTCATAGGGGACTCGCCTGGACAAGTTCAAACTTATTGGAAAATAAGAAAAAGACACAGCAGGAGTTGGGAAACTCTGCTTAGAAATTGCAACGACTCGTTGCTATGACGACAACGCAAAAGGAAACTCGAACACATTTCACGTTAGAAAGAGGCTTAAGGAATACAGATACGCAAATCTGGCACGGGGCCCCGTCTGTAATTTCTTGGAGACTAATTTGCTTAGAGGAAAATGTATTTTTTTTTTGTAATACCAGTAGAATTCGTTGTCTTTCTACGTAAGCTTTTGCGGAGTGGTAATCAAATCGCTTTCCAGAGACATTTTTGTTCCAAACATCGATGTTGATTTTAAGGCTCGTCTGCATGTTAAGACCTATCTGGGCGTACGGAATTGAGTTGTTTCAGAACCGTCTAACTCATCAAGTTCAATCGTTGCAATCTATCGTACTTGTTGTTACGATTCTCCGTCAAAAGTACACCGGTGTTATCAAATTGCTCTTTCACTAAATATGAATTTAAAAATTGTAGTCTTGACTTAAAATAAGAAGAAAAATGGCTCAACAAAAATAAGAATGAAAAATATTATCATCTGTAACGAGAAACACAAGTCTGAGGAAGTCAGCTAATTTTTAATTAGTCATGTGCTTAATTACTACTCGACTGCAGTATTGACTGAGTTTACGCTGACTAGCAGACATCTCTCTTGGATTGTCTAAAACGGTGAAATTTTGAGGGGAAATTTTTTAAATTTATATTAAAATGGGAGACAAATTTTTTTAACATTACATTACATTACCAATACGTCCTATTGCGCCACTCAACATAATCCAACCTTGCATTCACATTGGGTCAAATGTATTTTATACAATAAGTGAATATAAAAATGCGCCCCAATATGAGTTATAAGGCGGGAATATCTGTCCGAATATCCTGGCACTGAAACAGGGACCGACGAAGATGCCAAAATTTAAAGGCGATTTAAACTAAACTGACCGAGTCGGACTGTATGCATTATTGATGAAAACTTCGTTCGGGTGTCAGTGTTTAGGGGTCTTGTCATTATTGCACTCCAGTGTGACCGACATCCAATAAAACATTTATTCATTACCGATTCTAATCTTAACGGAGTCAAAGCATCTAAGCAATCTAAGCTAAGGTTCCTTACAAATATTGTGTAATTGTGTACAGTGATCGGTATCATTTCGTACATTATATAAAACGAAAGTTTATGCTTACCGGGGACGCTGTTCACAACATGACAACACTATACAATGTATTTTTCGTTAATAAAGTTTTCGGCGCTTTTATTTATTTCCTAACTAACCCCTGTATTTAGTTTTGGTTTATGCCAAAACCGGTTTACCGATGGACAGAAAAGAGGAGTGGGTGGTGATAGACCCCCAACGCAAACGTTTGCAAATGTTATAATTGTATGTTAATATCGGTCGAGCGCGAAATTTAACAATCATTATTTCAAATTCCCTGTTGAGAATTTCTGCCTGAGTCCCGCAAGCGTTATCGATGTGCGCGGTAAACATCGATTTTAAAATAGTTAGAATTATTTTTTCCGCTTAATATGTGCCGTCAGGAAGATTGCCTACCAATTAGCGGTTATGACGCAAACTGAATTTCTTTGTTTATATTTTTTTTAAATAAACCGATACGGAATATATTCGGACGCAGATCCCGGGAGCAGATAGGCGATCCCTAGGGACCCAGATGAAGATGCCAAAATTAAAAGGCGATTAATCTGAAAGGGCAGTCTCGGAGTTTATGCATTATTGATGAAACCTCGTTATGCCCGCTTGTAGATATTAATTCCGATCGCCCAGTTTTTAAGCCCCCCCCCCGTGCGTTTTTTTGTTTTCGCCTCGAGCTCTCGCATTTTTGTTTTTGTTTCTGAGAGCCGCGTTCCCCGGCGTCCGTCCAGCGCCTTTCCAGTCGGACTGGAATTTAAAAATTGAACAGAAAAGTCTTAATTTTTCAAACACTGGTGGAGGGGGGAATCGCGTTCCGAATCAAAACGAGTTAAGATGCTAAGTCGGTTCAATTACACTGCGAAAGAAATCTTAAAAAAATAATTTCTATGTTTTATATTTTGTACTAATAGCAAAAGGAGAACAAACTCACTGGCTTTCCCCCATTTTTTAAATTTTATTTATTTACCTGGTACTTACTTCGACGATACAAATACTAAAAATTAAAAATAAATTCATATATTATACTAAGTTTAATTTTAGAAAATTATAGCAGGCCGGGAGTAAATGGTCGGCAGGAACGAATTGATTCAGGGTGTGAGCTCAATGGACCAGCCACCGGGCAGTTTCGAGAGCAAAATTTTAACACATCCCATCCAGAAGAGAGAATCGACTGAAAATAATTCAGATTTCGGATACGGTAATAATTTGACCAGTTTATTCGCCAGTACCTGACGGGATGTGCCTGAGGTATCAATAAAATGTTTTGAGTCCGTATTTATCGAAGCATTTATTAAACGCTTATTTAATGACAATGCCAGCGCTGTGTTCGGTACTCCAGCTCTTTAGTACATCACGGTTGTAATTTAAATTACTGTTTTGCGCGGTACGTCCTTCGGGTAGTTTGTTCCTGGACAGTTCCCCCGTCCTGGAAGACTACCGAAAAACGAACCCTGTATGTACAACCAGGCAGTTAATGCTTACCGAACGGGAATATGATAGAAGCGTATTTACGCGGTTTGCGGCCCAGCAATAATGCCAGAAACCCAGATTCTAGAGGAGGACCGGTGTTACACCGTATTTGGTAGGGTTGGTGGGGGTGGGGTACGGTCTATTTCTATTGCCCGGACAGGTAATTGACTCGGTTCCATTAAGTCGTGCCGAAGGCTGGGGGGCTAATACGTTTTTGGATCTACTTGTCCTTCCACGGTCATTAATCACCCGGGGGTTCGGTTAAATCTAATTTGTCCGTCCCCCCCTTCGCCGTACCGAAATCTTATTTTCGGTATCGGCTAATTGAATGTTGTTGCCCCGCATTTGTACCTTATTGAAATATTTACGCGCTTTTAATTTACTAAATGGTTTCCTTTGTGTGTTAATTTCGTGTGTAAACCTATTTGTTACCAATAGATAATCCTTGCAGAATAGTTTTTTTTAGTTGCTTTTTAGTGCTGTCAATATTACCTGGCAACTAGTTTTTCAACCTTTATTTCTGAACTAATTTATTGCTCTTCGTCGTTTGGGTTGCATTATTTTTGATCAAATATAAAATTTTTGTATTGTGTTTTATATAACGGTTTATATATGGAAACTTGTTTCTTATTGAAGACGTTTAAAAGCTGTTATATATTCGATTACACTTTCTTTTTTATGAAGTTGGCAAAACGCGTAATTAATTTATCATAATTAGTTACATACCCTCATCTTTCGTAATACGTTACAAGAATTAGCCCTATTGCTATTCCCGTCGTCCTGGACCATATTAACGATCATTAATCCGCAAACAAAATTAAATCCAGTTGCGGCTGTGCGGAGTGACGAGGTGTGGTATTCGCGACAATGAAATGAACAATGGCAATAACAGTTGAAGTGTTGGCCCTGGACTTTAAGCATTGCCGATAATAATTACATTTATGCTGCGGCTTTTACAGCCTCGGCTTTACGGCATCGGCTATAAAACCGGCGTTAATAGCCGGATGCGAAATTGAAAATAAGGTGTAGCATTATAAGATTGACGGAGTCGTTACTGCCACAGTCGGAGAAATGAAGGGAAATAAAACCGAGGCTATATACTTGAGGTACAGCTAGAAACATGGATCGTCGATGGTTTATATTACCTGTTAATCCGGTACTTCGCCAGTGTTGAATGAATGCTTCGTCACTTGCATCGATGATGGCCACCCCCCCGTCACCGTGGACAATCGTCTTGAGCGTGAATATTGTTTTTAGGCCGTTATAAATATTGTCGGCGCGTTCGGGGCTATTAATTTAGTCGATTAAAGATAAATAATAAAAAAAAATCGAGGTCCAGAATACGGGGCTGCCCAAAGAGGGAGTTCGGGTATTTGAAATTCCGGCCGGTTCAGTAGGCCAGGGGGACGCGTCAAGTCCCCAAATGTCACCGTTGCGCAATATGTACAATATTCGTTGCGTTAATTTTGCAATTTTGTGGTCACGCATTCTTTATTACCGATTAATAATATATACAGTACGGGCGGTATGCAGAAATTATCTCCTCCGGCCGGCCGGACGTTCTTCAATGGGTCCATTGATTAGCTTCATTAAATTAATTCTTTTTGTCTGTTAAATTCAATAGCACAAAATGAGTGCTTATAAATTGCGCCATATTCGTTACTATTAAAAGATGCGCCCGCAATAACACCGAGTGACAATGGAAATAACAATAATGACAATGGTAAGTCATGAAAGTCTATTAGACCTAAATGTATTTTCAAACGTTGGGTATTTTACAACCACCCAAAGGGGAATATGGGTTCTTTTTTCGGAGGTATATTCTGTTGACGAATACTCATACTTTTCCCCAATACCCAATAACCTATTCTTTGTAAAAAGTCCATTGAAGCCAAAGCGGTGACTATTTAATTTAATTTTTCAATTATCGCTTAAATTTTACGTTTAATTAAGAACTCCGTGTACATAAATAATGGATAACAAAAATAAATATCTTGAAATGTGCCTGTAGGGAATGAAGATTTATTTCGTGGAAAAATCTGCCATCTGCGAATCCTTAATTTATTTATTCCGATTGCCGGGGGGAGCCGCGTCGCCATTTAATAGAAAATGTCCTTTCGTCGTCATGACAACGGCCCGGCTGCCTCATTAATTTGTGCATTCATTTCCGATCCCAATTGAGACAGATTCTGTTTGTCGGCTCGGAGCGCTTAAAAAATTACCCCGTGCGTTAAAATGTATTTATTCACAATTCCGCGTCGCATCCTATTTTCCGTTTCAAATTCGTCAATTCATAAATTCAATTTGTCCGAATACCGGGCTGAAATGTGCATTCATCGTTTTACCACGGGCCTAAAGTAAATTTTGTTGTTTCAGTGTCCAGATGTTTAAATCGAGACCACAGAATAAATATAGATTCAACGTATACATCTTCGTAGGCAAAGGAGTTGTATACGCAATTGCAATGTTACATAGAATTATATACAATGCAGAATTATGTCAAGTAATAACTGTACAAATAGCTGATTTAACACATGTTAAAAAACATTTCGCTACTTGACTTTATATAAAAAAAGATCGTTATACGATCGTTGATGACTTTTATTTTAAAATCAAAGATCACTTTTAATACTTCGTTTATGAATGGTTGGGATAATTTTGGACATTTTCTGTATTCTGTTAAATTCTTTGGATGGATGCAACAAGTCGATACTTGTAATTAATTTATAACTTTTACCTTCTAATAAATTTTTGATTAATTTACGTCGCCTTTCATGCGATGGAATACCATCGTTCATTCCAGACAGAATGCTCACTAATTTATTGTGGACCGGCTAAGCTTTTGTTTCGTGTTACATGTCGTGGGGTCGTACACCTCTCTAGGGGAATCAACGAGAAGATGCATGTTCTCTGTTCACATACTTGAATGTTTAAGTCGGTTTATTTTCTCTCCATTTTGTTTTCGCGTCGGCCTACCGCTCGGACTGATTGAATATCGGAGCGCGGCTGAAAAAACAAAAACAGAAAAAATCGCAAAGTGAAAAAAGAAGGCGGAATGAAGAAAATGATACCTTCCGCTGAGGGGAGATTTATATATTTTCGAGCCGAGCACTCGGCAATAACTCACTCTGGTGAACGCCCGGCCTTACAAGTTAAGCCCCCTCGTGAAGTACCCTCCTTTGAATCCCGCCTGAAATGTTCGAACTGAAGAGCCGCTTTGTGCGACACCGTTCACTTGAGCGAGCTCGTAGTCACCACCCCGAAAGACATTTACAAAATTAATTTTTGGAATTACACAGAATTACCCTTTTTTCCTGATTTGCAGTCCACACTTGTTTTTATTACGCCAAACAGGATATTTTAATTTAAGAGATTCGTTTGGGACAGGACATGATGAAGAATAAGATGATTCTCCATTCCAAAGCGGACTTTTAAAACTAATTAATATTCTCTACAGTACCTAGACTTCTTTGAATTTACATGAATGTACGAAGTAAACAAGCACTGAAAAATTTATTATAATCAATAGTGTATAATAAATATAAAATATACGAGTATTAACGCAGTAATTCACGAAAAAATGATTATACGGAAACCAACTCAAGTTACCTAACCATACGTATGAGATACTAATTATTTGATGTACTTTAGTTTATTATTTATATATTGCAATTTCACGAATGTGACACCAGCTGTTGGGTAACTAAATTACACAAGATAACTATATTGACGAAATGTGTGTTTTACCCCTCAGGTTAAATTCAATTATTTTTATATCGAATGCGTTTTAGTCCTACACCTTATACCGCAGTCATCCGCTTTCGTATGAAATAAATTATTGATTAAAATTTAAAAACAAACCGATTTCCCGTTTTCAAACCCTTATCTCTGAAGAGCAAAGCGTTGATTAGCATCTAGTAGCATCCTATGCAAAGGGCGGATGAGCCAAAATTATTGAGTTTCCCACTCATCTGTAGATTAAAAAGCTTATAGGGAAATATTCGTAATTGAAATTTTCAAGAACTCTTCATTTATTTCATCCCATTCGCGATGCCAACCAACCAGACTTTAAAAATCACTCATAAAATTCCGTCAGTATATATGAAACTGAAAATAATTACTTAAATGTTGCAGTAACTCAAAGGTGGGATAGGCAAGCTTTATAAAATAGCTCATATCGCAAATTTAAAAATCAATAGGGACATTTCATAAACTAATAATAAAATTAATTTTCAGTAAATTACTGAAGACTTTACTCTCATTTGCTCAGAGGGCATGGTATGTAGCATGTATTATAAACTACTTTAAATGTATACAGTGTTGTTTACAATTAAAACAATACGTAAAATTAATAACAAGAAATCAAATAGACGACTACAGTCCGTTAGGAGGCTGGACTGAGGCTGGAATGGAGGCTATTGACGAAGGTGCGCGACGATTTAACCCTTTTTGAAATTAAATCTCTGAAAGTTGAACAGGCCATAATTCAAACAAAATTTCGTAACTCGGAGTTACAGGATCGGCTCCAGGTTCGCCTCTCCGATTAGCATAGTTAATGCACGATAAGCCCCGGCTCCATATCCTCGGCTCCAATTCATTTCTTTTATCCGGTTTTTATGTCCCTTATTTTTTGCCCTCAATTTTTTTTCTATTTTTTTTTCTCCGGGCGATCTCGGCCGGCTTCAAACCGGTTTAGAATGTCTTTTCATTAAATGAAACGTGTCCAGAAAGCGATCTGTATCTAATGACCGCACGGGATTCCAACTTCTCTACCGTATAAAAAAAAGTTAAGGAGTTTTCTTCCCGAATTTCGTAACGTTGAATTTGAATCTTCCGTTGGCTTCCAAGATGATAACACGTTGCATCCGTAATTCATCGAGGACGACTGTGTTTAAATTGTTTTGCGAACGTCTGGAATATAATATACAAATATAGGATAACTTATATATATATATATATATATATATATATATATATATATATATATATATAAATTCTACGGTTACGAAGGGTTTCTGTTTCCATTGGGAAGTTTCAAAATTAGAATATTGGTCCGAATTAAGCCGCGGCTCCGTTCGTTAAATAAAAGCAAGATAAATTGTACGAACGTCGGGTATTGCCTTCCGTTTGTAAATCGCTAATGGAATAGAATTAAATTTTCACTTTTTGTTTCTCCGCCCTAGGATTCATATGTCGGGCGACAATTTTTGACTACGATTGTTCGTGCACACATACACACACACGCAGAGAGAGAGAGAGAGAGAGAGAGAGAGAGAGAGAGAAAACCGTTTTACCCGGCCAACCATTAGCCGGCCGCCGGTAAACCCCGGCGCGGATTTCCGGACTAATGTAAATGCCCGAACTTTTTACACATTTCGAGATATTAATTTTTATTAGATCCAATATATTTTAATTTCCCCCGCCGGCCGGATAAATTATAATTTTAATCGTGGTTTTCATATGCCCGGGAATCATTGCGCGAATTTGGTAAATGATAGCATTGAGGGTAGTTGGGGATCGCAGTAGGGTATTTTGAATTACAGCATTATCAGAGCCATAATTTCCATACTGATTTTATTATATTTTATTAATTACGGGCTTGTTCTAGGAAGTTAATAGAGTTTCTATTGGGTATACCTTCTTTTGAATTCCCGCACGCCCCACGATGCTTATTACCCTTCCGAAACGAGTCGATTTCGTTCAAACAGTGATCGCATCCGTTTTTAGAGGGCGGCATCGACGCGGAGAACGAGTCCCAAATTTTACCGCCAGATGGCTCTACCCAGGGTAACACACCCCCGACCGGCATCCCTCCGTATCCAACAATAAAATTATTAATTATTAATTTAAAGGAGTATCGTAATATTTTTCTAATAATCTTTCAGAAGGCATAATCCACAAAATGAACGGCTTGGTAGTGGTAACCTTGTCTCGTGTGTTCCTATTTAAAAACTGAACGCGATTTGTCAAGAAGTTATCAACGAACCTGAAAACATGTTTTATGTTATAATTTTAAAAAATCATAATTTATATAACTAATCAACACACCGTACTAATTAGAACGCATCTATAGTATAGAGCTACTGGGTTACGACTATGTTCGTTCAGGGTCTTGGAATATCCTGACTTTTGAAATCCCATTTTTAGCTACATTTTTCTTTAAAAAGAGAAATATCTATGAATGCGTAATAATAAGGAATCGATGATTTTGGTATTATGGAGTAAAAAGTACATAATTTCTAACCAAAGAAATTGATCATATATTGCCTTCGTACTCTTCGAACTAGGAGTTTCTTTTTCTCAAATTAATGCGGTATCATTTGAGGTCGTAGGCTTGGCTTCAAAACTTAATTATTTCGGATTCTCGGTTCTGGCACTCAATCACTATTTCAATCGGTGTATTTCAAAAGGGAGCAAACTAGTTTGGATTATGAAATATCAATTTAAACGGGTGAAAAATAAAAACAAGATAATCTACATCCCCGTCGGCCGGAATTTACGAGCGGACGTGGGAGGAGCCTGGCCCCACTACCGGTGTTTTACGATGTTTGATTACTGTCCTAATTGATATATGAAAAGTGCCATTATCCAGTATCTTCGCCGTACTGTGTGCACAGGGAATAATTCGAGAATGGTGATGGCGGGGGGTGGGGGGAAACATGCCTTTAATTTGTTTAAGACGGTTAGGGATGATTTAAAGAACTACTGAACATGCTAGGCGTTGCCGTTTCGAATATTTTAGAATATGCCTTATCATAAGTAATTATAAATGCCTGTAATCTGAAAAAATACTGACAGTGACATAAGAAACAAAATACTTGTTTGACAAACATTGGTGGTGAGAGTTTCTAACAAAAAAATCCAATTTGAACTATATAACTGCAATCTTGTTTATTCTTAATGGTGTTCCCAACGGTGTGCTATTTGTTCCATTCGTTTGTTGGGTGAATACAATTGTTTGCAAATACAAGCTTCTAAATCTGTCGGAAATTTGAGCACTCCCGATGTCAAGTGCAGGGAAAGTCACCGGAAAGCGAATTCGGAATTTCTATTAATTGTCAGGCGGACGGCCACGATTCAACGTCCGCCATTAAACAAAAATTTATTCGGATAGATTCGAGCGTTTAAAATGGAGAGTAATTGAATGCTCTCCCCGCGCACCGATTATCCTGCTTTTGTTATACGGCCTCGCAGTCGTGTTGCGTTGATTTAAATTGTAATAAATAGATAAAGTGGAACAAAAGATGGCCGCGGTTGTTGGCGGTCCTTATCAGTTATCAGTGAGTTGGCGTAACACACGCCGATTGTTACGTTCTGTGCTCCTGCAATTCAAAATTCACTTATAGTTTAAGGAATACGGATGTTAGTTAAAAATAAAATAAAAGTTGTTGTTTACTGGAGACTCTGCATTGGTGGAGGAATTAGCCGCCTTCCGTTCATAAAACATTTAACGTTTATTACAGCAAAATACTATATCGATATAAAGTTCAGATGATCTACAGCGATTTTGTCCACAATTTAAAACCTATCTGCCAGATGTGTGGACATATAACTCTGAGAATACAGGATTTGACATGCGGTAGAATGGATTGAAAAAAATATATCAACCCCACCACCCACCCACCCTCAATCGATCTTTTCTCGACCTGAGGGGGTTTTCAATTATCGATTCGGAAGGCGGTGTAGGTGTTTAAAAATAAAACATGAAAAAAAAACCGACCGAACACGATAGGGCGAGATCGAGATTGAGCCGCCGCCCCCGGGTTTGCATGACCGAGGTGAACGGGTAGGGGGAAAAAGAAAAATGTCCACCCTGTGTAAAACGAAACGAACATTTGCTCACCGATTCCTAAACCGACCTCCAACACCGCCACTCACATTAATTAAATTAATGGCCGCAAATTATCGGGAGAAGCGAATTCATTATCGGGCGGTAGACATTTGTAAACCCTGTTACCGAAAATAGAACGTAACGCGGTTGTACTACTGAAATATTTAATTGCTTCCAGATCTCATGAATTAGATGGATTTTAAGTCTCCTCGATAGGATGATTCATCCGCAACCGACATGCTAATTTACTGACGGATTTCTACCGACGACGGCAAGAAAACATTCGGTATAGGACTGACTTACCAAGCGGAGACACGACGTTAAGTAGCTGAGATCTCACAATAGCGCAGCACATAAACTTGCAGAGTTCACTCTGTGCACTATACAACTGTAATCTGTGCACCTGATGTCTCAAAACACTTATTTTAATAGCTGTAAAAATCTGTTACAAAGTAGCTTCAACTTTCCATGTATTTTACGACGGTTTTTGCTTTAATTCCTGAGTATATAA
This sequence comes from Lethocerus indicus, assembly GCA_019843655.1. Taxonomy (NCBI): domain Eukaryota; kingdom Metazoa; phylum Arthropoda; class Insecta; order Hemiptera; family Belostomatidae; genus Lethocerus; species Lethocerus indicus. The sequence continues at coordinate 32,805,205 of JACDQD010000001.1, forward strand.
AAATACCGCACTCTGATGTTAGTAGCTATCTGCACTGTCCCTGTATTGTACGAAAGATATGTTACGAAGGGTGAAATGACTCCATTTAGATGCGTTACTCATGTCGTATTACCGCACTTGAATGACAATGCTCCGGCATTCGATTTACCGTCCTTCGGGTAATATTGTACGACCTAATCCTTAAGAAACCCTTCAATTCTCATAATATTACAAAATATTCGTATAACATGTAGTACGACCTATGACCGCATTGAATAACAATACTCCAGCCTCCGATGTCGCCGTCCTCTTTCGGATTTGTTTTTACTGAGTTATCCATTTTATAAATCATCAACCATTCTTCATTTTCTTTTAATATTCCACGGCCTAGCTGTGTAATTGAGATTTCATTGGCGGGAAACATTTACAAATTATCACTGAGTATAAATTAAGATAATGAACTTCGGTTGTAAGTGTGGTCCAGACCTAAATATTTTCCAGACCTGCTTATCCTAATTATCTCATCACAGTTTAAGGTACTTAGCGGGTGGTTTACAGTCACAATAAATCTGTAGAAGTACAAACAGGATGTCGTAAATTCATTAATATAATTATTAGAGGTTAATTTGTTAATTATTATAATCATAATATGTAATTGGGAGCTAGTCGCCAGTGTAATGGGAACTTACAATCTAGCAACATATTACACCTTGTCGATGTAGGGGTTCAATACGTAAGAATAAACACTGATGGGGGGACCGATTTCCCTCCTAATTTTGTTTTAATTCAAATTTTGTTTCTCCCAGTCCTTCAAGAAACTGGATCCAGCATTTATCAATGCCCCGATGGATACGCTGGGCTCTAATCTCTGTTGGGATAATAATATGAGATAATGGGTCCTTTATTGTTTTATTGCCTCGGGTCGGACCGACATCAAAGGCCTCGAGACTAACAGGAGAGTACCGGATCGGCGCGGATTTTTTCAACTTTCTTCAGATTTATTAATTTATGATTTTTTTGTGGTTATTTTTTCCGTCGAGCCCGCTCCTTTCATTTGTACCCGTCGGCGTTAATGCCGGGGACCGACAGCCCGAGTGAGCCTTCCGACAGACTCTACCTGTATTTAATGTCTCGGGTGAAAGAGGGCGAAGGAGCAGGTTTTTGTGATTCCGATAGAGACATTATCGAATTATATTTTTTTTATTCTCTTATATAAATGTCATTAATATTAACGTAAAAAAAGACATCTCAATCCTGATATTTAACGTCGAAGGAAATCGATTTGTGTTAGACCAAGAGAATTTCACTTTCTCCTGCAGCGATTTTGTCTGACGGATTATACACTTTAAAATAGCATAAACTAACTCCAGTATATTCTCTATTACGTAGGTTATAAGTTCATGAATAAAACACTATATATTCACGGAAATACGGTTACCTGGACCCTCTCATATCATTTACCGATATTTATTTTTTATGAAATAAAAATTCGTTGGCGTCAGTGATCGAAAGATCGTGGGGGCGGTGTTGTTAACGTGTCTACCGACGACGGGGAAAAGTCTAGAAAAACTGGCCCATTCCGAATTCCCGCGTATCCGCCGAGACCGAGACGGTACCGAAGGGGATCATAAAAAAACTCGCGGGGCGGCTGGAAGGGGTCCAGTGGGGCTCTCGCGACGGTCCGCTCCGACCCGTCTAATTGAGCGTGAAGGCCGCCCCCCGCACCCCGCCACACCCCACCTACCATCGGCCAAACGCGACTGGGAGGCGAATAGTGGAAAGGAAAGGGGTCGGCCGGAGGGGTGAAGAGGGAATAATAAAGAAAGAGAGAGAGAGAGAGAGAGAGAGAGAGAGAGAGAGAGAGAGAGAGAGAGAGAGAGAGAGAGGGAAATGGTGCGGGGGGGAGGGGGGGGAAAGCCCTGAGTGCGAGCGAGAGAGAAGAGAATGGTGGAAAAGGCGGGACCCGTAAATCATTGGCCGGCGACAACCGGGAAAATAGGGCCGCCCTTTCTTCCTCCTACTTTTTTTATTTTTATTTTTTCTCCTTTTTTTACCCCACAAACCCTCCGCACCACAAGCCCCCCTCCCGCCCGTCCACGCAGTAGGTAGTGGGCCCCTTCCGCGCATACATATTAAACAGATACGGGGCTAAAATTATGGCTGGGTTTAACCACCCTAGGGTTGTACTTTCTGTACTAGACCGGTTTCGGCTATTCGCCACGCTCGGTGAATAGCGGAAAATTAATCGGAGAAAATATCTGTTCTTTTCTTCTATTTATCGATTTACAGTCTTCTTATATGGATATAACCTCCGCACGTAGCATACACCGAGTTCATGTACGCTAGTTATTCTATAGTTCGTGATGTAAAACTAAACGTTGAATTCCTGTCTTGCCGAGGATGGAAATAATTAAATAACCTACCTATAAAAAATTATTTTCCGAGGGGAAAATAAACTCGAAAATACGTAATTAATTAATAATTAGAAGACCCGCTTCTAGATTCAGTATAAGGGGAGTCCCGAAGGCCAGCTAAGAAATTACATAATTCTTTATGAATGTCGAATTGTATCGATGGGGAATTTGAATTTCGGGGCTTTAACGTTCCCCGATCACGAAAACAATTCACCGCTAGTTTTTCGTAGCATTCATTCATCGCTTTCAATTTGTCAGTTACACTAGATTTTAGTATTTTAGGCGTTTCCATTTAGTTTTGTTATTCAGAATTAATAAAACACGTACGTCCGGTGTCCAGATACATATCTCGGGAGTGCTTTATTCCGTATATAGAAACGATCCGTCCCACCTATCTATTTATCTCCTCGAATCGGGGAATAACTCAAACGGGGCGGTAAGGAGGAGGGTCCCGAACGGCCCCCTACGGAGGGCGTTATTGCGCTTCCAGTACTATCCCGGACGGCCTATTGTTGCGGGACGAGGGTCCGAAAGTACCGGATTGCTTTACTCGTCGGCTCCCCGTTGCCCCTCTAACTATGACCTTTCGGGGCGAGTCTCCAATTCGCCTCCCCCGGACGGGCGGGGGCTGCTACCCCCGTGTTTCCCCAAGCCAACACATAAGAGGGCCGGTATCCCACTCGAAACGACCGCACGACTGCTGGTGACGGCCGAGACCGATTTATTGCCGGAACCGGGCAGAAGCAGTCCGGCATATATACGGCGGGCGTTAAGTATCCGAAATTATGTGGTAAAGCAGTACGGTGTATTTATTTTTCTATATACACATCGCGGTCAAAACAGCGGGCGATTGGTACGTACGAAGTCTAGCGTCGGGACAGGACGGTTCGTCGGTTTGGCGAAAATCCATAGCCTATCTATCTACCTGGAACTAGTGAAGAAAGAAAATGAGTACATAAACTGTTATTAGCCCCTTAATTTCGTGACTTCGGATTGTTTCGTGACCGGTGCCGCGGACGTGCCGGTAAGTCGGGCCCAATAAGTATGCGCGGAGCACCTGTTCCATATCCCTGTACAAATATTAATACCGTGCGAGGAAGAGACAGACGGGGAGGCCGAAAGAGAGAGGGAGACGGGAGGGAGATAGTACCCGGGTCATTAACATAATAAGTCCGCGCCCTGAGTTATACACATTTCGACGACTCCCCCCAAGCACCGCCACCACCGGGCCGGTGGCCCGCGGCCCGTCTATTTACATATCTATTGGCGGAGCTGGGTTTAAGGCCGGGTGCATTATAAATGCTAATTGTCTGTGTGTACCCGGTTTTACGTCGCTGGCGACTCCGAGTCGGAGGCAATTAATGCGCGTCAAAATGATTTACGGCGGCGGGGGTTGGGCGAGGGCCGGCGGAGCGGTTTAATATCGGGCTCCCATTTATCTCGGTTAGGAGGAGAGCGGCTTTCTAGCGGCCGAAAAACCGGCGGTTGCCTTGTTTACCCCCGTCTTATCAGATCCCGCCGCCGAGATAGGCCCAAAACCGAGAATCGGCAATTATCCTTTCGGGACCGGTATAAATTCGAAATCGTGAACGATTTTTCCACTTTTTATTATTTCGATTCTTATTTTTTTATGTGAAGACCCGGCGGACCGGTTCCGGGAGCCGAGTCGGAAATTAATTAAAAATGTAATATAATCGACGCCGTCAATACTACAATTGATTAACTAAACTTCTGACCATTGCTTATATATTTATCGTCGTCTTTGTGATTTTCTATCTCCGTCTGGGAAAGTGGATAATACTAATAGTTATATTACGGATACATTAGGCATTACAGCGCAGGATGTAGGTCCAATCGGGAATTTTCTAAATTGGTGGATGTAGAGAAAATGGCTCTTTTCTCATTGCGGGAAACTCGAAGCGCGGGCGTGAGCCCACTAATCCAGGTAGCAGGTGGTCACCTGTGCATGCGCGGCCTTTCGGACCGGGCGTAGTGCGCCTGCGTGGAAGAAGAAGAATGGAATCACGTGTTACGAGACTGCCCGCTCTATAGCAGTACACTCGTCGAGCCCGAGACGGACAATTCGCAGAAAAGGGTTCCGCGATCCGCCGTTTTCCCTCTGCGAGATTTCTCCCACCGTCAGTAGACAGAGCGAACGCCTATCTATATTTATATTAATAATAATATTATAGTAGTATTTATATTTACTTCGCTAATCGCTATTACGTGTATAGGAATAAAACAATATACCAATGAAACAAAAATGTATTCTAAATTAAAATATGTTTCCATTCGGATTACCTTATATTCACATCGTTTGGTTCTAATTAATAGATAGAAAAAATTCAGTATTCTGGATCATCCTCCCTCTCTCCCTCCCTTCCCCTTTCCTGCCAGTATTAATCCCACCCTCCCCATGTCAAAGGTTCACAGGTTCACAACGCCGATAATTGCCACTCCTGGGGTTACACCTGTTCCTTTAGGAAACGTCCCCCTCCATCAACCCTCAGAGTTTCATTTTCTGTCACTCTATTTTAGGCTTATTTTCTTTATGATTCTTAAATTAAGTATTAATATTTGAGAATATTTTAAGAACTAAAAATGTCCCCAATCTTATATTAGCAGCAAATAGTGATTGTTTATAATGAAATGATTAGTAAACTTTTGGTCCGCCATTGGAGATCCAACCTGAATCAGCCCTGCCAACAGTATTGCTACTTCTGAAGATACTATATATAAGTTAAATAGGCAATTTGATCTTATCCCTTTTAACTAAGTAAATTTTCAAATTGAATAACATTTAATTAATTACAGTCCTTAAAAAGGAAATGACGAATTTATAAATACTTGCGAATAAGTTTTGAAATGAATAAATATTAATATTAGAGTATTCGGATAAATACAATGCACACAGAAACAAAATTAGTGGACGGAAAATGCTTTGGACGGTCGCAATTGATGTCATTATTAAATGTGATAGATATAACTAAGTGGGCGACCGGAGTTAAATGTTTGAACGGAACACGGTCGGTTTACTACCGTTTTGGTTTAACGGCAACCAAACTACCTTTAAATCGGCGATAAAATTAAACGGTGGGGGGAGAGAAAAAAAAAAGAACTATTGATCTACAAATTATCGTAGATTTTTATCTGATACACAATTTTTTTTCGACTGGGTGTACCTAAAGATCCGGGAGGCAGGTGGAATCGAAAAACCTATTAGGAGGCCACGGCTCCTTGATGTATTCACTCCACGGACAGACGGCATCCAGCCATTATATTTGTCTTAGTCTCGGGAAAGAAAAAAACCCCGTATGGAACCGTATTAAAAAAAACAAAAATACATTAATTTTATAATTACACTCGCACTTTGAATATAGAACGAATTTATATTATATTTATTTATGAATCAATTCCTTTCCATCAGTCATTCAATAATAATATCGTCTATTCCAACATCATATACTCGGAATCTAATCTGAGAATTCTAAAAACGATTTGGGTATTTTCTAAACAAATTCTTCTCGACAAAAACCTAAAAATATTCGTTTATTTTATTAAATACGGATCGGTTATTGAATATCGTGTATTAATATTAAATATAATATACGAAATAATTTTAACAGGTTATTTAAAATACTTAATAAATTGGAACTCGAGAGATATAATAAGCACTGACCTATTTTGAGATCTCACTCATTCTTCAATCTAGTACTCTACTAAGTAGAAAGCAAATCTCGAGCGTTTGACAGGCAATGCTTCGGGAAGGTCGGAATTTAATTGTTATAAACTAATTCCTTCGGCGACGATTTTCTGAACACGCGTGCGCTTAAAACGCTCGGGCCCAATGACTCTCAACTGTTAACTGTAACTATAACATACTCTAAACCGGACGCTGAAACAAATTTGGTGTGTACACAGTGTTAATATATAGTAATTTCGGGTACGGCCCTGCTGGCGGCTTCCGCAATAAACAAATTACTGAAAAAGGAAGCGATATTGAGACAACAGGTGTGTGATATCGTGTGTCGGGGCGGGCGCGTGCCCGTGGGGGCGAGCTGGTGTCGGCGCCCGTGCGCGGGTGGCAGCCAAAGCTCACCATAGTTGGCAGGCCGGGTTACGCCTCCGGGCGGTATAATTGCTCCATTAAAATGGCGGTCTCCCTCACCGGTATTGACACGGGGGTTGGTTATAAACCCCCTCTTCCTTCCCAAAACCGCCCTTGACGATCAGCCTAATTCCTCATTGTAGTTGGCCATATTAGATCTTTGCCTTCCGCGGTCTGTTCTAGCAGTCTCAATTATTCTGGTTGCAGTTAGATGGCGGACGGTCTACTGTAAACGGAGATAATGCATAAAGACTAGAAAAACTCGTTTTTGGCAGAGCCAAAAGTTTGTTTTTTTGTTTTGGAGGGGGAACAGGTTTAGTATAGAGGGCCGAACGTGAAAATGTGTGACTGCCGTATTTCATGATTACAGTGAGATTTAGTGCGGTACTTGGATAGAAGACTCACGTAGAGTCCGCGTACAAGACTCAAAAGTACGGAAACAAAACAACGCTACAAATTGCTGATTGCTACATAGAATCATCGACAAGAGATCACTACTATCCCTTGCGAACAAACTAATTATTTAAAACTGTATTTTGAAACCAAGATGGACCGGGTTTTATTGCTGAAACTATTTTCTTCCTCGTTTCAGTAATTGAGGGGGCTTCAGTGAGCCCCCTTAATTTATCTATTTTATGCAATTATACCTAATCAAAAATACGTTACAACGCTATTTGGATATAATTAATACAACATATGTGTTGGGGCTTCACTAGTTTCGTCGACCTCCACAACTGGGGTCCAGCGACGCCAACAAAAACAAACACTTGCAGACAGACTTCAAGTGGTAATGCTACAGGGGACCTCTTCAATCTGTCACTGGAATAACAAAATACTGGCTATTTCGGGGACCGCCAGCTACATTCCTATGGCACTTAAGACAACAAAAGGAAAAACCAAAGCACTTGAAAATGAACTCCTGATTTTTATTTTTTATCGCGTGATAGCGTTGTCGCCAATGTTGATGTCAAAATATTTCCAAAACAGAGAACATTTTGCCGATTCAGTTTCACTGGGTCTACAGTATCTATACTGTTTCGGTTTTTCACCATATTCCTTGATATTAAAGATATTACTACAGTCAACAGCGTTGGTTGAGGTGCTTGCCCACGTGCTGAAATCAGCCGTAAGAGCGTTGTGCGGCTGGATTGGTGATGGAATGCTACTAGAATCTAAAAACGGTCTAGTTACTCGCCTTAAGAGATTAACCAGAAAATACCATTTAATATCAAGAGGGTGAAAATTTTTGCTCAACACGATTTACAGAGCTGTGATTATATTTACAGTTAACAAACTACGCCTGCCAGTCCCGCATAATCCGTGACATATTCTAACCGTAAGAGCTATCACTTCAGGCGGTTTGTGTTGGTAATAATTTAATTCTCCATCCTTTATTTTATTTGTGTTTGTGTGATTTAAGAAAGAATTAAATTATTTGAAATTATTCGAAAACCAATGGGTAGTTTTCAATGATAGGCTTTGATTATATTTTTTTATCAGCAATTAAGTTGTTTCAACAACTGATTATAATGAAGGGCTTGTACAACCCGAAAGCGTCGATCTTAACATTTCTGGTTTCAAATGCGCGGTACCTAGAATTGCGGTCAGAATGCTACTAGCTAGATGAAGTATGGGACGACATAATATTTTCCAAAAGACTACTAATGATGATGGCCAGAAGTTGAAATCGATAGCCAAATAATCGATTGAGATCATAAGCCCTCCTTATATTTTTGTATATGTTAATGTTCATACCTTTATTTTTAAATATTATATCAGCTTTCTGGATTAGACCGAAGCTTTGCAATTTGTTATTTGACGACATCTTTATATTTTCAGTGTGAGAATCAGAATAAATATACCCGGTGCCCGAATAGCGGCAACCATCGGGTCGCGAGCATTGTCACTCAAGTGCGGTCTTCTGCTTCACTTACTCTTACAATACGCACTTGAAAACATCCCTTTCGTACAATACATGGGACCTATTTATATTTTGAAACCTCTCATGATCCTATCAGGCGGTGGGTCTCTGCTAGATGCACAATCTCTTTAAATAATACAATGTTTGGATTATCTATTCTCCCGTTTTAATGAATGTCTGAAAACAATTCCAATTTTGGAAAATATGAGTCAATTCCCGAAGCGACCGAGGATAATTTCGCGATGAATTTTTCCGGTCGCGAGTCCGAATTAAAAGCTTGCGCGTTACTGCGGAACACTGATGCATTATTTACAGAAAAGAGGGAAGAAAACAACCAAAAAGAACGCCCAAAAATGGCGGGGAATTAACATAAGAAAAAACGGGCATTAAATAAAAGAGGAAGTTAGATAGGGAGATATTTAAATGGGCGGACTGAGATTTGCATTTTAAATTGTCCGAGTCCAGAGGAAACAATAAGGAGTGACTGTGCCAATTTTAAGACTTACTTCGATCCTTAAACAGTTTCGAATCTGGGTAATTGAGAACAATTTTGTTTTTGAGATTAACCAATTAACCACGCCTTATTATGGGGTAAGTAGTATCTTTCAATGTTAAAATTGTCGCGGACTAATTTAAAACTCCTCGATAACCAGATGACAGCGATGGCTAGAAATCAAGAAATCGTACAAATGGTATTACAATTGACAATGGTACAACATTGAAAGTGCTGGGAGGATGCTTTGAAGATACCCAACACGCCTCACCCAACGTCTTCAGTATACGGATGTTATATTTTTTTCCATTAGCGAAACAAGCCTAACAAGAATAGTGCCACACTAATCTACTGGCGGAGCGTCACGGGAGATGGCGACAAGCCGAAATCAGTCGAAATTAACGAGTTGAAAGTCTCACGGACCACCAGGTATCTTAAATTAAGAGCACCAGTCGCCAGGGACTTAAAATTAAACATTTCTTCCTAAGGGAAAACTGTCTAACATATTTTCTCTACATAACTTCAACACGTTAACATACTGGGCGTGCCTTGTAAACGTCTACGGCTTTAATTAGTGAATAAGAAGACATATTTTTTGGAGGGACAAAAACACTAAACGCAAATACCGTACTCGTCTCCAATATAAACAAACACTGTGTGTGGTAAGTCCGGTTACTTTAGCGGGCAGCTGCACAGAGGGGGGCCCCCACGGCTAACGCGGTGGGAAGCACCGGCATATTGAGGCATGTTGCCCCTTCAGGCTAAATTTTGAAACCAACTGGAAAAAGGTTCTGGAGTTTTAAAGTCAGTATAAATATTAATCTGGCGGGTTTCGGCTTCTCGCCCTCAATATATAAGCTGGAGTTATAACTTTTTTAGTTCATTATATAGTGAAAGTTTTGCTCACATATTTCGCTGCGGCTAGTCCTTTAAAATGAGTAGGTCCCTCTTCACTGTTAAATGTATTAAAACAGAACTTGGGAGGCGGAGCCGATGTAGCAGTCGTCAAAAATCGACGGACACCTTTTTTTTAAATTTCTTATTTTAATCGATTAATAATGTATGACAAAGTAAGGTATTACTCCCACTATATATCGAGTACTTCATCCAAACTTTTAAAGGAGTATAAGAGGGTTGAATATTTCTGAATAAGTAGGAAAGTACAGTTTTCTTAGAATAAGTAGCAGTACTGAGATCCCCTCCATCGCTGGTAATATTCCTTTTTTTCCTTTCAGCCATAATTAGTGGATCGATTACGCGGCCGGCATTAAATACAACGCCCATCTCCGGAACCGCCCGATAAAAGTTGCTAATCCAGTTTCCAGGACACGAGAGTAAAAACGAGGCAATTGAATGGAATAAAGGCTGTGGGACTGGGGGGGTCCCCCATTGTGACCCGGGGGGGGGGTTTCATTTCGGGGTCCCCGTTCACAAAGCCCGTTCACGGTTGAAGTGACGGGCGTCACACAATGACACACTTCTGACAAAAACCTAACTCCCCCCCCCCTAGGAGCTCGTGACGGGTACTCCCCTGGTCCCTCCTGCGGCCCCTCTCACTTATCATCCCCCTCCTCATTTGTCCATTTATTTTTCTCCTCCCGCCCGGCACACGGAAACGATTCCCCCAGGAGTTCCACCGGTGCGGGGGGAGTCGACCTGTGGCTCTGAAAATATATCGCAATATTTATAAATATCGAGGCGTCGCCGGCCGAGAAATGGACACCGGTATACTACCGAAGATAGCTAGCCTTCAGCTTTTTTTTGTTAATATTCTGCACGATTCTTGTGCAGATGTATGTGCTTCATGTTCAGAATGCAGAAATGATTTGAAATAATCCTAAGTATTGTATTATTGTAATTATATTTCATTTTTTGTTCTAACCGAAAATTGGCAGTGCTGAAACATACGTGACTCCACGTTGCATATTATTAAATCATTTATTCCTGAATACACGATGTCGGTATAAAGTTATATACATATAATACTTAAAAATGCCATTATTATGCGTACGAATCTGTGGCAACCATGCCTAATTCACAAAATGCTGGCTGATTTCCGAAGTTACCTCTCATGCGGTTAATGTGTTGCACTCTAAAGTATTTACTACGGGGAACTATGGAGTATTCTTCCTGGTTTTAAATTAAATATTTTGATATCGAATAAGAGGTGTGCCCGGTTCTGTTCTGCGGCCGGGAAAGTCACTCGGCTCCGAGACGGCTTATGCCCTGTATATCATTGCAGATGTTCTCGAAGGAAATGGAACAATCTAGCGATAATTCATTGTAATGAAGACTTCCAAGAATTGAAAGCTGAAACCCGGAGCTTGGACGGATGGGGAGAACCGAGGAGCCAGGGGTTGGTTGAGAGACCCCTAGGAATTAATGCTCTATTGTGGGTTTTTACCTGCGCTTTTGGGGCCAGAATTACATGGCCTCCTTTCGAGGAGCTTTCCACAGAAGTGAATAAATAAAGGCGGCAACCCCGTCAAGTATTTTACGTAGGGGTTCAGTGCATTAACATGGAAATGTTATAAATAATATTTGGATAGAAGTCAACCATCGATGACTGATTCTCGTGCTAGACCGTTCGGGATATATTTCGAAACGTAATATTTAAATCCGTGTTATCTAATGCCATCGAATTTTAGAGTTCCACCACCCTAGTCGTTGACAATATACAATCCTCTTTTATATCAATCATATTTTAACGTTGTTCGTAACCTATTAATTATTTTATTATTCGTTGATTTACTTTAGTTTAAAAATTTTGAACTTCGTACAAGATTATTCTTTTCTTTCCGTCCATTCCATATCTTTTTTTTATCTATTTCACCGGTCCGCTTAAACTCTCGGCAGGATGAGTTCAAGCGGAGTACATGCAACCCGTAACGGGAGCGGTGAGGGAGGGCCTAATGGTATAATGCCCGTGTTCCGAAATTACCCAAATTGGATAACCGTGCCTGATGATGGGTACTGCCCAGAAGAAATTACAGGTCCTCGAAAGGGAAAGAAAGAAACAAAAAAAAAACATAAATTATTCCCCTCGGGCCACAAAAGATATATGAGGTGTGAAATTTCTGGGCTTCATCAAAATTCCGTTTTGCTAATTTCCACCCCGGGGGGCGAATTCGAGCGATTTTAAATCGGTTCTACCGCGCTGTTTTAATTCCATTATCAAATTTTGGCCCAATTTCGGTGCGATTTCGTCAGTAGCGCTACGCCAAAAAAATCGCTGGCCACTTAAGTATCCTGCCAGCACAATATATGCACTATTTGTTTTTTTCCAGGGCCCGAAATTATTTACCCGTCACAAAGAGGCTTAACTTACCTCAACCAGGTAAGTTAAATAACTCATATTAAAATGTATTGACATCAGACTTATTTATTATAGACATTAGACAAAGACATCAAAATCTTTTAAACCTGTTCCCACAACTAAGTTTGAATATGAAACCAGAATAATATTATTTTTTAACTTTGCATTTCTAACCTTTTGAATTAGTATATTTTTTCAACAATTTCTAACTAAATGAAGTAATTCTTATTATAACATTATGTTTATTCCCAATACATTTAATACAATTTTTTGTAACATACACATGCGATACATATTTCAATTTGATTATAAAATGTCGAAGCAAGTTTAACGGTATTCATCAAAAACGGATTTGAGTACAAAAGTAGGATGTCAATTCGCTTTATTCTATAGTATTTAATTATTAGTCAGGACTGTTTTGAAAATAACAAAATTTTTAATTGGTCAATTAAAGAATGGCACCAATATATCTTACACCAAACAATAGCCCCGTTCATAACCCCCGGCATTAGCGTCGAGCTAATTATAGGTCAGGCGCACTAATTCAGGTTTTGTGAAATGCTAGGACCCATTGTCACTCGTAGGTCTCTGGATGCCACTCCCATTATCGGTAGCTTGAGTCCCAGGTACAGTACCTGGGACCTGCCCAGGGTTCGGGGGTGATTCATCAAATTCAGCTCCCACAATTTACGGCCCCGGAGGGAAAAAAGAAAAAGATGTATGATAATTACGGGTAAAATAACACTGTATTTTCCGCATTAACGTTGCCACTGACAAGCGAAAACATGAATCCGTGATCTATTGACTTTTTTCTTCCAGTTTTGACCATTTTCCTACGTTCTAAATACTTAACCGATAGAATAAATATTTTAATTTAAACCTTTTCGCAAATAATCTGTGGTTTAGTAGAAAAAATCTAATTTACGCGACTCTTTTTTAATAATAAACACCGTGATTAACGAAACGTTTAAATTACATTACATTTCCTACAATTTTTTTTCGCGTATTATTTATATTTTTTACTCAAATAGTTAAATATGATTCATATTTAAAGAATAAAATACGGCGAAAGCAATAGAAAATTTAAAAAGGGATGCACTTGTGAGATAAAACAACACGCCATTAAAAATAATCATCAGCATTGGTTCCAATAGTAATTTCGTAATTAACCAGTTTTCAGTCGAGGCATGCCATTTGTCCCCCCTAGGATTTTTACTAACGTCTAATTTCCATTGGAAAAACCAAAAAAAGACAAACAAACAAAAAACAATCTATTTTACGAGCTGACGCCCCGGAGTAGAAGACTTAAGGCGCAAATGGAAGCAACCGAGCGAATTAAAGGCACATATTTAACTTTAAATTATGCGTATAATTAGCGGTCCCTTTTGTGTTTTTATTTTCGTCGGACCACCCACCCCTCCTTCCCTCGGCCCATTTGCATAAGTCGAAGGCATACTTCACGCTCGTACTGACGACTCAAAAGACACACGGGAAGACAAATTAGTCCCCGTTTCCATTATGCAGATTCTGAGGTCAATTATCTCGTTTGGCTTTTCTGGTCCTAATTGCCCCCCAAAGACGTCTTAATTTTGTTGGACGACCCGCCCTTGCACCGCGGGCGGTATACGGCGCAAATTTCTCTATCACTTCCGCATTATTGCTCGTTACACTTGTTTAGATTGGAATTTCCAAGATAGTATTTCATAATCGAAGAAACGACCGTCCGCCGGCGTTCTTTGTCCGTCTGTAGACCGGTTTCGTCATGACGTCAGTTAGTTTAGAAACAAAATGAAAGCTTACCTGAGATGCTGCATTCATGGATACACAACTACCTACTGCGGTGTTTTATGTATCATTTATCAGAAATAATTAATTCGTGTCGTATCGTGTATCCGAAGGTTCGAATTTATTTCAGAGTTTATACAAGGAGCGCGTTTGAATTGACTCAACGAGTGGAGCCCCCTGCTCGGAACTGCCAGACGGCTCGTTAGAATACGGCAACCGTATTTTCGTTCTTACGAGTTTATAACAAGTTGTAAACGCGCACGTGAGGATAATATTCTCCGGGAGGTAACCGCCCCATTTAGCGATTTTTTCGCACATCCTCCCCAAATTAAACCGAAACTACGTTCGGGAAGCGACTTGGTTGGGACATAAATTAAATCTTAATTGGAAGCCGGCGTTCTTGAGATATCCGCTGCGTTCCTTTGCGGTCCGGGGCGACTGGAAATATATATGTCCGAATATGTGTCCATATTTCTTAGCATTTTCTCAATTTTCTTTTGTTTTTTAATTGGGGCCGGCTCATCCATTAGTGGCCAATTATGGCGGTTTTGGGGTGCGTTCCACTCTCTATCGGCGGTCTCGAAACACTTTTCCGACAAAAAATAGCTTCCTCCCCAATTTTTATTTCCCAAAAAATGTTACAATCGCCGAAAAATTGTATTAATGGCAATTGCCCACGACAACTTGCGGTAGTGTGTTCTCTGACAATTTTGTGGGCATGAGGCGAAATGAGTCCCTGAGGAAAATGTGGATTTCCTGATAAATTTAAAATTTCAAAATGGTACTGATGATTAAATTCAAAATGTATGGCGTTAGGATTACATATGGGCTACGTAATGTAATATTAGAAGAAAATAAACATAAAAATGGTTTATTATAACGCAAAAGGTTGTATTCACCGCTTTTAAATTAAACGGATGGGACATATAAACAAGTTTAATTGAAAACTTGGTTTGCTGTAGGGAGCGGATTGCACTTACTCGTTTGGAGAAACGTCCGATAAATGTATCGAAAGGATGTCTCAATATCATCAAATATACAACCCACTTCAAGTATGGGGGTTTTGGCCCGGAAACGCTTCGTTAACGAATCCAATGAATTATTACATCGAAGACCAATGCTCAGAAAAGTGTCAGGACTTAACCACCCATCGAAAAGTCGGAGCTTAAACGGGACCTAATCAGTTCCGGAACTTTGAACATGCCAACCCCCCCCCCCCACCATTACAACCCCATCCCCTTTCAAGATGTTGAACGGGTTAATACAAATCGTGTTTCACCGATGTGACCGCCTTCTCTAATCCTAACGAATGGGCGGGAAGAATAAGTACGCTAACTTACTGACATCTTAAGCGGCTCCGTTCTCGGTAACAGGAATGACACTGACCGAAATCCCCTTTGATGTTTAAATTATACGCCGGCCTAAAACCCCGTCATTCGATTTAGTCCGACAAACTGGCCCGTGGCGTTCCTTCTTAATAGTACTCTTACTGGAAAAAAATGTTAAACCTATTACAAGAATTGTAGATAGAACTTAATGACAGTATTTCCACATTAAATATTCCACAGAAACTACTACTTGTTAAAAATGTATTATTAATTAATAATGGTTTAAACTGTCACAAATTAATAATTGTCAATTAAATTTCAAAAAACACTAATCCATTTAATGGACGAAATTTGAATTATATTTATATCGTTACCAATGATTTTTTGTAATTACAGTTGTAGGAAATAAACTATAGGAAAAAATACTGATTCTAATAGCATTATAGGACTAATCAAATATGCTTTCAAATGAGTTCAAATATATTAGAAAAGTTGTATAAATAAGTCGGAATTATAGTTGATATCGCGTAAATGAAGAATAAAAACGACAGAGGCAGATTATTATAATTTACTATGAGATTGCTAACTAATTAGGTAAATAAATCTAATTACTGGAGTTTACCAAGGAGTTTACGAGGTCCACCAAGGAAATTCGAACTCGAACGGATTTTAAATTAAATGTGGAATTGATTAAATGAGAGGAGCATTTAAACTCCGGTACGTTCGTTAGAATTCAGTTCGATAGCTTGTTCTTTAACAACTAACTCCCTTCTAAAAGTGCAGTCCTGGAAAAGGTATAATTGAAGAGGAACACCAAAATAGCCGATGATTCCGACGCTCGCTTGAATCCAGATTTTCCTTCAGCCACTAATTTGGAGCTGATATTTATTATCCCGATCGAGGAGAAAAATTTCCAGTTATTTTCCCTGACGATTTCCCGACGAAAATATTTTCGAAAATTAAATTCCATTTCCGACGTACGGGCCGCACAATTACTATAGGTGTAATCCCCAGAATTTAGTTTCGGAATGGTGATTTGGAGGGGTCTCCTTAATTGGTGCCTTAATAGGAGGCGGTTGGGCGGGGTGCCGCCCCATCAGGAGGAGCAGTCCCGAACCGTCTGCTGTCAGTTAGGCCCCCACATCATAAAAACGGCAACTCTTCGCACTCACCGACACATCAATCTCCCGAAGAATCGTCCGAATTCTTAAAGGCACCCCACCCCCGAAGGAACCTTCCATTTTTTTTTTGTGTTAAACTCCACAGGAAGGGCAATTATAAAAATTGATTGCGACCGTAACATTTTATCTGTTACAGATACGTCCGGCATCTGTCGTTTGTAGGGATCGGTCGTTTGGGCTGGACAGCCATTAATTGGCCACCTCCTAAAAGTCTTAGTTACGGCTGTATTATCGGTTTTTATTGGCCCAGATAACATTTTGTGGCACAACAAGGAATGCGATTGAAATTGTTCCGGAGCGGTCACCGGAGATTCATTGGGTAATTTATAATTACAATAATTCCATTTTTGCGTACTAAATATTAAATAATATAACTATCGAATCTCCGATCACCAAAATTTTCACGATTAGATAGGAATTTAAAAATATAATTAATATTTCATCTTCGCTTAATCGTAAATAAGGTTCTATTTGCGTTAGAAAACATATTTACATCCGATACATTTATTGTAGGTTAAAGAAAACTATCGATCATCGCAATTTCAACAACTAATATTTCTAAACTAAAATTTCAACAACCAATCGGTGTTGATGATTCACGCTCGTCCCAGTCTTCTTAACGACTACTCAGCCGCTATAAGTAAACATGAGTCATACATTATCGATCGAGTAAAATAGGAAATAATATAAAAGGAGTTTCATTGGCCGATTTTTTGACCACTCGTTCCCCGTTAGTTTATTATTACTGTTAAAGTAGTTTGATCCCTGTTTCCCTCGGTATTTAATATTTTAGTGTCAATATTCATTTTAAAAGTAGTAACAATTATTCCGTATGGGCGAAATCCGCTCAAAAAATCCCGCAAGAGGCCACTTGTGACTCGCGCCTTATTCGGTCGCTTTCAATTAGAGTCGGTTATTTATATTGGAAGTAAATATCCCGGGGCCTATCTCAGGTCATTGGACCGGGACACTTCATATCGTCCCGTCTGGACGGGGTTTAATTGGGGCCGTAAAGTCGGCGACGGGTTGAACGGGTGGGGTCTCTTCATAAAACCCGTCCGGGTCGGAACGCCCGTATATTTCCACTTTCATTGGCCTTTATTTATTTTAATTTTACAGTTTCCGGACTCGATCCCGATCCAATTAGGCGAATTCGCGATTCGTTTAAAGAGCGTGTTCCCATCGCGCGTCAGTACCTACTGATGTGAAGGGTGTTAGTAACAGACCTTACTTCCCGGTGATTTTATTAATATAGGTAAGTTTATGCAATGTGCACAATAACATTAATTTACTGCATATTTATTTACTTTATTTTCTCCAAATAATCAACGAACCGTTATTTGTTGAAAAGGAACAAGTACCACAGGTTGAAGAATGTATTAGAAATAATCGATTCCCTTAATAAGACAAAGGGCCAACACCTGTTCACAGTAGAATATATACATTAAACATTAAGATACACACTAAAAGGTACGAAACTAACCCATAAAAAATGTCATATTTATATCCGGAACTGTTCTGATTCCGAGAACCTTGATCGGGATACCGTCCGATCACAGTTATCGCCGTAGGATCTTCCCTAATAATTATTCAAAAACAAAATAGAATTAAAAATCCCTTGGGTCAGAAGATGTTACTCCGGGACATTTATGACTCGGAGCCCCGACGGGTGGCTCTCTCCCGTTTTATTGTTCCAATTAACTCTGTTGATGTGTCATGAAGCGCCCCTTTCCAAGCCCGGTTGACGTTTTCGGTCACATTCAGTGGGTACAACTAGACGACATAAACAATCCTCCTGCGCCCGTGTTTTATTTTTTTTATTGTTACAAAATAAAAAAGTATACATCCCGAATTACCGTAACCAATGATGCTCCCCTCGTAACAAGTGGTGAGATGCCCATTTATAATGATAATAGGAAGGAGAATTCCTAAGCCACTAACGATTGGGGTACTAGCCTCTCGCTAAACCCGGGTTCATATTTCGAAGGCGCACCGAATATTCCTTCAATGCCTAATTTCAGCTATCAATTAGTACATTCGCTATTTAACGTTCTATTAAAACAGTTTCAAAAGTCTATTTTATAAATGAAGGTTGCAATAGTTATCAGAAATAATGTTATCTTATATAATTAATAAAATGAGATAACAGTATATATATTTGCGAATTCCGCAAACCGAGATATGTACTACCATATTTCGGCACATATTAATGTAGTGGAAAATGTGAGCTACACGGCTTCGATCCCCATTTACATTTATAGAAAAGGTAATGAGACACACGGGGCAAATTTAGAGCGGTAACTTACACGATTTTATATTCTACTAGGCGCGCAAACTGGCATAACTTCCGTAGTTGGTTACAATATATGCCTTTTCGATTTTCGATTAGTACAGTCATGCTTATCGTCGCCCGGCCGGCGTCATGGCAATGCCAACGAACACTAAAACCTAAATCGCCGGCCCGAGTAGGTGAATCATCGACCCTGTAGTATTCTGTCCCTGTCGGTCTATTTAACATAATTTCTTTATCTATCGCATAGCACCTTTATAAACCGTTCAGCTCTGTTATCGTATAGTCCTTTATTAATATAAATATCGAGAACTGCAAAGAAAAATAAAATGTTTCGGTCCAACATTCCGTAAGACTATAATTTGCGCCATTTTCCGTCCCTATTATCTTACCTGAGAAACGTAGGTATGTCAATTGCCGATAAAGCTTCACGTCAGCGCTATCTGTAGTATACCATTTTATTTCGTCAGTCGAGTAAGACTCAATTATGCGCATTTATATGTAATTTCCTAATACCGGAATAAAGTGACATTGTGTGTTGCATCGTTTTTGCCTGCTCGCTCGCTAGTGACAGAAGTAGAAAAAGTCGAAACCGAAAATTCCTTTAACGTAATGGTAATTTTCTTGGGCGTACTTAACGGAAAAGGGATACGAGTAAAAATGACCGAAATACGGATTTTTCGTGAAAAAATGCAATTCCGGATCCGTTGTCGTATTGGGGTTGGGGATCGATGTAGTTTATTCTTCCCGACTTGCCCGCACGCCCACGACAACCCATCCACGCCCCCTCCATTCGGTGGAAAACGTGGAAAAGTCTCTCCGTTTTCTGTAAACAGGGAGAGGGGAGTGTTGGCGGGCCCGGGGCCCAATGAACGGAACGGCGGGCCGGGGGGAAGTTGGCCGTCCGTGACGAGTTGGCCCGAGGCTGAAGAAACGCTCGCGACAGACGGCCCTACCCGCCAACCGAAAACCGCTCCCCGAACCCCTAGCTTTTCGTAAGAACGCTCCGGTTCGCCCCCGAAAATAGACCCTTATTTCCCCTCTGCCGACTCAATTATCAGATCCGGTTCTGTCTGACATTAAACGTGCACAGTCAGCCTATACGATTCGGCGGTATACACTGTATCGAGAAAATTTTATTTCGGGGTTCCGATGAGACAGAATAACGCTCATACTTGTTACATACACGTTTGGATACTCTTACGAGCGTTCTACCTTAACTGATCTTTAAACACTAATAGGGGAGGCGTGAGTTCTGTAACAAAATTGTCAGACGAGTTAAACTCCTACAAATAATTAGGATATAGTAATAACTGTTTTAGAATACTAAAGGATGTATCATTGTGACGATATACAGCGCTAACCCTCCCCGACTTTGATATAACCTGACAAATTATTTACTCTATAAGGTATCACTCTTCGGCCGGAAGACCGAAACAGATCTAGCGAACGAAAAAATCGATTATAGACCGAAAAATACTCGATGATGACCTTCCGAACCTTCCCGGATCCCCGAACAGGTATCTTAATTTTTTATACACACATGCGCGCGCTCGTGAGTGTGTGTGTGTGTGTATGTTAAGCCCCGACTGTAGCCATGTAGAGAGATTACTATCGCGGCCGGTGCCTCGAAAAGGAAAGGGGCCTGGAGCCGACAAAATAGCGGGTAATCCGCCAAACAGAGACATCGGCGGGCCTTTCATGGGCCTTCGTGTAGATAATGGGGAGACCCGTCAAGAGAGCCCGCCGAGTGCTTAGTCATTTCCATACTTACCAGTCACAGACATGCGGGCTCCGACCCGAGGCGAGAGCGGTAAAAAAAGTATCCCTCCCCCCTCCATCTCAACACATGATTCTACACTAAATGACGGGGCAGGCGATCGGCTTAAAATTTAAAATGGGGTGAGGTGGTGGGAGCGAAACGGGATGGAATAGCATTGCTACAGTGGTACAGTAACGTCCGAGATCGGTAAAAGACAACAATCGTGTCATCAAAATATAGATTTCAAATTGACCCGTATTTTAATAGACTTATAATGTATTAATTACGGAAAATATCTGTAATATAAGGCAGCCGTTTTCCTAAGGTTTAGAAACTTTTTTTTTTTTGGTTTAACCAACGGCTAGACCAACGCCAGGTAGTTGTTAATTTACTTTTTAATATTAATCGTTTGAAATAATTTCCCTTGAGTTCTAGAAGTGCCCGAAATGCTCCGTTCTGAATTAGACTGGCCAAAATAAACCCTACTGGAACATCCATTACAGCAAATGAATAAGTGTTCGCAACAGTGTGTTAAGCGCCCAGTTAATCTGCAATTAGAAAGCGGCGCTCAACATTGACTGAGCCGTATTTATTGTCCTCTTGTGCCCAGCTGCGCTGTCTGGGCCCCGAATAGAATCGGTCAATATCTCGAAACTGTCAACAGCGCCAAGTCCCCCCTCCCACCACGGCCCACTTTCCGGCCCTGAAATTAAGTACACTTCGAATGCCCGTTTTCGGCAGTCCGAGCTGCTTTCCCTAGGAACTATCCTTTTACGTTTAACTCCAGCTCTAATTTCTAACTGGGTTCTTAATTTTTTATCGTCAAAAATATCCGATTTCCCTTCATTTTTTTGTTGAGACGGATGATATATTTCATTCTCCGGATTCCAAAAGGACACGAACACACGAATAAATACGTCTAGTTCCACCTCGTAACTCCCGGACGAAAACCAAGAAACCGATTTACGAGCTCCCGTTTCCGAACAAATTAATCGTCCGGTACCCGACTCCCGTCCATAAAAATATATAGCACCAGAAGTCCCTGCGGTATTTACGATGGGGCGTTGCTTCCTGGTTTAAAAACAAACAAAATTCGAGGTAAATCCTTTTGCACTTTTCCCCGGTTTAGCAGTCTTCTTCTTATGCGCGATGGGAATTTATTTGAAGATAATAAACCCAGAATGCAGATATTAAGGGGAGGAGTATAGGAATATAATTCGGATGAGAATCGGCTGAAATTGCAACAAGCTATGCCAGACCCCGATCCCCGGGCTTTATACAATGGAATGCCAATTACAGTGATGATTACTTATAATCATTAATCGGGTTTTCCGATCGTCAACTTAATATGGAGTATTTATGCATGATTTGTACTCACTGGCTAGAGGTGTAGGTATCGGAAATTTCCGAGTTTGAGTCTTAGAGGAACAATAAGAATTATGCTGTCTCCTTTAGACGGGAAATTACACTAATGATGTTATTCTTGGCACCTCTCCCCCTCCCATAAATTTCTTGACAGTAATTAAAATTATTACTAGTGCGATGGGGGGATGAGTCGACCAGACAGGATGAAGCTGCAGGTTTCCCCAAAGGTTGTCCCATTGTCGGCGTTAATGGGCCCGATGCGGGCTCCGACAACTGTTAATATTTCGTTAAATACCCGCTTTTATTGTTTTCAATTGGACGTTTAATCTTATCAAGAGGGTTTCGGCACTCATTCCGAAGGGCGTCCCGATAGTTCCGGAAAGTCCCACGTGCCGACGAACGACCCGAACGGAGTATTAAATTGTTATCGTAAAATAAATTTCAAAACATCCCGAAACAATAAAGGAGCGAATAGTCAAATTTTACAACGCAACTTTAATAACTCAGATAATTAGGTTTGGATTTACAAAAAAAAAAATTCGCCGTGTACAGTCACATACAGAATAGGCAGCCAATATGAATTTATTTATAATTATATTGCCTTAGCGATATAAGTAAATAAATAATTATTATCAACTTAACGCAAACTCTTCAACATAACTCTTGAAACCAATCTGGCTACTGGAAACTGAAAATGGTTTATCAATCATTTCAGTAGGCAATGAGAGCAATTATTTCACGCCAATAACGAAAATAACTTAACTTTTCAATCGTAGTGCGGCTTAACTGCGGTCAAATCTGTTTTAAATCGCGGTCGAATTGTTTACATCCCGTTGAAATCCGGCGCCCTATAAATAGCGGCGCCGAAAATACCCGGTGCTGTTGGTGGTCCGTTTTGACCCGAGGCGTGAATAAACTAAAGATTTATTAGAACTAATAATCGGTCGGGGGAGTTAGTAATGCGTATTAACGCAGCTTCGCTTACCGGGTGCACATAATATCGTTGGGCAACGTCGATAAGGTCCCGAGAAATATTGTTATTATATTCGGCGTATGATAAATAGAAAATAGAACGGAAGGAACATTGGAATGGAACACCTAGACGACCAATAATTAGGAGTAAAAACTGGTTATAAGGTAGTGAAAGGAAAAGCTGTATATTTCGATGAATCGGGGGAGTATTAAATATTTTTCTCTTCCACCTTGGGCCCATCCCTAGGGACAAGAACCTCTGGCCGCAGTGGGAAAAATTCCCCAGACAACAGAGAGACCCTTCGGTTAGTCTATTCTAAACGATTGATTTATATCCTTCCCTTCGGAGTTTATTCCGATTCCGCCCTGTGTAAATCGTACTTGTGAGGTGGGGGGAGAGCCTTATTTTGTTTTTACCCAAAAAAACCCAGCCCTAACTTTCGGACAGGAAGCTGAAAAAAAAGCGAAACCGAAACAGCCTCGCGGTTTTTTCTCTTTCGTTCGCTCCCAAATGCGACTCGGTACCTGAGGAATAGCGACGGCTAGAAACCGGTCTAGCACAAAGCGCAGAATATTGTCACAGTTGTACCAGGAGGCCATACGCTGCTAAATTGCAAGATTAGCGTATTTTTATATTAAGTCACAAGTATAATTTTTAAAAGTATATTTAGTGGAATTGCGGTTTGATAACACATATTTGACGTAGAATCCACCCATCGATGGTACTCCACAGCCCTTATTAGATAGTGGGAAAATTACGTGGCCATTTCCTGTTAAGGCGGTCAAGATATCCAGGAAAGTGATGGAGAGGAGAGCTGTTGAATGAAGGGATTGGGATGATGGAATAGTTTTGAACGGAAAGATTTATATCGGGAAGCTGCAAATTAATGAAGGAACGGGAATGGATCGAGCGGTTAGAAATATAGCTGGGCATTAACAATTTTACGAAGGATGATAGAGTGCAATAATTTAATTTTGTAGGAGTCAGACGATTCGGCGGATCGAAATAGGTGATTGGAAACAGAAAGCAGAAAAAACGAAAATTATTATCAAAATTAAATAGTAAACTTCAGGTAACGGGCACAGTATTCCCGCGAATTAATTAGCTCGCGATATCCAAGTTGGTTTGACATATCATCAATTTTTTGAGCTCCTCTTATTCAAATTTTTGAACAGGCAACTTGGTCTGTCAGTCAATTGCAAATGATCATTCCCTCTGTTTTACGGTCGCAGTTATTTCCCGTTCGTTCTCCACCCGCGAACGGTTGCACAGATAACTTGCCTTTCATATAAGACTCGATTTCAGGAAAAGTTGTTTCTAAAAAGATGAAAAAGGCCGAAAAACGAAGAAGAAAAAAAATTTATAACCTCGTAAAGCAAACCTAGCCAGATATGATAATGACGAGGGGTTGGCACAACATTGTGCCACTCGGGCATTTCTTTTACGGCCTCATTCTGGCCGGGTTTATTGCCTTGTGGGAAGGGGGGCGTGCGCGCACGCCCACAAACTCTCGCGCTTCCTCAGTTTCAATATTATGGCCCCTGCGGTCCTAACGTCTCGGTCTCTTCTCCCCTTTTTTTTGGCCAGCCGAGTTTTATGGGGCTCGATTTAGTAATTGGGAGTAAAATGTTAAACGGCCCCGTCATAAAGAGTTGTAATTGCCGTTTCTCCATTTAGGACGATCTGTCGCGTAATTCTGAATTTCAGGCTTGAAAGTGACCGTATTTAATGGCATTTCGCGATTTATTATTTCGCGACAATACCGCCGCCCTGTGGCGTACGCCCGGACGTACGCTCAGTTATTTGAGAGAATGTATTTTAAATGGAACGATGACAGTACATTGATCCCTCGGGTAACAACCCGGTATACGAACAATTCGGGTAGCGAATTGGAAAATGGCTTCGGGACCGAACCCGATGTCGGGTTTCCAGCTCAAAGCTATCCGATTATATTTGTGAGAATATTTGTCTAGAGTAGAGCGGGGTCGGTGTAGAGAGGATTCATGCACCACCAGTTTGTGATAAAAACTCCATTTGACCGGTTTACATTTGTCCTTCAACGTTTCATAACCTACGGAAACGCAATCGTTACTGAGGTCCCACTATTGATATATATTCTATACTTCCACGTTTATATTTAATTGACACATTTTGAAATTAAATCTGGAAAATAATTTTGTGCGCATTAAAAGTTGAAAACCGCGCGAATGCACAATATAAAAATGATAGGTGATTATTTTTAGGTATTCAATTTTATATGTAAAAACACCGTAATTAAAATACATAATTTAAATAAATATATATAGGCCCTATTTTTTCACCAATTTTGAAGTGTGTTTAAAATGTTAAGGTATCGGTTGGAGCGGAATAATCGATTCCCCATTAAAGTCAATAGGATAAGAGCGCCATTCCGGAACGAATTAGGTTCGCAACCCAAGGATCGCAATCGATCCTATCAATTTTCGCTATCAGTTCATCGTCAGTCGACGCAGTGAGATTTTAAATACGCCCTTAATAAATTATAATTTTTAAATTACCGAGAGTATTTCTCTCTATATAATATATAAACCGCGATCGTATATTTTTTCGAGGGGTATATAAACAGCGGGGAATTTATTGATATATTTTCATTTTTATTTGCACCAAATTGTAAGTTGGGACTAGCGAGGGGGGGTATGTCCGGAATGCATAATTACAGAAGGGGCGCAGTTATTATGGGTGGACTGTGCCGCGTCTGTCTGGGCGGTTCGCCCATGCAAATCCGGGGCCCCCTTGAACAATGGCCCTAATGTATGCGTAGGCCCACGTTTAAATAGATGCCGGCCGCAGAGAGCGGGGGCGACAGAGAGGGCCGATAGGGCGGCGGGTGGGGGCGCGAGAGAGACGGAGCCGGGCATTTGTCTTCCTTTCGCGGGCTCCGCACGGCCGTCCGGACACCTCCCTCCGGCCGACATTTAAATGGGGGCTCCCGGAAAAACAGAGAGAAAAAAGGGAGAAAATAAAAACAGGAAAAAAGAAACACCGGTCAAAAGTGCTGAAAGCGGTCTGCGGGCCTTTGAAATATTGTCGTCGGAATTGTCCGTCACCGTCATTTCTCTTCCAGGTTCTCCTAAAACAAAAATTTGAATTAAAAATGGATAAAATAAGAAATTAGCGTAATAAATTGTCGTCTATATTCAGTATCCGGCATTTATTACGAAGTAGAGAAGAAGGACAATTCACTCCGTTTAATCGCTCAGTAATCGACAATAATGATAGTCTCTTGTTATAGTAAGAACAGAACGCCAAAGGGGGCGAGTAGGAGAAGCATCGAAAAGGAATTAATAGGAAATGTTCGCACTACGCTCTTATTGTCCTGTTCTATCCAAATTGGCATCCTTCTTTTAATTTAGTTTATCACGAAATAAAAAATATATTCCGTATAAAATTATGATTACAAATGATGTACAAGAAGATCGCAAGACTGTTACGGGGTATCTTAATCAACCCTCAAGTATTATGGCAAACTCCCGGGCCGAATTCTTGTCAAGAACTTATTCTAACAAACGTGTGGTTGTGGAACCGTGAAGTCGGGATAGACGATAAGAGAAAGCTTAGGGACGCGGATGGGGAAATGAATGAATCAGTTTTTTATTTATTTATTTGACGCGCACACACACACACAAATTAAAGTTACAATCCGCTGTCACTAGTTAATTGCCGATTAGCCCGGGGCCATGTATCCCCCTAACCCCCATCTAGAGCTCCAAGCCTTTCAATAATAGAAACGTGTCCTGCTGTCTCCAGACAAATACATTATTTCAACGGTCTTGAATTTTTCAACCGACTTCAGATCCTGTCGGCCCCTCTCAATATTGCAGCGGTCGCAATTCTTCTTAACCGAAAACGGGAAAGCGCGCGGAAAAACTCCGGGAAAGACAACCAAAGCATTATATAGCGTTGTCCGGACTTCGGTAAGAATTTCTGTCTGGAGCCGCTTGGACATTTCCCGTCTATCAATTCGAGAGGATTTACTCAATACTTACTTATTTACTGTCTTTCGTTATTATTTCTTCTGCCGTTGTGCGGTGGGAAAAAACCGATAAAATATTTTTTCAACAATTTCTGAATGCAAAAACAAGAAATTTGTATTCGACCTGTTCCCCCATTTCGTTTTATTATGTATGTAAGAAATATCTTCTTTTTAAATCCTAATGACCGCTTCGAGCTCTTTTCACTCTTTCCCGATTACCATAAACAATATTGTCAACAATACAAGTATATTTAGTTTTAATACACGTGTACATAAATGTACAAATGGCCGGGGAGTCGGTATGTATATATCAAACTAAATTTCTGTCTCGTCTACGATGTAATATGTATATTCAAAGTAGAATGAAGTATTGTAAACACATCGTTTGCACGGTAGAGCACACGTGGGGCGGCGTTCAGGCGCGAGTGGGGTTCGAATGCCGGCGGCGGAGAGAGTCTTGCTGGGGATGGGAAATTTAAACCGAGGGGGCAATATTTGGAGGGTAGTGAGGACACCGCAGAAAGAATTGTTACACGGTCATCAATCTCCGAGCGATAACTGTTACCGACCGAGATGACATAGTGCCGCCCTGTTCGTTAAAGGAGCAGAGAGCAGTCCGTCGAGTGGTTCAAATTTACGGGTTGCATAAAACTTCATTAGAGGACTTGGAGGCCGCTTAGCGCTTTAAATTTTTGTTCCCCGGGCCCAATAAAACACGGCCGTAAACGTCGCCGGCCCCTTCGAGCCATTAAATGGTTCTACAGAATGGACACTAAAACCGGCAGATAAAATGCCTCTTATTCAGATGCACCCTAGGACGGCTCGTCGGTTAATAAAACAGTGAAAACTACGTTTCGACTACAACCGTGCAATTTAGTTATCGCTTTGCACGATGCCTCGTGTGTACTATAGGCTGGATGAATCAAACTAAGAGCTTTATGGTTATGAATTGGACGGATAAACATCCTGCCCACGCTCGGGGTTCGAACCCCGGTCAGTCTGTCGACACCCGACCAACCCTCCATTGGAGTACGAGAACTTTATTTTTTCTTCGAATATACATCGTAGACGATACAACAATTGACACACGCATTCCGACCGACGGGCCTTTCTACATTCCTTTAAATGACTATTAAAACTAAATACACTTCTATTGTGCGCAATGTTGTTATGGTAATCGGAAACTTACGTAATGAAAACTCGAGAACTTAAATTACAGTCACTGCAAATCACAAATCAATCTGCAAATCAGCACAAACACACTCACACACTTAGCACACCACTTGTTTCAAATCAGTATTCAAGATAGCTGTGTTTTCTCTCTGCTCGTTGAGAATATTTCTCGATTCTTTGTTGCATCACTCTACCTCGTGTACTGTCCATATCCTCCATCAATTTTGATTGGAATCGCTTGTATATTTGTGTTCGCCTTAGAAAAATATATCTAATCGTGTGCGATTATATCAAGCCCTAATATTTATCAATTCTGGAACAAACTTCAGATCACCGCCCGTATTCGAACCCGGACAGAGTCGAATTGTCGTCCAATTTAGAATTTCTAACCTATTAAACGAGAGGACCTCGTAAAGTCCGATGCAGCCGTCTGAAATTACCGATGCGCACTATTCGGAAATATTTTCGGTTTGGGGTGCGATCATTTTCGGAAAATTGATTCGGGGCCCGTTTAATCCCAGTGAGGCTGCGCTCCCGCTAATCGGTGCCGGTAATTGCTTGAAATATTAACAAACTCTGAATGACAACGTAAGCTCGGGGACGGGAATTAGTGTGGAGGGTCGATGCCAATTAACGAATAGATCCCCAGATTCTAATCCACTTGTTTCGCTCCCGGAGCAACCAGCGGGGCGGTCTGTGCGATTTACGGAAAGCCCGCGTGGTTTGAAACCAGCTAGAACTTAAATTCACGACGTTTCGCGTCTTTATTTTCGGTTAAACCCAGGAGAGATTCAGTGA
Source organism: Lethocerus indicus (assembly GCA_019843655.1). NCBI lineage: Eukaryota > Metazoa > Arthropoda > Insecta > Hemiptera > Belostomatidae > Lethocerus > Lethocerus indicus. The sequence goes on from JACDQD010000001.1 coordinate 32,834,103, forward strand.
ACGCTTTTTGAGCCCGAAATGTTACTACAGAAGCACTTTGAATACCGGCCGGTTAACGGAGAAGTAGTTGATGGCAGATTCTAATGGCTTTCAACCAACTGGAGCATATTTCATGTTTTCGAGGAAATGTGGTTGGAACCGAAACCGGCATAGAACAACGCTAGACAGGGGTTACTGACGAGAATGTCAACTCCAATTATTCCCCAATAACTCCAGTACACTCCGGAGACACTTACCTATAAAGTTGATACCTAATTTTTTTCCAATCCGGATTCGGTCCGACCGGATTTTAATTTATGCCGGAGAGGCTCTATTGTCCGCCGCATGCAAATACACACGGCGTCTGTCTAACGAGCGCTGACCGCCATTAATGGGGTTCGATCCCCCCAGTCCTGGTTTGTCGCTCTAACGCTCTTGACAAGGCGGACTTGTGGCCTTATTAGTGGCAAGAATAAAATCCAATTCCACTCGATGATTTATACCAGACCGGTTTAGGCTTCTCGCCACCGTCGCCACTTTCAGGATTACGATTTTCTCCGATTTCTGTTTTGTTATCGTTCGGGTGGGGGGTTCCGACACTTTTCTTGCTCAGTTGCTCGCAAATGGTGTTTATTTATAACTCTTGTAATTATGTGGAGTTGTTGAGGACTCCTGGTAATGAAAAGGTATATAAGTTTATTAAGAGAGTATCTGTTTAATAAGTGTTTCAAATTATATATTTATATATATATATATATATGTGTGTGTGTGTGTGTGTGTGTGCGTGTATATATATATATATATATATATATATATATATATATACAGATTGTCTGTATAGAGCGCAAGCCAAAAATTTTAATACGATTCCGTATTTGTTTTTCATTAAATTAGTATTCCAGTCCTTGCTAGAACAATGGTCATAGTCATAATCATTATAACGGACAATAATAGAATAGGGCAGGACCGACTTGAGAGCTGAACATGTATCATGCGTCCGAGCACTCAGATCTGTACTCACCGATAGGGAGTCTGCTGCAGGGATATGCATATTCATTACCAGAGTACAACCGTCGGCCGTTAAAGCCATAACGGGGTTGGCCGCACTGCATTCTCCACTGGAGGAAATCGGTTATAAAATATTGAAGCGATATCTTCAGCAGCTGGCAGAAGGGTCGGGGGTCAACGAACAGAGGATAGAACTATTAAAACGCTTAAGGAGAGGCTGGAATTAACAATTAAAACATACAACTGGCAGTTTCGTTTAGAGATTTTACTGTTAGTAAAATATAATTTCAATTTAATCTCGACATTACAAGTACCTCACTGACAGAGTAGGCGTAAAACCGGTCTGGCCGATAACCGAAAAGCCGCGAGGAGACTTACGCCGTCGGCGGGTATAATGGTCGCTGAACATTATTATTATGACAGATTTAAATTTGAGCCTGATTGGAAAAATGATGTGCGGACAAGGCTTAAGTCGTGTTCTAGGTTCCCAGAATGATTTTTCCTTTAGTTGGGTATTTTGAGGGTGAAACAGTAAAACATTTTCTGTGAAGTGTTATCAACCAGGTCCAGTACCTTCTGAGGAAACATTATCTTCTCTCCGTTTACAGATACAAATACGAATACTTTATTTTTATATACATAGTACACCGTAAACGATAGAAACATTTTTATTGATACTTCCAACCGCCGGCCTTTCTACATTTATTTACACGAGTAGTAAAACTAATTATACTTGTATTGTTCACAGTTTTGTTATAGTAACCATGAACGTTACATAATAAACACCCGAGGACTTAAATTATGCCCCCTTTTCAGCGCGTTATATACTGTTTCAGTTGTACTCCGTCCAAAAATGTGTGGCAATATCTGGTTTTATTCGTTGAAATTGTTGAAAATTGTCAAGGTTTCCAATTTCCCGGGTCAACAGCTGAGTGTGGATTCGGCTTTTTTTTGCAATTATATTTATTCCTTATTAAAATTTTAAATCGGATTACAGAAGTAATATTCTTCTTACAGTCCTCGAGTTTGAGAAGATTCGGAACCGCCGTTCCAGATTGTTTAAACCATTCTGCCTTTTCGGGGTTTTTGTTCAATATTATTAGCTTAGAAATGATACTATTCTTATGTTTACTCGCGGAAAGAAATGAAGGGAACACACGCGCCCTAAAAACATTTATATTTATCGCGATATTAATGAAATATTTGTCCTTTTCCTTTATTTGTTTTACTTTGCATTTTAGTCACTCTTGTCCATATGGCGTATTATCGATTGGCGAGTTTTCAATTTTGATTTTGCGTTCTGTTTCGAAAATCTTCCCCCGATTCATAATTACGAACTGGGGAAAACGGAGAAAATAAGTTGAAAATCTTAGAACCGACTCTACGCAATTAATTTCGAGCCAAACTTCCGAAATTGAATTACCCAATTGAGGGATAATTGCGGACGGGGCGGACACTGTACCGATCCTGCTAGGAGCTCATGATTTAGTCATGCATTAATGGGATATAGCCCTCCTTCCCGGCCGTCATCTGACCACTCAATACCCGGTGCCATGAATATGCAGGATTCCAACCGACAGACTCTCTAATAGTCTGGAGCCGATATCGGAACGGATTGGCATTATATGTATGATTTATAAATAATAATAACATATACTAAATTATACTTAGTTCAGATCAGTATTTGCAATTCGATCCACGGTAAATTTCCTGGACGCATGATTCCGACCTATTTTAGACTTCTGACGGCGGTGAAAATCCAAAACTTATATCTAAAGCTAAAAATGTTCTATATCTCATGAAGTTTAATTTTTCTTGTTGTTTGAATCATCAGCGGTTCTTGTCTTTCCTGCTGAAGCAAAATACCGAACGAGCGGAAACGGATCATCGGTGATGATGTTTAATTTTTTTTTTAATGTTGGTAGAACGAGGGGGCCTTCTTTGAGAGGCTCGGGATTTTCATTGCTCGGTCATCAATCGATCGAATTATTGTGCAAAATATTTCGGGCCATAGTCGCCGGCGACATTTCATTTCCATGGAAGTCGACTAGCGAGACAGAGCGTCAACGCTGTTCCAGGAATGGGATTGCATCATTTTCATTTGATTTCCTGTGAAATTTGAACAGGCTCGCCTGTCAGAGGAACGGACGGCAGTCGACTCTTCCGCCGGACAGTTCTAAATATGTTATGAAGTTTCGGACTGTGAAATAGAAACGAAAATCCCTGGACGGAGTAGAAACCTGACCCGGGGGAGAGGTCCATGTAATATTTTAGAGGTTCGGTGACAGTTCTGAAACTGTAAGTCCGGGTGTCGCTAAAGGTGCACGTGCCGGTTAGTATCATTCACGCTCATCTCTGGGTTGACCGACCCAATCAAATACACTAATCGTGCTGATCCCTCAACAGAAGATTAGCAATTTTCTTCGCTTCGATTAAGTCCAATGAGAACTTACATATTTTCGTAAGAGTACGAAATATAAGTTGGTAAGTGTGATTAAAAAACAATTGAAAATCAGGCCAATTCTTATCCGATTTCGATAATTCTTCGGCTAGTATATTTCACTTGGTCTGAACAGTAGTAAATATTTAAGAAATGTAAGATTTAATTTTTAAGTAGGAGTTTTATGTCTCAAAGTAAACGCGGGCCAAATGAAATGAATTTAAATTCATCTACCGCTTCATTTTCAGAACTATATACGTGTAAAACCATCGCAGACCCCCAACGTTCGAGGATCCACGTTTCAACGGATTCATCGGGCGATCGGAAAGTGGGAAAACCGCCAAAGGTCTCAGGGCGGAACAATAATTGCGTTCCGAAGAAACAATGGGCCCACTGATGGGGTGGATGGGGACTGACCCGCGATATGAATCGTATTTCGGTGAAGTCCTTTCAAGAGGGACGGTTCATTACGCGCGGCTCGGGAGGCGACCGCCGATAAGGGGAGCCGGGAATTCGACTTTCCGCCGTGTAGGGCCGCTCTCCTAATTACGCGGTCCCCATTGTCCGCGCTCCTGACGCCCATGTCTCCACGCTAACGAGAACCTTCCCCTCCCGGCTCGGTATATAAAGTACCTCCCTCCTGACCTCGAAGTTCCGGAGAAGCACCCGGACACTGCTGAGGATACCTATTTCCATAATCTTATAATTAGTGTCTGAAAGATATTACGGTCAAGCGCCACCGCGATCGGTCGTATACTGTCGCCGGTACCTCGAGTCCATTGTACTCCACCGACACCCGGTATCGTGAACACTAAAGTGAAACGAGTGGCGTGCAAAGTAAGTGATGGCAATGAGTGTAAATGATATTTTTTGTCCAATTTTAATTTATAAGTAGAGTGAAAGGAAATCCCGACGTTCCCTGTAAATACCGATAGAACATCATATTTTGCACAACGGAGTCCAACTGGTCGCGGGGAGACGGCCGATGCACAGAGATGTCCAGATTGGACAAAATTACCGGGAATCGATAGAGGTGACTTAGAGGTCACCCAAACATAAGAGCGGTCAATGGGAGTGTGCTGGATTAAGGTTAACATAGGTTAGTATAGACAAGGGGAAGAGAAATCTGATTTCGGTCGAATTTTCCTACAGAACGACAGAGGTCAGTTAGAAGGGATTGGGACCAATATCAATCAGTTAATCGGTGGCCTACGTGACCGGGCAACCTCCAAATGACCTCTACCGTCGCCAGAAAAATTCGACCCAATTCAGATTTATTCGAATCTAGTTCAGCGTGCATAATGCTGAAAGTAGCCAAATATGAACCAGGTATAGAGGTCATGAAGTGTTAAAAAACAAATATTTCATCGATAAATTACTCTATTTATTACGGTTGCATTATGCTTGTTATTGGTTCTGTTTTGTGATTATGGTTGTGATTTATAATGTCAAACATAACTTCCGTATTCTTAGTAAATAGGGCAATAAAAATTTGTTGCAACGACTTATATATTAAAAGTTTGTACTTCCCTATCTGGCACGTTATCAACTTTTTGGCACGCCAGTACCAAAAGGTTCACCACACTTGTGATATAACACACAGAAAATAGAAAATTCGGCTTCTCACAGCCACACTGATACGGATCTATTAATAGAAACAGATACAGATAGTTCTGGAAGCTTCATCGCCAGCCAACTTACGTAATGGTACCAACAACGGCGAGAAGTCGAAACCGGTACCGGCTGAGACCAGATGGGGTTTTGACGGTTTCAAAATAATTGTTATATCTCATACGAATTGTATTTACACACGGAGTGCTGTCTTTGGGGTCATATTGTACCGCCATAACGGCAACTGCGTCGGTCCAAAACCGGTTCAGACTCGGGCCGAGCCTTGGCGTGTTTCAACTCAGAATACACAATGCGGATCGGGCTTCATCTTATAAATCATTTATCCCGGTACACCGCGGAGGCTATTTCATAGCCGTATAACTCGCTTTGACAATATTTCGGCTCCTAGAAACGTCGGAATTTTGCCCATCCGTTGTGCCGGAGGAGTCAAATTCGTCGGAATCGTACGAAATCGTACGGAATTTATTCGAAATTATTTTCTGGAACTCAATCACCGTATGCACAGAAACTGCTACATACCATTATATATAAGCAAGACATTTTTTTTATATATTTGCATTCATTAAAAAAGGGACAGAATAATACTAGCGGTGGGGAGAAGTCGAAGCCGCGATCATTTCAAACCCCCCGTCAACTCCAATACCTTAAATGGCAATAACTTTAATCTTTAATTAACTCTGACAAAGATATAATCTGGGGACATGTATCGAAGGACGAAAATTAATTGACTAATAATTACTTTAATATGAATTAAAGCCATATTGGATAATTATAATTCCTGGACTGGCCATGCCGCATTCAATTACTTGTTGGAAATACCATACGCTTCGTAAGATAAAGTTGGAATTAAAAATAATAACAACAGAAAATAGATATTCTTTTTTTTTATTGGTTGAAAACAAATAATTGCGTTTAATGACGCGAGTGAGAGTACTTACTATTTATTACTTACAACAGCGTCACATATTACTTACAACCCATGAATTTGTTAACCCTATGGCAGATGGTAATTTTTTCGTGATCTTCCAGCTTATTAGCATGACGATAATCCAAATATTTTGAACTTGTGGATAGTGCATTTAATGGCTCATAAGAAGGACGAAGACATATCGTTTTATTGTTGTTTTATAGCTCCAACTGGGATTCGAACCCGGGTCGCCGGTGACTTCTGAATTCCTCTTGAATTACTCCGGAGCCCTACCCTCATTATATATGGACATCCCGCTTATTAGAATTCAGTTCCATACAGGATATGCCCGGATTGTAAGCATTTTTGAAATTTCTCGCCTAATAAAGTTTCAATCTATGCTATAATAATCCACGTAGGTTTGTAGAATAAGAAATAGGCGTTTGTAATAAATACTTTTCAAATTAAAATATATAACATTCGACTAAATTTTAATCGGGAGTCCTTATGTCATAGAATGATATGTCTTATGAATTATTCATGTTCAAGTACACCCAAAAAATATGTTTTAAAGACGCCTCTATCTTCCTTCAATTTATTGCATTAGGAAATATTTATTGCTAAAAAGAACAGATCGTATTTATCTGGAACTTCTAGAGTTATGAATTTATTTTGGGAGGGAAATCGCCTTTTCTTCGATGGTTTAAATAACGCTAAGTTGAAAGTTCAACAGTGTAAATTTGCCGGCAGCAATATTAGCCGGAGCAGGTGAGAAAGTAAGATTTATTGAGAAAACGGGTGTGGCAACGGCCAATCTTAAGCGTTGGCGGAACAGCTTAATTTGGAAGAAACTGTACCTTATATCAGTTGAGCGGAGATTAAATTGTTTGGAAATTGAATTTGCAATTAAAAACATTTTGAAATACGTTCATTGCTCTAGCGGAATTGAGGCACTATCGGAGTTATGCAAATAGCAGTTTATTAATGTAGTTTACCGATAGTAATTCAAAGCATAACATGGAGTTACATTTATCCGATTATTTGTAAAAGTTTTATTTTAGATGCATAAATTCTAACGGTTAGATTGTTTTATTATATCTTTTATTATCTTTTATTAAATATTTTTAGTTACAGGATGAGATTAATAAATTTTGAGAAATGGTCGCAAACCATTCTAACTGAAGGAAAACTCGCCCCCCCCCGGATTCGAACCCTGGATCCTGTAGGTTGTAAATGAATTATCAAAAGAAACTCGTGTACACCAAAATAGAAACATTGATTCAAAATTTCTTATAAATACTGATAAGAATGTGTGTGAATCGAAGTTTAAATCGATCTCCAGAACAGCAAGTGTATTGAATCTTTCTATATAAAAACATTTATTATTTATTTATTTCAAATATTTTCTAGGCAATTTTAGCTCCTCTAAACGGTACCGGGCGTGGAAAAAACCCCGATCGGAATCGGAAATCGAAATTCGTCCCGAGTGAAAAATGGCATAGGGTCCCGCATATCGCTGGGCCGCATTCTTCTTCGCACTCGTATATCTTCTTCTTCTTATGAAGACCCTCTTCATATGTTGGCGAGGGTAGTAGACGGCGGAGAAAATATACGACAGGAGTACACGCGAATCTACAAAGCCGGGCCCTATAATTTAGCTCAGGCTCTTAATTCCGTCCTGCCCGCGGTGTGTGTATGTCTGCGTATGCAACATTCATAATCTTGGCGATTTTATGAATGCAAAATTCCCCTCGAATATGAACACCGCGGCCTTTCGTTCCGCTGGGCTATCCGAGAGTAGCCGAAATTAAACGCTCGTAAATTTCGAACGATTCCGCTTTTAACTATATATTATATTTATTCTATGTATTCGGCTCACCCAAAGAGTCCATCGTCTCCGGCGTAAAGTTCCCTTCGTGTTTCTCCCGCTACCAGTAGACAATGCGAGGGCCCTGCCCAGCGAAAGGGGAGCCAACGGCAAACGAATGAGCCCACAGAGGGGAAATAAATAAGTTGGGGGCTTTCATTTTCAATAACCAGTGGCTAGGTGGTATGAGAGCCAAACTTTCACTCGTGCCACCCACACACGGCCCCACAACAATTCAATTTCAATTTTTATTTATTGTACAATCAACAAACACAATACACAAGTACAATTGAAGAAAGTTTATTCAGTTTCTTTTATATCGCTCGTTTGTCTCGCTAATGAAACCACCCGTGGAATTTAGACCGTCGTGGGGGAATAATGGATGGTTAACGGAGGAGAGGGCTTCAACGAGTGAATTCGGATGAGGAGTGAGGCGGGAATGAAACTTTAGGTACCGGTATTTTATTAGTTCATCGACTGTCTGTATGTTGAGGTCGCGGTGAACGTCACCGCACAGGAACAGGAATCATTAGGGACGGTTCGAAGGATTTCAGATTGGAATCTCTGGATGCTAGCGATATTGGATGGAACCCCATAGTTCTATGCCGTCTGTCCATGTCGGTTTCAATACGGCATTGTAGATTGTGGGTTTGTTCTTTGTAAATTTCGATGTTCGCCCTAGTATTGGCCTTAAGAGTCCTAATATAAGGTTCAAGTTGATTCTTTCGGTTTGTACGTAAGGAATCCACGTTGTTTTTCCTTGTTCTGTTATAAAAATAATTTTAATCTGAAATAACGTTTCGCTCATCATACTGCACCAACTCTGCGTTTCAACCAACCTCATTCCGGGGGCCGAATTTTTTTCCTTAACTATTGTTCAAATCCTCGAAATGGCCAAATACCATTATAATTAATGTGTTTCGGATTTTTCCCGATTAAATGAATGTTGTACACGGTTTAAGCGAACACCGAAGTTTATTTGACTCGATAGTAACTTTACACGGGAGTAGAGAAAGCAGCGTTCCTATAAGTAATAAAGGTATTTATAAATAAAAAAATATTTATTCTGCATCGATCGCCCAGAGAAATGGATTTGTTAGTAACAGAGAGTAGGTTTGGGTTGGGATATAAGAGGGCCGGCTCTACGCTTGCCGAGGCCCCAATTATATCCCCCCTCCCCCGCCAGAACATGTTATTATCTGACGATTATCCTCCGAGGTTTTCTGGCTTTTACTTCTCCCTTTTTTCCTTTTAATTCCCCATCTCCCAAATCGGTACTCCTCCTTTCCTCGGGCCCTGTCCACTAATTGTTCCCCTCGGGGGCCGCCTGTATAAAAATTATTTGTATTATTACATGATTTATCGCCGATATTACTGGCTCCGTTATGTCTCTCCCGGAGCCATGTATCTTCACGGCGTTTCGAGCGTCGAGCGTGGGATGAATATCCCGATGTAGGTGTGCGTTCCTGTTTTCTCACAGCGACCTTCCACCGTCGATTGTTATTTTACGCCGAATATTAGTTCGTAACTGTTCTAGATTTGGCAATCCGGGTAGAAGGCGGCAGCCGCACGATGAATTTGTGCGTATAAAATATTTTAAACTTCAAAAGTGCCATCATCGGGTGGCTTCCTTATCGAAAGAAACAAGTGGTAAAAAAAAGAGATAAGCTTTTCGCAATGACTGCGAACTAATGACAAATATCAGTTTTAAATAGTGATTTTAATATTTGAACATACTACGTGAAACAATTATTCTAAATATTGTTTTTGAAGTGAAATTCCATTCGGGAGGGTACTATTAATTTGCGAGCACACAAGAAGTGAACTGTTTTCCTTCAACCATGGCCGAACCGAGCCAACAATGCCGGACACATAACGGTCATTTCAATAAAGCCTGAACCGTGTCACAGACTTGTGATAGTTTCAGGTAGATTCATAAAATATGATAAATGGAGTAATTCTCCTACTTATAGTCGAACAGACTTATAGCCGAACAAATTTTAATTTAAATTTGGCATTTTATTCATTTAACACTACTTCAATTTCAATTTTTCCTTTCATTATTCCTTATTAATGTAATAATTCAATAAAGTCACCGCTTAAGAAATTTCACTTCGGTTGCGTGTGGGTCACGCGTATTTTGTTTTTCTAATATATCCAAATATATTTAGTCTTTTATGTTATATTAAACTGGGGGGCCAAGATTTTTTTTTTAAAGGGATGTTTGTATCTTTTCAACAGTATCAATAAGTTTGGTGACGAGTCCACTAGACGGTGAGGAATAATTCGCATCGTGCTGTTCTTCTTCCCTGCCACCGACTAGCTGAAATGCGTTCTAAAAATAGGCGTTAAGCGGTGCCAGTCTGGAGAGGGGTCGCCTACTGGCCGCCGCGGAAAGCCCGCCCACGCCGAACGAAGATGGAAGGCCCGGTGGGAAAAGGAGAAGGAAAAAATAAAAATGTGAGAAGGCTAAATGTTGGGGCCACATGTTTCTTCCCCCGCCATCACCCAGGGGTGCCACTCCCCGAACGTTTCCTCGCTGGAACTGGGCCCACCCACAAAATTTCCCCTGCCCACATCCCCCCCCGCCGTTCAAAGCGTGTTAATAGTTGCCGAGATAAATTACTTCCCAGAATGATTTGTCCAACATAAATCTGTAGAGGCTTTTGAACCGTTTCCGGTTGGTGATGGGCTTTATCAACTTTGCCCAACGCTGTCCACGGCCTGTGCAAATATTGGTAAACAGATAATAATAATTCATTTGCGGCGTTCGGAACATCGCACGCCTGGGTCGATAATGAGTTAATAAATTTCATACGTCTTGAGTACTCTTTCCCCCTTTATTAATTGAACTACCGGGCTATAGAAACGGTCAAATCGTAAGGTGATGCTTAATTTTTCCCAGATACTTGAAATTCAATAGGCTACAATAATTAAACTACAACCCGCACCACTAAAATTTCAAAGGCTTTCAAAGTTAGAACTTCTAAGAATGATATCTATATACTTATTTCTGCCAGTTAGGTCAGAGAGTTTTCGAGGTCTCGATTTTCTTTTCTCGTAATTTAATATGTGTAATTCTTTTACAGTGTTTTAACATAATAGTATATGAGGCATAACGGTCCTATATCAGTATTTCGCAAAGTACGTTCCGCGTAATTGTTAAAATAATTCATTAATTTAAATGAATTCTTTCATTCAGTTTCCATTCCCTAACCTGCACCGATTTTCCAAAATCAATTACCAAGTTGTTTTACATTCCTTCGTTCAAATCGTATAAGGTTTTCGCCAGTGATTTACTCCTCAAATATAGACCGGTGGGTATAGTTTTAGTGGCAAAAAAACCAGTTAGGACAAACCCCACCCTCACAAGCGGTTTATCTTGCGATCTCTGCCCTCGGCCGATGGACTCCTCCCCACCCTCCCGCTCATAAGTAATAGCCCAGTCAAAACCAGGTTCGACAGACGTCCCGCAGTTTTGCCCCTGACGACCCCCCGGTAGCCTCCTTTAACAATTCACGGAAAAGTCACGTGTACAGGACCGGACGTTCGAAAAAGTTTTAATAAACAACAGCGGAATCGTTTTCGAAAGCGTCGTTGGACGATATCTTTAATGGCTGGATCTTTCATCTGCAAGATATTGCCATAAATTTTAATTGAATGAAAATTCCCCGGCCACTCGTATTATAATTTCGTCCAAGAACAAACTAGCGAACTGAATTCTAACTTGCGCACGGGAGTTTATCGAGTTCATCTCCTTAATTCATTTGAAACGAGATTCTTCGCCATGTTAATGGCGACTTCCGACGGCGACTTAATGGGAACTTTCCGTCTAATTAGTAATTGCGTGTACACGAATGGAAATGAAATTTCTATACGATCGCTATTCAAATCGAAAACCCAATTGCACCATGCCGCGGCAACAATATTGATAAATTTCACAGCAATAATATTTCAGTCCTCGTACTAATTCGTTGACGGTAACAGAACGTGCTTCTCGTTAGTAGTAAAGCGCAGATATGCACCTGGTTTTTCCTTCTTTGTATTTAATCTATGTCTATTTATGTAGAGAGGTCAGACAATAATGAATGCTATAAGGCTTGCTATAACCCATCAGGTAAAAGCCCGATTTTAGACCGACGTTAAATAACTGCGGAAACCTCGTGCATTAATACCTGCTTTTGGAACACCGTGAGTCTTCGGAGCCTGATGACAAGGAAAAGACCCCTATGGAGTGGAGACGTTAAGATGACAATCGCGCTCCAATGTACAAAATTCCTCGGAGGACATCTTCTTTTGCAAGTCGGTCCTTCTGTTCGCCGGGCAATGAAAACCGACAACGGGAATATAAATCGGTGTCCCAGGAGTATAATTAAACCCCCCTCCCACTATCCCTTCACAAATCGGGTGTAACATCTGTCCGAACTCAGTCATTAGACCAAATGAACTTATTGGCTCAGCCCATAATTACGACTGGACTCCCCCACTTGTTGATGCCTATGAATTAAATCCCTACGCGCTATGCACCCTTCATCGCCCCCGTACCGGGTCCTTTATGACATACAGGCTCCGGAGAAATCGAGTCCCTCCACCCGCCGACCAATTAAGTCCAACAACCTTTTCGACTGGCGCCATAATAAATTCCATATTTCTCTTCGTACGACTAAAAAGAGAATTTAATGAAATAGCTGCATTATTGGAGCTGTACAGCGCTGTATCTTGGGAGGGGAAAAACGCGCTCTCGACGACATGTCACGAACCGCCAGCCAACACTTTGAGACGCTACTTCGTCAAAATTACTCGTGTCGCCCCTACAAATCGGTGAAAGGGAAAAATTGACGGGTTGCGGGACAAAAACAAAAAAAAAGACTAAAATTCCGTGATCGAGGGAGGAATAAAGCTGGAGTAAACGGGACAAGGCGTCGGCTTTAATTGAAAACCCGGGTAACGCAGATCGAAGAGCCGTCGATGACCGTCATGTTTCCATTACGCCGCGCCCCCCACGCTATGAAAATGGGTTTTCGTACACGTCGACACGCCTCCCAATAACGCGACTCGACATCGACAATGAATGCGATTAATAAATTAAAATTCTCGATAGGGCAATCAATGTTTGAAAACGGCTATTTTTTATACTCGCCGAAAAACAGGGCTTGCTTTTCAATTAATACATATAATAATATTATATTTAGCGTAATTTTATTTATTTAATTAATTGTCTGCTGGTTACTACGGGAAAATTGGCTTCGAGATACGAACCAGAGTCGAGAAGTAAATGGGTGCAAACCTCGAGAGAAAACGGGAAGAAAGATGAAATTGGCTCCACTTCGGAGTTTCTGGTGACAGGACAGGATCGCTCGATGCTTCTCTGCACAGACGAGGACTGCTGGGAGTGCGCATGCGCCCAACAAGAAGTTTGTTCCCAATTAGCCAGCAAACTAATTGGAGACGTATTCATTCAACTAACAGACTAATCCAAACTTTACATTCCATTAAAGGGAACATTTACATTCCAACTGACCGACCTATCGTTCAGAATGGACTAACAAATGTGCGCTAGCCACTCGAATTTGTTCACGTGCGTAAACACCATCAATTGAACGCTCGTGGCTAGACGAAGATATTACGAATGATGAGGTATGAGATGTGATGAGACTGCTATTGGTTCAGTCGCATCTTGATGAATGATAAGAAAATGATCTCATATTTATATGCTGATTTCTTGAATGATGTGAAAATCCTTTTCATTCCACACTATCGATACTTATCTTCTTTATGTCGATATTTTCGGTAAATAAATTTGCAAACCTAATTCATACATTCCGGTCGAAGATATGACACAATTGTAGATCACTGTCGTAGAATAGCAGGTCGCATATTCTCGGTAGAACACATCTCGGAAGAGTACTAGAAATTCTTTCTAGGTTTGTGTCGCGTTGCACGTGATCCTATTCTACCACTTGGGTGCATTCGCACTCCGAGTGGCCTTGCCTATGCAGACGTGCATGGATCAATTTACAGCGCCGCGACGCTTACAATGGCGGTAACATTCTCATTACATCTACTTGCAACTATTATTGTGACTACTATCATTTTTCTACAGTCCGTCTGAGTGTTTTCCTACCTAATTCTAAATGTAGATTCCACCGTGGACGGCCAACAAACGCTATCCGGGAGGTCCTCCGGGTGAAAATTTCCCTACAGCTCTAAAATTAGAGCTGGGCCGTGGCCGCTGCGAGAGGTGTTGATAGATTTACGCCTTTCAAATGTCGGGCGGGATACCCGTTCCCGAATATATACGGGCGGACCGTATTTAGCCGTTGGAGGGTCTGGTCCGATGGGTTGGGGGAGGGGATAGGGCAGTAAACAACCGCAACATCCAAAACGGATAATCTCGTTCGAAACGTTATTTATATCCCGAATTTAAAGGGGCGCGGGCAACCAGAGGCAAACACAGTTGTGGAATTAAGAGAACCCCGAGCTATATTCGACTTTCTTCGGCCGGCGTGGAAAATTTATTGCCCGTGCGCGTACTATTTTTACATAATCCTTTAACGCCATTAAAATTGACCGAGGCCGTCAGGAAGAATTTTAAATACGACTAAATTATTTCCACCGAATTGAAAGGAATGCGGACACTGATTTCTGGCATGCTACCGCAGAGGCATAGGAACATTGGCGGGGTATAAAAGAATATAAAATTGCAACGGGGCGTGAGATCATCTTAACTTGGTATACGCCAAACACTCGCGGCTCCCCACCCCAAAATAGCGTCATTTTAACGTATATTATTTAAACATTTTATTTATTTAAAAACGTGAACTAATGAAGCAATCTTATGATGCTAATGGAACTAAAAATGTTTTTATTGTCCTAAGATTATGATATTGTATATTGCTAGTGTTTGGAAAATCGTTTTCGTCTGCCAATTTTACCTCTATTTATCATACGAAAATAATATCTATATAATTAGGTAAAACAAATAACAATTTTTTAATGAACATCGCAGAAGGTTCCGTATTCGACGATATTTAAATTTTAATACGGTTCTTTTTTTCAAATCTGTGTACTGATGATGGTGAAAGGTCGAGAACGAACACCTCAAGGAAACTAGAAAGAGAAGGCGGTGAGCGGGGTTTTGGACGGAAGGGAAGAAGGGCCCTTTTGGAAGCGGGCCAAGAGAGCTTGCAACAAAGTGACTCAATTGTATTATACGACCCGGGCGATGGATCCGACCCGACAGCTTTAAACTTTGATTTACTGCCCACTAAAAAGCCAGCAAATTCGACGCGTTGACTAGAGGAGAGTGCGACTGTTTATGAGTTTCCCGGCGCTCCATCGCCACCCGTTTTATTGTCCCCCCACAGTTAATTTTTGGCCCGCCCTCTTACTTGCCAAATTATTCATTTTTCTTTCTTTATTTTTTTAATTCACCCTCAAAAGTCCGACGGTTTTTACGGTTCGATCCCCACCGATCTAGCGATATTACCGATATATTAGATGTTACACCGGCAGAAGTAGGCAATCCGTTAGTTTTTGATTGGGGAAGATTGGAAACTGGATTAGCAAGTTTTGTCTAACTCATCGTGTGTTTTCTAACTCGTCTACGGTTAGAGGACGTTCGAAAGTCCTTCATTGGGGGCAATTAGGTTCGAGTGGAGGATTGAGGAGTTCTTGAATTATAGGTCCGAGGGTCAGAGCTTAGGGGGCGGCCACAGTATTTCTACCAACCAATGGGCGGGGGAGGTTCCTTGGAACTTGGCATTTTTACCGACCTGTTTACCAAAACTTGTTAGACTCTCTTCTAACCGAGTTTTCTCATCTCTCTCTTTCTCTCTCTTATTTTTACCCTTTATTCTCCACTCCCCTTCCTCACCCGCACGCCAAACTCTCTTTCTCTCTCCCAGTCTGGAAAAGTTTTTCAGACCGGTCCATTTGGGAAAGCAGCGGGGGCGGAAAAGCTCTCGTTCGGGTTTACTTAATGGCTCAGAAAAATGGTGGCTTTATTTATTGCTAAATACTCGCCCTGCCCGACGCTTCTTCGAGGGCCGCCCAGTTTTAGTTTCCGATGGGGAATTTTTTTCTCACCACCAGCGGAAACTTTCCGATCCACGCACACTTCGCCCCTTTAAACTTCAAGGAATAAGTCGGTCATACGACCTTGTTCCATTTAAGATGAGGATGCGAGTATTATAAAACGCAAATTAGTGCAAGAAATTATATAACTCGTATAGTAAATGGAATATATGAATTCATAAAAATAATAATGAGTTACCCTTAAAATAGGTACTTACAGATAATAATAATGGACGAATTTTGTTGTTACTTGAAAACAAATATAACATTGTAACACGCTTTCCTTCGAAATTGCACTTAAGCCGCTCCCAATACAAGTGGTGTAATGAGAGTAAGTAAGGAGTAAATGAGGGAATTGGAGGCTGAACGAATCCTGTCATTTCAGTATTTAAAAACTGCATACTTCAGATATAAATTCTAGTTCCTTCTGTGTCTGTGGGGGTGCAGTGAATGTGAAATGTGGGCTAG
Source organism: Lethocerus indicus (assembly GCA_019843655.1). NCBI lineage: Eukaryota > Metazoa > Arthropoda > Insecta > Hemiptera > Belostomatidae > Lethocerus > Lethocerus indicus. Next base: position 32,850,480 of record JACDQD010000001.1, read on the forward strand.
TGGTCCCTGGGGGGCCCATTCCGCACACAATGGCACGAGATATATGAATGGGAATGTCCGATTGCGCTTATTTTTTATATTAATAAACGGACAATTAAATCCGGCATTCATTATTTAGTTACGTAATTTTCAAATGGAATTTGTCCATTCGCCGGAATTTCAATTGACATTTTATACATAGAATCTCAACCGAAACGTTACTGGATTGAACCTTGGGTTTTTTCTTTACCAAAAAGCCTTTTAAATCTAGCTGAAATCAGATTCGGCTCACGTTCGGCCCGGTCGGATCGAAGCCTCGGTACCGGGGCGTTATTTTAAACGGAAAGCGGGTGAGGTGGAAAAACCCCTTTCTGCGAAAATCGGGCCGACCGCTTTACCGGCTTATTTTCCCACCTGAATTTCCAATCTTTTCTGTTCATGTTATTTCTTCCTTTTTTTGTTCTAAATATTTGACGACGGTCGGAGACGTCAGCGGCGAATTTTTCATGGCAATTTTTCATCGGTTTTTATTCCTTTAAAATCCTACATTATATTTTGTTAAATATTCGTACTGCGAATGACTAATACTGGCCGGTACGTATACGCGAATATTGCCGCATATATATTGTTCAACATTTGTACGAAATTAGTTCGATACAATAGTAAAACAAAACATATCATATAATGACTTGTACAAGAGCGCGGTGGTTTTAGATCAGGTAGTCACGAATACGAAGAATATCATTGCTTCGTTATTTCATTAAGTCAATATCAAGCTCTCAACGCTGTACGATTGAGGCCTCGAGAGTAGGACATTAATGAAAGGACACATGTTACGACCTTAAAAGGCCCTATTGAGTCATGCCGGGGGAGCTAGCCCCCCCTAACATTATTTGACCATTGAGTTTTCAAGTACCTTCGCGGTCCTTTGTTTTCACTTCTTCATTAGGCCATTAGTCTTTATAAGTGACTAATAGGGTTTTTTCCTTTTCTTTTTTTTAAACAGGAAATAACTCTGGATCTTGTATTTTCTGGCTGACGACTAGCGGCCATATTCGTGTTTTGAATGACAGATTAGAATTCAATCCCGAAATAAAACGATTAACAAATCGTATCCTGGATTAACAAGTCCTATCGCCGGTCAGCGTAAAGGATCCTGTCGGAACAGTTTTTGGGGCCACTGGTCACAGTTGTTGCAACCCTAACATAATTCGATGGTTTTTATTTCCTTCCAATTTATCGTGAAAGTCCACTAATTAATTACTATAGACTATAGACACACGGTAGGACTCGAACCCTGGTCCCGCCGTGACCGATCCCAAATCACCGGCTGCTTCGGAGTTCCATCTCAATTTCACCTTACGAATCGATGGACGTTCGGCTTCCTTCCGGCTGTTCGTTTTAAAATAACCACATGGCTGAGTACTCAACTCTCCCAGTGGTTCAGTGCACATTTAAATTACCAGAGGAGATCATAAAACCGGGTACCTAGTTTAGGTCGGTTCGAGTGCTAGGCATTCCGTCGGTCAGGATTTCAATTAAATAAAATCCAATCGAAGAAATAAGATGGCGGGCGCGCCGCTGGCCAAACGTCTATATTTAGGCGGTATCGAGCGCTGGGGCGCGCGCGCCAGCCAGTGCGGGCGACCGCGTCTCCGTGTGTGTGACTTATTATTAGTGAGTGCGAGAGAGATAGAGCTACTTAAGCTGTCAGCCCCGGCTCCGCTAACAAGACCGGGAGAAATGTCCCCATAATTCAACGGACCCCTTCGCCTGCCCCCCTTCACCGCATCGGGTCGGGGACTTAACGGCTATTTCTAGCCGGCTGATATACGGTTGGCCCGATACCCGACTGGAAGATCTTTTTTGGCCAAATCAAAACTTCCGATATTTACCCGGGGGCAGTGTCGTTGCCCCCGGCCGACGCCAACCGAGATACGCGATATTAATTATTTCCTCGCTTATAATTGCATACCCCGATTGAAATATGTCCCCGCCTAATAAATAGCTTTCGTGACTTCCATATATCACTCTTTCGTGGCACTACCTTCTTATAATACACACATTTACTTTGATGAATTTTATTTACCGGAAATTTACCTAACTTCAGAACTTGAGAACCCCACCGCCCTATTTATTTAGGGGGGTATTCTGAGAAGTAAGTTTCGGAAATCTGACAGACAAGGAAAATCTGGCACTAATGTACTGCCAACCAATAATACACCCGGCGGCATAAGAAGCGGTCTCTGTTATCCGAAAAGAAATTATCTTCGATAACCATAAAATACCGAGCGAGCAGATCACCGAAATTACACCATTCTATCCAGATAGTGCTCGTTGATGGGCTGTGACGCCATACACTTTTCTTCGGATAACGAATACGCGGACATAATTCTTTTTGCTATAGGGTTAGAGAGTAGTTCCGAGGTATACAAAACGCAATGACTGCGGACCAATATATGCAATATTACTTCAACTGCAAGCAGCGCGTAGGGTATAATAAAATAGAGTATATTCCATGAAATAACCTGAGGAGTTATAACCCCCACCGGGCCTTCCTATCGGCTGTAGAGAACAACCCCTTCGCGTAAACAACGAACGTCGGTGACGACCCGTGGATAATTCCTTATAAATTCTGAATTAGAGGGGAGCGTAGGTGGTGGTGGGGGGGGGTCGGCGGGCAACAAGTGAAGGAGATGATGAGTCCAGATTAGGGATGATGTGTCGCACTTGTGGCCGCGGATGGCGGGGCGGGGGGATTCTATCCCGAAACGGCCTTCCGCTGAATTTCCTTCCTCCCGGTTAATGGGGCGGAGGGCGGGCGGGAGCCAGGGGCTTCAGGAACGAGGTCTTGTACCGGATCAATACCGACCGTGTTGACTACAGATGCTTCTCCCGTCGGCGGAGGGTAGTTTTACCCCATTCTTGCTCCTGTGATTGTTTCCCGGAAGTGTGTTCATTCATGAATGCCTCCTCGGCAAATCGGCGATAGCGACGGGCTCAAATGTTCTCAACAGTGCTATGGCTAATACGACTGTGCTACTTCGATTGCTATCGGCGCGATCTCACTTAAATACTACTTCTATATTAACATCGCTATATTATTCGTCGTTATATATTATAGATTCTTATATTATTTAGATATTATATATATAAATATATGAATAAAAATAAATATAAAAATATGGTTTTATATTATTCGTGTTATCATCAGCATTCCATCAATAGTGACATATATATATATATATATATATATATATATATATATATATATATATATATATATCATTATGGTGAAGTCCTTATGTATGTAGACAGCCGATGAAGCATCCTGTTAGTACTGTTACTACTGTCGATTATATGAAATGGTTAGTTTAAGGGGTTTGATGGGTGGGTTAGGGGAAAGTTTCTAACACCATTACTCGAGTAATCTGTCCACTGTACTTAGGCAAGTAACCGAACGCCGATGGCAACAGTGGGGCGACAGTCCTAACTGGATTGTTATTTCATTTATGATTAATTAGGTTAGAATATATTTTCTTATCGTGCGCTTACACCATAATTTGCTTAAAATCAATTAATTTCAGATAACGATTTCCATACCCTACACGTACCATTTTAGTGATGTTGGATTGTTGAATTAATTTTAATCTGCAACTTAATAATAAAATTAAACATGGTACTATTTCCCGGTCGTACTGCCACCTCCTACTACCATCGCTGTATGCTGTCTACGCTAGACAGGTTTCGGCGGATTATTTATAATTTTCAATGAAATGAATTGATACCGGGTTCTTTTAGGAGGCGGGCAGTAACCAGCGTCGCGGTCCAGTTTGTGGTGAGCATGCGCGCTGCGTTTTTCATGACTTTTTTCTCTCGTTTGCTAAAACTCCCCGGTTGCGTCACCGGCCCAAACGTTCCATTACATTACCCGATACAAGTGGCAATTCTTTTTTTCAGACCCCGGACCCACTCTAAATAGCCCTACGTCCAAATACAGAAACAGACAATAAAGGCCTATAAATGAAACTAAGTTAAGGATCTTCTAAAGTAACATTTTCATTTTAAGATTCATTTTATAATTTAAAGTTATATATTGTCAAATTTCTGAGGAATACAACGTTGTTTACGTCCCGTTTAATTATTTGAAATTTCCAATTAGAAGGAAAATGTTCGCCACCGATATTCGGCCCCAAGTCGACTCCCTAAACTATGTCAGGCTCCAATTCCCTAACCGGAATCGGAAATTAATGAATAACTGGAAAATGAACGTTAACGAATAAATAAGACATGTGTGGTACATTTGTTCAGAACTAATTCCGACTTTGTTGTTTTGCGTTAGGGCGTTACGCGGGAATGATTCCGTGGGCTTCCTGAAGGTAGTTTCAACGGCTGATGAAGGGGTCGGGGGGCCTGTTTAACCTATCGAAAATTTATGGAGAGATAACCGTTGGCTCTTACGTCTGTTTCCACTTACCGGTTTCCTCCCTGTCGCCCCCCCTTCGACTCATAAAGAATGGCCTCACCACAAAAGACAATAAGATGAATGAGTCCGACTCATTCGAAGTGCGTTCGGACCCGGTACGCACTGACCCTCAATGGGCAAATAGTAATATACTAATAAAATATTTAAAAAAATGATAAATCGTCTATTAAATAAGAATAGTGTATGCATGGTGTCCTGATTAAATTAAATGTCCGCATTTCGATAACGTATAGAGGATCGAAAACTAAAACAAAAAGTCCATTCGAGAATTTCCTCATTTTTGCTTGGTTTTGGAACATCGCCAAAACAGGGTAAATGAGTGTAATCCAGTGCAGGGCATATTATTGTATCAAATCCACTTGAAAGATACGGATCAATAACTGACGAATTCGTAGGACAGGAATGTAAACATAAGCACACCAATGTACGTCTGTCTTTCTCCTATAAATCATCGAGAGTCCTAATGAATTACATGTGTCACAATATGGCGGGTTCCATATTATTATGTTCGATATACTTTCTCCAACGGTTCTGTGAATCATTCAGATTCGTAGCGAATAATGTCATAAGTGAATTAAATTGTATAGTTAAACCAAACAAAGATTGTAGTTCACGAATTAAGATTATTAGCCTGACTGACTGTTTTAATTTTAGATACCTTTCTAATATATGTCCAAACAATGACATGGAAATCATAGGAATGGATATTTAAATCGTTTTGTAGTCGACATTCTCTCTTGCATTGACCCTACCGGCCATACTAAAATCTCTGTAAATGTTGGCTTAACCCTTCAATTAAATACGGTATTAATTCCTAAAAATAAATCCGGTCTAGAAATTCGTTTAGGCCGCCATTTAAAGTGAAACGTACCCCCACCAGTACTGTAACCGAGGTACGTGCCTTCGATACCGATCTGAGCTCCGAAACGCTATGATGTCCACTAGTTGCTTCGCCCCGGTCATAATTAAAATGCCGGTTGCTTTAACATGAAGACAAAAGGAGGACAAAAAATTAAGATATCCTCGTTTCAATTATGCAAATGTCTCCTTATAAATTTATTTTATCGCGATTTTCAACGAGCAAATTAACCGCCCTATACGGATGGAGATCAAGATACTATTAACTGCCAGCCTTAACTGACTATTCAAAATTTAACATAGGTGTAAATCACTGCATTTCAACAAATTATGACAAGCCTTGTGTAACTTTTATGCGCAATTAAATTCTATATTACAAATTGACAAATAATACAACGTATAGTTTAAGATACCATCAAATAATGTAATGCACAGTTGTTCTGCTTCATTACATTATTATGTAAGGTAAATTTGTTGTACTGTTTACTTCAGAAGGTAAATTACTAACCAAATTTTGATATTTCACTTTGTAATCATTTGGCGTTTTCCTGTGATTGAATACGTTAAAAAAGATTTTGATCATATTGTACTTAACAAATATAGGCAATAGTAATAAGAATAACAGAAAGTGTATACACTCATACATTTATGTGTTACGACCTTATTTTACATTTAGTGTACAATTTAATTCTATGTAAAAAAGTTTTTATTAGGAAATATTATCATTATCCGGCATATGCGCTTGCTTCAGGCGGTGTATGAATATTCAGTTCATTAATTTAAAAAATAATACGTACGTACAAATTAGAAAATGAAGGAAAATCTGATCCGATACGAGGATTTGAAGCCGGGTTGGCGCACTTCAGCCACTCAGCTATGCCAGGTGCTTACAGTATTTCCCTTCAATTATTCCTTTTCCCGGGGCCCACTCTCATTACGTACGGTTACTTCTATTGAGAGTGGCGGCCTTTTATCCACTCCTTGGATGGAAAGGAAATGTTAAGGAAGGCATTAGAAATCAGTTTGCCCACTAACAACTCTGTCATAGGAATGTGAAGGTTCAAGACAAGCGCTAGATTTTATAATATTGTGTCACGAAGGATGCACACGATTCTCGCTATTGCATCTTTAATATAGTAACGGGAATTGCAATATTATAAATCTCTAGGGAAGTTCTTATATTTTTGCATTTTTAAATTCCGAATTAATCTTCCGCAGTCGGACGTCGCATAGGGGCATTAACATTTCAAGACCCCCGCCACCGCTTTTTCTTCAATAAGCAGACGCAATCAGTTGACGGTTGATGTCAGTCAAGATCGTTCGGACGGAAAATTTGGAAAAGCCGAACCAAGTCCCAAAGCGGAGTGGCAACAAGTCGGCTGGAAAATGTTAGAACAGAGGGAGAATTAGAATAGGTAACGACCCCGCGGGGCGCATCGCCGGTTTTTCAATTTGGGAAGGGGCGACCCTGTGGGGGGGCACGTCATCCCCAATCCCCGCTGAGACCCTCAAAAGTAGCTTCTCCACATTCCCCCATCTAACTTTCGCCACTATAGTATTTCCATATCAGGTCACCACCTATTTAAAGCTATCTATATTATCTGTAATATGTGATGTGATTATTATAATATGAATATAATTAAACTGATGAACAGGTATCCGTTATAATACTCTTTATGAAGTATCCTTCACCCCGCTGTCACCCACATTCTATTATATTATAAATTAATTATTAACTATTATAAATTATATTCATATTCCACTATATTATATTCACATCCCCGACTATCTAAACCATACCTTCAAATCTGAAAGCGTATTTAATTTCTTATATCCATTATTTATAAGCGCGCAGACATTATTAGATTTTATTTTTATCTCGTGATGGATCGATTGAATATTACCGAAGGCTGCGAGAAGCCTAAACCAGTTTTGTAGAAGATAGATGATCGGAAGAATGCAGTCCACAAATTAGATAATCAGTAAAATATATAAATTAACAATAGAGTTGTATTTTATTCATTCGGAACCTTTTTGTCAGATTAATGTTCTCCGGCGTAACCATTCCCGGGCCTTGTGCTACACGCAATCCGAATCTCATTAGGAGGGTTTCAGGACAACCGTAGGACACTGGGAAGAGGATCTAGGTGGATGGGGGGGGGGCTTCAACAATTACTCTCACTCCGGGTCTGATAAACTCGACAATAAATTAGCGGCCGGACTTAAGAGCCACGGTGCTATAAACGCCTTAATTGCTCCAATTATACGGGATGGGGATGTTGTTCGGTCCGGTACCCGAGCGATAGACGAAAGGAGCGCGTCCCACGTTTAATCTGGGCCCGTTCACATGTCGCAGGGCGTTGGGGCACTGATTATCAACACACCGAAACCAAACCGGGCGAATTACGCAGTCGAAACGAGTCAATTTAGCGGTATTGGAAACTCTGATCGAAACGGCCGTGTATTCCTGGAGCGCTGCGCCTAATCGATACACAAGCCGGAGGACGCGTTACGACAAATGAGCTCTAAATGAAAGTATGTTTTATACTATACTAATAAGCGTGTATGTAGGCTAACTTAAAAATAAATGTCAATATTTAGGGAGTGTATAGGGGAGCGAGAAACTGAGATAAAATGTCGTTTGCAGATTTCCTCGTTTTTTAGAGAACATTACAAGAAATTGTCCATTAAGAGTAAATGACTGTAATCCAGTGCAGGGCATATTATTGTGACAAACCCACTTGAAACAGCCGGATCAATAACTGACGAATTCGTAGGACAGGAATGTAAACATAAACAAACCAATGTACGTCTGTCATTCTCCTATAAATCATCGAGAGTCCTAGTGAATTACATGTGTCACAATATGCCGGGTTCCGTCTTATAATGTTCGATATGGTTTCTCCAACGATTATATCTGACCCAAATTCCTTTTAAAAACACCTTTTACCTTTTACACCTTTTAAACTTTAGACCTTTTAAGAAACAACAAGAACTCTTTTAAACGATATCATTCGAAGTTAAATTCCGTTTCTAATATCTATTTGTCGATGTCTTATGCCTTTGTATATCATGCCAAATCAGTCAATTTTTCTCGATTGTGGAGGAGCTCAATAACTGGCGGAAAATAAGGATTAAATATTATTGGAGCAATTTTTTATTTTTTATTTAAATTTATATTCGCACTTTTCATCCCAAAATCAATTTTTCACCGAAATCTTTCTTGGAAGGTCTTCGCGAATGACCGCATAAAAAATGATGCGAAAAGTACTACACGCTCAACAGGTTAGATGAAACTTCTAGAGCTCACTTTTCAACAGCCATATCGATTATAGTAGCAGCGCTATTGATTTCATTTAAAGTCTTTTTACACATAGTTATGATGGGACGCAATTTCCAGGTACAGATTTTCCAACAAAAATGTGGAAAAGGAAAAAATATAATAAAGAATATTATTTATAACGATGCATTTCTATGCATATAATTTTAACCTAAACCTATAAAACTTTACGAGTTTATGAGTCTTATCGGCGATGATCGAATTACTGAAAATAATGCCAAACAAATTACAAGAAAATTAAGAATTGAAACAATTTTGGTTAAATCAATAACTATTGTACAACTCTGCGCTGTTTTGAATTCATTACTACCAGCGAACAATTACTGAAAATCGTAAAAGAAATGTGACAACTGCCCTAATTTAAAGCCCGTAATGTACCCGTTTGCATTTGTACTACAGATAAAACAGTAAACAAAAAAGAAAAATTCGTAAATAATTTTCACAGCTGTGAAATTTTGTCCGTATATTCAAGTTTACCGGAAGTGAATTTCAACCTGGGTGTTTCCCCGAAAGCTGTACCTTGGGGCGATATTTTTAAAAACCGAAATAAAATATACATTTCTTCTCTTATTACTCCCTTGGGAGGGGAAGCGGCACCGGCTGCTCGAGCTATTAGCGCCATTTGCCTGCCGGGGGTGTGTATGGCCGGGGGCGGGTTTAATTTCTACCGAGTTCTAATTGTATTTACAGGTGACGAATAATTTTTACGCTCCGCATTTTCAACGAATAGGTTTTTACCGGACAGTATTTTCCATATCTCTGATAAAAATCTCTTACTCAAATCCCTCAAAATTAGCTCTTAAAATCCTCAAAGCCTCCGAAGGACCGGCAGTTTTTTTCTTTTTTTTTAGTTCATTCACTCAACTTGTTCGCATTGGTGAATGTTTCACTGTGTTGGCGATCGGTTCTTGAAATGAAATATTTAACTTTAATCGATGTTCTCCTTAACGGGCTCATACTTGTTGGTTTCTCAGCAAGAAACGCAGTTCAAGGCGACTGGTTCTCTGAGCAAATGAGAATAATCCTTCCTCGTTCTCGAGGAAAGCACTCTCTTATCGCCTCGTGGAGGGGTAGTGGATCGCTGGGGAGAAAACGTTCCCGCTAATTATCTGAGCGCTGAAAAGTGTAGACATAGGAGTGTCCGGGCTCCAAGAGCGAGCTGACGTTCCGCAACACGTGATCCCAGTATACCTGTTCCCCGCAGGCGCAATCCCAGCTATCCGACAAGTGAACATTGAGTGATCCGTGCACCATTACCAGGAATTCACGCTCTCGTAGGTTCAGAGAGGACAATTCTTTATCTTGTTATAATAGTTTCCTGTAGGCTCAAGTGTGACACTTTAATTGACCGAAGAGTCAACAATTGTTAACACCGAAGACTGCCAATCGCGAAAATTCGAGTCCTGTCAGGCTTAAAACAAATTAGTCGGGCGGGCGACATTTTGTGTGACGCGCCGAATACTTCCGCTGCGGAGTCGGGACATTAACATAAAATTGTCGCATTAATACCTTTACTTAGGTACAAGGATTAATGGGCGAAACGAGGGTAAGAGCCCCGGGGACGGTCCCCCGGCGGGCGGAGTAACAAACACGAGGGGGAGCCCGATTTATTAACTGGACCCCACCAATAAGAAAATATCCCCCCCTCACAATAATTCAAACGAAAAAATACTCGGTCTTAGCTGTGCAGGATTCGTGGGGTCGGGGCTGGGCGGGGGTTTCCCTTAAGTTCCGCCCTGGGATTTTTTGATCCCCCGGCCCGTTGAATTATTCATGACCGAGTCATCGGACGAAACAAAGTGATTGTGATTGTGTCGCCGGCGCTCTGCGGAGGCGTATATCTAGGAGGCGTCTTGACCCACCCTCCCCACCAACCAGCAAGATGATACTTCAGAAACTTCAGGCAAGTCCTCCAGGCTTATAAGACGGATGGGGGTTGATATTTGCCCGAAATGTTTATTGTTATGTTTTTGGAGCTGATCTACGCTCGCTCCTTCTGTGCTATCCATTCACAATAGAGCATTGTGCTTGGGTTGGGGCTTTCTTTGTCTTATAATAATCCAAGAAATTATATCCATCATCACAAGCACTATTTACTAGACTGGCTCGGATCCCGTTCTCCTTTGATGTGTGATCTGAAGACGCTTTGAAATCGCGATTGATGATCGATCTTAGGTGAAGTCCTAGGGCTCGCTAAATATAATGGAATGAAAAACTACACACTGATGTTTTGGCCATAATAGGTTTTGGCTTCTCGTTATCTGCAGTAGCGTTCCGTCAGTAGATTAAGCGCCTAAGAATTCCGGTACGGTATGCTGTCTGCCGGACCACTCTCATTAAACGGACACGTCCTTACCGATTAATTACGTAATAATTATTAATATCAGTACATCTCCTTAACCCGCGTCTACTTAACGCTATGCAATTCTACTATTATCTTTAATATTATTATTATGTTTGTTCTATTGCTATTATTCGTTCCAAACCTAAATAGTGTGGGAGGGCAAAACGGCAAAAAACCCATTCTCGAGAATGAGTTGTAAAAATATCCCAGAGAGGAGGCGCCAATTAAATGGAGGTTGGGGTTAACGTCGAAATCGGGTTCCACTCCTCTATCTCCACGGTTAGAAGTATACCTCGTGGATATTTTTTAAATAAAACACCCTCAGTTGGGGGGAAAGTAAAACCAGGATGTAAAGTGTATTAAACAGTATGAGGCGATATAAGTGCTCGGCAAATAAATAAGAAAAAAGAAAACAAAATAAACAGAAGCGAAACGCTTCAAGTCCGACTTCAGATTGACTAGTTTCACTAGTGGCTCATGTGCGCATTGAAAATACATACATTTTTCAGCCCCATGCCGGCCGTAGTTAATGATCCAAAACACAGTGCTCTTTAAATCGCAAAGCCCAGAAAATCAGGACCAGTTCGATGTTAAATTAATGCCGGCAAACATATTTTACAGTATGCAGCCTGTATATAAAACAGCGAATCCTACGCATAATGACACGGCTACCCTGAACATTAAAAGGCACACGAGGTAGGTTTTAAATGGTAATAAGTGATAATATAAATATATGTTTGGCCCATTGTGCGAATTCCGGATATGAAATAATCATACATTGGAGTTAAAAATGACACATAAGCAGAATGTTTTATTAAATTTAGTTATAAAAATTTTTTTTACAAGTCTTAATTTGAAGTGAGATGAAAATTAAAGCCAATATAATTTCATTGGCATTTACAGAAAACGTGCGCAAATATTCCTTTCCTCCAATTTAAACACATATTTGTGATAATCGCGTGTATGGGAGTTAAACCGGTCGATGAGTACTTCTGTTTGTTTTCCGCTCATGTTTGTTTTCTTTCTTCTTGTTAATAGTTATATGTTCGTTTGTTGCCTTCGAAACATCGTGAAGAATAACATTTTTCCATTTTCGATTTTATGAAAAAAGTCGAGTACAAATATCTTCAACGATTATATACAGGGACCTCCAGGGGGTGGATATTTCAGTTTGGATTCGCCCTGGACACGAACTGGGAGGTCCATCGTTTATACCGCTCACCCGTCATCACACGTCCTTTAAAAATCTACAAGAATAATGATTGTTGTAAATTCAAAATTGTAGGTCTCCACGGACCGGTACTGAAGATGGCGGACGGCTGAAACCGGTTATAACTCCTTTCCTTTGCCCCCAATGGGCTTACGCTTCTTCGAAATTGCCCGTCTATCCGTTCACTTAGTTTCTTTTTCGTTTTACATTGCTCCGAAGGCGGTCTACAGACCGGTTTCTCCCCCTTGAGCGATCCGTGGCTTCTCTTTTTGGCCGGGTACCACTCGCCTACCAATTCTCGAGAGAATGGATCTCCGATGGGTGTAAAAGCAATAAAAGTACGAGGCGGGGAAGATGCGAGCGGCTCTCAGGTGGTGTACACTCCGGCCGCCAGAACGCGCCTCGTGCCCTATCTCAACCCTTAATTCGATCCGTCCTGAAATCGAAGTTCAGTAAACGGTTGCCACTTTATTTGCCCAGTATGAACAAATAAGGGTTGATAGTTCCCGTTTTAATTCCCTATCGCCAAATTACAATTCCGCAGACAGGACCGAACTTGGTCGCTTAAGAAAAATGCAATTTTTGTTTTATATATTATACATAATAACATTAACTATTTGTAGGAAGAGTTTTTCCCCAGCGATCCACAATTACCGTATAAGTTGATTCGGGGTTTCACTCTACGTGGATCCTCCCACCATCGGGCAATGCGAACGCGTCCAATGCGGCGGGACGGGTATAGGGTGCCGGGGCAACGATTGTGGGATGAATGTAAATTAATTAGTTCGGACAATTATTTTAAAGAACTAGTCTCAAGCAGATAGGTTTCACAAATGCTAACGAGATGAGGCAATGGAACAAAAGGAAGAAAACATCTTTACGTATTCCGGCACGAAGCCTTTGGGATTTTACGAACATACTGGTTTTATTTCAGTTGGACAGTTATACAAAGTGTAAATAGGTAACTGTCCTTTAAAATCCATTACTCAGCATAAAAACGCTAAATGAGCCCTTTCTACGATAATATATATGACATATATACTTATTTTATTTGTACAATCTACAAACAAATATTGTCCCGAAAATTTCGATGTTATACAGTAACACTTCTCTGCCTCCAGCACTCACACTCTCTTATTCACTGCACGTATATGCGACACTTGAGTTTGCACTTTAACAAGTATCATAGTACATGCACTTGAAGCACCGTGAGACGAGGTCTGGTATGGGCGGTATACAAGGCCCCCTTTTCATTCCCCTTTATCGTACATAACACGGTACTATCGCATTTTAAAAACCAAACACCACACGTACGACGTGAGTGATAACACTTCATTATTTAAGTAACCCCAATTACTTAAGCAAATGGTACTTTCGGTTAACTCTCTTCCTGTTCCGGAACTGAATGTCTGCTTGCGTTTTCTCGTTTCGAGATGAACTTACTCTGGTTATAGAAGCCATTCAATCAGAAGTAATTCGGAAACGTCAACGGGAATTTATCGGTTAGAAGATAAGATTTGTAGCAAACAGATATAAGTGTTTATTAAACAGAATGTTTCATAAGTAAAAATGGACTATACCAGTCCATATAAATATAATAATTCAGTATAACTTGGTTTTCGGCCACACTCATCAATACAGTAGACCGAAAGTTCGGCTTTCATCCATTTTCAGTAAATTACGCGCGTCGGCTGCCAATGAATTGTTGTGAAGCCGAACCCATAGTCGCTGAGGTCCGAATAGAGAAAATCACAACACTGATAATATCCCATCCCACAACAGGGATCAAAAATTAAATAAAAAAATGTTATATCAAAATTAAATTAAATTATAAAGCGTTATATGTTAGCCAGTTTAGGTCTCCCTTCGTTTTGTAACTAGCTATTTGAAAATGGTTTCAACATCCGTCACATTATTTTACTGAAGGATTAAAGAGTATCACCTCTAATCTGAAGGATTATCTCAAATATTAATTTACGTCGCAATTACATTGAATTACGATCAATTCGAGTACCGTTTCAACAGTTTATTTTTTGTCGAGCGATTTCGAAACACCTATAAAAATTAAAAAAAGATCCCAACGTCTGGCAATCGACGAACGCTCTCCTCGTCATTTACCACTCCAGTGGATAATCCGGTTCCGATAATTCCCCCACCCACCAACAGATAAGCCGTTATCTAAACCAGGGCCAGCAATTATAACACTTGGAGTGACCGGCAATGCTTCGGGAATACGAGCACCTAACTGGGCTGAAGATTTAAAAACAATCGTTATCAACGCCGACAATAATGATAATTGTTGGTAATACTCGAGAAATACGTCCATAGCTGTCAGATAGCCCAGATAATGTCTTTGTTTCTTTTTTTATTGTTATTCGCCGCCCTATCTAATACTTGTATATTTGGTACGTTCGGTATAAATACAAGGCCCCAAAACCACCAAAACGGTCGACGCCGTGCCGAATCCAAAGACAGGTAAATGGAAGCATAAAATTGCGAGAGTGATAGGGATGTTCCAAACTCCTCACCACACAAACAGGACAACAAGGTCTCAAGGTCTGGTAGTTACAAAAACTCTACGCATAAATAATTCCCTGCATGTTGCCGGTCTAATGCCGACTGTCGGCTATAGAAAAAACAAACAGATAAACATTTTAATTTTGAAACCTGACGGCGTGAGAAAAAAGTAACACGGGAAAATTGCGGGAAAAACCTTCGGTCAATTCTTGTGTGAATCAGGTAAAATGAGACGGCATATCGTTGTGACTTCGAAGATTCCAATAACCAACTGACAAAATAATAGAAATGTAAAAGCTTGCACGAAAATCGAAACAGGATATTGAAAATCCGAATAAGTATTCGGTAGTATACTATTGTGACACGCGCAATTCACTCGAAGGCTTTTGATCAGTCACTGACGAATTCATAGGAGAAAGGTGGGTTTACTTTGGTTTGTTTTTATATTTACATTCCAGTCCTATGAATTTGTCAGTTATTGATCCCTCTCTTTCAAGTGGACTTGTCACAATAATACACCGTGTACTAGATTACTCATCCGCCTTATAGGGCTATTGTCTTGCGGTTTTCTCCAAAACGAGCTATTCTCCGAGCAAATCTCTTTGTCTTAATTTTAAAATACTATATACTTTTTGATATTTAACATTTCTAGCATCGCCCAGATTATATACTGTTTATCGAATGAACACATTCATCGTGCTCTCATATACCCGTAGTCTCAGCAGTATATTTTAATGCTAATTGTGTATAATAATATCATCACAAATTAGTCAGAGAATGAGCAAGACCATATCAACAGACATCCACCTTTGTTCCTACACTGTTAATAATATTAAACAACATATTATATATTGCGAACCCACACGAACACACTGAAACAATCCAAGTTAAATAAATCTTTTCATTCGTACAGACAGTATTACATATATTGTCTCATGGGCATAAACCTAGGAAAACAGAGCGTGCTTCCTGAATCACTATGGACTGTGTACCAAACTCTTATATCATTTGTCCCCCTTTCTATTTCACAATGTCCTGGTGGAAGTTATAGCTTTCACTGTATTACCGGTATCCGTGTCATAGAAGGTAAATACAATTACCAATAATAAAAATAAACGGCTGTCGAATCATCAATTCACGACTGAATGTAGAGAATAAACTAATGGTGATAGTTTAGAAAATATTCAGTTCTCTGAAACAAGATCCTGAAGAACTTCGAGCATAATTAATAGAATAATTGTAAAAAGCATTATATAAAATATCAGTGTCACATAAATACTTTTCGTCTTTTGTGATTAATAAACGAATAACGTAAGAATGAATAATTTCAGATTGTTTTATGTTTATATATATATATATATATACGTACAAATACATGCGCAGAAATATACACAGAAATATGGAATCTCTGCAAACAGGTAAAGTGTGCTATATAGCGTTTGGACTTCTCCCCAACGACAGTAATATTTGTTATTGAGTTACTATCTTGGCATATGTGATAGGAAACCCCTCAGTACGGCTTCAATTTGAAGGCTTTGGAACTACTTGGCTAGAGGATACATGAAACCGCTCTTGTGATTATTCTACAGAATATGTTTTATCTTACAAGCAAATAACATAAATCATGAATCTTTCAGTCCAATCAGCTCTATTTTCTGTGTAATATAAATTTCCGGCACCGCTTCCGGGAAGTTCATGTGGTCCCTTTACACTCATCAAACGTCCTCCATACAAAACAGATAATTACATCGTATTTAATGGCTACTGATACTGTTCTGACATTCGCGGACGGAAATGTCATATTGATATGTTCCAATTCCATCTAAAACAGGAAACAAAGAGTAAAATACTTACTCCTGTGAACTATAAATCAGAAATTCTTAGAATTCTTTTGTACTATTGTTTTAAATATCCTGTCTGGCGTATTCCCAAATCAGCGTGTGGAGACAGAAGATTCCATATCTAATTCAATGTACATATACGTGCGATTATTACACTCAAATTCTAATTTTAAATTCAACTATTGCGTTAAAATGATTATATTCGATGAATAATAACTTTTTTTCACCGTATTTTTCCTCTATTGCTCAAGACAGTAACCACGAAAGAAGTATATCGCTGATAAAGTAACTCGTTGAGTAATCCGAAATACCGGGTTTTCCGATGAATATTCATCGCGAGTATCAGGATTGTTAACAATGGGCAGTAAAAAAACATTCGATAATTGGTACCGGCTCGTGGACGGGACGCGGTTCCCATTCAGACTCTCCCATCGGCCCTTCAATTTCGGAGAGCAAGCGCTGAATTCATAAATTAGGCAATGTTTATTTTATTATTTATGAAGTAAAAACAGAAAATCGCCGGCGATGACATAACAAATAATGTTATTATGCATTATTACTACATTGGATAATGGATAGTAAAGAGTGATACACCAAGAGGTGATAGATTGCCATTGCCAGTAAGGATTGGTTACTACATAGGGGTAACAGGAGGAAATAGACACCTGTTATATTATACTCTCTTTACATCTTTAAATTTCACAAATATATTCGGATTCCTAAAGAACAATTATGCCGCAACAAGGAGAATATGTTTTCATCGAACATGGGAAAACCACTGAGCTCGAAAAATTGGATTGGAAAAGTAGTCAAAGTTCAATTATTTAGCTTTGATACATACCATGTATGTATCCGATAGAGAATGCTTTACAAAAGCAATTAAATTAATAATGAAATTAAAATTGACAAGAGAATTCAAAATTAAAGTTCATTTAATGACCACCTGTTTATACGCGACCGAATACTGGTTCATAAATAAAGTTGGTACAAGGAAGTATATGCTTCCACCAAACGTAAGAAGGCTATCTCCTGTTCAGTGACTCTTCTGTATGTTACGACAGTCGTGGCTAGGGTCAAATAAAGGGTAAAAGGATGAAATAAATTTATGTTAAATAAATAAACGAACGGTTTTGGCCTCAAAACCATTCTTTCCATTCAAAATCTCTTAACCATATTTTTGTTTGCCTTTTCGGGCGGTAAATTAAATATTAAATTAAATATTTTACGAACACAGTTACACTTTATTAACAACAAAAAGGTTGCAGACAACTACGGAGTGCGACGAAAGGGACTTTCCCTCTTCGTTTTTTTTCAACGGTGCTTTAGCGTCCCCAACGTCGTTTGAAACCGTAAAACTTTAATTAGATGGCTCGGTCGCCCGATTTATCCCGGTGCGGTGTTGCCCACCGACCCAAATAAAGAACCGAGCGGAGTCCCTATCGGAATTCTCCCGTTTATTAAACCCCGGCCAAATGCCCGCCGACGCTGCTATGTGGAGACAGCTACGCTAGGCGAGAACCCGTTATATTATACTTCTCTCTCGTGCCCATTTTACACTTTGATGGTCTTTCAACGCAACGGCCGAAGAGGTCTGTCGGTGAGAGTTTTCCTTTCTCGCCTTGCCGGTACTAGTGTAAGTTTTGCTCTCATAGAACTTTAGAGACTCTTTAGAATTAACGCACCAAATAATTTATTCCTCGTCATTCTGATTGAGTTGTCTACTGGCGACGGGAGAACCGTAATCTACATGTTCTCGCGAAATAAATAAATTGTATTTCGTATAAAAAAAAAATTCAATCCCAATAAGATAGGAGATGCGTTGGAGTTTCGGGCAGAAATCGCCACCAGGCGAAAAACGATGGTGGGGGCGGCTTCCCTGGAGCGTTCAATAACGCCACATTTAACTCTGAAAATGTTTCCTCATCCCCCCCAGCCCTATTTTTAATTTTTTTTTCTCTTTTTTAATTCGGTGTCAAATGGAAATATTACTCCGGGACGTGAATTTACTTTTAAGGGTTCCTCTGCCCGCGGGGGGAGCGGGACAGGCATAAGAAGGAAAATAAGCTCCCGGAGGTAAAGAGGGAGGAAAAACCGGCGTTACCGCCATTCTCTCTGAATACAGCAACATTGGCTTTTGGCATTCTTGTCCCATATACAGCTTTAAGGAAATATTGGAATTATTAAAAAGGAGAAATGCATAATCGTCGTGGCAAATTATGGAGTTATAAAAAGTTACGAACCCTTAGTTTAATTATAAAATAATAATATTACTCCATAACTTTCATACGTTAAAAATCATTTGCACGTTTTAATACTATTTAGCGGAACAATTAGTGAGAGAACAAAGAAGGAAAAAATTAATAATGTGAAATGTCAGACAGCACTGAAGTAATTTCTATCGCATGTACAAAGCTATTGACTCATTGATTGAATAAACAACTCCTGCAAGTGTTAGAATTATTAACACTTCTTCCGCTAAGATGATCGCATTTCGTCCGCAAAAGCGTCCCCCGTCTATTCCCGACGGGACCATTTCAATTTATATCAGACGGGGTGTTTAATTGAAGAAATAACAGAAATTAAGGTAAGAAAAAATAAGGAATGATTTACGCGTACTGGAAATGTTAAAGTATGCCCATAAATTATATTTCCAATGTTGGGTTAGCCGTGCACCTCGGTCTAGCTTTTAATACCGCTCTCTCCTTTCATACAAAGTTTTTTGTCGCGTTACTCCTCCCCCGCTACGCTTTTCAGGAAGGACCGTCCTGAAAGCATTTACTAGACGCTTTACGGGTATCCCGCCGAGTTCGAGTCTCGTGGTCGAATGGGGGGTTTCAACGGTTAACGCTCCGAGGGATATAATAACGCGAATTTATTAACACATTGTACGGGGACGTTGAGAATTAACATACGAAGTGCAACCGTGATGGGCCGGCATGTGGGCCGTACAACCCACGGCCCAAGCAGCGAAAAATTACACACCGACATGTATGTAAAAGGTATTCGAAGATAAACACTCCAGGATTGCCGTTGGCGCCAACAAATTTTGTGTGCAAATATGACACCAAGAAGACAGAATGCGCTGTCAATACACATGCAGTAAGGGCGCACATACATGTTACAAATTAGAATTTTAATAAAACATACATCATTACCATACAAAATTACAGCCGACATGCTTACGTAATCTAATCACGGAGGGAATACTATTGACGGTGGTTAGAAGTAGAAACCGATCTAGGTTTAGGTCAATCAGATTCGTATGACATGGCGTATCTAACCGTAGACGGTTTATTACTTAATTGTAAGTCTATGAAAGAACAGTTCCAAGAACTTCAAACATTTTTTGCGATAGCAATGAAACACTTGATATCCATAATCTAATAGTAATACTAACTAAATAGTTTATTAATAACAAGTAATGGCAGTAAAAAGTGAGGTTGGACGTTTCAGTTCCCGGTCAAACATCCGGCCAGTACTGTCACTATGCTCTTAATTCAGTACTGAGACGTCGGTAGTGAAACCGGCCTAGCATAGGGCCATATATGGGGAGAGTCGGAGAGGGAATTACGGAGAAAGTGGTGCCAGGGTAGCTCGCATATCAACAGTGCTAACAGGACGCTCAATCGGCGGCTAAATAAATTAACCCGAGCTCTAGATTTGGGTATCCGAACGGTCCTCTATACGGCCATCCCATTTCGGGCCCCACTATTGAGAATTGTATTCTCATGACCTATCTCAATTGTAAAGCCGGGGATCGGAGCCAGCACCTGCCGCCGACGCATCGCAGCTATTGAAACAATGCCCCTAACCCCATTATGCCGGCCGAGGAGGAAGGAAAAAACTCACGGGCTCGAATCGGACGGATGCTCTCCTATTGAAGCGGTGGGAATGTCCCCCTCCCATCCACTACCTAGGCCCTTCCTTTTCACGTTTTCGCCGCTGGTTTCCTGCCTTCGCGGAGTCTGTTCTTAAAGCGTATATTCAACTGTCCCGTGAAGAAATTGTTCCCGAGGGCCAAAACGTGGAAACAAATAGTTTTCGATGCACGTTTGTACCTTAGGAGTTTAGGTTGAAATTCAAAACGGAGGAAAATTCGGTACCCAATCGCCGTTGACATCGGATTCACCCTTCAATTCCCAAGTCTTACAAACCATATATATATGAATACTGCGCCGTGACTGATATACCAACAGTATTGGAATTGTGCTGCTTATCAGGTTACAATTATCTAGATTATCTAGGAAGATGGAGGCATCTGAATCGAAATCGTCGGTTGCCGTTAGTGCAGTCCCCGCTCTAGCAGTGCTTACTGAAATACGCGAGAAACAGCGGCTAGAGACAGAATGACTGAAGAATGGTGGTATTAAAGGATGGTATTAAGTTTTCTCCGGCAACAGAACAGGCATAAAAAAACTAATACGAATGATCATGTTTCATGGTGTGTTCGAATCAAAATCGAAGCGCGAATAAATTACGATATTTACAGGAATATTAGAAAGTATATACAATCCAGATAAAATAGTATCTTGGGTGTATTAATAAGTATTAGTAACCGAATTTGGGCGCTGAAAGAATTCATTCAGTGTGCCGATCTAAAGTGGGAGCGGAGTGTCAGTCAATGTCGATAGATCAGACAGCCAATTTAAATAAGACCGATTTGCCGTCCCTCTCTGGCAGGTGGGGGCTGCTATCGCCCCCTCTCTCTTCCACTACCACCGGTGATAGTGGCGTCGGGTTTCAATTGTATTAAAGTAATTATCCTGATGGGACCCGGGCCCTGGGGATCGGCGTCAAACCACGGGACCCAATTAAACGTCGCGACTCCCGGATATTCCATTTGTTGGTGCTATGCCCCCCCCACCCACCCACACCAACCCGGCCAAAAGTAATTAGATTGGAGAAATGAAACGGTTAGGATTTATCGCGGGCACGGTGGCAAATCGGGAAAATTTACCTGGAAAATCCCTACCGCTCTCGGATAATATATATTGCCTTTAAATAATATTATTACTACCGGCCTTTGAACTAAGGCCTTCTCTAGGCCGGAGTGAAAAAACGCATTCGCATTTACCATCTACATATATAGAATACATTGCCCAATGGAAAAAATATTAAAAGGAGATTTATTAGGTCTGTTAGAGTTTGTAATAAGGATGGGTTGTAATAATAACAACGGCATTATTTTTTAAGTATTGATCATTCATATTAACTGCTTCTATACGTCAACAAATTCTAACATGCCCGAATTTCGTTGCCTTATGAGTTCTCGTGTTGAATTCAAAACTCAAGTAGGAGAGGAATAGATCAGCGAGACTTTCGTGTTTCTTTTTTTTGGAACTCCAAAAAGCCAAAGTCGAACGGAGTTCATAAATAAAATAACAAGAAAGAGATATTTGAATGAAAAAAATAAATGGCCGCTACACACTTTACAAGCGGTGTTCGTGACGCGTTGCACCTGCAATGCTCAAGGCATTCGGAACTCGGACGGTTAAAGTATGTTCATTGAACGCCTATCTATTCCCAACATCTTTAGTGCTTGCTATCTTTTTTTTTTGGTTTTTCTCAACATTAAACGCGCTTTTTCTCAACGTCTTTCTTCAACATGAATTCTCATTCGCCGGCGGAGTTCGCCAAGTATTTGGCGCAATTCAATATTCTTGATTTTTTCCACATAGTCCGCCCGTGGGGAATTTTGATACCAAGCGGGGCAGAGACGGGTAAATTCTGTAGAATTTGGTCCTTAAACAACTGACACCCTCTCAGCCAGAAACAATAAATTAATTAAGAACAGATAAAATTTGGAACATAGCTTCAAGTATTTAATTGGCACCACCCTCCGAGCTTGTCCATGCAAGGTGTGTCGTCTTCATAATAAATTCTCGATGACAGGATTGTCCATCTTGGTAAATCCGTCCAAATTAATTCTCTGCCATTTTATTTAAACCAAACTTTAAACGACGGTGTTTCCCGACGGCCACAATTCCCGGGGTTTTTCGGAGCGAATTTATTCAAATTTCCTATCGGCCAAAATATGATTAAAACCGCGAATGATATTTTAAGGCCAGCTGTGGCTGGCAGCTGGTCTTCGCCGAATAGCCGTTCCCAAAATAGGCCGACCGTTAAAACGCCGAAGTCCGCAATAAAAGTCCCCACTCGATGCAACGCCTGAAGATGCGATGTCAGCAAGCCTTCGACCAATAAGTTTCGTGGGGTAAATAAATCGGTCCGACGTCCATTGTTAGTAACACTTTCGTAGTAGCGCTTTCACAGATAGCATCGTGTAAGGTGTGATATAGGATTCCCAGCAGGGTCAGGCGACCCCGGGGACCCGGCTCGAATTAACTGCACCTTGAATATAGAACAATATAACACTAAACACCCCTCACAAGTCATTAACAATGCACATTCCTAAGAAGTGTCTTTCTCATCCAGAAGGAATTACCGTATATTACCAAAATCTAATTCCACATCCTGGATTAGTTGCATAATCAGCATCCCTGCATAGGATAAAAATATTTTTCCGGTGCTTTTAAGTTTATTTTAAATTTGAGCTAACATCGAGTTCAGTTCAGTGCCCTTGTAATGACGAGATTGAATTTCCTCCTTCGGCGGTTTCCTTCCGGGATTATAGTTAATCCAGTGTGAGGATTTGTCCAGGGCACCCTCTCACTCACAAACTGGGACTTGCCGATGGATGAAATCCATAATTCAGAACGCGACCGGAGGGAGAGGTTCAACAGATGCCTATTCGATCCGCAGTGCATGCCGAACACAAAATATGCAGTTAAGTGTTTTAAATCCGTATAAAATGATTATTAAAATTATTATAATTCTAAAGATGCAGCGATGCATAGTGGCTTGTTGAGAAATGGACAAAGTGTATTGAAAAGCAAAATTTTTTTCTAACAGTTGATATGTATATGTGTGTGTTACAGGATAAATTTTCTTCTAAATATTTTAGTTTACCCATAAACAACGAGGGGAGCCATGTAGGTATTAAACCAACAGTTCGTAAACCAATGTGTGCGAAATATCCGGCAGTAAAAACCTTCTCGGATTCACGGGTTTTAGTGTTCTTGTCGTTTTTAAATTTCAATTTTATATCCACCCTAAAAAAATGTCAGACGGCCGTAAATAATACCGCCCGAGGCTTAAAAATACATGGAACTCATAGAAAATGACCTCATGATACAATGCATGGACCTCATTATGCATGTAGCATATGTAAAAAAACAGGCAGAAAAACTCTTAATTAGTGGTTTAAAAAAAATAATGTTGCTAAAGAGCAGAAAATATACCCTTCGAAATGTATAAAGTTTTACACTTTTTTCGCTTTCACGAGCAACCCACTTTTGCCAGTGTCTGCTTGTATGTATAATGTAAATCTGTTAACTTAAGAAGTAGCGATGAATTATTTTTACGTTTAATGACTTGATCATTAAAGTATAAACTAATGGAAAATATAAAGGACTAAACGTCGTCGCTCTTGCGGTCTAGCTTTCAGTTCAACAACGTTGAGTAATTAATTACTTGAAATAGCTGCAATAATCCTCCACAGGTGAGGGGCGTATCCCTCGACGTTAATAAACATGTAAGGGATTGATTATTAAAAAATAAAATGATCTCATTCAGTGCCATTATCCAGTAGGCTGAATCCCCGAATTCTGGACATTATCATAGAAAATGCCCTCGGAAAATTGTCTCCTGCTGAATTATTATATTAGACCGAGCCGAATATTAATAGGATTTCCGGTGAAATACAAACCCCCAATCTACCTCCGATATCCAAACGGGTACGAAGTGGATTTTCCTTTCGGATCTACGTTCCACTTCTCGAGTGGAATTCCTCAGCGGATTCCTCAACGTCCGGAATATTCCATTTATGAAGCTCGGTCGGAGAGTGAGGAATACATTCTCAATTTTATGAATAATATCGTGAAATGTCACTAAAATAAAATATAACGTCCAACCATATGTTTGATGGGTTTTTCAAAGGTCGTGCAGCTTTAATCAGGTAACAAATACTCAATTTAATAACGACCAAAATATTTAACGATACTGCAACGATAAAGCGGTCACATTCAAATCCAGGGAGGCGAGATAAACATATTGCAGTACGTTTCGAAAGGGAACTCTGGAGATACCGGAGATGAGGGTTTTAGGCACGAAATATGTACAAACTGGTTTTAATTATAGGAACAATTTCAATTTAATTATACAAAGTTGAAAAAAGTATTTCCAAATTCACCTTGTGCAACCAGGATTATTAAAGTCATTACAGATCATCATTACAGAAAATTAACTATCAAAACTTAGGCAGAGAAAAGTTCGAAGAACTAACAGAAAAAGTGCCTTGCAATTTCCTCCTTTTTGCTTCGTTTTGGAGAACAGCGTGAAAATAGTCCTACTTGTGTGTAGTCATACACACGGCATTTTGTGACAAATCCACTTGAAATAGTCGGATCAATAACTGACAAATTCATAGTAGTTTATGTCTACATTCACTGGAATATAAACAAAATAAAGTAAACCTGCCTTTTTGATATGAATGAGTCTACGGTTGCATTACAAGTCACATTATTCCGCATACTTATGCAGATATCTTGATATGGTTTTCGTGTAAGGATAACACATTACTGTGTGTAGGAATATACCACTTGAAGAATGACTTGAATTAACCGCGTCTCGATCGGACACGATGGACTAAAGCGTCTATTACCTCCCGTCCTAGGCATGTTTACTGCCTTAATGAATTACAAACAGGCAGAAAAAACTAACTAGGATTAATCCCCGCTTTTATCGACGCTCAGGTAAGCCGACAAAATCGTGTGGGTCGCCAGCTCCACTTCGATCCAACACGCCAGGGAGATCGAAACTGTTGACTCGAATACGAAGAATTTAATAGTGAATATTTCTGTATTGAGAAAGAAAAAATGGCCTATTGGCGTAGCGAGAGACCTGGCTACTTTGCCACATCCGACTTTTCGCCGTCGCCGAGACGACGTCAAGATTCAATTGCAATTTTCAATTTCCGCATGCTTATTTGCTCTAAAACTAGACAAAGACTTCGGTTTCTTACCATCGATATTATTTCCTTCAGTGATAAAGCATGTACTTACGTGTGTATTTTTGCTGTCTTCTGTTTTCACTCGCTAGTTGATACAGGACCGGTTTCGGGTTCTTTCCATCATCATTAGGCAACTATGCATTTCGGTACCTAAAAGTTGAATTGATGGAACTTACAATATGAGATTACTATTCCAGTACTATTACTACAACAGTAATAGTATATATAGTTCGGAATACTTTTTTTATCGACGTTTCCACGACCCGCTTAGGTTGTAACTGCAGTGAGAGTGACAGTGCAGACAGGGTGCCCCGGCTTCTCCTACCTACTGAAATCGACGAGAAGCCGAACTGATCTAGCCTAAGATCAAATCAGCAATTGGAGCCAGAAGTACGCGAGGTATTCCATGACATCGCGTCCACCTAAAATCTACAACGTAATATCTCAATTTCATTATGAAGGTACTTACACGGTAGTTCTTTTGTTGCGGTGAAACTCCTCTAAGCGGTTTCCGTCCGCTCCTCGATTCCTAAAATAAATACAAGCGGTACACAGACGGATTGGGAAATGAGAGAGGAGGATTAGCAAAAGCGAGATAAGCACTGCCGGAGACCCAATAAAAGTGATTAAACACAGGCCGATTCCCGTTAATCGTCCGTGACGCCCAAAGGCGGAATTGTTTACCGTAAATCGTAATTACGATCGTTTACGACCGCGCGCGCCTTCTACGAACGTCAAGCGTACAGCAAATATTTTCCTTGTTCCCCGATACGTTCGACGGCCAAAACTAAATAGGCCGGTGCGTCAACCTATTGTCGACAGAACCGCGTAGCTCGCTCGTTTGATGAGAGAAAACCAGAAGTTCCTACTAGGCGGTCCAAAAAGGAAAAGACGTCCCGAAGTTTGAAATCGCAGCTAGCTCAAACCTAGAGCTAACACCAGATGTTAACAGTAAAGTGCAGGGAGAGGTCAGACCAGATGCCCGACAGGCGACCGACATGCCTAAGTGACTGTGACTCACTAACCTATTGACAAAATGTTACTGAAGATGGCGACCGACCGTAACCGGTCTAGAAAAAGATATTTCAAGATTTATTGCCTATGCCTATGAAATACCAGCATGAATAAAATAAAACGCATAGTCCGGTTCAAAGTGGTTACATAACATGAAATATACGTGATTTCAAAAAATTGTGCGATATTTCAAATCGGTTAAAAAAATGCCTCAAACCAGTGATTTCAGCCCATTTTCTGTTGACCAAATCGGTATTTCCTGCGATATTTTTGCGTCGCCCGCATTCAACAAATTATGAATTACTTACCTGAACAACAAATACCCAACCGACCAACTTCAATGTAGAATGCAAAAGTGATAATATCTGAGTCTAACTTATATTGACGGTTGCCTCGATTTGAATAAAACCAGTAATTTGGCCGGTACGTAACACAGCCCAGATCGTCAAAATATCCACCCGATAACATATTTAAATTACACGTTTGAGTTAACGCGAGGGCTCGCAATAACATTCAGTTTTACCCTCAGCACTCTTCTTAGGCCGGAACGGTTTTTTAGATGCAGCACTCTGTTACTGGCAAATATGCACTCGACAGTAACAGGGCGAAAGAGTCCTAGCTTAACCGTGGACGATAAGAAGTGCACACCAACATATAAAACTACTCTCACAAGTAGTAAGGCATTAAAAGTTCAAAACTTAGGGTTGCCGTTCCTCGTGATGGTTCCAACCCAGAAAACAGCAGGCTCTTAGGTGTGCTCTTTAGACGCGTGGAAATTTAAGTTACGAGGCCGAAGCCTGGAAGGCGTCAAATCAAGTGTAACCTTGGAAACTCTTGCTTGGGTCTTAGGGCGAACATGGCAAGCTAAGTATAACCGCAGTCCCTTTCCTTGTACAAATAATAAAAATAGAAATACTTCATTTTTCTTTGAATATATATACATCCTACATTTTGATTGGTACATGCATTCCGGATCACGGACCTTTCTATATTTATGTAAATGGGAATTGACACTAAATCTACTTGTATTGTGCACAATGCTGTCTGTTAATCTGGAAACTTACATAATCGAAACGAAAGAGCTTATTCCTATACTATATTTATTCCAATCACTCGCACAAACACACTCACACTCAAGGCGATAGTATACCGGCGTTAGCAGTATAACACTTAAACACGGTCACATTCGCATGCAGCAGATCGCACTACTTCCAGTTCGGTACGAGGACCCCTCCTTCTGGCGGTACGGGTTTTGGTGAGGTTTATGGGGTAACGATGGGGGCGACGCCGGGGGATTGGGGTGGCTTAGTCCCTATGTTTTGTGGTTATTCCGTCTACTATGTCGGTCAGTTGGAGAGTCTGAACTAGGTCGCTTGTACGTGTTTAGTTTGTGTGCTCTGAGGAATGACGAGGGCAATACGCATCTGTTTTGTGTGATTCGTAATTTTTACAAAGGTGTGTCCTGTCCAAACATTAGGGAGGGGCCGATGACTGTTTTGTAGACGAACAGTTTTGATCTCGCGTTGATTATTTCGGTATTGAGAAGTATATGTCCCAGTTAGCTATTGGCCTGCTGGTTTACAGCCTGTATATGTGCTGACCGCAGCAGATTTCCTTTCGTTGTGAGTACCGCACGAAAAGAATTTCATTCTACCATTCGTGACCCTCCCCCGCCGTCAGAAAAAGGGAGAGCACCCTTCACGGCCGGTTTTTACCCCCGGTCAGAAGGGCGGCAGACGGGAGATAGCTCCCCACCCCACGCTCGATTTCCAACCTGCATACCAGGTGTCTGGCACAGTGCTCGAAATTTTTTTTCTACCTTTATCTGTCTCTTTTTTGTATTCCCGTTTTTCTCCCCTTTCGGCGCGTTCGTCCCCCGCTTCCGTAATATTGGAGTACGCGTCGTTGAATTGCTGCCGCTCCTATTGTCTCCGCCTCGTGCCACTATCAGTCTTTTTTTCTTAATTTTCGTCCCAAATGTCAGCTGTAAACCCGAAAGTTCTGACGAGGAAATATAGCTACATTCCGTCGTAATTTCAACATGTAGGTTAGTAAGATTAGGTAACAACTGTATATCGATGTGGAATTGCGTAACTTTAGGTGATTCCAGTTAATTTAGGTCATCGTCCATGTTATCATACTCTAATGTTTATGGATATATACATATATATATATATATATATATATATATATATATATATATATATATATATTTATCGGTATATGAACGTGGGACTTAACACGGTCTAGACCGTCCCTTTCAATTAAGAGGTCCGAACAAACCTTCCTTCGCTCCCTTCTATGCAATTAGCGAAATCAGATTAGCAGCGTGGCAATCTCTCCCGTTTTTTCCCCCTTCTAGTCCGGCCAAAATATCCCACACACTTAATTGGCAGAGCGAAAAAACTTCCCGCGCCAATTAATCGTTATCTCTACCGGTTGCACTATGAAAATCGGACGGGAGGAGAAGTTATTAGATATTTTTCGAAACTGTACGGCCCGATTTAATATAATTTCACTTAACGTTTCTATTATTTAATAAATAGGTATAGGTATTTTATATTATTTCTCGATCTTTTCATAACAAATAAATAAGCACTATCCAATTCCCTTTTCTTCCTAGAAACTTATTTCTCTTAGTGCGTCCTCACTACTGCGGTTTTCTGAGAACAAAATAAAATATATTTATTTATCGGATATCTTTTTCACGTCTTGGGTTTCGCGTGGATTGAATATAATCGTGCTTTGCCATCTTCCACCTCCGCTCACCGATTCGGCCCCGCGCTAGACCGGTTTCCGCTTCTCGCCAACGTCAGCAGCGTTACGTCAGTAAATTAGTGATGCGGCATCGATGAAGCATCCCCAGAGGGGACGCCGGTATGGGCCCGGCGACCCCACGGCCCTAGCTCCCATTAACTCCGCCCTAATTAACAATAAAGGACCATCGCCTATGAGATGGGTCTTGCCCACAAGGGACAGCCCCATTGGAAATGCGTTGTCTTGAGAAATCGCTATTAATGAGCGGCCATTAGAAGAACCGTACAATTTATCTACATTACAATTTATGGTATGTAAAGAATTTAATTTTCTCGTGTAATATACTCTATTGCAGCCGTTATCCGTTTTAAATAGGAATGTGTTAAACAAAACAATCACAACAAATGTGGTCTATGCTTATGTATACATATCCGCTTTCCGGGCTTTACGTTTTAGAACGTTACTGTTCGGATTACTGAAATTAAAAAAGGATATATCTCTGGTAATAATATAATTATATTATAAATACTCAAAGATTTTGGTTGTTATATTTTTTTTCGGAAGATCCGGGTAGGTTTCGAAAAATCATTAGCCTTTTATTGTCTCGGGAAAGCCTCCCGGAGAGTGAAACGTAAACGGGTAATATTCTAAATTATCATTCCAATTAGTCTTCGGGGACTATCATTCAATTAGCCAACAATTATTTGGGGCGGGGACAGGTTTACGAGCCCGATAATTGACGATATTAAATTTCCTGATTAAGACATATATTGGCCTCTTGGATTTGAAACTCTGAGACACTCTTTGCGAGTGTTAGTATTCAATGGATCAATGCATATGACATGGTTACACCCCGAAAACTCAATACGATTTCTAATTTATTTATATATAAATAATGAATAATATAATATCAAGTCAATATAGTAATTAGTATTGCAATTTAGTGTTATTATTTGAGGTACTAATTATCGAGTCAATTACCGAATCAATTTTCGCCCAACCGGGCGGTGGACAATATCCTGGAAATTGGAGGGGGAACAAATAATCAAAGGGGTTGACAGAAAATCGTTTGCCTTTACTTCGTTATTTAATTTTTAATAGAGAGCGATTAATGGACAAACACAATGAGCATTGGGTGGGTGGACGGTTCGGCAATTCGATAATGAGTCGGCTTCGATATTCCGGGTTTTACGTTTTAGAAAGTTGCTGTTCGGATTACTGAACTTGAAAAAGAAATATATCCGGTAATTCTGGTGTATAATTTGGTCAAAATGTTTTATATCAATGCGAACTTTTCAGCCTTACGATCGAACTGATATTCCTATGAACTACTGTGACAATTCGATTTGCCATCTTCACCTTAAATACCCTTGGAAATGTTTCGGAATATACAGAATATCATGCTGTAACTAAAGTAATATTAATTTTTAAATTAAATTATGTTCATTTCATATTTCAGGACAGACGTTAGTGTGTTATGGATTGGAAAATATTTCCCTTCCTCTTAGTTAAAAACCGAGAGGTGTAAAAGAAGGGCCCATTGAGTTACGACTCCTGGACTATCTGACAGGGGTCCCTTTTATTTCTTAATTAGATTTGATTTTACTATTAAATAGGACCTCGTATTTGAAATTTAAATCAGGAGCCCCATCTTAAGAACCTAATTTAGAACCGATGTCCGGCCGCCAACTTCACTATTTTTTTTCCGTTCCTTCCGCTCCATATTCCTTTCTTACTTATTCCACCGAGTCGTTTTCAATCGGCCGGCTAATGTTTTGTATTTAACAAAAGCTTGTCGAATACAACTATATAGGATGAAAATATATAATTAAATATTATTGGTGGCGTTAATAGCAAAATTAAACAACACCGAGGACGAGCACTAAGGTGTCTCGTGGTTACCCTCAGGAGGGTTTTTGAGACCCATTCAAACCGCAATTAACGGAAGAATGGGATATGAAAATTTAAAAAAAATCGGATTAGTCCATAAGGGCTTAAGGTAAATAGTCTTTGGGTTTATCAGGAGTGTTTTTATTTTTTATATAATATTCAAATATCAGGCCTATTTTTACACTGTACGCGGCGTGTTAGGCGTTTTCAATATTACAACTCCCACGGTCCTTCCTGCGGCGAATTTCCGTCCTTAGCCCGTTGTGTAGACTCCCTCTGCCCACCTACCAAACCCACTGGAATACAAAAACGGGATGTAAGTAATGAAACCGGACGTCCCGGTACGGCCGCCCAATCCAATCCTGATTCCTGTGGGATGCCTCGGTGGAGGGTTCACCCTATGAAAAATTCCAACCTTTATCGGTAGGCATCCATAATTTAGCCGGCCGACGTCCTTATTAGATTGGAAAACGGGGTCCTTTCGGGTCCATGGGGGGGGGGGTGGATTTCCATCCCGTCCTGGTATGGTCGGCGTCGCCCCTATCCTGGAAAAACTGCGAAATAAATAAATACTAGATTCTTCTGTACTAAGATAAGAACTCGAGTTGATGTTATTATCGTCTGTTTCTGTTTCGTCGACAGAAAATAAGTACTGCGGGCTCTTAGTGTTGAATTGATAACAGCTGGGTTCGAACGCCGCCGGGTTTTGTCTTCAACCGCGAACCTCAACGGGCAAACAACTCCTGAACTCCCGGCGTTCTCCGGTTCTCGAAAATCGTCATCGAGGCAACCCATTTAGGAACCTAGGCGCGGACAGGTGTAGGGAAGAGCGTAGGGCGAAACAAAACACTGAGGACCACTAGCCGAGCTACTAAACTAGCTCAGGTTATTGCGCCTCTCGACTTCTTCCTTCCTCCCTCTCATTAATGCGCTTCGTATCTAGTTAACATTTAAACTACAAATTACTGGCAAGAGTTCCTAGAAAGAGACCTGGGATCCCACCTAAGAGTTAGTTCCACATTATACGGTTTCAGTTTCAAAGCCGGGTCCATAGATATGTTGCTAGACGGGAGTGAAATATACGGCCAGTAACACCTCAGTGTTATTTATCGAAAACAGCGACAAATGAATTTATATATAAATAAATTTTTTATCGATTTAATTTTTTATTTATAGTTTATCATCATATAGCTGGTCGAAGAAGTATCATTTTTATAAAATAGTGCTCTACTATAGTACACAACCAACTTCCAAAATTAGACAGGATTAAAATTCCAGCCATCGTCAGTAGCATTCTGTTTGTGATGTTCTAGCCCCCTATATGCCGCTTTTTTTATATTATTATGAAGCTACATCTACATTGGCCTATTTTACTTCTATTCCTTATACGTATATAAATCTGCCCGTATTACGATTTTTTCAAATGACTCGATTAGCGGAATCAATTCTTCTCGCCTTTGTCGAACATCAACCGGTCTATTGCAGAGAGCATGAGTAACGGCATAAGAACCTGTTATCGATGCCTTAAATGAATGAAGTAGGTCGAGAAATACTGGCGGCGGAGAAACCAGTCGGGGGATTGAGCCTGATCGAGACTGGATTTAATAAAATGTAAATTCTCGACAATACATCTTACTGTCGCTACCATGTCTTCCCAGAGAGTTGTACACGTGCTACAACTGAGGTTCTGACAGTAAAATAAATCCTGAAATAAAGCTCCCGACGTAATTTCGAATATCATTCCCCCTCCCTTTCCCCTATTGACCGTTTCGAACCGACTGTTGATCCAAAGGCGTGGAATTCGCGGTGGTATTTTACCAGAATTTTTATTTTCATTTTTTCAAACCGTTCGAGTCCCGCGGAAAGAATTTTGTTCCGCGGGCTTCAACGTAGTCTCGGTGGAGTTCTGGAAGGCGATGATGGGAGGGGGGGGGTCTCCCGGTCGGAATGAATTACGGCGTGAAGTATCTCGAACGTCGGCCGATTCATCGAAGCGATTCGATTGTAATCTACAAGAGGTTATTACACCGTTCCAACGGGTTTTAACGGGCCGCACGGACCAACACAGTTTTATATCCTTCGTTTGTGGCGTTCTTGACATATTCTTAGCGCTCACACGCGGTCACAGAGGCATTGTAAACCGTAATACAGTTGTGATTGTACTGATTTATGTGTACTTTTGTGAATGCCACGTCACCTAAAAATTCCTATAACTATATTTCTATATAAAATACATATAATATTTGATCTAGCTTACTTTTATTTTAATTAATATTTGTATTTTTCCAACCGTTGTAAAATTTTACTTCCATTCACTGAAAATATGATTAGTGTAATTGAAAGTGCGGAAATAACATGTGCTTATTACTTAATGACGTTACCGAAATGTTTACGCATTTTTAAAACTCAACTGGAATTTTTCCATAAATTTTCAAAAATGATTTAGGAAAAAATTAATTTTCTTATTTTTTTCAAGTCACTGCGAGTTTTTTTCCAGTTGATATACTATCAGTTTAATTGTTATGAAATTTGTGTACGTAACTTAGCAAACCCGAGAGTTTAATGGAAGGATTCGAGTATGAGCGCGCGCGCGTCTGTTTGTTGTTTTTACGCCAATCCGGGAAAGTGTAGTCGGTGAAGACGCGGAGGTTCGGTGAGAGGCCAGCGTTCGCTTTCACTAGCGGGGACAGATGGCAAACGCGGTGGAGGACATTATGGTGCTTTTTTTCGGAGGGGTCCTCGGGCCCGACACTTCCCAAAAGAGGCATGGGGAACTCGAAATAGCGTTAATGTACGCGGGTTTCTACTACTCGCCATCGTCAGTAGCGCATTCCGGTTCGAATCCTGTTCGTTCATCATCGCTGTCAGACGATTTTTCTCACCCCTCTATTTAAATTCAACGTTTCTAATTTAACGCGCGAATTTTATTTTCTATTCGCCATCGTCAGTGGGGCGCTTAGTAGTGGAGACAGGATGCTCCGACATGGGTAGGTGCTTCACTAATTTATTGGTGGAATGCTACTGAAGATAGCTTTTTTATTGCATTCTCACATTTCGTTGGCATGCGTGAAGTTTTACACACAAAACTGCCAGACTAGTGGGTTGATCATAGATAGCACTTGGGACCAGGCCAGCAATGAAACGAATTAAACAATAGATACGGTTACTTACTTATTTAAATTGTGGATCTCACACCGCCCAATTCTTAAATGGAAAACTAAAACGATCGCCTACGCCAGCATAATTTATGTAACACGATGATCGTTCTCGTTTCTTGAGGGTTCATGTAACGGGTTTTTTCCTGAAACGTTATCAGGTGCGTCACTTTTTGGCTGTGGAAACGTTCAACGCGGTTTTACATAACCGGCCGACTTTTCGCGGCCAGTTTTGCATCTGTTTGTCTCTCTTGTCTGTCATGAGCTCGTTTTATCTCTTTTGCTCAGAAAACGGAGGAATTATTCTTTGGAATAATGCTGTTGTTTTTTCTTTTTAGCCTTCGGGTAAACGATTCGCATGCGTTGGCGTCGCGTTTGAAAGAATTCCTGATAAAGCTGGGATAGTAAAGAGATGTTCACTTCTACGAGTGAACCAGTTGAAATTTTTTCAAGAAATATTCGATCTACCTGCCCAATCCGCTCACTCAAAGAATATATACTATATTATATTTCTATATATAATATATATTTCTATATTATATATATATATTTCCTCGATCGTCCAAATAATACGAATATTTATTTGAAGCGTCAAACTTGTTTCAAGAAGCCCTCTCTTGTTAGCCCCGGATAACGGTCGAGTTTGCGGCTCATTGTCCTCGGGGGAAGTCCGGGATACCCAGGAAAGGGAAGACCCGTTAACGGATTTCAATCACGGATTTCGGAGTCAAAACCAGGGGTAAGAAAAAGGGCAACTGGAAAGTGTTCTCCCCCCGCCGGTCTATCCTAAAGACCACTACCTGGAGCTGTTACCTGAGCCCACATTGCCGTCCTTCTCCGCATTTGACCGTTGTTTGCAAATTCCTTGGCGTTTACACTGTTTTTATTGATGCCCGAATTCGAATCCCTCGGCCAGGCGGACCTCCTTGCAGGTGCTAAAAAGGAGGAAAACAGACGGCCGAATTCTCAAAAATGTATATTTTATAAGCGACAAAAATATTGCCAGTATGTAATTTTTCAATTTAATTTTAAGTCGCGACTAACATTTTTCAATAATATTCAGTGACAGTCCGATTTGATAAATCAATCGGAAAGACTATGGATTGAGCGTTGATTAAGATTAAGCGTAGTCCAAAGTATCGCACTTGATTATCAATAGGAAGTTGGGACCGTTTCAGGAAGACGGGAGAACAGTAGCTCTTCTGGTCCCATCGTAAAACTGTAATTAATTAACCCTTTGCTGACTTTGGTAGGGACCATAACACTTCGCGTCCCCAATTAACAGTTTTCGGCCCAACATCTGTACGGCACATGCATGTCGAAAAATCCCAAACATGCTTCTAACTCCCGACATGAAAAACGTACCTCATAAACAATCCTTTATGGGTCTGTCCGCCGGTTGATAGGTGGAACGAAATATTGCTTAGTATCCGAAATTACGATACAAAATTTTGGGTCACACGATTTATTAAATATTACGTCTATTGGCAACAGAATATATTTCATCATTTGCGGCCAATCATCGATAAAACCAAATTGGGCCGCGTTATCTCTAAGGTCATTGCGAATAGATTGCCCGACGACTTCACTGTTACGCCCAAACTTCTCAACCATTTTGAGAGATGTTTTGTCAATGTATTTAATAAAGATCGGTACCCAATTGGGTACCGTCCAAACCGTGAGTTGCGCGTATTAGGCATTTGAAGACGAGTTAATTTAATTTTTGTTTAAATTCGAATCACGCGATAACGTCTCGTATAAATCCCCTGGTTCGATAGAATTGTCGGCGCTGAAATGACTAACAATGATCATGAACAATATAATATAACGATGGCCTCGCAGTAAAATCCGCCATTCCGATGACAGGGCGTTTTAGAGATAACTCGGAGCAATTTCATTTCTCGGACCGATTGTGCGAAAATCACGAGAAACGTTCTCAAGAAATAGGTTGTAAATTGTACGACCTGTAATTGTACCGCAATTTTGGAAACGAAGCAATATTTCTTACCCCCGTTCCGGCGAACAGACCCGTGAAGGATTGTTTATGAGGTACGTCAGGTATGTTTTCCTTGTCGGAAGTATCATTTCAGGACTTTTCAACATGGACATGCTGTACAGGTGATAGGCCGAAACAAGGTACCGATCTATTTGCGATATTTGGAACGAAATAAACATTATGCGATAATTGGGGGTGTGACGGAGCGTCTGGAATTGCCGGTGTTGATTGAACGATCACACCAGTTTTATAATAGGACCGGCAGTATATTTGGAATTTTTCGTTTTATCTTCCAGCTCCTTTATAATCTGCGGGCTCCGACGCTACGTAAGGAGAGAAGGGCAGTTTTAATTCTTCGAGTTGGATAAGGAGTGTCCAGGTATTTCTACACAGGTAACCAGTATCAGTCTGACCTGGGATTGGGATGGGCAGGCGTTGATCCCCCCGGACGGCCAGAATTTTCCTTTCGGTGAACCATAATTTTCAACAACCCGGAGTATAATTTTCCAGAAGATAATTTTCAACAATGAAAACAGAAGACAGTATCAGTAGACAGTACCTATTTTAATTATAGACAATATGAAAGCTGAGTGTCGTCACTCCTCATTAGATCGTACGACAGACTGAATGCTGCTGACGATAATAAAAAGCCAACACCGATCTAGCTTAGTCGAGTCCGAATTAAGTGAGAATATTCCAAACTGATAACATAAATTATTTATTCCAATGTTGTTTTATACATGGTTTAGTGATGTGCAACATGAAAACACTGTGAATTTCAATAACATTTTTTTCTCTTCACAAATGGACTTATATTTTTCCCCCCTCATACCTGATCTTGTTGACCTCTTATGCAAAAGCCGAATGGATTGAATTCTTCACTATATAAATATATACCTTTGGGGAAACGTGTGTGTATATGTAGGTTAGAAATTGGACAATATTGACTGTTGAGGAGTTGAGAACCCGCGGAAGGTTTCGGGGGGGAGGCATACCTGGATTCCTTTGTCAGTCTCAGCAAACTTCAATTTTGGGGTGTACGAGAGTGCGTGCTTGCGCGTGAGCGTACGCGCTTTCCCCAAAAGCCCAAATACGGTGAAAACCACCGCATAAAGAATAAAGTGGGATAGCTTATTTTTCTAGTCCTCGCGTCCCTCCGATGCGCCCGCTTTAGATATTCACAATAATTCAGGTATAGAAACGCGTTCAAATATGGGGGGATACCTTTTCTATCCTTTGTGAGATCTGGGATAAGTCAATATAAATAAATAAATATATTAGAAAAATAAATATTTTTCATAACCGAGATAATAAATTATTTGGAACTAATTATGTCAGATTTCTGGTATTATATTGATGGGAAAATCCCATTGAAGAATCGTGACAACTCTATTTTTTCTTTCTTAGAAAATTAAAAATTTAAACCTTCCGATATCTTCCCCATATTTTTACTTATCGTAAGTAACTAACATTTACATTCAAAAAGAATAATAGCTTCATAACTGAAACGACTGAAGAGATACATACTCGATCCTCAGGATAATTATGCAAGAGGTATTAACCAATAAAGTATATATTATTGGAAATTTAATTTAATTAATTTAATTTAATCTTTTGGACGGGGAATTTAGTTGTAAGTCCTATCGTGACATTCAAGTGCTGCCTCATATGCCCATTGTAAAAATGGAAATTACGTCTGTTGTGATACAATTCATAATTGAAGTCGGGTGGCGGCTATGCGTGTGCTTCGCGAACCGGTGCTCGTATCGAAAGTAAAAAATGACATATCGGGAAACGGAATACAAAGAAAAGAGGGCCGAACAATTACAGAAAGAAGTTTAAAGAGGAATGCCCATACCGGAAATATGCTATTGTATGTTAAGAAGCCCCCTTACGAAGCAGCTGGTCGACCGCACGCCCGGAGTTTTCGCAATGTCCGGCCTTAAACGGTACAGTCCGATTTACTACAGTTTACTTTTTTCTTTGAATATATATATATATGCGAAAATATATTTTCCTAGGGATAACCATAATATAAATCAATGTAAGTAGGCGGGCGCCCAGATACTCGACGTCTGGTAACAGCGCTGTGCCGAGGGAACGATCCGGGTTCAGACACCAACGGGGGACGAGAAAACATTTTCTTAAGGATTGCGCAACGACAATACTGGTTTGTGTTGGGCTTTGGCGGCCTACGGTCGTCCCTCGAAATAGCGAGGTCTCTACGGCCGGGTAATGTCCCGGGGCGGGACAATGCTCCCTTTTGTGATTGGGGCCTTGCGTAGTGTCGGGGGTCGACCCCCGCACACCCCTCCAATTCAGGGACAGGTGTCTTTTTCTTCGACACCTAACTTTAATGCGGCCACCCCACCGTCACTTTGACACGGCTACCTGTTGCCAAAGGCGTTATATACCCCGGCGGTGTTAATTTCTCCAAAATGTTTTTTTACGACGCAAAAGCCTACATTCGGCGGGGGCGGGGAGGAGATTGGGGGCAACACTTAGGCTGTGGGATTTACGAGCCCTTAGCGACTTTATGAAAACATAATACGCCCCGATAAGGCACTGCTGGCTATAGAGCCATTCGACTTTATTTGAGGGGAGATAGGTTAATGGGAAAAAGGATGAAAATATTTCGTCGATAACTTTCTCGGGGAACAACCTTTCCGACCCGTCAGGCTCATCAGTGTTGCGCTCCTACATTTCTAAGCAAGTACACGCACATTCAATCAATCGCTAACTCCAGAACGCTCCAGAACCACTGTACGTTTAAGCGCTGCCTCCAAACGAAGCGAACCGATGAAGAACGAAGACGAAGATGACGCTCCACATTTTCTGCCGTATGTCAAGCTAGGTGTCAGAAAATAATTAGTTTACTTACGGTCAGTTTAAGAACCTGCAGATGGATCCTAGCGGAGGGAAAGTGTTTTGTCGAAATTGTTAATATAATTAAAACGAAATTAGAAAAACCCTACACGACAATGACAACGGCTGATGAAGACAACAACGTGAGAAGGTACGGAGCCAATTAGTGCGTTAGCGGGGCTAACGGCAGATTATTTATTCATCCTTTTCACTCATTGTCCGTGAGTGGGGAGGCTCGCATTGTATCTTGTTTGTATCGATTGTGTACATTGTCTTAATTGAAGTAACCGGAGACCCGGAAACCCGACACACGAGAGGGTCCGAAGGGGCCCCATTGTAGGCGTAGTTCAGTTAAAACCCTATTAGAGATTGTTCCGCGAACGATAATCGAATTAAATCTGCTTTTTTTGTTAGTGACGGGGGGATTGTTAAGGCGCCGGATGAGCTTCGGAGGGAGCGAACGTGGGACCACTCCCTTCCGGTTGGACTTGAGGCTGTGGTGTTAATTAACTTTTAATGTTAAAAAATATCGTATATAACCGTCAGAAAGTGGGATTATTCAAGCATTGAGAGTCGAGCAATATTGTATCTTTCACAGAACAAGATTATGACCAGTCATCATCTCCTTAACTCATTTAGTTATGAGTGTTATTTATAATTATTTTTATAAATTAAAAATGCGAGGATAACCGGAAAATATATTAGTATTTGCCGATATAAATCAAACTATTTTATTATACGCTTATATATTTAAGATTCAGCTTCTCACCGTAGTCAGTATTATATATTAGAATAAGTCTAGGACTTACAACAGCGCAATAGAAGGAAAATCAGTTCATTTTAGTTTATTAAAGGAAAGGAGCTTACTAACTCCTGGCCGTCTTCTCGCCTTAGTAAGTACGATTCCTGTCAGCAGTACAACAAATCAGTCCCTCCGTCCCATCATTATGTTATTTTCATAGTCTTCTCGCCAAATTACTTCAAACTTTTGACATCTCCAACTGTCCGTTTCTTAAAGAAAGGGAATGAAAAATGAGCATTACGGGCACACTTCTGCGGTCAACCGTTCATTGAGGGCGCATGAAAACATGAAATCAGTTGCCTGGAGCTCTGAATGGCTAACGAGAGGGGGGGGGGAGTGTGTTTCGGTCTTATAAAGCGATCGGACAAACGCCCCAATTAGCGGCAATTTAACATCGGTCATGAAGCCGTAAAACAGAGTAACGCTTTGACCGGGACAAATGGCCGGAGGGTGCCAGAGGTAAATGCAGGGTATCGGACTACTTAAACCCTCCCACCATTCACTCCCAAACGACGGCTACACCGCCCACTAGAAATATGACATCAACCTGGGTCATCACCACCGTAACCACACTTCCATTATCCAGTTTGTTCGCCAAATTCGGTTTTCAATAGGGAATTAACACGCTCCCCCTCCCGGAATATGTTACCCAGTGGAGGGAACGATTATTTTCGCGACCGAATTATAGCACTGTTAACATGTCTCCGTGTTGCAAATCTTTCGCCTAGTGACGGTTAATCTTCATAAAAAAAATGTTCACGGCATATTTAATTGAATGAAAAAGTTACAATGTTCCGTACTAAACTGGGGTGTCTTTTAATTGCAATGAAATAGCGTACGATTTTCAGTTATTATTTATCAGTACCTGAATAATTCAAGATAAGCTTCTTGCCAGTGTGCGTCTGAGTAACATTTTAGCGATGTCAAAAGAACGTACAAAATTATTAGCCCCAAATAAGGCCGGATCTGTAGTCAAGTCAACTATAACATCTCAATGCTATTGTGTTTGTGTGTGTGTGTGTGTGAGCGCATGTGCGTGTGCGCATCCCGACGATATCTCAAGCAGGGCAGAACGTAAGACCGCCAAATTCGACATATTCATTGCATAGCTACAATGGGCCCTAACGGGACCGTTCCGCGTTCGGACTCACGGAACAGGCCGAGGACCGGTATCTACATCGGGATTTTTACATATTAAAATGAGGCTTCTTACCACTTTTGTGTTTGGTTTTTTCCCCGCCCCTTTTTAGAGCGCGTCAAAGAAACGCCACGGACAAAGAAGCGCCAACCGGGTACGCCACATGTGGTTAGACACAGTACTTAATAAATACCCGGTGTTTTTGAAGGGTTTTTTTGGGTTTTAATTTTTTCCCTCTATGTTGAAAGTTGATTTAAAACAATAAATATTGTATTTTACTGGCTGTGTAGAGAGCAAACGAGGATCATCGTTCTATCGCTGCAATGTAGTTTAATTAGAATTAAAATTGTATCCAATTAGTCGGTAGCATTGAGGGTGTATTATATGGTTCCCCCTCAGGGGGAAAACCTTAATCTGGAGCTTATGGATCGCTGTGATTAAATAATAGTCCGCTGAAAATTATCGGACAGAAGAGTGGCAAAACGAGATTCGGCTACCAAATAATTTCCGTAGCACAAGCGAGGCAAGTGATAGGTCCGAAACGGCCCCGAAGTAAAAGGCCGTAACTCAATATGTAGCACTGAATTAAAATTATATCTTTTCACGAAAAACAATAATCATCGTAATGGAGGCGCTCTGGAAAATGGTCGATTTTGGGCAAATCACTATGTTTCTTGGAGTTTTGGGGGCGGTGGAGGGACGGACCCGAGATTGTTGGGGCCTCCAATAGGTAATTTATGGCCTCGGGGTGGCATACCTGTCAACGGGGCTTAAAACAGCATTAAAACCATCATTAAATCCTCCGCGTTTCCAATCCCAAATTCGATTCCCGAAGTCGGAGCCAGTTGTTGTTGAAGGGCTAGGAAAAAAAATTTCTTGGAAAAAGAATTTCCTTATTCCATTATGGATTATTGGTATGTACGTTAGCGTGCAATGAGAAAGCTGTCAATTACTCTCTAGGGCTTGGAACACTCGATTCCTCTACTAACTGAATAACGCCTCAATACAGCGCTTTTCTATATTTTCGAAATCATCTGTATATTCGAAATCATATGGGTGGGGGTGGGGTTGAATATCCGGGGTCGAAAAAGTTTCTAATCGTAGAC
Source organism: Lethocerus indicus (assembly GCA_019843655.1). Lineage (NCBI taxonomy): Eukaryota > Metazoa > Arthropoda > Insecta > Hemiptera > Belostomatidae > Lethocerus > Lethocerus indicus. Next base: position 32,892,848 of record JACDQD010000001.1, read on the forward strand.
TTTAATTACGCACCCCCTGTAATTCTCCTTTGGGTGAGCGCGGATCTTCCGGTTTGAAAACGACGTTTTCAAACACCGGGGCTCGGTAATTAAACTCGGAAATTGGGAGGTCGGTACTTTCTTTCAAGGTATGTCCTCTCCAAACCGCTTCAGGTAGAGAAGGCTGGCTCGCTTTATCGAAAAGCGGGTAAGGGCGTCCAATGCCACCGTTTCTTATTACTATGTCCAAATATTGGACATACGCCCGATTTACCCAAACCCCACTGTGTTCCTGGGGACAATGTACGGACAATGTCGGGGTAGCCCCCGGGTGAATTAGTGTCAAATGTTCAATTTTATAATTCAGTGTATGCACGAAGGGTAAATGTTTGGGGATTTGTATGGTCAAAATTCACCGCTAGACGGTCATCGCTAGTACGATTTTCTGTTCGCTCTACGGGTTTCGTCAGTCATACATAGCGTAACACAGAATCGATGTAAAAATGGTAATTAGACCATAACAAATTTGTTTCAGTCTTTTTTGAACCTTTTTTTTATTGTACAATCAACTTCCAGTATTTTAATCTATTTTTATCACGCAATAATTGTGTAAAATACAATAGAGACTTTCCAGTTAAGTAGGAATACAGAGTATCGTTTATATAAAACAGGTTAAAACCTCCCTATCCCCCAACCCCTTCTGTTCTATTACCCCTGTCGTTTGCAGGCCGACACCGATCAAATAGGCCGTTATTTATTTTTTTTTTTTAACGAATCATTTATTTCAGTAGAGCAAATGTATTCGGGGTCCACCTGATAGAGGATACTGGCAGTCAAAATAAATATGTAAACGGCAATGCCTCAATTCCCCTCCTCGTGGATGTGAATAATGCGTCAATTGAAATTCAATGTTTTCCCCGGTCGAGTGCACGTGACCACGTACTCCCCGATTGTTAAAAGTGAATTCATTTAATTAATATTATATCGATGCCATTAGTCTTAGTGAAGTCCATATTATGAAAACAAAATTCCGGTTTTATGCGCGGATATAAATACAATTATATCTCTAAGCACTCAACTGTGTGGTCCCATTTGTGGTCTGCGAACTGTAAATTATCCAGGCAACTATGAACGTCTGTGGTGTTTTACCAACTCCAACTTCGCTTGAGCATGACGAAGATTCTATAAACTGTACTTTTATAAATGCTAATTTCGATAGAAATCTGCAAAAATCCGAAAAAAGAATTCCGAAGAAAGAACATTTTTCTATGATACAAATAAAGCTTTTGCTTCGTTCGGAGAACATTGAAAAAAAGATTTTGGAATCTTTGGTAAGAAAAATGAGTGTAATCCAGTGCAGGGCATATTATTGTGACGAATCCACTTGAAAGAGTCGGATCAATAACTGACGAATTCGTAGGACAGGAATGTAAACATAAACAAACTAAAGCAAACCTGCCTTTCTCCTATGGATCAGCCAGTAGCTAAGTGCATTTACTGTTCGAAATTACGAGGTGTGCATATTCTAATATGCTGATACGGTTTTCGTGTACGATTTCTGCAACCGTTGTTTACACTCCTGTATGTTGTTTTACTTTATTCGTCTGTTTTTAACTATGCAAAAACCAGGAAATCTCCGCAGGACTGTTATCTTTTTCGAACCGCCTATAACCTCCCATTTAATTTCGGAACGAAACTCCTTCATGTTTCATTATATAACATAGGATTATCAACCATCTTTAGCACGCAATGGCTGACTACCAAGCGCTAAATACTGAATTTAAACCAATAGTGACAGGAGACTACCAGGGTTTTCGCCTATAAATTAATTAGACATTTTGGAATTCATTCTGAATACTATACCTGAAATTTATTTTTTAAAACTGGAAAGAATTACCGGTTAGGTTTTATACGAGGCCAAAACGGTGCATGAATGCTTGTCGTCCGGGATCGATCCTCTCGGTCTCTCAGCCCTTTAAATATTAAACGGACCGCAGTTAAACTTCAGGAGGAAATTTACAGCCGGGCATTCAGATTTGGTTCTTCGTTACAGAAATTGTCTATTACGGAGAGTGGATCATCACCCAGGTTTTATGACTCTTGCTCTATAATCCGATTCAGTAATAATGCAGCTCAAAATAGAGCTCTGAAATTGTATGACTAATAATTCACTCCTTCAGTTATTAATTAATTGAGGATTACCCGTGTGGAACACTGGGACAGCTTTGAAGCAATAAATGTCCATTTAGTGAATTACATATTTAAAACACTTAATTACTTCTCTATCGGTTGTCGCTTTAAAGTTGTTTGGGTATAAACGATTTCAGTACTGTATCGCGCTGATGTATATTCTAATGTTCAATTAGACAATGATTTTTTAATTAATTTTATTATTCTAGTTATTAATGTCGCTTAAATTATTTATTCCGTTGACCTTATAACCAACCATCAAACATAATAATACTGATAAAATATGAAACATACTAATACAGCAATTGTAGTAATGTCAACAGTGGGATACAAACAGTAGAAGTAATTTGGAAAGCTAGATAGAATAGAACGTGTTTATACACATGTTCAATTATACATCGAGTTTTTGATCCACTCTAGATATTATAGAAATACATACATAATATATAATTTATCTAACATGGTACATTATAATTTATTCTATATCAGCGCTCCTGAATGAAATCAATTTACTTAGCTTGGAGGCTTTCAGAAAATATTAATTTATGATCATAAAATAGATAAATATATTGGTTTGGACTAACATAGTTCTTTCGATGATAATTGATATTCTATCAATACCTGATTTCTATATTTCGTGTTATCATTTTGTTTCAAATAACAAATACAAGAGGGGGCAATAGAACCGGCTCTGTGACAACGCGACATCGCTAATTCAGTTTTTTTTTTAATCGTCCATTCAGAGTATGGAAACAATCGGGCGAAATACGCATTTGTTCCACGCCGGGAACATAAATATTCATACGGTTTACAAACGAGGACCGGGCCGGTAAAACATCTCTCTCTCTCTCTCTCTCTCTCTCTCTCTCTCTCTCTCTCTCTCTCTCTCTCTCTCTCTCTCTCTCTCTCTCTCTCTCTCTCTCTCTCTCTCTGATAGGTTCGAAACGTTTTAATTAAAGGCCCAGGGAGCGTCTGAAATAGACAGCGGCCCTGATAGATACCACCTTCCGACCCCGGACGTAGGAAATTACATTTATGGCGGCCGGAGGGGGCCATAAATCTCATCTAACCGCGCTTCCTTCTAGCGACTCATTGTTGCCCCGGGTCAGACTGTAAAACACTTTTTTCTAAGTATAAAACACATATTATATTGTAACAGAAAATAATGCGCATACCGCGCTTAGTACTTTCGCAAAATGAAATTCGTGTGACCTCGATGTAAACAATTTAAACAATGAAACACATATAAAAATACTCGAGGAAAATCCATTAATAAAAAACTCAAGCTTTAATATTGGTAATGAAAGTACTGTACTGGAGGGTGATTGATTTTTTCGGTGCTTATTAATTTTGGTTCATGGATCGTTGTAATTTAAGATATATGTATTTAAGAGTAGATATAGAACATATGTAAAATCGTAAAATTTACATTTTAAGGTAGTGTCGGCGTTAGTGTTCTGCTTTCAAGCCATGATCGGTAGCACATCGCCTGTAATATAATTGGGTACTTAGGGTTCGAGTGCGGCTAAAACGTCACGTTCGGCTCGGTTTACCTATGGACGGGGCAAAACAGAGCAGATAAAAAAGAAATTGCGGGTGAGATGAGAGGTCCTTTCGTACTTTTATGGAGCTATTAATTATCTTCACGGCCATTAACTTATTTTTTCCTTTCGTTTCAGTAAATAACCCATGTCGCGCCCCTCCCCAACCCATCGAAATATTACGTTCAGTTAAAAAGCGAAGAATAAAATTTTCATTGCCCCGGTCGAGGGCAAAGAGATGACCGGGGTCACAAGAGTGTTATTGGAAAAGGGGTCCTTCGCGGTACCGCTCTGGACAAGGGGCTTTAATTTGCCCCCCAGAAAGAAGCAAAAAGTTCATTGACTCGGAATATCGGAAAGCCGCCCTCCACCAGCCGACGGCCGGCTCTCCCAATGTCCGAGGGCAACAATACTCTTTCCGAACCAGGTAGGAAGACCCCTTCCCTAGACAACAATAACTGTTGTTGAGGCCTCTACCCCCCTCCTCCCCGACCAAAACCAACGACGGGTTCCCCTGTAATAACAGGCGAGTTAGGACGAGTTACCTTACAGAGTTTTTCCCTTCTCTCAACGCGGGTCCACACAATCTCCTTCCCGGTTTGCCTTTTTCCGCATCGGCGGAGACGGAAAACCCCTCCCCCCGGGGGTTCTACGCGTGTACGACGCCCCGTTTTACTTAGAAGTAGTTTAATGCCGGAGTATTATCCATCTTCTGTCCCCTGTCGGTGTTTCGATCGTTTGCTAATATACGAAAAGACTGCATTTACCGTGATTATGTTTTCTCGCTGGTTTCACTAGCTCTTTTCGTGAAGTCGCCTGTGGGAACTCCGCGGCCTAAGAAATTTAAAACTTCGAGTCCCTAATTTCCACCGGACTCCCCCAGACTTCGCGCGAGTTTCCAAAAACTTTATATTAAAGCTTTTTGGTCGCGTCCCTCCGGAGTATTACAGATTTTATCAATTCCGCACATAGCGTGTACGGTGGGAGGAGGGGCGCACACAGGTATTATGCTCGGCCACGTAACCCCCAACAACTAACCCCCCTTCACCGAGCGGATAAGATATTTTATTTGCGCCCGGGTTTCAAAATCCCAAAGTAAACTCCCTCCGGCCCGCACTCCCGGGAATATATTCGGGATATATTCTCCTCTTCGGATTCGATTTAGTCGGAGTCATAAATTTCTCGGGGGGAGGGGGGCGGTCGGAGGCGGGAGGACCCTCTCGGGTTTAATATAAGGAGGCTACGGTATCTTCGGATCCTTGCCTTAGAGTGCACTCCGCCGGTATAATCGAGTTCGGACATTTTTCGGAAGGAAGTGGTATCAATTATATTTTCAAATCGGAGCGGTGTGCTCATCTGTATTGATTCCATTTCGAATTAATAAACAGATTCTCGTATTTTGACTCGAACCCGATAACTCTACTTTCTGAGGTAAAATTTACAAATACTTTATTTTTCTAAAAATAGTTTCTTTATTGCACAATGAACCTTTATTGCGGTACAATTGCGGAAGGCATCTGATATAAGATCTCTTCTTTAAATCCATATAGAATATCGAAAACAAAATAGAAACGCTGTTTAATGCATGGATACCTATCCATATGTGCGTAACATTGGTATAATAATCGGAAAATTTATAATAATCTGAGATACGATTGGCATGAAAGTACTGCCAGGCGACTGGTTCTTGAACATCTGAGGTTCAATTGTGAACGATTCTATCCCGTTAAATATATACGCGATATTTACTCAAACATGGGCAGGTACAAATTTTACTGAGCATTACGAGCACAGATTATACTATGCATTTAAAAAATCTTATTTCATATATAATAAACAAATTTGCATTTAGTTCCATTTCTATAAATATATGAATAGCGTACTCTCATTTTATATTTTTTTAGTTTTATTTCCTCTTCAAAATAAAATTTATAAAATTACAGGTTAAGGAAGCTTCCGTTACAATAATTTGAAATAGAAGAAAAGTTCGGCCCGCCGTTGGTATTTGAACCAAGATCAATTCGAACCAAGATTAATTAACAAAATAATTCCGAATTAATTCGTTGTCTTCAGTTTCATCTTTCTACTAAATTTATACAGAATTTTTTTTATCATTGTTGCTGATAGTTTCTCACAAAACATCTTAAAGTAGACTTGTATTCATTATCGCTATTGTTTAGCATTTGAGAATGGGCCAATGCAAACTAGGATGCAGGCCATGGTACTAGATAACGTCGATATGGTGCGCGGCTTCAGGCGCAGTGGACACATAATAATATCTCAATACCGATCGAAATTCAATTGCGGCCGATTTAATTGGAGGAGGGGATCGAAATACCCAGCTCGCATTCAAATGAGAGAAACTCAGAGGTTAAATTCCCCCCCCCCTTTCCGTTGTTGTTTTCTTGATTCGAATTCCTCCTTTCCGCCTCGACATTCGAGGGGAATCTTAAAGCGGAGTTTTATGGGCCGTGAATTTTATTTAATCTGTTTTTCTTTCGTGTCTTTTTTTGTTTTATCGTTTTCAGAGTACTCATTGTAGGGCGGCGGAGATCCGAGTTCAGACTACTGATGACCTGTCGGCCGTCCCAATATAATTAACTAAGTGCTATGCTATGGAAAACACACACACACACACATATATATATATATATATATACAAACCAATTTGAACATTCCAACCATAGTCAACTTAATGGATAGTGCCAAATTCATAGAGCTAGAATGGTAAAGGTAGGTATGGAGGAACTTGGTATCAATTTGATGTATCTACCCCCCCCCTCAAACCCTTTCTAAATTATGATAAAATTATGAATTTCACTTGGAAATCCTTTCTTCACATTGTTTTTCAATAGTGGAACAAAGTTTCCTCAATTAAAAATTTTTATAAATTAATTATACTTATTTATCATTTTAGAGTGTGGTATTATGTTTTAGTTAATATAAAAGTATATCGACATGCTTTTATGGAACAGGTTTATTTGTCTGCCTCTTTATCACAGTATTACTGGCAAGCTCATGCCTCGTGACATGAAAAGCGGATTTATAAAGGGATTTTTTTTTAACAAAATTACATATTTCTTAATTTGTCAATCACTCGTGTTTCAGGTTCAAAACGAACTTCGCGAAAACCCAACTGGGTTTTTACCGTCTTCACACATCGACACTTTCGGCAGGGTAATTGAGCGGTCCAGGTTTTGTATTCTTGCCACGGCTACTGAAGATGGCGAAGTGCTGTTGTCCCCCATCCCGAAAGCGGTGACAGACGGGTTCGTAAGTGGTACCGCCTCTTGGCCCTCAAGTCCCGGGAATGACAAGAGTAAATACACGGCTGAAAAACCAAACACCGAAGCCCTGGACTTCGGGAAACCGATGTCGCTCTTCAGACGGAAGAAAGTCAAAACTGTGTTATAATATGCGAGAGAATAATTGAAGATTGAGAATATAAATTAAGATAAATAATTTTTAAAAAAATAGATTTATTGGGCTGGAATCGTATCCAGTCTGGAGACTCTTTTTTGAAACCTCTACCAAAAATGTCTGTTCAGTGACAACTACATAATTTATCGGTAGCATGCAACTGGCGACAGTGAAACCCCGAAACCGGCATCAAACTAGTAAAACCCCACCCACATACGGATGCTTATATTCAGAACTTTATACGTACTGCTTTTTTTTAATTTGGTTCCTATATTCCCTCTTTTCCTCTGCCACTTCGGATAGTAAAAACAATGTTAACGAAATGAATTTATTTCACTAGTAATACTGCCAGAATCCTATTTCATCATGTTGGAAGAATCAATAAGCGCAATAGATCGTCACCAACATTATCAAACTAGATCATATTTTCCTTCAATCCTTCATGTTTTACATTCTTAATATTCATAGGAACTGAAAAATAACATTCCATTCAATGACAATATTTCATTTATTACGTTTAAACCTTCTATTTTCTTAACACGGTAAATGAAAAGTGTATAATTAAAAAAATTGGTGAAATTGAATAATGAGCCGTTATTGAAAAATGAGAAGTAAGTGTGGAAAACATAAGTCGGCTACATTTGGACGATTATTATTAGGAATAAGGTATATTAATACTGTAGATATAGATTTGTCCAGGTATCACGAATCTTAATGTAAGCAATTACGTAACGAAGTTTCAAGTTAGATAAAATTCAAATTAGATTGAAAATTCATATTCACATAAGATAAATGAATAAATGGTGAGAAGGAATATCAACGTGAGTGAGCGGGTGATATTAAAATTTCAGCCGATATTTTCCAGCGATGTTTTCGTGCAATTTCGGTCTCCAAAATTTACGAAAGCCACGTTGGAGAGGCGGGAGACGAAGGGATTAGGGAGACAAAGTCAGAGTTAAATCCCAAGAGGGGAGGATTTAATTCGCTGCCCTCGTCCAGCAGTCAGAGAGACAGTTGCTGACCGAGTATAAGTTTCCATTGTTCTAAGAGGACCAACACGTAACGTTCGGATCTCCTCGGTTTCATTAAAAAAAAATCAGCGGCTGAATTTTCTATTAGCCAACCAATACAGAAAGAATTCCAGGAATTAATTTATGATTCAATGATTTTTCGGTATTCGTTTCGGAGTAAGCCATTTGGGCATCGCGCCGTCGCCGGTAATATTCCGAAAAAGACGCGGATAAAACATGATTCCGAATTTTGGCCCTTATTCAGTTTGATTCAAGTGTAGCTTAAGTTCTCGGATTTTTATTGTATATATTCCCGATTATCGCAACAATATTGTTAAATATTCACGATCAATGTACCATAATATTTAAGTGTATATATGTAGAAAGGCCAATAGGCCGGTATGCATGTAGGGATCACCATTTGTATATCGTTTTATCGATGTATCATTTGTATTTAAATAAATAAAACTTGTTTGTATCTTTGTATCCGTTTGATTCATATTTTCCACAGGGAATATAATTGAAATGGTATAATGAAATATTATATTGTACCATATAAGCAATATGGCTGGTAATTAAAATATAAGGTGTTTAAACCGCTAGCAACGAGTGGACTGAGCAAATTAACAAATAAATTAACAGCTAACACAGAACTTCTGAAGATTATCTGACTAAAATGTAGAAGTTTTAATGGCATCAAAATTGATTCCCTTTCAGTCCTCTGCCGTTTTAAACCTTTCTATATGATATATCGGTAAAATCACAGTTAATGTATGCAGGGGTTCTCCACTTCCACATCTAGTTTTGGCCTATATTACTAATCATTCCCAATTACCCGATATTTTTTCTACGATTATATATATATTATTAATTAATTAAATTATCGAACACAATCAATTCCCCCGAGGCCGCCGAAAATAAATTAATCAAATGGATTTATGTATGGGGACCGCAAGAAAGCTATGTATGTTAGGGGTGTTGGAGGGTGAGCTAACGGATGGAGTTGGACGGTGCATGCTAATTAGGTGGATTCCCCCCTCTCACGTCACAATCCACGGCACAGTGTATGTCACGGGTATTCAGACATTCCATTTTGTACACGGTGAATATACATCCTGTATACACCTAAACCGTGGATATTCGGTTTTGTCTTCTCGTCCAGTGGTCCAGTTATCGGCCGGCGATAAGGTCAAAAGTTGGACGGCGTACAAATATCGATTCTGATCGTTCCAAGCCTCTCGACGTCTTCGGCGGAATCCCGTCGTGATGACGAAGCATCTCGCCGTAAATGTTTTAAAATTATAAAATCAATTCGTATGTATATATCTCAATGTAAAATGGATACAAAAATTCGTGACGCTGAACTTACTCGCTATCATCACACTAATTACTGTGTAATCGCAATAATGACTAAAGCGTATATTAATAGCTCAAATTAATATGGCTTTGGGTATAAAATAAATTGACTAAATGCAAATTAAGAAACTAGAATATATATAGGTTTCGTCTATACATTCTAATTGGTGGTGATTGCAGGCTGCTTCTTCAGTTGTGGGTTTTGACGTGGTTACTAATCGAAAAACGCTCAAGGAATGTTAATGTGTTCTCGCCCCAACTATCGCCTCTTCCAGCCCGGTGCTTTTTCCAAATAGGTCGTTGAGAAACGCTATTTCTTAATTTTTTTGGCGTGTATTAATTCGCACTGTTAATAATATAAAACCTTATGGTTCCGGGCTCTGCAGCGGCCGCCGTGTGCTACTGATGATGGCGAGCCGTAAACAGTGTCCTGCTAGAAGGCGGTTCTGGAGAGGAAAGTATATTTGCTTCTCTTTATGACTGATAAAAGCTACCAGCAATTAGGCCTCCAATTATTTTATATATATATACATATAGACTAGGCTAATAGGCATCATCTTAAACTAGACAATTTTCGGCTCTTCACCATCGTTTGTACTGAAGTCCGATTGCCTATCAAGAATCCGAGTGTTTTCTGCGGGTAGTAACAGTAACTGGAACTGCTATTTAGGACGGCATAGAGGGATGAACCGGTGCGTATATTCCGAACTCTCCCTCATATAGTTTAACCGAGACGTATTTGACTTCAATGCCGCCAATGCAAAACAGTTTAACGCTACTTGGCAGTGCTTCGAGCCATTGTCAGTTTCGCTAAATCTTTGCCGCCATCCCCTCCTCTGTCAGAGATCGGCCCAACTTTCCGGCGAAGCGGCGTAGACAACTTTTAAACCGAAGTTTAATCCTCATAACGCATGAATATCACGCTTAGTTATCTCGACCATAATTCTCCGACCACGTTACCGATAGAAAATTAATTGTAATATTTTGTAATCTTTCTATTTTTGATTCCTATCAGAGTGCGGAAACTTTCCCATCGTTTCAACGAAACGACTGGCTTCCAGTAAACTTCCAAGATGATGCGGAACGTCTTCGAAACCGTAAATTCTTTCAGTTACTTCATTTATTATTTACTTCTTCATCTAGCCCGACTTTAGCAGTCGCTCTTTGTAATTATACAAGACTGTATACATTTCGTGTGTCTATAGGCAGGTTTCGGTCGTTTTGTCGGTCGCTCAGTTCAGTCAGCTTTATCGCAAAAGTCTTGTAAGTATAGCGACGAACGTTATACTTATTTAATTTTCACTGTTAACGAGGCGGTAGCATCAGGCTCGTAATTAATTGTCAATCGTCGGATGCTATCAGCAATCACATCGATCCGAATATGTTGATGTTTCGTGGAGGGTACGACGGTGAAATCCGCGCAAGTGACACGAGCGAGGGACTAACCGAACGCTACTGAATATGGCAAGGAATCTGAAACCGGTCTAAACCAATATAGGCCCCCACTATCAGTAGATACAGGCTTGGATACGTTCCGCAAAAAAAATAATTTTTTTCATCATTAAGGTTCGACCGATACTGCCGCTATCGCGATCCTACACCTTCGGTAGTTGTTGGCCAAGCGCTATTGCCGCACAGTGTAGCGACAGGGCTCACCGTACATCAATGTTTTCTTTTTTCTTATTTCACTCCCACTCAAATCTAGACCGTGTCTCCGCTACTGCCATGACGAGAAACTAAAACCAGTCTAGCCCATGCACGATAAAATAATTATTAATATTTCAAATCGTTTCCCAAAGTTAGTGAGCTCCAGTCCGTTATAAACGCAGGCACTATCGATACCACTGGCCCAGTTCTAAAAGATGATCGAAAGGATTTCCCATAAATGACATAAAAGAGTAATTTGTGGAAAAATACACGCGGAAGTGTCTACGGAGCTAGGCTACTGACTACAGTGGCAATCCGAAACTCCGAAACCGGCCTGCAGTTACAGTCTATGACGAGGTTTTGTGTTTACAGTGCCTCCGCGGGGTTGACGTTAATATCCGTGCGGAAACAATAGATGGGGGCAGGGAGGGCTCCGCGTGAGCCACAACCACGGAGCCGCTTCGTGCGCTCACCATTTTCGGGGATTAATCCAAGTCCTCCCTCCGTATCCGAATCGCGTTCACCCAAATTACAGGCTCCATAAACGCGGGATAAATAAGTCCGAAAATCGTGTCATTTCGTAAGTTCGGTTCGTAAGTCCGCCTGACTTTTCGTGCTAACACGGAGCTCTCGTAAAGCGCCGACCCCTCTAGAACGTCCCAGCTATTTTTCGAGACTCATTGCATTTGAGATTACGAAACGCGCTTTGCAGCGCAAATACACTCGTCCGGTTTTACTGTCCCGTCATCTTCATAGGACGAATCTACGCGGATAGTTTTCAGATAATTTATGATTTGTTTGTCATAATTGTATTCGATATTAATATTAAAACACACGAATTCGTTCCGGAATTAGTTACGGAGGAACGGACCCATATTTTTACTGTTATTACTTTAATATCGTAGTTTAAGCGTTCTCCTCTCGCTGGTTTGGTCCTTAGCTAGACCGGTTACGGCTGCTCGCCGTCTTCATTAGCAGGGCAGTCACTTTGGTGCATGGGTCGCTTATGGGTCATCCTGTTTGCAATGTCACGTACTTCACACGTACTGTACAATTGTTTTGAGAATTCATCGGAAGTTACCTGGTCTGTCTTACTCCGCTCCGTATGTATAAAATGTATTTCAATTGTGACCGACCGGACTTCATATGGCGCACACGTCGTACGTTTTTAGGTACGTCTGCCGGGGCCGCTAGGAGCCCCGAAACACCGGAGGATTATCAAAATCTCAGAACCGAAACCCCAACGGTACCGAGAGGATGCAAATGGGGCGACGTTTCACACGTAGAGAGAACCCCCTCCCAGAACATATGGTGGTAAAAGCGTAACGCGGGCCCGGAGCAAAAAATGCGTTTTAGCCGAGGGGTCCCCCCCCCAGTCATCGTCGGGGAGTTTTTGCACCGGCCGACACCTCGGCCCCACTGTCGATATTTCCTCTCCTAATTAAATTATTTCGAGTTAGTCGAGGGTAGTCGGCGCCATTTTCGGAAGTGGCATAAAAGCGGGAGACGATTAGCCCGACGGGCACCGAAATAATAAATAGCGGGGTCTTCTCCGATCCATAAATATCGGCCGACGGATTTATCGGGTTATCGGGAGTTGTTCGGTGGGGCCCGGGTGAAAAATAGGTCGGAGGAGCGGGGCCGCGAGGTAAGGTGCATAATCGGCGGCCGTATCGCGGAGTCGGCCGACGGGAGCCTTCCGGTCTATCGGGAGCGGAGAGCGACTGCCGGAGAGGGAGGAGAAGGAGTGATAAAGGGAAGGAGGGACAAAGAGGGAGCGAGAGAAAGGAGGAGGACGAGAGTGGGGGGAGGAAAATGGAAGCCCGGCGGTTGGAGGAGGGAGCGCCCGCCCAAGCTGCGCGGCAGCCCTGGGCGCAAGTCACGTGACACCCCACACACACACTCCCGCCCGGCCCATTCCTCTCCTTGATTGACGTTGAGTAGTAAAGCATCGTTTGTCGGACGCGTCGCATCGTGTTTCGTCGCGCCAATAATTACTGTATGAACGGTCGCGCCATGGCCGATACCCGGGCGTTCGTCTACTCCAACCGCACGATAAAGTGATAATCGAGCCCGGACAGGACGGCTCCCGCGACCCGCACCTCCACATCTCCGAAGGCAAACCTCATTCGAATCGGGGCGCCTCCCTGAAGAAGACTCGGCTCCGGATCCGATAGGCCGCTCGACGTTACCGTGAAGACAGTGCGCGTACTATACCCGTCGGCACTTCACTAGAGAGCCCGACCCTCCGCTTCCCTGCTCCTAGACGGGAGACCGGAGTGGAATGGCTCAGCCCAGGGTGAGTTGACGCCCCGTCCGTGAAAAGTGTAGTGTCTCCGTGTCACCCGCTGCCAGTGAACCGACCACCGCCCTCCCCTATCTCCCACCGTACACCTTCGGCTCCCTCTCGGCGTCGCTGAAACCCACTTGGACTCCGACGGAGCTCCACTTCTTTCGGTCGGCTACTGCAGTCATCTTCGCCCCTTTCCAAATTTCAACCCCCCAGTCGCCATTTGTAATATTGATCTTAACTTGAAGTGGACTTTCCAACGACCGTCCGGTAATTGAGGACCTCGAGACGGCCGTTGAGACTCCTCCGTTTCTCGGTATTGTGTCAGTATCTTTCGGTAATTGCCGCTAATAGGAGGCACTCGGACGGCCGGCTGTCCGGCTACGTTCTGGTAGATAATTAACCGGACGCGGTGAAGGATCCGTTAGGATAAAGTGTACGGAACGTGGCCAGGTTTTACGCTCCGTTTCTCATAAAATATCGCCGGTCGAGACTTAGCTCGGCTCCGAGAAAGGACGGTTAGAGCATAACCGCGTGAGAAGTGAAAACATCGCGCCGCTGGAATAACGGACGAACGTGAGAGTTTGAAATGTTCGAAACGAGCCGAACGGAAAATACTAGTTTATTTACTGTTATGTTTTGTCTCTCCGGGTAACCCGGTGGTATTGTCCGGATTATAGTGTGACCGTCGATCCCGAGGACCGTTGCACGGGTTCAAAATATTTAGAAGGAAAAGGGACGGAGCGAAAAGCGCGGAAGGAGCACAGTCGGGGAGGGGGAAGAGGGGGCAAAAACTAAGCCGGTAATTTATTCGAAGAGGGCGATAAAATTTAGCCGGGTTCGATGCTGGGTACGTGCCGGGGACACTAGTTAAAGGCGTTTATGTGTTAATTAGCGATGAGCGATTGAAATTCAAAGGACATACTCCCGTGGACCGGTGGCCCTCCGAGGAGAGACACGTCCCCCCAGACCGCACACCCCTCACTCAGTCTCGTTCCGCTCTCGATAATTCACTTTGAGTTGTGTGTACAATGCTTGATATTGGGAACACATTACTACTGTTTCGGAGTTCGCGGAACAAACCCCCACCCACGACCGTACACACACACACACACGGGTGAGGACCGGAGATGTGTGTAACGATAGTGTTGGGAACACACTCCGGTCCTACGATAAATCCTCCGTGTGGCAAAAACCCTCGGGACCGTATAACGAAACGCACGGCCGGGCGACTCAATTATAAAACGTGGATTGGGGGGGAAGTGGAACAAAAACGGACCCCGCGACCCCATAAAAACTCACCGGCGAATTCCGGTAGCGTGTTTATCCAGAAAAACTCCCCCGCCCCACTTATAAACTTCCGAACCGGTACCGGGTCGAAGCCCCTCGACCGTAGTCATTTTCTCCGCGGCAACCCCCCCACACCCGCGCGTTTTAGCCCTTTTTAATACCCGGCCGGATTTACCCGAAGGACAGAATATAACTCCTTTACGACGGGAAAAAGTCGCGGAGCCGTCTCCCTCCCTCCTAGGCACAGTCGTTAATCCGGAAAAGGCACGGGGTCGGTGGAAAAAGCGGAGAGGGCGGGGGCGTTTTACGAGCGGACGGTTAAGTGGTTTATGACGGTGGCGTATGTGACCGGGCCCAGGTCCCTAAAGGGTGGTCGACCCCCTGTGATCGACAACGTCCTCGGGCTGTAAATCAAAACTAACTTTCCCCGTACCCTGCCCACTTTATTTTTGCCCCTTTTACCCCCGTTCTGCTTTTTTTTATTCTCGTAGATACGCGTCCTTCACCTCACCCGAGTAGGCGCGGGCTGGGCGGCGGGCTACCTCGTTTTACAACCGGGAATGTCGGACAAAAAATAAAATAAAGGAATTCGTTCCCGATTAATCCCGTTTATATAAAAGCCGGCTTTTTACGATTCGCGGGGAGAAGTGTAAAATCCTCCGTAACGACAGTTGGCCGAGGCCGCCGGTATCTCGTCGTCTCGGGAATCCCGTGGGTCCGTTATTATTTTGTCGAATAATAGAGCCGAAACCCCCACCCGGGGGTACAAAAGATCTAACTGTACCTTCGCTACCTGGTCCGCTGCCGTGCTACGGGCAATCCCTCCGGTTCCCGGCTCTTCTCCAACATAAAAATGTTTATATAATTCCTTCGGTTTAAAAATCGTATTTAAAAACCACGGCCAACTCTCTCTCTAACCCCCTCCCCCCGCGCTGTTATTTATAACGGTTCGCCGTCAGTTTGATTGATCGCTATTTGATTGGCGCGGATAGTGGAGTTTAACCGGCGCTGTTTTTTTTAATTGGCCCTCGGGGATTTGTGTTTTATCTGGTTATTTTTTGCGGAGCTCGCTCCGGCAAACATCCCCATTTTAAGTATACCCGAATTATGCGAATGGGGAATGGAAACATAGTTTTCGGGACGTGGCCGGGAGGCGAGATATAAATTGTTTTATTAATAAATGGGCGTTAGTCTAGGAACGCTACAGACCAGTCGAGTGTCCTCCTCTCTGTGTATGTCCACGAGCTATATCATTAGTTATAATTGCGTGGCATCCATCTGATAATACGGGTAACGTCAGAAAAAAATAAAATAAAACCTCGGGAAAGAACACGGCGGGGTCTCTATGCTCCGGGAGGGTCCCCCTCTCATCCTGATTTCCGATCTAGATTTTGACAAATGGCCCGTAGAAAAGGGGGTATTAGGAATGTGTGAAACGGGAGGAATTTATGGCCGAGGGTTACGCGAGTTTCTCCAAGATTGCCCACCCGGTTATTTTTATTTGCGGGCGCGATAAAAATGTTTTTGAAGTCCTCGAAACAAACGCGAAAGTGTGTGTTGTTCGGCCCGAATAGCCCAGTGAAGGTTTTGTGAACGTCAACTCCTGTGTCCGCCGGCATGTTAGTCATGGAACATTGAAACCCTGCACTTCACCCGTCAAGTTCGGTTTCTGCCGTGTATAATTAATAAACGGTTTAACGGACCGCGGGGAGGACGGACCGGAAATTATCCGTCTTCATTTTTTAGCCTTTGGGCCCACGGAATAATAATCGAAAACCAAAATTTTATCTCTAGTATATTTGTGTTCTGTTTAATTTGTAGAAGCACAGTATCATTTCTAAGATATGAAAGACCGCCTAAACACTTCACTGATTTAAAAACTCCGAGGCTAAGTCATTCAGTCTTATTTTCAAGATGTTACGGGCCATATAATTTTCCGAGTCCAAATTTTATATCTGAATATGGGAACGTCTTTTCCTAAATACGTTTCGCCGTTATTTTTTAAATTAAATTCGGATCAGCTTTGTGAGCGTTAAAAAAATTCGAAAAATAAGCGGACCATAGAAGTTTCTGAATTCGAATTTTATGTCTATTATGCCTGATTGACTGACTTCCGAACATGTTTTTCTTTTGCTAGTTGTAATAATTCTTATTACATTTTTTTTATATTTAACATTAAACGACGATTTGAAACAACTGGGACAGTGTTAAAATCCTCCGGGGGTATTCGAGTTTCTGAATCCGAACTTCATGTGAATTATTTTCGACTAACTTATATGCAAGCATCCCTTTCTTATATGTCGCTCCGTAGTATTTTTATTGCATTTTAGAATAAATCGATTATGTAGGAACAGCGCGACTTCTATCCCCCGGTATAGTAATTTCATTACCATAATTTTTTAGCGTCATTATAATTCTAAACTTAAGGGAAATGTCATATTTCGTTTCATTAGTTGGTTTTTCGGTTTAAATCTAAGACGAAAAATGTTAACAGACCCAATTGTATCTCAACCTTTAGAATTTCTTAAATAGGAATTTATACCTTTGAATTAAACTCATAACCGAACATCCATTTCTTACACGTGCCTCGTTAGACTGTTTATTACATTTTTATTATCTTTAAAATACGCCGGGCTCTGGCGGACACTTTTAAAATCCTCTTTTATAGAACGGGCTGTGTAAATATCGGATTCCGAATTTTATTCCTATAAAATTGTATCAAAATTCAGATTACAGGCGTTCCTTATTGCAGTTTTGTTTTTTCCATTCGTCCGTTCGAGGTAAAATGGGAAATTGTCTTACGGAATTTTAATTCTTCTTATTAGACTAACGAATAGCCGAACGACCATTCTCGCGCATGTAACTCTGTAATTTATTATTCTTTTCTTAATAGAGTAAAATGAACCCGCGGAAGTTGGGATTTTCTAAATTCGAATTTTATTTCATTCCGATTTTATATATAACGGCAGTTTCTTGTATTTATTTAGTCTTATATTTCTGTTGGAAGTCACATAAATGTTGCCCTAAAATTGTAGATTATACAGTGAAAATGTTGTGTTTTTAACTTAGCTCGAAAGTTCCGTGGGACCAGTGAATTAAAATCTGTCAGTTTTTGCCTAGAATTTTAAAACTGAGTTTCTTTAAGATATAACGTCCCAAAATCCTTCCTATTAACTTTCTAATATACCTTTCAGAGCGTGAAATTATTAATCGCGTTTCAACGACCGTTTAAATTCTCGGTGTATTCGAATTTTTCTAAATAACTTTTATTTATAAAGGTTTCGTCCGATATCCGAAATACTTCCTTATGTATTGCTCTAATATAAAAGTGAGTTTAAATATCGCGTATAAAGACGAAAACGGGCGTTGAAGTCGTCGCTCTATCGAATATTTAAAGTCAAAATTTTATATTTCCTGGGATAACTGAAATATATTTTCGAGCGTAAACAATAGAATTATAATTAAATCGTTACATTAAATTGTTGTATACTAACGTAGTCCTTCCGTGACTACTAAATTCATTTAATAAACCGATCGTTTCGCGGAACTCAGTTTTAGATGTCAGGATATTAGAGTGTTAA
The DNA here is from genome assembly GCA_019843655.1 of Lethocerus indicus. NCBI lineage: Eukaryota > Metazoa > Arthropoda > Insecta > Hemiptera > Belostomatidae > Lethocerus > Lethocerus indicus. The sequence continues at coordinate 32,911,152 of JACDQD010000001.1, forward strand.
AATAACTGTTGTTTCGAAATTTCATTATCGTGCAATAACCGAATTCGATTTTTCTTCACTAGAAACATAAATATTTATGTCCGAATAAAATTAAGCTCTGCCTTCTCTGTATCTCAGTACCGGGAGTGTGAAAATATTAATTTCATTTGGGACTACAGAATATTCAACATCTGAAATTTAAATATGTCTATAGTTTTTTAGTCATAAAGTTCTAGTATTGTCTATCGTAGAATATCCATAATAAATCGCTGGTTTGGCTCCGGTCGGGGATAGCATATCGGGACGTTGTTAAAATACACCGCCTTATATTTCAATTTTTATATATAAATAAAATACAATACCGGTTGGAATTTATGTAGAAATAAAATTGAACAACATCAGACCCTTATTTTAATAAACCGGCGACACGTTCGAGACACGTTAATTTGTTCTGTGCTATAGAAATATAGCGAAAGTTATATACTGATAATTATATGTCTATATGACTGATTGGTTATATATTGGAAAACCCCTTTTGTTAGAAGCGTTCCGCGACAATTTTGATTATAATTAAAATAAACTAGATTATGTTAAAATTGTCCCGTATCTGATTTTAGATGTTTTACCTATAATATTTGGTTTACTGACATCCGAAGATTTTTTCCTATATTTGCCCGAGAACTTTTATTACATATTTATTATATTTTAAATAAATTAGATTATTAAAATTCCCCTTGAAGAACGGAGTACGGCAGTTTCACGATTCGAATTTTATATTACAGCCCTATTTTTGTTCACTTACTGAACGCCCCTTTTGTTATATTAGCCGTACACATTTTTATTACATACTTATTATATTTCAAATAAACTATGCGAAGTTTATATGACAGGCAATCGACACATCCCCGATACTATAAAATGTTAAAGTGTACAACGGATTTAAGGAGTGAATCCGAATTTTATTTCTAAAATATTTGACTGACATCGAAACGTGTTCTTATATTTGCCGCTTCTAAATTTTTATTACGTATTTATTATATTTAAAATGAAGCAAAGAAGTTCCCCCGTGTAGACAACGGACTACAGGAGTTTCCGAACCCGAATTTTATGTCCGTTCTACGTGATTGTCGCACGAAAACATTATAAGTTTTATTACGATTTTATTGCATTTAAAGCGATACGACTTCGAACGGCCATCCTAAAATCCTTACAACAGACCGTGGTAATTTCTGATTCTAAATTATATTTCGTACCGTGTAATCAATATCCGAACTTTCTTTTTGAATTTGAACCTCGTCAGAATTTTCATTACAGTGTTTATATTTATAATTAGTGGAACAATCAATATAACCGGAATCCCATTTCTTATTTCTGTAATATTTGGCTGACATCTTCTGCCTATTTTCGGTTTCCCGTATTTTATAAACCGCGATGTTTTAAAAATGTTTATTATACTTTAGGAACCGATTTAATTTATGTAATGTTCGACTGAGGGAGGGCGTACAAAGTGTGGTATCCCTCAACCCCGGCGCCTTAGGAATTTTCCCTCGCATTTTTTCACGACGTCATAAAATTGAGTTCGACACTCGTGAGCCGCACCGCATTCGGAACGCTCGTAAAATTACCCTCCAGGGCCCTTTAAATAATCTCATTTTTTCTGTCTCTCTCCCTTCAGCTTCGCTCTCACTCAAGTGTACGGGGGTAAAGTGTCGACTGGGTACCGGGCGAACGCGCTTCAATTGCTCGATTCGACTAAACGGTCTCTGTGTTATGATGGTTTTTCAGTACGAAGAGGGGATCCATACGTACATGGAGAACGCGGCCGGGTCCATGTACGACCCTCACGTGGCTGCTCACCGGCCAATTCAAACAATGCAACATCACTCGCCCCACATGAACCACAACATGCACTACGCCAGCGGTCCAAATCACGTCTCTCCCGTCGCAAACCACGTCATGGGACCTGTACCGGACGTCCACAAGAGGGACAAGGATTCGATATACGGGTGAGTACTCTTTAACAAATAACATTTTCGCTTTCTAAAATAATAGCGGGATCGTTCGTTGCCGACTCGTCGACGTCCGATTCGGGCCGCGATCGTTGCATTTCCGCGTCGTTACGAGACGCCAAGCCGGCTCTAAGAAGAAGCCAGGCCCGCGGCATTGTTCGATATAGTATACAGGGAATTTGACGAGTCGGTCGAGTTTTTCTCGATCGGTAGGGGGGAATCGAGAGAGGGGGGGTGGTTTTCTTGCGCTTCGGAATGCCGCGGGAACCGCCTCTCTCCGTCTACCCGGGGCCGGCGCGGAAAAAATCCCCCAGCGCTTTTAACATTCGAAAACACCTGTTTTGCCGAGCCGTCTCCCGCCGAGAATATAAATGTCTTTATAAATATAATGCCGTATAATCGGCAATTCCGTCGTTCGGTTTTGTGGCCGCGGGGCGGGAGCGTTTTATAACGACATCAAATTTTACAGCTACTTTAGCCCTCGTCGGTAAGGGGTCGGGCGGTGGGGAAATCGGGCGATTCGGCCGGAATAAGAACGTATTTAAGCGGTAAATACTCCGGGTCGACAAATTTATTTCTTCGACCGACGGGTAAGCGATTGTCCGATCGAGTAAGCTCCCAGTAACGGAAATTATGTCACATCGGACGCTCTCGGCCCGTCCTGGACGTAATCGGACATTGCGTCCTACCAGTTTTTTTGGTCTTTTTATTCTTTCTGCGGCGACTAAATTTTCCTCGATCCGAAAACCTCTTCCGGTTAGAGGGCGGCGGAAAAAGGAAAAAGAAGAGGAGGGAATAAAAAGATAAAAAGAAGGTGGAGCGAAGCGAGAAAAATTCTCCGACGGGCGTTTGGGACGGGTCCCGGCCGACGAGTAATGGAATTCGGTAGCGGGTAGAATGCGGGCCTCGGAAAGCGGCCGGTGAGCGCTCGCTCGCCGACCCACCGTCGCACCGACGCTCCCCGCTTTCTTCAATCGTTTCTTCGCCCGCCGTTTTCACTTCGGAATACCTTATCTTTTAGCCAGTTAGCCCCGAATTTAAATAATATCTCACGATACCTTATAAAGGTATATACAACCCTTTTATATATATATATATATATATATATATATATATATATATATATATATATAGAATACACTTCGACGCAGGGGCGTATAACAACAATGAAGAATATAGCCGTAACAAATTTTTTGTTACTTATTTAAACGATATAATTTTCGAATTAAAATATTCGCCATTGGGCGTTTAATTTCCTCCGTTACAATTTTATAGTTTAAAACCGTTTAAAACATCGTTAGAATATTGACCTGATTATATCAGTATTATTCGACACGTTTTCAACCGTTCGATATTCTTTCCAGACACCCGCTGTTCCCATTGCTGGCTTTGATATTCGAGAAGTGCGAGCTGGCGACGTGCACTCCTCGCGAACCGGGCGTAGCCGGCGGTGACGTCTGCTCTTCCGAATCCTTCAACGAAGACATAGCAGTTTTCTCGAAACAGGTAAGCGACTTTCTCTCTACAAAGCGATAAACCGAGCTTACCTTTATGTCCGGCCGAGGGACGGATCTGGCGCGGAGATACGACGTGCCGGAAATATACGGCGGGTATCATTTTTAAAACCCGTCTCGCCAGATCGCGGGCCCCAATGCCGGTTTACCGGTCGTGAATTTTCACGCGCGTTATCACAGTGAACTCATTTTTAATCGTATTTTTATTGGCTGTTTACGGGACGGTGAAATTCAGACTGCCGGAGAAGGCACTTTCGTTTCCATAATTCCAAACGCCGCTCCCGCGTAATCATTATCTGTGATTAATACGAAAGCAAAAAAAGTAGAATATTTGTCCTACATTTAAGAACCGAAAGGGGGGGGGGGTAGGTCCTATTTATTGGCTACCGGTAGCGGACGATAGGTGCCTCCGAGGGATATAAAACTTTACCCGGTCGTTCGGCAAAGGGTCCGGTGTATCTACCCTAGGTACTTCCTGCTGTGGTTTTCCAAGAAAATTGAGGTATTTCGAAAGGTGTGCCGAGAGAAAAGCGGGCCGCTGTATGTGTGTAGCTATGACGAATCGCCGTTACGCTAGGAGCGACACTTTCCGGATAAACGGAATGCGACCCCCGATTTCACGGCACAAATTACGATCCCCGGTAATATTCTCGGTACGTCTAAACTTATTCCCCCCGGTGCCTTTTGTGAGAGTTTTTACTCCAGGATGGCTCACTCGTGTTTAAGTCGAACCGCGGGTTCGACCGGGGTTTTCAACGGTCGGATCCCGTTATGGATTGCGGGTGGGGTCCACGCTCCGTTTATCCGGAGACTTATCTGGCGGGGAGCCGGCCGGAACAAAGAGGAATAAGAGAGCTAAGAGGTCGACGGGCCTCGGTTAAATATCGAAACGACAAATTGATGTCGGCCCGTCTATCGGGGACCTCTCTTATCTCACTGGGCGATAATTAAACCGGCGACCCAGAAATCGGAGAGCCGGTCGTATATAAAAAACGTTTTCTCACGGCAAATCCCGGCCGGCTACCGAGTTCGATTCCCGGCTCGATATTCCGACCCGGGGAATCCGTCGTTGTAAAGAGCTCGGAATTAGATAACGGGCGGAGCGAGCGGCCCCGGGTCGCTCCCCCCCTCCCCACGATCGTGTTTCTGCCCCGTTTTTTACGTCCGGTTCCGAACCCTTTTATTCTCCTTCCCCGCCCCCGCCGGTAATAATAATCCGGTCGCGGGTACCCCCCAGCGACCGGTTCCACGACGTTAATTGTCCTGCCCCCATCTTTCCTGTAGGATTTCCATTCCGTTCTACTGTAGAGATTATCGCCGGCGTCAAAAATCCGTAGCGTTAAAATAATCGGCTCGAGTCCGGAATAGGAAATTCCGGTTTTTTTTTATCGGATTCCGGCTGAATTTTTTTTGACACTGCGACTCGCCCGGACTAAGACCAGTACGGAATTATATATCGAGACATGGGCCAGGGGTGGGGGAGGGAATCGGGCCGGATAATACGGGGTCGGGTCGGCGGTCCTCTCCGAGGTCGGCACTCCGCCCGCCGCCCTCTCAACATCTCTCTTTTTCTCTCGCTCCTCGGCCGACAACATTCCTTTTTAGCGATAGACGTCGTTGGGAGCACTCACTGCCTATTATGATGGTTTTATGGAAAGAGAACTGCCTATACCGGACAAGTGGGTGGAATAACTCTCTCTCTCTCTCTCTCTCTCTCTCTCTCTCTCTCTCTCTCTCTCTCTCTCTCTCTCTCTCTCTCTCTCTCTCCCTCTCTCCCTCTCTCTCTCTCTCCCCTCTCTCCTCTCTCTCTCTCTCTCTTTTTCTCTCACCCGTTCTCTCCACTCTGACGGGCGCAGCCACACAATTTCTCTCGCCCTCTTTATCTCTCTATTCGTAGTCCTTTTCCTTTCTTTATCGGCTTGCCCCTTTGGATCCGCTCGGTTTCCCCGCGTATCTCCTTTCTTCCTTCTCTTCGTCCCGACTTTTTCGTTTTGCGCGCTCTCGTTTTCTTATTCTGAATCGGGGCGAACCGGTTCGGGCTCCGAATCGAATTTAACCCCCGGATTATCCGGCGAAGTCGGCGAGCTCCCCCCCCCCCACCATTATAATAACGAAGACGAAGGCCGGAGCTCGGGGAATAAGAAAGCGACGGCGATGACATCCGCCCGACCCGACAGCAATGACATCTCCCGCCGGTAATGGCCGTAATTATGCCGTTAGAGTCCCATTTTAAATTAAGTTTAATTCCAGAGTATTACCTGCCGTCGCCTGGACGTCGTTATTCGAGTCGGCGAGCTGTACTCGTTTTATTTTTCGCGGTAACGATCCGGGGCGGATTCGTTCCGATACGCTTCCTCCGAGCTGAGGTGTCGGTGAGACTCCCGAACCCGTCGATGATTTACGATGGCGGTCGAGAGGTCGGTCTCGCCGGGTTTTACGACCGGCCTCCTCTCCGGCGCTTAAATTAAATTACGACCGCCGCCTATCGACGAGTGGCCCGCTATATTTTCGTTTGTCCACTTAACGCTTTCGGGTTTGAAGGGGAAATCGGGGCGACGGTCCGCGGGCCGCACAAATTGTCGGCACTACCGGCTCGAGTTTACTAACTAGCGTAATAAATCGCCCGTACCTCGACACGGGACTAAGTGTGGTGCTACGGCCAAGAAACACGTGTGCCGGTACGGAAATAGCATCTGCGCTTCTCCATCTCCCCGACTCCGCTTTCGTGCGCACGAGTTCGTCTGTGATCGAGGTCCTCGACGAATCGGCTCGATAGTAACAAAACCTAAATTTCAACTCGAATTAAAGCACTTCCCGGCCGGTGAAGGTAAAACCGAGACTACCCTTTATTCGAACAGATTTATTTCGAAGAATTTCTCGGTCGATATTTCCAATTCGGAAGCCGGTCGTAGAAAAGAGGGGCGTTTAAAAGCGAGGCCCCAACCTTTTTCGACCTTAAAACTGGAAAGGAGATATCGTGAGGAGCAGTTTTTGTAGGTCTGTTTGGGAGCGGGTTCCGGGTGGCTCTCAATCACCCTTCTCAAACGTGGACAGTTCTTGGAAGCCCGCCTCCCCTCCCGCGATACAAAAGCCCTTAATTAGTGGAAACCCACTCGGGGGCCTAGCGCGCGGATTCTGAAGTTCACGCTTGCGGGGGGGGGGGTGGCGGAGGCGGCCCGCTTCACTTTTATACGATCCCCGTCCCAGGGATGATTTCACGGTTGTTTGAGAGGCGGGCGCGAGGAGCATAGCAACAAGCTTCCTCGAGCCGGTTCCCTTTTTACCGAAAAAGGGGGAAATTTCAATTGGATACAGATAAGGGGGATACTTACCGGGATTACCCTCGCGGGGGCGGAGTTTAAACTCTGGTAACGGACGTCCGGAATGCTCGGGCGGAATTTTATAATCGATTCGGCCGAGGGTACGCCCGCATCGCTATCGGGGTACTCTGCGTAATCGTACCGTTTTAAAGGCTAATTACCACGTTGCGTCCCACCGAAACCTAGACATTTTTAATGGACGTTTCGAAAGGCCGTAAATCGGAGTTTACGAGCGTCCATCCTCGATCGGCCCCGGCATGCTATGAATTTCTCGACGGCCGCCGAGTCTATTGAATTTACTGACTGGTTTTTCTTTCTTTTTTCAGATACGACAAGAGAAACCCTACTACATAGCGGACCCCGAAGTGGACTCATTGGTAAGTGGGCGGCGGCGGCCTGGAGGTTACGCCTTATAACGGGGAGGCTAACGAACGCTCCGCTTTTCCTACTATGCCCGCTCTCCGGTGTCGACCGACTTTCCCTTTTTGGCCGGCCCGATAAGGGCGCGATAATGCCCGCCGGCTCCGGCCTGCCAGTGCCGAATTAATAAGCCCGCCTCACTCTCCCAGACGGATATCGTGGATGGTGAACGCGCCAACTGAAAACCCGACATTAAAGAAGAAATTAGGTTCCGTCGGGCCGATAACGAAAATGGTGGACCCGGCGCGGAACGTCGTTTTATTTAATGCCGTGTAATTTAATGTGCCGGCACTAACGACGCACGCTTTGTGATGGAATATCGAGTGTAGTGTCCACACAGAGTGTCTCCTTATTACGGGCCTCGATAACGCCGAGACTCCTCCCTTTCAATCTAGATCACCATCTGGACCGTCTCGTTCTTCGTTAGATTTTAATTACCGGCTGCCATCTTTTACGCGATAATAATTTAATTAAAACAACTCCCCCGGTGTACAATTTATTAGCTCGAATCGGTCGGTGGGATAGGTGTCGAAAACTAAATTATTCCGGTCGGAAATTCGATTACCGTTCCGGCCGTCTATCTACGACAGGCCCGTCTTTCCAGTCCGTTTCCTCATTTTCCACCGACCTCCCCGCTTCAAGAGGACCTCTCATACTCACGGTCTGTATTTTGTTCCAGATGGTACAGGCTATTCAAGTTCTGCGGTTTCACTTGCTGGAGCTCGAAAAGGTAAGATCTATTTCAATTTAATTGCGCCTAAAATTAACGCCGACATTAAATATTCGGTCGGTATCGGACCGGCCGTTTAACGGGCCAATAATGAAGGCTCGAACCGGGCACGGAGATGGGATGTCCCAGCGCGGCTTTAATGTCGAAACCTCGTCCCTTCAATTGTGCCAATATTAAACGGGCGATGACGAGTTTCTCTATTGGGCTGTCCGACACGCCCGCGTCCACTACAGTCCGACGTTTTAATGTGTCGCGTTCGTTATCGCCGCCGGTGGAAATCGGGACCAGTCCCTCGGCAGGAGTTTAACGCCGACGGGAAAACAACAAACTGGCACCACGATAAATCTGCCAGCCGGGTAACGGAATAGCATATAATTTGAGTATTTTTTCGAGGGCATCGCTGAAAAATTCGACCGATCCAAATATGAAATGTCCTCTAACATTTCTCGACCTCGTTGCTATCGGAATAACTGTATAGCTATAGTTCTATATAGCATTTTTCATTTCCTTTATTAAAAGACAACCGGGAATTACGGGAACCCCACTCGCCGATATATTAAATCGCGAACGTTCTTAAAACGCGAGAAAAGTCGACGATATAGGTACAACTTAGCCTAGGAGTTTCGACATATATAGTGTATAAGAGTGGGATTTTTCAATTTATCCCGCATTGGAGGGTGCAGTCAGCTTTGGGGCCCGAATCCCGGCAGAATGTTCCGGCGCGTCGGAAAAGCATAAATTTCGCCCGCCCTGACAGGGCAGGCGTAGAGCGGTTTGACTGAAGGGAGTTTCTCGTGCCGCCATTTAAAGCTGGTCCCTTCTTTGTTGATCGCCCAGTATTCATACAATTTGCTTATTGCCTGCTTCCGCTGTGTACTCCTCGCTGGGAAAGGGCTGGGGCACCTAGGCCAGGTATCCCGGATTATCAACCGGCGGACGGGCCGCGTACCCCGGACGCGTTTCAACTCTCGGTTGTGGCGGGTGATTGTTAATTGGAGGAATTTTCCTCGAGCGATAGGCATCAATTCTTAATTATTCCGAGGGCCACCCCCTCCTCTTAACCCGCCCCCGACATTACGGGCGCATTAGCCATCGGGTGAAAATCTAGTGGAATCCCATTAGTGGGTGACAAAAAAATTCAACTCTGTTAATGGACGCCGGGTTAGGGCCAGAATGGAAGGGCCTTTCTTTAATCGTCCCGACCGTTCCGAGAGTTGTTCCCGTTCTTATTATGTCTTTCGAATTATAGAATATAAAAAGAATGACTATTTTTCTATACTATAATTTTGTATATAACTCTCCCTTCTTCGACTTATTCCATTCCTGGCGGAATGCGACAGTGTCCTATTGAACATTAGTAAGCGATCGCACATTTACAGCCTAGAAAAAACGTTATTGTAACTCCATTTTGACTACGTTCGATCCCAAAACTGACAATTTGGTCTAATCTAGAAAGAAGTCGTATTACCTAGCTATGAGTTCGACAGGATCTGAGACTCCTTTCCCCGGACTGTGTACGTATTTGTCGCAATACTATTTTCCATCCTAAATTTTTTGATAATGTAATTTTTCATATTACTCTCTTGCTCGGCTCATTCTAGTTCTGTCTAGACGCCATTTTGACTAAGTTCGGTCCCGAAATTAATAATTCGATGTTTTTAAAAAAAACATTCGTATCGGTTGTCTCTATAATGAATTAGACCTCAGAATTAGGGTCTGAGATACAGCTCCCCGGACCTCCTTTCTTTAGGGACTTATCCCTGGAAGAAACCTCTATATATAACGGTCCGACCGGGGGTTTTTCTCGGCGGATAACTCGCGTCGATGGGAAGGCAACAAAATGGCAGTTTAAGGCCCGGAGAGCGATGGCGGCCCAACCGGTTTATGCTTTACCCCGGGGCGCCGACTCCTCACGGGGACCGGCCTCATTATAATAATAATACTAATAAAGCGGGCGCTGTTCGGGGAACCCTCGGCGAACTCAATATACGAGATACGGCCGAGTCTTCGGAACAACGTTCACAAACTCTGGCAGTTTTATGGAAAAAATTCTTCGGCTGTCGGAGTATTTAGATGCGAGAGCCGCGGTTTTAATTATGGAAGCCCGCTCGGATTGTGCGGTTCGGCGCTTGGGTTTTTGAAGGTTGGGGGTTTTGGACGGGGGTTGCAGCTGCCGTAGGCAACACGATACCTTCACCCTCGGGCCAGATGTACCCGATCCCCGACCCCGTGCCTCGGCCTCCGCTCTGTCTGGTATTTTATTTTTCGAAAAATCTTTCCCCGTATATGGCGAATGGGGGAATACTCGCGTTCAACATGTTCGGATCGGAATTTCGGATGTGTGCTAGAAAAAACACCGGGCCTCGAAGGATTGTGTATTGCGATTGAAACGTTTCGCTACTTGAAGTGGATCGGAGGAAATAAAACGGTGGAGTGATCGTAAAGAAACTACCCGAGACGAGGGCGTCCGGGGAGTGTCGACCGGAAACCGGAATTATGTAGGATCCCTCACCTTTTAGTAAGTCGAGTTCGGACTAAGTAATGCCAGTAGGGTGGAGGAATATACTCCGGTATCTGCGGTATAACACGGCTCACCATTTTATTTCCCGTCCGAACCCAGAAAAACCGGGGGACTGGCCGTCCCCCACCTCGGTCGGATTTTCCGGCCGCCGATTTTCCGTCGTTCGACCGGAAAATAACGGGGTTTCGGAATGCGGAGGGTCCCGGGGCCGCCCTCTTCGGACGCGTTATTTACGGTGCCGGCCGCGGTTTATTTTGGTTTAGTTGGGAGTTTTCGGAGGGACCGCGTTCGTTCGGTCGTTGTGGTGGTGGGGGCTGGAAGGGGTTACCAGCGCATTTATTTATGAAAAGGACGGTCGTATTTGGGTTTGTGTTGGGTAGAACGAGTTCTATGGTATGACTCCGGCCGAGTCCGATTCTAAATCCCTGAAATTTAAGTAAATATTTTTCTTCTGACGGACTACCGGAGGAAATTACTTAGTGCGAAGTGCCCTCGCATATAATTTTATTCTAAATCGATCGACCTAACTAAACATTATTAGAAACACTAAAACGCCGAGATTAAATTTTCTTTTGTTTCTGGGACATCAATTTCGTATAACAGTACATAGTCGTCGATGTAAACATAAACGCTCTCCCTGCTATCTTACCGCTGCCCGCCGCACTCATCACCGGGAACTGGGAATTGGGGATCGGGGCAATCGTTTTATGAACCGACGATTTGTTTTACCCGGACGACGCGTGAATTGTCTTAAACACAAGTGAGGGAGCGACACTAAATTGCAAACCTACAGACGTAACGAGCTTAAACACTACAGATATAACACATTGGAAAAAGAGATTATTCATGTTAACCGTGTTCATTATCGCCGAGTCCCAAGATACTTTATGTGACTCGGAACAGATCGAACATCATTGTGACGATGTTAAACGCAAGCCATTAGAACTGGATCGGGAAGTGGAAAAAATAAGTTTCTAAGAAAATATTTAGGAATTGCGTATTGCGACCGTGGATATTCTTCTCGAAGGAACGGTAAGATAGGTGCACCTTGGGTCCGTCCCGTCCCGTCCCCAACAACAGAGGCCCCATAGAAACGGTAAACTTGCCGTTCTCCTCGGGCCGTGAGGAGCCCATTATTCTTTGGAACGTCTTGGCTGATGGGCCCGAACAATGGTCAAAACACGTGTTCGGGGTCACCGCGTAGAGTAAGAAAGCTTGCTTCTTATCCTCTAAACAAATATTTTCGTCTCCTCTCTCTCTCTCTCTCTCTCTCTCTCTCTCTCTCTCTCTCTCTCTCTCTCTCTCTCTCTCTCTCTCTCTCTCTCTCTCTCTCTCTCTCTCTCTCTCTCTCTCTCTCTCTCTCTCTCTCTCTCTCTCTCTCTCTCTCTCTCTCTCTCTCTCTCTCTCTCCCTAGGAAACCGTTACGGTCGCGGAGATGATAATATTCGTTCGGACAATGCGGGACGAAGCTCGTTGAACGTTCAGTACAGGAAACGGGACCGTTCGCCCGAAACGGGAAACAATCGGCGCGCTCGGTGCCTAACCCGGAATAATAGCTGTTTGTACAAATTAGGAAAAGAAAATTTCCTTTATCCGTTATTGCTCGTAGCCGAGCGTTTTGTGAGTCCTCGGAGCGTGGAATTGTAATTCACTAATTTCGGATATTTAGTTACATCACTCCCCCTTTATATATAATCCCATCAATACATACTTACGGTATGGAGGATACTATTAAATTTTGATGTACTAACCAGACACAATTAAAAATGACGCTGATAATCTTATAATCAATAATTGTATTTCCTCAGAGCGTGGAATTGTAATTCACAAGTTTCAGATATTTCGGCTCTATTCTAACCGCCGCTTATGGAATTGAACAAATCATCACTTTTGGGATAACTTACTTACGTTACAGTGGATGCTGTGTTACTCCCACACAATTGGGGTTGGTTTGGTGTTACTGAACCAACAATAAATTGCAGCCCATTCGCTGGAACCAGTGAACAAGGGAAATAGTTTAAAACAGCGCTCAAATCGCTTATTATCAATAATTTTATTGAACACCGAACTTGAATATCGTCGCGGTCCGAGCCTTCAATAATGCCGAAAACAATTAACATCAAACGGTGTAATAAAATCCGTTATAGGATTGATTACCATCGCGAACAATCGAGAGTCTCTCTCGACATTTAGTGTCGTTTATCTTATCTAGTTTCAATTTGCCGGATGAAAGATATTATGATCGGCATAATGTCTAAATGTGGACGACTCTGACGCCCCGAGCCTCTTTACCGTAGCCCAACAGCAATTTGTTTCAATAATTGTCTATAATGTTTGTATCTGGATAGAAACCGATGTTTTAGAAGAACCTTATCTTCCTCTATGAGAACTTCCGCCGTGGGGGACTCTCTCGTCTTCGAATTACGAAAACATAAAAATTGTAAGACCGCAATAAGTCATTTGGCCGAAGATGATTTTATTTCAGATTCCGTCGGTACTCACTCCTGTTGAATGAATATTCACTAGGTATAAAGAAGTAACCGGCCCCTCTTTCCCTCGCCCCGACGACCCGCTGTCTATTAGAATACAATGTATGCACTGAATGGTAATTATTTCGGAGGTCACAATAAATAGGTAGGGGAGGGGGTCCCTATTAGTCTATCTTTAATGGCGTTAATTCGGTTAATTGCAGTTAAACCCGTGGGGTGCTTAGTCGTAACCTTCTCCTCACGGGCTAATACAGTCCGAATCAAAGGGGATACACTGTCACGGGGGAAAATATCAAATTTTAATATTAAAATTTTATTTTAATATTTTATAGCGAAAGTAAAATAATTTTATACCTTATTAGTCTAAAACGAATCTGTAGGATTCGTCTCTAATACAAATGCGTATTATAATTTCTCGTTTTATCCTCATCTGGTTACAATTTTTAATTCCATACAGTGTTGTCAGTATAAATTAAAAATATTTAAGACACCTGTTTGGTGGTCCATTGGGTTTGGGATACCGTCATTCTTCCGTCACGCCCGTGTATATATACACGAATTTGTTGTTTATCTATAAAAACCAAGTTATCTAGGAGGCCGTATTGTAGACAGGTTTAATAATAACTCTTGAAACATATAAATCACTTAGCAAATAAACTTTCTAATTTTGTTTATATTTCCGATCCTTAAGCACATACTGTGGGATTAGAAATAAATAATTTCACGTAATATGTGTTTGTTTAAAGACCCGAAGGTGATAAATAAGTGAGCCTTTTCAGTGTTTATATTTTTCAGTTCGCAATCCCGACGTAAACCCGCTTGCCGGCAGTAAATATGATTTATAAGCCCTCGGCCCTAGTCCCTTCAATAGGCCATATTACTATTGCCGGCTCAAATATGAACTGAGCCCATCGTTGTTTTGCCGTCGTCACCAAATCACCGCCGTTCTTGCTCCCTATTTGTTTATAGTTCGGTACAAGTTCCTACATGTAAACAACACGGGGCGAACAACCCCCCCGCCCCCGCCTCCTCCTCCTCCTCGTGCCCTGTCGAACTTTAATTTATTGCCGGCCTACAGTAAGAAGCACCCGGTTTACCCAAATGAGCACGGTACCGACCGTAAGTCCGATTAACTGCCGCCGGCATTATTGAGGGCTAGCCATTTTATTTTTACTAACAGTGCAACCATTTTATGTCGACTTCAGTGATAAAAGTGCGGGAATAGTCCTGCATATTTTAACCTTATTTAAAACTAACCTCATTTCTGTTAAAAAATTTGCGTTATCCAAATCTGCGGAGTTATAACGCCATAATAATATACACGGGGACAGCAAAGAGGAGACAGTAAGAAAAATGTCATGTAACCCAATTGGTGAATTGGCGTTATGCAAAAAAAAGACGAAATGTAATTAATAATTGAAATAGAGAAAGTGATATTCAATTCTTCAAATGAGTCGATACCGGAAAAGAAGTGTGTGTATTTGTGGAAGCAATTTCAGCAAATCTTTTGAGTCAGAATTTCGACAGGAATCTTTTCGTATGAATGTCCCATATTACTTGCATCATAGTAAAATACATACACATGCATATATATCTGTATATATATATTTTTTTCTGAACACGTACTGCAAATATCCAGTATTTTTATACTACCAAATAGATATCGTCGGTAGTATGTCCTCCGCGCGGGAACAATATTGAATTTTTACTGAAGTGGCAAAGTCCAGCGAGTAATACTTACACCTGATCCGACGGCCAGAGTTTTGTTTTCTAGTTTCGCCTCCCATCGGATTTATCGACGGCCGTCATACAGATTTCGATCCCCCGAAACGCTAATGGGAGTCTCATAAATAAATTACGCAAATCTCCGGATTAGAATTTCAACGGGCCCCCACGCCGTTGACCGATAGCTCGCCTCGAAATAAACCCCCCTCAGCCGGCACGTCGGGCCCGTATCCTTCCGACGGAATTATTCCCGCGGAAACCTCTAAATGGGATTAAACCTTGCATTTATCGACACTCAGTATCGATTAGGGGTTCGAAAGGGTTTATTGGGAGCGTGTGAAGGATGTGAAAAACAGCCCGTCCGAAAAAACGCCCAGGTGGCGAATACATTTTACGATTTCGAATTTCGAGTAGGGAACTTCAAATATAAGGATGAATATCCGGGCGTTTTTAAAGTAAAGAGAAGTGCTTTCTCCTCATTCTTTGTAACATATAGTTCGTGTCTCGGAACAATTTCTATATTCCAATTTGTGGGACGAATAACAAAAAGAATTACAATATAAAATTTTTATTCGAAACAAAATCGACGCGCCGTCTGTTTTGACGTATTTAGGGCGTATTTTAAATTCGGAAAAAAAATTAAACGCAACGTCTTTCCGCTTGAAAAGGAAACCGGCTTCCCCCCCTCCCCGTAACCGATAGTAAAATCGCGAAGCCGACTTGCAATTAGAATTCACGGTACTTCCCAGCTCAAAGAGTCCACTCCTACCTAATTGCACCATTGTCGTTGAGGCGGGCGATGGCAAAACCTGTTAATGCAAACAATGTACGAACCTCCCGGCCTCCCCCCACGGCTGATTTATGTGACACGTCTTCCGCATGTTAATTTCTTTTTTTATCTACCTCTTCCCCTTAAAAAAAACAAAAGATAAAATAAAAATGCCGAGGAACTTTATCGGTTTTTTCTGCGGCGTTCGGAAAATCGGCGTGTAAAGGAAGGAAATTTTCTTTACCCAGGTGCAACGCAGAAAATTGTTCTTATTATATTTTGAAATTATAAGGGATATTTAAATATTGATTATCAACTTAAATAATTGGTAATTCTCTTAAACATTGCAGCACTGAATCTCTTATTTAAATATAAGGGAAGGCCGATCTCTTCTCGTTGATAATTAATTTTATAAATTTCAGTCAAGTTAAAATGGAGGATACATAATAACAAAAATGTGCATGTTCTGTACTTGGACAGTGTTCGGAGACTTTCTGTTTTTAATTGGGGCTTTAAACTTTGAAAGTCCTCTGCTCGTAAAATTGGACGAGATAAGGCCAGGCTAGTTAAGGCCGGAATCTTTCGCCGGGGGAACATTTAGCGTTAAAATAACCTCGAATCTCGAAATGCTTGGTGTTTTAGCTTGTGGGTTAATTACTGGAGTGTTGCCAACGTCCGTTGACGATTTTTCCTACTAAATCCCATTAGGAAACGGGTCTCGATTCAATTGAGGACAGTTTAATCAAAATTCACAACTGATTGAAAATGCGCTGGGACCGTCCGGGCTCGGAATATTTTGAATGAGAAAATAAAAGACGTTTGCGGTTTGCACGAACATTATGGTGTACTGATTACTTAACAAATTTAATGGAATTTATTATTTTTAAAAATAGTAAGATGTGTGGTTTTTCATTCTTATTTCAATTTTCAATTTCAACGACACAATTGATTTCTCACAAATAGAGGGCTATTAGCATTCCAATTTCTAATAATAATATTAAATATATTTACCGAATGAATTAATTTCACAATCAACTTATCAATTATTTAATGTTTCTGTCGGATGAAAATGAACATAGACCAGTGATATATAATACTGTCATTTTTGGAATTTAAAAAAAAATATAAAAAGCACTTTTCGGGCAGGCATCCGGTTCTCGTCCTGTAGTTATAATCATGTCGATTTTAATTCGTAATTAAATCAAGAGAAAATATTCGCGGCTTAAATATACTGACCCGGGCTTCGCGATTAATCGGATTCGGCTTCTCGTAACGGCCCGGAAAACTACCCGCCGAATTATTTTGTCCGCCGACTTATCTACGATTTTAATGAGGAGATATCTCCCTCTCCGGCCGTCCGTCCCCCGGACATCTGTTCACTAACGGTGAACCGGCGAGAAACTAAAACTTTTTTCGACTAAAAAAATTGCATCTAATACTGGGCACCCAAATTTATTTCATCGTAGACTTCTCGCCGTTGTCGGCCTCAAGTGACTTCCGATCGAAACCGGATCAGATAAAACCACCACAGTACTTGCTTTTAAATTTCGCAGGAATAATAAAAATAGCTACAAATTTAACCTTATAATTTGCCTAACTTAAAGCCTTCCTTTAATTCGGCGATTTAATTATTTTCTTAAGGAATAAATATGGGGAATTAATCGTATAGCGTTGTTCGAATAGCGTTGCCATGTATTTGTTTCGATTTTTATTTTCATTCAGGAAATCGTGCGGGCTCTACACTGCCGATTTTTGAAACTAATATCTCGGTAATTTTACAATTTTTTAAAATTCCGATCTGTTAGCCCGTCACGACAGGCTCAGACTGCTGAAAATAATTCCTCAGATTGAGTTTCGGGGCGGGAGAGTTTCGGAGTACCGTAAAAAGGTTAAAAGCGAGACCGATGCGCTTGCCCCGCGAGGAAGTTCGGGTGAAACCGCGAAGCTCCGGCCGGCGTCGTTGCGGTGTTTCGACAAACGATTGCGGTCTGAGGGACCCAGATGACGGAGTTCTTTTCTTTGTTTTTTTCTTTTTTTTTAAATTTCGTTTTTTGAAAAAACAAACGAAAACCGGAAAAAGGAGAGACCCTTATTGTCCGGGCGACTCGCCGAGTATCGTGAGATTTCTAGAACGGCGGGAAAAACGTGTCCGGATCCCGTGAAGAACGGCTGTAAGTTGCTCGGGTCCTACCGTACCCATTGGGGGAATATCCCGGTCAGAAAATGAGTACATAAGCATATATACGGTATATATGCATAAAATAACAGACAATTTGGTGAAGATTATGCAGATTGCTCGTTCTCCGCTCGGGTGGAATTCCGAAACAACTTCCTATCCGGAAAATATTTCCTCCGTGTAACGGATCTCCGCCCTTCCCCAAACTCCTCGCCTACTTCCCCTGAGAAAAATCAATTTCGAAAATTGACGATAAACATTTTAACGTTGGGGTGCTTCCGACTTAAAAGAAAATTCCGCCTGTAAATATTTTGATGCCAGGGATGATAATTGCCGGTGATGAATGGGCCGACGAAATTCGGTGACGGAAATCGAGAGGGACATTAACAGTGGCAATTTATGAGGTCCTTTTTGTCCATTCTTACCTATAGTGCCAAGTACAATAATGAAAGTATTTCCAAATTACTTTTATTCTCATTCCAAATTAAAGATCTCAGCGAGGCTACATTGTTTCTTTTTTAAGTTTATAAAACGTCTTCAGTTTTACCTTTCAGATGAAAATTTGTTTTTGAAAGGCCAGAAAGCTGGTTTTGTTTGGTAACCTGGCAACGGGCGCGAGTCAAAAATAAAGTTCAGGTTTTTATAGAGTTGTAGGCCAACTCCAAAACCAATGGTGTTTATGGAGTTTATTGAGTTTTATTGGAGTTTATGGAGATTAGTATGGAATCTCGAGTTTTCATTGAACAGAACAGCCCACTGTTAACTAACAGCTTGCAAATAAGACATTAAAAATTCTTTAAATAAAGACAAAGTAGCTTAACGGATACTTTAAATATTACTCGCCTCTACACTTTACATCTTTAAGAACAGTTGGCTCAAAAATCATGAACTGATTTTTGAGAACTATAAACAACCTTTCTGGCTTTAGGTCAGTTTAAAAAGGCGGAGTTGAAAGCGCGATTTCAAACAGTTTTACTTTGCCCGGACCTAAGTGTAATTGTAGAGTCTGGGAAGCCGTAAAATGCGTGCCGGATTTAAGTGTCCGTTGGACAGGCACCTAGGTGAAAATCGGAATTTCAACAGAGGAAAAACTTCGGGGAAGGGGAATAATCGATTATGGCTAACTTTCCTTCCCAAGTTTTACTGCGCTGTCAATTAGGGCCCGGTGCAATAAAACCGGAATGGTCCCGGCTTTTCTAGCGGCTTAACGAGGCGGTTTGTTTTCTTCTCGGTTTTATTTTATTTTTTCGGTTTTTTTGGTATTCTGTTTTCGGTCGTGTCGCTTAATCGTTTTTTTATCGCGTTTTTCTTCTCTTTTTTCCAAACCTATTTGTTTACCGGTCTTGTTTCTTGCGGTCGCAGTGATAATAGGCCAGATTCCGGCGCCAACGCGATAAGCCGCAAACGGTTCCCTAAGTAATGGATGGGACATTCTAGAAGATATTCCAATATCTCCCTTTATAACCGATTTTTATATATTAAACTGCGAGCACGGGAATTGGTTTAGTTTTGGTTCTGACTTCATTTTTCCATATTTATATTTGCAATTTAAACACTATGTTTATCATTTAATTGCTCCGTATACCTACTTTTATTATAACTGGTATGAGCAAACTTGAGTTGGTATTAAAAATATATTTCCAAAAGTTGGTTAAAGAGCAATCTTAATTTTGAGACAAATTTATATATATGAAAAACCAAATTGAATGAATTAATGAGTTCACGCTTGAAAGGACGTGCAATTTATAGCTTGTTAATGATTTTAACCGTTATTTTAGCCGGTAGCGATTATAATGGAAACTGCTCGAAGCTATCTTATAAGTTGTTATTTCGCTGGAATTGTTATTCAAAACAATTTGCCGGACAATTGATCCCGTTCTGTCGTTTGTTCCGACTACAGATTTCGCGATACTGGCCGTGTACAGAAATTTTATCAGCAGAACAATCGAAAACGTGTACAATTCCCAGTGTTTTCATGTGCCCATGTTTTCAGGGCGCAGGGTAGCGGGGCGATTTCGTAATCTTTTTTCTTTTTACTCGGCGCCCGATGGAAAGTTTTCAGCGACGAGTTTGTACGCCGGTAAAAGTCTGAATTTCGCCATCGCGACGGACAAAATAAAAATTGGAAAAATCCAGTTTCGAAAGTCGATTTCATCTCCCGCCGTTGTGCCGGCCTGCAAAATTGCCACAGGCAGGATGAAAAATAATTACGACGGGAAATTGCGGCTGCGCTAACGCCCCAGCCGATTGCGGCAAACAGGCGCTATTTTTATATTTAACCTTTTTATTGTTACGAATAGATGAGTTTTAATGAAATATGAACTACGGAAATTATTATTATTTAATTTACCTGGACGGGGGTTAATTTATATTATATCACGTGGTTGCAAATAAAATAGGTACCGAGTATCGAGCGTTTATTACGGGAATAAAGACCGGGCAAATTACAAGCGGTGTCAAGAGATCCGACAGTCCGATAAATTGGGATGATATTATGTATCATACCCCGACTTTGAATGAAATTACATTTTTCGCATAATATTTCCTCGTAATTCATCGCCCAATTAACTCATTTTGACGCGTAATAAATATTTCTATTTAGATGAATGAACATCTGATTCCGAACAAAGATATTTCGACGCCCGATATCGCATCGGGATTTAT
Source organism: Lethocerus indicus (assembly GCA_019843655.1). Lineage (NCBI taxonomy): Eukaryota > Metazoa > Arthropoda > Insecta > Hemiptera > Belostomatidae > Lethocerus > Lethocerus indicus. The sequence continues at coordinate 32,931,468 of JACDQD010000001.1, forward strand.
TTTCATTGGCGAATGAACGGTTTGTATTTTAATTTCATATTGACAATTTTTATCTCGGGCCCTAAGTCGAAAGTGTCGTTGGGGAAAACGGGGTTAAATATTGACGAAAGGGACAATGGGATGTATCGACTTACAATCGGGTTTCCGGTCAGCCAAATCTCCGGATCGTTGCCAAATTCGATTTATTTTAGTGGAAGTCCATAATTTTAATTTTCCACGACCCCAATTTCAGCATTGATCGTTTCGGATCTAGCGTGGATTTTAATTTTGACACAAATTTTTCCGGAAACTAATTCCATCGAATTATCCTCGCCGTCCTCCTTTGTCGTCGTATTGCGCGTTTTCTGGGCAATCGCTGGCATTCTGCTTTTCATTATTTAAAATTCAGAATTCAGTATTTTCAGTAAATTTACCAACAACGGTAAACAGATTTTTTTAAATTTACTCAGTAAATTTGTGATAGTAAGTTTGTCTCGAGGAAAAATAACTACCTCTGCGACGGCCGACGAGGAAATCTCTAAAATTCGAACAATGAAAACTACTTCGCTCTAATGGCAGTCAGGAATGCCATCAAAAGGACGGCCGATCCTGTATTAATCGCCTATTAATTTATTTAAATCTTGGCATCTATGCATAATACATTAGCCACCCCTTCTCCCCGCCTCTCTAGTCCAGCTATACCGCGTGCTCGCTGCTTCCACTCGAGGCAGTGAATTTTAAAATTGGTCTCCCGCACTTCCTATACAATTTACCTTGCTGGCACTCCCGGAAAGTTAAGAACAAAATATTATCGTTGTTTTCATTAATTTATAGCTCGTAAATATATGTCTTTTTTAAATCCCAATCGTCTATAAAAGATGTTTGGGAGCTACGAAGAATTTTTTGCTTGACAAACTGATATTTGATCTCGTTAGCCCGAATTAAACCGTTATATTCTTGTAAACAACTCTAGAGGGAACATATATATATATATATATATATATATATATATATATATATATATATATCTTATTACTATCCAACTTCCAGACAACCTTCCTGTTTTATGAGAAAAGCGGGGGTTATAGTACAGAGAGGTTTATACCCTTCCCAAATTGAGCTGCCATGGGTGTGGTATACTCTTTCCGACGTATCGGAACTCTTTACAGGTTCCATAACCAGGACAGCGATCCTCTCGAAGGTTAGATGGAATTCGAATTCTGTCGGCTACATGTTTTTCTTCGTTCCGACTGTTGTTTGGCCTTAAATATAAGTGTTTTCTTTGTGTCCAGGTCCACGAGCTCTGCGACAATTTCTGCCACCGGTACATAAGCTGCCTGAAAGGGAAGATGCCCATCGACCTGGTGATCGATGAGCGGGAATCTTCTAAACCGATGCCCGAGCTGGCCGGCTCGGCAAATGGCAATGACGGCCGCTCTAACGCCGATTCGACTTCGCACACAGACGGAGCCAGTACACCGGACGTCGTGAGTTACATTTCATTTTGCACTCATTTCGTAAATAAGTACCAGGCCGGAAATTGAAAAGTTTACTGGCTATCAGTACGGATAGGACGCTAGGCCGGTATAAATGTTCTCCGCACACGGTATTGTTATAGAATTTTATAGCGTTTACAATAAAAGAAAAAACTATATATTTTGGGTTCCCTACGGCGGCCACGCGACCCATTGTCTTTCCGCGGGTGGCTTTCAGTGTGGAACACAGCGCCGGCCCCCTCGAGAACCGCAGGTCCCTCTGTTTGTTTATTCTGCCTCCTTAGGGGTGGCGCACCCCCCAATGGCCACGAATTTGTTTGTCGGACGTCCGACACAGGTCACGCTGTGACGACGGCCATTCTTAGTCCCACGGAGGGGGCCCCATTGTGTCCGGCGGGGGGTCCCGGCGGTTCGCCCCCAAAATCAACCCCAAAGGGCAGTATTAGTATTAGCACACTCGAACGCCCACCGTTAGTTGCGATCGCTATCAGCCCCGCACGGAGGAGCCGGAAAACGCGTGTTTGAAAATATTGGCTTGACAACTTAGCCATTGCGGATTTCACCGGTAGATTTTTACGCCCGCTTGCCTTTTCACTAAAATGATAGTCTTCCGATATGTTATTTATTACTTGGTACTCTATGAAACGTTCGGTAGCAAACTTGCCCCGATCTATTTAATAGCGTCTGTTTGACATCGATTGAAACGCGGTGAAACAAAACGAACGTTATAGTCATATATAGTGTTTTATTTTCGTAAAGGTAAAAATGAGTCGCACGCCCACAAAATGTTATGCGCTGTGTATGGCGATGAAGCCTTAAAATAATATCAGTGTCAAAACTGGTTTGCTAAATTTCGTTCGGGTGATTTTTCACTAAAAGTCGAGGAGCGCTTCGGTCGTCCGGTTGAAGTCGATGGCGAGTAAATAAAGTCCATAGTCGGTACTGATCGCCATAGTACAACAAGAAAGATTGTACCAGCGGAGAAAGTATATGTATTCCACACACGCATTGAAAATCATTTGAACCATCTTGGGTACCAAAAAATTCTCGATATAAGGGTACCCCATAACCCGCGGCTGGGAAAAAAGCCAATAGTTTTTGGCCAGAGCTACGGGTTTCGAAATATTCGGTACTTCGGGCTAGGTCAGCAAAGCTCCTTTTGCTCGGAAACAAGGAAAAGTGTTCGCGTGGAGAAACCGACGGCAAGAATGACCCCGCGATGAAGAGGAATAAATTGGTTCAGATTTAAAGGTTAAAGAACCAGCCACCGGGCACTCTAAAGAGAACTTTACAACAGAAGAGAGTCTTAACCGAAAACAATTATTACTGGCTAGATTGAAACTATGTTTAGGAGGCTAATGCACACAAATAAAATAATAAAATTACGATAGTAACGATTGCTGACAATTACGAATCAGGTTAGTTTGGTTTTGCCGTTTGTACAAGATATAATAAATACAATAGTCTTGTCCTGGTTGTTGTTCTTAACGGCTGGTGAATTGGTGTAGGTTGGTGGAAGCGCTAGAAAATGCCCATCGATGTCCCGATTTTAAGTAATAGGGCCCAATGCACGCTGTATTCCTGTAGATTCAAAACACTGGATACAATACTGGTGAAAATAATTCTTTTCCTACACAACCACGATCGAATCACGGCCCTGTCGTTTAACGACAACCTGAAAACATTGGTATACGGGTATAACAGTTTCAGGAATTAATACTGCCCCTAAATTACCCGCACATTCTCGAAATGGGCCCCGGTAAATGGGCCCTCCTGCCAATTTCTTTTGTAAATTAATTTGAATTTAAATTTTTAATGATAGGGTATTTAAGAATACTAACATATCATCTTATTTTAATTATCGCTTTCGATGTCTCTTTTCCCCGAGGTAGAAATCGTCTCGTCCACATCTTTATTGTTACCCGCTTCTATTCTAAATTAAAAGATTTGGCTCTTTTTATAATTCCATAATTATCTTACAGAGCCCAATAAATTTGTACGATAATTGAAGAATGCGGGACAACTATCTATCTAAACGCGTTTGAACCAATCGTGCGAACGTAATGATAATTTATAACCCGACTGTCTGAATTCTTGGACACGCGGACTCCACCGAACTATTGGTACAAACTCTGTCAGTTTTTGCCCAGCGCTAATTGGCCGGTCAACGACCACATTCTGATTCCCTGGGGTTTGGTATAAGAACGATGAAATGACACATCCACCATTTAACCGTTCAATTATCCGGCTAATTATATCAATGGTGGTTTAAAAAGGGAAAAAAGAGAAACGGTAAAAAAATATAATTATGACATCCCACCAGACGCTCAAATATTCGGCCCAGTCTACGCGACAGTTCCAGAAACTACTAACAACCGGCGAAAAAGCCATTAGTCCAAAGATTTATTGGTGCCTCGGACCTCGGTAAATTACGGCATTTTTTCTCTCCCCGTAGCGAGGTCTTATTACTATTTAATAGGACCTAGCTAAGACAAAATAATAACGATAATTACTAGACTTTTGTTTACAGAACGACCAGGTTTTATCGCGACGATTTCTCGTCCCGAGGTTAGCCAATCCGTTCGTCCTTTTATTTATTTCTATTTATACCTTGTTCGAAATGAAAATGAGAAAATCATTCTTATATTTTGGCAGGTGATTAATCCCAGTAGGGAATTAAAATTCAGAGTTTTTGATCCCGGTTAGATTTCCTGTCGGAATCGGCAGGATCGTTGTTTCCCCATCTCGAGGGCTTTTTTTAAAGGAAATTTTATATTTTTTTCACTTTCAAAGCTGGATATGCAGATAATAATCGGAATACGGCGGGAATACTTTTCTCAGTAAGATTCATCGAATTGAGACTGGTCGGTCTTTTGAGGCCACCATGTTCTGACGTCACGGGCTCACGGTTTCGAGTCTCGGTTTCAAGCTTTTCAATGGCTTTTGTTTTCTCGTTTTTTCCAAAGGTCGGCCGCGCATTTTCCCCCGGAGGAAATTTCGAATTTCCGTTTGACGAATCCAAGCGCCGCGTAATGCCGGCTGGTGACTCCGAAGTCCCCCACCCTTCTCGCTATTCACGTTCCGCCCCTTTTTAAGCGCCCGACACACAAGTAAGTCCCTCCTCCCCTGGTGTCCTTTTGTTGGGGCGAACGATCCCGTCTAAATTCGTACATATGCCTCGGTTAACATGTTGAATACCGGTTACCATTCGGGTACAGGGGCGATCGGCTAGAAATTTCTAAAAAAAAATAATACGCTGTAGTTCTTTAACCGACCTTGTTAGTCTGAATCTGCGTATCCATTCTTCTCGTAAATAGTTATGTTGAAAAATATTTCTTCTTTCTTATTAGCAAAGTACCTAAATGAAGGACACATTTCACTGATGCCAACCAGACGAGATTATGAACTGACTTGAGCGATTTTCGTCCCAACACAACGTTCGATCTATGGTTTTCGGAACCCAATTATAATAAACCGGACAGTGCAGTGTTAAAGAACTGTGCCAAAATGTATTTTGGAAATCGATCTAGACCGGCGGTCCGAACGGATTTAAATTTCTTCCCCTCCCCCAGTCTTTCTGTTTATTCCCAGCCAGATAAATACGATGTTTGACAACGCGTACGGCCATCGGACGGTGTTGATATCGCCGGTCTATTTGTTTACGCGATCGTCCGGGCTCCCCGAGATTTAGTGCCACACGGAAGCGTGTGCCCGGACCGCCTTCACCGCTGGCAAAGCCCCATTAGCCCGTTCGGTGTTTATTTTTTAATTAACCCCGAGAAAGGAGTTATCTTGATCTCCCCGGTCCGGTCGACGGGGGAGGGCGATGGAATTTTTCTCACCTATTTCCCGCAGCGTCAGTTCCGATTTGCGGAGTCTCAGTTTCAAGTCGAATGTATCGAGAGTATCTCGAGCGCCGTCCGAGGTTTTGGAATCAAATACAGGAAGATCGGTGTTGGGCAGATACAAAAGAATAGACGAGAAATGAATTTGCGTCGAGAGCATTCAAATATCAGAGTACCGAGTCACATACGTGTCAATCTGCCGAGCTGATAAATAATGTTTAATAATCTAGATTTAGATTGAGTTATACGCTCTCAATTGAATCTTTACAACCACAATGTGGACAACCCCGTTTCTTTAGGTCCCGGAACTGGAAATCTCGTCATAAAGATGACGGTACCGTCGGACTCAAAAATACTGTCAATGTCAGATGTGCCCAGAGGCGGCGATGTAGAGTAGCCGAAAGTTTAATCGTTACCAAATGTCCCGATGCCAAGGGTGCGGGAGGGGGTAACCATAAGAAAACGCAGGTGGCACATGTGACAGTAATCTATAAACACTGTATTCAAAAAGGCGTAACGAGTTTCGGCTTTTCCCCGTTTTCGGTAGGAGATCGTCGTTCAATATAAAAAGCGTGTCGGAGCGTTACGTAAAGCCCTTCGGCCGAGTAGAACGCCGAGTCTGTCCTTGGACAGGACATACCGCTTATCTTCTTATAAATGATTTACCCTCGGTTCGCCTGGCAATGAAATATTCTGAGACCTGCCATTATACGGCAGGGATCACCGATGCGCGATGGTACCGTTATTCGACCTTTGCGTTAAACGAACTCCGTTTCGGCTTTTCCATATGTCCTGTTTATATATTCTTCTTCGCTCTTTCGAGTCCTCACTCGGCGGTTGAGGATACAGATTCGGTTCACTCTCAAGGAAATCTTTTCAACATGGGCGGCACTCAATTCCCGATAACACTTGAGAAGTAGAGTGAATCCGACTTTATGCAGCTCGTTAGGTCCAAAGCGCTTTAAACGACTAATTATTTAATTAACAAATTATACACCCGCATTTCTATTAGCCGAGGACTTTTCAGTTAATTTTTGCTATATAATTATTACCGGTTTTCATGAATTAGATTAAACACCCGCTTAGAAAGAGTTCTTATACTGTCGAAAGAATTATTGAAATTACTTGTATGTTCTGATTCTTATTTAGTCTGGAATACAGAAAAAGTGTTGATTTGGTTTCATGCCACCGTCAGTAGCGTGCCTAGGATAGATTACCGAGACCCGAATTTCCGTACAGCCCATGCTGTTACTGCGATCGGAGTAATTTCGGTGCAACATATTATTAGGTTGTCAAAACACAAACCGAAGTGCCTGACCGGTTTGACCGAACGCTACTGACGACGGAGAGATGCCAAATCGACGATATATCTCTTTACCGGTAGTTCCAAAACGGGATAAAGTCACAAATAAATAGAAACCGGAACAGACAGATTTATTGTTTTCGTATAGATAATTTCTAATTACTCTGCGGGTATTTTAATTCACGAAAACCAGAATAATTATTTTTTAACCTTATATCTTTGTACAGTCAACTTACATACGTATGTTTTTTCTGACGTGATTTTATGTACAGAAGGAACAACCCAATGATGGCACTTTTTGACAAAAATTAGCCAGTTGCGGCTACAGGCTTAGAAAATTCGAGACCCAAATTAGTGTGTAGAATAATTTAATATGAAATAATAATTTAAAACAATTTACTAGGAGGGTCAATTTCAATATGGTGTCATAGTTCTGAATAAATTATTAAAATGGTTATCGCGGGTAGTACAGGCAGTCGTTACCAACCAGTAAGGGTAGGGGAGCGTCCAAAGTAATATATGATGTGTCATGACAGACTGCCCGTCCCCCTTTCTACTCTATATGCAGCCTCTGTCGGCAGCCTCTATTTTAACAACGTTCTATATATTTATTTTGATTAGGAATTACACGCTAAATAGTCATACTTGCCGCAATTTCGATTTAATTCAATTCGCGGGCCTGGAAATGTGTTGTATCGAATTTTTTTCCAGGATATCCTGAAATTGAACCCGGCAGTTCCAAACGCTCATTCGGTCATGGTACCAGAAATGAGCACCATTCGGTTCGATGTTTTGTATATTTTTTGAATTTTTCAAATAATTTTGAGGAAGCATTCACCCATTCTCCCGCCAGTTCCTTTTTCAATATTACTCGCAATGAATGTTTACTGTTAAACGGTAATTGATGAATTTTCCGGTTCCGTAAATTCTTCCGGAGAGAGAGAGAGAGAGAGAGAGAGAGAGAGAGAGAGAGAGAGAGAGAGAGAGAGAGAGAGGAAACAATGGGTGCCACCCCGCACCCACACTTTCAATATACATGCAAATTGGGAAACCAGAAGGCGGTAGGGCTACAGTGTCATTTTCGGGACGTTATTAGGGGTTTTTTCCCCCTCCCTAAGTATCCAATTCTCTGTTATTGCAGCAGGGTCGAAGGAGGAAGAGGGGTGACAGGTTTTTACTGGTAATTGATGTCAATTCGGACCGGGCCCATCCCTCATATTCCGCCCCCAATGGCGACGCTGCCTCCGCCCCCACCTCATAAACTCGACCCCACTCATTTACGCTTTTATGGGAGGCCGCCGATTCAGGTGAAACCCACATTTTATTGCAACCAAATTGTCTACTGAAAGTCGAACTGTGGTGAAGAAGCCGTCGCCAAAAGACGGCAAATCGAAACGCGGGTTATAAAGTTGTTAAAGAACAATTCAGGGTATCCGTTTTGGCCAACCAGGGTTCGTCACCGTTTCTGCGGTCTTCCCTCTACTCCCACTTACGTACTAGATGGGGATTCGGTGATTTCTATAGGTCGTATATTAAAAGCAATTACGATTTCTCCTTTTAGAATACATTATAATGAATGAATCGGATTAGAAGATTTCCGTGCCAATTAAACACTTTAGGTTTTAATTTCGTTGCGAACGTCGCTGTTTCAACCGGTTGATTGAATCATAAAAGTCAATATATTATTCTCTTATTGCTCGTAGGCGGTCGCGAAGTACAATAATAAAATTCGATTTCGGAACCGGACGAATAAATAGACTAATACCGGCGGTCCGGAATTTTAATTGAGAACAGAATTTGTATACGGGTCGTATAATTCGGAGACTTTTACGAACCCGGTTGAATACGGCTGATGGGGAGGAGGGGTTTTCTGTTCAACCCGACGAATCGATCCCGAGGAGATAAGCAATCCCGCTGCGTATATTCTCCTCTTTATGCCCGTTTTAGGGTGAGTCGTATAGATTCCCCGGACGCGATATCCCGGATTTTACGGAGTCCTTTAAATTCCGAGACGCCCACAGGTACCATGCCGGGGGGTTTTCTGTCGCGGAAACCGCGGGGAATCGACCCCGCGGTTGGTATGCGAGTAGGTGTCGGACCGAATTCCCGATTTAATTATCGGAAAGTGGGGGGAGAGGGATATAGAGAGAGAGAGAGGAGAGGAGAGAGAGAGAGAGAGAGAGAGAGAGCGAGAGAGCGAGGAGAGAGAGAGAGTGAGTTAGAAAGAGAGAGGAAACAATGGGAGAGCGGGCGTGAGGAATTCCGGGCCCAGTGAGGTATCCTAACCGCCGAATCCGACCAAATAAAAGAACTCCCGTCCAGAAAAACTACCGGGGCCTATGAGCCGGAATGAAGACGTCTAAAAATAAAGGAGTATTTTGACAGTGGAGAAGGGGGGGGACCGGTTTACCCCTACGTCTCCGACGGCGTATTCTCGTCTAAATAAATAAAAACCTCGTCGAGGGAAGACGCTCCCGATTGCCAAGATCCGACAAATCCCTTATTTTTGGCATGAACCCTTTCTGGATCTATTCTGGGCGTCGGGAAGGTCCCCGGCCTTTTACGACCGGGCCTCTCCCTCACGGCCTGTACCCGCCTCCGTTTAATTTTATTGCCGCGATCGGATCTGGACTCTACCGGACTAGGCAGTAAACCGATCCCGATACTAAAATCCCCTCTCCGTATAAAAATCGGCATTAAGTCCCGAGTCCGAATTAACGTTTTTCCCCTGAATCGGATATCTTTTACGACGGGGCGTAAAATAAAAGTCGAGGCGTCCGTCGGTACGCAATAGAAATGCGGTTTCGGTCAAATGGTTTCGGGTTGCCAATCGACGGAATTCAAATTATTTGTCTTATCGCGCTATTTTTCATAAAACGTCCGGTCGGAGGAACACCTCGAGGGAAAAAACATAAATAAATAGAGCCCGACGGGTGGGGGAGGAGACATAAACACCGAAATGTAGGGAGGCCGAACGGATTAAATCTGCGAGCGGCACTATTTCCGCGGCTCGCTCCGAGGGTGGATAAAGCTACAGAAATACCTTTCCCCGAACCTTGGCTCGGTATTTCTGTCTTGGCTCGCGTTCGCAAAAAACCCCGACGGGACCCGGACACCCGTTGGAACGGGCCCCCTCGGCCCGGCCTTTTAAGCGTCCGGGAAGCCGAGAGCCCCCGTGGGACTCTCCCTTAACCGAGAAGGGTCTATCGGACGCCATAAAGTGGGTCGTGAAACTCCACCGTGACGACCACCTGTGGAGGGCCCTCGCCCCCCACTCTCACAGATCCACCGGCGATACGCCATCCCTCTACTGAAGACTCCGATACCGGTACGGTCCACGAGGGGTTGAAATCGTTCTAGCGATCTTCCTTTCGCCCGATTCCCTGTCTCCACTGGCATAATCAACCCCTCTAACCTCTGTACGGGATAACCGCGAGATCGAAGTACGGGTTAATAACTTCACCTCCCGCCAGGGCTAGAATCGGAAACCTGTCTAAATCGAATGGTTGCTTTCTGTTTAGTACCTGCTTGCGATTTTTTCGTTTTATTATAAGTCGCGACTACAATTTGTTAATTATATTTAGCGATAGTGGGATTTGATAACCGGTGATGCTTTTAATTTCCTCTTAAGTAAGTGCTCGAGATTTTCAAGAAGGTAACGCCAGTTGCTCCGTCGAATTAAAGAATCAGAGTTAAGGGATAGTTTGGAGCGGAAGGATTTATATCGAATTCAAGCAGTCTTGAGAGCAGTTCTTTCAGACATGCCCACCAGAAGAGAGAATCGAATAAAAGAAAAATAAAACAATTATATCGATTTTACGAAGAATTAGGGATTGCAATTTATTGTATTTCGTAGGAGTTAGTATGCTCGGTGGATCCCCACAACTCGGTTCAGTTTTAAAATACAGTCGTAAATTATTAATCGGTTCGGACGTAATAGTTGTGCTCCGTCGTCGAGGAGTCCAGGCAGAAATTTGAAACGTCGTTTCGTTTCTGTAGGTTTGAGTCTTTAGGAAAAATGTATATGGCTTGCAAAAATACAATGCCGCTTTCGCCGAGCATTTATCGGGTGGCTAAGTCCCTCCAGATTAAATAAATGAGCGCTGGTATAAAACAAAAAGTACACGAGTGTACTATCGTGGACTGGAGCTGCTATTACAAGCAGCGCCATTGTTCTTGTTTTGGTCATCGCCGAGCACCTAAAGGCTGTACGATTTTAAACGCGATTTACAAACAAACGCACTCCGGAGCGACGAGCGGGCGTCCCGACGGGACCGAACCCACCATGTCAGTGAACTCCGGCCGGTGGGGAAACGAATTTTTCACGCCCCCTCCCACCCTCCTTCAGCACCCAATTCATATCGTGACGGATTCCATATCCCTCCTTCGGCCTCCCGCGACCGTCCGGCCGACCGTTCGAATTTGAATTTACTTGAAAATCAGTCCGACCCCGGGACTCGAACCCGAGTCGCCCGCTCCCAGACAAGGAATGAAGTGAGACAGATCCTAAAATAAAAATACAGAGGTAAAAATTAATTACATTTCGTTACCTACCTGTTGGTATTTTAAATTGTATTCTTTTATTTTGTAGCAGTCTATCCGAGGTATATTTTGGTACCCTACAGTGTTGTGTAGCTCACTCTAAGAAGGTCCCTCAGATGATTTTTGAAGGGCCCCCCCTTAAATGTCCATGTTTTGGTTTAATACCACCCCCATCCGAAATCATACGTATGTTTTATAGACTGGCTTTTTGGGTTCTTATGATTTACGTCGTAGAATAGTTATTATTTGTTTCGGTTTTCGATGTGATTACGCTGTTAATTGATAAAAGTGGAACCGGAGGATAGTCTGATCCGTCTTTAATATAAATCCAATAAGTGTTTCAGGATGGCCGAGGTAATTAAATTGTACAATTGTACATTTTAAACAATAAACCGAAAGCAGCAAGTAAACATAAGTGTACTCGTTGGGATTCATTTCGATAGTTTCTGTTTTTTGTGACGACAAAAAGTTCAATTATAAGGCCGTGGTTCTCAAATAAGAAGTGGATTGTTGGGCTTGTTTCAAGCCCAAATTCACACATAAACTCCAATATTCATTGGAATTTAATCACGCCTACTTTGCTATTGAGAAGGTTGTGCGGCCCCAATTTTAATATTCGAAGCAAGGGCGATATCACGATATTGACAGAACATAACGAATGTTTTTGGTGCGGCCGCAGTCATTGGATATTGAAGGCGGCATTCAATCCGATCGGAATAGAAATAGGAATTCCGTTATGTCTAAAGTAGAGCAATATCCATATTGGTTTATAGTTCAAATATATCGAAAATAGCCAAACAAGCGATTGGACGAGGACAACCGGACGTTTTATATAAAATGAACAATAAAAATATATTATCCACTACTGTTTTATTATGCTCGGAATAAAACTTTTTTTCGTTATTTATATTTATTCAGGGCGCAAATAGGTGTTCGCTGTTATGGAAAACTTTAATATTGTTCTGATTCTCGTCGTCGGAAGCCGCAATCCTTCGATTGTATTCCACCGTTCAAATCGTTCGAAACAACAGAATGTTAATTTTTAAACGACAGCTAATAATCTAATACGGACAGTACTTGTCTGTGTACGAACCCGAAAACAGGCCCATCCACTGAATATTGAAAGCGGCGTTCAATCCGGTCAGAATAGAAATGGGCATTCGATTTTATGTAAAGTGGAATCATATCCATACTGTTTGATAGGCCTTGGGGAGGCCTCTGAGGGTTCGGAATATCCTCACTTGTGCAGTTTCCCCGTCTACCCTCTTGTTGTCGGACCGCTTTCGACTTCTCCCCTTATCCGCGGACTACAGCCAGTATAAATTTTTATTTTTATTCTATCACTTCAATTCTATAAAAGAACCGAATTTAAATATATTTATCGGAGTTAATTACGTCTCACATTGAGACACTATGCATCTATGCATTCCAGATTTGAACACTCGACTCTAAGCTCTGAAAGGAACCCAGTTTACATTACATGCCATCTGGTACATATCAGTGACATTCCATTATCAATTTCTTGTAGGAACCGATAACAACAGACTCTTGTAAACTCTCGATTACTTATAGTCCGACGGAAATTCAGATTTAGTGCAAGACTTGCAAGATATTCCTGTCGGTGGAACCGATCGGAAGGGATATTCATTTTTATGTCAAGTATCGTACGCGTGGGCCAGTTCCTTCTTGCCGATAACGCTTACTTTTTTCTCTTTTAATTTAAGTCGCGACTACAATTATTTAATTATATTTAGTGACCGTGAGATTTGATAACACGACTGTAATTTCGATGGAGAATCGACCCAGGTAGCGAGGAACTCACGTGGCCGTTTTTCTCTCGAGGCTCAGAATTTTCAGGAAGATTAGGATTTATATCCGGAAGCCGTTAGTTCGTCAACGGGACGTTCAAATCGGAAGGGATAGTGCAGTTAGATACATAAAGTGAGACGCTGAAGATTTTACGAAGGATTTGTAGGAGTTCGGTTCAGTTGATCCCCACAATCCGATTAATAATTTAATATACAGTTTACATTTTGTTGATTCGTAATTACATATAATGTTTTTCGTAACTTTTTTAGTTTATTTTACGTTTTTATCCGGGATGGAAGCTCCGGGTCGTTTCCGGCCAAATGGAAAATTGTCGCGTCCTTTGACGAAGGATTATGGATTGCAACGATTGTGAGGCTTACTTTGTTCGCTGAAGGGCGGTGATAATCTGCCCTAATGAATGGAAGAAAAATACCGCGGGGGGCTATCGTTTAATTCGTTTTCGATCGTACGGGACGATTATTCGGTGGGGGACACTTATCGGAAAAGCCTCTCGGATAAACAACCCTAATGGCCGGGAATTGTTTGTAAAATTAGACGGCCGCAACCCGAAGCGAATACGGGAATCTTTCACGTCAGTCAAATTGCCGGGTGGCCGCCCAGAACCGGCCATTATGTGTTATTTGGTTGCGGTCGAACCCCCGGCGACAAATTCCCCGTCGCTCCGAGGTATTTCGGGGGTATTTTCCTCTCCGGATTCGCGTTCCCCCGCGTTTTTCTCGCACCTGGATTATCGATCGCCAACGGTGAAAAAAATATGCCGGGGGGCGGAGTGTCGCTAATGGACGGTAGGGGGAGGAAAAAAAGTGTCCGTGGCAGTACTCCTAATTGGGGGCGGTAGGCCGATTAGTGAAAAGAGGAGGGCCCCACTGTTAACCGTAATTATTATTTTCGGGAGCCGGAAGGGGGTATTAAGTATCGGAGTCCCTGCTCTGTGGGGGCGGCGGCAATTGGGCGAGGTATCGCGCCTTCTACTCGGGTCCAAATCCGATTAGGGTATTCCCCGACACTTCCTACACAAATAGCCCCCCCCCCTTGTGAGGGCACGGGGCTTTACGGCCGATCCCAGAGCCTCCCGCATCCATTCTCTGTCCATTACTTGTTCAAACGGCGCTTCCTCACTTCCTTCTAAGCCGTTGCGGTTGCCGCTCACTCCTTCTCCCCTTTACTCAGGGGGTAGCGACGCCTTCGACATCCCCGTTAAAGACTCGGGCCCCTTCCGCGTATTCACTTTTACCTCCGCATCTGCCCTTACAGATTCTATCGATCCGAAATAGGATCTTGCTTATAATCGTCGTGCATTTATGCGCTGTATTCAGCTAAGATTTTTCGTCCACAAGTTACGAATATCTGGAGATCACATCTTGATCTCGGTGTAAGGCGCCAAGTTTTATAGGTTTTTTATAGGTTGACTTTTATTTAATAGGCCAATAATAAAGTTCTAAGCGGTATTATTTGAACCGATTTCGGCTTCTCCCATAGCTAGTGGCGTTTAGTGAGGCACCTACTGGAGAGTAGAAAAACAACCGAAACAGCAACATTTTGTAGAGAAGACGAACGCGACACGGTTTGACGTAAAAATAAAATAAAAATTCGATGTTTATACGGTCCGTTTTAAAGTCCGCCCAGCATCGGCGTCTTGTTGGGACAATTTGGAGAACTGGTATTTGAACTGAACCCCTCCGGCGTTATCCGTCCGAGCTAATTTAAGCCGGGACAGAGTTCGAGTAAAGCATTTGTCGCCTCTAAATTCGAGAAATTATAGCTTCGTCGCCGCTAGGGTCCTTTTGGAACCGTTTCAATAGCGCCCGTCGAACGTTATTCATCTGTCGGTATGCGCAGTTTTCGGTCCTCTCTTCGGTCAAATAATAGATTTTCGTTTTCATGCTGTTATTGCATCGTCCAGAACGCCATTTTCAATCCGAAGGCTTAGATGTTGAAATATTAATTCGCGCCCCATCAGAGAATATCGCTGAAAAATCATACTTAAATGTCGCTAATAAATTGTATTGTTGTAAATTGTATTGTAGCAAACGGGGAAGCCACGCTGAAATTTAAAACGAAATAGATTTAATCCGCAGTTACTGTGTATGTATTTATGTTAATAAAAGTGTATACATACCTCCACCCATCAGAGGGTCTTAGGCAAATCGATTACCCAAGTCAATTGGTTTAGGGGCAAGATAGGGTTCGAACAGGATTTGGGGGCGAGTCCCCATGTGTTTGTCTAAATGTATCCCACCAGGGGATGTTTCCCAAATCCGATCGACGGGTAAATATTATTTCAGACTGCTTTCGTTTTGTAAATCGACTGTGTAAACAGTGTAAAGCCGAGTGGTCCGGGTGTAATGCTTTCATTAAGAATGTTACATCCGACGACGTATGAATATAGTCCCTCTACCAATGAGTTCCGTAGCTTACTCCTGCACTTCTGACCAATGTGCAAGGAATTCCTCATTGGCGTCGTTGAGGCGAATTTTCGTTAATTTACTAATATCTACGTTATTTAATTCTCGCTTAGCGCTACATCTAGAATTTTAAGAAACGTTGAGACAAAATCAATGAATTTGCATACATTAGTTTTGGATAAAATAATATATACTCACCTTCTAAACTTCAACAGGTTGGGACTAAAAAGAGTGATACTAAAGTACTGATTATTATACTAGTATTTTTTTTTGTAAAAATTTAGTTTTTTATAGTTATTAATTCAATTCAAAGACGTCAACATATGGTCGCGTTATTAGGAGTTGCAAGACCGGGAAACGCTCACGGTCCCAGGACTGTGCATGTTGTACAACCTTTAAAAGGAGGATGCAGTTTTGTTTAGTGCATAAATGTATTTATGAAATGATTCTACGAAGATTAAGGGCAAAAGTGAGAGTATATTTTAAAAAAGGATAAATAACGAAAAATAGGGTCTTATTGCGGGATCCACAGGTTCGGGGAATTTTCATTTTCACGTTGCTGAGTTGGGCGACGTTTAAATCCTTTACAAGGGGGAAGGGCGAGCCGAAGGGAAATAAGAAGCCGCTCTTTTCGACAAAGAAACAGTCTCGGGTAATAATAAGGCGGCGAAGGTTGTAATAAAGGAGAGAGTACGGGGGTGGGTGAGGATGGGACGCCGTGTTTTTGGGAGGTGGCTCGATAAGGATAAGGTATATTAGTACCTATATAGCATTTTGGCAAAGCCGGTTAATCCCATTTGGCGCCCGGACGGGCGCAAGGCGCGCCCTCGCGATCCCTCCCTTTCTCCGCGTGCCTCCTTAACCCCCGATAAAATATTCACGGGGCAACAACACAATATTCCACCCCCCCCCCACCCCACCCCGCACTGGTGTTGGGGCCTTGTAATGTGCGAAACCCGCATAAACCCGGAGGGCGAAACACTCTCCCTCGGCCGCGGTATATGAAATTTTATTAGGAATAAAGTATGAGATATTGATTTTAATATTCGAACAAACAAAGTTATTTCGGGCGGAGGACGCAATAAGCTCGATATCCGTCTATTCGCGACATTTTTTCGAAGCTCCGATCCCCGTCGCTGTGGGAGCCTGCTGTTCTTTCACATTAGAGGAACTTCCTCTTCTAAATATACACATCTTGAGACATCTTGTCTAAGAAAATTATGAAAAAATCCAGATTCTTCCCGCAAACGTTCCCTGGGCCGGTGGTTGGATTCCCGGTAAGCTCGGGATTTTTTTGAAAATCCGGCTCTACAGGGCCGCGAGGTGGTCCGCCGTGAGCTCGACTTTTAAGACTCGAGACATCGGGATTGGGGGAGTCGTAAAGAGACCCGTGTGAGGGGGTAAATGATAATATCTCGCCCCATTTCCACTTCACCTCCGACAACCCAGTTAGTATGCATAGGATTTTTTTATGAGCCCCGAGGAGGGGGGTTGGGATAATAAGGAGTTTTCATATTTTATGTTTTAGTGCGGCGACGATGAGCCCGGGTTCTGGTCGCAATTTCAGCATTGTCTCCAGTTTTTCCTTTTTTTTTGAGGGGAGCCCTATTTTATTATTCATTACCCTCTCTACCGCGCCCACACGATTTTATCGCTGTTACCGCGTAACGCGGTTTCACCGGGAGAACGGGAGCGAGGGAGGAAGAAGCACAAAAACCATAACAGAAGTAAGATGAGTCGACCGAAATTAAAAGTCGGGGTGGCCTCCCACCACCCTCGCTTATCTCCCGGGGGCGGACCTCACAACCGGGCCGGTGTTTATTTTTATTCCCTTATCTCGTCTGGTACCGCCCGCTCTGTAAACCTTATTTGCTGTAAAGTAACGGGGGAGAAAGCCACTTATTTTTTCTTTTTTTCCCCACCGCGAAGCGAAAAAGGTCCTTACGACGTAGTTCGGTCCTTCGGAGGACCTTAAGGTATTCAACCTGTGGAAACATCTCGAGTCGATTGTCTGTCGTAGAGATATATTGTCCTATCTTTAAAAATCAAATATTATTTACTCCGGATCCGCAGTAAATACAGGGTATGAACGTATAGTAGTTATCGTGTTTTCCTATGTCGGTCGGTCAAGTGGTTTATGCTTCTCGGGATAAAAATCTCGCGGCCTTCCGCAACCCAAGCTGGCGAAACAACGATAACTGTAACTAAAATTTAAGTGGTATCTAAAATGTTTAAGATACAATCATTTTCTCCCGCTTGTCTTACTTCGCTAGATATTTTCCCTCGGCGTCTCACGTCTACCCGACTTGCGTCCGCTTTTTATAAACGCGCTTTTATACGGGCAATATTATAGTTGCATTCGGCCGCCAGGAAATACGGTCCCGGCGTTTTAAAAATTCATATAAAGCTTCCCTTCCACGACAGGAATAGCAAGAAGCGTTATCGAGAAATCGGTACTGGGAATAAAAATTTGTTGTCTGCTCCCACCGCCGAAGTTCTCTTCTCTAGCTCTAGCCCATGCCGACCCGTTCCAGGAAATAATTGGCGAATTACGATTCAAGGAAGGATTTCAGCTGGGAAATTTATTGTCGAGGAGGCCCTTCCTGTATTCCGAATATATTTGTCGGCCCACCGCGAAGAAATCGCTTCGTTTCTTTATATAATTCCCCCCCTCCGTATATATTTTTATTCCGAGATCTTGGACAGCGGTCAATACCAAACGTACACGGACATCGAAAGCCGGAGTTAGTGCGGACCGGACGAAGTCAAAAATCAAGCGGGATGTTACGGAGAGATGTTAATTCCTAATTAAGCCGGACTCTAGTTAAGTCGCGTTACACGGGCCGCGGTTTTTATCGTCACCGCCCCCGGGGGGATCTCTCGCCCGCCCCGTTAAGGGATTTATTTAAATTTCCGCCGCGGTATTTCATCGGGGCGGGGAGGGTGCCTCTGATTAACGGGGAAGGTGCCGGAGGACCCAGCCGTAATCTCGGATTACGCCCGTCGTCGAGGGGGAGCCGAGCACCACTCATAAATCACTGGCTCAAATTTAATTACGCTCGGGACCGATGCTTTTTACGCCCCCACCCACTCCCCCGGATATTATATTCCGATCAAATATTCAGTCGGAGAATTTTCATCACTCATCCGTGTCGCCGTCTCAATTCCGGCTTTCCATACTTCACTAGTAAATCCATACTTGCGTGATTATACAATTGTTGCAATAATATATTTGTGCCATCGTTGTAATGGCAGGTCTTTTCATCCAGTCCGTACTATACTACTGACGATGGGGGAAAACGCGAGATAAATTTGTCTCTCAATACTCTAACTTTGGGTCGTACTAAACTACGGGGTCGATCGCTTCTTCGGAAAGTATTATCGGGAAATGTCCGCTGGGGAATCGCGGGTACGTGGGATAAACTACAGAACTAGTTTAGCACCCGGTTTGTGAAGCTTTTTTCCCAAATGTACGAGTAATGTACAAGAGGCAGGAATATGAAGCTGAGTCGTGGTGGTATCGCCGACCGATTCGCCCATATATTGTGAAGGTAATCTCCCTTCGGTACTGAATTAACGCTGAGTATTGACTCGTGGAGCGGGTGATTCGTGGGAGAGCCATGAAGGGGGCGCCCTCGACTACAAACAGTTTCGGGCAGTTAGCGAATAGTCAGCGGTCAGCTTTCTACGCATTTGCATAAGAATGACATTGAAATTAGCCGCATACGGGACCCTCTGGGGGGGGGCGGAGAGGACGACAATGCTCCGATTAAAAGCTGGTATTGGGGCTGTGGGCAGGGGGACCCTCCGTTCCCCTTTTTCTCCATTGTGCTCTTCCAGACAATTATGAGTCCCGTCGACCGTTATCGGCAGGCGGATGGTGGTGATGTGGCGGAGGGGGGGGTGCGAAAGACCGGCGATAGCAAATCCGGCTTATGGGCGGCCCCCATTGTTTGTAAATTCTGGGCGAATTTTATCTGGACGCGTTTTCGGCGGTGAGGGGGCGGGGACCGTTAGGCCGGTCGTGCCGGAGCATTGAAGTCTGCGCCGCTGGGCCCGACCCGCTGGGACATTTAACGTAGCACGCTCCGCTCCGGAAATAATAGGCGCGCTTCTCAGGCTCCGACATTGTGTTCCACTGGACGGATAGTCTGAAAACGCTCGGGCTCACACGTTATTTGCCGAGGAGCCGTAACCAGCCAGCACCGAAAACGGTGCCGGATTTTTACGGAATTTTCACTTCGAATATTGTCCAACCCGGAAGATAATAATAATTTGAATTCGCACATCCGATCTCCTTTGTCCCGGGTTCGATTCCATGACTCTTACCTAGATGTCACGCTACCGCGTGATTTATCTCCGCCACTTTCTGGAACGATTTCGGACCGGGTATAAAGCGTCTACTGCCAACGCTTAGTGTTACATCTCCGTATGTCAAATCAACCCGACTCGGGGGTTCGATTTCTTGCCTTGGCCAGTAACGTCGCCGTAATAAAATAGAGGAAATTAAGTTCGGAATATTAGTATACAGGTTAATTAACGTCGGTTCGTGTAGTTCGTTTATACTGGAAACAGACTGGTTAACGGAGGAGGGACCGGCTGTATTGGAAAGACCTGAGCGGGCGTTAAAGTCGCCCCGGCGGTCACCGCCATTGTGGCCCGTCTCGGGTTTCTTTGGCTCGTACTATCTCCCGGCATCGTAACTATGCGCATTCTCTCTGGCCCGAGCAATAAAATGTCGGGCCGCACGAGGGCGGCCGTTAAACCGCGCTCTTTACGAGAGATTTCAAACGGGAGTCTCTCTGTAATACAACCGTTGTCGGTATAAATGTCCCAAGACGGGGAATGGGCCCTCGGGTAGCCTAGGCTCTTTCATTATCTCTCGGGGTCTCTTCCCGTCGGCATCATCGCGCAGTATTTCCTTTGTTAATCGCAGGAGAAAATCACAATTCCGAATATCAATTCCCGGGGACAAATCTGGCCGTTGGCCAATTTACGACCGGTTTATAGAAATATAAGTGTAATCCTTTAATTTTAGTTCGGAGTGGTACTTCTGATTCATCTTAAATGGTATGTAATCACTTACTTATGTAATCGATGTTACTTGAAACAGAGTCGAAGTAAATAGGAATTTTTTAGATTTCGATACAGAAAACTTGAATAGTGATTTGCAATAGCAAATTTATACAGGAGTTTCGCTAAAAATTCAAATATGTTCAAAGAATAACCGCAGTATTTTTCTGTTTCCAACCGATCTGGAAATAATTCGCATTAACGGAACTAATTCCAAGAAAACGTTTTTGTTGAAATTAAATTCAGAGAACGATCGAAGTCATTCGATAATTTTTTTGTCGACGAAAGTATTAATATAAAAATACGAAATTTTAAAAATTAACACTTCAACTTCACAAACCTTTGTACGAGAGGCGAAATTCTTCACGCGTCTGTCTAACTTGGTCAAGATTCTCTTTTAGATATTCCTATAAATTGTATTATGGGCAATTATAACATCCTCTATTTTCATTTATATTTAAACGGAAGGCAAAATGAAGTAGCCGTTATTTAGGCTCAGCGCAGTCAAAGGTTTGTACAATGGGAGAAAGGATTTTAGAAATATTTGGCGCTAGGCGCCGAAAGCGGAAACGGTTGAGTCGCCTAGCTAAATTAGGATCTCGAGTGTCGGCGGAGGCGCTGTTAATGGAGGTTGGCGGGCGACAGAGGGGGGCCGAAATGCCGTGTTTGCGGCGGTTGCCTCCAATGCCGAATCCGAAGATGATTATCCCCCTTTCGGCCCCCCGCCACCGTCTGTTTTGGCCGGGGTCGCGTGGCCGCCCGCCCGGCAAACACCTTATTGTTCCCCCACACATACACACGTGCCCACCCCACTATGGGCTTGTAATCACTCCTTTGTGAGTGGGCCCGCCTCCCGCCATCCTGCCCCCATCCTAATTACCGCCCGGATTTCCACGGTAATAATAAACCACCGGGGTCCTCCAGTGGTGTCTCGGTATGAAATTGAATACAAATATGAAATTATATACTTTAAGTCGCGACTAACATTTTTTAAATATATTTAAAGTCAATCCGATTTGATAACACGAATATACTATTGATAGAGAATCCACCCTTTGATGGTACTTCAGATGGAAATTCAGATTTAGTATGAAACATTCCAAGATATTCATCCCTGTTGGTGGGAAAGGGTAGTAATCTTAATGTTGAGTATTGCTCGCTTTCGTTCTAGCCGGTAAGGCTGGTTTTATCACGCGGTCGTCTCCTCTTTAGGCTCGGGATTTTCGGGAAATTGACGCCGAGGGGTGATGTCGAATTGAAGGATCGCAGCGATGGGATAGTTGGGAACGGAAGGATTTATACCGGGGAAGCCGCTAGTTGGTCAACGAACGGAACTCTCAACTCGGTCAGATGCATTAGGCGGATTTTACGAAGGATCGCGGATCGGAATGATATTTTGTAGGAGATAAATTAGTATATAATACCCTCGGTTATTTCCGTAGCCTTGTCAGTTTATTCTCCGTTCATCTTCTGAAATGGGGTCCAGGTCGTTTTTCCCCAGTCGGTAAATTTATTCTGGTACCGCGATGTTCGATACTAAATTTTATTTACCTTTCTCGATTCATAGCGACTAAGATCTTACTTTAAGCGTTTGTCTACTTTTCGCTAGCCGATGCCACACAGCTGGACTACGTATAGGTACGTGCGTCAATTAAAAGCGGGTGTGGATTATAAAGTCGATTAAAGTATATTATAGGTGTTGTTGCCGAGAGTTTATGAAGTGTGAATTATATATACAGATATAGATATATAAATGGAGTCGGGGTGTGTTGGGTGAGCGTGTGAGTAATAGAAGCCGGGACTAGGAGTGGCAACTGGCTCCTTGTTTAATCTTGTTAGTGTCGCCTAATTACTATTTTCCATTAGACATACTCCTCCAGTTACTTCCTCGAACGAGCGGTCGAAGGGGGTCGGCCTGTCGGGTAGAAGGCAACGAGATTTTCACATGGTGTGTTGCGGTTTTTTCTTTCTGCCCAGTTCGCAATTAGCACCGTACTTAATGTCCCGAACGCTCGGGCTTACCCACCGGACACGCATTTTCTTTGGCCTTATTGACACAGAGCGTTCAATCATATTTCGGAGCGTGATGCGAGTCCTGGAACCAGGAAGGTATCGGAGCGTCGAGGTACTCGTCGCATCTTATAGCGTTATAAACTATCCACTCTCGGGACCAGATGCCTACTCGCTCTTAAGCCCCTTTCCGTTTCTCTTAGTCCTCGGCGGTAGTTTCGTTACCGACACGACCGAGAGTGATATTCCTCGTGTTTCCTATTCGCGTTCGGGGCGATAAACCGCAATTACAAAAGGCAGGAAGGGATAGGCGGTAGCACAGGCGGGTTCCATTGTACCGACCGACTCCACCGCTTATTACGGATCTGTTACGCTTTCCACGCATAACTACCCGGGGTCGCCTTCATTTTGACAATGCCCGTTCGATATGACGACGCTCGGCGGCTTTAAATTTCCCGTGCACACTTTACGACTTTGCTTCGAACCGGCAACCGTCCCATAGGCGCTTTGTACTGACAGAGATAAGCCGCCTTTGACACGCTGGGTCTTGAGAGAAGGTGATTTACGGCGGCGAACTTGATTCGCGGCTCGACCCTTTCGGTTTGCGGTCACCGTCGGAAGGACTCGGTCAGTTTGACATAATAATTCGTAACTTAAACGCATTGTAAACGAGTTGGATAGTAATAAATATTTAACGAATGTATTTGGGACATGGCCTACTGTTGGCTAGTCTTTTATTGCCAGTTGGGACTCTCCCTTCTCTCCCGAGAGCGGCGGGTGTCGCAATTACGGGAGAAACGTTAGACGAGGAACAGAAACTACATTAAGGCAGAGAGCTGGGATGGAGTTTGTTCGGTGGTGGGGTGGGGTGGGGGGACCCCGGGTCGCATTAATTCAATTACATGCATTAGTCTGTCCGACGGGATTCTTGTCATGTGGGCAGAAGGGGTCCTGCCTTTCGATAAGGGGGAACTGTATGTTTTATGGTAAAACTCACTTTATTTCCGCCACCGCCGGTATCATTATGACCGCGTATTATCAGCACTATTAGGAATGGGCCTTGGAACTAGAAACTGCCTGCCTACATTTTGATAAATTATAATACTATTTAGGCCCTAAGCTAAACCCCCTTGTCGCTTACCGCCTTCGTCAGCGGTATCCCAAGAGAAATATACTGAGGTAGAATAACAAGTTGTTAGAATACTATTAATGTTTTTCATATTGCGTTTATTATAAAATATAGAAGAATTCGGTGCACGCGTGATGTTATTTCGTATTAAAATATGTACTGTATAAAAAGTCTCGCTCCGGCATAGGTTGTGTTCGAACAGAGTTGGAGTGTTATTTGTGGAAGCACCTGACTTTACAATGGGGCTTCGTCGTAAATCATGATACGCGGGGACTTTTTAAATGGGTCATATCGACGGTTTTTATTTTTTTTATCACCCAAAGTACATATTTATATATAGCGATGCGTATCATCGCACCCAATTTTATCAACGATACCGGTAGTACTCTCGGCCTACGCTTCTCAACTTATTTCCTCTTCATCGTCGGCGTTGGTTCATCACCGCGGATCTTCGCCGGGGAGATATTTTTTCGAGCCGTCTGTGGATGTTAAACCTTAATCCATTGATTATAGCCTTAGACGCCATTCCGTGTAGTGGCCGTCTACGCCTAGAGGCTATTCAACAGTTCGGATTCAACGGAGGCCCGCCTACTTAGCTCTCCTGTCCTCGTACTGCCCGTATGACAGTCGACCTACACGCGCTTTCACATACCGAGTATTAAACCGTATATTATTCGGTCATTATTCCTATTTCTTTTTTTCCTTTTTCCCCGACCCTCGAACTGAATTACAATAATGACTACAATAGTGTTCTCCCCTCACTGTTTTGAGCAGTATTTTAATGCGCCCCCCCCCTCACAACGCCCCCGAGTCGAATTATATTGTCGAATGTGTCCCTCGTAACTCTAAATCCGAATCCGCCTTGGGAATACGTAATCCCACCCTAATTATGCGCCGGTGGTAGTCGCCTCGAAAGTTCTGTCCGTTTAGTGAATAGAGATGGACAATGGAGTTTTTAAATGTTTATTAATTATTATCGAACAGAGATGCCCCGGTGTAGGGTTCCTTCGAGTCCAGGTCGAATTAACTGAGCCCTACCTAATGACAAATTACAGCCAGACATGGGTTCTTCAGAAATTCTTTGTATAAATTGTTGGTCATCTGACACCAAGAATGCCTGGGAACTAGGAAAGGAAATGAATTATCCTTCCGCCGTATCTGTAATTCTACGGATAAATTTTATTTTATTTTCATACATTGTTCTCAACCGCGTTTTCCGTTAAAGAAATTTTTTAGTCCTTGACCTATTTAGTCTTTTTGACTGAAATCAAAACTCAGCGGCAGAAGATTAGATGGTAAGATGGAAAGATCGTCGACTTCCCCAATCATTCTAACAGGTCGTAAATTCGTCTCGTTTTCCGGAATTCAGGGATTCGACATTTATCGAGGACGCGGGTTTCAGGCTTTGCTAAGCCCTGCCATTAAGCTCTTACATCATCTTATATACAGTTAAATGACTCGAGAGCAGTGTTACCGAAACTGGTCCAAAACCATAAGACGAATTAAAATTCGACCTTGACTATTTATTATCGCGTCAAAAAGCCTTTAAAGATTTTAGGAAATATGTTTCCTAAATAGGAGGCTGAGTCTAAAGTTATAGTTGTAGATCCACTGTACCCGGATCGGATCCGACAAGAGATTTTTATTGTGGAAGGGAAATCAGTTCTGTTCAAATGGCCAAATTGAATTTCAATTCCGTCTTCGGACGGTAGCCCTAAGTATCGTCAGTTCTGAGTAGCTTCCTTAATTCTTCTGGACCGAACAGCGACCCCAGAGGAACCCATCCTGTCGGAGTACTCCTCGGTCCTCCATATGTTTTTCGAACGGAGCACCGGGATTCCCCCGAACCCCCCACCCCAATAGGCCGTGTCATTCGGAACCGATACGGCATCGTCCCTATCGTCCGGGCAGAAAACATCGGGTCCGGAATAATTTTTCTGACCTCGGACCGGGGGACACGGGGAGAGGGTCGTGGCTTACGGCCCCCCGGGGGTCCACGGACCCGATAAGTGCACCTTCCGTTTAAACGATTGAATTCGGGAACCTGGTAATTTGGTTTGGTGTGGGCGTGTCGGGTTCAGAATTGTACCGTCTTACCCGGGAGCAACCTCCCCCCGGCCCGTCTATTTATTTTAAAAAACGCCGGGACTCGGCACCTCGCTCACCGCCGCCCGGATATTAATTGGCCCTACCCGTCCCGCATCTGCCAGCATTTTAATTCCTTTTTTTTACTCCGCTGTCCCGTCCCTCGGGCCAGGCATTAAAAATTCCCCGCCCGCCATCATCGAGAAACGACGATATTCGGACGGTTCGATTCCGATATCAATTTCGTCCAAGACCGGGGGTCGACAATAGAGAGGAATATGCAGTCAAATTTGGAATCGAAATGAGTATTTCCTCATCCGTAGGCAAATTGAACGAACTTACGTTATATCCAATATTTACTATAAAATATTCTAGGTTAAGCGTCGTCAGACTCACCAAATATAGAAATATACGGTGACCTACCAAATATAGAATGAAACTTGTTGCATTCATTTAAAGAAGACAAATATTTAAAATTATTAGTACGGGTTCTAATTTACGACTAATATAAAAATAAAAATATCCCCTCCAACTACCGGTAGCACGCGGTATCAAGAGATATTAATAGAATCTCGTATTAATCAACAAAAAATTGCTCTCGTCGGTTTCAATTCGGCTTTCGAAATGTGTTCCTTTAACCAGTGTTTATTTTAAAGCACTGGGTTCCAAGTTCTCCTATAAAACAGGTTAGGTTATGCTCGCTATTCCCGGTAAATGTCCGATAGTAATCATCCGGACTGTACCGACGCTGTACAAAGTCTGCCAATCTTTACTGGTCAAATTTATTGGGGCGGTTCTTGAACAACGGACAACGTGGACACCCGTAGAAGTAGGAGTGTCCAGGAGATTTTAAAATTGAGCTTTCCGGAATATTTCCGAAACGAGTTTCGAACCGTAACCGAGTCGAGACTCGGGCCCGGGTTTTTTTTGCCATCGGTTCTGGAGATTTGGGGCCGCCGGGAGGGCAGCTGGTCGGAAACGGAAGAGACACAAAGTCCACCCCGTGCCGCCCATTCCACTTCCTACGCCTGCCATCGTCCGACTCGCATCTGCATTCAACGAAAATATTGTTTCGTTACGATACCCTCTCGAATCACCCGATAGACTCAGGGCGTGGAGGAGACTCGGGGCCCCTTATCGGGCCGGGGGGTGGGCTTATAGGTACCGCACTTTTATTGTTTCGGAAGTCGTAAAACAATTGGCTGGTTTGGGTTAACCCGGACTAACAGGCCTTAATGGCCCTCCCCCGCTTCCTCATCGACTCTCAATCGTGTTTCCCATATAGTGTTCTGTACAGCTGCTTTCAGAGATTCCAGCGCTTAGTTTTTCTTCCTTTCGACCGAGGAAATGCTTAATTTGACATCCGTCACAACTCATCCAGATACGTATCGTTTGCCGTTTCGTCGACTCCTAACAATAATTTCTTCGTCCGGTGTCAATTTTTTACTGATTTTTTATACGCTATAAACGATAGTTGT
This sequence comes from Lethocerus indicus, assembly GCA_019843655.1. Classification (NCBI taxonomy): domain Eukaryota; kingdom Metazoa; phylum Arthropoda; class Insecta; order Hemiptera; family Belostomatidae; genus Lethocerus; species Lethocerus indicus. Next base: position 32,958,643 of record JACDQD010000001.1, read on the forward strand.
ACAATTTTACAAACTCCGGAATCCCGCCTGTCTAAACAGTTATTATAACTTTATTATGATAACGTTACCAAATCGACTGAGATCGCGTGCTGGACCGCGTCCGGGATATGCACGTTATCTGTTTTTCCGACACTGAAGCTTTGATCGTCGACGTCTCTAAAAAAAAGTGGGAAACTTTTCTTTTTTCTATAAAAAAACGTTCGAGCACCCGGGCGATAAAACTTAATAATTCAATTTACCCGGGTCTTTACGAGTCCGGTAATTGCACAACGCCGTGGCCGGCAGTCCTCGAATTCTCCCGCCGTTTTTCTCTTTTCCCTTCTTTTTTCATTTTTTTCTTTTACCGGGGTTTCTTTATCCAACAAATCGACGGAGTAAAGGAATAATTCGCTGCACCGAGAGCGGGAGATAGGATCTGCGAAGGCGGTTGTTTGGGGGGTGGGAAGGGGGGATTTCATTAGGGCTTTGTTCTCCGGGCGTCGGGCTTGAAATGTCGCCGCTCGGTGAGGCACTCAAGTTAACGCCCATCGCTCCAATTGGTGGTAGGATGTCGACTCGGCTTCCGTTCTTCAGGTTTTTTGAACAATTTTTTCAGAACGCAAATATAGGAAGGGGTAAATAAATGAGGAAGTATCCGAACGGTAGGTATTTCCCGACGCACGATTCCCCCCATAGAAGAGTCTGTCATTTATCGGAATCGGGAAGGAATTAAGCGATAGGGGTATGACTGGATATAGACCAATTTGGTCTTGTCCTCTATACTACACAAGACGCCTATTTTTTAATCTATTTCTCTCTCTCTCTCTCTCTCTCTCTCTCTCTCTCTCTCTCTCTCTCTCTCTCTCTCTCTCTCTCTCTCTCTCTCTCTCTCTCTCTCTCTCTCTCTCTCTCTCTCTCTCTCTCTCTCTCTCTCTCTCTCTCTCTCTCTCTCTCTCTGGTTTCTCCCGATGGCGTATAAGATCGTGGCCCGTGTATATCTGCCGATGCGGGTCCGGCTCCTCCTTCCTGCCGCGATATGCCCATCAGGGGCCCTACCTGAGTTTATCTACACGTTCGACACACTATCGTACAGGGGCGGACCCCCGGCAAACAATGTATACACTATCCCAAACATATGTTTCCTTAATACACCTATCTCTGTTTGCCCAGGGCCCCCGGTTGTCGTGCGGCGAGAGGTGGGGTAGTGGAAACTTTTACTCTGGAACCGGATATTCCGTAATTTCGGACGCGGGTAACGGTACGGGCCTCGATATCTCGTCGGCCACAGACTACCTTTCCGGTTTCGGAGACTCCGGGCAGCGATGACCGGAAACCGAAACACATCCGAGCGATAGATATGCGATCAAAATTTCGAATCGGAAGGATAATTTCGTCAGAGGCACATTGAAAGGATTTACTTTTTTGCATACGTAATATGAAATATTCAACATGGGGGGTCGGCAAGCTCTCCAACCTAAGTACTTTCCATGTGAGGTACTAAGGATAGAATGAAAGTTGTATGATCAATTTATTGCGCTCATTTAAAGAGAAAAAACATTAGAATGTTGTCGGTAGGTTCTATTTTCCAGTACACATACAAATATCCCTGGTAGCTGACGTAAATATAAAGAAATAGGGGGAAATATATGTGTGCATATATATATATATATATATATATATATATATATATATATATATATATATATATATAATTTTAACGAGTTAATATAAATTATATCTCTAATTAGTTACTCCAACAATTTCTCTCACCGGTTTCAATTCAGCAAGAGCGACGAGCTTTATGCCCTGCTTGTTAAAAGTTTTTAATTGATGTTCGCGAGACCTATAAAACAGATTACTGTGTTCGTTCGATAAATATCTTCCAACTGTTCTAATCGCTGTTCTCCCAATCGTGTAATTAACAAATTTTGGCTTCGGCTAAGGTCTTCAATCGCTCGTTATCCCTCGAATACTATTATTATATAGGGGCATTATATAGTAGGTAGAAGCATACCGCTATTGGAATTAGCGAGAGTCAACATCCGGGATCGAAGTGATATTGTATCCCCCACCGGTATAAATAAACCTCCGGATAGCCCGGACGGAAGACTGTCCGGCGGTTTTTAGAGGCGATTAGGGCAAGGATTTACAGAGCGAGCCGTCCCACGCGGCTTATCGTCCTACAGCTCGGAGCGAGGATACGCCCTCCGGCCGCTAATGTAGTATGCGTGTCGCCTTGCCGGCGTCCGCGATAATTTCACTCCGCGGGCTGAAACGCGATAAAAGTGCGGTCGTCGACCGGCCGGTATATCTCGGATTTCGGTCCCCTTCCTCACCACCCGAGGATCGATGTCCGGAGGTGCCCGGTACGATTTACGCTTTATCGGAGGTGAGCAAATAGAGGAAACAAAACGGCGGCTAATCCGGGCGTCGTAATACGGGTCGGGCTTTATCTTATCGGCGGTCGATCCGGGGGAGGCCGGTTATTCAAACATCGGGTAGCCGGCTCGGCCACCGCACTCCTCTCGCCGGTGGGTGTGGCGGGCTTTCCGTTTTATATCCGAGCCTGGAAGCGGCCCCCTCTAATTATACCTAAGGCCCCGTTGTATTTTACCGCGGGCGCAATTAGCGGAAGGTCGCGCGGTCGGGGGCCGGACGGACCCGGAGGTATAATACCGACGCTAATAAGGGCCCTATTTACAACCGCGATTAACGTATCCCCGTTTATATAACCCGAAGTATGTTCCCGAACGCCGGTAGTTCCCGGCCGCTTCCTCCTCCGAGGGACCGGCTAATAAATCGCGCGCGCGGTCATCGCCGAAATTAACGCGTTACGTCACGTATTAATGGGCCCCTATCAATTATCTCCGTTTTCTATTAAGATGAAGGCGCGAACTAATAACGACGTCGTCTCTTCGTCCCGGCCGATTCCGTTACTCGGTTAATTCCGTGGGCGACGGCGATAAATTATAAATAGAAAGGCGGCCTCGGCCTCCCCCGGGCGTATACCGTTTATCGCGGTGCCTCCTCGGACCGGGCCTGTCGGCAGGCCAGCCGGGTAAGAGGCAATCGGAGCGTGAGACCGGGCTCGCACACCTGTAACGTCATTAATTAACTATCAATTCGCTTTCGATTAGCATAGCGAGCAGTCAGCTGTCGGGGACGGCCGCCACGTTGCCACGTTTACCACCTCGCTCTCTTGTTTACTTTGCCAGCCGAGGCCCCTCCTCCCGCTCCGACCCTAAACACCTTTTTAGTGGACTGGCGGAATTGTTTAAAAGGCCTCAGCGCAGAGTCGTTGCCGCGGATTTCCCCCTGGGATGATGTGAGGGGGGGAGGTTCCTCGTGTTAGTATAATGGTCGGAAAAGGGATTTTCGGTGCCTCGGGTGGAGGGGGGGGTGAAGGGCGGTCCTCTGGGATCAGGGAGTAGAAACGCTTGTATTCCCGAGGCGGCCACTAGCCCCCTTCTAACCAGAATTGACCCGCCAGACGTTGTCGGCTATTTGATGGCAATTATCCCTGGAAATGTTTCTTTCCACTAACCTTAATTCGAATCCTGCCGGCCGTCTGTTGACTCCTGCTTCTAATTTCGATAAAATTATTTTTATCGAGTCGTAAATATCCCCTATTTGCCATGGAGCTCGATTGCTTTCTGCTCGCTTGTTCGGCTTAGTTCTATCAAAATGATATTCCGGCCCTCATTTATATTGAACCCGAAACTTAAGTGCGGGTTGTTGTCTGATTTCGCTTCCAAATGAATTCCTAAAGGTCTTTCAAATTCGTAGATCGGATAGAGGCTACGCTTTTTGGCACCGTTTATTGCAGTGTTCTAGGACAGTAGTCTACAATTTATATTTATATAAATTTATATTCTGACCCAATGTTATTTTCTTTGTTTTACAGAGACCGCCGTCTTCGTCTCTCTCATACCCTGGACACGGTAACGATGACGTGAGATCGCCGGGTTCGGGAGGGACCCCGGGTCCAATGTCGCAGGTCCCGGGACAGCAGCTAGACCACTCGGACCCTGGTAAGTCGTAACAAATAAAGTAGATTTTGGTGTTAGTATTTTTCCTTCGATGCTTGATGTCTTTTCGGTCTTCCAGTTTCGAGACTGGAAATAAACACTGTGAACGTTCGCTTCCGCCTCTTAGAGTTACATACACCGACTTCATATTTTAATCGATAATCCGCTTGATCCATGAAACGTAACCTTATCGAAGTATTATGACTGCAATGGGGAGCGGAACTCCTTGCGCGGTGAGGTCGGTCCTTTTAGTTAGTCGCCGATTAAGACTAGCATGTTAATAGCCTGCTTTAGCTTAATGAACCAATTTCCTCTGAAGAGACTCCGGGTTATATAATTTTTAATAACAGCGGGGGACGGGTTGGGGGTTCTGACCCAGATTCGGGTATCGTCTGGATAGGGCCTTTTCGCCTGGCCGTCTACCGTTACTCGGAATAATACTAACCCGGTAGCCGAATTCTAGTTTATCTGTTAATATGTCCTACGTCCGTTTCTTGTATTACTGTTCGATGTAAGCTTGAAAGGAACTCGCCGCAGTTTCAATATTATTCGATCGTAAGGAGATGTATTTAATGCTATTTTAATTTCCTTTCCTGTATTACACCACAACTTCAGTTCAACACAATAATATAAAGGGGAACAATGTGGTAATATTCGGTAAAATAACTCGATGTTATTTTAATGTTGTTTTTTTATAGAATAACAATGTTGCAGCCTAATGCTGCCGTTTGTAATTTCTCATTTCTTGTTCATTTATTCTCGAAATTGGTTAGGAAAACTAACAGGGATGAATTATCAGTATTTAAATCAACGGGGAAACTGTATTTGAACTCTAAATTTCAAGTATAAAATATTTCAAACTCTATTTTTATTCTGTTTTCGAGTGTTATACGAAATAGCCGCTCCCCGATTGTGGTTATACTCCTAATTTATACGGAGGGACCGAACCGAGAGGAACGGTGGAATTTTCTCCAGCCTTTATATGGAGAGCGGACCGCCATTAAAGAGATTCTTTATAAATATCCACCGCCCGAGTTTATTTATAGGGGGAAGCGTTTTCGGTCGTACGGTCACTCCCTGAATCGATGTCGGAAGCCGCTAAACGGTCCTTTTCGAGCCACTGAGGTCACCCAGATACTTCTGCCGGCCAAATAAAGAACGATTCGGAATCTGTTATTTATGGCTAAAAATATGTTTAATTGACTAAGTTCAGTTGCCCGCGCATAATTTGGACTCCCTCGAAGGTCTACATTATATCAGCTATTTCATTCCAATAAACGGGGAATTAATTTCGGGATTTCCTGTACGGAATCCCTTTTAAACACAATTCTACTTCACATTTATGTAAGGTAGACATCATTTTTAAAAATGAATTCGGCGATCAATGGACGCTCTGTTATCACGGTGTAATGGGAGTACCGACACCGCTGCCTGCTTAGTCCCTCGATGGTCGATAAGTCAAACGAAGCGGCGACTTCCTAAGACGCCGCCCGAGAAACTTGCTAACTGGCTTAAAGTCCCAGTCTCTCGGGGGATGCTAATGGAAATATTGGCGAAAATCCTCAGGAAGTGATGGGAGGGAGGAGGAGGGCCCGAAGACCCGGAAAATCATTGTAAAAACCCCGCTTTTATCTCGACCGTGGTTGGAAAGCTCCTTATGGCCGGTCTTAATTCCGGGACCCTCGCTAAGGAAGACCTTCGGCCGGAATCGAACCCCCTTGCCCGAACAAAGTGTGAGATACCCGAGGTACAATACTGAGTTAAATAACCCTGGAAATTACAGTACTATCGACCAGAGAACACAATTTTAGCTCAAAACTCCGATTTAATGTTTTCCAGAAGCAGTGAAATTTGCGATTGACGGCTTATATAGGGCGTCATCGATATCGGACTCCCATTTTGGACGATGGCGCAATTTTAATTTCAGACTTAAATTTCGGTTTTTATCCTCATAATTCTTTTTTCGGAAGACAATATGCATAGTTTCTGTCTCCTCGTGCAACTTTTAAACTGTAAAATACAATTAGCGACATCGACGATATTAGTAAAAAATAGAACATAATAGAAAACAAAATTTTACTTATTTTCCCGGTATGGAATCACGCGGCTACATCCTGTTCAGGCGCCCGTAAGGAAAGTTTGGGATGTCGAGAGATTCAATAAGTTAGGCTAGCCAAATCACTATGTACTTCCGGGTTCGATTCCAAACGGGGAGCCGGAGAATTCGATTCACCTCCTATTTGTTATTGTTTGCCGTTCGGGGCGTTTCATATGCCGCAACCGGGTACCGGTGTTGACGTCGAGTGGTCTCTCGGCGGTCTCCGGCAACAGTTAGCCACTCGAGGAGCGACGGGTCCTGCCAGAGTCAACACTCGAGTGCCCCCCTCCCACCAAGTCTTTTGTTTAGCCCCCGACCTTTCTATTTGCATGGGACCCCGTACACAACGCCCTCTTTAATCGATCACTTACCGGCTCCCGACTGCCCTTGTTATCCGGCTCCAGTGACCGTAATCCTTTTTAATATACCGCGGCCGAAACAGGCACGCCCGCTCCGACTGCACTTTTAATGGTCTTAAGCGAACACCTACGTATCGTACGCTTTGTGTCGACGTCGCGTCGAACAACCTCTGAAGGGATTTGGTTCGGTTCATCCTACGACGCCACCGCGCTGTGGGAGTGTTCCGTCCGAGCGTAGTCCCAAACCCTAAATAAAGGGGTCCCTATAAGAGATAAAGGAGGTTTTTCGGTGGAGAAACGGTAAAGCTGGGAAGTAAAGGTTAAAAGAACCGGACAGTATTGAGAGGACAACTTTCACACATGCTGACAAGAAGAGAATGAACTAGAAATAAAAACTTGAGTTTTTCTGTCAGTCCGGGTAGTATTTGAGAATTTATTTCAGTATTGGTTATTTAACCAGATCTAATTTATCATTTTAGCTTCGGTTCACTTATGCGGTGCAATAGTTTAACGGTATTAACGGATAGAGTTACCGCTCGGATAACTGAAACTCTGGGAGCTCGCGAGGGTATCGCGTTTTAAAACGAAACCGGCCTAAGTCGGTTCGACGCACCCCTCGGGTTCGTAGACCCCTTTCAAGTCTCCGAGCGGCGTTTCAGGCCATAATTATCGCCGGCCTCTCGTCCAAATTGGGTGTCGGTGCGGGCGGCCGTTCCGCGAACCCATTACACCCTCGCAAAGCTCAAAGCTCCAAATTTTACGACGGGGTTCGGTGGTACTTATTTTACTCGAGGGGCGAACTTGCACTTTTCGAATACAACCACCCGACCGCCACCACGGGGGGGGGGGGGTGCGCAAAAACCGGTCGCGTTTTAAAACCCATTAAAGGCCGAGCGGCATCCAAATGGCAAGATGAAGCGGCAATTAAAAAGGCGTCAAACCGGCATTAACCCGTCCGGATGACGACCGACGGACCGACCCCCCCCCCACCGACCCGGGGACCCGAAAAAACCCATAACTCATCCTCTCTGTCTTACGGCCGGCTATCTCGGAGAGGACAAAGGGAGGGCTTTGACGAAGAGTTCCATCGTCGGGTGGGACCGTTCCGTACCAAGTGGCGACGTCCTGCCAGTACACGGCCGTATCGACACCTCGTCGCGACGTCCCCGTAGATCGACCGGCGTCCCCGCATTTCATTACTCTTCCCGTCTCCACGCCATTTTATTATATTCGATAGTTTCGATATTCCTCCACCGCTTCCCGTCTAAACTATGGATATGTAAAGTATTTGAAGGGGAATTCTGAAGACATTGACTATTCGTCTTTAAAGAGACACAGTGTTGAAATGTCGGGCCGTCTTTCAATAATCCACTCTACTCACTAGATACTCCCAATGTTGTTACGAAATTATTTAAATCCTCTCATCATGTCCTAGTAATATTTCTCCAATATATATTTAGGTCATTCGTCCTCTTTTGTAACTATTTTAATGACGCGACCGTATAAATACAATAAATGACATTCATGTTCATGTAGCACTGACTTTCCTCCTTTTTTCAAAGAAATGAACAACGACTCGCTCAATATTTAAAATATCGAGTAATGTCGAAAGGACACTTCGGAAAAGACGCGAAAAGTTCAGATCGTTCGACACTGAAACTCGTTCTGAGACCGTAGACGGATTCCGAAGGTTTTCCTGTTCTCTTTTCATGTTTTTTATTCCGATTCCTCGTTTCGATTTTCTTAATTCATCCCCCAGAAGGTTACCGGGGGGAGGGCAGAGAACGTGAGGTCGCCCCATTGTTAGAATCGTTGAACCGGGCGATCCGTCATCATCGGAGTTTTCGTCAGGACAGCTGACAGAGGGTAGATGGGTTATGGTGGTGGTGGTGGTGGCAGAGGGGGGTAGGTATATCTACCCCAGCACTCTCTATAGTAGGGACTCCAGGTATAGGCGACCATTAAGGGGCGTCTCATTCTTTCGGTCCCGGGTCGAATTTGGCCGCGAGTGACGCGACTGTAACCCCCATCCCTATTCACGTTGCACTTAATGTATCGCATACCTGTTCACACACAAAACCCCCGAGGGAGACGGATTTACCCATTTGTCGGCCCCTCCCCGGGCACGTGGTATCTCCCACCCGTCAATCCCCGAGACTTTCCACAACCCGGGGTATTAATTAACGCGGAAGGACGATCCTCGATTTTTATTTTATTTGTTCCGGCCGGCATTCCACCGGCCGGCACCTCCGCGGACCTCGAACCGGTCGCTCTAAAAAACTAACCCGAAGATTCCCCTACGCAATCGTAAAAGGGGGGGGGGGAAGGTTTCTTCTCCCTTTTCGGCGAAGGAAAGTGTCACGCGGAGAAGAAAGTCCCTTAGTGTCGAACCCGCGGTTTAATTTTGTCCATTCTCAAACGGACCGAACCGTTAGCGGTACAAATTGCGTTGTATTTTAAGATGCTCCCCTGACTCCCGTCCCGGGACAGGTATTTCTTTTAGGGTCCGCCAGAGCTTTGAATATAATATCCAGTAGTTTGTTCCGAATAGCTTATTCCGACTTGAAGTTGCGGAAACTGAACTGCCGATTACTCACCCTGGAAACGACAAATCGTTGACTCTGACATGCGTTATTTAGCGAGGGAACGCTACGAACGATGGAGAGAACACGAATGCTAGCGTACGTTAAATAAGCAATTATCGCTTGATTTCTAGACTTGAATTCTGGTCTTAGTAACATTCTTATCGAGGTACCATACTCTCTTCATTGAAATTTGTGACTGAAACATTCGATTTAATTAAACGGAAATTCCGACCCGAGTTTTCCTTTAATTGTATCGATTATAGACGTATTATTCGATAAGAAAACTGTACGAAAATATTTCCCTAAAACCCGATTCTGAAAAACGCCGCTTTTTTAATTACTACCCGGAAAAGAAAAGTTACTCTAATTTGATCGATCCACTCGGCAGAGAACAAAATGCTATATACAAAACGCTACGTGGACTAGGGAAGCTACTATTAATCATTATAATGAGAGGCTCTTTTGGACCTTAGGTGTCGTGTTTATTGCCCGGGCTACAGAATTTTCGATGGCTCTAATTCCGGGCTCGGTCCCGGGGTTATTGTTCCCTCCCTTTGCTCGTCCGCTGAAGGAAGCGCTCGTAAATTATTGGTCTGGAGGAAGGTGAGACGAGGTATGGGGGCTTTAACACCGTTAAAAAGAAAAAAGAAAGGCGTTTTCATGCCGCACGTGAGAATCCCTGCCGGGGCCGCGATGGGGCGATGGGGGGGTCAGTTAAAAAAACTTTTCCTCAATTCTAAGAGGGCTTTTGGTTCCGGAAATCCGGATTCCGTCTGCGGAGTAAAGCACCGGGTGGAGAAGGGACCGTTAGACCCGTTCTCCAAAGAGCTTCTCTCGAAAACCGGTGGATAACCGGTAGAATACTATATTTCTGATAGTAACCCGTATCACGACGTATAACCAGAAAAAATCGAACGCTCGAAAAACTCCGCCATTGTGCAATGGGCAATCGAAGGAAAACGAACATTTGTTGTACATAATCAACGATCTTATAGGGCAGAGCGTTACACCGACGAAGCATCCTGTTAGCATTGTAGTTTCACTTTTCATAATATATACGCCTAAGATAAGATCGAAAGAGCGGTTCATTTCGATTTTTTCGGTTCCGGGGATACAATAAATTTTCGTCGTATTATATGGGGATACAAAGATTCGTTATTGGTATTCGTGCGGCGTCTAAGCACATTCTCAATGTGCTTTTGGTTTCAAAGTGTGAATGATGCTCCTCATAACAATTTAACGGGCCGTTTTACTACCGGACATTTTCCCCCAAACGTAAATATTTCGTCCGGTGTTAAGTATCTTCCAGTTGAGTTGAGATTCCCTCGTCGTCGGGCCTCTCGTCTAGTGCTCGTCGGGCGCCCCCACCCGAAAAGGTTTGGCACGGAATTTTAATTACCATTCCCCCCGGGTCAGTTCGTTAGGACTGAAGGGAGTACCTGGGGCCCTCGGGCAAAGGGGAAAAAATGGTCCGAAGGTAGCCGCACCGAGTTTTCGGAGAGAAGCCTTAATTACGTCCGGGTCGTCGGGGGGGGGAGGGGAGATGGGACTCCAATAACAATTTAACTATCAATAATAATTAACTCCGTCGTTTTTTCTCATTGGGCGAAATGCCCTTAATATTGATGAGACCGTAAAGGAGTAGAGAAAAAAACGGAACAAAATAATAAAAATCTTCAAACGCCCGCGGAACCATAACACTGGGGTCCGTCCTTGGAATATTTAAAAAGCTTCTTAAACATTGTATAATGGCAAGAAACTTGAAAGAACGATATGTATGTATGCATGTATATATACGCAGGACGCCTCAAATATCGTTCGCTCGGAATATTACACGGCGCCATTGAATCTCGTTATTTAATTTTGTTATTGTTAATTGTTGTACTGTTGAGCTTTAAATGTGCTTTTGTTTTCCGGGTCGGTCAGAAATAAAGTTTAACGAGTTAAATTGAGTGTAAAATCGTTTTCCGTGTTATCTCCGCTTCGGCCGGACGTCTGGGGGACAATAGATTGATAATTTATTGTGTTTACGACAGGGGCTTACCTGGCGTACGTGTCGAGGAAGCGATAAGAGCCGCCCGGCTAACTAGGCCGCGTCGCTCGGACGCCCAAGTATTTCTTGCCGTATTTTCTTTACCTAGCGATAAAACCGAAATTTCCGCTTCGAAATGAATCCACGCGTCCTGTCCTGTGATTCAAAGCTACGCTACAAATATGCGGCGAGCTACCGAAGAATAGAATGAAAGTTGTTGATAAATTTATTAGGTAGGTTTAAATTGAGGACGCAAAATATCCTTTATTCTGAGGGTGGTTACGCGAAAATGAAGGGGGGGAAATAAGTTTATTTTCCTCCCAATCGGAATGAGTGGAAGGGAACATCTAAAAGTATTATTGGTGTACTGACTGATCGTTTAGAATAGGCACGCTCCCCCCACCGGGATAGCTTGAGATGGATGGGCCCCATTAATTGGTTTAAGGTAAAGTTTGTTAGGGGGTCGTGGGCTTAAGGCTTCTCTGAGAGTTGTGGAGGCGTGCAAGTGTCTTATTGTTCCGTCCCTCGGTAGGCGCGAACCCCGAAGGGGGTAGGCTCCGGAGATAAGTAAAGCCCTTCACAAGTCACGGGGCTCTGTCTCTCTCTCGCTCCTCTTACCCACTTGTAATTAAGTCCCGGGGGACTGCGAGGTTTTAGACTTCATTGAAAACCCCCGACCCCACCCCCACCGCCTCCTTCCGTGGATTTTACAAGGAACACTCTCCCCACCCAACTCCCTCTTTGCTGTTAAATCGGCGCCTCTGCTTTGTTGTCACCTCGAAGACTTAAGTGCCACCACTCGCTATCGGACGGATCTCCCATTAAGTACAAAGAGCAATTGGCCCGGACGTTTATTACCCGTGAAAATATTTCGAACCGCCTACCGCTCAAAATAATTCTTATTCTAACGTAATAATATACAAGTATTTTTGGGATCGCCTTCTCGCCCATTCGGCAGGACGGTCCTACTTTTCCGCATCGTTACATTAGATACTACCTAATTGCTTTCTAAACAACCCAAGAATCAACTGGTGGGGCGTTGACTCAAGTCGGTTTTTGTGCTATCAACCGATTCCGTCCCAGTTGAAAGTACCGACCGGAAAGAAGGCTTTCGTCATTACGGACCGAGCGAGAGGAGACGAAATTCATTAAACACAGATAGGCCGTGTGCCAATAGAGAATATTAGCTGCGAGAATCTCAGTATTTCAGAACGGATTGACGTTACCGTTGGCGGTATTAACCGCCACTGGGGGAGACCGCGATACCGACGGAAATATTATACCCGCTAACCGAGCCGGAAATTGAGACACTCGACGACTTCTCATTACCTATAACCGTATCGGTTCAACTTAAATTAAAAAGCGGCAATATCCTGCAACTAATCGTTCATTTGTCGTTGCCGGGCCAAAGTACGAATGGGAGGCTCGGCTTGAAAGTGCTGTTGGACCGGCAACGGCGGATAGAGGCCTGGTTAATTGGCGTTAGATAGGGCTAATTATAAATAAATCTCCCTGTATCGAAGATCGGAATCGCCGACGGGAGATCGTGGACGGGAAATGGACGGCAATTAGAGGAAGACGGCCGGTACCGTTTCCCCTGTTAATACGGGTTACCGATGCCTGAACTCCCAATGTGTCGGATGGGATTCGGTTTGTCCAGGATGGAAAATCGCGAAGATCTTCAACACCCGTCAGGATACGCGGGGTATCCACTTCGGAGGCGGTAATATATACAGCCTGTCCCCACGACCAAGCGAGGTATTTCGTCTTTTCAGGTGCACTCAAACCCAAAATAAAGTCAAATTTCACTCCCGCGGTTAAAAATGTTTTAATTTTGATTTCCCTTAGATTAAAGATAGAATTAAATAAGTTTTAAACATATACAAAATGTTCGTCTATCGCTCCTCCAGTTTCGAGAATGGTGATCGAAAATTCTGTTTGCGCGAATCCGTTGTATTAACATAGTACATATTGTCGTTATTTTGCGTATAGCATTTTGTAGACCCTGGACCTTGGTATTCCAAACGGGCCCCAGACAGCTCCCCCGTCGGGTTATATTTAGCGCAGAGTATCGTTTTCGGGATAGGGCTGGGGGACATCCGGTTTTACTTTGAGCCGCTAACCCTAGGGCACGCCGCTTTCCTCCGCCCTCCTTATCGTCGGGCCTCCCGTCTCAAATAACAGATCTCCCGAACAGGCGAGGATATCTGAAATAGCGCTACGGGGCAAAACAAAAAAAATACGAAAAGGGCCGGCGGGGTTCTGTGCTGTCGGAGCTGGTTTATCGAGCGGTCGACCGCCCGTCACGCGACAACCCTTTCACCGATTAGCGTTAGATCCCCCGAATACCTCCTTTCCAGCTTTTACCTACCCTCGGTGTATCGATCCCTAAAATAACGAGGAGCCTATCTTTTGAGACCGATCTATGTGTATATATATGTCGTTCAAGTTAGAGTACGTCAGATAATTTGATTCGGCCAATTATTTGCCTCTAACGTCGGATATACATTCCTTCTCAAATTCGTACCGGCAGGATCCCCAAAAAACATGTATAAAAACAGATTATTCTTTCGAAACTGTCGGTTAAATTTACTAAAACTCGGAATATTTTGTTCTCTAATCTACGTGAATAACAAAACCGATTGTGTTTTGCTGCAGTTTTTGAATGTCCCCTCGTTACAGATGCGGATTTACCTCCAATTAGAATTCGAAAGTGATAAACGTAGTGCTCCCTCTACGTTTCATAGTTCCGCAAATGCCTTAGAATCGAAAAATTAATGACGGTATTTGTCTGAGACTGGACTGAAATTCTGGGGCTACCGCTCGTTTAATCGCGATCGTGGTTTAATTCGGCCCGCCTCCTGCGTCATTTCGATTATATACCAGGCCTCTGTCTATGTTTATACAGACAAACAACCCTTGCGGGTCGTTATATTATACTATATCATTGGGGTGTGGGGGTAGGGAGTAATCGAAGAGGAAATTCCGAAGTGCCGGACGACAGAAGTGAAATGCAGCATTGGACCCATTTTCTTGTGTCGGGATCAATTTACAAGACATTTCTTCCGATGTAACGTGAATTCTATCAATTGCGGTTGGGTGCGTAATAATTTAATGAATTCACATTGTGGAGAATAGACAATTACTTATTTATACGCAGCGATAATAAATGTATGGGGGAAATTTCACGACTGTCGGGATGAGAACAGCGCTGATAAATACGCGGGGGTTTTATTCCTTCGGACGTCGGACGCGTTCCCTTTGGATTACCGGTTTAAAATAACAATGCTTCTGAGTAGTTTTTTTCCTCTCTCCCTCGCTCCCGTTCTATCTCCCAGTCTTTCCGTCTTCCTCCTCCGCTCTCTCCCAAATCCCCGTGGACCTGTGCCAGGGCTGCTTTCGAAAGGTATTTATATTACTGGCAGTTAATATCGTTTTAACTGGTTAATTAGGTCCGCGGTGAAGACTTGGCTCTGCTGACAGACTCGATTTGAAAAGACGGGGGATTTGGATTTAAAAAAAATTACGGAGCTCCAAATTCTTTTAACGCCTAACTTTTTTATCGTGTGTAAAATACTTATTTTTACTGAAACGGGTCAAATGACTGGTGACATGGTTTTCAATTTGGAAAAGGACAACACTTTAAAAACTTCACATTCAAAATTTTTCGGTCATATTAATATTTCCTCCAATAGTTTTTTAAAAATTCCTGACATCCGGTGGCTAACACCATTTACGTTTGATAAATACTTGTAATGCGCACGAAAAGAGCTAAATCATATCATCGATTACACTATCGAAATTATTAATAATAATGAAATTATATATTTTCGAACTGCCTCCCAGTGTTCTACTGGGAGCTGATAATGCCCTTACCGAAAGTGTTATTAATGATCGAAACAACACAGGGATGACTGTTAAGATAGACCAAACTGATAAATTCCAGAGGTCTGACCATATAATAATACTTGATATGGACTTACTAAATAAGTCAGTTTGAATATAAACGATATGTGCGTATAAAACGCTCGACATATTCTTAAATGACTAACTAAACGATTAGAACTAACAATTATTTAAAAAGATTGGTTAACGCTGAGTATTAGGCAAAATAGGGAGCTATCGCTACGCTTAAACCGAAGCGTAGCCTATCTCGGTAGCCAACAAAGCCTTGAGTTCCTGCCGGCTTCGATACCTCCAGGCATTTTCTGATACCGTACCTCGACCGGTAATTAAGTAGGAATAATGACAATGCGAGGTCAACAATAAACGATCCGCTTGTTCTTAATCTTAAAGTGAAAGAAACCCGAAACAGATTAAAATTTGAGATCGGCCGAGAGTGTACTAAATATCCTGGATTTAACCAGCGTCGATGTCCTCGGTAATATGTCTGAGATTAGTTTGGAATACTTGTTTCGTGGTCTGCGAGGGGTTGGATACCGTCGATGGTAGGAAGCGATGAAAACGCAAATTTTACCTCGCGATCTGCGGTTTGGAAACATTTTCGTAACTTTTTTTCCCGTCCCGTGTCCAACGGTGGCGGGGGGAGACAGTCTAGGTGTTCGTTTTAATACGGGAATAAAAAGGCTACGATGTAAAATACTGAGGGTATAAAGGAGAGAGAAATTACTGGGAGAGAGAAGAGGTCGACGAACCCGGGTCGGAATAGGGTCGACGTCGGTAATATTTAGGGCTCGGGCCGGCAAACGCGGCCACCGGGACATTTATTTTGGACGTTAATTCACCGTTCCCGGCGTAAACCTTGAACCGGAAAGATATATCGCCCCCCACCACGAGGTTTTGTTAAATTTCATTTTTCCCCTGCCCTTAACTCCCGTCGGTTTTAATTAATCGAAAACTTTTCTACGATAGTTTATTCATGGATAACTCCTTTTTGTATTTTTTGAATTTAGGCGGGGGGGGGGGGCAGAGCCGACTCCTTCCTTTTTCTATAATGAAAAAGGAATATATTAATATTTAACGTTGGAGCTTCATTAAGATTCGGGGCCTTGGACCAGTCGGGTTTCTCTCCATTGACGCGTTTAAACTCGCCTCCCCGCCATCCACTCCAACCGACCCCAGCGGTAATTTACGATTTATTTTTCTTCGCCTTTAATGACCCCAGAAATAAAGGCTATCTGCGGTTATTCGCAATAACAATAACTGCCATCGATATCTCGACGATAACCTGAGGGACCCAGAGATATTATCGCACCCAAGCCGAATATCCGGTGGCAACGTAACTAAAAATTCTTTCGGAGCATATAATCGAGGTGCAGCTCCTCAAAGGGAGACTATTTCCGTTTTTCCGCTTCAGTAGCGGCGGCGGACTAATTTGTAATTATAATCTGAAATTTTTCCAACGGTATTTAATCCCGAGTAAGGGTCATATTTGCTCCGTAACACACAGTTTATAAAAATACAAAAAAATCCCACGATTTTTCTATAAGATAGTCACAAAAATCGTGTATACGAACGGATACTTTTCACTTGACGAAATATTTGTCCTTGTACTTTTTTTGGCTCGGTTTATTTCTGACACATTTTCTTTTTCTCTGCCGGGGATAATTACAATAAATAGTCGCGGTCTAGAGAAACGTTTTAAACACTTTTATCTCCCGTTTGGTACAATGAAATAGCAATTATAATAATGGCAATTTTAATCTGACCGGCAAGTGAGGACTTGTAGGAAAAATGCCACCCGAAAGAAGTACCGGAGTTTCATGCTTTCGGCCTGTTACACCTTTGAAGGGGTTCCAAGATTTCATTTTTTTTAAACAGCATTATTGCCGATTACCTAAATTTGAGAAGGGGCATTATCGTTCCAATTCCATGATAGAAACGACCCCCCGGCCAGTTATCGGTAAGGTACCTGATGACTATATTGTAACTAATATTTATCCATTTTATGCCCATTAATAGAGGCAAGCGGTAGGGCTCAATTTTTAAAGAAAATCTCCTAGAACATGAGAGATATTTTGTTGTACCGAATATACTGTACAAACAATTTTATTTTTTAATCACAATACATACTCATAACATATACAAATGCCTATATAAATTAGATCTATATAAAGTAATAGCGAAATTAATTTATCGATTATAAAGTTTTAAATTTCGTTCGGGACCGCGAAAATAATTCTTAATTTCCGTACTCTTTATTTAAAAAAATATTATACAGTGGGAATCGCTTAACACGAAAATGGTTAATGCAGAATATTCGAACACACACGTTGTGGTCTCAACATTAGTTGAGAGCAATGAATTGGCACAAAAATAATCAGTTTCTTCTTAAACAGCCGATACTATTCCGTACATGAAAATAAAGGTAGACATCACGGCTCGCCCTGAACACGAGTTTTACAGACGAAGTACTTCCGCGATTCTATTCGAAACGTCGCCCCCTTTTCCGGAACCGGAAGACAGACCCAGAGTTTACAAGCAAGTCCGGCCCACTGAAAGGGCGATGAAAGTGGAACGAAAAAACCGATTGTCCGGGCTTAATTGAAAAAAAAGATAATGATATAACTCCCCATGGAGGGGGCGTCGTCGTGCGTTGACAGGTGCCTCGGACCTAATCCCAGGGCCAGCTCTATAATTGCGAATCTACCACCTAGCGGGCGGCGGAAAGGGAACACTGATGGGCTGCCGGATAAAGGCGCTGAGGGCCTTAATTAAAAGCAACCCTTACGCAAGGAAGGCCTCCTTTTTATTACCCCCAATGGAATTATCTTTTATGTTCCCGTGGAAATATACCCGACGTTAATTCTCTGCACCTAGTCTAGGGTGGTGGGAAAGCAACGGGTCAGCCTGGAGTGGTTTTATTTCGGGGTCTGGTAATGGATATGGCAGGCGCCGGCCTTCCTAGGGGGCTTTGACAACCCTTTCTGTAAACACGACGACGCTTTCCTCCGCAAGGGTATCCAGTCTAAACAGTCGGTTAATTCCGTGCCCTATAGGATCCACATTTTCGGCTTCCGAGCTTCCCCCAAGTATGTTATAAGGATTGATAAGTCTCGGACGGGCAAATGCCAGCTACGTAATGTTCGGTCGTGAGCGTGTCGACCTTAACAAATAACGTAAGCGTCTCGTTAAGATTATTTATCACGGCCTTCAAAATGCCGACTACGGGCAGGGATCCTGTCTCCGTTTTTCCGCCTTCCCAGCCGGGCTTTATTCGATAAACGGCTCCTGGTCCTCTAATTAAAAGGTGGGGACGCGATTAATTTTACGAATTCTCCCCCTCCCTCCACACAACCAAAAAAGGCGGGGGGGCGTTAATCCGATCGCGTTCGGCATGCGGGTACGGGAGCGGATTTCATTAGGGACGTCCACTTGTAGGCCGTGAACGTAATTGGATTGCGGACACCCTCGCGGGATCGCGGGACCGAGAACCGACGCCATTTGCATAATCGGCGACGTTCTCTTATTAAACGACAGCGTCTCTTCGGATGGCCACGCGAATTTTCCGTATTAGACCGGTATTCTCTTTTCCTCTCTTTCGCTCCCTCTCTCGGGACGGCGTATAATAATTCCGGCTCGTTTTTTACGCCTCTGCAGAGTTGACCGTTATTAGTATCGGGTGTAATTGTTCGGTGCCTAATATCGGTTTGGGTATCGCTCGGGATAAAATAAACCGCGAACGGAAATCGGCTTCCTGCCGCCGCGGAGGAATGATTAATGACAATCGGTCAACAGGTAAACAGCCGGCTTCATTTAACACCACCGACGGTATACATCATTACGGAAATACGCCCAAATCAGTGACTCATCAAAATCACCGACTCTCCCCGCCTAGGGATTTGCATATAGCTATAATGGCGTCTCTGGGAGGAGGGTCGGGCCGCGGTTAGCGGCTCAAAAGCCGTTAAATCGGGATGCCCTCGAGTCCTAAGGTTTCACTGAAGCCGGACGACCGCTACCGCACCTGTAGAATGGAGTCTCCGCGACGGACTCGAGCAGACCGAAGAGACAGAAATGTACATATTTAGCGGGCGTACCGGCTAGAGGGACCACCACGTGCCCCCCCCCCTCCCAAATAAAATGTGGGCGGTCTCTTACCGGAGGCGGCTGATGTAACGACCGTGATTATAGCCGGGAGGAGCCGCCGTTTTCCCGGCTCCCCCATTAAACGCCGCCCGAGTTTTTACCCGCCCTAGGACCGTTTTTCGAGGGACGGACTATATTTGGGATAATTATCCGGAGGTGGTACCGGCCGCGTCTTATTTCATAACGCGGGGCCGGTCATTATTAAATATCGTTTCGATTGCGGGCGTTTAAGAGTTTTTCAACCGGCCGACTCCTCTTAAACGGCCCGGGTTTTTCTGAGCCGGCCTTCGGCTCGGCCCGACCGCTCTATCCTCGATTATCCGCGCGAGTTTCCGACGATTCATCGGCCCCGTCGGTATTTTAATAAACCCCCCTCCTTCGATACCCGGGTTATTGTCGGCCGAGCGTAGATTTCGTGCCAGTCATCCGGCGTAACACGACCCCATTATCGAACCGAGGTTTCCCGTCGCCTTTTAACTAAGGCGGAGAGGACGCCCCGCGAACTGCGGGGGGCACTCCTAAGCGGCTTACGGGTCGTAGGCCGAAATCCGAGCTACTAAGCCCCGGCGGCTAATAACATAGCTAAACAGAGAGGCACGTTCTGCCCCCTAACGTCAATCGGGGCCTCGATCCATCAAACGCGACGGCGATATTCCGTTTCATCGCTGGTGGACGAACCTCCCCCACATCAAAAAAATATAGACGGGAAATAAAAATTTCGTCGAGTCCGGAATTACACGGCACTTTATAAATTGGGGCCCCGCCCGCTCAATAGTAATAAGAGAAGGAGAGTTTCGCGTCGAAATTAAGCGCTAGGTAAAGAGTGTATAATCTAGTGGGAGGGCGTGGGCGTATCCCGGGCACGCGATCGGTCGTCACGAGAGCGGCACACCCCGGGAGGCTCCTATAATTATAGCGGAGGCGATGGCCCGGAGGAGGCCTTCCCCCTCATCGAAAACAAACACCGAACATGTGCCCGACTTCGGACGCCGGGATTTATGTCGTGGCCCCTAGTTTATTCCACGCCGCCGTAAACAGCCCGCGCTCTGTTTAGAGCAACCGACAGATGTCTGGTCCCCGGGTTAACCGCGATACGCCCTTATATATCGGGACCGGTTTAAAGTATTCGGCCGCTCGCATATCCCCGGAGCTCGTAACGGGACACTCGATAATAATCTGACTAAACGCTAGGTGGGGAGGGAGGGGATCCACCGATTTTCTCGTTTATTAGCGCCCGCTGGAAACGGACCGACGCGTAATGTTATTGCATTAGCGCGAAGTAATTTTGACGGGCGGGCAAAAAGCCGGGGCGAGCGAGGAGGAGGCGGGCAGAGAAAGAGCGATGGTGAGGGAGAGGAGCGAGAGGGAAAGCGATTCTGACGTCACGGCCGACGTCACTTTCCATTACGGGACTGTCAGCCAGTGTGACAAAAGATAAATGGATCTGGGGAGAGGGAGAAAGGAGGGAGGGAGGGAGGGATGCATGGTAGGCGGGAGGGAGGGACGGAGCGAGAGGGGGGGGGGAGAGAGAGAGAGAGAGAGAGAGAGAGAGAGAGAGAGAGAGAGAGAGAGAGAGAGAGAGAGAGAGAGAGAGAGTGAGAGAGAGAGAGAGAGAGAGAGAGAGAGAGAGAGAGAGAGTGAGCGTCATTAGCGTGAATAATATTCACGTATTCCGACGCCTACTCGGAGGGTGGACTCGTTAAACCGGCGATCCGTAGATTCGTTGGACACCGCCCTCGTCCTCAATTATTCGCGAGCGACACCTCCGCTAGGCCGATATCGGCCCATATTATTAAACTGGGTACCAGATAAGAAAGGATATATTGTGAGCCGAGGCCCATCGATCAATCACGGCTTATTAGTAGAATTATTCGACGTAGACGAAAGATACACACCGTTAATTTAAATGCGGAGACTGATGCACAATAACATTAGCCGGCAATGTATTAGAGTGCCGGCCACGTCCCCGCCCTTGGGAGATCCCTTCAATCTACTCTGTAGTGGAGTTCAACAAATAGATTACGTGAACATAACTCCCACCCCGTCAACTCAGTAGGAACTCCTGTCGAAATTATCTTACCGCCTTTTTTATCGATCCTATGCCTAATATTCTTCCCCCAAAATGGGCCGCTAATTAAATCTAGTATAATTTAATCTTCTTTTCCGGCGATTATGATCACTCATCAAATTCCTATTAGCATATCGGCTGTCGTTGAGCCGATCTAGCGTATAACCAATAACTTTCTGAGACAATTTTTAGTACGCACCAGGCGTTCGTCTATAATACAATATATAGCGTCCAATATTTGACCTTTCCACTTTATTCTAGAGTGTACTTCACCCGTAGATATTTTTATCGTTCTTCTTCGGCTCATTAATTCTGATCCCAAAAACACATACTCAAAGAAGAAATATCGAGTACGACAACCACCACGGTCAAAACTACTAGTCAAATGTTAAAAGTAAAACATGTCTACTCTCGTACATATAGTCGGATACATGTAAGCGATGGTAAAATAAGATCGAGGTGTCGCTATTGCCTTTTAACGAATAGAGGAACAAAATATATAGGATCAAAAAATTTATTTTATTGTTAGTTTAAAACAACGATTTTCATGACGCATTTCCGTGGTAGATGGAAGCGTTTCGTTCTGTTAACGGGGTCCCTTCACGAAAGACTCGGTAGGTCTGGGTAAATTTTTTGCCCGTCCCTCAGATCCGAGTCGCTCCGCGTTATTTATTATGTAAGTCCCTCGCCGAAGCCATTCGTCTCCCGTTAATGAAGTCCTCATTGTCGTCGCGTCGGCCAGTCGTGGGCGTCTGTATTTATCGGGCGATTGTTCAGTACCCTCCCTTTTTTGTGCCGCCCCCACCCGAGCCACCAGTGATACTCTCCTACCCTTTTCCCACGCGCTTTACCCCTCGTCGAAATCTCGCTCCCGAGGCTCGTGAATTGAAGGCGGCTCGCATTTCGGGCTAATTACAGATTAAGTGGAAAAATAACGCTTCCAGAAAATATTACAACTTGAGCTCCTAAGTATGCTTAGTTAATTTTAAAATAAACCGGTATTTTAACACAATTAATAAGTGAATATCATACAATCCGTAATATTTGAAAACGCTAACACAATTCTATAGAATATTTCAGATCCATTTACTGCAATAACCCAATCGTTCTGTCTCCTCATACTTTCATTACAATGTAATTAAAATTTGAATAAATTCAGAATCCCGTATTATTATAGTATAGTATAATTATCGTAATCATATTTTCGGTTTCTTAAGGTTAAAGTTCTTTTTGTTTTTTATTTTTTAAATGATCAGTCCCCGTATGCATCGAGACGGTGTTACTCGATGTTATTCTTAGTTACGGATGCGTTTAACGCTCGCTAGGACCGCGGAATAAGCTGCAAAGGTTTTCCGTTTCTCTCTGTTCCGTGCAGCGGTAGTTCAGATTTGAGCGAACGACTCACGCGATGTTTTCGTTTGTTAAAACATTACTTCAACTTTTTCCCACCCGCATAACCTCAGCGCAGTTGGTTTTGCCGGTAGATAACGGAATGTAAAAATCGATTTTTTTAGAAACAACGCTAAAATGTCAAAATAAAATTGTGACCCGCCGTAATTATTTGAAATAGATCTTCAGGTCGGTGTCTTGATTAACACTTCACCGCATACAAATCGTCTCGTGTTGAAATTCAAAAATTGAAATGAAGCTGTCAAAGACGTGCCCGATTCCGCTGATTCCAGATTCGTTTAGTCAAACTTAAATTTCCGTCAATTTTATCACGTTTTAAGAAAATTGAAATGGGGGCCAGATAAATTAAATCGATCTTATAAAATTACAAGGGATGTAACAAGCTTGGAAACTAAATCAAACACTTCAATTGGATATCACCACTATCGCTGATAGTTATTATAAGAAATGGCGAAGTGACATTTGGACAGCTGTAAGAGCTCAATCGCAAGTTCCGCAATTTATTTTCACCTGACGGATTTTATTCGGCCAATTTGAAACCCGGAAACCATTTTAATGGACCAAGTGGCGCCCGAAGGACAATCCGGAAGCGCGGACTAACAACGTTTTATTATCGTCATTATTATAAACCGTAATTGCGGTCCGAATTATAGTCATCTACCCGTAGATGGCCTATCGGCCGGCTACCGTACTGCTTCCCCCTGCCCTCTCAATCGACCCAAAAGAAATTAATAAATTAGGTACCTCCGCCATGTATTAGGTATCGACGCGTTAATAACCTTTTAAGAGCTTAAATGTTTATAGGAAAATTATTTCTCGGGTACTGGGTGGCGGGGAGGGAAGGACCACGGGTGGAGCACGTACCCGATTGATGGGTCGACTAATGGGGACGCCTACCCATATGGGATATACGGTAATTACACATTATTAATTAATTTCGAGAGGTTTATAACTAATACGAGTGGTACCGTTATTATTATCCGCCGCCGCCCTTTATAGCCGAAACGGGAGCCCGGGGTTTATCGGGTTTCGTCGCCTTTCGAACTCGGAATTTATCCGGGGAGAAGAAATATAATTATAGCTTACAGCGCAATCTATAACGCCCCGTTTGACCTACTACCTGTAGCGCCACTCATTAAATTTAATCCTTTCTCACGGCAGAAACGTTTTTTAAGGCTGGAATCGAAGTATAAGTGGAATTTAGAGTTGCGAGTGATTGTATTGCGTCCTTTTCAAGTAGAAGATAATACACTCCGAAATCAGATTTATATCTGTCTCCATTAGCGTTCGGCTGGAAAATATTTTTAATAAGGTGAAATTAGGTAGGAAGGATTTAGGGGGCTTAACTGTTTATCAATTACCACCCCTGTAAATTTCCCGGAAAGAATTTTATTCCGCTCGCGCTTCCACCGTTAAATTGGTAAAGAATAAGGAAAATGTGGTGGGTGTGGGGAAGTGGGACTGGGAACGGTTATTATTTGTAGGGAAGTCATTTCTCGGGTATTCCTCTTACTCCGCCGTGGGGGTGGAAAAGTGCCGTCATTAATATTGTATGCCGGGGAGTGGATTCGCGATATAGGCAGGCCTCGGGGGCAGTGGGGGCAGACCATCCCCGGGGAGACACCCCCACCCCCACCCCCACGGGCATTAGCCTAAGTGGAATGGGGTCCAAAGTGACCGCTGCCCGAGAAATCAACTTATTGGAGTCGCACTCGGCATACCCAAACGAAAGGGTCTTCTCGGTTCCCATGTGGCAAGGCCCGGGTTCGATTCCCGACAGTCCGACGCCTCACGGACGCCTCGAGGATAATATTTATTAGGAAATCCCGTCGAAATCGGAGTATAAAATAATATCATTATCTCGGGTAAGATGACACAATTTTGATGTTAGTTATGAAGTTTCTTCCGACTGAAGGCATAACGCATTATTCTTTATTAAACCCGGTAGGCTGAACGGAAATGCCCAACGATTTCGAACACCGCATATGATATTTGGCACACTGTGCCTCCAAATCCCCCCGAATCATAAATAATCGGGGACAATTATTTAGTGACGGCGTCTCGCCATCGTAAATAGTAAACCGGTCAAACTAATACCGCTTCCGTGGGGTGTTCTTGAGATACCGCATATTGAGTGTATGAAAATAAAACGATGTGATTTGATTTGAGGAAGCGCCTTAAATATTCTCACCGATTTTTTGCAACATTACAGAATTATATATTTCCGTGAGATCAATAAAATCGGAACTGTTCGAGATAAGAAAAAGAAAGGAGGAGAACAGGAATACAACGGTAAATATAATCGACCTTTTGAGGAGTCAAGAGGCATTTGTAAACGGGCCCCCCTCGAGGCCACATATCGGGAACCGGGGGGAACGCTAGCGGTCGGCATAATGAGCGCGAGAGTGAACGGGAGTGAGCGGGAGGGAGGATGAGTGATTGGATGGCGGAAGCAGTTTCCGTGTAGTATTCTGTGTCGGAGGCGGCCGGCCGATCAATAGACGCATTACGTCATTGTACGGTTAGGCCCCCGGGGCAACGGCGGGCGCAGGGGGGCCACCCGCTTTATCTAATTATTATTATTCCCTCTTCTCGGCAATCGATTGTTTGGGACCAATTAGGCGTTCTGGGACCCGAGTGCTCGCGGTTTCTTCGAGGGGGGCAACTTTTCTTTTGTGGGGGAAGCGAGGGGCGTTTTACGGTCCGCCGCCACGCTCTATAAGTACCTTGTTAACTTTAGTACTTGCAGGTATTAACACTCAATTTGATTTCTAGTTTTAGGGCTTTTTAAATGGGTCGACGTTTTACAATTTCACTTCTTGACATCGGCTTATAGTTAAGTTCTTATTAAGTTATATCTTTAAGTGTTACAATATTATTCGATCCCCGAGTCGTTGTTATCTTAATCGAGATATTTAGTCCGACTTTTGCTTGCCCCCGGCAATATTTAGCGTGTTTACCAATACAGTTGGCGATTGGCTCTTGCCATTGAGAATTTTAAAACTGGCTACGACTAACGGCGTACTACCGTAGGAGGGCGGAAGACCGAAAATAAACCTCTCGAGATACACGACGGATTTTGAATTCTTGAAGTAGCTGGGTTTCCGACGAGAAAACGGACGTACGTCAATCAAACAGAGCTCGCCCTGGGATTGGAGCTCTTGGGAGACGGCGCATAGAGAGCGTGCCGCCCCCGGGCCGCCCCTCCTCTTGCCGCCCCCTTTAATTAAATATCGTCCCCCAACACCCGTTTTGGCCCCGTTTAACCGTACCGCTGGCTCTTTCGGCGTTTCCCTAACATCGATAGATGTCGTTGTCCCGACCCCTCTCCTTATTTACGAAGACCGTTGCGGTAGTCGCTACTGCCGGTTTAATACTTTACCCGATTATATCTATTACGGGCGTCCACTGGAAGGCATTTTCATTATCGGCTATGATAATAAAATTCGAACAACGGGCCCGATTGAATTCGAATAAGCGAATAAAAAAACACTTAATTTATATTCCCTTAATAAAAAATCAAAAGCATTTTAATCTCCGGGAAGCGGGGAATGACAGGAATTTTATCGCTAACAAGGTCTCCCCGTTTATAGAGGTTTTCAACCTCCAAGATCCGATGTTAAGCAGAAAGTTCCGTTATTATCCAAATAGTGTTCATCGATGAAATTAAATGCATTACTGTTTAAATTAGAATTTATTTTCTCTTTTATAAAGAGAGAGATAGAGGGGGGGGGGAGATTTAGAATTTGAGTGGGATTGCCTTTTAACTTCTTCTGGAACAAACAATCACCCCCTTTTAATTTTTAACCGAGTTTAACCGAAAGTTTCAACGTATTCCAAGGATCGGGAATACGATCCGTCCCAAATAAAGAACGCCCCCTCTTTCTCTCGGAGAGTGTTGATAAATCCTGTTTATATGAATGTTGGGGGTTTGGGTGATGTGGTTGGTGGTGGAGGGGGGGGGGCGTCGAAAGAAACGGAAGTTTACAAGAGACGGTTTTGGGCTGGTCTCAAACTGGTGGGGGCCCACTTAGTTAAAAGATAAATTACTCTCCTAATACCCCCCCCCCCTCAAGGTAAATCCGTGCCTATACAACCTACACGGATTAACAAATAACAAGGCCTGAACAATAGAGTCTATTTTCGGACACTGGGCAGGTACAGTTCGGATAGCTCCTGCGCCCCCAGAGACCAGTAAGTTGTAAGCCATCGGTCAATATTTACACTAATTGCGGGTCGTTCCTCATGGGGGAAGGGCGTGAAGATTGCGGTTTCGCGTGTCGACCGCGTTTCGGTTTTTGTTTTTTATTTAGTTTTTTCTCCTCCACCGGCCCCCGAGTAGTATACCCCGCCTTTACCTGTTGTGCTATGAAATGTATCAGAAATGATGAGCGGCGTATATCCTCAAAAAAAGGAACATACTCGACGATCAGTTCCTGCGAACGGTATCCTAAGAATTAAACTCTTTACATGAACGCTCGGTACTCGGCTGGGAACCTGTCTTACATAAAATAGTAGTAGATTTAGTTTTTAAGAATTTTTATTCCCTAAACACGTGGGCCCCCGTTGTGTTTTCAATATTGGGTGCATGGCTGTGAATCCGATTTCACCCCGTCTTAGTATTGCAATTTACCGGATATAGTATCAACCCCCTTGGCAAAAAATAATGTTATCCTCAAAAAATATGTCCATACGATTAGGTCCTGCGACCGGGTCATGTCCGAACCCGATCCCATTGTGTACAATTCTTGCAAGTTTTACGGCGGTACGGACGTGCCATAAAACGGGCGCGATGATATATATTATTTGTATGGTAATTCGTTTGTATCGTGCCGGTCGTTAAACGGGCTTCGGCCGGTAAGAAAGATTTAAGACTGGGGCCTGAAAGGGGCTTAGAGTCAATGTCGAAGGGAGAGAGACCCAACCGGCGAATGCAATGGCGACCGGCGCTGGCCGAGTCGTCAATGGCTCGAGGGCCATTTTAATTACCGCCATTAACCCCGGTAACGACCCGTAAAGCCATCGCATTTGTCGGCTCAGGTCTCGTCCGATGTCAGTCAACACGCCGAGATATTCATCGGCCGCTAATGACCGTCGAAACGTAGCCGGAGGGGGGATATTAACAGAAAAAAGAGTAATAACAATAATAACAAACGATATTACAAAGGTGGCGGTCGCGCTCGGTTGGGGTGTATCTTGATACCCGCACGAGGATTATAACGTCAAAGGTGTGTACAATCCCGGTCATACGCCCGCTAGTGACACACGGTGTCACTGGTTTGATTCCGGACTAATTAATACGAAAAAATTTGTGAGCAACACGATTTCCTAGCAATTTGAAAAATTTGTTCCGCAAGAAACTCTTAAATTAATCCTTATGATCCTTATTGATCTTCAAATTATTTGGGTTTAAAGACCGCAACATTTTTATAAGGAACACATTTTCGGTCAAATAAATTACGACGCGACGATAAAATACGAATAAAAAAAGGGGCGATGAAATTCTGGCGGACAATCGTGTCGCGTTCGTAAACGACGCCCGACGTACGAGATTAGATAGCCTCCCAGATGTTATCGCATTTAACGGGAATTATTTCGTTCGTCGAGGTTGGACGGTGGACATTTTCGGATTGTAAACTTGGACCGCTATGAAAACGACGGGAAACATTTCAACCGCTCGACTACGATATTTTAATTCGACCCCGTTTTATTTTATTTTTTTTCTCCCTCCCTTTAAATGAAAAATCACGGGGGGGTTGAAGTGGCGGAATCCGGTAACAAGGAAATCATGGCGGCCTCCTTCCACTTGCCTCCACGAAAAATGCCCGAAAATTCGAAAAATATTTCTCGAGCGATCTCTTAATAATTGGCGAAGATTATTGGATTGGTCGTTACATCGCAATTTGTATAAACGAATATTTAAAAACTTCGCTAGACCTAGAAATCAGCGTCATATTATCCATTTTCGACGAGCAGTTTTCAATATCCGTAAAACATCGAGTATCATATACAAATTGCGGTAGGACCTGCCAGAAGATTATTATTATTATTATTAAAATTAAAATTTCGAGTTTTTTTAATCTTATTTATTGTCGTAAGTTACAGAAGTAACGGGATTAAAGGTCTTTAAACCTATAAAACACATATATATTAAAGGGGGCAAGTTTTTGTTGGAGTGCTAGCCGAATTATCGAAGATCTGATTGTCCTTCACTGCTCGTGTTTTCCGGTTTCGTCATAATGCCATTGAAGCTAAATACTGTGTTCAGTTAGAAATAAAGCCAGTTCATTATTTTTGCGGGGATGGAGCAGCAATGCGTTCCGTTCATAATAACCAAAAATAATTAACGCATACTATACCAAACTCTAAGTTATAGTAATAGTTAACCCCAAACATAATATATTTTTTAGATCCTGAAACCTGTAATTATGTGGCCGTAAATGATATATTATCCGGAAAAAATATTTATTACTAGTTTAACATACCTGTTTTGTGGTCTGCGATGGGTTGGAATACAGTAGATTTTGTAGGTTTCTGTCTCCTCTCGCTGGTTTGGTCTTTTGCTAGACCGGTTTCGGTTACTCGCCATCTTCAGTAGCGGTGTTAGTCACTTTGGACTTGGATGTTTTTTGGGCACTGCACTGTCACTGTCACTTGTACTGTGGTGGTTGTCTGTTTGTCGTGTATATATATATATATATATATATATATATATATATATATATATATATATATACCGCTCTAGCAAAAGACCAAACCAGCGAGAGGAGACAGAAACCTACAAAATCTACGGTATTCCAGCCCATCGCAGACCACAAAACAGGTATGTTAAACTAGTAATAAATATTCTTTCCGGATAATATATCATTTACGGCCACATAATTACAGGTTTCAGGATCAGCGAGGTAACACACAAAATCTACAATATTTATTACTGTTCAGGATTTTATTTGGCTTCTCCACACCACCAGTAGCGGAATAGTTCCCTGTTGAGATCCACTAAGGAATACACACTGACAATTGCTTGGAATATGGTTAATGTTGGAGTCTCAGAAGGGGTATTCAAGGCGTTCTCTTAAGTCCCCTAAACAATTTCCGGCTCATACTTAGAAACGTCCTTAAGCAGCTTCGTCCTTGCCTTGGGCAGGCAAACTTCATTTTTCTCAATGGCGTCTGGGACAGGTTTTATTTTCCAATAATTAGGGAAGGAGGACTGTGAGGCGGCGGTATCGGCGTTGAATTAATGCTCCAACCCCCGGGCAAGATAGAAACAACGGAAACCTTTTAACTCGGTTGTTCGACTCCTTATATATGTACCCCGGGAAGCGGTTTCTGATAGGGGGATCTTCTCATATCTCTGAGAATGGCAACCCACTCGTCCAGAGGATCCGGGGACTTTTTATCCTTCTTTTCAACGCCGCCGACGATGTCCCCCCCACCCCGCATTTATGAGGTTCGGTCGAGCGTTCGACCGATTTTCGATTTGTAGCGGCGAGAAGGGGTTTTCAGCGCTATTTTTCGGAGAAAATATTTCCGATTTCCCCGGTCCGATTTTCCCCACCCCAGTGCCGCTTTGAAATTCGACAGGGACGTAAACGGGTTATGAAAATTTAAGATTTACGAACCGGTTCAAATGTTTTCTCCTTCTCACTAGGCGAACTCGTGATATTACCGGCCGGCGGTCTGTTTCTGAACTGCTTAAGTGCGGTAAGTAAGGTCGCCGCTCCCGGCACCGATGACGAAATACCCGTATGCTATGAGAGTAGGTCAGGGGTGAGAAGTAATCGAAGGGAAATTCCTGCCGGAATGTCGCCCGCGACCCGGGTTACGTCGAGCCGGCAAAAACGGATCCTTTCAAACTATCAATTGCGACAAAGACATTTCGGCTTTAAAATAAGAAAGCGTAGTTAATTAGTATTTTGTAAAAAAAATACTTTCCGAAAGAATTACGAACCGCAGTATTTTAATGACAAATACGGTTATAGAACTAATTCAATATCAGCTTTAAAATCTGATGTACGGCATCTAAGTTTATTCCATTCTTTGGGGCGTTCGGACCTTCTTTCGGGCGGACGTCTTAAATTCAGGTCGCATCGTTATTTTAAGCGGTTCACTCCGGAGTAAGAAAAATTGTAACTAACGTGGAGGATAAAATAAGAAGAATTTAAGTAGGCTAAAACCAAAGTGAAGAGTAGGTTTCAATTGTTTTCAATAAAACTTTATTTAATCGTCCGCGCCGTATCGTATCGTAGGTGTCACAATCCTGGGATAGGGATTTTTCATCCGTTTCTGTCTCTCCCTTTCTTTCCTCTTTCCCTCCCTGCTTTATCGTTTTTATTTATTTTCTCTTCTACGGTGTTTTTCTTCTAGTTTTTTTCTTCTACTCCACGGTCCGGGAGCCGGCAGGGGAGAGTTTGCCAGATGAATAATGGGCGGGTCTGCAACGATCCAAGTCTCCCGTCTCTCTCTGTCTCTCTCTCTCTCTCTCTCTCTCTCTCTCTCTCTCTCTCTCTCTCTCTCTCTCTCTCTCTCTCTCTCTCTCTCTCTCTCTCTCTCTCTCTCTCTCTCTCTCTCTCTCTCTCTCTCTCCTCTCCCTCCCCCACTGTATTTTCGGCCCCCCTTCCCTCCCCTGCTTCTGGACCGGTTCCTCGGAGCGATATTTAAATCGGAGAGGGCACCCAATGATATATATCCCCCTCTCCCTCCAAGCGCACTCCCATCGAGAGAGTAGGACCCGTGTCGAAAGAGCCCGTTGACTTTTGTATTTAAAGACAGAGACTGGGTCCACTATAACGCCATCCCTAATTATAGACCGGATATTTCCTTAAAACATATATAACCCGGGGGAAAAAATAAGTGCTGGGAGCATATACCGGAACCGTAAAAGGTAAATAATAAATCAAAATTTATACATAATACTGTGCGAAGTAGCATTTAAAAAAAGAAGCTTTAAGAAATATTTTTAGAGGAAATATTCTTGCCTATGTCGGAATTTAACCCATCCAGAGTTCTTCAGGAGGCTGTCTCAAGTTAATTTACAGGTTAATTTACCTCTTCGGAATTATATTTATCTGTCCTCTACCCGATTCGGTCCTATTTAGTTTTCTCGGAATATTCGGTAATGACTGCTTCAGAGAAGATGCACTACGCCGGCAATATGCAGGTCCTTTACTCTGCAGGCTCTCCCTGTTATGTTTAAAATTAAAGGAGGATACTTTAAGTAATTGATTTAAGCGCGCAGTCGGGTAGGATATTACCCCGCTATAACTCGAATTTATTCCAAAATGTAGGAGAAGTTTAAAAGCGCTATTGAAAGGAGAGGAATACTTGTAGGTAATAACGGGCGCCGAGTCTTGTGTTCGGCGTTCGGTGCCACTTATCGGTGCTTCGCGGCCGGCTTTGTTTATCCCCGGAATTGATCCCAAGGGCTGTTGGAACAACAAATAATAACCCGGAGGGGAGTAAGCCCCCTAAATAAGTAGTGAAAGGGGGATGGGGGAGGGGCTCGAATGCGGTACTGAGGAATGCGAGGGCCCTGGGGCCAGTTAGTCCGGATTGAAAATATTCGGCGTTCTCCAGACGGGTGCTGGTGAGACGGCGTCAACCCCATCAATGAATTCTGGTCGTCATGGCGACGAGCGATTACCGCGATATCCCCGGCGATGCGACGCTCCGATAATGCCCGTCTTCAATTACAGGCCCATTCATTAAACAAACAGCGACACGCCCCAACGTGGCGAAATCAATCACGTACGTCCGGGTATCCCGTCTGTTTATTCTGTACCTGTTTATTCCTCTGTGTCTAATTTTTTATATAGGCCGCCGACTGAAATTTAAATCCGAACTTAAACGTTCGAATTCAGAGTTTGAACTCTCAGGGCATTGAAAATTATGTACTTTCAGCGCACTCTTCGCAACATCGTTTTCCTGGGTCTCGATCTCACCGCAGAACATTTCTGTCTTGAGAAAAATTTGTTTCGAATTCGAACCCAGCGAGAACCTGTGGATAATAAGAGGCCGAAAAATTCCGATCTACCTATAAATATGTATATTCGACCCGCAGCCGTTTTTCTCTCTTTACCATCTCCCCACCCCCCAATTCCTTCGTTTTTTTCTCCCCTTATATAAAAATATGACAAATTAGTTTTAAATACGCGCCCGAAAATTCTATGTTAGCCTTTTTACCGGGAGCTATATAACATTTTAAATTAATTGAACGGTAAACCATCCACGAAATTAGACCCCTCGTGGGCGGTGGCAAGAGGGATCTAATTGGGGTCCCGCCCCCTGATTTATTTTTTCTACCTCTCCCCCTCAACCGCCATACCGACTGACCGCCCCATTTTGCTTTCTTGAATATAAATTCCAATTTTCGATCCCTCTTCTGTTTCCTCCCAGCGCCTATGATGTGCGAGCAGTGAATCTATTCGTGCTCAGTCAGTAGGCTGGATAAATTCGAAGAAATTTCGAAACCGAGAATTTTTAAATTTTGATTATCTGCCTTTAATTAATTTCATTACTGCACGCAATTTGTCAATTGAAGCACGGCGTAATAAATGCTAATTTTAAAATAATTGTTTATTGACGATCCCTATTGCATCACTGATTTTATATATATATATATATATATATATATATATATATATATATATATATATATATATATAATACAATTTTTTATTCATAAAAGAAATTACCTCTCATTCAATATTGTTGTCATTAAAAAAAAGTATTTTGATATTTTAAGAATGATCCCTACATAGTTGTTAACATTCGTATTAAAATACAACTAAGCTCTTTCCTTGGTATATATATTACTGACAACCGTATACCACATTCGCCATTATAATATGACCTTCGTTTTCCTGGATCTTCGTCCAATATAATATAATTAAAAATAATAACTCTTACGACATTCTGTTTTTACTCGCTGAATCGCCATCGCCGGTAGGATTCCACCACCGAATTGATGAGGGACATTACTGTAACTTCTAACATGAGCAAGTGCCAGACATGAGGGAAAAATGCAAACTAAAATGTTCAGTAAACTTCGTTGTAGATGTCACCGAACTGATCGCTTTCATAATGTTGTAATCCCGATTTAGTAATTGCATTAAATATAATTCAGTTCGCCAGAGTTATATGATAACTTCTCCTATTATATTCCGAAACAAGAGACAGTAAATAAGCGTAATTTACTTTTTATAGATAAAAGCAGCTTTCGGAGGAGCGATAAAACACGGACTACAAATTGAATCTGAGTGGTAGAAAATAAACATTTGATTATTCATTTACAACACGTCTTGCGGGGCTTTTACAGACCCCGCACCCCCACCCCTTAACCACCCCACTATATCTGTTTATTCGATCATCGCATTCCCTAAAGGAGGGGTTCGAGCGAAGGGAGCGTGTACCAGTCTCCGCCCGGAGCATGCCACTAATACGGCCCGGCCTGCACCCAGTTTCTAATTATATTTCCTTATTTTATCGTACAAAATGGCTTCCTCCACAGCCCCTTCGCTCAGACTATAATTTACTATCGGGTTCCGAACTTCCCGAAAACTGAGGTCGATCGAGGAAAAACAGTTTTTGTTCCGGATCGTTAAAACGGTAAATTTGTAATTCGTCCGCCTCTTCCTGAGCGTATTTCCAAAGGCCGGAGAGCCGAAAACCCGGTTTCGTGGACTAGAAAAATCTGCCTTAAGTTCCTTTATAAGGAAAGTTGCTTAATCTGGCCTGGGAGGACTTCCCTCCCTCCCCCCTCTCTCTCGCTCAGTCTAAGGCTGCTATAAATATGAAGCCGGATTACAATAAACCTGGGCTCAGATAAGGATCTACCGGGGAGTAATTCAGTCCTTTGGAACTGTCGACGCTTGGCATTCGGAACGATATTCGGGCGCCTCACCCGATTTATAAGCCTTTTCATACGTAAAATCATAAGTAAAAATACAGTACGGTAATTTATTCCCGAACAAATATTTATTTACAACAGAAGTGACACCCGATGCTAAATTCCGATATCACTGAAGATTAACTTGCAAATTTAAATTAAATAAGAGAATGTTATGCTGGGATATGTTATTTCTTCGAACCCGAACTCACTGGGCAATAGGTATAAATGTTATAAGATCAATTTCGAGGGCTATTCGATAACTACGGAAGCGATCGCCGGTTGGGAATGCCGCATTAATTCCGATTATGAGGGGATTCCGTCTCGGTATCCGAATCTGAAACCCCGGAGGTTTGGAATTCCGACCGCATTCTGCTGTCCGTCGCATAGCTGGACACCGCCGCCTACCTCCCTCCGGGATTTCGAAAACACCTGCGGTATCTCCGATTGTAATTTTTAGAGTACGGTCAAAACGCGGGATGGTCTCGGCTCCGTTATTCGTGGTCCCTGTCGGGAAAAGAAAGGGGGCCGACTGAAGTAGACGGACGGAGGCTCTGAAAAGCCGCCAGAGGGCACTAGTCACCGGCTCGTTACATGCTAGCGCCGCCTACTCCTCTCCCTACTCCTTCTAGCTCAATTCTCCCAGTTCAATTGCCTTCAGCTTTTATCAAATACTCTCCTGGACTTTTTGTGCCATATTGTCGGGGCACTATATTCACTTCTTATCGTAAATTATATCGAACGGCGGCAGAACCCCCTCCCCCCGGATTACCGTGTATAAAATGTATTAGCACACGGTACTCGGGAGAACGGCGCAGATTTTTTGAATCCAACTGTGTACTGTGCCCGGAAAAAGAGAAAAAAAATAATTATTTATTTCCAAAAATGAACGCCGTGTATAAATTCTATATATACAGGTCCTCCGAAACAGCCCCTTTCCCTTCAATCCCTTCATTTTTCTTACATCTCCGCTGTGAAACTGTAACCGGAGATTTAGTCCGAAGTAAGTATCCGGGGTGCTATTTTGGGATTTACTACCTGTCGTCGTAAATCATTTCGGCCTTACGACCGGGCCAAGTACCGAGGCACCTTGTCCAGGGCGCGGGCCCTTCGGCTATGAAATACAGCGGCCAAATGAGCGAGAGCGAGAGAGAGAGAGAGAGAGAGAGAGAGAGAGAGAGAGAGAGAGAGAGAGAGAGAGAGAGAGAGAGAGAGAGAGAGAGAGAGAGAGAGAGAGAGAGTGAGGAACCGTAAAGTCAAGCGACGGCATACATCACCGCCCCCACCGCGTTGATAAACATCCGATAAACGGACGTCTCACCGATAAACGTTTCAATCCCTCCGATATATCAGATCCACCGATGGTGGGGGGGGGGGGGATTCCGGGCACAGCCGAGACCCGATTAACATAATTACCTAGAGACCAGTTTTCGGTATCTGGCCCGTAGGTATTTTCGGCTCCGGGCTAGAGTGCTATCCCCGGGAAGAATTTGTTAACACTAAAAATGTCCGTAATGACAGTTCTTAAATATATTAAAAAATGTCGCACCAAATTGCGGCAATTTCAAACATAATTAATAAGATCAATTTAATTGGTAACACGAATAAAATTGATCTTGGCGATACCGCGAATTACTGTGAAACCGGATATAGACTTTTTGTTATAAACATTTTAGCTATTAGTATTGTAGTTTTTATTATCGTAATTTAAGATTCCTGTTACGCACTGTCGATAGCTCTCCGTTATATATATATATATATATATATATATATATATATATATATATATATATATATATATATATATATATATATATACATATACATATAATTTGACCCGTCTCATACGACCTCCATTGGCGCTTACGCAAAGCTCGAAAATACCCAGGCGCAGTTTGATGATCCCCTGTATTAGTATTAGGTGGGCTTCTTTTGGTGTACATTTTTTATTAAAAAAAAAGACCTGGAATTTTGGGTTCTCGCGGGTCAGGGCCGACACAGCCGTAAATCAAAGGGTCGCCCCTGCCCGGGGCTACTACTGTCCGGGGGATTACTGTTATTACCCACGTCTCGGACTCTTCCCCGATCCTGTGATTTATCGTTCTCTCCCCCCCCTTTTTTTACTCGGATTTATATTTAAGAGTAGTTTATTATATTCTACCCGTGAAACTAAGCCGCACCAGTCGCTGTACCGTTATGCGAAGATCAAACTCATCGGAAGGTATAAATATTTCTAAAAAATGTATTACTATTATTCGAACGATGTATCCGTTTGGGTACCGGGGAAATTCTATGGCGAATAAAAATAAAGTGGCCAAAAATCGAGTTAATAAAAAATTTAGAAATTAAACTTTCCGCTTTTCGCCATCGGGAGTTGCAATCCGTCGTGAGAAATCGCTCGTCACTGCCTCCATTGTCGTACTGCCAATAACGGTGCCGATACGATGCTTGATATCTATTGCCGGTGAAGATGGCTAAAATTGCACTAGCAATATTCAAATTTATATATGAAATACAAGTAACGATGTCTGTAGGCGGGGAATTGTTTTATTTTATTATGGCCGCTGACGTTTTACAAGAGATAAGCATCCGCAAACGGCTTCGTTCGTACGAAACATTTTTACATCGAAATCTCTCAATGCCTAGGGTTTATCCAATTTGAAATATACGTTTAGACCTTTGCGTATCCGCAAAAGGAAGAAGGCTTTATGTAATTAATTGTCTATTCTGTTTCAGGGAAATGGTGTCCGAGACGAGAGTGGCCCTCACCGGCGGACGCGAGAGCGGCAACGGACGCCGCACGGAGGGGAGTGCTGTACTCTTCGGTATTCCTGGGGAGCCCGGGCGAGTACAATTCCTGTAAGTATGAGCCGGTATATGGGGGAGGGCCCGGGGGCGGCGGGGGCGGCGCATGCCCCTGCCCCCGTCGCCCCGGGTGACGCCCCCATGGCGACCGCCCCCGCCGCGCGCATGCGCACACGGGCGCCGCACCCGCACTGACGCACACGCCACAGATCGATTCCCCCCTTACACTGTCCGCCGCCGCTGCCCCCTTACCCCTTTTCCTTTATTTATTGTTCGGCGACAAAATATTTACAGCCCCCCTCCACCCCCACTCTCCCGGCGCACGCCCGGGCCGCCCCCGGAAACAAAAAATATCCCGACTCCACCTTTTCCGAAAATTGCGCCCAGAAAATATCCCGGAGGCGGAAAACCTTTTTTCTTAAATTATTTCTGAGTATTATCGTGGATCCGTTTCCCGGCGTGACACAGTTAAAATAATGCTATTTTCTCTCGATTCTATAATAATTATTTTCAATCGAAAATATACACCATAATAGAGGTTGTATGTATAATGTTTGTACAATGGCGTATATATATATATATATATATATATATATATATATATATATATATATATATATATATATATATTATATGGCTTCCAGCCACCGTCGGTAGACCCCGAAACTCCCTTTATTATAGCATTACATTAGTTATACAGCGAGATACTATCGATGTATTGCTAACGGGTTGCTTGTCAACAACTCTACCGTGGACGGTGAAAAGCCGGGGATCGAGCGGATCAAGAGAATAAAAATCGCGGTGCGATCATATAAAATTAATTGCCGATAGATATCTCGATGTCAAAATTATTTCCAAACGGTGTCCACCAGCCGGTATTAACGATTCACTGTCCCGTACATACACTCAAAAACACAGACATACAAATTAGACTTAAGTATATGTATATTTATATATTTTGAATATGTTTACGTTGTTATACTTCATACTTGTGTATTATTTCCCTCGTCGGCCTAACGTTTCCTCGATTTCCCGTCGCGTTTGCTTTCACCCGGGGTTCGCATTCTGGGCCAGGAGATCGGGACCCGCTTTCTCTCCTCCCGGTTCAATATTGCCGTACAGCCTTTCGACTTTCGGAACCGATTTTTTCGCGGGGTAGTCGATCGTGGGGAAAAAATTTGCTTAAGCACTTTAGCTGCAATGCAGGACGGACCAATATAGTCAGGGATGGGAACGCCGTCAAGCAAATTCGGTGATAATAATATGTATCGTACCTTCAAATAACCATTACGAAAGGTCAAGATTCTATGACGAAAGGTCATGGGCCGACTAATATTCGGTTGGAACGCACTCTCGAAATTTTAATCTTAAAATAAAATAAAATGCTAAATTAACAATTTTAAAGGTTTACAGTAGAAAACCTGAAACTACTAAGCTTACTGAAGGGTAATTAATCGTGAAGGTTAATTATAAAATATCTTGCTAATAATAGAACGATAATTCAGTGTACGCATTCTAGACGGTCAATGCTCGTGTATTCAGATGCTTCGGTCTGAACCGAAATGCGGATTCTGACGAAGCGTGATTTAAAGTCGTAGAGCTTTACGCACAAGTGAGCCTGTGGAACTGAAGGATAATTCGACCCACAATTGAAACAGGCTCTAATCGCCGGCGATATTTTAATTCCAATTTTCCTGATATAACGGATATTTATTTGTTCAATATCTAATTTATTAGTCGTTATTTATTTCTTTCCGAGACATCTATTTCTTTAGCCGAGCACCCAATCTCCTATTTATTATACGGTTAAGTCAATAGAAAGCGTACATTCTCAAGAAAATTAGAATTCGAGATAAAATTAGAATTAGTATTTAATAGTGTCTCCTTTCGTCGCCCATTGTGCAAATACTACAATTCATCGGATTTCGGCTATACAATTAAGGCTCCTCAGTGGTAAAAAAGTGTGCAGTAGTAAAAATGACGGCATTGACACGGTTTTCGAAGAATTTTCAGTCGAACGATCTGAATTTAGTCCCGGGGACGGCGTAATTCCGGGGTCATAGCGTGAAATGGTAACCGAAGGTGGAACCCCCTGCAAGGGCTAGAGGACCCCCCCAGTCCCCGGCCATCTGGACTCTATTGATTGGCAAATGTTCCCAGTGTTAATCCCGCGAGGGGTGTGTTGTTGCCTGCCACTGACGTTTCGCCAAATGAAGTAGCGGCATTCCGAGGAGGAGGAGCCCCCACTTTATATTTACCGCCACGCTCCATCGGCCCAGCCAATTATTTTCGAAAACCCGGACTGGTTAGCATACGGGGCAGCCGAGTAAGATTCCGCTAAGCGCCCCCTCCAGTAGACGAGATACCGTTATAGTGGGGCACTAAATTATCCCAGTCACCTGCCTCGGCCCGGATAATTACGTAATAAAAAAATATTTTCGGCCCTTATGAATTATTAAATCGTATAACCCCCACCTCCCACCACACAACGGCCAGATCTGAGAATCTGAGGTAACCGATAGTGGCGATTAGGAGTCGCGTCGAAGCGATTACTTTACACGCCGGCTTAATTAGCGGTTTGCGGGTTCCTTTCCCTACATAGAGCACCGCAGAACCTGATATCCCCGTCTGCTGTCGCCAGACCGGTTTTGGTCTTCTCCCCGCCGCCGGTAGGATTCCCCCAAGTTGTCGGCACAATTCCTGTCGGACCCGCTCGTTTAATTCACGCGCTTAGGAATTTCCCTTTCGACGGTTTACTTTATATTGAATTTTCTTGTTTCCCCTTTCCCCGAGCTCAGTAAGATTCTATCACCGACGAAACGTTACCAGCGATGAGGAGACCGTTTACGGTAGAACCCCAAGATGTAGGTAAAAAGCTGGCTTCGGGGTATTTTCTAATGCGGAATATTATTGTCCGAGTTGAAAATGGCCTCCGCGTACAGATGGTAAAAATTTTTATTTAAGCTTACTAAGAGTAAGTTATAATTCATAAGATAGACCTCAAAATTTTACTCTCAACAATTAATAACATATTAAACCCAATACCCTCGATACGGGCTCTGACAGTATATTTGTCCAGTCAGTCCTGATAAATACTAACAAATAGCTTGTATTACTAAGACGACGGTGAGAGGCCGAAACTATATATACGCGCATATATATATATATATATATATATATATATATATATATATTCATTGGACCTTCCCCACCACATTATTCTAATAAGGTGTGGTTAAAATTCATTCTGTTACGCTCTTATTTAAATGCGACGCCCCTACAGCCGCTCCTCCTTAGTGTCTATACATTGCTCGAAAGGGGGTTAGGACAATAGGTGGAGGCTCTCTGAACTCAATGTCGGCTTTAAACTATAACTTATCGAGTAATTACAACGTTCTTCCTTATCTGTTTCCCCGTGACGCCCTTAATTTTTTAAGGTTAAATAATTTACTAGGACTAATAAGCTTTCTGACATGTCCCGATACTGTTATGTTAATTTATTTCGATGACTCGTATTTTTGACGCCATTGTCGGTTGGGGTATGCGAAAAACATGCATTATCGGTGTTATCCCAGCTGCAATTAGAAGGCAATAACCGTGATATGGACGGGGCGAAAATACACTTTTTAATCGGGGATTTATTTTAAATATTTGTTCTAATTCGTAGCTACATAAATATATCCGACCGCTATTGGCCCGCATTCAGATTAATGATTGGTACCGGCGTCGGTTTGAATCATTCGGGGGTTGAAATCTGTCGGTTTTCGCTCGTTTGCGGTCACTGGGAATGGAAGGTGGGGGCGTCGCCTTCGTACCCGAGCGCTCTCACCGTCTCCTAATCGTCGACTACCAATTAGCACCCAGTTACACAACCGAAAATCTGGGCCCCCTACATCGAGTTTCGTTCGGCGGTACCATTCTAGCAAACGGCCTTTCTGATAATCTTACTGGTATTTAATAATCGAGAGGTGAATACGGTGTGGGACTGTCGAAATCGTGGTCGGTCGAGCGCGGCTGGAGCTTACTTATAAGGGAGTGGCGAGGGGCGTAGTTTACGCGGTCGGGTAAAACCGGCCGAAAAGCTCTCGGCGGGGTGGAGCTCCGGCCGGTACCTTATAATTAAACGGGGCCCGAGTAATGGTGTAAGGCTATGTAGAGGAGGCGGCTCAAGATGGCCGCCGGTCTAAGCACGCCACGAAGATAGTTATCTGTCGATTATCTGAGCCCCTTCCATCACCGGCCTCTCCTCGCTCTCTCCGCCCAGCTCTCCCCTCCCGTTTCCACCATTACGCCCTTCGGAATAAATTGACTGTATTCGGAATTTTAAACGGGTCCGTAGTGCGGATTCGGAGCCGGGCGAAGGGTTCGATTAGATTCGGGCGCGGCGGGCGACATAAGCGGCGGATAAACGGCCGGAGGATAAAACGGCGGGGCGGGCTCCGCGTAACTCGATTAGAAAGTCGGGCGGTTTTAACGGAGAATCAAAGTGGAAATAGGCGAACCGGAAATAATACATTAGGGTCCGGCGGAGGGGAGCGGCGGCGCTAAATGAGTCATATGCAAACGCGAATGGAGCTGGGGGTGGCCCCCGCCCGGAATTCGATTATGTATAGACGCCGGTTAGCGATGCTCTCCTCTGGCTACTGTGGTCAGAGCCACCTGCTAATTGTGTATTGTGGCGGCGACAGGCGACGCTAGCAACGCGAGTATCGGCAGCGGCGAAGGGACGGGCGAAGAGGACGACGACACCAACGGGAAGAAGAATCAGAAGAAGCGGGGCATCTTCCCCAAGGTGGCCACCAACATCCTCCGGGCTTGGCTCTTCCAGCACCTTACAGTGAGTACTCACCTTCCATCTCCTTATTTACGTTTTAATTTTTAACAACACTCCCTCTTTTTCGACGGGGTTTTGTCGGCACCTTTTCTCGGCGGCCCGTAAATAGCGAAATTCCGGAATAGCCGCGCGGGGGTTTTCCGGCCGGATATCGGTGCTAAAGGAGGAGAGGAGCTCGGGGCCCGATCCAGACTACCGCTTCGATTTCCCATTGTATAACGACGGGTCGGGCGGCGGCCGTATATCTCCTGTCGGATAGGACGCTAATGGTCCTTATCTCTGCCAGGGGAAGGAGGACGGGATAAAGCGATGGGAATAGATGCACGATAGTCCCCTTCCAAGCCGACCACAAAGCCCGTCGCCACGGGCGGATCGAACGGAAACGGCGTCGGCACTGCCTGGACAATAAACAGTTGGGCCCAGGCCAGTGCCTCCGTTCCGCGGACCTACCCGTTTTCCCGAGTCGGCTGGACGCGGGTTCGAACCCGGGTAATTACCACGGGAATACGATTAGGCGATGAAAGAAGACCCCTCCCCGGCCCCTTACCGATTTTCCGAAGGGGGACGACGATAGGACGGTCCCAAGATTGATGATGATTGATACTAGTAACCCCCGTGAAACGAGTAGAAACTCTACGTAGCAGAAAGATCCTTGAAAGCTTTCGACTCGCCCACCCCACCGTCCCCCTTCTATCATAGGGCTGAGTACCCGCCGCCGGCCCCTCCCCTCCCAATATCCGAAATAATGTTTCCTCCGAGGCCTTATTATAAGCTAAGAGCCCCGCGCTCGCGGTGTCTGCGCCCCCTAGAAATCCCCGGCCCCTTTCCCGCCCTCTCGTTCCCAATCCTGAAGAAAAAAAAATTTTCCGATGCCCCCCTTAATTTTTCGTGTGGACCCCATGTACCGACTTCCACGACTTTGTTCCACAATTGTTAACATCACCGAAATCCACATATAGAAGTGCAAATATAAATTATTCCATCCGATAATTACTACATTAACGCTACTATATTTCACCCGTTTTTTCGTCCGTAGAAGAGATATCGAACGCGACCGCATATTGACTAAATTATGTACAGTTGCAGTTCATGCTCTCTTCGGGCGGGCATGTGTGAAAGTTTCGCTTTCAAGAATGCCCGGTAACTGGTTCTTTAGCACTTTAATTCTGGACCAATTTATTAATTCCTCCTCAACGCGGGCTCGTTCTGCCGTCGGTTTCTGCCCGCGAACCTTGGTTCGGGACACTTCCTCCTAACAATTCCTAGGCGGCATACCACAAAGTGCGGTATCTTCAATACCTTAGTTTTGCTTACAGCCTGTTGCGCCCTCTATATAAAATAGTAGTATAAAAATAATATTTCTAATATCCTATCCACTTTGAAATGGCAATAACCAATTTTTGTTTTCCCCCCGGTGTAGAAATGCGGCCGGCGGTTTAAATAAAGGAAACAACAATGAAACGGGGGCAATTAACTGGGAGAGCGATTGGGGGATAGTGTCTATTGAAGGGGGCGAGAAGCGTGGCCCGGGAGTCATTACTGGTAAGTCATAGTAATCCGAGGGGCACTCCCCCGCTCGCCGGCTCTCCAGTCCCTGGATTAGTTACTAACCCTTCGTAATGACGGTTTAACCGTGTTTATACCCATCGCTCGGGGCTGCCCGG
This sequence comes from Lethocerus indicus, assembly GCA_019843655.1. Classification (NCBI taxonomy): domain Eukaryota; kingdom Metazoa; phylum Arthropoda; class Insecta; order Hemiptera; family Belostomatidae; genus Lethocerus; species Lethocerus indicus. Next base: position 33,002,444 of record JACDQD010000001.1, read on the forward strand.
GTTCCGGAGGGGGCCCCAGGGCCGGGGCTTAATTATTCAAATGTATTCCCGCATCGAGTGTCGTCACATCCAAATCGGATCGGCCACGGTTGTCTGCTCCCCTTTTGTCTGAAAACTCGCCCGGTTTCGGCAACGCTCAGCCGCCCGTGAATTCGGATCTTTTTCGCTCCCGTGAATAGGACTGTACCCCATTGACGATTTATTTCGCCGCAGGGGAAAGAAACGAAATATATTTCGGTGACTGTAAGACCCAAATTTTAAAATGCCGGGAAACGATTTTGCCTCTATCTTCCAGTTGGAACCGGTTTCTCGCCACCTTTGATGCCAGGCCAGTTAGTCAGTTTCATAGTCCTACCAACTGAAATAAATTGTCTAAAATAATACGTTTCGTGTTAGGGCAAACATTCATTGTATATTGGCATTTATTATAAGAGTATTAAAATTTCGAGAAATATCAGAGTGTAGAAATGTATTTTAAACAGCTACGAGTTTTTAAGGATTTTGTGGACTGCCCACTATTCGGCCCACTCACTGAGTTTCCAATTAGCTTGCGGAATTCTACCGACGATAGCGAGAGGACGAAACCCGCCGTATGAGAGAATCGAAGGTTTTAGACAGTATTTGAAATCGTATTCTCCAAGATCCCCTAGCATCGAGTCTGGGATAACAATTGTACTCCAATAACCGCTTATACCGTTGAACAATATTTGAATGGTAAAGACTCAATTACAGATGAAACAATGTAAGAGTTTACATTAATTATTTTTAATGACGATTAGAGTGGATCCCCTCCCTTAGCCTATTTGAAAGAGCCCGAGGCGAAGCTCATTTAAACGACTACCACGGTCCTTTTACTCTTTTCGTTTTTAGGACTGGAGAAACGTAATTTCATCCGGTCGCGTGCCAAGTTAACCGCAACTTTTTACGGCTTTCTTTTCCTGACGTTTAACTTCTTCTTGAGTTTGACACCTCAGCGAAGCCCACCCGAGGACTTAAACACAGGCGAATGTGTCCTTGATATTGAATTAAAAAATGATGTGATGGTATTCTAGACACACGCGGACCACCCGGTTGTTATATCAAACCCGTCATAAACTACTTCGTTAGTAAATTAAGTACGGGAATTCAAATTATTTTCGCCATCATCAAGTAGGGAGGGTACAATCCACGATCTCTTATATCGTAGAATCTGAATTTCCACTTAGCGAATACCGCAAATCCCGCAGAACCAAAAAGGAAAGAATCAATCCTTCAGATTGAACATAAAGGTCCGATCAGTATTTTTTAACGAAAGAAATAATTAAGCTCTCGCGCCAAGCGAATATTTAAATGTTAACGTCATGACCTCGCCATCCTTGAAAGGGATTGCTATCGTCGAATCTTAATGCCCGGCCTCAAATGCATTTAGCACTCATGCAACACAGGTCGGACGATATCGGAGCCGTGTCCCGTTAGTCGCACAGCGGAGCGCCGCTTTTAAACAAATTAACCTCTCCCTCGCTCTCTCCCTCGCTCTCTCCCTCGCTCTCTCCCTCGCTCTCTCTCTCTCTCTCTCTCTCTCTCTCTCTCTCTCTATCTATCTCTCTCTCCGGTCGGACTTATTCCACAGTGTATTTCCAGACATTGGGACTTCCGATCCGGTTATTAATTTGGCCAGTATTTACGGAGCATCGAGCGGGAGTGGGTTGGTAGGCGGGGGTGGTACCGAGGGCCTGGATTAGGGGGTGGCAGCTACAGGGGAGTAATTGAAATTAATTGCAGTTGTCTAATGAAATTGGAGCAGTTGACACCTGGTGTTGTCCCCGTAATTAATGAGGGCGCTCCAGCTGTGCCCGGCTGCTTTATATCCCTTAAGCCTCTCCTCTTAACCGCCCCTCCCGTCCCGGGAGTCTCCCGTTTCAATTTATCCGGCGATTCCTTACTTTCCGGGCTTACCTTTTAAGTAAATTAAACGTATATATACTTCGCGGCCACCGAAGTGAGGGTGGCCTGTCGGCGGCCTACAGTCTTGCCCTATCTCCTGTCGCGTTTTCTTTTTATTTATTGCACAATGAGCCTTTATGGTTATAGACACTATTGCGTTTTTAGCTGAAAAATTATATTTTTTTATTCAGTTACTCATCGCGAATGTTTTACTCTGGACACATTCTTCTTAAAAATGTATTTCCGTCCTCCCCGCGAATATCCAATCCTCGTTTCACCTTTAATCCGCTTATTGAAGGTAATTAAAAACCGCGAGGCCTTTCAATTATCGTGTAAATGCCTTGGCGGAGCCACAGGTCTGTAGGTGAATGGGGGAAGAGGGAGAAAACGCCGGGGCCCTCTCCCCACGGCCAATATACAACAAAATATTATCGGGCGGAGCGGAAATCCTCTGCGGATTGGTTTGGGGAGCATTACCGGGGTCGGACCCTTCCCCGTTTACGAGCGCCGGTGGAGGAAATGCCGGCGGATTTGTACTGCCCCAGCACGTATTTCCGGTTATTTCTTATCCGGGGGACTTTTCTGCGATAACCTCGATTTCCTCCATTCGGAGGCGAGGATTTACCGCCCGCTCGTATTTCCGATACATGCCGGTTGGGTTTAGAGTATTTCGCCGGCAAGTCGCATCATCGCCTGACACATAATAAAACGGTAGAATAAGAAAATATTTACTATCTGCCGTATCCTATGCGGCCATGAAGATTTTTCTAGAACTTATGTTATATACTTACACTGTTAAAGCCGCCAGTAACGATTTCCGGTATTATTTAGATACTTGGGAGAAAGGGAGACTTTGATTGATCGAACCTGATTGGTATTGACGGGCCTTCACATTTCATACTGACTGTAGGTTAAAACAAATGCCGGAAACAAATCCACCGATTTGGCTCTTCGGTTTCCCGTCATACCCGCCATCATAAAATAAATAAAATCTTTCGAAATTCCCTCGAGTTTAGTAGCTTTTTATTTTAGTTATTTCTCCCGGGCGTTTCTCCTCTTTGGAATCAAAGGTGCGCGGAGCGGCGTAGGCGCCCCGATCTACCGCGGGCGAGTGTACGTGGGCAAACCGGAACCGGGTACACAATTAACGTTGAATTTGTTCCCGGCGTAGGTGTAGCCCCGAGGTACAAAATGAGAAGTCGGAAATAAAAAAAATGAAAAAAAAAACGAAAGTACGGCTGTCCGAAATGTCGAAACAGGGCTCGCTCGGAGTGGTTGCGAAAGGGGGATAGATCCTTCTCTTAATTCAGCCGGCTCTCGGCGGTCCGATAAATATTTAAATTCCGCCGCCGCCCATTACATTAGCCCCCATTGAGAAATCGTTCGACCGTGACCTATTTGGTTGGGTTCGAAGGTAGGAGAAATACCGAGCGTGTCCGTAGCCCGGGGAAGGTGGAATGAGGGCCTTACGTCTCCCGGACGCGAGGCTAATTCCCAAATCATTTCATTATCTGTAAAGGTAATTCTTTAGCCCCCACTATACAATTACTAACATACACTAACAGTATTGGAACTACAGTCGAAATATTTCAATATTCTGAACAAGAACGAAAAAATGCCGTGACACCGGGGATAATGCCGGATAAAAGACATTTCCTTCAATATTTGATTGCGAAAAATATTCACTGTTTTTGTGATTTCAAAACGCGGGCGCAAGATAGCCAGATACGGTTTACTGATTCGGGAACCCGACGTGATGTAAAGAAGTCAGATATATGGTTAGAGATTTTAGTACAGAGAGACAGATGACACACATTTTTTAATATATTTTCCAATGTCCTGGCTGTATCGTGTCGTTAGAGGATTGTCCGAAAAATCGCAAAGTCAAGATATTAGTTCAGATGAGGGTTACCACAAAACTACTCTTTCAGTTGGATTCATAACGAACAAATTTCGACATTCATATGCTGATTCTTTTAAGGTTAAAGTTGTTACTTGCGTCTCGAAATTCGATCGGCGGTTAATGCCGGGTGTGCACTAAAATTAGACAAAAAATATTATATCATTGTGTTTTAAACTCTCACACGTTTGGATGTGGAGCTTCGTGCGACACGTTATGTGACTGCAAAAGAAGGCTAAATGGAAACGACCTCCCCGGAAGCGGTAATCGGTAAAAATGATGCGGGAAATAAAATCTGAAAATGCATCATTTATCTGGTGGATGATCTACGTGAGTTACCACTGGCGGAAGCGGAGTACTTTGGACGGAGATTAAAATTGGCCTAATGCCACGGCGTTCTTCCATGCGCAAGGCTTCAGGATAGAACGCTCCAGCCACTTTAGCCCCCTCATAAAACATGACATTTATTCAGTTTGTTTGTAAGTGCTAGACGAATTCAGGAAACGAACACTCGGCCAAACTCTCCGCTGAATCTTACAGTCCATGATTTACTGTAAGTCTAATTTAAGCCTCTTTGTTTTATATCGCTGAATATAACGATACGATAATTTATTCTACCACATATTATATATCATAAGTTGATATACATTTATTGGAGATACCTGCTAGGTAGGTAGCGCAGGTTTCGGTTTGTCACCACCTCCAGTACCGCTGCGTTGTTAGATTAGCCTACATTGTTACTGCCAGTAGTAACTCACTATTCGGTTCTTACTATCCCCCAATACGGACGTACGATCGTACGTTGTACGATGATACAACGTAATTTTCGTGGGCTCAATTTATCCATGTCACCATTGGATTGGTGACACGCTTACGCATGTAAGCATCCTGTCTGTACTTGCCCTGAACCACAATGTGGAAGATCGCGAGAATGATTCAGGGCGCGAACGGGTTTCGAAATTCAACAGCGTTCTGGAAGTGCAATAGTCGCTGATGAAATTAGAAAAGAATTAAGGAGAGAATTACGGTTAGAGTTTACCGCCAACGGTAAAACGTTCGAACGAGAAAAACCGGAGGTTGGAACGAGAGAAAAAATAATAAATAAAAAAACGCCGTAAGCCCAGCTCTGGGATCCGATATGTGAATACGAAAGACCCTCACGTAGTTCGTTCGGTTAACCTTTCGAAAAACGGGTTTCGTTGTCGATTCCCTGTTTAGAATTCGATCGGCGACTTAAAGAAAGCCTTCCCCGGTCGTAAGCCGTCCAAAAAAATGAAAAAAAAATTAAGAAAACAAAAAACGAAAATGATGAATGCCCGGCTCGTTACGAACATATTCAAAATAGGGAAGTATGGACGGGAGATATTCACGAATAGGAACGCGGGTTACATTCGGACGAGCGGGACTTTCGTGTGACCTGAAATTGAATGATGTCTCAAAATGCACGAGAATTTGGAGCGGTCCTTTACCTTTCACGGCCCTTAATAAATTTAAACAGAATTCTGTAATAAAACTACATTGAAACCATAGAATTTTTATAAATTTGAAAAGAGGTTAGACTATAAATTCCTACATCGAATGCCCCGGTTACCCGCTTTTACTGCATTTTACTCCACATAATTTATTAAAATCTGTGTTACAAGAAATTTAAAAGGAATTCAATTTAAAACTTAATGTATATTTTGTCAATACGGACAAAGAACTTATTACTAAACGGTTTCCAAGACTTGGGAAATTCAAGTACATGAAATATATATATATATATATATATATATATATATATATATATATATATATATATGAGGTCGTAGGCCGATGTGTTACATGGACCATAACAATTTAATAATAGTTCATGCATATACCTATATACAATTATAGGTTTTACATATTTATGTATACTTTCGTCAATTCCTGACATTCAATTCTTATACTGTTATAGCGTAAGATAAATAAATATAAGTTAATAAAGACAGGTAAGACAGAAAACTGTGGGTTTAACTGAATTGTATTCTTACATGTTTAGAATTTTATCGCCAAATAAATTCAGACGGATACCGAAAGCGACAGGTTTGTCCGCACGTTCCTAGCTGCGTTTGAACTTAGTACGCGGGGTTTGTCAATCGCATACAAAAAAAAACAACTTGTTTCAGTCGCTTATAATTAGTAGTATATTTCATCCGCCTTTTTTCCGCAGAAAAACCACGCTTTATCAGCGGGCCTATGTCGTAAATACGTGCTGTACGATACGTCGCTTAATTGTTTCTACTTTTTAGTGGTTCCCGATATGATTTATTGCATCATCAATAACCGAAACGCCGTCCGTTAATACGCCGCTATCGGTACAAGTTTTAGTGCCTCTGTTTATTTGTTTTCATTTTTTGTTTTCTCGCGCTTTATTTCCTCCCTATAACGACACATATAGATTCGAGCGGCAATTAAAGTCGGATTCAATGAGGCCTCGGAATAAATCACCAGACGCCGGGTCATTGTCGGCTAAGTGGAGTATAAAATACCGCTACTCTAAGTAGTAATAGTTCCCAGTTTCATTTATTCTATTAAAACTATCTAATACATTTTAGCTTGGAATAGGTGTTAGTGGCTCTTGCCCAGTCGCTGGTTTGTTTCTTATTTTGCCTGGCTGCTCAACAAAAGTATTTTTGTAATAATCTGTCCCCGCATCTTGTTTCGTCATTGAGTTCAGTCGCTTGAGAAGTTTCTGCTTCGTAACCTTCGTATTACTCTGGTCGCAAACTAAGGCGTTTTCGTCTTTTCACCACTCGGTTGGAATAATCGTCCAAATTCCGATATTAGTCCGATATTAGGCGCCTTTGATATTTGAATCGACCTCAGAATCATAAGCGTCCTGTCGGAATACTGTGTCGGTCGTTCGGACCGCTGATCGACCGTACCGACTTCCTAACCTTTTTATCGGGAGCTGCCTTAACTATGAAGCAGGAGTATGACAACCGAAACAACAAATTGAAGTTGGAAACATAGAAACTTAATCAGTCGGTCCCTGGGACTGGGCCAAGGCAACAAAAAAATGAGGGGAAAGCCCCCGGCCGGCCGCGATTGGTGAGGCCCTCTCATTAATTTTAATCCCGGGATTGCTCTCACGATTCTCCCTGTTATTATTTCAATTCTGTTTTGTTGCTTCTTTCTTCGGCCGGTTTTTGTGTTTTATTTTTTCTTCCCTTTCTCCTTCATACAACGGCTCTGGCAATTCATTTTTGACTTTCCGGCGCGCGGCCATCATGGGACAAAAATCTGCCTCGGGTCGAAAACAGTATTTTCGTGGTTCCAAGACAGAATATTTCTTGATTTAGAAGGCTGAGGCCATTATAGACTTCCATACCACATTTGTTGCGACCTGGCCATTAAAGACTAAACCATGAAGGTCCATAGTAACGCACACTTCCTTCCGTTGCCGATATGCTGCCGTTCGTTAACAGGTTTAAAAGAGAAACTTTTCATCTCTGGAAAATCGGACGATTTTATAGATACCCCCGCACCGCCGGCTCCGCGTTATATGAAAAAATTCATTTTTCCGCTTCCCCTTCTATTTTTCATTAAAGCAATAAGCCCGGGTCCGGAGGACCGGGAATTTTCAACTCGCATTCGTCCGTATTTTTTTCTCCTCCGGGCGGGTTTTTTTTAATTTCTGTTTTTTTCGAAAAGCCTGGTTGGCAGCGGTGGCGGGGGCGGCGTCGGGGGCGGCTCGAGTGTTCCGGATAAAGGCCCGGGGAGTAAATAAAGAGAAAAAGCGAGCCGGGCTCCTCCATTAATTCGGTCGGTCGGTCTGTGTCATAAATAACCCCGGCTGAATCCCTCGAGCTAACCCGACCTTGTATTAGCCCACGATATGTGTAAACCATTCTAACTCTCCCTTCCTCCCTCTCTCTCTCTCACTCCCGCCCTCCCTCCCTTGCATATATCATCGTGAGGCCGTATTAATTAATCGGATTTAGATTATTGAAATGTTTTAAGGGAAAGAACTTCGGGTTTGATTATCGGCGCCCTTTATCTATTTAAGAGCCGAGAATTATATACGGAGTCCTTTAAAAGATTAGAACTTCGAGGTTGGACGGTCGAAGGCTCTCCGGATGCTTATCGGCCGAGAGATAGGGCAGGGCCATAACCAATTAATTATATCTAGATTAAAACTCGTGCTTAACCCCCCTTAATCAGTCTCTAAAATGTCTCGTAAACTACTGTAACGTCTAGTCTACACTCTTGCATTCTGTCGTAAAATTGTTTATACTCAGTCTAGGGTCGGTTACAGTGATTTATTGTAGCAATCCGGCGGAAGTTGGCTACTTAGTCTTAGCACTACTGACGGTGGTGAGATGCCAGCGAACCAATCTGTATATGACGTCGTTTTATATATATATATATATATATATATATATATATATATATATGCAAAGTTATGACACAGCGGATATCTTGGAGCGAGTTCTCGAGATTCGAAATTGCTTTAGCGTCGAACAAACGCTTCCAATATTCAGAATTGATTTCAAATTCTGGTAAAGTTTCGGCCTGTTCAACGGGCGGTCATAGAGTGGAGGCGGAAGAATTTAACGGTGGGAAAATTAGTTTCCTTCCAACCGTTATGTTTTCGCGGCTGATACGAACCCCGGTAAACGGTAAAATGCGTTTCAAAACAGTACCAGACGGGATTATTTCACCGCGCGAAAGGTTTATTCAATAGAGACAAAATTTATATATTATATACAATTTGTCAAATACGTTCTATGGCCGGCGAATTAATCCTTCGATAGAACGGACTGGACGCAATCCCCCCCCCCCTTGAACTTATACATTTCGAACTGATTGAGACCTCATTAACTTAAAATAAATAAAAATGAAAAGTGAATTTTTCGCGAGCGCCTAAACCCAAGGTTATGTCCGAAATACAGGTAAATTGTTTGATATAATCAATAAAATTTGGTGGCACAATTAACCGCAGTCTTCAATGCTGCATGCCGAGGGACGACGACGGTGGAATAGACGCGAATTTCGATGGTTTTCTTAATGAAAGCGGTAACTCCCCCAGTGTACATTAATGAGTACGCGAAAGGAAGTAAGTACTAGTATAACTTCCGAGTGGGGAAAGACTTGCTCTTGTAACTCTCAGGGCCCGGATGTTCAACCTGCGTCAAACTTTAAAGCGCTATTTCCCCCCATCATAACTCGTCTTCATAGTTAGAATAAATATATATATATATATATATATATATATATATATATATATATATATATAGATTGATAGATATGTATAAACTTTGGTATATAATCGACTATCATTAAATCGATATGTCCCAAATAAACTACATATTTCTATTCGGAATTTTGTGGTCTGCGATCTACCTGTTTAGTGGTCTGCGAGTGTTTGGGATACCGTAGTCTCCTCCCTCCGTTTCGGCCGCTCGCCATCCTCAGTAACCCGCCAGTATGGCGGTAAGTCGGTGTGGCACACGCCAAACACTACCGGCGAGACCAAACCGCCGAGAGGAGACCGAGGAAACTGTGATAAAACACGTTCCAGACAATACCGAATATGTTCTATTTATATCGGCCACGCTTTTTTATCGGAAAAATTCCCCGCGGGTATTTGGTTGAGTCTATGACTCATTTTGGGTAGTGCACACTTACAAGAATGCTCCCTGATCAGGAAGGATAAACAATTCCTTTAAAACTTAAATTACAATATGGATGAATTCTTTATTGGTGGTTAACTCTCTTGTTCATAAACTTGTCATAAGAAAAACGCACATAGAAAGTAAGACTTTTTTCTTAAATATGAAAGATTACATAATGACCCAAATAAATAGCTCGAATTAAAATAAGGAATATTTTCCTATTTATTAATATAAAAATGGGTCATTCGTTCTTCGAAACTTTTAATGCAATAGTTGGGACGACTATTGGGGGATGGTGAAATACAACCGGTTTCCCGTACAATAATATCAAGCGGGGGCGGAGGGGGAGCCCTCCGGGAATCCAGTGGGGTTTTTTTGCCGGCCATTAGCGGGGTTCGGGGGCGGCACCAATTTGGCCGACGGTTGATTTAGGGGCCCGACACGCGTTTTAAACCCTTTTCGGGTGGGAGGGGGGTGTCGGAAGGGGAGGGGTTAGGCTGCACGGCCCCCCGCCGCCCTCGGCCATCGATTTATGCCGCCCCCCCGAAGATAAATTCCCGTCTCTCCTGACTCCTGGGGGCGGATCCGGACTTGATCCGGCGGGAGGGGAGCCCGAAAACGGGCCCCTTACCCAAGCAGTGCCCGACAAAACATTTTCTCCTAGAATTGTTTTTACACAAGTCCCCCCACACGGAAATCATCTTGTTTCCATATAGGTTATAATATCATTATAAAAATTCGTCGTATTCTTTAAAATAAATTTTATCGGAAAATAAATGTAAGGGTAGTAATTTCGTATATACTTCGGTTAATTTCGAATTTTATAAATTACAAATTTGCGACATTGTTAGGTTAGGTGTTACAATGTTATAACGGTGTTACAAATCACCAAACGCCAAATCAAATATTTGATGATAGAACAGCGAAGGCTTTCGAAAATCGAATTATCACTAACATCCGGTAGGCTCGCTTAATGTTGTGGGAAGAACCTAAAAACGAAAATAACTTTAATCGGGATATACGGTATAAAATCAGGAGAGGATGATTCCCAGTAATACGGAACAAACAACACCTCACCTTCGGCTATATAAAGTACTTCAGTCGGATCCTGTGACGGATCTGGAAAGAGATCCGAAACGTTGGGAGCAGACACCCGAGAAGGCTCCAGAAGAAAAGGGCAAAAATCCTTCCGATGCAGCCCACTCGGGTTGTTTCCAAATACAGGAAACACTCGGAATGGCGAGGCGTCAACGCCTACCGACCGAGGTTCTTGCCATACGCGATCCTAGCGCACGAGATAGATATTTGAGATAAATATTTGATGGCTTGGCCTAAAATAACTTCAACGTAGGCCGACTAGTCGTTGGGGCGGATCGGCCGGTTGTGAATCTTGACGGTGGCGATTAATCGGCCGTCCTACGGTGTCGGGGGCGGCTCCGGCAGTTGGAGGGTCCAGGAGGCGGTCGTAGCCCGGGCCGAGGGGCGGGGGCGGGTCTCTGTGACAGATCGATGGTAGGGGCGAGGGAGAGAACATGGCGCGGGCTGAAGGGGGGCGGCAGGTGCACAACCGGGGATTGGTCCTCGGCTAGGCCCCCCACTTCTCTACCCAATTCTCCCCCCGACCCCTAATTACTCATTTATTAAAATTTCCCTTGTCACTTCCCTGCTACAGGCCCGGTTAATTGGGATTAGGACATCCAGTATGAATAAATATTAGGTAGGAGCCCCTTAGAGTGATAATCGGTTTTGTTTAAAACGGAATAAAACTGCCCATCTTCCAGTCTGACTTGTCCCTGCGGTAGGTTGGTGAGCACGTCCAGTTATCTGGGGGCCTTTCTCAAGATCCGTGGACCCCAACCCTTGCGGAGATCCCGACAGTCATTCCAAATCGGTGGCTATACTTCCCGGAGTGTCTACTGAGTGGATTGTCGGTGGACGCTTTATGAAATAATTAAGAATTATCGCTGAATAACTTCCGGTACGATCGCGTAATGCTGTGGCATGAACCTCGGTCGGCAGGCGTTGACCCCCTGCTATTCCGGGATATTTCTGTGTTTGGAAACCATTTGAATTGGAAAACATGAATTTGAATTTGGTTTTTTGCCCTTTTCTCCTGGGACTCTTACTGGTTCCATCGCTAGGGTCCGACTGAAGGGTCGTAGAAATCTTCGTTCATTAATTAAAAATGTTTAATATATACACTCTTCGCCGAATTCGTATACACACATCTGTACACACGGGGCAATCGGTGGTAGAAATCTGTTTAAGTTTAACCGCGATCAGTTTACTGCCGCTTCTGACGCTAAAAAAATATTGAGCTCTCTGGCGTCAGGTAGTTTTTCGTTAGGGCTGGGAACGTCCCGAATTCTTGAATTCGGTCCCAACCGGCAGAGGAGACGGCTTCGGCGCTATATTATTATTTTTTTATTTTTTGCAGAGTGCGTATGCTCCCCCCAAAAAGTCCCCTGCTAATTTGTGATTAGATTCGAGACTTCCCCTTCGCCGCTGTCAGACGCAGGCAAAGTGACGTCGCCCCCATCCAACCATCCGCCAGAATGGTCCGTTTATTCCGAGAGAGAAGAAACGGGAATTGCAAATTATTTCGACTCCTCCGGAAATCGATAGGCGAACGAATTTCAGACAATAACAGGGAGGTTTAATTTCACCAAACGCCTGGGTCCTTCATCTTTTAAAATTAAACTGCAATGATTTATTCCAGATTATCCAGAACTTTTGACGAGATTTATTAATAAACACTCAGATTGCAAATTTCCTCAATATCTATATGTTGGTAAAAGTCAGTTCTGCGGGGTCCATCCTAATATATTTCAGTTTCGACTTCTTGAGGGAGGGGCTTGATACTATTATATATCAATTCGCTAGTCAATATATATATATATATATATATATATATATATATATATATATATGTAGATAGATAGATAGACAGATATGATTTTTTTCTGGTTGGCATAAAATCCAATTGAGCGGGATGTTAGGGAAGTCCTGGGGCTTGTCGAAGGACCACTTCTCGAAGTTTAAGGGGAAGATTGAACTCGGAACGAATTTTTCCGCGAATTAGATCGCCCATTGTTTGTTCCGCCTCAAAAGTCAATTCAGAACCTCGAAGTAAAGGACGCGAGTAATAACAGGACATTTCAACGCTCTCTGAAAGTCGACTAATTTAAAAGTCGGTAATACACGTAGTGGTGCCGGTTCGTGCAGCACAAGGCGAACTCCCGGTGATCGGCGGTCCCCAAGGATCTCGACCCCACCCGTTCACCACCACCGCTTAGGCCTCCGTTTATCGGCCGTACTCCTAATTAGCGTCGTACGCGGCGTGACCTGGCTACGTGATAGGTTTCTATTAGCGGGCCCATCCCCCACTCCTCACCAGATAGCGGGGGAGGCGCGTACCCGGGATGAATTTTAATAAAGTCGTAATGGCCGCGTACGTTTTCCTTTTTTGTGTGTTTTTAAAACTTCTTTTTTTAATCGCGTTTTGAAACTGATCCGAGGGGACAAAGAAACCGGGCGGGTACGCGAATTATAACTCTGAGCGGACTCAAACCGCGATTGAACTTGAGATGATTATACTTTAGATTAGTTTGGAGTATCTATTATGTGGTCTGCGAGGATTAGGAATACCGTTGGAGTACGGTTTGGTCAAACCAGCGTGACGACACAGAAAATCTAGAAAACTACGGTATCATTTCCTTGTATCAATGTTGTTTATTGTATCAACAATGTTGTTTACAGCTGCAACAATAAAAGAGAAAAAAAATTGAAAAAAACTGTTTCCCGGATATCAAAATTGCCCTTAGCTAACGAACTCGCTATTTGCAAAGCCGTATTGAAACCGACAGATGGAGTTCCACCAATACACCCGAAAGTCCTTAATGTTCCAAGGTATGTTTCTAAACGCCCGCTCACCACCCTTATAGAACTTATATAATCTCAGTTCTTAAAATTTCCCGTCTTACTCATCGTCTCAATTCACTCGTCGCATACCTCTCCACTATTACCCACCCATTATCCTCACCACGGTGACTTAAACGCCACGGGCCTAGAGATCTCCTCGGTCGTAGCCCGGACACGGGTTAAAAAGTGCCATCTTTATCGTGAGAAGCGAGAGATATAAAATCATTCCGCAATTGTACCTATAAACCATAAAGGTTGATTGTAAATATTAAAAAAATGGGCTAAAGGCGGGCGACAAAGCGCAGTAAAGGTATTGGCAATATCGGAACGACATTAGGCCACCGTCCGAGGTTTATTTATACCAGGCCAGTTAATTTTGGGGGGAGCGCGAAAAGCGATATTTAAACCGAATCCTTTGTCGGTGTGTGGAGAGGGGGGTATTTTATTTAAGGAGAAGTCATAGGTCGGGGCCGGGAGCGGGCGTGGCCGCCTCCGATAAGGGCTCCACTTCGTCACGGGTGACGTTATCTCGGTCCGAAGCTCATTTGGACCTTACCCCCCCCGACCCAACCTTATCTGGAGTCGCCGCCCCCCCCCGCCCTGACGCCGACGCCGACCCTCGGCCCTTTACAATTTGCCCGTGTTTCTCCGGGGATCTGAGGTTCGTTTGTAATTATCGACCTGTACATTACGGTTTGGGGGGATATCTGAGGATTCTAGATTTTAAACATATCCTTTTTTTTAATTGTTTCTAATTCGGACACGTCCTCTCCCGTTCATGTTCAGTTTGTTTCCATTACACTTTGATAAAAGGCGTATTGTAAAGGTGTAGGGTATTCTTATACCGTAGAAAAAAACAACAAAAAACTTCAACCTACCATCCTACTCTCCTAGACCTACCCTCCTAATATGGAAATACGCGGCGTGCTACCAAAGATAGAATGAAAGGTGATAAATTTATTGGATTAATTTAAGGGAGAATAAACCCTTAAAATGTAGTGGGTAAGGTTTGCCGAATCGGATTATGTCCCCTGACGGTCGGAGTCAATGTCAAAATACCTGTACGTAGCCGTATGCCGCGCGGAGAGTTTCGAAAGCGTGTCCGAACCCCACCCCACATCCCGGCCGCCTCGCGCTCGGGGACCCTACGTGTCCCGATCCGGTCGATTCGCGTTTATCGGGAATCGAAGGCCAATAAAACCGCATTATGGGTTCCGGAACGCCGAGCCCGGTAATTCTTCAAGAGAGACTTGAAGGGGGTGGCCCCTTACCAGCCAAGTTCCACCCGATTTTCGCGTCTACCTTCTGGAATCGGAATTCGAACACTGCGTTTAAAATTCAAATAAATAAATACGTGGAACATTCCTTATATTTATTTGACCGTCTTTTTTTGTTTTTCGTATTTTTTAAAATATTCCGTTGAAATATTCTGGATAATGTTTTTGTATTTTTTATCTGCTTTTTAAAATTTTAAATCTGCGAGGCCCATCATAGTATCGGTATACTTTAAATATATTTAAAGAATTGTTAAAATTTATTAAAATCCTTAAAACACTTTTCAAATAAAATTTGTTGTCTTACTAATGTTACTCACCTGCACTAGGCTGATTCATTATACCTTTTGTAGAGGCGACTTAAACCCGAAATATTTAAAAATTAGATATAATTCGAGTCCTAAAAATTAAAATTCCGATAGTGGAGATTTGAAGTTTTTAAAGAACAAGTTCTAGAAGTTAAACACATCAATCCAACTTCAGGATGTTAGTGGTCGGTAGTAGTCGGCAAGCAGTTCCGAATGCTAATATAGAAAGTGGACTGTATTACTCGGATGAGCGCTATTTAAGTTCCGGATGTATTGCATAACGCGGGTATCAGCCGGGGCCGACGATAGTAATACCGGAGGCGTTGACGAATGGCAGATTCGCGTGACCCGACGACTCTGTCGCCGAGATATCTCGGGCCGAGAAAACTGCCTGCTTTCCGTGACCGATACTTTGTTCGGCGGCCCCCTAAAACAGCGGGTTCCGGCCGCCCTGGTAAATAGATCGAATTCCCCTGTTGACTTCCGCTTGTTTGGTCCGAAAATGTTGGGAAGTTATACCGGTTGGTAAATATAATTGGAAAATATACCGGCAAATTTTCAAATTTACGCCTACATAAATTTAAAGCGCATTAATTATCTTCGATAACATACAGTCTTTTCGGTCCTGACCGAAAATAAGTTTCGGCCGTTCCGCGTCGTCAGGTAGTTTTTTTAGCTCAATCGCACGTACCGTTAAAGATTTCCTATCGACATTTTTTAAGTCACGAATACAGTTTTAAAAATTATATTTAGTCGCAGTGCGATTCGATAACACAAATGTACTTTTGACGGACAATCCACCCCCCTCCCGCTCCAGCCCCTTCCTAGATGGTATGGAAATCGCGTGGGGTCATTCCTCTACTCGGAGAGCGGCGGTTCGTGGGATTTTGGGCGACGCGACTCTCAATACTATCCGGTTCTTAGAAATTGAATTTAATTTACCGTCTGTTATAGACGCGGGAGATTGAAAATCCGCCTCGAACGAGCCGGGCCGTGCCTTAAACCCGAGTGTACCTACGTTTGAACATAATTAAGAACCGAGATCACCAATAGGACGCGGCGCTGTGTATAGAGGTGGTATCGAGCCGCTGGAACAGGTTTGGGAGTAATCGGTTAAACGCAGCCGGCCATTCCCCGCGTGGGAGTCTCCTCTCCGCTCCGGGGCCCTTTCTTTCTCTATTTTTTTCCCTCCCAGTCTCCATTCCCCCCCCCACCCGTATTATTCTTTTTCTACTTCTTCTTCTTCTTCTTCTTCTCCTCGTTCTTATTCTCGACCCCTTACTTTTTTTTACCCGCCGGTTACCCGGCCGGAGATAGCCGCCGGATAAACTCCCCTCGTGGTTCTGGGCTCAGACCCGAATCGAGAAACGGGGCCCGCGGATCGAACGTGATTTTTCACACAATTTGAAACCTTTCGCCTTTTATTAGACCGGTACTTATACGACATATTAATATCCCCGATCTAATTACGCGAGCACTTATTCAAAGCTTATTTTCCCGGAGATAAGCCGCTAGTGCCGGTCGGAGAAGCGGCATCTGTATAATCGCGTTACAATTTGGAATGGCTATTTTTAAGACCACCACAGAGGTTTGTAATTTCATCAGCGCTCGTTGCGTCATTGCATTAGTCAGCATCGTAAATGTCCGCGGACCGGAGGGCATAAATTCGGTCGCGCGGGTTCTCAGAAATTATTTTTAAAAAATCGGAAAAACGTTCGGACTCGCGCTAGACTGGTTTCTGCCTGTAAATTAGCGAGGCTATAAATTATAAGTTTAGTTACACAGCGAAATCACTCGACATGCATTAGAAATTAGAAACAACGTAATTTATGTGGCGGCCCATCCCGAAGAGTCCTCATTTTTTGTCGTTCGCAAAAGTAAATACATTATCATCGGTACTCGACAGAGTCTATCAGCGTATTGTCCCGCAATATGGGGCCATTTAAAAATATGAAAAGTTTCACGGCGCGGGCGGGGAATTACGACGGGTGAAAAATATCCCCGGGGCTACAAACAAGGCTCTATACGAGGCGAGGGACCCAATGAAATATGAATTAATACACTTATCGGGGGCGGGGGCGGAGTGAAGTGTGGGAGCCGGCGGTTCTCCCCGGCATTCGTGGTTCCGTACTCCCCGGGCTTCGCATCAATGTTGCAAGCCCCTCCGAGCAACCCGGGTGCGACCAATTGAAATTCACGCCTCCCAGAGGCCCCTGTATATATATATATATATATATATATATATATATATATATATATATATTAATGGACTCCCAAATTGATTAATAATATCCCAGAGCGTTCACTACGGCCCGACTTACACAGGAGTATCGGCATTCATGGAGCCGATTTTTCCATTAAGTAATGGGTCTCGAAATGCATTAGAGCTCCTCAATTCGACGAGTGTACGTGGAAATCGAGCTCGATTCGACTGAATAACAGTACAGGGCGTAAAGAACATTGCTCTAACAGTCTTAAGTTTTTCAAGCCGTTAATTTCTCAAAACCTGCCCGCATCCTAATTGAAGCAGCGGGAAGAGTTTATGTTTCCGGCCGTCTTCCGGACGTGGGGGTTCGAGTTCTCCCCGCCGTCGGTAGACAAAGCTAAGAAATAAGTTATTTCGGAAGTTCGGTTTTAGGAACCAGTCTTCAGGCGGTATAGAAAGCAAGCAAAACGTTCACGTGTGCAGTAACACAGGTGTAACAGATCGACTAAATACACTTTCTATTCTCTTTTAATACAGTGCAACTTTTAAAAGCACCTTGTCACGTGACTCGGCAGCGTCGCATTCCACATTCGGCGTACCGACTAAAACCCCTTTGGCTATGTTGCTATAGCCGAAATACCCGATTATTTCCGTTCAGGGCGCGCGCATATTCCCTACATAACAAATAAATAATTAACAAATTATATATATATATATATATATATATATATAATAGATATTATATCGACTGATTAGATTGACTTCTTACCTCCTCAGAGAATTTCATGAGCTGCTTACTCAATTTGTGTATTATTTTCCTTTTGTTGGAGGACTACATCATGATCTCCCGTTTTCATGAAACTGAGCCTGCCACAATGAAATATATTAGTTTAGTTCGGGTGTTCATTTTTAAGTACCAGTCTTTAGGGGGTATCGAGAGTAAAACGTCCACCTGTACCGTAACACCCCTGATGCAGTGGACAAAAAAAATTGTCCAATCAAAAGTCGGGTATTATCGTGACGATAATCCGACTTTGGTCCACGTTTAAATTGGACGTTTTAAAATCCAGTGGCATAGCTCTCGGGGCCCGTTCGCGGAATAAAGATGGGCGCACTCCGGCCCGCTTGCATAATGCACACTCATAGCAAGGCTGTTCCGAACCAACCGCCCTCCTTCTGAATATTGTATGTCAAGAAAAATGCATATCTTGTCAGCTCTATTTCCCATGCGGTCTGAACATTGTTTATTCTCGACGGAAAGGAGGCTTCTTCTCTCTCCCCTCTCTCTCTCTCTCTCTCTTCTCTGTTACCCATTCATTATCTTAATATGGCTGGAAAACGCCACCGGCCCAGGAAATTTTCTGTAGCCCGGATACACGTCAAAAGTGCCACCGTTTGGTAGCTTCTTTATGGAGGATATGTTGTTTGTTACGATAACTACTAAGAAAACAAATATCGGTACCTATATTATAATCAATATAATCCCCTGGATATTGAAACGATTCGTCAGTTCTTTTTTTATTTTACATTTAACTCTCGGTTGGTCTAAAAAAGGGAAGTTTCAGATGGAAAATTCGTCGCATCATCGTACTGGGACTGGGGGGAGCCCGACGGTAGGTGACCCCCTCCAGATTTCCCTAAGCTATGATTCTCGGGCGAAGCAACAATTTGCAATTTCCCCGACCCTCGGCGTGTCTGCCGGCGCGGGGGCGGTCAGGGGGCGGCTTTCCCAAGGGCTGTATAATAGTGAGGAATCGGCCCCGTTCCCAACTCCCTTCCCCCCTTCCCGACCGTTAGGACTCCTCTTCCTTCCCACCAAATTGTTTGTTACGCCCGCCGGAATGGCTTCCCACCCCTCCGCCTTCTCCCCGTGGATTTCGGGTTCCCCCTTCTGTCTTCCTTATTGGGTCCCGCTTCTAATTGGGAGCCGCTGCTAGGTCCTCCCCGCCTCCCCCCCTTTTCCGAATCTTTCGCGAAAACACTTCTGTACTAGTACACAGGAATTGTTTTCCTATTAAGTCCTAACTCATAGTTTTAAAGTATGACTATTTTTGGCTAGGGAAGCGAGGAATAATATTACTCTATCGAAAATTCCGATGACAAGTTGAAATCAATTAGTTTAAACGTTCATTTTTAAGTACCATTCTGGATTTTCTATCCTCTCACTTACGAGCCGAAGAGGGGATTTCAAACGCTCGCAGACCACATAACAGGTATTCCATTCCGGAATGAATCCTCGACGCGGGAATGTTAGTCGGTATCCTTATTGCTTAAATTGTGTTAAATAATGAACGGTTTATGATCATCATGGTTTATGATGAGTAAATCAGCTTCGATCTTATGCACTTTAATAGCAGAAAAAAAGGTCCGGTCACTACTGGAGAGCTTCCCGGATTTCTGTAACGACGAATATCTTCAGTAAATTTAAATTGAGGTTAAATTGTCAATTAACGAAACAAAACAGATTTCCTTTATACAATTCGACGACTTTATAAGGCTCGATCCCAACGGTCGAGGGAAAAAGAATTAAATTAAAGAAAAAATTATTTTCTCCTTCCGAAAAAGTTCTTTATACAATAACTCCGGGAGACTGCTTTAAAACGCGAGGAGGATCCCAGAGCCGGGAGACGGGGCCCCATTCCGGGCCGCGTTCTATTTTCCACCGACTTAAGCCCGGGATGTCACATCGATGTTAACCGAAGCCGTAAGACCGGAAAGTCGGGAACGGCTCCGCTCCACACGCTATTAAAATTGGGGCCCCTATTAAAATACCACGGTCTAGACGTCTGGACTCTCTGGATTAACGGGAAGGCGCGCCCGTACCCAACGCGAACCGAAACTCTCTGGCTGATTAATTGAAACGTTCCATCAATATGATTCTTTCAATTTGCGGAGCACTTTTAAAAACACGAGTGATCGGGCGCCCTATCGACTTTTTTGGGGAATCGAACTAATTTCTTATTTTTGTAGTCTTCATTTTATACCATTTTGGCACCTGTTATCACTAGGAATCCGTTTCTGGTTTTGAATTCTATAGGAGCTCCTACATTTCGTTCGGGTAATATAAAAACTATTCTCGGACTCACCAATGGACGGTGCTTGAGGAAACAGACGATTTTATCGCCGAAAGACAAGTTTATCTAATAAACTGAAGAATGGAATGTATCGAGAATATAAAGACAATAATACAGAGTACTTACTTGAGAAAGAGCGGGAGTTGCAAATAGATGGGCACTTTTTATGCCCTTCCGGCACAAAGGAATACCAAAGTTTACGAGTGAATGATAAACGTATTCTCTCAATCGGCCCCCTTATATATATATATATATATATATATATATATATATATATATATATATATATAGATAGATAGATAGATAGATAGATAACGATATAGGAGAATGCTACTGACAATTGGAGGTGGATTGTACTAGTGATTCTTGTGAAACATCAAGATGTTATTTAGCCGATCAGCAGCGAAATTCAGTTCCGGTACACTGAAACCTTCTTTGATATGAATTATAATTAAAATGAAAACCCGTACCGTTCCTCCAATGCATTCGACATTGCCCGCGGTCCCATGGTCTATAAATACTCTCGAGCAGAGTGGACGACCCAAATAAATGCTACGTCGTCCCGCCACGTACTTTATCGTGACGTGGGCCGGTGGTGGTGTTGATTGGGGGTGGGGGTTTGAACCTCCGGCGGCCCTGATCAAACACAGATAGGGCCCTCTAGCTCGCGGTAATTAGCGCTACATGAGCTCGCATATAATGAATCCGGACGATGAGCAATTTGTCGGCGGGGTAAACACTATTACTCTCGAGCCGGGCGTCAACCACCCCCCCCACCCTCCGCATTTATATACACCGAGAGAGAGGGAATTATAGGTCTATGATATATTTCTATGGGAAATCGCTATCCTATCAAGTCGTCGCGACCGCGATATATCCGCATTCTAAAAACATAATAAAGTTAATAACACAAGAACCTTAACATTAAAGAAATCAGAAAGCGATTATCGCTGAATTGTTTTCAATTTAATGCCACCGAATCGGAACTACCCGAAATCGGTTTTTGTGTATCTTCGGTTTGATTACAATCCCGTAGCGTTTTCTTCTTGTCTGAACTAAAAGGACTGCTATGGGAATTTTGACGCCGATTACAAGCCGACCGAATACAGTTTTCAAATCCTAACCTAAAGGCGGGGCACTTGGAGTAATTAATAGTTGGAGTGGGTTCTCTCAACAGGGGCATTAGACGCCGGTACAGGACTGTCATTACGGCGTAACAGGTCCCGGTTCCCCGTTATTAAGATAACGACATCCGAGTCCGGCGTCGAGGAACGTTTCCCTTATTCATTATAACCGTAATCTCCGCGCGAGGCTTCCTCCCTTAATTGACTATATATTAAGGACCCGGAGGCGTCGATGACGCCTCTTTTTTTCTTTCTTTTTTCCCTCCGCCTTCCTCAGGTTAATAGAGTGTTAAATCCTGGAGGGATTAGCCGCGAGCAAATTGGGGCGGCGAGGGGGGGGGCAATAAAGGAATCGCTTTACACGGCGGTAAAGCGGGGGCGGCACAATTTCCGGGGGCGGCACCCCGGTGGTGGGCGGGGGGCTAAAACTCAACTCCCGACGAATCTCTCCTCGGGAACCGACAATAGAGAGGAGCCATCGCATTATGCAGACGACCCCCGCCCCGGCCAAAAATCTCGTATAAATTGACAGTAAAATTCTGCGGGAACGGCCCATAAAACTTGTAAGGGGGTGCCGGCCCCTCCCAGGCCTTATACACTCTCCGGCTCTCCGCTTTACTTTTCCGCTATCTCGGAGGCTTTTTCAGCCGGGGCCCGGTTTCTGGAGGATCTTGCCTTTTTTGGATCCCCCCGCATCCGTCCGTCCACAAACCGGGAGATTTAGAGAATACCGCTTCGGGAGCGTCCCCCGTGCCTTCCGCCCAATTACTCCGCCCTTTTCGACCGCACCGCACGTTATCGACGTATACTTATAAATAATTAATTCCGTATTATTTTTATACTATGTGACATAGTGCGACGACTAGCTTTATTTAACTCTGAAGAACCATTCGCCGGGCAGTTTGAGAGCAAATCTAACAACCAGACGAGGGACGTAACTAAAATTTGTATTTAAATCATTTGTTTCATAATTCAGTCTGTGGAATTATACTATAATTATTGGTTATAAGACCTCAGTAATCTTAGAATGCGCGTACTCAATATAACGTTTAATTTGGGAGTCGGCAAACCGTCGATCGAGATCTTCCGCGGGGATATTTTTATTTTAGTTAAAAATTAATACCTTCCCGCTATATTTTGTTGTTTTTTTTTGCTAAATTTGTCAGCTTTCATCGTATCTTTGATAGCTCACCGCAAATTTCCATATATGGGAGTGCTCATAAGCACAACTACCCCTCCCACCGGTATAAACCGGATCTTTCAAAACCGTTAGAAACAATTAATCCCAAGAGAATATAAAATTTTTTTTGACCTCTGGAGGGCATTAAATTATTGTACAATCATCGAGGTATCGTCGAGTTCAGTACACCCAGAACGCAATCGTATTTCGGAACGTGCATTCCTCTTCCCCCATATTCAATGCTTAGAGATTTGGAAAGCGCGAAGTCCCCCGCGACTGTAGGACAATAAAACGGAGTTAGGGGTCGGGGCATACGGTTGGAAATGATTGTTTTATCGGAAGCTTTTTGGGTCGGTGGGAGGAGGTACAGGGCCGGTATTACACAAGTTATCCACGGTGGAATTGCTGGGGAAAACTCGGCAACATCCAATACGGGAAAGAATTCAATCGCGTAGCCTCGCGTACTCTCGCGTTTTTTCCCTTTCCCTATTCTTTTTCCCCCACATCCTCCCTCCCTCTGGCCCTGTCGCAATAAACGGAGCCGCCCCCCAAGCCTTGTAACTCTTACGTATTCTGTTTAACACCTCCCCAGTTAAATTCCGTTTGTCTCAGACGTTGAAAATATAACCTCCTTTTTCCTTTTACTCCTTCTCCCTCCTCCCGTTTTTCTCCTTTATTGTTCAATTCGATATGCCTCCCGTGCGCCTCCTTAAACTGCCTTTTCCACCGGATCAGGATTTTCCCTGACAAAGATCCGGGAATTTTGTGGGAACGGTTTCGTCGACTGCTATTATATTTTTTGATGTATTGAAAATTTCGCGCCACTTGAATTTGAACCCTCCCCCCAATTATTCCTTTTCCTATACAGCAATTTTATACGGTTTTTTTAGGCTCTGTTAAACGGTGAAAATTATAGCGGTTTATTTTAAACAGAAGTAACACCGCTGTCTATACGAATTACGAATTTTTAATTTAAACAAAAATATTTATTTAGCATTTATTCCACAAGTTTCTCGTTATCGGCGTTTGAACGCAGGTGTTCGGTTTATCAATGTGCGAGTATTACTGCATTACATTAAGGTTACTTCGGGGAGCTTCATTTAGCGCGGATAAATATTAAATAAACCCGAGGCGTCTACCGTCGTCTAACAGGCGCGTTTAGCGTTTCGCAGCCGACGGTGGCGGGGCCCGCTCCCCTAATTTGTTTTGGACTGAAAGCGTCGGATATTTGGTAACAGGGGAGGCGGACACTCCTCCGTCCGATAATTGGGTTCATTAAATACGAGAGGAGATCTCCCCCGGGTATTGTGAGGGCCCACCCACCCCCCGACAACGTGTTCGTGCCACGTCTAATTTGTCACCGGTCGCGCTTTCCCACGTACCGCCCCCGCTACGCCCACCATTATCCTGGACGTTATGAGTCAACTCGGCCCCGGAGCTCTCCACGCCTTCCGCGGTGCCGCCCCCGGACCAAATCACACGGCTAATATGCGACCGGCGAACAGTGAAAAAGCAAATACTGTTACTCAGACATTTAGTGTACGAATTATACATGGTATTATAACTGTACGGCTTTCAATAAACGAAACTATCTTCTTTTTTTAAATATTACCACAACTGTAAAATACAATCAGCGAAATTGTAGCGCTACTAACGCAGTATAATG
This sequence comes from Lethocerus indicus, assembly GCA_019843655.1. Taxonomy (NCBI): domain Eukaryota; kingdom Metazoa; phylum Arthropoda; class Insecta; order Hemiptera; family Belostomatidae; genus Lethocerus; species Lethocerus indicus. The sequence continues at coordinate 33,026,662 of JACDQD010000001.1, forward strand.
TAAGAGAACCCCGCTGGCTTCCGCTCCCTTTTATATATTTTTCCGGTATGTGACCACTTCCTTTTCAGGCGTCTGCAACGGACTTTTGGGACGAATATCAACCAGATTAACGGAACGCAAAAGAAACATGAAACCGAACTAAATCCGCAGTAGGTGAACACGCCCTGATAGCAGGACGCGCGAATAGAATCCTATCGAACAAAAATCCATTCGAGTGAAAACAACTGCCAAGAAAGGGTTGTTAGGGAGGTGGTAGAACAAATATAGTACATAATAAATAAATATTAATAGTACTAAATAATAAATAGTAAATACAATTTGAAAATTGTTAACGGATCTTTCTTCTGTTTGCAGCACCCGTACCCTTCGGAAGACCAGAAGAAGCAGCTCGCCCAGGATACAGGCCTGACCATACTCCAAGTCAATAACTGGTAAGTACTATATTGAAATTCATTTAAGGGAACTTGCACGCTCCACAATTTAAAGTCGCTTTTTTGTCTCATTTTGGGGGAGGGATTTTCGGTACTTAAAATTAATTAACCCTTAAAAAAGATTGCATGGTCATTACATTATAGCCTTGTTAATGTTAAAATACGGCCATATTTATTTATTATCAATTCATGTCTTTTGGTTATTTTTCCAAATGTATATCCTCCCGGCCCATACGTCGATATAATGGGACCGGTGTAAAAGTGAATATGAAGGCGCCAATAGGGGCGGTAGGGACTTTCCATTGGGATCGAATCATTACTTACAAACCAGATCAATAAATCTTCGTTGCATTTTATAGAGTGGGGTATTAGGAGGAATTCGTTGAGAGCCAAATTGCAATAATATTAGATATAGATAGTGAACGTGATCATATTATATGAATGAATGTCTCCTTTACCATATATAATATACGGGAATTGAAATTCTTACCAAAAAATAAATGACAGCATCTCTGCTTATTGATACCCTACCTTCATTTTTTTTAAAGGAGACTGACATTTAATTCATGTATGAAGTATTTACGATTCAACTTCAAGGCAACGAAAATAATCAAATGGTAAAATATCTCTTATTTTTATTTTTGCGCGAATATATTTTTGCAATTGAATTGCATTGTTCATTTATGATATTCGCAGTTATGGCAAATGGACAATACTTGATCAAATTGTACGTTATTTGCATACGTTATATACATAAGAGATTTCATATTTCATTCATGAGAAAACACATTGTGTTTAAACAGAAAAAAGATTCTCATAACTTACTAGAGGACTAGTTTTAACCAAATGAGAAAAGCTAATATCCTCCTGTTCCAAGTTGTCTATCTAAATCTTACGCCCGAATACAAGCAAAACATAACTTTTAATTCGGTAAGACGACTCCGTAATTGGTGCTAATTGGTTATTTCCCTTACCTTAGACCAATCGTCGCCGAGGTTTTAAATCTTCATTCTTCTGACGTTTTCTACCAATTGAGGGGCATAAATCTCGGCCGATTTACGTGGTAGTTGGGGGCGTTCTGTTAGATTATATTGCTCCGACACTACATAGAATGAAGATTGGAGCGAGGCTCGAACCAATTTCCACCTGTTTTCAAGGCACAAATTCTTGAAATGGAGTATATACGTTTCTCCCCCTCCCTAGTAGTCGGGATCGATATAATTATTTTTATATCAATAATAATAATTATAGGGGTAAACAAAATTTTTGTTCAGAAATAATAGAATGCGCTGGTTCAATACATTGTATTTACCTATAACAAAAAGTCGTTCGAAGCATACAAACATTTTTTAAAACTATACCGGCCACGTATTTTCGTCACTGCTTAGTAAGGGCAGGAGTAGTATCAATGGGCGGATTTTCCATCAAGAGTACATTCGCGTTATCAAACCTGTCACTAAATATAATTTTAAAATTGTCGTGATCGAAATAAAAACAATTTACTGTGGTTTAGTAGAGGGCCACTACTCACTCGTATAACGTATATAATACAGGTTGGGGGGGTTTTCCCCGTATAACTAGGGGCTGAGTTTCAATTTCCTGGCGACTGGGATACGGGAGCGCTTGGACCCAGTCGCCGGGACGCTGAAAAGAGGTACAACGGAACGAGCACTTCTTTATACGGGCCACGGTACTAAGGTTTGTTTTACGCCTCCTCGGATGGGGGGCGGCTTCACTATCCGAGGGTCGGGGCTACGGCCCGTTTAAGAGAGAGGTTTGATGAGAGACCATTGTCTTCCCTAGTTGAATTCGGGCCCCGTTTTACGACCGACTACCTGTTACCGTCGCCGTTTAGCTCAACCATCAGTAGCACGCTCGTAAAAGGCTCCTCCCTCGCCCACACTTCCCCCTCTCCGCCCTTTTCCTACCCGGCTTTCTCCCGTTTTTTTTTTCTTTTATAACTCTTTTACGACTCGTTGAGGTCCGTTAACGAGATAAACCCGCGACCCCCACCGGCCGGCGTTTTATTGCCGCCGGGGGCTTTATTAATTTATTCCGGATTTTACGACTCCTAATCGTCTAGTCCCATTTGCCTAATCCCCGCTCGGATGTTAATTATTTACGATCCTCCCCCGCCCCCTCCACACGCCACTGGATTAAACGGGACCCGACATAATTGGGATAATAAACATCGTCGCCGCGTCTAAATGTTTGGGGTAGCCCGACAAATTGGTGTCGGGGAGTTATTCGGTCGACTAATAATTTTCCTCGAATTATTTTTTTCCGAATGTCCTATAATTTCCTGTAAATCTAGACGCGATATTTTGTTGTTTTGTTAAATATTTAAAATTTGTCTCATTATATAATGATACCTCGTGCTTGTCGGGAATACGTGGCTTCCTACAGAACGCACCGAAACTCTATCGCAGCGGTAATTGCGTTGGGAATTAGGAAAAACGGGGTAGAAATTTTGCAGCCCCTGGGGTGTAAAGAAAACTGTAAGCAACCTCCCATTCCCCTTTGCCGGCGGCTTTTCATCCCTCCCGGAAAATCCCCGTTCCCGAAAATCGATCCCGAAAAAGGGAAGAAGGCAATTAGTGGGCGGGCCTGGGGCGTAGGGAAGGAGGCGGGAAGAAAGGAGTGAGCAATGGCAAATTAAATCAGTTTAAAATCGAGCTTAAAGGGTGGCGGCGCCCGGGGAAGGGCTTTAAATTAAAAATGCGGCTAATTTATTTAGGCGAGAGAGAGCGAGTTCTCTTTTAGCTAATTGTTTTACTAAGTAACAATCGGATTTACGGCCCTTTAATATGTACTTTGCATATAAATTCAGATACCTTTCCTCTGCGCGGGCTTTAATTCCTAGGGTTGGGCCGGAGGGGCTGACGTTTCCCCGATATTCCCCCTAAGACCCTATTCTCCTCTAATTGACGGTCTGCTCGGCCCTCATCGGCTATTTACGCCGGCAACGCCTCGACGGTACAAATTTACAGAGAGAGACCCGACACACAGCTATTAAGTGTTGAATCAATTTACGGTTTTACTCGCTTGATTTACAGTTCAAAGAGCGCGGAAACTATTAGAATAGGATTTTAATAGATTTTACCGTTCGATTTCAGCGAGTAAATCTAACCGAGGTTTTAGAAAGATGAGAATAAAATTAATTTGAACCGATCAATCCGTGCCTCATCGCTACTAACGCAAACTTTTTTATTAATCGACCGGATATTTGGCGTACGAATATTCGGGATTTAAAAAGCCTCGAACGCACAATATAATGCAAACTTGAAAAACCATTAAAGCACTAAGTTGAGACGATCTCGGGTTGCGCGTTACGCGTTCCGACGCCCCGTCATAAAACTTCAATATTATTTCAGTCGTCATAACATGTCACAACATCTGACGAGCGTAAAAGAATTCGGTAGTGACACGCCTATGTAATCCGCTGTTACAGTCGGTCGTTCAGTTTCTGTTTCTACTAAGTCCAATTAAGTAGGAACATTTTTCGGCAGGTTTCGGTTATCTAAATTCTAGGCTGACCCCAGGAAAGGGCGCGTAGTCGTCGGGCGAGAAGGGAAAAATTCGGGAAAAAAAGTCGGAAGTGGCGGAAGTTCAACGATTTAAAAATTGAAAATAGAAACGTCCCGTTTTTTCTGTTTGTATTCCCCCGCCGATAAGGTTCGCCGCTTCGGTTTCTCAACAGGACGTTATGCAACCTCGGCCCCGAGTTCAGAGATAATTGCGAACAATGTATTATCGCGGAGACATTCAGCGATAGATTGACATTAAAAATAGAAAGGAGAGGAAAAAAAAACTCGCCCGGCCGATTGCGCAATACGTTTGAACTTCGGTCTTAGAGCTTTTGCCACCGAGAATATAGAAACGGAAAAATAAAATATGAAAGAGAGTGGCTTTTCCTCTCATAATTGGCTGCTATGTTCGGAATAACAATTCCGAAAGCGCGACTCGGCTAGGTTTCTCGGAATAGAACCGGACGCGAACATGCATCTACCCGACACCGACTAATAGCTTAGCCGTGTACCGGTGTCAATCCGATATCGGACACCTCTTCCAACGACAAGGGCCGTTCGATTTAGAGCCCCCGCCAGTCGGGGGTGGTCCGCATTGAATGTTTTACAATAAAATCCGGGCCGGGAACAACATTTTATTCAGTTATGCCCTAGCGAGGGCCCCCGATAACACCTCTCACGTGGAATAAAATTACCGCTTAGATATAATTCGTAATAATTGTTTTTTTAATATATCAGCTTTAGACCAAAAAGTGAATTTTTATCGAGTAATACTTGCCGGTATATGCCCCATGTCTTATTGTGTGCCATCATTTAACACAAACGGCCTACACGGGAATGAGAATTGCGCCTATGAAGAAATAATTGAGCCTGGCAACATAGCGAAATGCTACTGTATTTATAGAAATTATAAGGTAGAAGTGTAGTTGGCAGACGGAGATGGATTACTACTGGAGTTCTTGAGAATCGAAAATCAGTGTAGTACAGAAAATATGAATCTCAATAATGACGGTCATAATTTTTACGACAGTCGCCGGGGAAATAATAATATTCTCATTTAATTACATAACTGCGGAGACCCGCGTGGAATCCACGCAGAAGACTCAAACGGGCAAAAACGAAACGACGTTACAGAATTACTACTCCTCGACAACTAATAACGTATATTACATATGAACAAATTAATAATTTACGGCTGTACTTTATACCGAACATTACCTAATGAGGATAGGAGAGCTACGAGTACCGTCAATGGGTGGATTGTCAGTCAAAGTTTATTCGAGTAATCAAATCGCATTGTCACTGAATATAATAATTAAATAATTGTAGTCGTGGCCTAAAATAAAAAGAAAAAGGAAAATAATCGCTTCGATTTTTATAAGCTATTGAGACTGCTGGTATCAGTCAGCTTCGTTTTCGTTTTATTGCTGCGCTATTTAAGATGGCGGTCCAGTTTAGAAACGTCTGTGGGAAAACGTACCTAACAAATTTGGACAAATTGTAATACAGGTTCGGAAAGCGTTATTGACGGCTCTGGCCCCTAGGTGGTATTACGACATTAATTCGTTTTTACGACGCATCAGTACGGTGTCATAACCTCAGGGAGGGGCCGGGATTTTATTTATGGGATTTAGAATTACCGACGCCTGTAAAATCAATTATTCCCCTCGTCCCCCGCCAACAGGGGCCACGTTTACACCAAACAACCGGTTGTGTCCCGAGTTATGTCGGACTCAAATTGCTGCCTAAGAACCGTCCTTTCATTTAGTATTTCCGAGAGAATGAGGGCTCTGAAATAAAAAACAAAAACAAAAAAAACTGTAGAAACATTAATGTTTCGATCTGCCGGACAATTCTTAATTACTCCAGAGGAAAGGCCGAAACACCCTTACAAGAAGTGTAAGCTTCGCGCAACCTTTCGATAGTGATTTCAGCGTTTTCTCGTTTTAACATAGTTTTAATAGTTCGATTCGCGATGCCGGTTTATTTTTGTTGTTTACTTCGAATGTAAAAACCTGGAGAAATAACTTTTTCACCTAATCCAGATGTATAGGAACACTTTTGAACCGGGTACAGTCCGGCCAATTTGAACTGATTGCAATAAGTTCTAATTAATCTCAATTAACTCCTGTTATATCCAGAGCTACAGCAGGCGGTGATAAAACGGGTTCGTAATCCGCCCGGAGTTAATTGAGACCAGGGCCCGACATTTGCAGAATATCCAGAGTCGGGTTCGATCCCAGAGATATTCCTGGAACGAATGGACTTGAGGTGCCCAACTTGGCTTCACTTCGAGTAATTGCCACTGCATTGTCACTGTTTGTACATAAAGCCATAGCAGTACTGCTTGTAGTGACAATGCCGGACGCGGCCCTTCGTCAGTAGCAGTCACTGCAGTATTACTGCAACTAAAATGTCCTAATGGCGAAATAGACTGCTTCGTGGTAATGCGAGGAGTATAAATCACGCTTTACATCGAGAGTAATACCCGAGAAGAGCATTCTTGTAAGAACGGTTCGATCCCCGGTTGCTGACCGTAACGTTTACCCAATATACAAGGAATTAGATAGCCAATCTAATTCCCTTTCCGTGTTCGAATAACCGTATTCGTTGTGATTTAATTGCGCGTGGTATTGAGACGAAACATAAAAAAATGAGAAAACGAGAACGCGTAAAAGTGATAAGCCCGTGTCGAGGTTGGTATTCCGAAAGGAGAGATGTGAGGGGACGAGGGAATAACAATACGTGTATGCGCGGAGGGAAGGAAAAAAGGAACCCTTTGCCAATCGGAAAAGGTTCTCTGCCGGTAATAAGGAGGGAAGTAGGTGCGGCTTAGATAAGCACCGAACCTACAACGTGAGGTTGGGGAGGGGGACTTGTAAACAGTCGGTGGAAATAAGTCGGTGTTGTAGGAAAGCCGTGAGGGGTAGAAAAACACCCAACCCCCCACCCCCCATGAATATTTGCCGACATTTCCCTCCTACATCTCATTTTCCTTCCTGAGAGCAAGAAAATTTCTTCTCCCACCCTCCCCGCCTTTTGTTTTCAACCCCTTGTCGCCCGCCCTGAAACCGCATCCGGGACGAGTTGGCTAACGATCCGGCCCCTGGGGTCGGAAGGCAATCCGAATAAAAACTACCCCTTGTAGACAAATATATAAATATATTAGGGCCTCCAGTTTCTGTTCTTGGATCGTTTCCGAGGGTGGAAAACGTGCCTGAATCTAGACTATCGAATGGTATTTCAAATAGAATTTTCATCATACAATGATAGCTCTAATTTAAAATCATATACATAAAAGTCCGCGGGGAGACATTTCGAATTTTGATGGTTACGCTATAATAATATGGACTAGTCGTACAGACTAATAGTATTCTCGAAATTTAGAATAAAACGGATTTTTCATCCTCAACTCTTTTAAGTAAACGTAAAGTAAAATTACTAGAAAATTTCGGGCCCACCCCGTTTCTACAGCGGAGGTTAGAAGAAAAATGTATTCAGAATAAAAGTGACGATAATTGAGCGATTTTAAAAATTCAGGAGGAAGAATTGAGTTGCTTAAATTAGGCTGGCAATTACACGGATCTGGGACAAGCCCGATTTGGGCGTGGAACGGCGCCGTTCCGAACCCGCAAAGCACCTGTGCGTTGCGGCATTAATAGGGGCTGTTGTATCGGCAGGCGATATTATATATTCCGAATATTCGGGACTTAATCCCGCGAAGCTTCGGTGTTGCGACTGGACAGAAACTATTTTCGAAAGCCCCTTGTTTTCCTTGTCGAGTAAAGCCGGCCGCCAGCGTGATTTACGACCGCCACCAGTTTGTGGAAACCGTAAACGTCCCGGTTTGCGAAGGGTGGGGGCGAAAGCGGGAGAGACACGTGGAGGGAGTTACGGCTTCCTAGGTTTTTTAACTTGTTGTTCTCTCTTCAACTATAACGTTATATTTATATTTCCTTTGGTTTGTAGAACGGCGGCCCGTTAGAAGTTGGAGTGAGTCACTCGTTGGCCGACAGTTTTCAAATCTAATTTAGAACCGGTCGTTCCGCTTGCAAAATATTAGCGCTTTCTCTCGAATTTCCGTCGACTACGGTTATACGCAGAACCGCATAGTACACTCCACTATACCACCGAGTTGTAACAATGAATAATGAAAACTCGATGATACGAATACTGCGGATACCAATAATGGCAACGTGAAAACGAACTATAAAAAATGTATTATAATATATACGAATATATATTGTTTGAGTTCGAAAATAACGTATATTATTACAAAACATCGCACTTTAATTTATCGAATCTAGAGATTTACTTTCTTTTGGACTTCAAATTAAGTCAAACTTAAATGGTGTATTAAAAAGCGAAATTGGCACTTGGATGGTTTGACCCTAAAATTTACAGGCGAAGTGTTTCAACCTATAACGCGTTTTTTTTTAAACTTACTCCCTCAGTAATACTAAAATTGTTCGATATTCGATCGAGGGACTAGTTTCGAGAGTGTTCCTAATTTTCAAATTATCGGGTCCTGCGCAATTTGTTTTATCGATTTTTCGATAGACAGACATATTATTTTTAAATACCGCGTTTTAATTAAAATCGACCGAGGGTGTGTTATTGGCCGAAGTTTCGAAGGGTACGCGGAGTATATTTGTTACGGATTGTCGGGGAAATAATGAAATGGGTAGGCGGGAGGTCGGGCGTTATGGGCTGGTACGGCCGGGAGTGGGAATCGAAGGAGATTTGTCGTCCCGGGCTGGGGGCGGATTCGTCACGGCGCCCGGTACGCCTAACTCATAGCCCGAAAGGGAAGGAACGGCGGAGAGAGGGCTACATCGGTATTGATTGGGCGAAAGGGAGACGGAGATAGTGGAAGGAGGGAAAGAGAAGAGCCGCTGAGAGAGAGAGAGAGAGAGAGAGAGAGAGGAGAGAGAGAGAGAGAGAGAGTGATAGGGGTGGGGTATCGGTGGGGCCGGGGTCCGGGGGGTGTAATGTCCCTCGGAGGAGTAATACGGGTGGAGGGGAGCTAATAGCCGCCAAAATAGCCTCCCAAACACCTTTTTAATGAACTATATACTCGGAGAGGAAATGAAAGCCCGTGGCGGCGGCGGCAGGAGTCCCCAGATTGCTCCGACGTTAATTGACACCTCCTCCTGTCCTATGTCTTTCCACTTCCCCCCTACCCGGCTACTAACCACCGGCCCTTTCCCCGTCCCATTCGGCTGGACGTTATTTTTCAAGCGGGTGTCGTAAATCAGAAAATTTACGGCCGGAACACGGGCCCTTATCTCCGGTCACTTAATCCCCCCGACGTGGGACATTTTGCAAACTCGGATAAACACTCCTCCTCCGTCTCTCTAACACCGGCCCTTCGAAACAACGGAACCATTCAAATTACTCGTGAAGTGAATAGAGACTAGAAAGCGTTGTCCCTCCGTCAATTCCGTAGATTCCGTAAAGAGTTATACAACTTTTGTAACTCTTTTATAGATTTTATACAAATTTAAATACATTTAAATTACCGACAGTTCGTAGTCGGGAGCTGTTTTATTTATAATGATTCAACTTTAGTTGAGTTGGCTCTGAAAATTGTGGCTGAGAAATCGGGATCTCAAGCCGAACGGAATGGGTTTGAAGATAAAAAACCGGTTTAGTTTTTCCTTCCTGCAGCCCTACCGTAATATTAGACGGCCATTTTTAGGGACGCACTTTCAATATTACAACCCCGAGGCCCTGTGCAACCTCCCGGGGCCCTAATCGAATCACCCCTATGTGACAATTGCATGACACACTTCTTAACTGCCGTTGAAACGCCGGTAGTGCTCAAGTGCCCCCTCCCTAGTTCATTGGTCGGGGATCTCGAGAGTGCCTCTCCTTAAAACGAGAGCTCTCGAGAATTACGGGGAGACCTAGCCGGATGCCACTTATTTACACCAATTGCCGATGATCTAATCGGAACGACGATTCGGCCGGGGGCCTTTTCGTGGAAGAATTCCTCCCATTTTGTTTCAAATAATTCAAAAAATATTGATCGATCCGCGTAATATTATGTTCTTCAAAAATATCTATAAATAAATCCAATTTAAGCCAGACCGATATCTTCACCAATTTTGACCGATTTTTGGCCGATACCCGAAATGACTTAACCGTTAAGTTAAGGTTATGGATACGAAGTCCCCGGATACCGAGAATGAATCGCACATTCGACCGGGAAAGACCTCGGACCGGTTCAACTCCCGTTGGCCGGACGTCTAATAAACGCCGACCGCTCGAGATTCGCAGTCCGCGATTAGACGTTTAAAGTCCCGACGAAAAGCGGTGCCAAATTCCGGAATAATATTCCGGTCGCGAGTACGAAGGTCCCATAAACGAGTCGACATTTCCCGACCTAATGTCTGATTCCATCGGACGAATCAAATACTTACCACGTTTTATTTCCCCGAAATTCCGACCTGTCGATATTTTACGATCGCAATCGATTAAGAGAGAGGAGGTTTGAGACATTAACTGCAATGTAATCCAACAGTCGATTTATTTTTGTAGATTTCATTCCGTTTGGCGATTCCTAAGCTGCTCATAACTGATTTCTATGCATGCAATGAACGAGGGATCTCTGGGCCAGAACATTCTAACTTCGTTTAATTTTATACGTTGGTGCCCAATTCTTCTGCACGTGGCTGTAGCCATGTGCCGGTATGGTTTGGTGTAGATAAGAAAAAGCAAGTCATAGGTTGACATCGTGGTTCATAGTTTATTACGAGGCAGTTTTAAAAATGTTGGGATCTGATTTTGACATTAAAGGGCTCAGAAATAGAAGCGTCTTTTAATACATTTTGATATATTCAAGACAGAATACTAAAGTACTGCACCTTATTATAATATATATATATATATAAAGTAAAATGAATTCTACTGGAGTCGTCTATGGGAATGGATCTCCCTTCTCCTTCAAACGCTTTAATCTAACAATGCTTATATAATCTAGCCAATTACGCTGTTGTGCCAATTTAAATTAGTTGCTTTTTCACAGCCAATAAACCATTTCGCCATTTTCTTAAATTATTATTATTAACTAGGGGCCTGGACCCAAAATATAAGAGTGGACAAGGGAGCGTGTGTCGGAGGAGGCGTTTAACCAGCGGAAACCCGAATAGACCGGAAAACAGACCGCCCACTAATTTCATTGACGGAGCAAATCACTTCTGGACAAACGCTCCCGCCCACGCCACCGGGCCACCGGCAATCGGATTAATAAAACACTCGTTAGTTTAAATGAAGGCCGAGAGTCGCTCTGCCACAAGAAGTGCGACGTAACTTCCCGGATCTGATAAAGCACCTCTTGAGGGGATAAGCGGAATGATTTAATACGCATTTATTAAGGCTCCAATCTGTCGGGTCTCCATTTGGAGCCTCCCTTTTGAACAGCCCCCAACGCCAACAGGGTTTTAGACACGTTAAACCATGGCTGGGAATCGTTAAAACAACAAAATTTTTTCCTCTACTATTTTTGTCGGTCATGACCGTCCCAAGCATCTCAATCAACATCTACTAGTGGGTGTGTGTGCTAATTAATATGGAAAAATGGGAAGAACAAATACCCACAAATAAGAACAAAGAACGTGGTCCGGAACCTAATGAGTACAAAAATATTGTCAACTTCCAGCGAGGAAGCGATAAAAACGGAAAATGGTTTACACAGGTCGGCCCAAACGAACCTGAGCTACGTCCGCCATCCACGAAGCAGGCTACAAGTGTCCAATAGGTCTCACTATATTAAAAAGGCTCAAGGCGATTCCCCGATATTTATCGAACCTAATGAATAAATAAATATGGGAAATTTTAAAATCGGTAAACTCAAAAATTTGTGCGAATTCTATTTTCAAAACCTGTGGACGTCACACTTTATCTTCAGAGTGTGGCTATTTCGGTTCGCCGCTCTGCTGCCAGATCGCGCCCCAGTGCATCTCGCCCACCGTTAATTAGCCAATTACCGCGTTTTAATTACGGCCGCCAATTGGGCGTCGATTGGTTTAAATACGCTGTTATCCCGGGTTCGATTAGTCGGTCGGAACTTTAGATCGGGCCAGTTAGCAAGCCTTTGGTGCGTAGGGCTAAAAATTTAAATGCAATTTACATTGGTCCAAATAATTAATACCGATGTATAAACTCCTTGGAATAATTTCAGGCATTCAATTTCCGTTGAAACTATTTTCAAAAACCCGCGGGTGCCGAACGCGTTGCGGCTAATTCGTTTGGCGCTTCCGCTGCCAGATCGCGCCCCAATCCATTTCGCCAGCCGCCAATTATCGTATCTTGATCGGTGTGCTCAAAATCGGAGTTAAGTAATCAATTAAACACATCGTGGGGCGAATAGGCGTTCGTTTCGGTGTCAGGCCAGGGATCCTTTGTCGTCTCTAGTACATTTGGCCGTGGTTGGAATATGTTAAAATATAAAATCGGATGAATAAAATTGTTTACAATTGAGGTAGTATTTTCATTATATTGTTATCTATTATAAAACAAGGCAGGAATGTAGGATATAGCGACCGTTCAAGGCTCAGGGTGCTATTAGGCCGTCCGAATTGGGTTTGTGGCGGTGATGGGGGGGTCGGGGGTTATTGATAAAAGGAAATTATCGGAGAAGGGACATGTAGAGGAGTCGTATATTAAAAAATTCATTCCCTAGCGGCTGCCCCCAATGGCAAGGTGAGGCCCCCCCTAAAACACACCGGTGACGGCCCGCTAAATGATTCAGACCTACACACACGCCAGTCTCTTTTTGCGGTGCCGGCCCCAGGCCCGTCTAGGGCCGCGAGATTCTATTAATAATTCCGACGCCCTTTCCCCTCCCCAAACCCACCCACCATTCCCGGACTCCGTGAGGCGATAACTCGTACCCGCGGGAACGCCCGCCCGCAAGCGGGCGGGATTCTGAATTTTATTTCCGCCGTTTACGTTCGAGACATTCCGGCGTCTCTCCAGATAACAACGACCCCCACCTCGAAAACGCATTACCTGTAATATTAGTTAACATTAGTGTAACAAGAAATATATTTATATATTATATTATTTTTATTTAATATATAAAAAGATTCTTGATTCTGCCTCATGTCGTAGTAATCTCGTGAATGTTTAGTTTGTAATACCTGTTATGTGGCCTGCGAGGGTTTTCTCGATCTCCTCTCTCTGGTTTGGCGTTTTGTTCTCTCTCTCACTATATATGTAGCTATATATTTATAGCAAAAGAACAAAGCAGCCAGTGGGAGCAGCAGATCGATGAAAACTGCGGTGAATATCTATATTAATTTCAGTGAAATTTATACCAAACTTCGGTAGCCAACGCCCCGAATATTATCGCTTCCACGGTCCATAGATTGATTTCATTAGGCGAGGGAATCCGAAAGCCCCGTGATCCTAATAGGCGAGTCCCGACGGGCTCGTAGTCCCGGAAGACGTTGAATGGTGTGGGGGGGGGGGGGGAATACACAGCCGGAATGTAATTTTAATACGGGGCGCGCCCCCGTGCGGAAATGTGGAAAAGCGGGGCCTGCAGAAGCGGTCTGGAGCGACTGGCGCTATAAATAACCGGCGAGATGTGTCTTCTCTCCCTCCTTCTCGCTCCTCCCCCCCCTCCCGAAACCCCCCAGTTTCTCGCTCCCCGCCTCTCCCGGGAGCAGATGATGAAAAAACGTGCGAGCCAAAAGGAAAGAAGGTAGACCCGGGGAGTCATAAATAAAGCGAGACGTGGAGAGATAGGGCCCCCGGTGTCACCCCCGGCCACCGCCCCCAAATAATAAGCCCCTTCCCGGAGGGCCCCCGCCGCCGCCACCCCCAACGCTGCCGTAATCAACGTTTTCTTCGCTTAATAGCCGCCCGACTACCTCGGCCGGCACTTTTCCATTAAAACCGATTCCCTCTTTCCAACCCTTAAACGACGAATTGTGTCTTCAGTCCCCGATTGCTCGAAAAATTCTTTAAATCCTACATCAAATTTTTTCCTGTGTTAATACATATTCTAATTGTAGAATAACTTTCTTGAATCTAAAGGTACCCGCTCCGAAATGCGATAGCCTAAGCGCCCACATAAAAAGAAAGTAGGTTTCGGGAAATAAAAAGAAAGTCACAAAGTACAAAGCCTCTCTTAACCCGAGAGGCTTAACGACACCTCACCTCGACTTATAGAAACCCAAGTTGATTCACTCTTCATTCGGACCCTGATGAGGGAACCGGTAAGAGTAAACCTCGGAAGCAGACAACACCCGAGAGAATCCCAGAAGGAAAGGGTAAAAACCTTTCCAATGGAGCCCGCTCAGGTGGTTTTCAAACACTGGCAAAATCCGGGACCCCCGCTAGGGGCTCAACCCATGCCAACCGATATTCTTCACTTTTACCGGAAGCCAAAGACGAAAGTGACAAACTTTTTTGAGTTTCCCTCACCTCCGAGGGCTCATCCTTCTTTGCACCGGGGGTACACTTTGCCCCGGTTCCCGTTCCGGCGGCGGAAACCTAAATCCACTTTTCCGAATATGGTGGATCGGTAGGGGGGAAAAACCCTAGGAAACGCTGAGCGTTGCGAAATTCTCTCGGAACTTCAATGGAAATGGCCCCCACTTTCCTGAGCTTCTTCGACTGGTCACTCGTTCTTATCCGGGCAATACGAAAAATAAGAAGCCTCTCCAAAATTGACTTTTGTTTTAAGAGGAAAGGATCGTTTAAATCCGCCAGGGAATGTTCCGTAACTTGAGCAAGGATCACTATTATTCTTAGTACAGAGGAAACTGTTAGTATTAGTTGAGACTTCTAAATACATCACTTGTAATACTCCCCGTCAGTGTGTAACAGTAAATCGAGGAGGTGCAGAAAGATTTATTGGGCTGTAAATTCTAGTTTTCAAGCTGTCCCTGAGGGGACGAGTAAATGTAGGATTGCCCTCAATCACCGGCGAAGGCTCAGAAGGGTTCTAATTCAAACTTCTGCCGCATCACCACACACGACACTCTACATTGTTCATAATGGTGCTTCCGAGTATTTATTCACTGCTACTGGCGGTGGCGAGAGCCAAAAACGGCTACCGGCGGTTATAATATTTTCCGACCCTAACGCAGACAACTTTCAAAGCGATCGAAGCGAATTATTAACATTTATTTAGTTAAAAAGCAGCAAGACCATAAATTGTCGGAGTATATAACAATTTCAGTATGTTGTTGACGCTACTGAAGAAGGCGAAAAGCCGCAACCGAATGACCTGCGATAACTTGACAAAAGGTGGTTTAACAAGTTTAACGCTACTTCTTCCTTTTTGAGCCTTATGAATAAAACTGATCACAACTTCGAATGAATTCGGGCCAATCAACCGCGACTTCTGCGGGCGTATTCTCAACGGAATAAACTTCTCATTCGTTAAGACCCCGAAATTGGGTTCTCCGGCTGAGATAAGCGAGAGGCAGGAGCGAAGCGAGCAGGGATCTCTTTATCTGGAGATAAGCACGTTATTTATCGGCAGGGTAATTATTGTTCCTCGGCCATTAAAAATACTGCTATGAGCTCGGGAGTGTAAACCCCCCACCCCCTCCCAGCACCCGGGACACTGTAATTGCCTTTCGATTAGCTTCACACTCTGTTAATTCCATATCTGTAATATATTTATAGTTGGGCCCGTAATTATCGACAGGGGCCGCGAGGTTAAAATTAAAACGCTCCGGAGGGCCTCATGCAAACATGACTCAAATTAAATGGGGCTTACCGGGCACATTTCAATGTAATCGGTTGTTCGTGACAAATTAAAGTTAAATATATAATAACATATTTCATCCAATTAACGACCTAGTCGTTTGGGTGCCGTTATCTGTCGTATATTATGATCTTGAACTACAATGAGGCGATGCAAACATCTTGTAATTTACGACTGCCGTATTACAAACGATGTAGAGAGTCATTGATATTAATTCAAACTTACCAATTTCAAGTCCGCAATCGAATTAAGTAATAAAAATATATTTATCTGGATCCGTCCGGACCAAGATCCGGTTATACGAGTCGTTCACATCTCCCAAAATCCGACCTAAATCCGGAAAAATTCATTCATTCGATTCTAGGACTTTGGGGGCTTTAATTTTATTTCGACGCGATAGAGCTTTCAAATAAAAGGCCCTTCCGAATAATTGATGAGATGCCGCCCCCGGGAGCTAATTGCGGCCGCCCCCGGTGCGACATCGGATCCAGCCAATTCTTTACCTCTAAAAGGAATTGAATTACGGAGCCGAGTGGAGAGCGCGCTCTCTCTCTCTCTCTCTCTCTCTCTCTCTCTCTCTCTCTCTCTCTCTCCCTCTCTCTCTCTCTCTCTCTCTCTGAAAGGGGTCCTTTGGTGGTGGGGGTAGGTAACGCTATAGTAATGGAAGTTATCCATTTACATGCTTTCCCCGGGCGATGAAATTAGCGACAACAATGGAGCCAGGAGAACCCGGACTCCAGTTCGATGATAGGGGAGATGATACGTGCCCGGACTGATAGGGACTGCATGAAAATATTTTGGGTTTTGGACTCCTTACAAATTAGCAACTAATTAGAGACTTTTTAAATAATAGAGGCAACATAGTTGACAGAACAGAGTAGGAAAATATATTTGTTTAGACCCAAGCAAAACCGGCATCGTTTCGTCAGTGTGAGTAAGATGTCGAGACAGCTGTAATTTTAGTTGTTGGGTGGCACACATTGTTTCGGAACAACGGATCCGAAGTTTTGTATTCTGTTATTTGCACATCCGAGATTTCAAATTCAGCGCGAAAATCGCGAACAAAAATTTTGTCGATCACATAAAATAGTGCAGTTCCCGAAAATAATACTGTTATTCAAGAATTTAGAATACTTGAAGGAGTTGAAGCTGATTTGAGCTTGAGGACTTAGAAATTGGGAGGTTTTAGAAATCGGCCCTTAGAAGTTACAGCAGACGGAATCCCAGATTGAAATCCACTCGGCTGGAGCACAGAACTAATTTTAATCTTACCCCTGACACTCTCATTATCAAATTTAATTGGTAAAGAACCCGGTAGCCAGCAACCGTGGAGGGGCGGACACAATAGCGCGATTCAAAATGATCCTGCCTCGGGGCAATCCGTAAGTGCATTGGCGCCTATAGGGCGCTCAGTAATTGAGCAATTAGATCAACGCTCGAGTGATACTCCTCCGAATTTCGAAATTGAACAACGAGCCTAACAGGCTGGTTCGGGGAGGAAAATTGATCCTTGCCGATAGAATTAAAGATCGGGCAGTTTCTCCCGGCCCCCCTTCGCATTCTGTACAAACCACAATTATATCGGAAGCGACAGTTAAATTTCTCGGTAGGTTTATTTTCAATTGCTTCCTAGAAATGTTAAAGGAATTATTACAACAAATCTCTTAATATGTTAATCCAAAGGATAGATAATGGGCTACAGTGATGTTAACGCTACATGGTTAAATTATTAATGAAAGAGTTTCCGGGCGTCCCGAAATGCCTTCATCCCGTATCTTCGGGGGTTCAGGATGCGAAAGGTCGAAATGTTCTATTTCTGAACTCAGCTGGTCTCATTCTAGGCTTTAAAACTCGATGCCCAATTATGCTTTTAGGCTTGCCGGGCTTTTCACTAGTTTCCGGGGGACCTTTTGGCCTCGAGGTCGCGTGGTTTTGTCCTATGCATTTTTTATTTGCGAGTGGCCATCACGGAACAAACTACCGAACTGAGTTCTCCCCTTCGGCACTCACTTAAGCGGTAAAATAACACTTCGGGTTCAACTAGTCGATAAAAAAGAGATAGCAGGCGGTTGGGCTTCCCTCCACTGTTAGCAGGTGACGCGATAGCTCGATTCGTGAAAATAGTGTCACCTACTTCATCTTGTAAAGCAACACAATGACCAATTACTGGACTACGGTATTCAAATAAAACATAAATAAGAGCGCGTCCTAATAAATAATAGCCGACTGCATTACAGGCGAACAAAAATTGTCTATCTCTTATGCGATATATTAATTCGGAACTTCCTTATTATCGAATACTACAGCGCGCGCTGTAATAAACAAATAACGAGTTCTTTGCTTGGACACTCAGGCGGTAAAATAACACTTGGGGTTCAACTCGCTAGTAATGACGAGAGAGTAGGCGGTTGGGATTCATCCCGTCTATAGGTAGGGAGGCGATCGCTCGATTCGGAATCGAAACGCGGGCCGTGTAATTACGACGCGAGCTCCATTGTCGGGAGGTCGAAAATTAATCTGGATTTGCCAGTGACGCCGTTCCGCATAGCCGGAAGGAAGACAGTTGGGTCTTTGATCACCGGCACAGACCCTATCTCTAGCCGCGCGTTAATTAAACAACCCTTTGTCGCAGAAGCGTTTTCTTTTCCGTCGTTGAAGGGGGAGGGGTGTCGTCATTCGATCGTACTGTCATTTATGTTACCGATGGTGGCGAGGAGTCCGAATGCAGAACTCGACCGATTTCCCAAAGAGTAATTTAAAAAAAAAGGTGTAACCGGTAGATATTTTAATCGGGGGAGTAAATTCACCGTTATTCACCTTTTTAGGCGATGCCGAGGAAAACTAAAAACCTCCTTTCCTCGTTTTCCTCGATTTTTTCCCCCTTCAAATTATATATTAAGGAGTGTTTCCTCGGTGCGATTGCCCGAGACGCGATGGAGGGGGGCCTTGGAAAGAGGATCCGAGAGTGGGTCCGGACCCCTAGCCCCTCCTCCTCCCCCTCCCCTGTGATAACAGAAATTGCTCTGTCAACCCACAATGATATATACTTTCCATCTGGTACTCCGCCTCCGGGGTCTTCACAATCACTCTCTCTTCTCTCTCTCTCCTCTCTCTCTCTCTCTCTCTCTCTCTCTCTGAAGATATGGATATGGATGATATAATCCCACCATGTCACCGTGGAGCATGCTGGTCACTCACGCGGTTTGAAAAAAATATAAATATATATATATATATATATATATATATATATACGAATAATATATTTTCAAATTTGACAATAGATTTGGTCTCGCCACGAATTTATTCGCCGACCAAATATGGATTTATGGAATCTAGGCCCAGGGAATAGAAGCTTTTAATATGTATGTACTTATTTCAGCGGCGAAGTGGTTTTCGTGTCGCAGTTAATCGGGTGGGTACCGATTTTTCCGGAACTCTGGGTAAACGGAAAGTACAATGGGAGACGGAAACGGAGCCGAGGAGTGATTAAGGTAGCGGGCCGAGAAGAGTTTCCGAACGAGCATTAAAAGTTAAATTACTCCGGGATAAGTCCGCTTCGCGGGGGTCCAGGATGAGGTTAGGGATGGCGGGGGTGGGGGTCGGCGGCGCGAAATAAATCGAGTTCCTTCCCTAAAATTACGAAGAAATCCCTTTTTTAAAAGGGAGCGCGGCCCCGAGAATCCGACGTGGGGGTTGGTCGCTTTTATTTAATCTTTTTCTTAATTTAAGTTTTTTCAGGGTGGAAGTCTGAGGAGAAACCACCCTCCGCCCACCCCATCCCCCCCAAAACCTAACTTTTCCTCAGAGACGGGCTAAATTGGGTGAGGAGCATTTTTTCAGGTCATTTGCCGGTGTTTTTATCTGGCGGGGGCCGCGAAAGGAAGTGGGGTCTGGGACGCCACCTGGGGTACGCATCTTGCCTCCCGGTTTCTTTAACATGTCGTTTAGATGCAATTTCACAGCCGCCTGCCCTCCTCCAGCACTTATTTCACTTAATATCTCGGGAGGTGAAGGCCCTCACCCTCTATGAATAACTACGCCATTTTATTGAATCCGACAGGCGTTTGGCCCCTAATCCCTCACGCGCCAGGGACTTGAGGCTTAGGCTTATAATCTGCGCCTTTATGTACTTATGTATGCGTATGCAATTTACAACAAATCGAGCAGAAACACTTCCGTATCTGGGAAATTTGATGGATTAATTAAGTTGATTTGCGATATGTTCATACACGGTGAACTCGCGAGTATTTTTTTATGCGATAAACATTTTTTTCCCAGAGTTTCCCACTGGCTTTAACAATTCCGAAATATTTCGCGAAACAATATTTTCGGTGCATTTTATTAAATAATATCGAGCGACATTGTTATACATCGGGTAGGATTTATTTTCTAATTTTACTAAAATCATTTTCACTATTGTAATTACACTATTGGGACCGAATCCGTTGTATGGATTTAAAAGACGAAGGAATACAAGGTATAGGCGACTGAAAAAACGAGTATCGTATAGTCGACCTCCCCTTATAGTCGCATTCGTTCACCCATACTGGTGGAGGGGATGTTTGTTTTGAGCGCAATATCGTAAAATAAGGCAGGGCTAGAGACTAGGATTTTATACCGGGTGGGGGTCCGGGATGCTGCGGTTTTTCTTCGGCCGGGGTGGGTGGAAGGGGCTTAAGAAAGTATCCTGGGGCGGCTTATCTGGGCTCGGCCACGTGTAAAATGGCGCCGGGAAATTCTCGACCTCCGCCTGTTTTCCTGCCCTGCTCCCCCAACGGACGGGTGCGGCAGATAATTAAAGTTTGCCTCAGCTACTTAGCGCTAAGATAATAGCTGAATTCTTTCTGTTCGCCCTGGGTATCCCTCATCCCCTCCTTCCTATTCCGGTCCTTATCAATTTCTCTTTCTCCCACCCTTTCCTCTCAACCCCCGGGGTTCAAATTTAATGAGATTTTTCTCGGGCGCATCGAAAGTTATCTCGGAATTTTTAATTACTTTTCTTATCTGTCCCTCTTCTTATTCTGTATTATTCTCCTCCCCCCGCCTCCCACCCCCGGTCCGCGAGAACCATTTTTCCTGTTATTGATCCCGGGTTTAATTAGAAAAAGTGCCTCTTACCGCCCTTTAACGAATATCATTTTTAATTAACCGATTTAAAATATACTCCGGGTTTATCGGATTAACTGATTGCAGATAAAACCCGGACGCTAATGCGGTAGAAAAGACAAGAAAGCCTTGTAATTTCTTTTACCAATTATAACTAAATTATTATCGATTATTTAAAAATGTATGTAAAACTTGTACAAACGGACCTTGGAAGTTTTGGACCTCCAAATTTCCGTACAGTCATTTTTGATAGCCGATATTTTCTAACGTAGAGTCGGCTGTTTGTAGGGCCGGCACACATACCCTAGGGTTGGAGGGGTATCGCAGACCGGAAGGGGCTAGTGACTTCCGATGGACGGCGGAAGTCCAAGTCTCCTCCTCGGTATAGCATAGTATAGTAGCATTGTTGGCAGAGAGAGGGAGTGAGAGAGAGAGAGGGAGAGGGAGGGAGAGAGAGAGAGGCTATGACTCACGGGGCTCATTCCGGTCCATCGGGGGCCGGCCAAATATCCGGCGAGCGCCATCTTTAATCCGCTCCATTAACTGGCCGCGTCCCCAAACCGGGGCGGGTGCCCTGGGATAGATAGCCCGTTACACCTCGCATTGTGGGCCGATAAGTCCTAAACGGGTGGACTCGCCGGAAGAATATATGGCCAGTGAGGAAAAGGTATCGGAGGGTTGAAGAGAAAATTTAGTGGAATACACTTTCGGACGCTATGATACCCATTGAGCTGATTACCGAACGGTAATCGCCCAACACCGAGGACACCGATTTTCGAAAAATAGAACGATTATTACATTTTTAGTGCTTTTTCTAAAACTAGGAATGTAGATATTATTGTACGAGCGTAGAAAAGTTAAATACAGCAGCAATGTACAATGTACTTACGTAGTCTCCTCGCATAGTGTAAACAGTTTATTTTACCCAAGCATCCAAAGCCCGTCTGAAGATCGAGGTAAGTCGAAAAATGTGGACAGGAAGGAGAACTTAGTCGCCCTTTGAATTATTCAGCCGGCGAGTGAAATGGAGCGATGCCCTAAGAGGATTTTCGGCACTGGATCCTAATCCCCGATCTCCATAAGCGACGCCCGCTAAGTTGCGGCCTTCTGAGAGCCCACTTACAGACCCCGTGGTATTAGTCCACGCTCAATTGACCCGTCCCTAAAGTGACCTCAAGTCGCGAAACAAGTTCGTAATTACTAATTTACAAGGCGGTGTTTCCGGTTCCACTCTCCCGTGCCTGACTGTGAAAAACAATACAATCGGGTCGGTCCGTTGCAATTGTCGATTATGACTACCGGGAAGGACATAACGGGTGAGTATTCAATTAAATTTGTACAACTAAAGGACTAGTACCAAGACATTAAATATATGATTGTCTATCGTGGTTCGTAACGCTCTATGGTTTATACTGTTTTTTGAACATTAACCGGTGGACTGCCAACACGAATAACATAATTTATCCCACAATTCCAGTCGGCAAACCGGTCCGTCGAGCTTCGTTTGCAAATCCTCGCGGATCCGTATCTCATTAAAGTTACACAAACAGCAACAGCACCGATTGTACCCTTCCCTGTTGCGGTCGGGTCGAGACGGAAAATCGGAATGGCGACGGACTCAAAGGTAGATACCTAACTAGTTGGACTGCCCCCCCCTCTGTACTAACTTCACGCTTAACTTTTAACGGGTCCGCGGGGATAAATGCAACCGCGTTGTCGATGGAAACATAGCGTCTCGTAAATTGGGTCAAAGCCTGTAGCCCAGGTACAATGCGTGTGTGTGAGTGTGTGCTTTGGGTGGAAGTCGATATCTGCGGCTTAATTGACTTCGGTCCGGAGTTTTGCTAAGCTTTCCACCCCCTCAAATCCCTCTAGCGGTAGACCTTATTACCGCCAGTAATTAAAATGGCCCGTAGCGGAACCGCCGGGGGAACTGGGAACGCGCGGTTCACGGTTCACCGGGTTTCCGTTTCCGCCGACTGATCGCTCCCCGGGAAGATATCCCCCGGGAACCCCTTCCCTTATTCCTCCTTCTCCCTCCACGGCCGGGCGGAGTTTTACTATGCCGGAAAATTCGGTCGAGGCCCGGCTCTGCGAAACGGGCTTTCGAGGATATTGGCGCCGTAAATATCTACCTAATCCTCCCGGCGGATCTGTCGGTACGCTTCCAACCGATTAAATCGAGAGGAACGACCGGTTATTCAAAGAGGGATATCCCAGGCTCCTTATTGGGATTTTTTCGATGTAATAGGAATTTTATAGTATTTACAAAATGCTCGCTGTCCTCCTCGCTCTGTAGCCCGGACACACGTCGAAAAATGCCGCCAGGTGGTTTCTTATCCGAAGAAGCGAGCGATGTAAAAACACAAACTATAAAGATTGATCGTACGATAAATAAACAAACAAAAATTTATTTAGCGTTTAGCGGGACATATAATTAAATTCGTATTTTTATAGGACAGTAACAACAAGTCTCTACTCCTGACTGTAAGATAGACTACTTGATGTTAAACTGTATCAGTTGCATCCACAATTTAAGGATCCCCGACTGGCTGACAGCCTCTTTCTTGTAATTTAAATAGTAATTTAAATATTCGCAACGGCAATGGCCCGTTTAAATGTTTGAAATTTATTTTCGCAATAATGAGAATTTCTGGGCTGAAGTGCCCGGTTTTTCGGGCCCTCTTGGTTGGCAATTATGCCGCCCCACCCTCTTGGAGTGAGAAAAACCGAATTCGGACCGAGTCATTGTCATTAGCTAAGATTAGAATTTCATTAGGAAAGGGTTGACCCTGGGGACGGCTAGGGTGTGTGTGTGTGTGTGTGTGTGTGTGTGTGTGTGTGTGTGTGTGTGTGTGTGTGTGTGTGTGTGTGTGTGTGTGTAAGGGAGGGTAAAGGGGAATGGGCCATTGTCCCACCCACAATACAAGACAAATCGCCCGGGACCCCATCTTCCTCAAACATATCTATCCATTGTCATCCCGGACATAAAATCCCGCAACTGAGGATTTACATCCCCGCCCCCAGCAAAGCTGGGCGAAACCCTATACGAATTCAAATATGACGGCCTTGGTAATGAATAAAATTAATTCAACCGAAATGGGCGACGTCTGTTACTGCCGAACTGTCGACACCCGAAGACTAAATCGTCTTGTGACGACCGTGGAAATTATTAATGTGGAAGTTAAACGATACACAATTTCCACTGCATAAGGTCCTTGTCGCTTGCGTTTTAAGCTTCTCGCCATCGCTAGTAGTACACTTGCGATATTAACGGTGGATAAGGATGGCGTGAAACCGTAATCGATCTAGCTTGTTAGTTCTTTGTTATTATTCTTAATACATTTTTACATTTTATCAGCTGTGTTTATTGTACCCACCAGTCGCCAGGTAGTCTTGAGAACAAAACTTTCACAAATGTTACCAACAAAAAATGAATTATTTGGTGTCACTTCTAAGTTAAAACAATAACTGTTTAATTCGATGTTATTTGTAAAACCACGGTTCTTTATATATATATATATATATATATATATATATATATATATATATATATATATATATATATTCGAAAATACATAATAAGCAATTCCAGCAGGAAATCGGATCTGTCCGCATAAAAGGCGGGACATATGGCTTCTATCGCGGCCTATTTACCTAACGAAATAATCAATAATTACGGTCCAAAAATAACAGCTTGGGGCGTTTGGGGAGGGGCCGAGCGTTGTGGGGTGCGCTGAGGTATTTAAGAAGGCGTTAACTCGTTGATTCCGGGCTGAGCGGGCATTAGAATCTAATCTATTTAGCCGTTGCGGGTCGGTATTTGCATGGGGCCGGTGTGCGTTGGGAGGGGCACCGCTAGGGCTACCCCCCAGCCCTATTCATCTCGGTAGTCCCATCGATTATTTCATCTCTCGACCTTTCCCCCTCCGACTTAATGCCCATTGTCGCGTGTGCTTTCGCGAATATAAAAAAGCGGGGTAAGTGGTAGATTACGATTAAACGTGAAATTCGATAACAATTATTACATTCGAATTATCACTAATTTCCGGTAAAATCGCGTAATACTGTGGGAAGAGTCTCGGTTGGCAGGGGGAAAAATAGCGGAATAGCTGGGTGTCGACTCCTGCCAACCGAGGTTCTTCCTACAGTTTCACACCATCGGAAACCTATGCTCATTTATAAGTATTTTATTTATTTCGTTCGGTGAAGGTAACACCCTCACGTGTTCGGCGTAGGTAATGCTGTCCTCGATAACAGAAATTTACCAGATCACAGCACCGTCGGCTCGACATTCTTTATTATTATTTGATACAATTGTCGCGGACAATTGTCCACACTTCATGTATGATCGTTAATGTGTGTTTTAATTAATACATTCACAGTGACTGATCTGTGTACAAGTTTGTATTTAACGTGTTCCGAACTAAATTTGAGCACTTCAAACATTTCCTCTTCCCCGAATATACTCCCGACGATCCTTGACTTCATTTCTGTCCGGAATGGGTCCTTTCCATCCCGAGGAAAATGCGCTGAATCGGCCCCAAACTAAAAATCCCGTCGTTAGTCTGATTTATGGCCGGCCCAGAGTGCATTTCGCGATTGCGAGCGGGAGGCCGACTAATGGGAAATTCGTGAACTCAATTAAAGCTGGAGAACGACTATTATATTCCCCCTTAGCGGGGGCCCCGACTCAACCCTTGCCTATAACGCACGCGCGCGCACGCCCACGCCCCCCCCACACACACACACACACACACACACACACAGTCGCGCCAATCCCATGAGGAAAGAATCCCTGCATCGGGGCGATTTTAAATGGCCGGTTTATCTGAGTAATTTGGTAACGGCCGGACACACTCCGAAATAACTCAATTTCGATTTTCGAAACCCAACCCCTTACCACCCGACACATCACACACTCTCGGAAATAATTATACCCCTAGCCCATTATCGAAAATTAAATTTCTTTTTAGACTACGGAAAACTCTCACCTGCCACAAAATTGATGGAAACCCGAAATCATGATAAACGGCTCCGGTCGTTTTATTTCCTAAATATTTTTCTTCCATCGCTCCCCAGTGGAACAAGTTATTTTGGCGCGTCCGGCGCATCGGTGTTATTTCTCTTTTGCGGGCGGAACAATAGACCGGGGCCTTGGGAAAGGCCGGTTTAAACCGGCGGCATAACTCCCGTCCGATTCCCTCACGTCCCGGGCGCCAGTTTATTTACTCCCCGCGGATCCTCCTCCTTGACCGAGTAATATATTTTTTGTCTGCTCATCCCCGGTATTCCCGTTCGTTATAGGGAGTAACTGCCCTTTTGCGATCGCCGCCCTCCCTACAGGATCTCGGAATTCTCAGACGCCCGCCGGATTCCGACGGAAGCGTACCAGAAATAATGGAAAAATAAAAAGAACAATAAAACAGCGGTAATATATCTTCTCACCGGTGTGAGAAAAGCCGCCGTATTTCGGCCCGTTCGGGAGATTACGACCGAGCCTTTGAAAGGAGCTGGGATTTTAATAAAAAATAAATAGGGATAATTTAGATTTTTTCGCGAGCGGAATACGGAGTACCCAAAAGCGGACGGGTAAAAGGGTAGAACATTAACGACACTGGCAAGAACCACAATATGAGTTATGTACTATATTATTACTTCCGGTCCACTTATGTTATCGTAATTATTTAATTAGACTACCCCATATTCGGATTCGAATGTACCTCGAAAAGGAGAAGACGTTTCAGGATATGTTTTTGGAGTGTAATCCCGCAGAAGGAATACATTCACGAAGTTCGAGGCATGAGTTTAATACTTCCGACACTATAATATTTCCGGTTTCGATGCGATATCCGGATTTATCAACACATCTCTCTCTCTCTCTCTCTCTCTCTCTCTCTCTCTCTCTGTATATATATATATATATATGTAATTTTCTCTGCACCCTGGGCACATAGTAGCCCGGAATGAAAGTCCGGGGTAATTTGATAGTTATTCGAAACCAACCCCACGGGAGATTCCGACCTATTATCGAAACCCCATAAATAGCGGGTCGGTACGATCGAAAAGGTTCCTCGTATAGGTCCTGGAATATGACTAAGAGCTGGAAATGAGACACTAAACAGTAGGACCACGTAGAGGTGACCGCTATTAGGTCCCCTTACCTGGCGGACGCCGCTCCGGCCTGTCTCTCTCTCTCTCTCTCTCTCTCTCTCTCTCTCTCTCTCTCTCTCTCTCTCTCTCTCTCTCTCTCTCTCTCTCTCTGCTTAAATCAGTCGTTAATCAAATGATAATGACTGTTGTGCCCCGATCATGGACTCGGGGTTCGAACTCGACTCTAGACACCCTGATAACGGGGTTATAAAAGTCGAAGTTTTCTCGATCTTCATTCTCCACTCGCCGGTTTGGTCTTTTGCTAGACCGGTTTCTGCATCTCCAATAGCCGTTTCAGTCAGTGGGGTGGTGAGTCACTCTGGCAAATCGACGCTTCTGGGGCATCCCGTCTGCCCGACAGGACTCTATTCTCCAATAGAGAAACTGCAATGGATAAAATTATCTCTTATAAATTGATGTCCGAAAGTCAACATTCCTATACGATATTAGGCTCGCCGAAAGAGTCCTCCCTCGCGCGTAGAGGGGTTAATCGAAGAAAATAATGTCGATGTAAATGTCTGTAGTTGGCAGCTGCCGATCGGAAGAGATGTAGTCGGCGTTAGGGGTTGTCCCGGTGGGCCGGAGAGGGTTGAACGGGGAGGGGTGGGATATGTTTTTCTAGACAATTTGCTCCAACAAACATTAATCACGGGGCGGCTCCCTACGCGAGGGCGGACCCCGACCGCCCCCGGCAAAGCGCACGCGCCGCCCCCGCTCTTGTTTTAGGACCCCAAATAGGACTTTCTCGATACAGTCGCCCGCGGGTTCCGCCCGGTCCCATTGCTCGATGACAACGGCGTTAAAACAACACTCCCTTCAAGCCCGGAAAATGTCCTCGGGCTTTCCGAGAAGCGATTCATCTTTCCTTCCCCCGGTCCCCAAAATATATATCTTCTCACATTCCAATCCCTTCGACTCTATCATCCCCTTTACGTTTTTCAATTTAAAAACCCCGTTTCGTTGTTGGGCCATACGAAATCGCTCTATTTATTAATCCGGACATGTTGGATATGCCGAGAATTATGAAAGTGAGATAATATAAACAATGTACACGTACAAAATTAATCAGTTCGACAATATAGAATTCCTTATTCATATTTCTCGAACGGTTAATTAAGATTTCGTCGCGACGGCCTTGTCCGAACGTTCCAGACCCGTCCTTCCCAGAGCCGCCATGCATTATTAATCGGGGAGGGGGCGCAAAGAGATATTTTGCCGGACCGATTGCGCAATAAGGAATTTGAAACACGAAGCTGATAAACAAGCCAGACTGGTCCGATAACGGCCGGTTAATACAAGAACGCGGCGTTTGAATCTTATAGGCGGAGGGCACGCGCCACCCGGTGGCCGGGCACCCGGACGCCTCTCGAATGTCCAACGACGGCGGCGTCCGCTGCCGATGAATTATTGATGGGGCGGCCGTTCGATGCCTCGTTCGGGCATTCCGAGCGGCGAATCGAAAACTGGTCGAAATCAAATATTAATTTGTCGACGGCCACCGGTATTCAAAGCCCATCCGTACGGACGGCGTTTTAGGACAGAACCGAAATAGAACCGCTATACAATAAAGCGGCACTTTTTTGTTCATTCACTCGTCCTGTGGAGAGGAATAAATTAGTACGAAAGTAAATGTTAAAGAACCGTCACCAGGCAGTATGAAGTAAGTTCTTCATTCGGTTTTGAACATAAGAGAGATGAACTAAAGAGTACAAAAACTACCTCAACTATCGGATACGCATATGAATATTCACACTCGGAACAAAATTCATTATTTTATGTACACATCGATGCATAGAGGAGCAGTAACAATGTATCGACTATACACTCGCCGGATCGATAATTGTAGAAAATGATAATCTCCGATGAACATTTTGTTTTTATACCTCGCAATTAGTGACATCGAATTCCTTATTTACCCCATATACAGTCGGAATATAAGGAAATGCGTCTGCGCGGTCGATAGCGGCTTATAATTTTTCTTAGGGGTCGCACCTGGGGCCGGTAAATCCGTCAGCTCGATTATTGAGTCCGGGGGAGCCTCTCTCTATCGGGCCCCAGTATCCGGAGTTTATTACCCGGGCGGGAGGTAGAGCGAGATGGAGGAAGGGCGAGCTCCGGGCGGTAGGGAGACAGAGATATTAGTCGGTGAAAGCAGATGTCGGTGCCATAGATCAGAGGTCGGCGGCGCCGGGTGCGAGCTATTGGGGAGAGGCCCTTCGTCACCCCACCGGGTTTCTCTTCGCTATGAACGTAATTATGTTCCTTGCCCCGCCCTACTCCTCTCTAACCCTTCTCCATCTAAAAACGCTGATACCCGCTCGAAAGGGGAAACGCCCATTCTAGATGGGGGAGCGGGACTAACCGGTAAATTGTTACTGCGAGTTGGCAAAAAAAATAAAGGAAATATAATTCGGATTGTGACTAAGCCCTAATTTGGACGGGGAGGCTCTGGCGGTAACGACTCTTGCACCCGCCCCCGATTCGAAAGTCAGGGGTCCGAACTCGCCTCGAGGCCGCCTAATAAAGAGGTTCGGTCTTTCGCTAAACCGGTGTTGGCCACTCGCCATCTTCGCTAACTGTTCTGTCGGTAGGGTGAGTCATTCTGGCACACTAGATCTTGTGTGGCGTCCTGTCCCCGCGCTCACTTCACTTTTATAGAGGTCGTAAATGAAACGATACAAAACTTCATACTTACATGAAATCGTTTAGTTCGCTGTTCAGAACAGTCAGCGAGGGTTTTGGAACATACAGGGGCTTCCAACTTTCGCAATGAACACTTAATAATTTAATGTAATCAAAAAATAAGCACTGTGGATTCGGTCTTGTGGAGTTTTATTGATCAGTCATAAAAAAATTGAACTTACTTAAATACTCCTGTCAGAATATATGCAGAAACTTTACTGGAAGTTAAGTAATACGTGAAGCAATAATAAATTACTGGTTATAGACTTTAGACGTCCGTGCTAAATTATACCTAAAAGTAGGAACATAATAAAAATGGAGGGGCGCGGAAAGGAAGGTCGGGAAGAAGAAAGTGAGCCGGAATAAAAAAATAAATGAGGTACAACCGCCATCGACAGGTGGAAGTTTATTTCTATAAAGTAAACTTAATTAATGCGAAGTCTCCGTACGAGTGGGTGGACCGCGAGAATAACGAACGCATTTGCATACAAAGGGCCCCGGGGGTTGTGCTCGGCCTCGGCCGGACCTAATTCGCCCTCGAATAAATATAAAAAAATATACGGAGAGAGTATATAAAAGAGAATAAAGATTAAAGAAAAAGGGGCGGGCGGAGGCGTCTGTGTTTCTCTGACAATCGGAAATGGAGTGTATGGTCGGGTCGTGGCAGGATGAAGGGGGGAGGAATCGGAGTCAGCTGGTGGTGACAAGTCGCCCCCACCTCGCCGCGATCAAAACAGACCGAGGGGAGGGCCCCCACAAAGGCCCCTCCCCCAACCCATTTACATATACCTCTGGTCGCTGTTTAAACCGGCCCTTTTAAAACGGCCCTCTGTCTACAGGCCGCCTCCCAGCCCCGCAGACCGCCGCATTAATTCTGCCAACATTATCTCTTCTACGACAAATATTTAATCGAATTTTCAGCGGTCGCTTTAGCGTCGTCCTTAATTCATTTCGTAGGCGTAAAACATTTCAATTTTACGGAAATTCCGAGCTTCGTCTTTGGGGGCGCCCACGTTTTAATCTCCGGTATTAGAACTTTCACTGTTGGCCTGGATAATTGAAAGCGTCTTACGCCTAAAATGAATTAGCAATTCTACGCGAAGAGAATATTCTACTGTAGCCATTTGCTCGAATACTATTATTAATAAGGTATTTAAGGCATATAAGACGAAAAGAATAAAATCGAACATTTTCTTACGGACTTCTACTTTGCCAATGTGAACCGCCTTCCTGTTTGCGTTCGGTAATATCAATCCTTCGGCATTAAATTAAATGTAGTAGAATATATTATAGCTTTATTTTCGTATTTAGATCGATGTGTAACTCTAAATTGTAATTTATCGCGGGGAGATTGTATTTACATTTCGTACATCGGAGGGATTTATTTCGTTACGGATATTATGGGTACTATCCCCGATTCGGTGTATAATCAGTAAAAATCGTTCTAAAAACAGATTTTAGGTTTTTTCTAATTATGAGGCGGCGAAAAATTGTTATAAAAAGTGGTGACTGGAAGGAGGAGAGGAGGGCTTGGACAGGGTCTGGGAGGACACCAGGCTTACATTCCCGGCACGTTCCGGCCGCGGCCCCTACGACCAACTAACAAAATCAATCGGCTCAACTTAGGAGTGAATATTATTTTCTCCTCCTCCCCCTCACAAAAGAGGAAAAAGTGCTCGGTCGTCGCAGAATTATTCCGCCGGTTCCCGATTTGATTACCTGTCCGAACTCTGAATAAAAAGATAAAAACCTCAAAGAGCCTTTACCATGCTAGTCTATGCTAGCCGCTTACAGTGGCATTTTTTGATTAGCTTTACTGATCGTGATGCACGAAAACGTTTAATCTCAATACGCCCGGGCGACTTGATGATTTTCGTTAGAACTAATTTCTTCTTCATTGTCGGCATATAGTAAATATGGACGGTGCGAAGTGACCGATTTGACTATAGTTCTGAAATTAATCCGACCGTTCAGAAATTGGAAGTTTATTGGCAATTTTCAATATTTTTTAGTTCGTTTGTTCGTCCCTTTTGAATGACAGAAATGTTTCCTAAAATAAATGGCCGAACAAATTTATATCTTAATTATCGCGAGCTCAATCTTGCCTCCCCACGAATCTTCGTTAGGGAAAGGTTTCCTTGTTTCTGCTCGAACTACTGACAGTGGGAGGAGCCTGACAGAGGTATAGGTTTCTTCGTCCGAGAAGAAAATAATTACCCCTTCTGCACCTATACGCGATGTTTCTATTGGGTGCACGAAAAGAAAAACGTATAAAACGCCCCGGAATTACTCGAACACAGGTTAACCGGGAAAGAGGCGCCCGATGAAGCCGGGACCACCCCAAAAGCATCCATTATCGCACTTTGCATTAATTGCAAAATCAATATCGAAGGGGGGTGTTTTTTTTAGTGGGGGGGACCTGGCAACCCTCACCCCACTGTGGGAGAGGGGGGTTAACTTCGATACTCTACCCGGGGAACTGTGATGAATTAGAAGCAATGAATCTTACTCCCTTCATTTCCTCTATTCCAGCCGCCCTCCGCCTCATGTCCCTAATCCTTCAATCGCTTCTGCACTATCCGCACTCTCATCCAGAGCCCCTTCTCCTTGTTTTAACCCGGCTCTTATTTCCATGACCGTTGTTTTTTACCCGCCCTCCTATCGCGATTTTATTTCGTGAATAAGGGGGTTACCCCATTGTCTACACCGGTAATATACCCTTTCTTCGCGCTCTCTCCGGCCGCCGACTTTGTTTTTCCGAACCCTCGTTTTCCATTTAACAGAGAACAGTTTATTTTCTCATTTATAATGTTCCTCCGTTCTTACCTCCCTAAACTGATATTCCAAAGCGATTATTGTTTATTCCGCGGTTTCGGGGACCGCTATCGAAAATAGAAACCTGCACTCCAGGCTAATAGGCCGCGTTTAGCGGCGTCATGCTGCAAGTGGATTTCCTCTACCCCGGGGATGGAAGGGTCGTATAGTGCTCAATGACGCAGCATGAGTTTTAGTCCCCAATAGAAGGTCTCTTTTTTTCCCCCTTTTATTCACCACGACGAGGGTGAGTAGGAATATACTGGACGGGCAGGGTGTGGGGGTCGCGCGTCTCGTATCCATCATTTTTTACCCTTATCTTCCTTTCTAACCCCGCCACTCTCCTAGTTTCATTATCGGGGGCCCGTCTCCTACCTATTCCCCGGGGTGTCATTACGGGTGCAGTTTCCCCGACCCCTATCTGTCTCAGTTTCCGGTTCCAGAGCGGCGGCGTCACGTACTTTTTCTTTTCCTGTTTCCTACCGGTGATCGATTCAAATCGAACGACGTCCCTTGAAGCCAAAGGTTCGAATCAGCCCAGTTGAATGATGAAAAACCTGACATTTGCCTAACATTTGGATGTTAGCTCTTAAGCTAGTCCATAAGTAGGGATAGTGATCGCTGTAAGGTCTTCCTGCGATCACCAAAAGCACATCTTGGCTTAGGCACACTTGGGCTATATAACTACGGGGGACGGGGGGGGGGGGATTGAACGTCAGTTCAGTACTCAGGACCTCAAGGTGCACTGTTACGGCTCCGGTTTCATTTGGACGATATTTTCGTGTCAAATAAAAAACATTTTAACCTAATAGATAAAAGAAATAAGAACAATAGAACATCATTTCGAACCAATTGTTTTTTAAGGGTATTTCCTCTCTGTGAAACTTTACTTTTGAAGTAATTTAATATACCTGTTTTGTGGTCTGCGAGTGGTTGGAATACTGTAGGTTCGTGATGTTTCTGTCTCCTCTCGCTGGTTTGGTCTTTTGCTAGACCGGTTTCGGCTGCTCACCATCTTCAGTAGCGGTGTTAGTCACTGTTAGCACTTTGGATGTTTTTTGGGCATCCCCACTGCACTGTCAATTTCACATGTACTGTGACAGTACTGACCAAACCAGCGAGAGGAGACAGAAACATCACGAACCTACAGTTTACTTTTGAAGGTTCTTCCTGTATTTTCCCGTTGGGAATATTTTCATCTCCCGATTGTATTTTCCCACCGCCGTCGTCGGTAGCGTTCTGACATTCGATAAAGTCGTATTGTCTTTTTGTTCGACCCGTACCGAACTCCACTCACCAGTGATATCAAATGATTCAGCGAGAATTCGTAAATTCTACGGGTGCACAAAAATACTAACTTTATACTGTATAAAACGATTGCACAAATAAAAGAAATAAATATATTTTTTCTTAAATATATGTATATATATATATATATATATATATATATATATATATATATATATATATATATAAAACTGATTAGAATTTGCTTGTGTTCCAGGTTCATCAACGCCAGGCGTCGGATCGTGCAGCCCATGATCGACCAGTCGAACCGAGCGGGTAAGTTCCACCCTCTTTTTCAAGATTTTCTGGCCCCTGACAACTCTTTTATTTTAGACGAGGCTTAGAAGCGCTCCCTTTCAATTTTCCCAATTTCCCATGGTCCAGCTGGGGGTGAAGGGGAGGTGACAATAAATAAAGCGAAATCGGCCGTAAGCCGCCACCCGAGCGTGTTTGAAGGGCAGTGTCGCGGTTAGTGCCTGGGAGGGGGCGATTAAGTTTATGCGCTCTTAAAAACCGGCAGTAAAACTTTATGCGACTGCCGCTTGATCTGTCCAGTTAAATCCCAAAGTGCGGCATAGGCTTTTAAGACCTCCGGTCACTTCAAGGGGGGATTCAATCAGTATAATCGTCTTCAAAACGAGCAGTACTGGAAAATAATTTATACCCGAGCTCTTAGAGGTACCACTTGCGACAGACATATCGTTTATTTATTTGCCCGTAATCAATAAATGTTGTGTGTGGCGATCAATATTGTTATGTGGCGAATGGTTGTTCTTTAGGCTTCCACGCTGATATTGACGAGCTGAATCTACCTAAAATTATTAAAAAAATTCATTTTAAAGAACACGGGTCAAAACATCTGGAAATCGCAGATGTCTACCACGGTCCTCATAGACTTTGGTGGGTTTAATATATAATAGAACAGGAAATTTGAGCGTTTAAAAAACGAAATTCGCGTAATTAGATACGACTATACTTCACCCATACTAAAAGCGTTATGTCGACTTTTCAATTCTACGACACACCATCCGTATCGAGGATTCGCTCGATCATCGCTCAGTCATTTCGGGTTAATCGACTGTACGACAACAGGTGCAGTGACAGAACTCCGGTAAATTACCGACGACGGTGAGAGGCCGAAACCTATATAGTTTAGGCCCTATAAATGAATCGGCTAATAATAACAGAAACACCGGGTACAAAAGGGCGTTCGATCGAACAATGTAACTGTTGGCCGTTTCCGTCACGAGCCTTTGTGTTGATCTCCCTCTCCCCGATTAAAACGCCTACCGCCCTACGATTCAAGGAGGCATCGGGACCGCCCCCTCTGAAAATTAATCGAAGAGCGCTACAGTATAAAAAGGAGATGCGGCGGCTGGGGAATCGTCCCTAATTGAATTAAGAATCGTGAAAGGGACCGGGCCCGTTTCCTTAAGGGCCCCATGAAGGTGTTAGGGGCGGATGTTTGTTTGATGCCGCCGACCCGCCTGGACGATTTACCGCCCTAAAGTCTAATTAACGCCACCGCCCCTCACAGCTGAATAACAGCTCTCCCCGTGTCGCCCGATCGACAACCGACACCGTAAATCTGTCTCTACAGCACCCGTGAATTTTATTTAGCGGAAAAACCGGGCTCGTTTTTCCGGGGTTTCCGGGCGAGTTTTATAAAGCGTGAAATACGCCCACCATTTTCCGACCCCTGCTGTTCCGAAAGCGTCGGCCATAAGAGCGCCAAAAACGACAGCGGCTTGACTCGAAGTTTTAAGGACTTTGGTAGCACACTTGTCCACTTCAACCGGCCTATTTCCAACATAAAATCGATTCATTAAAAAAAAAATAAAATATGTATGTTTTGTACTTTACAGTTATAATTGTTCAGTAGCATGCCGGTTTCCCCGAGTCAATTCGGCTTCTCCAGTACCAAATTAGACCCTGGTGTGTTTCATAGGGCGCGATTTTCCGGTCTCCTTCTCCATTCGTCTTTTCCCCGTTTAATTGATACCGTGCCGCCTCCGGGCGTAATGGCCCCGGGAAAGGGCTTTCCCCCCATCGATCGGACCGCGGAGGGGGAAAGGAGAGCCATATATTTTCAGGAAAGAGAGAGAGAGAGAGAGAGAGAGAGAGAGAGAGAGAGAGAGAGAGAGAGAGAGAGAGAGAGAGAAGAGGGAGTGAGAGTCCACCTCGATGGGGCCATCCATCAGACGGGGACCGGGCTCCTATTAAGAGCGTGGAGGGGAAATCTCCGGGGCTGGCAATTGCCGGCCTATGGGCCCCCGGGCTCTCCTTTACATAAGCCCGCGGACTTCATTCGTCCCGGTTAACGGCCGGCGGATCGGCCCCCGCGGGGCTCTACGGTTTCCGAAAGTGCTTAACACGTTGAGCTCTTAAGGCCATCTCGTACGGCCCCTATAACAATTAGTTTTTAGACTACCGTCTCGAGGCCTAAGTCTCCGACTGTAGGGACGGCAGGTGCGAGTTCGATTCCCTATGTGGGCGTTAATAATACATACCCTGGATGTTCAGGTTTAGGGGAACCCAAAGGTTTAGGGGAAGATAAAGTGAATCCATTACAGGTTTAGATCGAGCTTAATGCATAATACCCTAGAAAAAGGCTTCATAGTAGAAAGGTAAAACGTTATGTGCCCAAATGTACATACACTGGGGTGAAACCGCTGAAATAAAGAATCAAATATAATTGACATTGAAAGCAAACCTAAAGAAAATAAATTTTGGTCTCCAGAAACGAAATGAGACTTGTTACTTAGAATTCAAAATGCTAGCGATTGCAATTAATTCCACAATTTGTTTTGTATTTGTTATTCAGTTAAAACTAAAAACTATTTGTTCTGCCATTCCCTTCATACAATTTAGTTCTGTACCCTGGGTCATTAAAATTATATCCCTTCCTGCGTGCACTATTCTTTGCCTCGTCATTTCTAATTCGCACTATAGAATAATAACCCTTTGGAGGCTTCTACCGCCTTTGTATATAATATTGAGGAACTGCTAATTTTAAGAATTCGGTTCCAAGAGCGAATTCCGGGTCGAACTGCGACATGAACTGCTTGGACGTCGTTTTTTGAATCGTACGTACTTTTGGCCAAGGATATTTTTGCAAAATTACAGGAATAAGAACGACGGTTAAATCTAGGTAAACTGCAGAAATAGTATTCTTAATTCAAACTGAGGTCTCGTCGGTAGATCAGTAAGTGAAATTGCCCCAGTAATCTACCGACGGGGACAAGCCAAAACAAAATCGGATCAAATCGGGAAAAATGCAATAATTTTCCTGGACACACTAAATTAAATCCTGATATTCTGGAGAGAGGAGAGAGAGAGAGAGAGAGAGAGAGGGATAACTAGAGAGGCGTGGAGAGAGTGGGACGGAGAAAGCGGAAGCGTTGCCGTATCCCGATTGAGCGGGTCGACCGCCAGGGCCCAGATAAAGGAGGATTGTTCTTCATTACCGGCGTCGGCTTTTCCCCATGGCAATAATGGGTTCCCGATATTTTTATTATACATTTTTTGTCGGGCACCCTCGGCATCTCTGGGTGCCTACGATTCGATAAGGGGGAGTGGGCGAAAAAAATGTTATTTATTGCAATATATAATGTTGAAGTTATGATCAACATGGGAACTTGATGTAGAAAGAATACTATAGGTCTTAGATATCCTTGGTCAATCGTTTTTCGATTTGTGGACAGTTATAATTGTATTAGTTATATCATTTATGTATGTATTTGCGTTACATTTACTTATTTAATGCAGTAGCAGTTGTCTGGCTCGGAACCGTTCCAAGAACGATTATTCGGCCGAGCGTTCCGAACGTTCGAAAAATAGCACGGACCAATAATTTTAATGAACCTAAGTTGCGGTTCCGACTTTAATTTTGGTCGCGGTGCAGTACGAACGCTCCGTACGTCTCGGCGGACGAGAAAGGTCTAAGGATGCCGGTTTTTAAATAAGGATATTGTTTTATTAAAAAAATAAACGGTAGAGATGGAAGGAAAATTCTACCGGCATTCGAACTAGGGTCGGCGCGTTAACCAATCATCGGCGACGTCGGACTTCCCCTTAAATGACTCTTTTACCAAAATTCCAGAATAGCCAATGCTTCGGTATTCTATAAGGCCTCCTGTCTCAATTTCAAATATTTTCTCGGGAATTTTGACGTCCTTAGCGGTTCCAAAATCAGAATTCTGATCCCTTTATCAGAAATCCCTTTATCCGGGATGAAAAAATGTTCATTTGAAAAGAAGATATCAATTCTTCTTTATTCTTGCTCTTCTTTGTATTTCCCTAGCCACATAATAGAACACCGGCAACTGCATATAAGTTTTTCTTCGTTATATACCTAAGGGCCGGTTAGAGTGGCGTCAACGATCCGACGATCCGAAATTTTCCTCCGACAGCAAATTTAACATAAGAATATCCAATTAAAAATACGCGGAGAAATGGTAAAAAGTATTTCTCGCGAATCGAAACAAAGCTTTAGACCTTTCTCGGGGGGTTTGGGGGGGGGGTATGCCCGAAGAACTTCGGATCTAACCTCTGATGTAGTGTTCTCACCTCACGCAGGTCCCAGCGGAGCATACAGCCCGGACGCCGCCGGAATGGGCTACATGATGGACGGCCAACAAATGATGCACCGCCCTGGGGATCCGCCGTTCCACCCGGAGTACCACTACCCGACCCAGTACTACGGACACCACCTGTAGTCTTGCACGTCAGTATCAATTTTATACTCTTTACTCGGAGAGCCGGTATTGCTTCGAATCGCGCGGGCGACTCGCCACCGCGCGTAGGCCTTGTGTGCTGAAAAAGAACAAAACAAAAACAAAAAAGTCGAACTCGAACGCCGATAAAACTGTTTTGTAAAAAAAAAAAAAACCGGCGACGCTATTGAGCCATCGAACGAAGGCCAATAATATTTTATGTATAAACAGAAAAATAAAAGTGTCTAATATTGGTCGATCCAATATCGTGACAATTAATGTACAAAAACTACGGCAATGGCCGATCTTGTATACGCGTATGTATACACCGAAAACGGACTAAAAGCTAACAATAAGTACGCGGTGATGTGTTAGGGCCTATTGTATACGCGAGGGAAGAAACGCTAGTCTAAAGAAGAATGTATAAAACCGGTCCGGGATAGGCGCGTGTATAAAACGAAGAGCCGCTATTGTACATAATAACTCTCGTAAACTTGGTTTTCTATTAGGATATAAGCGGATATAAGCCTATCGTATAACCGACAGAACGAAGTATTGCTTAAGGTAAACAAGTAAAAGGAGGCGATATAATGAATCCGGTCGAAGACAAAGTCCCCACGTCTTGTCTGCGGTTAACCGAATAAGGACTTGACGAAACGAATGTAAATACATAACTGCATTTACCGCTGAAGTCACCGCGGTTCTGTACAGAGCCCGTACGGGCTAATTCTAAGACCTACGCGAACAAACGGTGCTATCGAAGCAGAGCTGTTTACGGGCTATACAGCAGAGAATAAAGGCTAATATTGTATACTGTAAACCGAATAAGTAAGAATTTCTTTTTTTTTAGAAATCGGCGAAGCTAATGAGTTAATCGAAGTTATAGAGTAAACACAGTGTTTTCATCTGTGTTTACTTTTAAAATCCACACAGCGCTGTACGAAGGCTGTTGTGTAAGGCCGAGAAAAAAGGCCGATCATGTATACGGTAAACCAAAAAAAGGAAACAAAAACGGAGTAAATATAAGCGTTAATTATTCATAATTTTTAAATACCTTCTGGCCGTATTTTTGTAAAAACAAAAAAAACAATTGGCGGTTCTATTTGAGTGAACGATTTTACGATTATTAATTGAAAAAACCCCACTGTAAAGTTATCTTTAATCTAATATTAATTACTAAAATACGTGCTGTATAATGCTTATTTTATACAGTCGAGAACAAAGGCTAATCTTGTATACGATAAACCGAGACTACATGTAAGCGTTATAGGTTATAATTTCGACGAGGCTTTTATTGTATTTTTGTAGTAAAAAAAGAATTATCATCCGCGTTAAAGTCGACAATCGACGAACAGTGTTGGCCCCGAGAGTTTTTAAAATTTTTAAAAACAAAACGCCATCCCCTTCGCCTCAACCCCAAAATGTATACGTCGCGTTACAAAGGCCGCACGGCCCTAGAACAAAGGCTATAACACATTGTATACGGTATACCAAACTAAATGTAAGAGTTAATAATTGTTTGTATTATTCGAATAAGCCTTTTTAATGTATTTTTGTAACGAATAAACGGGCCTCGGTATCGATTCCGCGTCGGCATTTTTTGATATTATGAGGACTGGCATAGAGAATTGTAAATACGCGCGGCCCATGAAGAGACAAAGTTTTGAAGGGGAATAATTCCAGATCTCTCCCTCCCTCCCTCCCTCCCTCCCTCCCTCTCCTCTCCCTCTCCCTCTCCCTCTCCCTCCCTCCCTCTCCTCTCCCTCCCTCCCTCTCTCCCTCTCCCTCTCCCTCTCCCTCTCCCTCTCCCTCTCTCCTCTCCCTCTCCCTCTCTCCTCTCTTCTCTCCTCTCCCTCTCTCCCTCATTTCGAACCCAGTTCGAAAATGGAATGTAACATTTAAAAATGCAGTTCGACTTAAATTCGAAGCAATACGGTTAACATTTATCGCCAGTGTGTAGATTTTATGATCGCGCCTCGTATTTCTCGAAGACCGGATTCAATATTAAATTTTAGAATTTTATTAAAATGGATTTTTCTGTTGTATTATAAAGTTATTTGTCGGGAGTGTATTGTGATTTTTATTTATCCGCGGACAGACAACTAATATATATATATATATATATATATATATATATATATATATATATATATATATATATAAAATATATACATATATATATTTATAATTTCTATTTTGTTTTTGTTTTTTGTATTTATATTGAGTTCGCTCTTCAGAATCGATTCCCGATAGAAAGAAATGGACATTTTTAATCTATAGTAAATACGTGTAAAAAACAATAATAATTAAGGATATATTGTACTTTGTATATATTGTCTCGAATTTTTTTCGAAATTGTATAGTTGTAATTTTTCTTCTTGTTTTCGTCCCCCTTTTTTCTTTTGTATGTAAACGTGTACCTCATTTTTCAAATTAAAAAAATAAATTGTTGAGCTATTGAGTAAGGAAAAGAATGGACTTTTGAAGGAAAAAAATACAAGAAGTGATTCGAATTTAAAACAAAATTCGAAGAAAAAACAATAAGAGATAATCGGCGAGTACAAAAAAAGATGTATACTGGACAGTGTCTTGACTTTTGGTTAACTTCAAAGTGGTTCCAATATCTTAAGTGTTTACGTACGTAAGAATATGAATTTCAATTGTCCAATTGTTTGTAAATCGTTTTTTTGTTAATATATTAAGCTTCGAAGTACACAGAAATGGGTGTAAGCGATCGTAGAAAGCATCGGAAAATTTCTCCGAGAAAATATACGATCGTTAGGAAATTATAAATTGTAAAGCTCTTCTAGTTTGTAACAATGCATTATGTATACGCGATCGTCGGCTTAATTTTATTTTTTATTATCATTATAATTACTATTATTATTATTATATAATTATAATTATTATTATTATCACTATTATTATTATTATTATTATTATT
This sequence comes from Lethocerus indicus, assembly GCA_019843655.1. Classification (NCBI taxonomy): domain Eukaryota; kingdom Metazoa; phylum Arthropoda; class Insecta; order Hemiptera; family Belostomatidae; genus Lethocerus; species Lethocerus indicus. The sequence continues at coordinate 33,068,052 of JACDQD010000001.1, forward strand.
ATTATTAATTATTATTATTATTATTATTACTTTATTGTACCTCCAGTTGTTTGTAATTGTCAACTATTTATGATCGTTTTAAATCTTATTGTTAAGCATGATACGTTGTCAATTTTTTTTTGTTCCTGTAATGTTTGTTTTTTGGCGCAAATAAAGTCTATGAATACAAAAAAAATCGGATTCGAATCAGTCATTTATTATCCCGTTTTGTTTTGAAAAAAAAATAAATAAATAAATTTCGATCGTTCGTTGTTTTTGGGCTCGAAATTCCGAAGAAAGATCTGTCCCGTAGATTGAAGACTGTCCGGTAAAGTTCTGAATACTATTTTATTTTATTATTTAAAAAAATTAAATAATATTATTGTTTATGAATCCTAAAATTTTAAAGTGAAACACTTAAATTTAAAACTACTTAGAAAGTTGATAGAACAAAATAACAAATATTTGGGACATGGTTAATCGGGAATTTAACAAAAAACAAACATCTATATGTCGTTTAATTGTTATTTAGTATATTCACTGACTGGTTTCCGGTAAGATAACCGTACTGGTTCCATCATCAAGTTATTTAATATTGTTTAATGATGAAAATGCTGCGCTATAGGAACCATTCTGCAATAAAAAGCGCACACTCAAACAAAACAGACTTTATAAATCCGGAGGAGGGCTTCTCATAACTAATGATAATGATATACGACGATAATGTAGAACTGCTACATTATTTATGCTACTGTTTTTATTTCCTTCATTTTTTGGTTCTTATTTTGAATTTTTTTTAAATTCCCAAATTATTAGGAATTAAGGGCAAAAAAATAATCCAGCGACGGAATAAATCAACCCACCGGCATTAGCATATGTCAGTTCTAATCCTTTATTTGGTATAATTATGGATTATAGATTCAAGACTATAGGTGATTATGATGAGGGCGGCAACTGCCCTTCGGCTACTGACGATGGCGAATGACTGAAACTAATCCCGTGAGGTGGAGACATGAAATTCAAATCTCGCAAAATTGTAAATTACAATAAATGTTGTTGCGTTCCGTCAGTGGGCAATTTATTATTTTGGTTTTTTACACTATCTAGACGATGCGCATTATCTCAAATTGTGATGTACATTGATAGACTGGTTTTTGGTTTTGCCATCCACAGTAGTCACTATCGTTAGTTTTATATTCAAAATTAGCGGCTCAAAATAGTTTGGAATCCGAAATAAAATAATTAAATATTAAAAGTTGTAAATTACAGCCAGATATTTGTAACTGAATGAGAGACGTTCGATTTCTCACCATCCTCATTATCTTTTTGTAACGGCAAGAAGCCTTAGGACCGAACTAGCCTGTCGATATATGTGATAAGTCCTCGTAGTAGTGTTTTCTTCTCCGCGTTTTTAATGTCACTTAGCCGCCGCAAAGCGCTCCCAACAGAAGATGTTGCGGTTGAGTGTGAGGCGTTGAGGATTTCAAACGGCCGGTTATAAATAGAGGGGTTTAAACGAGGCTTGTTTGTGTTTCAGAGGGGGCGAAATCTAACGGGAGGAATGGAGAGGACGGGGGGACGGAAGAGGAGCTCGGCGCTCCGAGTGGGTGAAGATGGAGATGGAGACGGAGGATGATGATATAGCGAGCACCAGTCAGGCACTCGTCGCCCCGCCCCTTCACCATTGACTCCCTTCGCCGCAACAACACACCATCAACTTTATTTAAATCCAGTGATATCGAAGAGTTTTATACGACAACAGCCGAAAGGGAGGATGCGGAAGAGAAAAAGTATTCCCCTTAGTTTTAAGCTTAAGTCGGAACTGTTCGAACTAGACAAAAGTGCGAAACGTACCAGTGCGAACGAACTGAGTGTTTTATAAAACAAAATTTTAAACAATAAGGATTATTATTAAAAGAAAATTTTAAGGTACAAGTCGAAAAAACACAACAACGGGACTCCGAATTCGAATTCGCGTTATTCATTTGTACAGTGTAGCAATTACTGTAATATCGAATTAGTTGGTAATCGGACCGGAAGTTTCAAACATTAAACATGGAAAAAATTTTGATTTTAAACGGGATAAAATCCGCAAAAAAAATAAATAAGTAAAGTTAATCGGAATAAACTTTGGCGAGACGTCGTCGTGTGTATTTGTGGTTGTTTTGGTTGTCTTTTGTGATTCCACAACGGCCGTGTATTTTGGGTGGTTTTTTTCAAATTTGGGGTCGGAACGTCTTTTTTTAAAAACCCGAGCGGTTGCCACCGCCGTTGTTTCTCGGAGCTAGGCGAATTGTGCTTTGTGTTATTACGATGTTGTGTTTGTTTACAATTAAAACTATGAATGTTTTTTGTCAGTTTCTATTTGGTATAAATAAAAATAGTAGCACGAGCCCAGGGCGCGGACTTATGGGGGGGCTGGCCGGGGGGCGGCGACGACGTTGGACTGATAAAAGACCGCCCCGCAAACGACCCCCAGCCGCTGAACTCCTCCAATATAAATATTGTATAACACATTTAATTATGTAGGTATCGTTATGTAAAATCTGTGCGAAAGTACATTCGTGTATACGCGTACACACGGGCGTGTACATATGTTATGTATGTATACACGCGCGTGTACCAGTTCTGTCCTCCCTCCCCCTTTTACCCCAACCCTCCCCCCGCTTTATATCTAAGCACGAAGTAGAGATGATATTTTATAACGAGTACGATTGTATAACGAGTTTGAAATTGAAAGTATACGATATTTGAAATGAACTATTTTTACAAATTTATTTATTAACGATAACCGAATAATTTTTGGATTATGTTTCGTCTGGAACAATCGGACACGGTGGAAAGCGTGCGCCGTTTGGTGGAGGAGACGAAAAACAAAAAATCATAAACGCAGCACTGATTCCCCGATCGGGGATAAATAACGAGGGACGGCCAATTATCGAAAGCGTCGAACCATTTCTTATATATTAAAAAAGTATTAAAATAAAATTTAAAAAATATATATATTATAGGGAAAAATAACTACCGAAGTACGGTGCACTTCTTGGAGTCCGTTCAGGACCCGAGAACCGCCTGTGTGCCGAGACATCATCGGCGTAGACATTCGAAGTGTTTTCCTTTTTTCATTTTATAAGTTTCAAATCTCTCAATGTGATATGAGTGGTCGCCCCGCAACAGGGTGGCCCGTCGACCTCGACCCGAGTTCGAAAACGAGTATACGAGTATGCCTGAAAAAAAATAAAAAATTCGTTCGGAAATAAATAAATAAAACGCCCTGACACAGCGCGTGACTTCTCTGTGTATTTCGTTTGCGATTACATGTATATGTATAGTGAAAAAAATTTTTAAAAATTAAAATTAACTACGACAATTTAAGAATAACGATTATTTAAAAAATAATAATAATAAATAAACAAGTTGGAATGAAGAGTACAAAGATTATATTTTATCCTTGATTTTGAATCGCACCGAGTAGAACATTTATTAGTAGGGGCCGAAATACATTTCTGGTAAATTACTTCTCGTAGTTACTTCAAATCGTGGCGCTAACTACTTTAATACGAATCTTATAAACGATTAAATAAATGTATGTATATATGTATATGGTGCATACATATGATCGATTTTCTCTTATCGACGTAGAATAGTGGAACGGAAAAGGAATAAAAGAAGGAGAATGGAAATCACAGGAAATAAAATTGGGATTTTTCGCGCCGGCGTTTCTACTCAAAACAAACACAAAACAAACTGTTGATTTCATTTAATAGTCGGTTAATCGTTTTCTTTTAATATTTTCTTTTAAATAAAAGGTGAAATAATGAAAATTCGATCTTGTATAAAGGGAAAAAAATGGTAGGTTGTAAGTACGAACAAGGAATATCCACGTTGAGGTATAAGATGTTTAAAATGATGCAGCATATATCAATCTGGTAACGTGGATATGTTCAATGAAGGTACATCCGATTCAACAGTGGTCATTCACGTATATACATATATGGTTTTACATACTCTCAGGTGATATGCCCTAATATATATATATATATATATATATATATATATATATATATATATATATTCGCTGACATTTTATTGTAATATAGGTAATATGCAAGTGCAACACTTAAATGTATGCTCATGAAAATTCGAAATTGTATTATTGTTGTTCTTTTGTTAAATGGCGTTTAAAATATATTTATAAATTATGGAAATATTTTGTTCACTTAAACCCTACCTTTCCTATTCCCCTTCGAAAATCAACTGCCGTACGAAAATAAACGAGTAGTTGTGGAATGTGTTATTTATTACATACCCATATTAGCCTATAGAAGATATGTTTAATGTAGAAGAGTATTTCTAGAAATTACTGTTTCTAAAATATTTTTATATTTAATTTTTATATAGAAATAAACTGAAAAATTAAGACAAATGGCAAGTGATGAGATATCAACAACGAATTGACTATTGACTACGAAAGAATATAATCTATTTTAGAATACCTTTTTTGTGTTCTGCGAGGGGTTGGAATACCGGTGATATAGTGTTTCTGTCCCATCTCGCTGGTTTGGTCATTGCTAGACCGGTTTCGGCTGCTCGCCATCTTCAGTAGCGGTCTTAGTCAATTCGGCACTTGGATGTTTTTTGGGCATCCTCACTGCACTGTCACTGTCACTTGTCCTGTTGTGGTTGTCTGTTTGTCGTGTGTATATATTTGTCTTGTTATTGTGTCTTTGGGGGATGCTGTTTGTCTTATTTGTCTTGGGAGAGACTTTGTCAATCGGCTTAAGTCTTTGCCGGATTTTCGGCCGAATATACATTTGATCACACAACTGGTCACAACTATTAGGTTCTGACTTCCAAATATATGACAGGAAACCTATCTGGTATTATGTATTTTCAATCATAAAAGTTTTCCAGTTCCCAAAATTTATTGAAAAAAGTTTTCATTTAGTAATTAAGTTAATCTGTGCAAATGCACCCAACGAATTTTAGTTAAAAAAAGTAAGTTAAAAAAAATTACTTAACTGTGAAATGTACTAAACTAAAGTTCATTTGGTGAAACAGCCCCCAGAAACACAATAACAAGATAACAATTACAACATATATATACCACCACGGTACAAGTGACAGTGACAGTGCACTGAGAATGCCCCCAAAACATCCACAGTGCCAAAGTGACTAACACCGCTACTGAAGATGGCGAGCAGCCGAAACCGGTCTAGCAAATGACCAAACGAGCGAGATGGGACAGAAACACACGACTAAGACCTACTGGCGTTGATGAAAAATCGAAACTGGTGTAGTTTTAGGATCTACAGGAGAGTGGGGACAGAGTAATTAACATATATCGAAGTAAAATACGTTGAATCTTGGGTCATCCAAGGGCCAAACCTGTTTATCGTCTTTTATCCATTAATCTTTCCTTTTGATCAAAAAATATGATTAAAAAAAAATCTAGGCCCTTTCATTTATGAGCTCCTCTCGTCTTAATCGATTGAAATTTATTTGTTTAAATTATAAAAATATAACACAATAATAATATGATTTATATAGAGACATATTAACGCAAAATAAATAAATATCTCGTCGTATACGTATAATGATTTTTTAATTATTTTTATTTATTATACAATCAACCTTTATCATTATAAGTACAACTATGAAATGCTATTTCGTCACTTGCTTCTCACGGTAAAGAAGCCATCGAACGATGGCTGTTACTGCATGATCTCTAGGCAGGTCGCGTTTAAGCCGTCGAGGGGGGACTTTCAGTCAACTGCCAATACGTTGAGGTCGCGGTGAACGGTGCGATCATTCCTAGGAGCATTAAGGATAGTTCGAAGGACTTACAACTGTCGAATGTCTCCGTGGAATGTCCATGTGGGTTTCAATACGGCTTTGCATACTGTGACTTTGTTGGCTAAGGTCAATTTTGATGTCCGAATTAGTCCAACACTCCTAAATTACGGTTTAAGATCGACTTAAACCGACGAGTTGGGCATGGGGATTCTGCGCGTAGGTAATGAACCTTCATTACTCTGATATCATAATGTATATTCGAATATTGACAGGTTCAAATATGTTGTGCCGTTTCGGAAGGCGTGACCAGTTAGTATGTTTCAGTCTCGGTTAAAGCACGGACAGAATCTCCTTAAGCTTAATCGGCAAGCTCTCGAACAAAGTTCCCCCAAGCAATGGGGTGGGCTTGTTTGTGCCCTGTACAAAGCCTTTCATCCCAGAACTCTCCTGACGGAAATTGGATCCTCGGGAACTCACTCTCTGATACCGGGGGTAGTGATTAGCTGAAATTAGTCGGTCACTTCTTACCTCCCCCCACCACTCAACCACTCAAAAGTGGTTGTGTAAACCCTCAATTGACGGCTCTCCGTTTTAATACACGAGCAAAGATGATATCCTGTCTTCAATTATTCATTTAGTCCCATATAGACGGGTTTCGGGCTTTCCTCCCCATCCTCAGTAGTGAGCTTCAATCGTCCTCTCACCCTCCATGTTTTTAGTCGGCAGAATTACTTACTAGGCGGACTGTACCTCAATATATATTACGTCAAAATTTAATATACCCTAATGAGGTGAGGGTTTGGAATATCATAGCTCGTGGATTATTTGTCTCCTCGTGGCGAATTGGTCCTAGTCCGTTCTCGGATTTCCGACATGTTCAATGAAGATGGTATATGTCACCAAATAATCGAGTGGACAGTTCAGTTTTACTATTGACATAGTCGACGGTTGATTTTCATATTGTATGGATATATATGGAATATTAACCCATTCATTTGTTGACCGTCCAAATATTCCGAACCATCTCGAAAACTACCCCCTTAAGCTAGTACCTTTCCCCTGTTGGTCCATTGATTGAAATAAATAAGAATAAAAAATTCGCTACACGAATAACTCCCTAATTGACGCCCAAATTGACTGCAGAATTCCATCCGTAATAACAATAATAATAAAATACTTTATTACGAATGTATAAAGAACTGTTTTCCGAATATGTTCTTCTTACGAGTATTAATATTGAATCTGCATACAAACAGAGTGGGAGGCTCCAAGAAATTCCAGAGTATATCTCCATTTCCCCCATATCGAACCTATATACTTAAAAAGTTGAATGTATATTATAAGTTAATATATTATATAGAGTTTGTATAAAATTGATCCAGGGTCTGTTTCTGTCTGTGCGGATCTGTCATTATAGATTCTCTAACAAAGTCTATATTGGGAGACTCCAGAAAAAACAATTTATATTCTTTGTCTATATTTTATGCGCAATCAGTTCGCTGTCAATAGAGTGTCCGCATGGGTTTATAAGGAGAATCTCCGTTAGTGGTACTTTCCCTGTCCTAATCCCGGTGCGCAATGGACCTGGCAGCATTTGAACGGTGCGCGGTAGAGCTGTGGCCAAATGCAAATCCGCGACTGCGGATAAAAACTCACGGTCCGCCGATACTAACAGTGAATATACGGACGAGCCTCCGCGCATAAAGTGCTTGCAGGTGCCGACCGGTCGGGCACAGCTGTCTTCGGTTATTTAAATTTTCTACGCGGGGAGTAGGGGAAATTATTTTTTTTGCCCCACGACCCCCCCCCACCCCCCGACAATGATAATAAAAATGTCGGACGTATGCGGAGTCTGGAAGCGTGGGCACGCGTGCGCCCGTCAGGACAACCGTAAATTTCCGGACGCCTACCCAGTTTAATTGGGCTTCTCTTCGGATCCGGAACGGTTTGCTCTCACTTCGGCGGCTCACTTTTCATAAAACTACCCGTTTTAATTCTTACTGCGGGACTGCTAATTCGGAAGTGTCTGTCTAGGCAGTCCGATATTCCGACGTCACATGGTACCGGCAATAGGGACGAGGAAATTTTTCCTTAAAGAAGATTTCGGGATGAAAACCGACACCAAGAATGAACCCGAGCTAATTTCTGGTCGGCACGTGTTTTGCCCTCGAGGCAGTCCTAATGACTGGTTCATTAATAATCCATTCTGACCCGATTCCTCCTCCCGCCGGCTGAGGCTTCCTGGCAAGGCACCTCAGCCTCGTCTCGCCCGCGGAGGCGCCCGCGTCCTACACCGACGGCGGAGGAAACCACGCAGAGAGAAAAACCCCGACCGGAGACAGTGGATCGCTGAGAAAAAAAAACCTTTCCTGCGAATCGTCCGAGTGCTTTAAAGCGCTTCTGTAGACAGATAATGGATCGCTGGGGCGGATAAAAAAACACTTTCCCGCGAATTCTTCGAGCTTGCACTAAGATCGCGAGTGCCGATGAAACAAAACTTTGGTGTTTCAACGAAGCGCTTTGTAACTCGGCGCTACGGCCGAGATAGGGACGGGAGATATAGCGAGCAGGAGGGGCGGCCTAACCTAAGCGTGGGATGGGGCGCATCAATAACAGGTGCGCCGGGAATTGTAGGAAACCAACATATTGGTTTCCACCATATTGGTTGCACCATAGTGCAACTTAACACAGCCGTACTTCGCCAACAACCAAACATCGGACGGCAGCAATTATTAAGCTCCCCAGAAATTTCTTTTCAGTCCGAATTGGCACGTGTGAACTATGACAAAAAAATTTACCAAGGACACTCATTTTTCAGAACTACCAGGTAGTGTTGAGAGTGAAACTTGCACTCCGCCTAGATGAGAGAATAAACTTCTTTTAATTTTTAAAACTTTACTTTACTCTGCTCAGAGAACACTTTTTTGGCAATTGAATTTAATCCTCCGTTTCCTGGACCAGTAGGGATGGTGATGCTAGGTAAGGATCAAGGGTAAACCAGAGAAAAATTAAATGTCGTCCATTGTCTTGAACTTTATTAACGACTTGTGAAATGCGAAAAATACATTCGCCTTTTCAAAGCGTCGGTTTTTATTGCTTGTAACCGGCGAAAAAACGCACAATAATGTACCGTGTGACTATCAGAAATTCGACGAGTTATCAGAAACTCAGAAAAAATTTTCACGACCGATTGGACAAGTGAGGGCAGGAAATCGAAAAAGCGATGACAGACGGTGCTGATAAATGTATGTCGTTTGGACGGAGGCTGTAAGTATTTTTTAGGACGGAGAAATAATTTACTGTAGCTCGGGTATTAAACATGGTAAATATTTAAAGTATTTATGTGTACAGAAAATACGCGCGCTGGTACTAGTATGACAGTTCATCTTTCCGGCAGTCGCGGAGACTGGAATGGAATTTTCCGTTTAACAAATTTGTGTTTTTTTAATTTAAAAACGATCAAATTGTGGCGCGGATTAAATTAATTGCCCCCGCCCCAAATCGCCACCAATCAAAATTAACACGCCGTAAATTATTATTATAGGGGCAATAAATTTGGGCTGTTACAGAATAGCACAAAAAAACCAGCAAGTTGAAAACAAGAACGACGAGGTCCCAATATTGTTTGTATTAAACGAACGGTTAGAATGATTGATGCTCGCAAAAAAGCGGACCTGGATACCGAAATGAATGTTCATTAATATAAGATAATATGAGAACCAAAATAGACACAAAAATTTCTTATTTTTTATTAAAACATTTCAACATAAATTTAATATAATTTACTCATTAATGGCTTTAAATAGTGCATCAAGTATCAACTACCCTTGCACTATATTTACCGACTGCGCTCTCGTTTTGTACTATGGCCATGTCAATCGGACACTATTAAATAGATCGGGGTTTGCTGCCGGATGTTTCGTAGTCTACCGAGTAATAACATATCGGAAGACCTTATCAGTTCGGAGATGTAAACATGCATTAAAATAGTAATAATATGATCTATCGGTGAAATACGCAATTTCTTAGTTGCCAGCCCAATATTTGCACACTATAAATCTACATAGTTTATTTCCCGTACCGAAAAATCAAGAAATGTTTATTATTTGTCAGTTAGCTAGACCCTAAATAACAGTGCCTACTCATGTCGGCTCTCCTGCATCCTGTTAGCGTTGTACTTGTAGCTGTACTTGAGTTTTCGACCGGTCGCTATTGCCATCGCGTGTTTGTTGAGTGTATATACAATTCTTAATTTATAGTTAATTCTCCCGTCCTGTTGGCACCAGTGAAGTTCCGTTCTCAAACTGGGAAACAGTCATAAATTTAAGATCCGAACTTCTTCATCTTTGGCTCTTCCCGTCGGTTTCTCCCATCATAGCCTTCATATGCTATGAAGGCCATTTTAATCTTTTAAGTTACACATAATTTCAGATTGATGTGAGACGGACAGTAATGTTTTTTCGTATTTCGTTTTTCAATAAAATATTACTATACTCGGATATAGTAGATAAGTCCACGATTTACTAACCTAAAAGATGTTCTACTACCGATGAGAAGAATTCGAAACCGGCCAAATGAGAGTGTCAAAGTTGGCCAATATTTATAACCAACCTGTTTATCACTCGAGTACTTGGGCCGGTATAATTAAACAAAGTGCAAGGAATAATGCGAGGGGAAAAGCGCCGTTGCACTTTATGAGAAGAGATAAATTACCGCTAGCGTGTCGAATCTTTTGCGGTCGCGGCGAAAGGACGAGAGGGCTCATACATTTTTATTTCCATATCCATACCCGGAGCGGTTGTGGGGTCGTCCCCTCTCAACGGCATCGTATCGCGAAATATTTGAATAACTCCCTGGGAAGAGGGCGTTATTGCTATACGGCTAAGGTTGGAGAGTCCCAAGATACGAGAGCGCTCAATGGATTTTCAGATTGGAGATATACAAGGGAAGTTGAAGCGGTCACCCCCCACGGAAATCCTACCAGTTTTACATTATTTTTCCGCTCCATATCAAAATAGGGATTTTTTTTCAATTTAAGTTGGAAAGTGATTGTTAATAAGTTCATTTAGGCTTTGGATCGTTTATTTCATCAACGCAGATTAAAGTTAGAGTGATGAAGTTATTTCGTAGTATAAATGAGGGATTTTTTCCCGCGACCAGAACTTGAACTATTACTAACTGCGGTAGGAAAGCTGTGGGAAGAACCTCGGTTGACCCCCTGCTGTTATTGGATTTTTCTTGCGTTTGGAAACCGCCCCGTTGGAACGGTTTTCGCCCTTTCCTTCTGGTTCCCTCTCGTGTGTGGTATACTATCATCAGGGTCCTACTGACGAGTAGATCAACTTGGGGTCCTATGTGTACCTGTAGGTGAGGTGTCGATAATCCTCTCGGGATTAAGCTTGTTTCTTTTCGTATTACCAGCAACCGTCCTCTGCAAGGTGTTATATGAAGCTCATAATTATATGGTAAAGCAATAGCCACCGCCGAAGTACGTAAACAATTAAGCGACAGTCTATAACACAGGATCTCAGGCTCGAAATTTTACTTCACGGTGGTGAACATTTCGGACCGTTTTCCGGTCACCTGCACCAAAATTTCGGATTTGTTTAGAGGAACAAAATAAAATAAATTAACTCTGTTACCCAGAATTTACACAAAAATAAATAAAGCGGAAAAGCAAACACCGGAAGAGTTATGGGCGCGACCCTCCCAGCGCTGTTCGTCTATTCATGGCGGAGAACGAGCATTGTATTGGAAATTATATCTTTGTTGTGACACGTGCCGCGTTGTTTCTCGCCCTCGCTGGGGTAGACAAAGCCAAAAAGGGGCCGCAACTCCCCGTCCTATACCATGTAACCATGATACCGATTTTCCCGATTGTTCGAGACTAGTTGTTAAACCAGGCGGCCATAACGACTTGCGCTGTGCCACAAATTAAGCGCGGCTACTTGGCGTTAAAGCCAAACTTGGTCCAATTTTTCGACACATTTAACAACATTTAAAGTTGTCTTTCTCGCTATTTAAAATTCTTCGATTTCATATGCAATTAAAACGGAAAGCCTGATTTCTAACTAGTTTTGTGAGAGATCACAGGGTTTTAAGAGTCTTCAAACGAACCTTTCTCTTTTGCTTCTATTGAAATTAATATTTAGAAGAAAACAAAGGAAAACAATGGGCTTGTATAATGAAATGATTTTAACTAAACGACTCATATCTGACAAACTATTTCAGATGAGAAATCCTTGTGATTGAATTAGTTTTTAGTTATCAACCAACAATTACGAATAAACTCGTTGTTAGTTGGATGAGTGAAGGTTTCGGCCACCAGAACTTCAAATGTCACTGACCGGCTTCCGGTAAGATCTTGTGATGCTGTAGGAAGAATGTAGAATATCGGATGGCCGGGGTTGACGCCTAGCTGTTCCGGGATTTTTTTCTGTGCTTGGGAACCACCTTAGTGGGCTCCATTGAAAGGGGCCCTCTCGGGGTTGCTTCCGACGTTTCCGAACTATTACCGGTACCATCATCAGGTCAGACTGAAGAGTAGATCAACTCGGGGTCCTATATGTACATGTATTACAAGATCTTGCCGGAAGCGAGTATAGTTGTTAGTTTCCGTAGCGACAAGAACTAAATTAGTCGTGTATTAATTATTAACAATTACATTATTAGTCATTACTTACCACTAGTACTCAAGTGGTTTGTAGTTACTAGTTTTGGACTGAACCAATCGTGAGGTTTATTGATCTCAGTGCTGTCGTTCTGCGTGCAGTGATATTCCGACCGGTGCGTCCGTTGGAAACGATCGGCAACAACCAGACAGAGAGAGAGAGAGAGAGAGAGAGAGAGAGAGAGAGAGAGAGAGAGAGAGAGAGAGAGAGAGAGAGAGAGAGAGAGAGAGAGAGAGAGACCAAGCCCAATGGTCGAAATGGGGGCTGATCGAGGGCATGCGCCAAAATATCGGGGCTAAACAGTTGGCTGATACTTGGATGATTTATTCCTGCACCAAAACGATCATTAAGGTACGGACTTACGTCCATTGATCTTTACATCAACGCGGTCGAGTTTCAGAAAATTGTCTCAACCACAAAATGGGCCCACCTGACTTTCTGGACTTGGGATTAGGCGCCCCGGGCAGCGAAGCTTCAACCGGCAACACCTGTCTCCACCCAAGATTTTGTTTTTTTTAGATTCTCATTTATCAATTTTTAGTACCGGTGTAGAAAAGAATTACATCCGAAATAAGCGCCGAGTGGGTCAGCAGACTTTACTAGAAAATAAATGACCGGAACTAGAATTATCACTAACTTCTGGTTGGATCGTGTAAGAACCATTTTTTCATTTTTTTTCAGCTTCAGTGGAAGGGTTTCTACCCTTTCCTCGTGGCCTTCCCGGGTGTTGTCCGGCATCGGACTTTTCCGAACTCACCGGTTACATCGTCAGGCTCCGACTGAAGAGTAGATCAACTTGGGCTCCTCTAAATTCACCTAGGTGGTTTGCCGTTAATCCTCATACGATTTTAACTTATTTTTTCCGAAGGGCACTGGAATAAACATTTATATAATTGAAAGTTATTGTTACAAAAAACAACACAATTATTGTGCACCGTATCGCATTATGTATTGCTATTATGATTCAATCAGGAATACAGGATTAGTCTAGAATTCGACGAATAAAAAGAAAATTCCCTAGGTTATTCGTTGGTGATTATTTTTACATGGAACAATACTAATGTAAACATTAATGACGCGTATTCCCTATGACAATGTATTTAATTCGTGGAAGAGAATACCGCCCTATGATTGTTTCGCGTTGTCTCAAAAGCAATCCTTTCTTAATGTAGGCTTTGTCTGTATGTTGAGTAACCACGAAACGTCGGACTTATTAAGCTCCGCGGCTAACCGCGAGGCTTAGCCTGCCGGATAGGTGGACCTTAGATTCGGGAGCCCGAAGAAAAATAAAAAGGGAAAGATGCGTGCTTTTTTTTATTTTCGAATGTCCCGCATCCCTCCCCACAGACCAGGATTAAGCCTCAGGGCGTTTTCGGTTAAGACCCCTGGTACACAAGAAAAAGGGGGATCGGGTGAGGAAGAAATTAAAAAAATGGAAAATGCAAGCTTTGTGCAAAAGCCTTCCGGCTGTATGCACAATTTGGGACCCGGAGGGAGGGAGGGAGGGAGGGAGAGAGATGGGTTAAAATGGGAATTTATTTCAGAGCGAGAGAGGTCATATTTTAATTGTCGGAATTCACGACGGCTCTGTCATACATTAAATACAGCCAACGATACGTTTCGATATCAGCCCCTCCCCCCAGCATTAATTTGTCGTCCATTAGAACAGGGAAACCCCCAGCAGAAACAAAATCCAAATGGGAAAACAGAACTACCGCCATCGATATAAAAGGAAAAAAATTATTTTATTTAAAACAGGTTAACGGTTCCACCAATGCGTAATTTATTCAATTCAATATCTCCGTTTTATTTTGGCACCGATATATTCCGTACCCCATCTAACTGCCCATGTGGATTTATGGGCCCCGAATGAATATCGCCCGGTACCGAGCAGCTTGGATCTAATCGAGAGCGAAACTTTCAGACATGCCGTCCAGAAGGTAAAATGAACTGATAAAACTTTGACTTCAATGAAAGATTTGTGCCTAGTTAAATTCGCGGCTCCCTCCCCGCTGACCAAGCGATAGCAAAATTGGGTATCGATATTATGTATCGCCTATTTTTATTTTAAATGGATTTTGTTCGTTTAATCGGTAATTGAACGGAGTTGCGAGATGAGGATAGTTGTCTCGAATCGGCATTCTGTAAGTGGTGAACAAACACGGCGCTCGTCCGGTTATTAATGACCGATCGGAGGCGGCGCATACAAACGAGGGCTCTCCTTCGTTTCGACCTTAGGCTTCCTTTTTCTTTTTCTTCTTCTTTTGCCCCAACCGCCCAACAGCCTTTTGTCCCGTGCTAATCATTCCATTGTTGACTCGGTTAGCCGGCCGTATATTATCTTTGAATGCTAAGCGACCGGATAGAGTCATTACCTGCGGGACACACAGAATAATTTGCGTTTTCTTCGATTTTGTTTTTTTACAGGACTTTTCGACTGTAGGTAAACACCCGGACAGGGTAGAGTGTCAAACAATGTTGGTCTCGGAGTTCATGCGGTGATGAAAATTGAAGAGTGTAAATCTCAACTTAAAGTTTCAAATCTCGGGCAGTGTTTACGCGACTTAACTAACAGATTTTAGCTACTTTTTCTAATCTAATAACTTGTTTTAGACATTAGCTAATGTAAGTCATGAAGGAAAATTTGATTCCACTACCTTGTCTAGTCATGAGCTAGACCTGGGTTTTGGCTTCTCACCATCGTCTGTAGAACTCTGTCGGTAATCTGCAATATGATGGTTGTTGAGATTATATAATTATATAATATTTTTTCTACGCCCGGCTTTTAGATCCTAAGTTAGACCACCGATGTAGAAAGTATATAGAATGTAGAATTGTATATACACTCGATGTTTCCTAAGTTAGATAGTTGCATTAGGGATACTACCCTGTCCCTTAAATTGATTCATTTGGATGACCGTGGTTCTTTTGATCGTATATCTTTGTTCGCTGGTATGTTGTTTTGTTAGATCGGTCTCGACCACCTACTGGAGTTGCCAGTGGTGCATCCTGTCTGCATAGTCACCGAGTGCAGATAGCATGCCCCGACATGCGTAAGTGACTCAACGCTCATTAACGCCGCCAACAGACTTTTAAAAAAATCCGAGTATACACCGAAATTTCAACCAATAAAAACCGAACTATGCGCGACTAGATCACAACTGGGCTACCATGTTGGAGGGGACCTCCAATCGACCGAAAGAACATTCGATATTCAAAACCTCAGCCCATTTACAATTCAAATTCTGGGCTAATTTAAAAATTCCCCTTCTAATATCATAAATACATTCACGGGTTCTAATCCATTACATCTTAATCTCCCTTGTCTATTACTTATTTTCATAAGCATTTCTTTTTTTTTTTTTATACATAAATTTAAGGGGGATTCGTCCGAATTCATCGTACAATTAGTGAGTTACAATTTCAAAACGACCTCTTCTCATTGAATCGGTTTAAATCTGCAATTAAATTCCCGGTCCACCACCGTGATTCGAACCCGAACCCCGAAACCTATATTTTGGCTATATCTACCCTTTCAATGAGAAAACTTTCAATATATCTACCGAAAACTAATGAGTATACAGGATTTGATACTCGAATTTATTTATGTGTAAATTTATTCCTAGTTTAAACACTATTGTTCGTCGAAAATCCACGGTCGTATTTACTTTTGTTCCATGAATGTTATAAATAGCGTGAATAGCGTGTTCCGGTAACGGATCGAACTCGAAAAGAATGCCGAAATGAAACTCTATACGAAGCACTATCCCATTGTTTGTCCTGCCGACGTCCCCCATCATTACTTTCCACGTAATGCCTACGCGATTAACGAAAGGTATCTCATTGTGGGGTTCCTCCTACGCCCCCGCCTCGAAGCCCGGGGCCAATCTAGATGAAGGCGATGGGTGGGCCTATGGCCCAATAATCAGCTTAGGTTAAAACGTTCGATAATTGTATTCATATTCGGGTCTTCGGGAATTGTATTCATATTCAAATTTCTCGTCGTCGCTGACATTTTGCCTGTTTTCAGCTCTCCGCCACCCCCAGTCCTGAACACGAACGGCTAAAAGTGCTCCAAAATAAGTTTGTACATTATGTCGCATAGAATATTATTTATTGACTCAATGACACATTAGCTCGGCGTTTCATAAGAGTCTCCTAAGTACTTAAAAACACAGTATAACCGAAGAATTAAATTAGCAATATTTTTAACACTGCAATAAGAAAATCAGGGATTTTCGGATATATGTTCGGGCAATTGAGTAACAGACTTGTTGGCTCATGTCAAACGCAAAATAAAAAACATTAGACTGATTGAGAACCGCACAAATCGGTTTAGGTATAATAAGTAGGTGGTAATAAGTAACGTGGTGTTATCAAAGATATTATCAATCGTGTTTTTGGTCCATTTTGTAGACCAGTTTTGGCATAGACGCCTTCGGCTCATAAAACAATTATGCACTACACTAATCAATATCGGTGGTGCGCAACGTACCTGTAACTCCGTCCCCCTAGGTGATAAAATAAATTGTTGGACCCCTCATTTTTCGCAACTATCCAATTTCACAATTACCGTCCCGATATTATAATTTATTCGATGGGATAAAATATATACCATACTACATATTACTCTTATATATCGAAATATATTTATTTGTTTGAAGTAGTAATAATTTTGATTCGACGGTTGGACGAGTGTGACGCCGATTTGATGCTTTTTTTGTTTGTTGGTATTCAAAAATGTTTGTAATAGCAGATAGGGGCTGGGCGGATTCCGCGTACGCCGACCCAATTTGCTCCCTTTGTGTGCCGGGATTAAAAAGCTCGGGGGTGGGGGGGTCCGCCCCCGAGACAAATGACCGTGTAGCGTAGTCAAAAACCAAGGGAACGCACAGCCGGCCCTCGTTTGTCACTGTCCGACCCCGCTACCTTCACCCTGACCCCGATACCGCACCCTCACCTCCTCCGCCCACCACTCCCGCCACCAAATTTATTCCTTTTGAACCGGCCGCTGAGTAAGTAATCCCGCCCCCGCCGCCCCCCTAACGGCCAGGATCCAGAGGCCGTGGATTCCGGTCGTTTCGATACATATGCTGAAATATCCCCCCGAGTTGAGTTTTTGCAATATCACGAGTCCACGAGAGGATTCGGTAAACCGTCGATCGCCATCTACCGGTAGCGGTTGTGGGGATATTTTTATGTTGTTTGAAAATTGAAACCAATTACATTTTAAAGGTTTTTAAATTAACCTAATAAATGTGTCGAACGACTTTATTATATTTTTAGCTCGCAGTATATTTCCATATTTGGAGCCGTTTGGGCCGGCCCGGTTTCGAGTCCCGAACTTTCCGAGTACAACACCGAACTAACTCAGATCCCGCGTGCAGCCCGCAGAACGGGCCCGCAAAGGAGAATGCAACGAGGGCGAAACTGTCGCGAACCGGCCGAGCGTATAAAATGTAGGACTTCTTTTTTGGGCCGAATATCAAAGACAAGGACAGCCCGTTGGGATAAGCGGGGAGATAATTGCGATAGGAAAGGAAGTGTCCGGGGGAAAGCTCTCCCGGCGTTAGATATAGCCCCGGGTCCCTTATTGGCAGTAAACAAAAAGGAGGGTGGCTTTTATTGCACCCGAGTAACCTCTCAGGGCCGCAAAACGGGAAAGAATGCGACTCCCAGGGACGTTTACCTCGGGCTCCAATTTTAACCCCGTCGGAGGAGGCGTGCGGGCGGGGGTAGTCCTAACGACGCCACGTCTCCCTCGTTAGGAGTGACATCGCAACCGCGTTTGGTCCTGTCCCTAACTTATATAGCCCTTTGAAGAGGGGTGAATGGGGGGGGGAGAAGTTCTCCTGGCCCTTCTCGACAATTGAATCTAACACTTTTCGAGCCTATAAATAGAAACGGCGCGTTTATAGTTGTCCAAGCGTGTCTACTTTTTCCATTTTGATCCATTCCTTAGGCATAATTTAAATATTTTTGGCGTCTATAAAAACATATTCGGTGATAGCAAATGTTCGTACCCGATTAGATTAAAAAGTGGTTTAGTCGATTTCTAAACGGAAACTTTGATCTTAACAATAAACGTGGCTCTGGGTGACTTTTGATACTGTCTTTATCCGCGATTTAGCGAATAATAATCCTCGGATTACCATTGAGGAGATTTCCGATAGGCTAAATGGAAATTCGACTGCATTTTTCACGATAACGCTGGACCGTATCGCTCGACAGACCGCAAAATCTTAGGAGTTCGAATGGCAAATCCTCCAGCACCCGATGTATTTCCCCGACCTCGCCACTTCAGATTTTTATCCGTTTTGTTCTCTGTAAAATCATCACTGTCTTAGGCTTTCAGCTTTTAACAAAAAATTCTTAAGACAAAATGGCGAAGAAACAGAGCCACAACCGAGGTAGGACACAAGATCTCTCGATGCTTATCTGCACACACAGAAAAAAGAATAAACTAAAATAAAAAAAAACTATCTTAGTGTTTTTTATTTCTGAATTGTGTATGATTTTCAGTCTTTTCAAGTCTCAGTAGGGAGTCACGAAGCTATCCGATATGGAAGATTTTGCTTCCAATAGCGTGGCTCCGAGAAGGCAGAACATTACAATAGAAGGAAGGATATTCAAAATCCTAAGTTTTCAAATTTAAGAACCGCCAGTTGCTGTGAGAATCGGGCCCCGGATCTAAGAGGTTTTTTAAGGCCTGAAATATTCAAGAAGTACACACGTATAGAGGTGTAGGGTCCCCTTCCCCGCTGGAGAATTCTCTATCGGGCCCGAGGGAATTGCTATCGACGTCCCGACGTCTTTTAAAGCAAAGTTTGGACCGGTGAACGGGTTCGAAAATTAGAGATGACCCGGTGGACGAAGACCGCTAAGAGGGACCCAACTCTGTAAATTGTTTAACGTATTCAGATATAAGGGTTTCTTCTACCGGATTACTTATTTTATACATTTTTCGAAATAATCTCACGTTTAAACCCGGCTAAGATTTCCATACATAGTTATACACAAGGGATAACTCTCTTGTTTGCGGTTTTAACTCTTTTATGCGTACTCGGTGTGCGCCTCGTCATTGTGCAGAGTGCAGATTTTCCCTGTGAATTCAAATTTTAATTAATTACGAAATATTAAATCCAATGCACTCATTAGAATGAAATTAATACCCACGCGTTCTCCCATAATAATACATATATGCGTATACACAGAGGTATAATATTCGGAATAATCATCTCCATACGTAATTTGGAATACCTGTTTTAGGGTCTGCGAGAGTTTGGAATACCGTAGTCTTCTCTCGCCCGTCTTTTCTTTGCTAGACCGGTTTCGACTGCCCGCTGTCCAGTCTGTTGCTCGTGGGGCATCCGGTCTGTCGACGAAGTGACTCACCGCCCTACTGAAAGAAAAGAGCTACTGAAATTGGCGAGCGGCCGACACCTAGCAAAATAAAATGCAGACGGAAGATCGAGAAAAATACGGTATCTCCTTTTTTTCTTTTTTTGCGGGACGAAGATGAGAAGACGCGGGAGGGGGTAAAAACGAACGGCGGGAATGAGCCCGCGATGAGGAGGAACGAATTGGCTGAACAGATTCAAATGTAAGGTTAATGAACCGGTCACGAGAGCGAAGCTTTCACACAAGCGCGGGAAGAGGGAACCAACTGAACAACTCCTCCGATACTAGCCATCCCGTTTGGCGTAAAGCAGCCGACACACACTTGAAAAAACTACAAATCACACAGAACAAATGCCTCCGTATAGCCCTCGACATACCCCCAAGAACACGAACGGAACACGTACACGACTTGGCCCAGACACCTAAACTGGACGAAATAATAGACCAAATAACGACCGAACACAGAGACAAACTCCAAATCCACCCAAATCCCCTGGCATCTTCCTCCCGGCTACCCCAAAGACCCCATTGGCCACCCAAAAGATGTACCACAAGGAGGAGGCTCCTCACGCCCAGCTAGATGACCCCCCGACCGAAGTGAAAGTGAAACAGTGTAGTGAAAGCTGTGGATGTGCCAGCTGAAGTGCCTATAGTGCATAGTGCTAACGACGGTATACGACCGGTCGTATACTGTCACCAGTGCCCCAGTGAGCAGTGCGCCGACATCGAGTTTCGCGAGCAGCGTAGTGAACCCAAGTAGCAAGTGCAAAGTGCAGTGCAAAGTGTGTGAGCGAATGTGTGTGTTTGTGCGAGTGAATGTAGAGAGTGTAGCCTAGGTCCTCGGGTTTTTATTGTGTATTTTCCCGACTAGCAAAACAACATCGTAAAAAAAAATTCATGTATAATGCATTATAATATTTAAGAATATACATGTAAAAAGGCCAATAGGCCGGAATACATACACTAATCAAAACTTGTTTATAGCGTTGTATCGTTGTAATATTGTATTTATAGTAATAAAAATTATTTGTATCTTGATACTAGCCATCGGTAGTTGCATTCAGTTGCGATACTACGACGCGTTCGCACCTCCTAACAGCCACTAGCGGAACACTCAATTTATTCAATCATTTCGAAATTTATCAGCTCGCCGCGATAATTTCACCGCGAATAGAAACGAAACGTGTTTTACAAACAGTATCGGGCTCAGTCAAAACTCGGCCCCCTTGGAGTTGGTCAATAATAAGCGCCATAAATTACATCATACTTTAATTGGTTGTCATAGAGCGAACGTCGGTCGAGCGGGGTCATGAGTACGGACCACACACAGTTCAGAGAGGCTTCCCATCGGCCAGCTCCAGTTTCTTATTCTTATTTCTAATTCATATTCCGTGTTCTGCCAGGACCCAAGGACGGTTGGGCCATCGTCCGTTTCAGTCTGTCTATCACCTGCGCCTGAGCAAATACGAGAGAAACATTTACTGCGTAAACTTTAAAAGAAAACGAAGTATCTACGAAACGCAAATTTGTTGTCAGAACAATAACTAAACACTTTTTAGAATTCACAATGCCCTTATAAGTACAGAGAGTGTAATATTTAATCTGACAGCCGAAGCCTTTGGAACTACATTTTGTTAACTACGTTTAATGACACTGCGATTTGATCACACGAATGTAATTTTGAAATGTCTAGTATGTAGATTCCACGCGAGTCCTCCACATTTATGTAATTCAATGAGAATTTTTATTTCTAGGCAACTGTTGTCATGACTGTTATGATTGTGATTATCGATGCTCATATTTTCTGCCCTACACTAATTTTCGCCTCTGAAGAACGAAACCACGCATTCCATTTGTAAACTACTCTTCTACTGTATAATTTACAAGCATACAATAGCATTTCGCATTCCTGATAGGCCACTGCTTCTTAAGAAATTAACTCAATTATTTCTTCATCCCCCCATTCTTT
The DNA here is from genome assembly GCA_019843655.1 of Lethocerus indicus. Lineage (NCBI taxonomy): Eukaryota > Metazoa > Arthropoda > Insecta > Hemiptera > Belostomatidae > Lethocerus > Lethocerus indicus. The sequence continues at coordinate 33,089,868 of JACDQD010000001.1, forward strand.
TTCTCAATATTTTCCCAATCGAAATACATTTTTTTTGGACTATCCAACTAAAATAAATATAAAGAAATAAAACAATAAATATGAATTATATAAAAAACTGCACACCATTATAGAAATGAAGACATAATTGAAATCAGTAATCACCATAAACGCGTCTGTAAAGAGTAAATGGAAGGGAAATTCCTAATTTTAATTATATGTATATAAACATATCCACTATATACAGAGTAATCACAAGACACAACGTGGAGTGTACTAGACAATTGTGACATGTTAATTCATAGGGAGCTTGTTAGGTTCTGCGAAGCGGTCGGTAACACTACCGTCAATATATATATATACATATATATTCCGCATATTATTTCTTTTATCCGCAGTGTTCTATACGGTACACTTAATACGGAAACAATTAACCGGCCGACTGTACTCCTTAAAAGTCTATCGGGTTGCCGCAACTTCGCGAGCTTCGCTAAGCCCGCGACTGGCGGCGGGGGTGAAGGATTCACTTGACTTTAATTAACTGCGGGGAGAGAAAAAAAAATTAAAACCGGAATTAGATTGGGAGTAATTTCACTCCATTACAATAAGCGGCATATTAATGCGCTGTCTGATCTAAGGTCATAGGAATTTTAACTTGGCTATAATTTGGGAGTACCGAAATGAAACCAAACAATATTAATATACCTCAGTATTAAATAAATATTGAAACCTTATAATCTAGGTAGTATCTTAAGATATATTCTTTTCTATATACAATTAAAGTCTTGGAATAGTAGCTTTAATATTAGAAAGACTAAACACTCTAGTATTGATTTATTACAAGATTAAAAATTAACACATAATGTTATTATATATATATATATATATATATATATATATCTGCCATTGATCATTATTACAGATGCTGGGATCATTATTTGTAGATGCTACCGAGGCAGAATATAAAAAATAAGCATTTTAAGGTATCAGCCGTTAGTATTCTGTCATTAAATCGCTGAGATACTTTCTGCTTGTCACAACTGTAATTGTCCCGATTGTGTGGATTATATGTGTTTTCAACAAGGGTTCTTCGTTTTGAGAATTCTTAAAAACGGTTATTTTTAAATCGACGAAAATATGACACCCTGCGCCACAATTAAAAATTAAAGTCAGCCCGAATTTATTTGCAGAATATTTTTTACTACTAAAATTTTGTCCCCAATCGTCGACTTAACCATCATCAGTAGAATTCCGTCCTTCTGCCAGTGACAGTGATGCTTCATTACTGTTTTCGCAAATGTCTCGATTCCTTTCGTTCAGGTTATTTTTGGGGAGGTAAATTTGGAAAAGGTTAGGCGAGTTTAATTTTCATTTATTTATTTCTACATATTTTAAATATTGAGAATTATATATTTTAAAATCCACTTATTATTCTTGGTGACTGTATAAATTCCTATCCAATTTTTACAAGCGGCTCTTAAACAAATAACAGAAACAAATATGAAGGATTTGAGGATGGTCAATTGCGAAGATAAAATAGTCTGTGTTTTATTATCATGAAACCGATCAAGCGAAAATAGATTCAATATACTCGATATTGATAGACAGGGAGTTAAACTAACAGCGACGCGGTTGCAATTACCGGCCTCGTCAAGTGCACTGGCCGCCAATCAAACGCGGATCCGAATCGCCTAATTCATTAAATTGATTCCAACAATTATTAGCCAACGTTGATCATCTTTTGGTTTAATCCATTCACGAGTTCGTATCGCTTCTGTGGCGAATGAATCGGTGAAAAACATTAAAAAGATTCTATTAAAAAGAAAAGAGTACGTAATTTTAAAAAATGATTAGATTCTTAGCAGTAGCTAATGATTAGAGAGTAAATACTCCAAAATTCTCAAAACTATACATACACTATATGTGTATATATATATATATATATATATATATATATATATATATATACAATGAAATTAAGGGAATATTCGTCAGTAAGGTCTAAGTTACAGATGGCGCATTCTGTTGGTAGTAATACTGAACTACCAAGTACTACAAACGCAATTGTTACATCTCCAGTCTTGGAATTTCCGTTACCACCCACATATTTGGCCGGTATGCCGGACATTTTTCGGCCTTTTCGCCGTCTTCGGTAGTATTCCGCCTGTAATTTAGCCATGTTACGCGCGTCAGCAGCAGATGAAGCATGCTGTCAGCCTGATGATTCCAAACCCACAACCGGCCCCGGAATTCGAAATTCGAAAAATAATTCTTTGGCGCATCCTCGACCAGTTTACGGCCCCGCGTCAATGAGTGTAGCATTCTGTTTACAAATAAAAATCACCTTTCGAGAACTATTTGCACGACCTATATTCTCAAACCTTTTACAATTCCGCAGCGGGGCTTTAACAATTCTGGGTTTTGAAAGTTTTTAAAACGATGAAAATGCAGAAATAGATAATTAGGTAGAAACCCAGGACTGTTGTTGACCAGGGGTCGGCACACTCCCTGACCGAAAGAGCAACTCCCCAAGTATGGAAATGTGCGGTACGCTAACAAAAATGAAATGAAATTTGTCTGGTAAATATATTGGATTCATATTGAGAAAACAAGATCTTGTAGCAGGTAGGTTTTAATTTTCACCAAAAATATGGTAGATTGATGATTTTCCAAACCATCACGGGCTATCCAAGTATGGTTGCTCTAAATATATATATATATATATATATATATATATATATATATATATATATATATATATATATACAGATACAACCGGAAAACACGGTCTCAATCCGGGGACGATCGAGGCACTTACTCGGCGGCCGGTTCGAAAACAAGTTCGCCAACCCTTGTTGTAAACTGACGTTATTCCAAACCCTCACAGGCTATCTAAGTATGATAACTTTATATATATATATATATATATATATATATATATCAATACAATCAGAATCCACGGTCTCTCAATCCAGGCCCTTACGAGCAGGCCAGATTCTTACTGGGCGGCTGGTTCAAAAAGAAATAACCACTTTATATATATATATATATATATATATATATATATATATATATATATTGATACTACCGGAATCCACGGAGGGAGAGAGGACGAGGGTGAAAGGGAGTGAGTGAGAGCTAGAATGAAGGAAGCGTAACAACAAACAAGAGCGGAAAGGGAGAGGGGCCGCACAGTCCATTAGAGGGGTCCTGATTTTTACGGCCCCCCCCGCTTAATCCCCGCCGCCCCCGCCCTAAAATATAGCCGATATCCATCTCAATCTGGCGAGCAACCCCTAGACCCGGCTAATCGCTCATTCCCGCCCCTCCTTAACACCCCCACAGTTCGGCCACAGCACCCAGACGGGTCCGCGACGATGAAAACCCACAGACCCATTCCCGGATGTTTCCAGTACAATTTCCTAGCCCTCCGTAGCCTTTCAATGGCTACCCTGAGGCTCTTTACCTCCAAACGGGGCATGCTCCCCTGCCAGTTAAAGAGCACCACTTGCAAAGACACAGATAGAAATGGCCATTGAGGTTTTCTTTTATTTACTGTACAATCAACTTTCATCGTTATAAGCACAAAAGGTTCGCGCTCATATTTTAATTTCTTATTTTTAATTTGTAATAAATAATAAATTTGGGAGAAGTTTTATTACAACTGCAATAATAATACAGAAATAAAATAGAGATAGTTCCGACCAAATGATGGTCTGCTGTGGGGGATCTTTTATCTATAAAAGCAATTATAAGAAATGTCATATATTAGCATTATGATTATATCATTATAAACTGACTTATTATAATTGAACGTTAACATCGTAGATTTCGTGTGTTTCTGTCTCCTCTCGCTGGTCTGGTCTTTTGCTAGACCGGTTTCGGCTGCTCGCCATCTTCAGTAGCGGTGTTAGTCATTTTTGGCACTTTGGATGTTTTTTGGGCATCCTCACTGCACTGTCACTGTCACTTGTACTGTGGTGGTTGTCTGTTTGTCGTGTATGTATATATATATATATATATATATATGTGCGTGTGTGTCTGTGTTTGTCTTGTTATTGTGTTTTTGGGGATGTTATTTGTCTTATTTGGTTTGGGAGGGATTTTGTACAAGTGCACAAGTAATAGTATAAGTGACAGTGACAGTGCAGTGAGGATGCCAAAAAAACATCCTAAGTGCCAAAAGTAACTAACACCGCTACTGAAGATGGCGAGCAGCCGAAACCGGTCTAGCAAAAGACCAGACCAGCGAGGGGAGACAGAAACACGGAAATTTACGGTATTCCAAACCGCAGACCACAAAACAGGTATTTTAAACTAAACTTTAATAATTTATCGAAAAAACAGGATCTGAAAGGAGGCACATGCAAAAACCTTCAACATGTAAAACAGAAAAAAATTATAAAAAAACCTATAGCTTAAAAAATTGGCTAAATGAAAAAAATTATTAAATAATAATAATACAAAAAACCGATACAGTATTTATTAATATTAAAAGCAAATAACATAATAGAAACATATATGCATAAAACACATTTCTGTACTCTGCTGCACATATGCTCACATATTCTTCCTCAAGCCATCCTCTTACATATCTGCTGTTTCCATATATGTGATCCTTAAATTACAGCTCATGTATTATCACTATTAAACATTAATACAAAATATATATATATATATATATATATATATATATATATATATATATATATATATGACACATTACATCAATATCATCTCTCACACTTAAACATCCACACTTAAAATAGACCCCACATTAACTGATATACATAGACTCATATACTCATCACACAAACCACACAATAGTACATTTTTTTAAATTTCCATAAATAATAACCTTTGAATAAATCTAAAAATAAATGCTGCCTATAATTTGTCATAAATGGTTTTTTTCAAAAGGTACTATAACTTCTATTTAACCATCGCCTAAGAAATACATTAATTATAAAATAATACTGATTATCAACAAGAATTATTTTTGTCTATAAAAAAATAAACATATAATTAATTCCTTATACTCACGGATAACTGACTGGTAATACATTCACCTTCTGCATACATCTTACAGGTATATTATAGAATGAAACAGCTTAGCTTTTCAATTATATATATATATATATATATATATATATATATATATATATATATAATAACTGAGTTTGAGTATTAAATAAAAACATTGAATAGCAGTATTTTAAATGCATTTTTTATATAATTTATATTATCATTAATTATATTATTAATACATGTTTTACCAAAGCATATATACATGCCATGTATGTATCATAATGGTATGCATTGGTACAAATGCACCAGCCACAAAGGATTCCTGGAGTTCTATAATAGGTTGATGAGAATTGTATGTGGTAAAATAAATACAACTTGATTTTCTTATAACATTTTATATAAATATTTGAAACTAATAAACAATTAATAAATTATTGGACCTAAGTTTACAACAGGGGTACAGTTTTTCATAAACTTCGAAGACTTAGTACCCTTTTCAACTCAACTACTTCTTCTTCTGTTATAAATTCGGAAAAAATAAATAATAAAAAAGGTAAATAAAATGAATAGCTTATCTATATCCAAACTCCTCCAATACAAGTAACTATTTCATTGTAAAATGATTATTTCATCTTCAGTTTACAAAATATTAAAATTCTAGCTGACGGACAGTTTATTCAAACACAATTCAGTCCTCATCTTCCTTCTACTCGGACATTATTATTACCGAAAATAATGAAATTGGCCTCTAAGCCTTGGGGGTAGTCCTCCTTTCACCCTCGGTGTGCTGAAGGATAGTATTACTTGCACTCGCAAGGCGTTTGGTGTTTTGAGGGATAGTATAACCTGGTAACGATAGCAAAATTCCATTGACGGGGTTGGGGAAATATATATTTTCTGTGCAACACGTTAATTCTATGGCAGTCTCTCAGTTTGCACCTGGTAGAGTTCATAGAAGCTTTTAAGCACATGAATCAGCGGCTCCGCTCCGTTCACGGTGGGTTACAGTCGAATCCGAACATTTTGACTAGTGAAATGGGTTTTCTTTTCTGCACGGTTCCTCTACGCGGCGGACAGGGTGGTAGGGTACTTCGCCCTGGAACCTGTGTAAACGCGTTACTAAAGCAAATTAGCCGACTTATAAATAGCGATTCCTTTCTCAGCATTCAGTTACCGGGATGTATTTCAAGCTTATATCAACTTTTCCACGTCCTCCGTATGCATCCGGATTTTGTGGCAGCCGGACTTCAAGTGGAGTGTGCTGAACACACGAGCTCCCGCCATTCTATCCTTTCCATGTACAGAACTCCCATTGAGTAATGGAATTTAATGTATAAAACTGAAAATAAGCATAAAAAGTACGCGAAATATTTAACATTTAAAAATATAAAAAAAATAAAGACTGTAAAATACTTTCTCATTTTATCAGTCAGGAAAAATATCAATTTTAGTCCAGGAATAATACAGACACATAATAACAAATAAAGTCATTCCAAGTACATATATAACCAGTTATGGTAATACTATGGAACTAATCATAATTACATCATATAGTACTGTAAATTTCTTCGCTATTGATAACAAGGGATAGTGCTTCGATAACGTTAAATGTGAAAGTAAGTCTGATATTAAATAGGGCGCAAATTTGCAAACAAGCGCGCAAAATCATGGTGCTCACTTGGCCTACGACTATATTTCATTTCTGATAAACATGATACATATAAAATAAGACAACATCAAGGGTAAGTTGGAAAAATCTTGAAAAAACGATAAAGGAATGTGCTCTTCATCTCAGTGCGTTCAAACACGTGAAAAAGTGAAGTCAATTAGCATTAAATTATCACTATGTAATGTTTAAAACGAAATTGTATAAAAACGTGTTTAATTCTATTAATTTTGATATACAATACGTCTTTATATCACATCTAAACATATCAGTTTAATAGGCATCACAAACAGTTTATATCCTATATAAATCAATTCTATAGGATCCAATTATAAAATATTCGGTTGATTTGCTGGACCTAAAAATCGCGGACCTGCAGAGGGGGGTTCAAACGGTTGTTCTTCTCGCAATGTTACGCGATACCGCCTCCTTCCGCTCACGGATACAAATTCAAATTGTTTCTCTGGGTCCTACTCATAATTGCGACACGAATGCACAGTTCAATTATTTGTCCGTTGCCCAGATTGATGAGCCTGACGTCGGGGCCGCCTTCCGAATTGCCGACTATCATTACCTCTTCGACCGTTTCCTCGGCATCTTCATCTGCATCTTCACTGGCATTTTCTTCGTTTCCATGATCGTCATGGCCTTCGATGTGATCCAGAATGTAACCAGGGATGCGTCCTAGGCGGAAGAATCATTGCTACAAACTACTACCTTAAGTAATAAGTGAATGGAGGTTGTAAGTTTAACAAGGAGTATTATATTAAAGAAAATGGAAAAGATAAATCCGCTCTAACAGGCTTCTTTGCAATATCAAATGTTCAGGATAATAATATTGTTCCTATTTTTAGACAGGATTTTTAGAGGAGATTTTTTTGTTCCTATACTCTGTCCAGTTGTAAAAAGTGTAAAAAGATGTAAAATAGACGGTAGTTACAGAATTATCCCCAACAGTGTTACGGATGATATCGAAAATGTCTTAAGATCGAATTGACGAGAGGGTAGTCAGAAAATTTCAATGCAGAAACGGTAGATTATCACGTCAACTCTAATGTAAATTGAGTAAAAGTAGGATAAAAAAATATATAAAGCTAATACTTACTTTCCCTCGAAACAACTACCTCCAGCGGCATGATTGAAATCAACATATTGTCTTGAAGTTGGATACGAATTGGTTCCCAGTTACCTGCAAGGAACACTGTGGATCTAATTATACAATTATGCCATCAGTTCTAATGATTTTTTCGATTGTTTACAATCATGATATTTATTGTTTGCTGGTGTACAAAACTGACAAGTTGTATACAATTAGAAATGAAAATGTGAAATCGTCGATAAACATTAAAAAAATGATGAAACGATTTATTTGGGCGCATAACAGTTAAAACCTAATTGCACCCATAAAAATAAATAACGAAAAAAATAATTCAATAATTTATTTACCGGAAGTTTTAAATTTTGAATAAAGTACTTATTTCAACAGGGAACACTCAGTTTCGTGTAAAATATCTTCCATGAAATATTTGCTCATAAAGAATTTGAAAGAAGGTACGGAATATACCAAGAAAGAGCACGCGGCAAAATTATACTCAAATTTGAAACACGAAAGAGTTTCAATCTCTCTCAGATGCCCAAAAGAAACTGAACGTTGAATTTGATTATTAAAAAGTGAATTTTATCAACGACATTGTAAAAACAAATTTTCACAACTCCTCCGATCTTCTCTCTCCACTCAACGATTTGGTCTAATGCTAGCCGGGGCGCTTAAAGGCATCAAATCCACAGGGTTTCATCAAATCAAGTCGCCCAAAAATAGTGCATCAGTTCACGCGCGTGAACTGAGCAAGCGCGTCCACGCGTCCACGGTCCAGAAGATAATCGCGGAGGAAGGAAATAGATAAATGACGAATACCAGGGTTTGCTTGTAACGGTTGGGTGGATAACGATGGCTCTCCCTCTATCCGACCGCCGTCCTCCGCTGATTTCTGTTCGGCCGCTTCTTGGACTATATCTTCATCACTCTCCTGGACTGTGTCTCTTTCTGAATCCGTTCTATCCATCTCGTCACTGAGTAACGCTGATCCAACTGGTAGAAAGCAAGAATAAAAATTGAAAAAATGTCACGAAATTCCTGTGTCGCACAGCCCAAACTTTCCAAAAGATTCAGACAATAAAACATAAATTCGATTGGCGCCAAAAAGAGAAAACACAAATTGAGATACAGTGCGAAAGGCGGAATTCCGTTCAAGACGGAATATCATTTAATACGAAATAATACAACGGTCCACGCAAACTGCTGCGTATTTTCATGCATTTTTTTCTCCGACACGAAACGAAAATCGCTTAACACGAAAAGATTTCACTCCAGAGACTGAAAAATATAAGGAAAACAACAGACCCTCAGGCGACATTTAAGAGGTGTTCGAAAGGAGAGGTGTTTTCACACGTTTCTTAGAAAGGAGCCTAGCTAACTTGGCTTCTAAATAACCTCCGAATAGCCCGTAACAGGCGCCAATTTTGTTCTTTCACCCTCCACCCCACATTTTGTATTAAATTTCATTAGTTGCTTACTAGATGGGGAAGGTTCGGTGCTCGAAACTTCAGACGTATGGACTGTTTGTGGGTCATCGGGGTGAGCTGCAACACGATTTGGAAATCAAATATTGTATACAGAAGTGCTACTCATATATACTTGGTGATTGCACACGAAATAACTCAGTATTATAATGTTGAACGCTAATTGAAAAGAATCAACGAAAACATAAGAACAAGAACGTAACTTTTATCCAATTTTCAATTAAAGGAAAATGCTGATACTCGTACTGAACCTGAGAAAGTATAATAAAACTTTGTATTTTATATAAATAAAATTTTCTAAAATTAATCAGATTGAATTTGGCATAATGAAAAACTCAGGATGGGTTTTCTCAAGCACGTTGTTCTCTTCTATGATATCGGCTAAAATTTAAAAATCTTATATTCTTCTCTTAAAAATAATCATTAACAGATCTATAGCACAATCCATTCAACGCATACGGTTGTATATGAATCAAACTCTGATCGACGATACATAATTCAATAAACGGACATAGACAAGTTTAAAAATAAATTGTTTAAAAATTATAATATATATATATATATATACACATATAATATAAAAATTATATATATGTGTATATTATACATACTATATACAATATATACGTATATTATATGTATATATAAGTTACGATGGTCGGTACGACAACGCAATTTTTTAAAATAGAAATAATTTATTCGTACAAGTAAAATACAACTGAATTAGACTGAATCTTACAGAGCTATTCAACTGGATAAGCTACGAGATAAACAGTACGACTCTCTAGAACACACTGGCGGGCCTCAGCCCGGCTCACATTATATCATTCAAATCAGACAAAGGGCTCTGTCGAATCTTCATGTTTATGTTTAGGAGCCTTTAATCTATGGGGACTTCTCCTTCGACCCATGACTCCTCCCCCCAGATTCGACAAACCCCTTTTACTTAACTATTTAAAAAATCTTATTTAGACTTCAACTTAAATACTACGGTCCGGGTATATAGGATTTCTACTTCTTTGTTCCCTAACTATTTACATTTCCGACGATCGAGACCGGGAATTCGTCCGCGAACTATTCCCTTTATTCCGCGCTCCCCGAGTTGCCGCGGAACTCGATCGCCGACCTTTATCCCGAACCTCTACAGTCTCCGAGAAGCGCACCCGCTTCTTCGCCGGGGTCCTCAACTCGTTGAGGTGGGCGGTCGCGCGTCGACCTGTGGGGTTGTCGGCCCTCTCAAGCCGTACCCGGTACGGTCCCAGAGACGTGCGTCCGTCTCCTGGGCCGACAGGCGCTCTTTCAGAAAACCACATCACCCGCGCGTATCCCCTCCAGTAAATTTCCCTCTGTTTCAACGTTTTTTCTTGTTCAATTCTGTCCGACACGCCCGCCCGTGCCGAGAGGGAAACCGCTAAATCGTGCGGGGTCTGACCCGTCGTGGAATGAATACTGTAATTGTAAGCTAGCACAGCCCGAGCCATCGCAGCAGTGCCTTTCAAATTTTATCCAATTTTAATAAATTTAAGTGTTCCGCGAGGGTCCCGTGTAGTCGCTCGATCATCCCGTGGGACTGCGGATGTCGCAGTGTTGTACAGTGCCAGCCAATACCTAATTGTTTCAGTGTATCCCTGAGACGCTTGTTGTCGAATTCACGGCCCTTATCCATAATTAATATTTTTATTCCTTCAGTTCCTTTTCATTCCTTCGGTTTTATTCCTTATTCGCCGGGCGTAGGCTAGGCGTGAGTACTCATCAATCGTTCTGAGATACTTTTCCTTTGCCCAGAAGAACACGTCTATTTGTACTCTTAAACCCGGCTCTGTCGGGGTCGGCGTAACCATCTGAGGGGCTTCGACGGGTTTCCTGACGTATTTCACCTGGTTACAAATTCGGCACGCCACCATAATTTCTTTAATGGTTCCCAACATATTGGGCCAATAGTATTCCCGCTTCATATGTTCTAGGGTCTCTATTTCTCTCCTGTGGTTAGTTATCCCGGTATGGTACTGATTAAGGAATTCTCTCTGCCGTGATTCGCTCTTAACTGTTTCCACCTTCCTGTCGCAGACTAGCTGGCGGTACATTCCTAGGTACCGGCATTTCCCTTATTGCTCTGATCTTGTCCGCATTCGGACTCACTCCCGAGGCCGTAATCTCGTGTCCCATGAACTTAATCTTGTTCGTTGCCAACGTTGTCTTGTCGTCTCAAACAACTTCCCGAGGTGGTGCTCGTGGTCTTTTATTGTCTTACTGAAAACCACGATATCATCCATGTATATCTGGACGCACCCCTCATCTAATCCTTCGAGAAATTCGTCCATTAATCGCTGAAAGGTCGCTAGGGCATTCTTTAACCCGAACGGCATCCGTAGGAACTCGTAGTGTCCGCGCTCTAAACTAAAGGCCGTTGTCTCTACATCCTCCGGATGCATTCGTATCTGATGATACCCGGACTTTAGGTCGAGCGTACTGAACACCCGATCTCCCGCCATTCTATCCAGCATCTCTTCCAAGCGGGGCAGTGGGTACCTTTCCAGCCTAGTCCTACTATTCAATTCTCTGTAATCCACAACGACTCTGTACTTCTGTACTCCATCTGCCCCCAGTTTCTTGGGAACTATGCCCCAATGCCGACCCATATGCCGTCGCGGCTTCTGCTCCCACTCTGTTTCGCTAGAAGACCCTGTAAAAGAGGACTTTGCATTCTTTAATTCTTTGGTTAGGTCTGCCCGCCGTTTTGATCGTATCATGGACGAGCAGTCCATGGGTTCTCCCCAAGAGGCCGCCGCGTAGGAGGTTGGTTGCCGGAACCGCGACCGCATCATGTAGGGGCATTCCCTGGCATTCCTCTCTGCACTCCCAGCACAGTTGGACTCGCGGCTTGCGGTTCAACCTCTCCTGCGTCCGATGGTTAGGGTTCCCGGGTCCCTGCCAGCGGCCGTTCCTCCCGATAAGCAGTTGTCGGTCGCGGCCCGTGTGGCCACCGCTCTCCCGGTGTCGCTGCCTGTCCTTCCTGGACACTACTTCTGTCCAGCAGCGCCTTTCCTCCCCCTCGGCACGGAACGCCTCCAGTGCGTCGTTGAAGCCCGTCCGCCCGGACGGGGTCGCCTGTATAATCTTTGCCAGGTCGCGGGGCATGTTGCTGGCCAACAATTGCTTGGTTAATTCAATCAAGGTTACCTGAGTCTGATCTCTTCGTTCTGTCCCCTCGACCGCTGACCCGATCTCCTCCAGTGCGGGCCTCACTTCTTCCATAACGCGAATGGCGAATGCGAGTTGCCCTTCGCCTTGATCTCTCTCCAGCTTCACGATGCGGGCCCACCTACGCCATATGGAGGCCCGCTCCCCTGCGTAGTGCTCCTTCAACCGGTCGCGTACCTCTATCCAGGGCTGTTGTACACTTAGGCCGATCTTCCTGAGGACCGATCGATCGATCCTCCCGATTAGTTCCTCCACTAAGGGTTCGCATGGTTCTGGCGGCAACCGGTCGTCGAAAATTTCTTTATGCAGCCCGTCCGCTTTTGCTAGCCAGTCTGTCAGGTCCTTGGCGCGGCCCTCGAATGGCCACAGGTTCCCGATCCGGGTCACCAGGTAGGACGTACGATGATTCTGTGCAGCCATCCATGCTGCTGACGTCACCGGATCGAGCGTTACCCGTTCTGTAGGTTGCGCCATTCCTTCTTGTTCCTCGTCGGGTTCCACGACTAGCGTCACCGGCTTAACTACCGTTTTCTTCGCCTTGACGACTTAACGCGAATAAGTAAGAGAGAAAGAGAACGAAAAAAACAAATTCAGGTACTATTCACAACTCCCGGGTTTCGGCACCAGTTACGATGGTCGGTAAGACAACGCAATTTTTAAAAATAAAAATAATTCATTCGTACAAGTAAAATACAACTGAATTAGACTGAATCTTACAGAGCTATTCAACTGGATAAGTTACGAGATAAACAGTACGACTCTCTAGAACACACTGGCGGGCCTCAGCCCGGCTCACATTATATCATTCAAATCAGACAAAGGGCTCTGTCGAATCTTCATGTTTATGTTTAGGAGCCTTTAATCTATGGGGACTTCTCCTTCGACCCATGACATATATATATATATATATATATATATATATATATATATATATACAGAATTAATAGAACTGAAGTCATTTGAGATTTTAACGTCTTACCCATAGAAAATAAATATCTCTCTCTCTCTCTCTCTCCCTCCACGACCACTAAAATCTCCCTCCCTCATTCAAACTCAATCTACCTCTCATACTCCCCCGATCGCTTTCTCTTTCACCTCACTCAAACACCGCTATCCCTCCTACGCTCTTCATCACATCCCCTCTTATCCATCTTTCTTTCTTTCACATTTAAATTAGGGTTCACTTAGAAGATTTTACAATTTCTACAGCGATTAATTAAAATATTAATACGGATAAGTAGTGAGTGACGCTATACCCTAACTTGAAAACGTATAGATGAATCCAAAAGGGACAAAAAAAAATATATCACTGCCAAAATACTCACAAGGCCACTAAAATACAACTCTCCCCCAATCACTGAAACTCACTTTAAAACACTCTTCTCCCTACACTAGAATACACCTCTCCCACTCAGAGCTCACTCCAGACTCTTTATCACTCCCATTCAACGGACGCGAGACGGCAAAAGTGATTTTTTTTTGTAACAATTGAGACCCGCGAATACTTCATAAGGCCAGAGATCCTTAATCAACTGCACTGAATCACTCACTACTAAATTACAACCGACAACTACTATATAAGATAATGGTGGAGGGGAGCCCGGCCATATCGAAACCACCCCCCACCCCAACATAAGAAACCAATACGGATCCGATCAAATCTCAGGAATATTTCGCGGCGAAATCTGTTATGAAATTATATATATATATATATATATATATATATATATATATATATATATATATATATCTCAAGTTGTATCTTGAAACCATTTTATTATAATTTCCTCTGATAAATAACTGACAAATTAATGAGACAGGAATCGGAACATAACCATTGCAGAAATAGTAAACAAAACCATATCAGCGCATTCAACTTTAGGGTGGGTTCGTAGCTAAATAAAGTATAAAAATTTTAGTCGCGACTATATTAAAGGAAAAGAGAACAAAGGTTCTGTTTGGAAGCAGCTTTGTCCATTGTTGGTTGACGCTCAGATCTCATACAACCTCCTTATCGGATTGATTGTTAGAGAGACCAGTGATTGGAACAAGGGGGCTTCCAATGGATTGAGATATACTTAGCACCGAACAATGCGATACACTATTCCCTTAGATTCCGCCTAAATTCCTACTATAATAGGACTGGTCTTATCACACGACTGTAACTGTAATATCGTTTCCACAATTAATTCATTCATTCGCCTATATACATTGCCACACAACCCCCGCATTTCTATGAAGATGCTAAAGTAGCGAGTAAATCTCTTAGTTTAAAACTGAAGAACCTCAACTATATTTTACAAATATGATAAAATTATTATAATTAATCTTGGGCAAGAGAAAAGTTTAGAAAGTCCAATATTTAATTCATGTTTAATTCAATTCATTAGTAAGAATTATTTTTTAAAGTTATACTACCTATTACCTGAAGGTTGGGAAGTCAGAGTGTTGTCAATCCGTCCTTACTACTACTATTTACTTTTAATGGCTGGAACAAAACCAAGCGAGTATTTCAGCTTGTGGTTTAGTTAGAAAGTAAAATCTGGGCGTGGCATGTAAAAAAAGGAAGAAAAACTATTTTCAATGCCACCGAATTACCTACATTCCCCCCCTCCCCCTCAGAAAACCCCCTAAGGTGCGATTGTATGTAAGTATATATTGAACAGTCAATTATACTGTTTCCGGTATCTGTCGTTATTTATTTATTATAGAGCAAAAATAAGAACAAAACCTGTGCTATGCTGAATGATAACGCAAACACGTGATTGTAAAAACGTCAGCCTGAAAATAAGGAGTGTTCCTGTTGTAGTTTTCGAGGTGAAAAAAATTCAGCAACAAAAGAACAGCTGCTGGCGTTTCCGCTTCGAATGGTTTTTTTGGGTTACTTGGAATGGATTTTTCAAAAGTCGAAAGAGAATTAAACGACCGGTCGTATACTGTCACCAGTGCCCCAGTGAGCAGTGCACCCAATCAGTGTAGTGAACCCAAGTGCAAAGTGCGTGAGTGAAAGTATATGTCTGCGCGAGTGAAGTGCTGAGTGAGTGAAGTTCTCGGTTGTTTATTGTAAATTTTCCCGATTATTACACCAATATTGTAAACAATTCAAGAATAATGTATCACAATATTTAACCATATATACGTAGAAAGGTCCGTAGGCCGGAATGCATGTACGAATCATTATTTGTATATCGTTTTTATCGATATCATATTTGTATTTATAGAAAAATAAAATGATTTGTGTCTTGTACTTCGATTCTGAAGATGGTGAACTCAAAGGCGTAAACAGTTGGCGGGTGGCGACCGGACGTCGTGTATAAGCCCGAGCCCAGGACATAGAAGTATAAATGCCGGCGCCGATACGTTGTTTATATTATCAAAGTTTTGTATATATGTATATAGCCTGAATCACATCTGAACGATTCAGAACGAGGTTGGCGATCAGGCGGACTTTTTAGAGCTCAATTCTACCGCGCATAATTTCTTTGCTTTGAATTTTACAATTATTATATGAAACTATATTTTTATTTCGTAACACCAATTGCAATAACATAACTTATAATATAAATTCAGAGTGATATTCGCAGGTTACCCTGAATTGATGTGTTATATCCCATTTTAATAAATATTTTCTGCGATTTCCTGTGACTCGAACCGCTACAGTAGTGCCGTTCTAATTCCACTTTTATTCCTAATTGGCCGGGCGTAGGCTAGGCGTGAGTACTCGTCAATCGCTGTGAGATACTTTTCCTTTTCCCAGAAGAACACGTCTATCTGTACTCTTAAACCCGGCTCTGTCGGGGTCGGCGTAACCATCCGTGGGGCTTCTAATGGTTTCCTACATATTTTACTTGGTTGCAGACCGCGCACGCCCCGACAATTTCTCTAATCGTTCCCAACATGTTAGGCCAATAGTACTCGCGTTTTAAATAATCCAGGGTTTCCTTTTCCCCTCTATGATTCGTAATGCCGGTATGGTAATTATCCACAATTTCTCTTTGCCGCGTTTCCAACTATTCCCCTTATTCCGCGCTCCCCGAATTGCCGCGGTACTCGATCGCGGTATGCCGCAGCGATATATATATATATATATATATATATATATATATATATATATATATATATATATATATAGAATATATACATGTTTAATTTATTATTATATTTATTTTATATAATATATAGATATATAAGAGCGCAATAAATAAGTTATATAAGTATTAGATTCTTGGGTGCTCTAAGTATTGAAGCGTTTTGTACTTACTCTAGTAAAATAAATTTTTTTTCAAAATCATTTTTTAAAAATACATTTTACTTGCGTATTTCTAGTACGAGCATAGTGTACACGTTTCAATGCAAACGGGGGGCAGTAAAATGTAGGCTCAGTGTCAATAACGACAAGTCCATAATTGGGAGAGCAAATCAAAGGTCCCGGATATTTCCGGCGGGGCAAAACAACAAACACTCGACTGGGAACGCCTCCTCCCCTCATACAATAAAATAATGCTATCACCCCCTCAAACTCCATTAATGAATGCCCTACGCGTTATTGGACGAGAGAGGCACTGGCGAGCCCCTCCTGTGGTTTGGGAGGGGCGGCGGCGGGTGGCCTACTTGACAACGCTCGCCCTACTTAACTGTAAGCTGAAAGTTACTGACTTAACGAAGTATTCCGACTGGACTCGAATCCCCGATTAAAGACTCTAACCAATATCGCTACGATGAAAAATCGAAAATTTTTGAAATTTCAAAAATGTCCGCCGATTTGTCCCAAACTCGGTCAACAGCGGCCTCAATGTGAGCTACATTCCCTCTTAAAAATTAAAACTGATCTTTCAATATAATATTCGAGTTGACTTAGTCCACTAGGGTATCAATTAAGCTCCCAGTAAGGGGTAATTGTAGTAGTTTGAAGTTTCAAAACCGTATGCTGAGTGGAAAGCCTAATTTTATTTCCACTTATGCAAATCATTCACCAGGAGGTATGATACGATTTTAATAATAATAATTTTAATTTTTTTAGTATATTGATGTAATAGTGTTTTTTGGGTGGGGGGCGGACCTCGCAAACATGCCTCTAAAGATAAGGGCTTCAAATATAGATAAAGAGCGGTGTGGGGAAGATGGGGGGAATGCGGTGTTTAAAATTTCATGCAGTCGAGGCGGTGCCCCCTAATTGACACCGCTCCTATGCCTGTACATTTCAAAATTTTAAAACCCTTCTCCTGTCTCCCTTTTTGGGTAAAAGCGGACCCTTTTCTCTCTTTTTGCAGGGAAATAAAAAACGAAAGAGATTTTTATTTTTTCCCTTTGGCGTGTCCCAGGCATTCGCCTATGTCCGCTATTTAATTTTTGCCTTCCTTCCAATATTATTAAGGTGGGCCACGCATTTTTATTTATTTAATGGCACTATGCCGCTTTAGTTTATTTATTCTACTAATACTAATCATTTTTTTTATTATCGCGAATCCTGTATCAAGGACCCTCTAATACTGTGAGGTAATACCTGCTAAAACGAGGTTCTTCCAACAGTATTAGGCGATCCTACCTAAAGAAATTTTTCTTTTTTTCTGATGTTCTATCGCCAACTTTGCACTGACGTGTGTCAGTTAGGTGTAGGAGTTAGGTGTTCCCGTATTCATTTAAATGATGTTGACTTTAGTAATCAATTCAACTGGTATCAAAAGAGGTTGTTCAAAGAAATACAGGTTTCAAATTATTCCGTCGAAGGTAAACCCGTACGTTTTCAACGAACTCAATTATGAGATATATTATGTTTTTTTGGAATTTTGAGGATAAATAGAGGCACGTCGGTGGGATAGTAAAGGAAAGGATTTAGCCTGTTGACAGTTTTAGAGGGGCAGTATCTTCTGACTAGGGCTGTGACATTACCGCCGCCGTCCCCGTCCAATATCACGCCGACTCTAAACTGAATTTCACCACCCCGGGGCAAGAAAATATTCCCGGCGCAATAAGCCCGTCAAACTGTAATAAATTCCCGAGGTATTTAATATATTAAATGCCTGGCGCTCCTTGCCCCCGTCCCCCCTCCCTACCGACTAACGCCGCCGCCCCCAATTTAACAGTTCCTACCGGTTTCGGTTGTAATGAAACGCCCCGGCTGGAAATATTTAAAGCATTCCGAGGTTTTTCTCTCTCTCCCCCCCCCTCACAACCCCCCTCTCTCTCCCTATCTCTATCTCTCTCGCCCCGTTTCCGGTTTTCCGCAGTCGGGCTTTCCGACGGGCCGTTGATTAATTAAATAGCGGGCGGACACCGAACTTCCCCCCCCCCCATCATACAATTAGAGGTCGAAAAATAGTAAAAATTAAAATCGCTATCGCTCTACATTTTCCACTTTTTGTAGCCGTTTAATTGAATAAGCGTAGTTACATTGATGTTCAACTTGGAAATTTCGAATATGGCGCCGTGAAAATGAGAAAACCAAAATAAGAAAAAATGTAAGATCAATTTTTAAGCTCACTCTCTTTTTTGGGCCACAAAGAAATGTAACATTAAAAACTTTTCCTCATATTAACGGAACAAAATCTTAATTTGAGTCTTAATTTAAGTTTTTATAATGCAGATCCGATGCCTCAGCTTCCAGAGGAATTGAACCAGACCTCGGCCAAGAATGATAATAATAGGTATTTGATATTTATTTAATTAATAATTATTATTTAAGAAAAATAAATGAATTTATTCCTCGATGGCAAAAATTTGTTGACTCAACTGGTTCTTTAATTAATAAAGTTCAGTTTAAGTCAAGTCATATAATTTCAAATCCTGCAGTATTTAATAATAATTGTTAATTGTAATATTATTTCATTGTCCCCCTACCCACCAGCATTTCCTTGAGGCGGGCCACTTCCTTGCACGTTCCTACTCGAGTCCTAAGGGGGGGGGGGGGAGAGTTGTTTAGTGGAATACTTTCAGGCATAAAATGTGTATATTGTTCTGTTCCGAATCGTGGAAAGGAGGAGAGACGTCCGTAGAGGTGCCGATGGAGGGGGAAGCGAGGGCGTGCCAACTCCTCTGTTGGCAACCTCAGAGCTCGTCCCCCCACCCCCAACCCCAACCCCATACAACTTTGCATAGGCAATTCGGGAGATCCCGATCAACGCGGAGAAGTTTTAAAGGCACACTTTAGATCTGTCAGGGAAGTTTCCGACGGGGGAAAAAATTATCCCGACAGTACGAATTGAAACAATAGTATTATTCTAATCTAAAATATATTTTCCCTAAGTAAATCCATAATAAACATATTATAAATAATACATTACAAGAAATAACTTTATTCTAAATGTTATTTTGCAAGTATTCAATATTCCCATTCCCGATATATAATCTCGACTATCGATATCGGTCGAATGTATTATTAGGGTACTGATATGCTGTATTGAAGCATTTAATAAGGGCACGCGGCAAGTAAACAACAAAATATAGTTTTGTAGCGGCTGCATCTGGATCTACGATAGATTTTAATTCTATTCCAACAAATTTTTATTTCCTTAAAGTTATACACCGTTTATTATACAATAATTAAATTTAGATTCAAATTTACCGGCATGCAGGCCTATTTTACACACGAGTGTTTTTGCTTTTTTTATAAATGTAACGCTTTTTATTTAAAAGTGTCGACCGCCGTTTGAAAACATTAAAGCTCCAATGCGTTCGAGTTATTTAAATTAATATTTACGCGGGGAAAAATATAGTATTTCAATCGATAGAAAGAGTAATAAAAGGAGACGGGGGCGGTGAGCGGACGGGGAGGCAATATAAGCGATGATCCTCCTTAGCAGATATGGAGGCGAGGCCAGGAAATTAAAGGTCCCAGATACAGGGGTTGACCATTGGTCATACAGGATTGCCCGCTCTGACATTTCATTACTCGGGGGCGGAAATTGTGTGCCGGGGCGGGCCCCCGTCCACCAACCACCCTACCCCAATACCTCTTTTCTGCAAGCTTTGCCGCCCTCCCCGCCCGCTCCCCGGGTTCCGGTATCGCCCAGGAAACGCACGGTGGGGGCTTCCACGACCTGATAAATGGCCCAATTTCTTGGCTCCCCTCCTGGCGGCGGGGGCGGCGGCCTCTAGACTCGTATTTAAAGTTTTACCGCCCCCACACAGCCTCCTTCGGTCCGTCTACGGAGGGACGCGTATCCGGTCGATTACTTGCCCGGCAGGGCCGGAATCACCGAACCCCACCCCGCCGCCCCACAACACCGCCCTAACATCCGACCGTAACGCGAATCCCGCGAGCGACTTAGAGCAACTCCGCGATTAAGTCAGTCCACCTACGGTACGAAACGCTTTTTTTATACTTGTCAGTACAAATTGTCAGTCAAATTGAGGACTGCAGGAGGTCTGTAGGAGAGAGAGGATAATGGAAAATCTGCAATAAACCTTAAACTTGTAATATTCCCATCCGTAATCTCAGAAAGAGTAGTACCACTTATTACTATCTCGATAAGCTCCCATTTCCCCATTTCAGGATGGGGGAGAGACTATAATCTTTATTTAATAAATTTACGATCTCTTTATTTCCGCGATCGGTGGCCGTACCGTCCCCAGAAGGGTTGCTTTAATCGGCCAACCGTTTATTTGGGGACAGATACCGATGAAAATATCCCGGGGCTTTGTTTGCCTAGCCGAGAGAGAACGCCGGTTTTATAGCGGTAGGGGGAGCGGGGTAAACTGCACAGTTCGAGTGCTCCCCTCCCAATTACATTTACAGCCACCGAAGTCAAGAAGGAGCCGTTCTGGGGCCCTACTTTCTGAAACTTTCCTTGCTGTAATTGTTCTTTAATGTGTTTCCGTTAATGCCCATTGTCTAAACAACAGTTCTACGGCCCCCTTGTACATTCCGACTGTCGCGACACCTACTTCGTCTTGGCTAGTGTTATTTCATAATTGATCTTAAACTACTGACACACTTTGAACAATTACTGTATTCTATCATTATTCTTTTGTCGGCGATTAGGCCCTGTGCTACAGCAAATGGCCTATATAGTCGGTTGCCTATGCGGGATGCTGCATTAACTGCGCTGACATTAACAGCTGTTAACCTTTTAATCCAGTATAGTGGCTCTGGTTTGCCGTGACCAGTACGCGGTACCGGTATAATGGCTTCTTCTTTTTGTCGCGATTTAAATAAGAATGAAAATCAATGGATGTTATAATTGCTCAGAGTGCAACTGATACCAATATCTAAAAGAGAATCGTAAAGACGAAAGATTTCGCACCCGCCGGCTACCCCTCACACGGGTTAAAGGGTAAACTACCTGACACATCTACCCTAATTAATTCAATCTTATTAAATTCCAAATAATTTAAGGAAACAAATGCCGCCGTATACTACAAATCGGGTGTACCCCTTTCACGGTCAGAGAATTTTCGAGTGTTCGTTACTACTCGGTAGTGACAGGCTATGTGCATTGTCGTTACTCGGTTCCTGCCATCGGAACCTTCCAGCCCGGGCTCCCCTATTGATTAATGTGTTTTCGAGAACTGCAACGTCCACCCGGCAGTCCTCCGTGATGCTAACGGCTGTTTGAAACTTACACCGAGCCTCTCACGATTCAATAAAGTGCTTTTTCGAAATGAATGTTCGACGCTCAGCGACACTTCAGATCAAATTTCACATTTAAATCGAACATTTGATTTTCCTGTCAGTTGAAAAATATTCTTTAATTACGGATTAAAAGTAAATTAACTTATATGCTACAGACATTATTAATTTCAAGAATACCTAATTCAAACCTATCTTTACAAACAACTTATTATTACCAATCAATTTCTGGTCGAACCAGCTTCAACAATTAAGAACGATAGTAATAATTTGAGAAAAATGTAGAAACGAATCAATTAATTAAATGTCTAGTGATATTAGTTTCGCTTTTTCTGTTATTTCGAGCGATTCTATTTTGTTTATCATGTTTTTTAGTGCGTAATTATTGTTTAGGGTAACCTTCTGTTTCAGTATTTTCGCGATGTGTTTTGCTATTTTTTTGCCTCTTTTTTGTGGATATTCGGGAGTGCATTTAGGTTTGGTGGTGACGGGTTCACACGCCGAAAGAAGTGGACACACGATTTAAACATACCGGGAAAAGAAATACAATTATACACAAGGGGGAGTAGTAGCTATTTGTTACTAGTGCTGCGACGTCGTTGATTGTATTCTACAGTCGTGGCAAGAAACAGTAAAGAAATTGCGAATAGGTAAACTGTTAAACTCATCGGAGGTACGCGTATTTTTCTCCGTGTCAAATTTATTCCCCGATATTTCAAGGGCCTGGGGGGATGAGAGAGACATTAATATTATTTATTCCGCCTCTCTCCCAGCGACGGGTGTCCGGGTAAGATACGGCCCGGGAAGGCAATAGATCGGGGTAGTCGTTAGGCAGGGGTTGATTTTAATTGGGTCTGGTGGGAGGAGGGCAGACGTCAAAACCCGGGGTGGCCGGCGACGGTGGGATCGTGATGCGTTGGGGGAGAGACCAGTTATCCAGTCAGCAGAGGACCGCACTTCCCCGACCCCCCCACAACTTGCCACTTTTTAATGAGCACCTCCGACTCCCTCTTATTAGCCTTGTCCCTTAGCCCGATTCGAATACGGGACACCCTCCGCCATTATTATTTCTTCCCCTGTTGGGACCAACTACCCAATTTTACAGATTTCAAAATACGGGATACCGGTTTTAAAAAACGCGATACATTTTTCGAAGCACTTTTCGCTTGAAATTTTCGAGAATTCCAACCAGCGTAGTATTCGATTGTACTTCCTTCGAATAATGTTCCGCGCAAATGTTTTGTTTTAATTGGGGTTTGGAATACCGCCACTCGTGTAGCCGAAACCGGTCTGGCGAATGGAGCGCCAACCCGCAGGATGCTATTAAGAGGGACTTAAATTATTACCGATTTCTTTTTTGTCCACACTCAATTCTGTCCGACGAATTAACATTAATCAGCGTTTAAGGACAGAGCGACTGAAGTAGACGGGTTTCCAGTGCCCCTTCTGGGCAAGACCCCCCCTCTCTGGTCCCCCCGAAGTGCCTTCTGTTAATGCCTTAATACTTGTGAGGGTCGTTGTTTAGTGTTATATGCCTGCATGTAATTGTTCTGTATGTAGGGTGGAGTTAATGTGGGCTGGGGCCTTGGGGAAGCTAGTCCCGCACACCAGTGTACCTCTGGTGTTCCCATGGGGAAGGGGATGGGCGAGTGGAAGAGGAAGGTAAATATATTAATAGTTAATATATTAAATAATGTATTTAATATCTATTAAATACGTATTATATATACATATATATAATATTTTTATATTTAATTTATTCTTAATATCGTTTTTACGCGTAAAGACATTATTATTATCATCGTGCATTGCAGAACACCTTAAACGGAATGTATTATGTCTATACGACGTAAATAAAATAATAAAACCTAAGGAGTCCTAAGGCTATGGGGACGGTTAAAAGGGGGGACTGTGAATTGGTCCCGGGTCCCATCAATACATAAAGAACCACTTGTCTAATACAATGGGGCCACAATACGGTAGCACGACATTGTTTCTTGGACAATAAGTCTTTGAACGTTGTCTACATTTGTTTTTAATTGTATAACACCTGACGTTGAGCATCGGTATCTAACCTTCGTCGAATAAACGAGACCGGATTGTCTTGTCAGACAGCTGTGAGAAGATTTAGTAATCGAAACTAACACTATGCTCTTTCATAACGGGGTCTAGTTTGTTAAAAAGCTTAATGGGGTCGAACAGAGCAGGACAAGGTTCGGAGACCACGCTAACAAGTATGGCGGATTGCCACGCATCTAGGAGCCCCTTAATTCTTGTTTTATATTCGCCTTCTAATTCGTCCCTAAGCTTCCGGGAGGCGCCGATGAATTAGACGCTCTTAACAATATCCCGCTTTATTCCTAATTGATCCGAAAATATCATCCGTTTTAGCTCCCATTGCCAGATTTCGGCCTCTGGCCATCGTTGGTAGATTAGTCAGAAATTTAACGCTGGACTGGCCCCATCTATAGCGCAGGCACACTTTAATTTACTACCGGAATACCACTGACCACGGTGAGAGACTGAAACCTTTCTAGCGTGGGGTCCGGGAGACAAATCTCAATTATCTTAAATTTATCCAAAAACTCCATAATTCTGTTTCTGTCAGCTCAGGGAGTCCTAAGTTATTTTGGGCCTTAATAATAACGCTACACTAATAATAGAGCATCAATTATTTATATATATATATATATATATATATATATATATATATATATATATATATATATTAGACAGCCATAGGAGTTGCCCAAAGTAGATTCAATGTATGAATAATTTTGGTTTTCGTTGAAATTCGGTATTTCATTAAAAATATAATTCCTTATATATAAGATATCCAAGTCTAGTGGCCATTAGCACTTGGCCTTTCATAAACAGATTTAATCGTATTTTGCGTTTATTTCTACTTTCGGAAAAGAGCCACGCCTCAGTTTATCGAGAGATTCTGAGCGGAGAGATGATCATGTTTACGGTAATATGGTTTCCCTTCCCCGGCAGGCATTGAAAGACTGCCAAAAAAGGGCAAGCCGATAGAGAGTGGCCGGGGCCTGTGTTATAAGAACGGGAGCTATTTTTAACATTTTCTTCGGTCCATTATTAAAAAAAAAGTAATATTATTTTCGGCGCCGGAAGCAATTTGACCTTGTCGATTTTTCAAGGGTCCGCATTTAAGGGGGTTATATCCCCATTTAAAGACCAGTGTATGAGGCCAATTTACAGAAGTGAATTCGTCCCCGAGGATAAATATTTATCACATAGTAGGCTTTCATGACCACTCTAGCACTGAGATCCTGAGACGTGTGGCCTTTAGTTGCATAGAAATAAACCGAAAAAAGTAATTTGAATCTATGATCAGAAACATGTCTGGTTAAATGCAGCTATGCACACCGGCCCATCCCGGATTGGTGAAAATATCTGTCGAGGGTTTTCCCCGTGACTAAGCCGAGGTCTGCAAATTAACGCCTCAAAAATCCAGGCGGGCGGGAACAATAAAGTTGGGGCCGCGGGGCGGGTTTTCGAGGCGAAAATGCGAGCCCGGAAGACATAAACCGAAAAATACTGGGTCGGTATTAGCGGTAGAGGGAGAAGAAAGTGAAAGCCGTGGATTAGGGCCCTGGGGGTTCACCCTCCCTTTACCACTCCTATGTCCTCCCACTGTTTCCCTGTCTCGCTTCCCTTTCTGCGGCTCAAATGTATATTCTGGTTTTTGGTCAAATCTAAGGAACGAATAATAATAACAACGATAATAATATTTTGAGAAAAATTTGGAAATGAATTAATTATAACGTAAGCGCGGACTTGAATTGTGGATCTAGGCCAAACCGAAAAATATTAACAATTTTCATCATTACGGTCGAAAATATTAAGGAAAATAACTAACGGACCCCACTACGTTTGCGACCTCACTCTTCGTACAGATCTCAGCGTCCCATTTTTCCACGAACTTGCCATACAAAAATACCTTCTCACAGCACAGAAAATTAAATTACCTTTCGACACTTAAAACTCTACTGAATAATGAGAAGAAATGTTAGGAAGGAGTAAGAAAACGATTGATTGGCTTTGGAGTAGGGGGGAGTTTCCTGAAGACAGGCTTTATTGAAGCAAATTCTTCAGAAGAGGATTACATAGTCCTAGTCCAGAATTTGTGGCACCCGTGACACTCTTGGTACGCGAAATGATTTTTCTGGTAAGTGGAGCTGAAGTATTATTTTGCTCATATTTTTCGTAAATTCAGTGTTTTTAGGCCATTTAATAATTTACAACCATAATTAGCGATTAAGGTCGATATGTCAAACTGTTGTTTCTTTCCCCACTTTCAGTGTTGGGGATAGTGTTTTAACCCTTTTATTCCCCCAAATTCTGAACAGATTAACTTTCCATTTTATTTTAGAGTTATTTTGCCTCTATACAGATGGGAATGTACTGGGTTTAGACAGAAGGTTTATTTATAATATTTTATATATACATATATAAAATGCAGTTTGTAAAAACAGAGGGGGGAAATGAAAAGTCATTTCATAGCCATAAACAAGGGGAAGAAGACGGAGGATCGGTCCTCCATAAAAATCGTTCTTTTAGAAAATGCTCGCCGTTTCTCAGACTGGGGTTTCTTTTTTACGCACCATAAATAATTTATGAGTGTAAATTCGCTCCCCCCTTCTAATTGTGTTAAACGTACTGGAAATTTCGTAGGGTGCCCATTGCCAGTCTGTCTTTATCCACAAGGAGAACAAAAATATAAACGGGATTTTTAAATTCAACCGGCGTTTAATTGCCTATATTCTTTCTCAGCCCGCTCTTTTGGCCTATTCGTCTTCCGTTCTGACCGGTTTGGTCTTCTCGCCATCTTCAGTAGTCTTCCCGCCAACCCTATCGGCCGCAATTTGCCCTCTTTCAAAACAATGTTCCGATAGTTTAGAATACCTGTTTGGTGGTCTGCGAGGGGTTGGAATACCGTAGATTTCGTATGTTTCTGTCTCCTCTCGCTTGTTTGGCCTTTTGCTAAATCGGTTTCAGCTGCTCGCCATCTTCTTCCACCATCCTCACTGCACTGTCACTGTCACATGTACTGTGGTGGTTGTTTGTTTGTCGTGTGTGTCGTATATGTGGCTTGTTATTGTGTTTTTTGGGGATGTTGTTTGTTTTATGTGGGTTGGCAGGGATTTTGTTAAACGGCTTAACTCTTTGTCGGATTATCGGTCAAATATATATTTGATCACACAACTGGTCACAACTATTAGGTTCTGACTTCCAAATATATGAGAGGACACTTATCTGGTATTGCGTATTTACGATCATAAAAGTTTTCCTGTTGATCCAAACTTTATTTAAAAGAGTTCATTTTTGGTAAGCTAGTTAATGGGTGAAAGTGTACCCAACGAACGCCAGTTAAGTACATTTCCGCACGACACTCAGGGGGGCGCAAGGTGTTAATCGGTGCAAGTGCACCCAGCCCCTGATGCGGATCGCACGGTGGTGCGGAAATGTACTTAACCTTTGGAAATGTTCGTTGGGTGTACTTGCACAGATTAACTAGATTACCACAAAAAAACTTTTTTCAATAAATTTTGGATCAACAGGAAAAATTTTATGATCGTAAGTAATGGGCCCGAGAGAATTATATGGATTGGGCAATAAAAATATATGGTCAACATAATCAAGGTATTGTTCATCTATGTATTTATTTTATAATATTAAAGTCGATAAACCCAATGTACTCCTTCGACCAAACCACCAAATAAATTCACAATTAGCCGTGTAGTTTTTCAAGCGGTCTATTCGAAATATACGAAACTCTGATATCTATCGCTCCTTTAATAATTGAAGGGATCGATCAACAATTTTATTCAGAGAATAACGGCGAGATTTTTCATGGGGAAATTTCCATTCCGCCCCCAAGAAGAATTTTAAGGGAAACAAAAAACAAAAAGGCTTGCAGTGCCCTTTGAATAAATCAGAGGGCCGGGACTGTAACAACGAGGCAAAGATTAAATTTAAATATGAATGAGTAATCCGGAGCCGTCTTTTGGATTTAGCCGTCATTTCTTTAGTTTAAGTTTCCACCCCACGCTGCATGATAAGCTGTCGCCTGAGGTAAGTATGTTAACGCTTTACATAATATCTCGTTTGAGCGGAAGTCGCAATTGGCCGAACGGAGTTGGCAATAAAAAATATTTAGCTTAAAGTAACAGTTTTTTGTTCGTATTTTCGTAATCTAAACGATCGTTTTGAATAAGAAGAGGAAGGAAGAAAAATTCTCGGTGAAGTCTGTGAACCAGATGAAAAAAGGTTCCGATAAATGGCGATCGAAAATATTCGCCCCGCTAATCCTACTAAAGGACCTCAACCACCCAACCCCCACCTAGCAAAGGAAAACAAATACACCCTCAAAACACAATAACAAGACACGTATATATGCACGACAAACAGACAACTACCACAGTACAGGTGACAGTGACAGTGCAGTGAGGATGCCCAAAAAACAACCAAAGTGGCAAAAGTGACTGACAGCAGCCGAAACCGGTCTAGCAAAAGACGAGACCAGCGAGAGGAGACAGAAACATACGAAATCGACGGTATTCCAGTATGTTAAACTAAGCAGGAACTTTTTTTTTCACTCCTGGTGTCACCATTTTAGGATATTCAAGTGTAGTCCGTGTAGTCAGTGCCGAGAAGATTCCTATCACATTTGATAACTGGAAAATTTAAATAAAAATAAAATAATTCTTTAATTAATTTATTTAATTCTTTGAATTATGAATTTTTTCAAAATTTTGAAATAAAAATACGACAACGTATTGTGTACACGACCCGAGTCAATCAACATTAATATGTAAAATATTCATTAATAATGGAATAACAAACAACAGCCAGTTGTATAGGGCAAATATTAGGTTCTCTATTACCATTTCTTAAATCTTTAGCTCCATATCTGTAATTATATTTTTTGACATTCCTGTTATCGTAATAATAATTCTCCTTCAAAAATGTTATTTTACTCAAATAGTAAAGTCTCTGTAAAGTGGACAAACCGACGGGACTAAATCAATGGAGTCAAACCATCCAGGGGTATTTGGATAACCCAAGTCTAAAGCGAACGCCTCCTTCAGATTTAAGCCTTCAGTATACAAGACAAGGACTCACCAGTAATCGAATCGAATTTTCTGGACCAAATAAAACTTGTGATATTAATGAAGATTTTGTTCTTAAAAGACAGAAATCCTTTTAATGGGCGCACTGGCTCAACATCTTCAGTTCAGATATTAGGACATCAAACGCTATCTATTGACAGGCTCGGGAAACAACTGGTGTTCCAGTGAAATTTTCCTATTAATGAAATGTATATAATATTGTACAGAGCACCCTGGTATTATCAGTACTACACACGCAAAAATGCCTGCTACAAAAGAAGAGGATTTTTGTCGACGCGGGATTCGAATCGAAAGATGGGAGAAAGTAGTGGCCAGCGATGGACAATATTTTCAATCCTGCATGCATGATCAGTTTATATATATATATATATATATATATATATATATATATATATATATATATATATACTACTCTTGTAGGATAACTCTGTAATCCGCCCTAGAAATACTTTGAATTGTAAAAGTAACACAAGAGTATTCTCTACATTTTATTATATATATGTTATTATATATGAGACAAAAATTATAAATTGTTTTCTTATAAAGCACGGTAAATAAGAATAAAGTCAACTCAGAGGCCGAAAAAATGCCGAGGGCGACAGCAGCGTTCTTTCTTGTGCACAGTTTCCTCCTCAATATCTCAACGGGTGGAAAAAAACGTTGAAAGTACTTTTTGGTAACGTTTAAAAGGGAACACGTAGGTTAAAAAAAGAAAATTTCCCGTAAGACTCGAGCTAAAAATACTTGACACAGTAGAACATACTAGCAAGACCGGTGGATGTATTATCCAATTTATTAAATGTTTAATGGGGACTGACCCCGTTCCTCGCAGAATGTTAATCCTCGCGAGGACTACAATTAAAAACGAGAAGTTAATAGAACAAATTTAAAGAGGCATTTAAAGTATTTATTCAAATAGAATATATGCAAAAAAATACCAAATACGTCACGAAGATACCTCTGAAATCTCAACTTAATTTTATGATAATGATAATACATTTAACAATAATAATATTGCGCGAAAGAAATTAATTAAAAGGGAAGAAGTACGCCCATGCGGCTTATAATTACGAACATATCAACTAGCATAGATTTAATTAATATTGCATAATATTCTGCAAATTCTTTTCTTTGTGAATATTCCGTAAAGGGATTTTCAACCCAAGCCGATAGCAGACGAAATAATTTTCATTAAATTTCATTCTGTGACTGATTTAAAATTGTTCTGAACATTCAAGAATCATGGAGTTGAAACATTTAACTCTCGCCATATGAAACTAGTAAATTTCAAATATAGTAATTTGGATAAGATTAATTTTAACATAAAATTTTGTAATTTCTATCTTTGAAATTATAATATTCTATGAAATGAAAAATAATATTGCTGATAATCAAATAATTAAATGAACACACAAATTTTTTTTGGCAATCTTTACAAACGTATTGACACTCACATTGTCCATAACTAAGCTTGTTGCAATATACTAAGCTAAAAGGAAATAATTAATATATAAAGTACGTAATTGTAGAAACTTTAAATTACAGTCTAAATTCTTTCATACATATTTACATAGAGAAACATATATGTCGATAGTCATTCATAATAGTAACTTGATATATTAATAGTATTATTTAATAATAGACTATTAACTTAGTAACTTTATAAATTATTGATATTATAACGAATTATGTGTTATCTTCAATAATTTTAACCAAAACTTTGTGTACTTTATTGGAAGATGGACTTAAGTACCATGTTTAATACCCCATGAACCCATTTGACATATGCCCTCCGCGTAATGAATATCGTACACAGATAATGCAGATATCTTTAATCCTTATTTGATATACCTCTTCAATTTCGGTTTAGATTGAACTATCTTTACTTCTTTTTGCCGTTTATGACTACAAATATTTGTAACGAACAATGAAAATAACTTGTTTAACTTGAAATTGAAAATGATAACATAATGCCTTCTCAATCTCTGCGCTATTTAATACAAATTACCTGTTCATCAAAATGCGGTTAATTCGGTACCTAAAATGAACACTTTGGCTGCTGATATAATTATAAATATTATTATCATTAGGAATAATAAATTATATTTTTTGCATGACAGTACTTTTTGACGACATTATTTAATGGAGTAAAGTAACCGACCCAAAACCGTTATATATAGTAATTATAATACTAAGTTCACGTTGTTGTTGTATTAATTAAACAGGGAAAAACTCTTCAGATTTTCAATAGAATTACATTCTGCAGTATACTCCGAACAATTTTCATATATTTGCTATATATTCATATATTTATATATTTGCTAACCATAAACAAAAGTGCAAATAAACGTAATTGAGTAAAGTAAATGTGAGTTCAACCTTGACTATATTTAGTTCAAAATATTTTAAAAAATAATGTGCCATAAAACATCTTGTTAGTTTATACTATAAAATAAATTTTCGATGAACAGGGAATTTTGTTTGCTTCCTACACTGTCCTCTATTCCCGCGTTTAACGTCAGGTTATTCATGTTGAATTGAATGGTTATTTTAGCTCTTGGGAGGCGTTGAATTTATATGAAAACCTTTATGTGCAGTGAATGAAGAAATGGTCAGTGAAAGTGAACTCAAGGAACAATTTCAAGCTCTTGGTATCGAAGTGAACCAAGAAGTAGCAGACTACTGTCAGTTATCAGAAGTTAATTGTCGTTTTATTGTGGACATATGCTTTAGTTTCATGCGCTCATTTGTGTTTTCACTTCTAAGAATGTGCAAAGGTACAATTTTATTACTTAATATAATTTTTTTAGGTTTTACACTATGCACTAATCAAAATGTAACGGAACAGGAGTTAGTGGAAACATGGGTCGCTTTCACTTTATCGGAGTTGGACGGAGCTATGCCAACTATTCAACTGATACAACAGATGGAGAAGAAACATTTTTCTCATAAGAAATTCAGTACGCCTAAACACAGCAAACCAAACACACCTGTTTCTATTTACTCTTCCACCAAGCAAAGGACAAACAAGTATCCTTTGAAAATATTATAAATACTGAAAAGTTGGAGAAATGTTTTTGAAGTGTATATAAATTATTTTTCTGTTCTGTTTGTCATGTCCTAAGAGGGCCATTGGACCCATAAACTCCCATGGGCCATACTGCATTGGAGGGGACATGAAAATTATAGAATAAACATTTTGGTAATATAGTTATTTTTGATCTAAGCATTACAAAAATTTCTATGGGGTGCTTAATTAAAAATTAACTGTTTAATAAAGTTGATATGATATTAGTTGATAATGTTACTTTGCCATATTTCAACAAGACAATAGTTAAGAACTTCAATGCTCCACCATTGACAGAAACAATATAATTCAAAGCGAAATAACTTTCCTTTAAACTACAATTAGCTTATGTTATAACAGTAGTAGATTTATTTAATTTGAGCTTCACATTTTTTTAAATAAATCCTTAATACTTTTGTTTAGTAATGGTTTATTGGATTTAAATACAACACCAAAGGTACAGTTTTTATTTTTTTCTTGATTTAATTTTTGTTTTGATCATGCTCAATGTGCTCATATAGAATTATGCTTAAAAAATACTAGGATTTTTTTTATATTAATGTGTAGTTATAGTCGTAGTTCCTGAATATAATAACTACATGTGTGGAGAATTACATTTGATTTTATAGTTTATTTAAATTTTTTGATTGTTTTTCCATTTTGTAGGGCAAGTCTAACTTTATCAAAAGGGATAAGGATGACAATAAGAAAGGTCTTTCTCCAGCCAGTTTCTCCCCAAATGTGTAAGATCATATCTTTAAAATTTGAACTACATCAATATCTGCAGTGTAAGATAAAGGGGAACATAAAGTTCCCCATCATTACATTAATACAGCATTTATTTTTATTTTGCCCCCAAAATTTAGCCTTCACTGAAATTATTCTTGGTGTAGAATAATTTGACTAATACATTTATTATGATATTAATCTCATAATATA
Source organism: Lethocerus indicus (assembly GCA_019843655.1). Taxonomy (NCBI): domain Eukaryota; kingdom Metazoa; phylum Arthropoda; class Insecta; order Hemiptera; family Belostomatidae; genus Lethocerus; species Lethocerus indicus. The sequence goes on from JACDQD010000001.1 coordinate 33,123,050, forward strand.
TTCCATTTGTTGAAAAAAATTGGTAAACCTCCATCATTTTCTCAAAATGAAATATAAAACTCTGTATTCATCTGTCACGTTTGTGTTATACAATTATTGTTAATTATTTCTTATCTGAGGATTATGTGTTTTTCCCTCCCTTGTTATCACTTTGAAACTGTTGTAAATTTCTTTACTTAAACTTTCAAATTTGGCTGTTGAATATAATATATAGGATGGCAGTCTTATCTAGGGTGCTGAGTCTTTAAAAGTGTTTTTCAGTTTTAAAAAATAAATCTTTCATCCACACTCTTCCCAGTGTGGGTTGATTGTGGTTCAGATCATGGTTTTTGAAGATATGTTTAACAGGTAATACTATTTAGATACCACTAAAATAATTAATTACAGGGAACTGTCGTATTTATTAACTAACAAGCCAGTGCTCGTAGTACATATGTATGTATGTTTTATTGCATTATGAAAATAAAATATTCATAATTTTATGATTATTTCAGAATTACACCATCTGCTAAATATACATCACGATCTAATTCAGGCCAGACAGTGATGTCTTATTCAGAATCGGCTTATGACTGGAAAGTTGATAAATCAGTATCAGTCAACCCTGTACTCTACCCATCAGAATATAAGCTGGAGAATTTTACATGTATGCATGATTCATTGCTGTCTATGGGTCTAAATTTGGTGGAATTGGTTGAAAAAATAGCACAATTTATTAAATCAGAAAACAACCTTTCACAGGATGATAATTCTGCTGTGAGTATTTAAGTGAAAGACAAAATTCAAACATGATGCTTGTTTGGGTACTATTCAGAATCACAATAAATTATACATTAATATTTTTTATATATATGTTGTGTAAATTTGTTTTATCTTTTGATAACACATTTATTATCTAATAGTTTTTATTAGAAAACTTGTGTTCATCATTTTAATATAATGTGTATATTAAGTAGCCAAAGTTATTATTATTTCTGTTCTTTAGTACACATTATGAGGGTTGAAATATTAGACTGTGAGGGAGAAGATCATGGAGTGATGAAGTATATCTTCTCATAGCTTTGAAATCCACCCTATTGTTACCATACATATTATAGCAACTTTACATTTAAGCGCATCGTTTTGTAATAGCGATTTATGTATATTTTTAGGATACCTCTATATATTATGGTCGAGTTTTATGTGATGATGAAAAACTTAATCTCAATAGGATTATTGTACAAGAAAATAATGGCCTTTTGGAAGTGAATATGTCAGAATTAAATGAGTTCTCCCTGTTTCCTGGTCAGGTTATTGTGTTTGAAGGAAAAATTACTGGAAAATGTGTAACAGCTACAAAACTTTATTCATCTGCTTTGCTCCCACTATCTGACAGGGCTCCTGATATTGTTGGTAATTATCTTTTACACGCAGTACTGAATTCTGCAACTTTCAACATTCAGTACATAAATCAGTCAGTATTTATAGAAATATTTTTCTCAAATTTATATTATTAGTGATGTATTTTAAAATTATAAATATATAAAGCTCATATTGAAACTGGCACCATTACACTATATAAATAGGGAGAAAAAAAATTAAATATAAATTGGTTTGTGCAAAATTGTCGGTTATACTATAATATCATGTATTACTGTTCATCATTTAATAACATTCTGTAAATCAAAGCAGTTTGTGAAACTTTATAAACTGATTACTTTTATTTTATTTATTTAATTATGCTTATGTATTTACAGGGCCTTTGCAGATAATTGTGGCTGCTGGGCCATTTACAGAGGCAGATACTATGTCATATGAACCTCTTAATGATCTTCTGGATTATGTTTCTGTCCACAATCCCAATTTACTTTTCTTAGTCGGTCCTCTTATTGATACTATTCATAAAAATGTTTTTAAAGGAGATCTGGCAGAATGCTTTAATCTTTTCTACTCAAGATTGCTCCATAATATATCTTGTAAAGTGTAAGTGATTGTTGGTATCTCTTTAATAGACCTTTGTAAATTAAATTATTAAATTTAATTTAATAATTAAATTAAAATTAATTTTAAATTTTAATTAAATTAAAATTAGTAAATTAAATTATTTTATAATCAATACATTTTAAATTAAGTATTTAGTATTGTGAAAATAATAAATAATAATTGTGCTTAAGATATATTTATGCAATTATTTAGTTCTTTGGAATAATTTAATATGGCCTCTAATACGGAGATTCAAATATTTTGTTGGCACAATAATTAAATTCTTTATTTCATAGATATAAGGTGCACAGATGTGTGATTTTGCATTTCTAATTAACATTTTTTTTTCAGACCCGAAACTAAAGTTTATTATGTTACTAATAGTAAAGATATATTCAGCATTCCAGTTTTTCCTACTCCTCCTAATAATTTAGACAAAATAAGCGATCACAATATCACTGTATTACCTGATCCTGCAGTACTCAATATTAATGGACTTTTCATGGGCATTACAGCAACTGATACATTATTGCATCTTGGGAAAAAAGAAATATCAAAGTAAACATTTTTTTGTATTTAAAAATTGTAACATTTATATTTGCAAAATGTAACAAATTATGTAGAACATTATGATAACATAACAATTAATATTTTACACTGTTTTAGTGGAAGTAACAGGCTTGGACGATTAGCAGGGCATCTTTTGAAACAACAGAGCTTTTATCCCCTTTATCCACCAGATCCAGAAGTTAATCTTGATATACATTTATGGAGCCAACATGCTAGTTTACAGTTAACACCACATTTACTTATTACTCCTTCAGGTTTACACCATTTTATTAAGGTAATATATTTTGTTTAACCTTTGTATAATATGCGAAATGAAGAAAAGATGACATCTGTTAAATGGTTTTTCATAAACTCAAATATATTAAAGAACTAAAAAAATTAAAGTTATCAAAGTAATAATGAGGATATTACTAAAAGCATTACAAATAATTATTGTTTAACTTATAAACATGGATTATAAGATAGATGACATAGGGTAATTTCTAAATTATACAAGTTCTATATTTTGCACATGGAGAGCATTGTATGACAGTGTGTTTTAAATATTCTTTGTAGGTTGTTGATGGCTGTGTAGTAATAAATCCTGAAAGACTAGTGAAAGGATTGGTAGGAGGAACATTTGCACGTATTGAAGTGAGACCTCAGATGGGAGATGAAAAGTGGACACCAGCTTCTCATATTTCATCAGAAATTATAAAAATTTAATCATTATTCTTATTGATTTTGTAAATTATTTTATTTTAATCCTATAGTTTGTTGTATTATTATATGCATGGTTTTTATAACTTTTTTTATTTATTAAAATCTCCTTATTTTCCCACAGCCAAATTGATATCTTAAAATCACATAAGAAAAAGTTGTATAGAAAGATAAAACACTGTCTCATAGATGCAGAGGAAATCCAGAATCTGTAATTCTTTCCATTTTATTTAGTGATAAATGACAATAAAAATAACCCAACTAACATTAGAGAAGAATCAGAGTTGAAACAAACTACTTAGAATTTAAAGATTGAACGACTGAGAATATACATTTATATTATTACAGGCATATATCTTCATATTTCCTCCCAACTGCTTTAAATGAAAAAAAATTCAACCCCACTTTACTACACAATGTTAACACAAAAATTATTTCTATTACATAATAAATTTAACTCTGTTGTTGTAATTTAACCAGATTAATGTAAAAGACCTAATCTTTTCTTCACATTAACTCAAATGCCTCTGTGAAATTACAATTTATTGATTTTACAGGCATATACATGTATTAAGAGGCAAAATTCGGGCACATAACGGACAAGTCACTAATTGCTTAATGCTATAGCTAATGCTTAAGCACAAATAACGAAAAATGATCCAAACTTCTGTATTTCTACTTTGTTCAAAGATATTTATTATCTATCGCTGTCAGGTTAATATGAAATTCTTTGTAGGCGAGTTTTGAACTTCGAATCTTTTTATGTTGATTCGAATATTACCTTCTTCGTCATCATATTTTTCAGTAGTCCTCTTCAACATCGTCGTCGTCGATGCCCTCATCACAGTCGTCGTCGTCGTCGTCGTCGTCGTCGTCGTAGTTCTCATCAACATTGCCGTCGTCCTCATCAATATTGCCATCGTCCTCATCATCATAGTCGTATTCTTCAACATCGTAGTCGGCTTCGTCAACATCATAGTCGTCTCCGGCAACATCGTCGTCGTCTTCATCGTAATCAGTATAATCTCCGTCATCATAATTGGGCTCCACATATTTTTCGTGCTGGGCATCTTCATTATCAGGATCATAATTAAGTAGATAGTTATAATCCTTTATGTAGTCATGGTCGTCGTATATAAATCGGTTGTGTTTCTGATAAGCACGATGATGACGGCGATTGTGGTGGTGAGAGTGATAGTGGTAGTAATCATTATCAACAGCCTCTTGCCTCTTTTCTATTCCTTGCCTTTTTTTAGCCCAAGCGCAATGCCTCTTCCTAGCCCCTTGCCTCTTCTTGGGCCCTTGTCTCTTTTCTTCACTTTCACCTTTCAATTTTGGCCATGACTCTCTTAAAAGCCTATGGAGGAAATATTTTTATGTCATTTTATACATAATTTAAAATATTTATAATTTTTTAAATATGATGAGTAATTCAATTGCCTCTTTTCTATCCCCAAACTTTTTTCTCCTTTCAATTTTGGACAATTCTCTTAAACGCATATAGAAAAAATGTTATCTTATACATAACATAATTTTAAATACTCATAATTTTATAAATACAATAACAGCATTGAAACTCATTGTGCTGTTTAAAGCTAAAAAATGCGGTAATTATTTAAATTGCTCCTTGCCTGTTTTCTGCATGTTGCCTCATTCCTAACTCTTGGGCCTTTTCCTTTTCATCTTTCAATTTAAGCCATATCTCTCGTAAACGGCTGTAGAAAAAAATATTGGAATTTTACTCATAATTTCAATCATTCTTGATAATTCTAGTACAATAAGTTATTGGGTGCATAACGGATCATAAGATACCTCCTTGCTCTATATATAAAAAAAAAACGCCAATAAGTAATTATTGAATTGCCTTTTTTCTGCTGCTTGCCTCTTTTCTACCCCTTGTCTCTTTTCTACCCCTTGCCTCTTTTCTACCCCTTGCCTCTTTTCTTCTTCTTGAATCTTTTCATCTTTCAACTTGAGCACCATCTCTTTTAAACACCTATGGAGAAAATACTGTTATTTTACCCGTAACAATTTAAAATAACATTCATAATTTTACAAATACAATAAATAATTGTTTAATTGATTGTTTTCTTCCGCTTACCCCTTTTCTTCCTCTTGTCCCTTTTCTTCCTCTTGCCGTTTTTCTTTCTCGTGCCCCTTTCCTTCCTTCTGCTTCTTTTCCTCCTCTGGTTTCTTTTCTCCCCTTAAATCTTGCAATTTTAGCCATGTTTCTCTTAAATACCTATGGAGAAAATGTTGGTATTCATCCATAACATAATTTAAAATAAAATTCATAATTTTATAGGTACAATAAGTAATTATTCAATTGGCTCATTTTTGTTTCTTGCCTCATTTCCGCCTCCTGCCCCTTTTCTGACTCTTGCCTCTTTTCTGCCCCATGTCTCATTTCTTCTATCTCATGTTTTAATTTTAGCCATGTCTCTCTCATACGCCTATGGGCATAATATTGATATTCTATACATAACAATATTCTTCATATTTTATAAATGCAATAAGTAATTATTTAATTTTCACAATTAATTATTGCATATAACTTTTTTACAACTCTAATTTCATTACTTCCTATATATTTTATTTTCAAAATACAAATGGTCGTATTATTGTATTTGTATACTACATTGCTAAAATTAGCAATTCAATAGTTAATATTTCTATTTTTAACCTGTCCTTTTTCTAGTTTACGTACTTACCAGCAATTTTCAAATAGTACACGTGTATTGGGAAAATATGATGATAAGAGGTCAGCACATGGAAGACAAATTGTTGACAGAAATTGGAGCTGGTCTGTAATGATTGAACCTGTCCTGTTTCGATCATTCATGGGTATGGGTATCATACCTCGTGCTTGTTCTTTATCACCCTATGAAAAGATTAACCTATATTCCATGATTCATATTGGTATGGAATTACAAATAATTCCATTGGTAAGTTACTTGGGCATATAGGTTGCCTGTGGGTACACCACCCTACAGACAAATAAGCTACTGATGTTGGCAAGCAGCCAAAACTGGGTTTAGTAAAAGGACAAACCAGCCAGCAGAAACAGAAGATCACTAAAGCCATTGTATTCCAATCTTTCACAGACCACCAAACAGTTATTCTAAACTAACTAATAATTCTTTTTGTGCAGTGACTATAATAATTTAATCCTTGTTAGTTATTTTATTTTATAAATCTTAGCATCATAAGTTAGTGTTTATTTTTTATGCAGTAGATGTTTTAAAAAAATTTATCTGAATGCTAATGCTGGAAATGTTTTCTGATATTTTTAAAATTTCTGTTTAAGGCCTTAAAGTAACCTGATTAAGTTTTCATTCTTAAATCTCCAGTATAACATAGCCCTTTGTATTAATAAGAAGTAATTTAATGAAATGCTGTATATCAACCTCATATGGAACACAAAAAATATTAAATTTGTAATTACCTGTGCATAAAATTCTTTGTACACACAATTTGTAAGCTGACTTGCAATTTTAACTGGTTTATATTGTCCTGATAAATCACAAGAAGTCATTGCAATACATTTTACCATATTCCTGAAAAATTATGTAAATGAAAATGTTAATACACCCAGTAATATTAATAATCATTCAGTGATATCTAACTTTAACATTATCTCTAGTTCATATATATATATATATATATATACACACACACACACACACACACACACATATATATATATATATATATATTAATTTCTGTTCACTTCAATTTCTGATCCCTCAACAATGGATGTTTCACATACATATGACATAAATATAAATTCATGAAAAAAGAAATTATTGAATTTGAAAAAATTCATGTTATTTTCTCATAATCAGAATGAGATATTTATGGGAAAGGTTGTGAAAATGAGGAAGGAAATGATTTGGCTATTGAACCACCTTATTGTTGAAACAAACCCAAACTAAGAAATATTAAGTAATATATATGATAAGTAACCTATGAAGTGTGTTATTCCAATCATAGTGACCACCTCTGTTAATGGCAGTTAATATTGCATACATTTCATAATATGCTGTTAAATCAGTAGCTAAAATGAGATGATGTATTTCATTTATAAAATTCTTGTAAATTGTTTTTGGTAGATAATTGAAGATACCACATTCCTAAAAATGAATAAGATAATTAATTAAATATGCCTGTAATATTGAAAAACTACTGAAATCTTATTAAAAATTTAGGACAAAACTATTGGTGGTATACAGAAAAAAATTAAATAATAAAAATTTAAGTTGGTTTTATACTTTATTCACAAAGTACTGAAATTTTGCTGTAAGAAAGACAGGATGGCATTTAGGAAGCTGAAATAATAATGAATAAATTATAAATTATTTTTTAATTCTCAACATAATAAAAAAATATTAGCAATCTGACCTTTAAAAGCATAATCCCAACATATGAATGGTGATGTTCAAGTATTGACCATTTATATAGCCTTGTTAGTGTGTGTGAATTTTTTTCTAGAAATGAATTCGTTAAAGCTGGATGATCAACATCGTGGCAGAGGGTGGCTAACATAAGGGCACAAATCTATGAAATAAAATACAAAACAGAGAGTGAAAATATTGTATTTTAACATATATTTCAATTATAGCATTATTAAACAATGATTTATTTTAGAATATAACATTATTGATGTTTATATAATACTTTGATTCATTCTTCTGAACTTATAAAACGAAGAAGCTCTATTTTCTAAAGTGCAATATAATAACCAGTGACTATATAAGACATTTTCTTGCATAGTACTGTGCAACAGTACTTATATAGTAATCAAAAGTATATATCTAACCTCTATAAAATTAAATTTGTCTTTGTTCCTTAATAGAATGTTACACATGCAATGGGTAACATTAAATGCATGTTCAAAGTTATGGTAATAATTGTCCCTATATGCTCTTTCTACCATGTTTAAAAATCTCACTATGTCATTACGTTTTATAAAATTTGACCCCAGTACCCTATATAACATGTGGTAAGACAAGTTTACCAAATAATATTTGTCTTGGTTATTTGGATACCACTGGAATCTGAAAGAAAACAAAATTTCAGTCATAGCACTAACCAACATTTTAATTATTTACATTTAGTACACATAATATTCTAAAATATTTCTTTCTTCCTTTCTAAATGTTATATAAAATATCATAGATGATGTGAAATTATAAATTATTTTAATTTATTTATAATACAAATTTATCCATAAATTCATAATAAATCTATGATAGCTAATTAAATATATTAAACTTTTCCTTACTCAAAAAAATTAGTTGGTATGGATTTCATGACATTTTTCGATTGTCTTTTACCAATAACAATTTCATGACCACATGGCTCTAAATTCAGCATTAGTCTTTTTTTTTTAATCCTCACATCTGCTAACTTTAGAAAATCATAATATTTTTAATCATTAACATAGCTTAATTACTAACATTTATAGTTTCTAAATTGTGTAAATTAATTCGACATTGTTTCTAATTGATTTCCAGTTCACCTGAATGCAACATATTTATACTTACAGATCTTCCCAAATTATTTGTTATATTTCTCTCATTTATAACCAAAATACAGTATGAAGAAATTCTTTTAAGAAGTGAGGTATCATCCTCTGAAACTTTATTTCTGTCCAATTCTTTAATGAGCTTTATAATCCCTATGGAATACATTTTTTATTCATGTAATTAATATGTAAATAATCTAATATAAATAATAATGTGTTCAGTATATACATGACAATTTTGTTCACAGTAGGAAATTGATATCACTACATAATTACATTTTAATAATTTTAGTGCATATATATTTAATAGTATTAAATGGATATATCTGAAATTGTAATAAAGAAGGATATGTTTTTATCATGGTAATAAAGATTGATACTTGCCAAATTGTTTATTGTCTAGTCCTATAACAGGATAAAATATTACAGATGACTGTTGATTTAATTCCACATCAATATACTTTTGAACAGGCATTTGCCTGCTATTTACAATTAATAACTTATTTTTCTTGAGTAGTTCTCTGATAAATAGCTTTTCTTTCCTTGACCTATGAAGATATCTCCTCATTACAAAATAACTGAATAAATCATGGTAGAAATATTGAAATTCTCTCTAACCTGAGAAGTCTTGGTTTTTTTATATTGGTAGCATCAAGTTTTGGTCCCGTTTCATATATTTCAATTTCTAATTCTCCCTCATCCAAAATGCTATAAAAGGCAGCGTATTTTGCATTGAATAACTGCTGGATAAATATCTGAAAGTTTTTCATTGAGAATATAATATAAACCTTACAGTTTGAACAATTTATTTCAACAATATTTGAAGCATAGATATGTTGCAAATGTTATATTCATTTTTTAGGTTGTTAGTTTCTCATTTTTAAAATTATGTCAAATATGCATACGAACAATATTGGAAAACTGAAGCAATTCTTTAAGACGTTTTACTAATCTATGGTCAAAACTACCAAAATAAAAATTACTATTGATTTATTATTTGTACTAATACCATTACAGCATGATGCATATTACTGCTAACATAGCAAGAATACTATGTTAAGTATTGAACTTAGTTTAAGGTTTTTTGTTATTCAGACCAATAATAATTTTATACTGTGTCAATCAGTTTTTTCAATTCAGTTCATATATAAAATTATATGTACCATCATACTTGACAGTGTATCAAGGCCTGTCTCATTTCTTTTAATAAGTTCATCAAGAAGGTGTTCCATTGTTTCATGTAAGAGTATCGTTCGATTTACACATAATTCTTTTCTTATTTCAGCACCAACCAACTTACATATTGTCTGAGCAATGTTAACGTCTTCCTGTAAAAGTTTACTATTTAGTTTTCTATTTTTATATAACTTGTTTCTACTTTAATGTCTTCCTTTCTTTCCATTACTATTTTATTGTAAAGACATTACAAATCTGAAGAAATCACACACTAATTTAGTTTATCAAAATAACTATGCTAGGTTTTATCATTGATTTATTATAAAACTACTAAGTATTAATAGTCTTGTTACAATAAGAATAATTACTTGTAAGTTCAGGAAACTGGAATTTTATATACCATATTTACCTTTAAAGATCATTTAATTCAAATATATTATACATAGTTTAAACTCCAGCATAGATAATGCCAATATTTTTTGTGTGTATAAGAATTATTAAAAAGAGATATTTAAAAAACAAACCAATAACAACCAAAAACAAAAATTTCAATAAATTTTGTTTTATTAATAAAAATACCTCTTCATAAGGTGGGCAGTCATTTTTTTTGTGCAACAAAAATGTACAAAGTGAAGTTTGATTCTTCCCAGTAAGAGGTAAGCACAGAAGAGGACAATGTGGAGGTGCTAAACAAAAAAAGGAACAGTTGGAATAATTGCAACATTATAATTATTTAAAAGCAATAAATGTTAAGACATACCTGTAAATCCTAGTTCAATGAAGAAATCCTCTTCATCAGAGGATCTATAAATATTGACCACCTTTTTCTTTAAGCCACAATATTCTGCTAATTTGTATCTATAACCTACAAATATTGTACTAAAATATTATTTTTTCCTTATTAAATTAACACATACGTGCTATTGGGAACTTGATTTAATTATAAATATCTATTGGCATTGAAATTTCTGTAAGAACCATGGATTTCAGTACCATGACATTTAAATAGTGTTTATGGTAGAATAACCACTATTTGAATATACTATAGGAATACTATATAGGAAAAATGAGTGAAAACAAAATGTAAAATTAAGAAATGCAACTCATACTCAGCTTAAAGTACTTGGAACCTGGAATAATAATAAAATTAATTCAAATTTGTGTTTAATTGTGTGTAATTGTGTTCAATGCGTTTAGAAAAGTTTTTGAGATTATTTTTAATAATAATATATATTAAGTTATAATTATTTGTAATAAATCATTAATTTTTGCATATTTGTCTATGTTGGATTTGGTAATAAATATATATATATATATATATATATATATATATATATATATATATATATATATATCATGAGAGTGATCAGAAAAATGTTATACCCTTTTTCAGTCCCATAAAACTTTGTTGCTCTTGATTGTAATGTTCCATATATATCTCACCATTTGCGTTGTATAAATATAAATGACAACCTATAATAGGAATAATTACACAAGTTAATGAATCAACAGTTTATACAGACTCAATTAGTCCTCTTTGAATAAACTGATAATAGAATATAGTTTTTGAGGGATATTTTTTAATTATTTATTTCATTATTATTATGATAAATAATATAAAATAATAATGAAATAAATAATTATAATAAATAAAAAATTATTAATTATTATTTATTATTATTAAAATTATAATAAAAAATTTGCTATTATATTATTGATATTATTTATATTGTAATTAACTATTCAATAAGGATTCTTATCTTATGTACTTCCCATACTTACTTAGTAAGGTTGCACATTATATACTCAGAGAAGATAAATGTATAGGCTTATATTTTACTTCTTTATTGTAGAAGTAGTTCTCAGTAGCAACTTAAAATGAAAAATTTTTAAAGTTTTACTCACTTAATAATCACTAAAAATGCAACTATATAATCATGGACAATATAAATTATGTCTCAATGTTATAATATCTTCAAATTATTTAGCTAAATAAATAATATACCATATTTTATCTTACTGTAGTGATATTTAAAGTTCATAATATTATTTCTTGATAATTTACTTACCATCAGAAAAGGTGACTATTTCTAGCACTGACGAAATTACTTTCAATAGTTCCTCAAATTTAGTATTATCTTCTAAATATTCCTTCATTCGACGTTCTAGAAATTCCATTATTTCTTCAACAATGTTCATATCGTGTGGATCAATTTCTTCCGGCGATTTCGTCAAGGGTGAACGAAATAACCGACTAATTAGTTTTGCTTGTATAGATTTCTTTGCAGTTGAAGAGCCGCATTTTGAATTCAAAAATATTTTTGCATCCATCACTTTCGGCTATGATTTATTGAAATTCGTCTAAGTTTGTATTATAATTCAACTTGGTTTCACCAACTGTGCCTTGTTTAGTTTATATATTGTTCGATGTTTTAAAACGTAAACTTAAATAATCAAATCTTAACGAATAAATATTACTGATTTTTACTATCTGCGATCCAAGGTCCTTAATAGCAAAAAATGTGTCGATTTCCAGCATTCATATTATGGAGACCCCATTGTGCCAACATAATATTCAGCAATCACTGTGAGAAATTATAAAATCCTATTTTGCCACCTAAACTATTAACTATGCTTAAATGTTATGCATGAACCTGAAAATAGGAAATGTCATGTGAAAACGTGTATAAGAATGCTTTTATGTGCTGATTTACAATAGTTTTTACACATCGTCCCAAGTACAAACAAGTTTTTACTAGCATTTAATACTATTATGATGTATATTGTATATTCATTATTAATATCTAATTATATATTATAATAATATATTAGGAATAATAAAATATGGGAACTCTACTCAAACTAAGGACAGCGAAAATCACGGTAGCGAACTGAAACCTAGTGACACCCGAACTCTAGCTGCTGGCAGGGTTTTATTAATAAGGTTGCCTATTGTATTACGTAAACTATACTTATGAAAACTTATTAAATCTAGTGTTGCAAATATATTTGTTCTTAACTTAATTGATACATTTTTCCAAGTATCAGTAAACCTTGTATACAAAAATACTGATGACTAATAAATAATGATGAAATTGAAATTTCAGTTTTATAGTTTGTAAAAGTATGACAAAAATGTATAAAATGTCAAGACTCTTTTCTTAGGATCTACTTCTTAGGTTTTAAGATGACATTTTTCAGGTTTGACTTAAGACTCTAGCGTAATCCTAACTTTTTGCAAGCTTCTGAATTTACCATATGTGGATGTAAGTTACTGGTCATGCAAGAATGATAAAAACACTTTTTTATGAATCTTCACAAATAGTATTATATTGGTTTTGAACATTTTCTGCAAAGCTTCAGTGAGGAAGATAAAGCTATTTGGGGGTTCATCAATAGTCTAGATGTCATTGTAACAATCCACTTCAGTTTCATTTTGAAAGAAATGCAAAAAGAAAACAAAAATAGTTGATAGCAGCATTAGTTTAGTGGTCCATAAGTTTATAAATGTCAACTAAATGAACAGTATTTTTTTATACATTATGGTAATTGTGCACTTTACTTAAAGGCACTTTAAGTGAAATTTGTGGTATTGATACTAATCCAGGAGCTATGCAGATATCTCCAGAATATACTCTCCTTCACATAAACTGAGATGCTTAGCAAGGGTCCTTTACTAATAATAACTAATTACCTTGGCTAATTATATAATAATAACATTTTTTGTCTTTGTGCCATATAACAAAAGTTGAATAGTGAGGTTATAAAAAACTACCTCACAGATCTATAAGAAATTCAGAATCTATAATATTTTCCAATTCATAACCAATAAATTACATCAGGGAAGAACCAGAGTTGAAACAAACTGTTTAGAATCTAAAGATTGCTGTAAAATTAATTGTCAGTAAAATATGTGAAAATGTAATATAAGCTACAAGTGCATTACAATTATAACCTAAGAAATGTTGAACCGATTTACAGTAGAAGCAAACTTAATTTTAAAATAAACTTAAGAGCTCAGAATATACATTTACATTTAACAGGCATATATCGTACTATTTCATTCCAAAACACATGACAGTTTTTAATGAGAAAGGGTGTTTAAAAAAGAAACAGAATCCAACCCCACATTACTATACAATGTTCACACAAAAACCATTTGTATTATATAAGAAATTTAACTCCACGATAAGCAGATACAAATGAAACAACTGTATGTATAAAAGTATAAATGTTACATAATTTTTTTATCGTGTCCAAATACAATTTTTAAAAATTTCTTTAGAATTAATTGTAATTATGGAAGGGAAACACTTTTTTCATAATAACTACAGTTTTGACAGTACAACAATTTTTTATAGACTAAGTCATGGAATTATAATAAAAGTTTGGGTTTAAAGACAAAAAAAGTGATTGTTTATTATTACTTCTACAGTCACTCAATACAGTTCACTCAATTAACTTCTTTGCTTTGAAGAATCTTCGCAAATATAGTACCTGCCATGCAGCCAGACCAAGAAGACAACACATGCTAAAGATACTGAGATACAAAACCCTGTTATTGGTAGATTCTGAAACAGAGATACAGAAACACAAAATGAATAGAAAAGTAATAAAGTAATGAACAATAAAATATGAATTGTAAATTCAAGTATATAAACTTTATAAAGCGAGTATATTATTTTAACCAATAATTCATGAAATAGTACAAGAATCATACAAGCATTAAAACTTAATAAAAAAAAAGAAACTTTTTGAAGATTAAATCTAAAAATATATTCCCTCAAAAAGAATATGGCCTCATTATGTGAATGACTAATTGTAAATAAATATACTGCAGTACAAATACCATTAGTATCTCTCATAAGTTTTTCACGATCTCTCATTTGTACAAAGTCTTGAACAATGGAATCAGAAAGATCTTCCAGTCTTTTAAGTTCCACTTCCATTGGTTTTAATTTTGCAGCTTCACCAATCTAAAAGAAATAATGTAAAAGCACAACACATTTAGATAACATTATGGATTGACATATATATGTATAAATAATATTATAGTACATTTTGAAAAGTAGTTTGAATACTTCAGATGCTTGCCTAACAACACACAATACAATGGTATACAAGGATGTTTGAAATTACTGAGGCCAAGATTCAGCTACAATTTTTAGAACCATATAAGAAATTTACAAAATTCTTACATTTTCATATGCTTTAGCTTCTACTCCTCGTTTGGTATTCAGTGAAACTTCATGAGCAACACCCCTCTGATCTGAAAATAAAACATACATGCCTAAATAATGCATGTGCAAACAGTAATTATCCACTGATAAAGTCTTAACAAGAATGAATGCTATATGCACAGGCTTAGCACTTACATAATCCAATTTTCAGGTAATTATTTAATGTAATCAGTTATTTAAATAGTTAGAGTTGTTGTTTTTTAAATTCAAATTTGAATTGGTAAGGTTCAGGATCACTCGCAGAAAGCATTCAATTCCAAGAGCCACGAAATATGCATTCAGTCAACACATTAGACTGATTTAGTAACATGAAAATATAAACACTCTGGCCAGTTAATTAGCAGTGTACCATAAGTTGAAATATAAGTGACAGCATATTAAAGAAATAATGTTATATTTAACATTATTTATTAGTGTAATGTTAAATGCTGTTTATCAAACGTGTAAACAGAACAGAAACTGATTCCATGAAAAATTATAATTCCTTCATTGAAATAAAACCATAATCTGACTCAATGTGAAATGAAGCTATAAGCCTTTCTTTTGCCTTTGCAATGTGGCAAAGTATGCATTTTCCCAACTGCTTGTAGTAATATACCATTTTTACACTCTGCATTTTCAGTAACCTACTTTTGGCATTCTGCACATGCCCAATTTAGAGAACTGAATTATCACACCATTTATCGACATGACTCAAATTTGAATTGATGTATTTTGTAATTATGCCTAGTTGCAGGCTTTCTAACTGATGGAATAGAATAACAGGTAAATACATATTTAAGAAACAATCCAGAACCCATAATGAAATTAACGGTCACTACTTCAATTTCTAATCAAATACTAATGAACCATTACTATATACTTACTTGTAGGAACTTTAGAAATGAAGCAAATTTCATATATATCCTGGGTCTCTGTGACGAACGAAAATTTACCCTTCGTGATTTCATTATTTTGCGCCAGTATGTGATGATGGGAATCAGTTACCTAAACATACAAAAAAATTATTAGAGGAATTACTACCGAAAACTGAAACAACATTAGTAATAAGTAAAACTTACAATATAATCAACTTTCTGGTTAGGTGCAACCGACACCTCGAATTCGCCCACTATAAGGACGTTCTGTTTCAGTTCTTCACGAAGGCATTTCTGGGTGTTCGGATGTAAATGAAACATAATACACTCGACATTCACGAAGGAGAGACAGTAGGCTAGGAAAACGCCTAGAATCCACATTTTTAAGACTCTAAAGGGAGACCGCTTATCTCACATCTGAACGAACTTGAGCAGCCGACAGGCTAATAATTGTCAGCACGACCAACGTTATATGAGGTGGCAAGGTACAGCGCACAGCAGTTTCTCTATCGGGTCAACAAAAAGGGCAGAAATACACACTTTCGGAGTTTCGATTCCGAATTTCAATCATTTCGATCGACGGAATTTATATTTTTGAGAAAACAAGTCGAGAATTTTTTCCGTCCTCTGAAATTACGAAAGCTGAAATTTCTTTGTATACGAAATACCAGTTTCGAATAACCCCAGTTCAATCGGACGGCTCTTATTTTTTAATGTTCCTTTTTTGTTTTTGTTTTTTAAATCGCGTAAATTTGTCCCCGCCGACTTTATATATAAAAGTTCCAACAAATGTTAGAATTAAACGATGACTCATCCAGGCTGGAAATATTTTAGTCGGAATATTTCTAAATGACGTCATCGGGGGGGGGTGACATCATGCTTGGTGACCGTGGTGGGGTGGGGGAATGTCTTTGTTGGGGTTCCCCAACGGTATGACTCATGCTTGTTACTTGTCGTGCACGTTTTCAACTCACTGCTCACCTTTTCGCATAGTAGGGAACACCGTCTGAGGGGGAAAAAGTCGAAAGTCACGCCCAATATTGTGCTCTTGTTCAGTTTTGCCAGTATCCCGTCTGTCGGCAGTGCCTTACCCCGGAATTAAAATGTTTCGACTCCCGGAAAGTGAGAAAACCAGCTTCGTGAAGCCTTTTATCGTCAGCGAATCGGCATCGGTGAGTTTGTTTGTTCTTCTCTCGTATCTGTTAACCTTATTTAGAAAACGAACCCCATTATGAACTGCATTATTCTTTCCACACCATTCACTTTTTAAAACGTTTAACCTATAACTCGCAGAACTATATAATTTCCGTAATAATTCTGACATTTCAAACCTTCATGAAGTTTATAAAAGATTCTGAGAAAGGGAATAGACTCGACCCGTAGTTTATATCGGGACCCCAACCTTGGTGTAATTAACATTCTCTCAACCCTAGAACTGTCAGCAGTTGATAAACGAACGTGTCATGAATGAAAAAATAGGGATTGTAGTAAATAGTCCATTCTTTACCAGTCCATTCCGTGTTTACTACGCTTCGTTTTCCTGTGTTTACTATTCTTAATTGTTTATGACTAATGTTTTGCCGTGTGCGTACGGTGGGACAGATATCGTGACAACTGTCCAATCGTAACCCCTTTCACATCTTCATTCGACAGTTCATTTTACAACTTTTCTGTCCTTTTTCTTGCGATTTGAGAAAAATACGGGATCTATTTGTTGTGTCGGCTGGACATGGAGGATTTGAATTTTGATTCCCTCGATGTCCAAAATTGGTGGGGCCTTTCGGTCAAATATTCCTGCATTGTTCATGGTAACCCCCCCTCCGCTCATTTCATAGGCAACAAAAGAAATTTTGGCAACCACTTTTTTTCTTTAAATGTACAATTTTTCAATCGTGAACAATTTTGTCTCCCGCAAATATTTTCCGGCGGTGGGGTATCGAGTGGGGCTTGAATTGGGTGAAATCGAACGAGTTTGTTCCACGCCTGTTGTTTTTCTCGGAACGGGAATGACGTCAGCCCCACCGTCCTTCGGTCTGACACACCGAGTTTTTGTATCAGTTGACGATTTCGTTCGGTTTTCGGTTCGCTTCGCGTTCGAGTTTCTTGCCGGAGTTCGAAAATTACCCGTTTCATGTTTCATCGACGTTTGCTCGACGGAGCGCCTCCATCAAAAAGCCCCTTGAAACTGTACAGGGACAATAATAAACCGTGCGAAATGGTTTGTTCTATTTGCGTTCTTTTTTTCTTCTAATATACCTATGCTCAATGAACGAAGGGTTGTTTAAACGATGCTTTCCTTATTTTTAAAATTAAATTCCGAACAGACCCGCTTTACCTGACAACGTGTTGTTGAGAAAAGGTTCCCCTTTTGGTTATACATCTGGTCTTCATTTCTTTTGACCTTATATTTGTTATATTCAGAATTGAATTAAGAGGTTTTCTTGGATCTTTTCGTATTGTGTGATCCATTTGAAAAATGCTTCCTGTGCTACTTCTTTCCTCAAAACTTAGGACAATATATGATTGATGTAACAGTGGATAGTTTCTTAGATTAATCTTCTTTTGACATTTTTTTCATTATTCTTACTAGAATATAGTTTTGTATGTGCACTCTCAATAATATTACAATAAAGACTTGAATGTCTGTTCAACTAGAAATGGGTTCCTTGTTTGTTGATAGGAAAATGGTTACAAATGTTTAATTGATTACTATTTTGTTATTGTATTTTGTAGTTTTATTATTTTGTCTTCATTTTCTGTACCTTCATGCTAATAACCATTTTCATCTAAACACTTCTACAAGATTCCAAATTATTTTGGAAATAATAATATCTAACCTTTAAAGGTGGCTCTGTTTTCCTGTGAGTTAAAAAGTGCTCAATTAGTCCAATATGTTTTTATTATTTTCCTTTTTCTGATGTAGTGTAGTAATTGTTTTTTATTAAAGGATGATTATAAATAATGTAATGGTATTTAAAATTGTGTATGCTTATTGCTCTACATTTATGCCTTACCTATTATCCTTATGATTCATAAATTTATACTCCCATAAGTGTGAAAAATATATTCACTGAATTCTCAAAATTTTAAGTCTTTAAATTGTCCAATTATTTGTTAATGTACATCCTCTTCATATAATTTTAACTTTTGCTTTCTGTTTGATAATTTGTGTGTGTGTGTGTGTGTGTGTGTGTGTGTGTACATGCATGCGTTTGTTGTGTGTACATTCATTATCAATAATGGGTATCCTGAAAGTGAACGCTATATAAAGTGTGTCCAAGAAGATTTTTTGGACATGCGCGGATCTTCCAAAAATAGATTTACCTCACAAAGTCTTATTATAGGGCAGTCAGTACTGCATTACGAACGAACGAACGATATCCTTTTATTATTTGATTAGTTTCGAAAAATTCGACATGGAAATGCCACTGGATTTGTCTAATATTCTGTGCCAAGAACTTTGGAAGGTAAATAAGAACACTAACAATAAATCATTATTTTGGATTTTTTTTCAGTTTAAATTTTTGGTCCATACAGAGGTTTAAGTACCTTTAACAGAAAATAATATTATATTAAATTAGTTCTTAGTCGTAAATAATTAAATTAGTGGCATATTTCCTTAATAATAATAATAATTTTTGTTATTAATGGGGGTGCACACACTTTTTAGCGCACTTTTTATTATTATCCTTATTATTGTACAATATAATTAAGAGAAGTGTTAAAGAATTTTATTTTTTATATTAGCTTGAAGGCCTGAACAGTGGCGTGCCGACCAGGACTACAGCTACCGTTACTCCTACAACATTACGCAATATAGAACAAACTTTCATCGAGATTCAGTGTCAAGTTGAATCTCATCACAACCAAGCTGGATTTGTACCACCGGTCGTTCAGCCTTCGAATCAAGGTAGTTTAAAAAATTACTGCCATCTTTAAATTGTATTTTTCAAATATAATTAGAATTAAGATATAATGTGATGTTAGATTTTGGGACACACTTATAATTATATATTTCCAAATGTTTGTAGGGATTTTAAATGAGAAATTAATCATTGAGCTTGAAAACTTGTATTTGTTAATCCCAGCAATTCCTAATATTATATTTGTTCTGTTGGAAACGTTTTTCAAGAATATGTATTATGTTCATCAAAGTTGTGGGAATGCCCATCATTAATTCAATTAGACACTTTTTAAAATTAAATGTGAAAAGTATTATGTAAATATTTTTAAAAGGGTAGTGAAAAAGCTGATGTTATATCAAGAACCATGCAGGTTATGCCGTGTGATGCCCTAGATTTTATTGGTCCTGTTATAATTAATGAAATACAGTATATAATTTTATATTAGCACAATTCTAACATAATATGTAAGAATTCCAATGTTTTCATGATTAATTTCAATGTTTTTTCATAATGCTTAAACACAATAAGCTTAATTATAAATCTTTGAAAGAATGTGTTCACTGCTAAGTAGTTTGTATAGTTATTAAGTGAATATTTGATCATTTATATACATAAAACAACTACTTAACAAAAAAATATTACCCATTCTTATTTATAATAATATATTGTCATTTTAACATATAACGTAAACATTATGATAAGATTTTAAATGATTTACTCTTGTTTACTTTACTGCAGTTAGATTTATAAACAGTTTTTTTTTTGCAATGTTTCTTTCAATTCTTTAGTATGAATCATTTTCTGGGTTTGTTTTTCACTACTGTTACTGAGGTTATGTAAGTTTTCAACATGTTTTGAACTGAATTTGATCTTCTGGAGTTTGAGTTTTGTCAAAATTTAACACCAAAGAATAAATTCATTAAAATTTGGCAGTATATTTAATTATTTCAGAAAATGAAATTTTATAATAAAGGGTCTGAAAAATTAGGTAGGCTACTGAAAAGTAGTTTGAGTATATGAGAGGTTATGAGGGGCATTGTGAAAAGAATTTTACTAATTTAAAATAACATTTTTTCCCATTTTAAACTTTCATTTTTGAACTGTTTCTCAAAACGTTTATATTTTCAACATTCATATTCCACAAACTTCCTTGAATATTTAATTTCTTTTTTCTTTTTTTCCCTGTTCATCTCCAGCTTTTTTTTATATTAATTGGAAACTGTGATTAAGTTTTCAAAGTGAGAGAGAGGCATAAAATAATATTGATTCCAGCATTTAAATACTTCCATCAACTCCAATTTTTTGATGTTTTAGTGGTTGGAGATTATTCACTGATGAAGGTCAATTTAAACATTGGCTAAACATTGACCAAACATAGGCAAAATGTGAGTTGAATTTGAAAATTTAATATGTTCAGTATTCTAATTTCAAATTTATTTTGACATAGCTTCCGTCTTTGGAGGATTTTTCATTTTCCTTCTGTACATTCATACTTATTTCATGATTTCCTGACTATAGAAATCAGTACTGTTAACTTTTTCTCCAACTCGTCACCAAATAGTTTGAAATTGGAAAAATTTAAACAAAACATTCTTTTAATCATTCATGATTCATTTTACATTAAGTTAATGTTACCTTTATGTTCTATGCATTTTTACCGAATGATTTTATAAACTTCTCTATGGCATGTTGAATATCTTTGGTGTGTACACATAACTCATCCTTTTATACTAAAGTAAATAAACATTTTAAATAACCTTAGTTACTTTTAAGTGAAAAAATTTAGACCCACAGTTAAACATTAATTTAATCTAGACATAATTATACACATAATTAATGGGAAATAATTCTGATTATTTCATACTTTAAATGTAATAATAAAAATGGAATTTAGTAGAAAATTTTAACTTATAGGAATTATCAATACCCAATTTTGTCCTTAACACTTTGACCAGGTGCACATTATTATTGTACGGCATTGTAAGGCATGTGTTATCATAATTTCATTTATGTGTTCAATTACCAGTCTAATAATTGTTTCTTTATTCAACTAATCGGTATGAATAATTATTTCTATGAAATATGGCATTTTATTATTTATATTGATTTTTATTATGGCTGCATGTTTGTAACAGTATCCTGGATTTATAAAATTAGTTCATTCAGAATGAAATTTACAATGTATATAATGTATAGTGCAGCATTTCTCAACCTTTTTAAAGTGTTACCCAACAGATTTGTTTATACTGGTTTCACGATTCAAATATTATCTCTGCACTTCTCTCCTATTCTTTTAATATTTTACCTGTCAGAGTGTTTATATAATTTTCCTATTATTTTGTGACCAATGCAAATTGAAATTTGGTCACTGAAGTGACCAGAAGTTTGAGAGACACTGATGTCCCCATACAGATAGGTAGCTCCCCACTAACTCACATTTAGGAAGTTGTATAATGGCCAAACTTAAAACTTACTTCTATACTAGGTAGGCAGACTACCAAATTGCTGCTAAGCATAAGTATGTCATTATATAACTGACAGTGGTGAAAAACTGAAACCAGTCTAACTTAGGGCCAAAAATAATCCTGCAGACAGATCTCAAGAATGGTGATAGGTGCAAAACAGGTCTGG
This sequence comes from Lethocerus indicus, assembly GCA_019843655.1. Lineage (NCBI taxonomy): Eukaryota > Metazoa > Arthropoda > Insecta > Hemiptera > Belostomatidae > Lethocerus > Lethocerus indicus. Next base: position 33,145,617 of record JACDQD010000001.1, read on the forward strand.
GAAGAATGTAAACACAGAATATCATCATTGATTGTACATGATTGATTACTTTATTATTCTTAAACTTCGTTAAATAATTTATTAAATTAATTTTTGTATTAATTAAGTGAAAAGTTTTATTTATTTTGTTCATTTCATAATAAGTATATCATTATTTCAGAAGTATATATGAGTGTAGTGGACACTAAAAGCTGGCAGGGTGGCAGCACGAGAGTAAGTGAACCACAAAATAGCATACCTGCAGAGATAAAACAATCTTTGCCACAAATCCCATCACAAACCCGTCGCAATGTAGGAGGCAGACGTCCAAATAAGGATAAATGTGTAAGTTTAATTCAATTTCTGTTTTGTATTTTTGTTTTCTTTATTTTAATAAAGTTTTAACATCCTTTGCAGTCACTATTTATAACTCTCACACTTATTATTAGTTAATATGCATGTCTATGCTTTATAAGAGATAAGAATCAATCTTTTCAATAGTTGCTTTTGATTGAGTGGGTATCAAATATTATTTAATAATACATTTAGGTATGAAAAAAATTATTTCAAGGATTTTAATGTTTGAATTATAAATTATTTGATTAGATGCTAATTGTTGCAGGTATCTCCGGAAGAGGAAGAGAAACGCCAAGTTAGACGAGAAAGAAATAAAATGGCTGCTGCCCGATGTAGGAAACGAAGATTGGACCATACCAATGAACTTATTCAAGTTAGACTTCTTTTTTTCAATATAAGAATAATAGTTTAATAAGTGTAGTCTCTGGAAGTATTTCATTATCAGTTTTTACATACACTAACAATGTTTGTGGATGTAGGAAGATCTCACTATTTTGATATTACAGATATATGTTACCGTGAATTATAGAAATATGTTTAATTATAGAATATTACATTTAAAAATTAAACATTTTTACAAATGCATTTTCCTTAAAACCCCTTTTAATTTAATTTTTAATACACCTAATGTATTAATATTTAATTTAAAAATTTATTTCAGAGATTTTCTGTTCCATTAAATTTTTATAAATATGATTGTGCTTTATTTCTTTTTTCAATGCATATACGTTTTATTGCAGGAAACTGATGGCCTTGAAGGGAAAAAACAAGACTTGCAGAAAGAAATACAAAAATTACAAATGCAGAAAGAAGAGCTCGAATTTCTTTTGCAAGCTCATAAGCCGTGCTGTCGCCTGATTGAACCTGAATCTCCTCCTGATATCAAACCGCTGCTGGATGACAAATTAGACACCAATAATGAGGATATAGCACCACCACCTTCTAAGAAACCTTTAACCTCTCGGCCAACAACATTACCTGTACCACCAGCATTTACTCAGTCGCTTCCGACAGAGGTTGGGGGAATTCCAATAACAACACCGACTACTGGAATACCATTTAATTTTGAGTCCTTAATGGAAGGAGGAACAGGTCTCACACCTGTTTCTGCTCCTCTCATTCCATCTTGTTCAAGTCAGCAACGCAGTAATTCAGGTTGTGTTGATCTCTCGAGCCCAGATTCGACCAAATTAGTGTCACTCTAGTATTTTATTACTCCCTGACAAAAAAGTCTTGCTTTATTGTGTAAGACAATAAGGCCTTTTGGCCAACTCTGCCATACAGTACACCTATGTATATTTATTTGTTCCCTCTTACAACGAAATACTAGAACTTATTCTTTATTTGAAGTGTTAACTTCCCAATTGCGCCTGGTTTCCTTTAGCTGTGGTTCATCTTGATGATAATAGTGCATTTAGAAATTTTTATTTTAATGCTTATTTTCCAATAATGTGTCATTTTCACTAGTGTGTACTGGAATCAGTTATCATAAAATGTTTGCTCATAATTACACATAGGTGTAAACTGAATATTATGCAATCTTTAAAACTGTGTTTTATACTTAAGATTTTGGTGCTAACATAATTTTCTAAATTTAATGATATTTAAATTATATGATGATGATATAACATATTTGAATTATGTGGAAAAATTATAGATTAAAAGACATTTAAAAAAGTATTTGAAATTAAAATAAATTAATGGGAAATTATGTCATTCATAATTATGAGAGTTTGTAAGTTGTTGCCATAATCAATTATATACCAACATATTACAATGATATTTAAATGAAAATCAAATTAGATAGGTAATGAATGTTGTTAGGGTCTAACTTTTGTTTTTTTATTCCATCACTTCCATTCTTTTTACGTACTCACATCATGTGTCCATTGAAACCCTGTATTTTATTCAGGCTTTATTTACTTAGACTTAAAAAGATACAGTTCATATTGAACAGCCATCTGAGTGTGAAAATAAATGATCAGAGTCTATTATCAGAGTAAAGAAATTGTAACCTTCTGTTTTGTACTACTGAGATTTTTGTTCTTTTAATATAATCTTTTATCCCTTCATTCATGTTTAGTTGAATAAGTATAGAAGAATTATCTATTGTTACCTTATTATATGGAGTTTTCAATATTTTTATATCTATACCAAAAACAAATTAAGTCTTATTTTTTATACATATATTGCAATATTTTTATTACAAAAGTATTATATTAAATATATATACATATATATAAATATATATATATATATATACATACACACACATTAGATTGTGTACTTATACACAATGTGTGTATACTTATACACATTAGAATATGTTAGCTTTTTCATGTTAGTTATATTTTTATTTCAAATTAATTTATAATTATTTCTATTGGTGATATACACATTATGTTTTCTTGTGACAAAGTATAATGTGAGTGTAAAAGCATTGTGATACTAGAAGCTGAACACCACATAAAGCTTGCCGACAATTCTAGTAGTTGCAATAGTTATTTATATAGCTTATGTGAAGTAATTTTTACAGTTTTTTTAAACTTAACATTTTATTTTTCATCACTTTCTATTATTACTTGTGATAAAATTGTTTATGAAACTTTTCCAAATAATTTCATCTTTTTATATATATATATAATTCTTGATATGTCATGTATATGAGCTTCCTTGCATAATATATTATATTCAAACTTTAAGTGCACTTTTTTAAAAGTAATACTTTTTTAACTTTTTTAAAAATGTGGTATCATTAAGAAAAAATACTGTTAAAATTTTCCAGATCTTATTGTAAATATGCACACTATATTATTTTCAAATATGTGTATGTATCTATGTATTATGTTTGTGAGTGAATGTGTGTGTGTGTATATGTTAATTATGAATAAATATTAAACATGTAACTAGAAATCTAAACAGTTATTGTAATATTTCATTTTTAAAAATGGTCACTTACAGTTTACACAAAATTACAACATTTAATATTTATTATTGCATTAGTTCATTAAAACAATTTTTGATATAACGAAATAGTATATAGTTTATAGTATGAAATGATAAGTCATCTTTTCAGATAGCATATTTAGAGTGCCTATAAAGAAGGTAGTTTTGTTATGAATACTAGTTTATAGCATGAATAATATACTTATTACTTATACATAAAGGTTGTATTCATTAAATTATTCTTTTTACTAGACATAAGTGACTACAAATTATTCTTAAAGAAGTTAAATTGATATTAATTTCTTTAATTTATGTGCATTGTAAACCAATTAATATTTTCAATTTTTTGAGCAGTTATTGGTCTGCTGCATTGTGCAGCCTATCATTTTTAGTTAACTCAGTAGTAGTGTTGAATCCAATAGGAATCATCAGGCATATCATCTTATAGGGTGGGCATTTAGAGTATTCATACAAAAGAATGATATTGGTACCAAATATAGTTATGTGGAATGATGAGAATAATGTTCTCAAAAAACTGTTAAGTCCTGGGGAAATAAATACCGAAGAACTGGCTTGTGTTCCAGATTGCTTTTGTAAAATATACACACATATTTCTTGTTTTGCCTATTATTTATTTGTAATAGCTTATGAAGATTATGTTGCAATAATATAGACTTGTAGTGTTAGTAACACTTGCAAGAATCACATTGATATTATCAATATAAGCTATTATAGTCTAATACAATCAATAACTGTTTCATATAATGTATTTTCAAACTTTATACCTTTCATCTTTGTGTTGCAAAATATATATTCATTAGGTTATCCTTGTCAATGTTAAATGAATAAATACAGAGATAATTCAGAATCAGCATACTAACAAATTCTGTCATTCTTTTATCATAATTTCTAAATTAAATCTTTGGATCACATGGAGGTATATTTTGCATTTTCTATGCCTTTACAAGCCCTATCATATAATAATACATATTAAATAATGATTTATGTATCTCATCTATATTGATTTTGTAATGCATAGGCTTCTAGTTTATTGTTTTTATAATAATGCAGTTCAATTAATCTTTGTAATATGTTTAATTTCAACAGATAATGTGTAAATATAGAGATAGATAATACACTAAACAAGAGAAGCATATAAAATGTATCCCATTCAGGAAGTATGTATACCGCTAAAAATTGTTGGCAATGCTAAATATGTTAAATTATAGAGGTATTTGTACACAAGAAATATACGTATATATTTTTGAAGACAATTCATTTTTCACTTAGAAATTTGGCTTCCTTTCAATTCATGTTCCTCTTTAAAAAGCAGATACATTTGGAAAACTAAGCCAGTGGTTGAAGGCCAAACCAAAATTCTGAAAACTAAATGTGAAATTAAGGACACAGTAATGCTCTCCTAACCAACTGTACATAATAAAGAGTGGATTGTCTTGAGTTGGCTTAAGAAAGTAATGAACTTAGGCAGTAAATAAGAAGGATTTTGTTCATGTGATCTGGACAAAAATTGAAGGATGGTATCATTTAAATATATGTGAAAGTTAAATCTTTATTTGTACAATATAAGTATTACAATAAAATTTAATGCATATGCCTTCTGTTACAAGCGTATAATTACATGTTATTACAATGTTATTTACAAAAATGGTTAGCAATATTTGAAATTTAGTACTCCAGTTTGTTTCAGTTAAAGGTTTAACACAAAGGTTAACCAGAGGTAAACCTCTGGTTTACCATAAAGGTTTATGGTAATAATTTTGACCAAAAATGTAGGTTTTACTACCGCGGTGTTAATGAATATAATGTTTTTATATTAGTTTCAAAAATAATTTGGCGCTGCTAGAAATTAAAACGAAGGTGGCAATTGCCAATATACAACTATTGCTTATTCATAGATACGTTTGCTTTGGCAATATTTAACTCAAGAAATAAGTATATTTGAATTTGGGAATATAAAATCAGATAATATCTAAATTTAACTAATTTTATTCTTAACTCCGAGACAACTTATTTGAGCTATTTTGTTGGTAGTTTTGTTGCTACTCTGCACTGTGCGTAGTAGGGGAACCACGTGTTGGGTGTTTTACATTTTGGCGTTCGTAGTTTTTGTTTTAGACTTACAATTCTTCGTTAAGGATATTAAGTATGGACGTGGAGGACAATAAGTAAGTACTGCCGTTACGTGTATAACTGCGAGTCAGAAATTTATTTTAATAAATTCGATTTTTGAGTTTATATTACTACAGTATTAATCGTATATGTGAAGTTCATTCCGAAGTTATTGTGTCAGTAGTTATTCCTGTTAAGAAAAGAAACAGGCTGAATGCTATCGGAAGAAACTCTGCAGAACTTTATTTTGAGAATTTCCTAAACATTTAAGTGCTTTTTGTTAATGTGGAATATCAAAGGAAAAACATGCAACGGGTCTGATTTTTTACCACAAGGCAAAATAATAAAAACTTTTTAACTATATAGGTTTAAATGCAGACAGAATAGTCGATTAGTTTTATAATATAGATTCAAAAGTTATAAGAGCCCATTTTATTCAATGTTGATTGCTGTTGACTATTTTCTGAATTATTTAATAAAATTTTGGTCCTATCAATTGCTAAGGTGTTGAATATTCTTGGAAACAATTCTCATTGGGCAAATTCATGTGACCATTTTTTAAAATATTTTTCAGCCTTGGTGATAATGTTGTCGAAAATGGAATTGTTGAAAACGGTATTGATGGTTCAGACGATGATTCTGATGATTCATCCAAGGGATATGAACAAATGGAGGAACTGGATATGAATGTCCTATGTCTATTTTGCCCTCAAACCTCAACAACTGTAAAGAACTGTATACGTCACTGTCTCGAATGCCATGGTTTTGATATTTATAAATTAAGGGTACATTTTGATACTTTTTATACATTTTTTACTTATTAAAGCCGTTAAAGAAAAATATTTTCTTGAATAGTACTTAATTAATAGCTGTAGATGAGTATATTTTATCATATAACATCAATTGAAAAGAAACCTTTTCTTGTAAATAAAAAATATAAACACTGAAAGAAATATGCATTAATTAAATTTGTGCTTGAATTCTTCAATTCGCACTTTGTATGAATTGTATGAATAAATTTACTTTGAAGATTACAAAAAATTATCATAATCATGTTGTGAAATGATAATGATGTATTTAATTACAAATTTGAATTGATCATCAGAAGATTTATTAAACTCCAGTGAACGTGCTAGAATTCAGATAATGAAATATTTATTTTATGACAGATATGTAAACCTGTAACATCTTATTTGTCACTGACTAGTTCCAGTAAGATCTGGGATGAATATCAGTTGGCAGCGATTGAACCCCAGCTGTTATTAATCCCAAGAGGACTAATGACACCTGACCTTCATGTATATATAGAACCCAAAGTTGATTCACTCTTCAGTCGGACTCTGGTGATGGTGGAACCAATAAGAGTTCCGAAATATTGGAAATAGACAACATCCCAGAGGGTTCCTTTAAATGGAGCCCACTCAGGTGGTTTCTAAATACAGGAAAAATCCTGGGAAACTCTGGGCAACCAATATTCTTCCCATATCACGCGATCTTATTGGAAGTCAGTCAGTGACAATTCAAGTTCTATAGCATACTACTTTCAGTAATTTTCAAATTATAAATTAAAACTATGCTTTGAATTATTATTGAATATTTTTATGTGGTGTCCGTGTTATGAAGGGCAGAGTCAATTATTGATATCGACCCATTTAGTATCAGTGATAATACATTCATTAAAATATAATTAAATCTTTCATAAAATATAATTAAATGCTTGAGCACTAGCTCTCAAACTAAGGAGGTTGTTTGGCAGTCCAAATCTGCCCATGTGCTGTGGACATTTGTTTATAAGATAGCATAAGTCATTGAGATAGACTGGAACAGTCACTTATTCTGACCAACTCATTAGTGCCTAACATTGTTAAAGGACCTTAGAATTGTAAAAACAAAAAATTTAATTGTTTGATGTATTGATGATTTTAGTTGCCCTATTTTAATTCCCCTGATGTATATAATATACAGTTCTTAATTGACTTTTTTTCAGGATCAGTTTGCATTGGACAATTATGGATATATTAAACTAATCAATTACATAAGGATGTGTAAGCCTGACCCGAAAGAACTAAACGAAACAAACTCGGTATTGTGGTCCAGTGAAGATTTTATGAAGCCTTATGATGTGAATGACGCGTGGTTGTGGCATGGTAAGTTTCATGGTTATTGAATAATTTTGAGCGTCATTAGTTTAAATAAAACAGTTATATGACTCAGGGGACTAAAAAATAGAACAATTGCCTTTTTTGTGTGTTTAATAATTAATTTATCCTGATGTATTGCAATAAGTTACCTTATTGTTTGACTCATACTCTGTTTTTCTCATACTGCATTAATAATTAAGAAAAAATATAATAATAATAGAATAATGAATGAGTTATAATTATGAATCTGTATATTTCAATTGTTTCTTGAGTTTTTTGGATATTTATGGTCTGTGCACTTTTATTGTGCACTTAATCTACCTTAATACCTAAATACAAAAAAAAGTATGCATTATTATGTGCTAATGTTACAGATCTTGAGGGACTGAAAGGGATAAGCTTAGATGATGATAAACCGTCAAACTATGTAAACTCTGAAAATGGAAACGTTACTATGGCTCAGGAACATTTTTCTGATTTGTTGAACACAATTCAAAGTTTGACAGATGAGGTACTTAGTCAGTTTTTATTATTTTTAATTGATAATAAAAGCCCCTAATGTAAATTTAAAATTTTTAAAGCTATGTTTATATCGAGCTTAATTCACTCAATTTATCTTTGCCTGGTTAAATCCTATAAGATTTCTCTTCAGTGTTATAATTTTTGTTATTCTGAACATATATCATCCTATAAAGCAAAACGTCCAATTTTAAAATTTCAAATTTTGTCCATTAGAAATGTAGCAATTTTCTGTCATTATTATACAGGTGTAATTCACTCTTTAAAAAAATCTAATTTTTCAATGAACACGAAAGAAAGTTAATTTAGAGGATGGTTATTCTATTATCAGATTGAAATATTATGAACACTTGTAATTTTTGATTTCCTGTCAAAAATAAATTCTTTTGATGAAGATTAATTTTACAAGAATAAAATGTCACTTACAGGTCCGTGAAAAAGAGACACAACTTACAAGGCTGAAAGAAGTCATATCATGCATTGATGAAAAAATTATAACATCCTCTTCTCATTTGAAAGCCTCAGAAGACATGAGCTATTTTAGCTCTTATAACGGGGCGAGCATACATTGGGAGATGCTTAGTGTAAGACATAAGAGTTAACATAAAATTAATAATTTTGATATTTTATTACTGGTTAAAAAGAATACACTCACTGAGTCATATTTATTCAGAGAGTAGCAAAAATAAGTTTCTATTTTTCACATATGATCATAAAAATTAGTTTGTATCTGATTTTTCAGACATTATATTTTCAAAGATTTGTTTGGTCTTTTTAGGACACGATAAGAACTTTTGGCTATAAGAAAGCTATTGATCAAAATGCAACTTTCTTTCATAATAAGACTGTTCTTGATGTTGGTTGCGGTACAGGGATATTGTCCCTTATGTCAGCAACAGCTGGAGCGAAGAAAGTTGTAGCTGTTGACCAATCAGACATCCTTTATCAAGCTCTCGAAATAGCCAAGTATGTTTCATTATATATCGGATTTTTAATGTTATACTAGCGAAATGTCAAATTATTACAGCAAAGAAAGAGTGGAAAAATAGATCACAGGCGATTTTATTTCATTACTGAAGGGAAAAAGTAATTTAGTTAGTTAATATTTGTTTAAATAAATTCATTGCAATTCTTATTCTATAGTCATTAGATAAATTATACTAATCTGAGCCCTCGGTGGTTCAGGGTGTTGGGGCATGCATCTGAAGAGCTAAAAGTCGGTGGTTAGAATCCACCCGGGTGAATGATGGCTAGCCTGACATTTGCAATGGATGTTAGCATGTAAGCTTATCCATGTGTAGGGAGAGTTATCATAATTTGTCCCTGCAATCACAAAAATCATGCATATCAGCAACAGGTACAATTGTGCAGAAAAGAAATGCAGTTAAAAAAAAATAATCTTCAGTTTTTACAATTGTCATGCTAATTACACATTTGCATATTTATTATGCATTCACTTAGTTTACTCCTGATTGCAACATTGTGACATTCAGCTTAAAATTGACTTAATGACTTTATACTGCATATAGGAAAATTAAGTGATTAAACGGGGATTTAATACAGAAAGTAGAACTTTAGTAATACAATATTGGGGAAAAATGTCTGTAGGACACTCTCAACCCCATATTATCGAATACAGTTTTAGTATCTTAATTTTAATATCTTAGTACAAATTTGTGGAACACTAATAATAATTTGCTTACAGGGAAAATAATTTGCTAGATAAAATTTCATTTGTCAAAGGAAAAGTAGAACAGGCGGTTCTACCAATAAGAAAGTACGACATAATTATCAGTGAATGGATGGGGTATTTCCTTCTATTTGAGGGAATGCTTGATTCGATCATTTATGCAAGGAAAAATTTACTTGCACCGAATGGTATTTTATTACCAACCACGTGTTCAATATATCTAGTTGGTGCAAGTGATCCAAGTATGTAACAATCATAGTATTAAACCAAATTAGGAATAGTTCTTATTTCTGTATTTGAATGAAGGGGGGGGGGTTGTAGTGTTTTCATTATTTTTGATGATATTTAGCATGAATTTGTATAATATTAATGGTTTGATTAATATGTAATATTAGTTCTGTAATTTCAGCTCGTCACGAGTCAATTAGTTCTTTTTGGAACGATGTCTACGGCTATAAAATGCCTTCAATGGTGAATTTAACATTAAAAGAAGCCTGTGTAGAGTTAGTAAGATCAGATGACGTTGTAACAACGCCATTCAAAATTCATTCAATTGATGTCAACACATGTGATGAGCAGAATATATATTTTAACTCTGAGTTCACACTGGTTTCTATAAAAGACACACTTGTAACTCAACTTGTTGGCTTCTTCGATGTGCATTTCCAATTACCCATATCAAATTCATTCACTACAGGCCCATATGGGCCACCAACGCATTGGAAACAGACAGTTTTCTTTTTAAGAGAACCAATCAATTTAAAAAAAGGTTAGTAAAGGATAAAATTTGTCTTCACATATTGTAAACTTTTAAATTTTTAAATTAAGAAAATATTTTCTTTTCCAGACAAAATATTGCGAGGGACAATAGCATGCTACCGGCTTCCAAAGGAGGTTAGATCTCTCCAGATTGATATAACCATTGAGAACCGTAAACAATCGTATTTTCTTACGTGATTTTTTTTCCCCTTAATTGTTAAGACTAAAGTTATAATTTTGTACCTGCGTTTATTATTATTCCTAAAATATATATAATCATTCCTATTACCTTAGAATTATATATTTCCCACAAAAAATACAACTCATCTTTTTTGAATGCCTATTTAAATAACAGTTTTATTCTGCTGTTGCTGTCATTTTACCTATTATTATTTTTAGAATTCTTATTTAATATTTTAAATGTTGTGTGTAAAGATGTGCCAATGTGTTGTTTAATTCTTAGATAATACACACCTTAAGAACATTGGTTTAGTTCACATTAAATATTAAGCAATTTATATCTAAATAATCCAATTTTAATTAAAACTACGATAAAATGAGTCCCAGTGGTTTGAAATGTGAAGTGAATGATGTCGGGAAAATTTGGTTTGAGTAAGAGGCACCACAATTTTTTTCAAGTTAATTAATCAAAAAAAGCTAGTTACAATATAAATAAAATTCTACTTCTGACAAAGTATAAAATTATTAAATTTAATTTATGTATTTATATGACTTAAGAAACTTATATTGTGCCTTAATTTTACTTGTCATTTTTATAGAGCTATATTAAATCCTTTATTTATATATATATATATATATATATATATATATATATATATATATGGATGGCACCAAAGCTTCACCATGTCTAGAAATTTGGTGTCCAATGAATTATTCCTTAAATTTTGACAAGATCTGCTGCAATATTCATTGATGGGGTCATCAGATGACAATAAAGTGAGGAAAATTGCTTGCAATTGTAGTCGCATTTATGAGGGTATTTAATATACGAGTGTCCTAGTTACTTTTTACCCTACTTAGTAAGTAATAAATCCAGGGTAGAACAGTCTGATAAATTTCATTGTGAAAATAAAAATATATTTAAAGATAAATTTCCTCTTTGAATTATGGTAATTCTGCAAGAATGTATTTCTGATGGAAACATTACTATTCAGAGTTAATTAAATAACTAGTACTGCTTTTTTTCCTCATTTATTTGGTCGCACAATTGTGGTTTCCTTGATATGCACCGTAACTAGTACAGCTTTATTTTAACTGTTTTCGATACTTTTGTTTAATTTAAACATGCTTCGAAATATATGTAAAAGAATATTATTATATACGTATACAAATTATGCCGCTATAATAATTTAATACGATGTAAAATATATGTTAAAGAAAGAAAATGTTTAAATGTATATAATATATATGTACATATGATCAACAATTTAGTCAGCTGTGGTTATTTAATTCTGTGGGTTTTTGTTAGGTTAGGAAAGTCGCAGGAATTCGGGTATCTCTGTCAGATGACTCAGATAAGGAAAGTTATTTGAACTGTTTTAAATCGTGAGATTGTCATGCATGCCATTATAAATATCCGTCTGATGTTCAAAAGGTTTAATTTCATGTGAGAATTTGTTTTCAAGGACAATGTCCCAAATTAAACACCAATTGATATCAGGCCATTTCTTCAGGTTATCATTAAATTCGTACATGTCTTATTTTCGGCAAACGTTAGGAATGTGAGACAAAACATTATAACATTTTACCTCCCCGGTTACCCAGTGACATGAGTTGGTTGAAAAATAGCTCCATCGGAGCTAGTTTAGGAAAATTAAGAGGGTCCAGTTCACCTTCGAAGGAATTTGATTCTACAGCCTGCTATGATAGCTTTCGGAAACACTGGCAACAGATATGTGAAATTATCGAGAGAACAAAAGTAAGTTTCTTGTTGAGGACTGTTTTTTTTATAAATATTTGTTTTCTGTGAGTATTTTTTGCCTTAGGCCCCCATTGTGTTTAACTTGCAGATTCCTGGCGGATCTACAAAAAATGACGATGTGCTTGGAGTTATTAATAATCTAGATCATATGGTTACATTATTAGTTTTGGAATTAAGATCAAGCAATTCTAGCCGTCCTTGTCTAGAACATGTTCTTAGCGAAAATCTTCTTGAAAGATTATATTCATGGAGTCTTCTGACTGGCAGGTTATTTACTTTTATATTTATTTTAATAACTAATATTTTGTGCAATCATTGAACTTCATGTGTTATTATAATGTAATGAATTGTGAATTTCAAAGGTTTACAAACCAATGACATTTTTTAACGACTATGTATTATACACATAGTCAAAAAATGTCATATAGTCATTCAATGTGTTCAATAACATTTTTATTTACAATCTAATTTTGTTTCTAATTCCTGTTTATTTTTTATTGGTTATTGATTTGAAAATAATAAATAATAGAAAAGTATTATTACCAAAGGGATTTCTTGTAGTGCTTTGTTAATTATTTTAATTTCACGTTATTATATTTGCATTTACCACTTTGCATAATAAACTATATTTTTTGTTTAGGTATGAAAATGCACTGAAATTGGAACAACTTAAACTTTATGAAGTGCTAGTTTCACACTCGCACACACAGCTGTTAGTTCATGAACCTTTTCACCGGCCATTATTGCGGCTTCTTGCTTCCTGCTCAGACGTGTGTTTCTCGGTAGAAGTGGAAAAGAGATTAGTTGTCCTTCTCAATCAGCTCTGCGTATCATTAGTTCATCACAATGACCTTCTGTACCTGTTTTTCGATAATCGCGATCCGTGCCCTCCAAAGTAAGTTCTATTTTTTTGTTCAACATAGTCACTTAACCTGGAAAAGAACAATTTATTTAGTATGTATATATAAGTCATGGTGTATATATATATATATATATATATATATATATATATATAAACTTAGTTTATTATATTTATAATATTATACTATTATATTAATATAGTATGTATATATATATATATATATATATATATATATATATATATATATATATATTAATTATGTTTAGAATTGGCCTTTGAACAGACAGTATACAATCATGATTTGTTAATTGAAAATCAGTGTATGAATTATAAAAAAAAAGATATACTTTAGTAGGTTTGGACTTGTGTGCCTAAGTACCTTAAACTGATGGGTAGACATTTCTGGACATTTTTATGAGTTTTGTTTTTAATTGGAAAACTAATTTCAGGTTTGTCATATTCTCATTGCTCATACCATTTGTACATCGTGAAGGAGCTCTTGGCCAGCAAGCGCGCGATGCTCTTCTATTGTGTATGGCATTGTCCAAACATAACGAAGCTGTGGCTGAATTCATTACCCGCAATTCAAATGTGTGCCCCGTAAGTATTATCACAAATTTCATATTTGTACTTTTTTATTCTATATGTGTAGATTTTATATCCCTTGTTCGTAGAAAAAAAATTTGTGCTTTATGTAAATAGAAGGAATTTTTAAAAATGTACAGAATCAACTATTTGTAAAAGAGCAAAGTGCGCACCATCTAAATTCAAACCTATAATATTTTGTACTTATAAACTATATTTATTAAGACAATTTAAATAGTTTTATTTACTAACAATTAATTATGTTTTAAAAAATAAAATTACCCTGAAGATTTTTTCCATATTATTACCATAATTTCATAAGGGGATTTTGTGAAGAAATTGTTGAAAATCAACAATTGTTTTATTGTTAGATTGAAAAAACTGTTCTATTGTTAGGTTGAAAACCATTGTTCTAAGTTGTTGTAAGTTGAAAACATGTTCTATTATATTGAAAACACATGTTTCTATGTTTAGTTATTAGCTGCTGGTCTTAGTGGTCTTTACTCATTACTACCACGAAAACTTACTATTGAAACAAACGATTGGCACTGCTTGACCCCTGACGATGTGAACGATCTTCCAGAACTTGCAGTTTTTATGAATTCATTAGAGTTTTGTAACGCAGTCGTTCAAGTTGCACATCCAGTTGTTCGTAACCATCTCCTAGAATTTTTGTATCAAGGATTTCTAGTTCCTGTTATGGGTCCAGCTCTTCTTCAGGTATAATAGTTGTCTTAAATATGTTTTATGTTTCCATGTGTGCTCTTATACAGTTCTATGTGTATGTAAATTAATGTGAGTTACACGTGTGTTGATATGTGAAGATACTTGAAAAAATTAATTAGTCGAGAATGTATATTAAAGCTAAATCATCTCGTTGTTGTTTTTATCGGTAGATAATACATAACAATACCCTTTGAGATTGGTATTGTGAATGAATAAGGAGTAGTTAATGATTTCATATTTTATAACATTCACTTACCAAGTCACCACTAATAATATACAAGGTGGGAGTAGTTACAGTTTTATAATTAAGTTCAATTATAAATAAAGTTAAAACACAAATTTTTTTGTAACAAAGATATATGCACAGCTTTTCAGTGATGTCATGTGGTATTGCTTCTCATATCAGCCATCAACAGTGTCACCTTGACCAAATGATCCTGAAAATTCCCTTTTAGGTCATGCAGAGGTTCTCTTTTTGCCCACATTACTTGTGGAAGTATGGTCTTTTCTTACTTCTGAAACTTTTCTCAGAACTTCTTTTAGTCACTAAGGAAAACATTATTGCCATTGCATTTTTGAGGAGCAATAATATCATGACAACATTGAAGCTAGCAATAGTAGTTTTTAAATTGTAAAAGATACAATTCTTTTTATAAATACAGATTGACATCAATCACTATTGAAGTACAACTGTAAAAGTTACGTACAGTAAATTCACTGATTACAGTCTTCTTATTATTCCATTTTTTATTCTACTTATTTGTAATACATTAACATTGTTTGGTTTATATTAGCTCCAATATGATGGACAATTTTCGGTAAATCGTATTTATGTGGTGTTGTGTGTAGGAGTGCTCGGATCTAGAGCTCTACAACTCCGACTTCTCTAACTCTCTACAACTGGTTAGTAATAAGAAATAATGGCTTGCCTTGTCGCATGAAATGCTTGCTGCATTCGTTTATTTTCAAATTTCTTTACTCAACTTTTATTTTCTTATTGTTTCTTTGATTAATAATTTATTTAATTAAAAACAAGTTAGATCTTTTGTTGTAGTTGGGTTGAATCATCATTTCCAATAATATACTTTTTCTTTTATTGTTTAATTATGTATCATGTATTAAGTCCCTATTTCGGAATTACTAAAGAATTTGTAGGTGCCTTGGCAATTTTATATAGGTGAACACTTTCCTAAGTTTTCCATAAGATTAGAAATATAATAAAAATTAATTTCCTTTCATTTGCTTGAAAAGACATAATAAATCTATATTTACTATAAAGTTAATTACAAACATTAATTTTATATTCCTGGAGAATTGTAAAGTATTTGACTGATTATTTGCAAGTTTTTAAAATCTTTTTCTGACAGAATTATTTTTTTCTCAGTTGTTAGTATTCTATTTTTTTCTCTTCATTTTCTAAACTATTGTTGAATTGTTACTTCTGTTTGTGTATTTTTTATTATTTATAGCGCTGAAAAAATTATACAAAAAGTTACTCACTACTATATAATTCAAACTTTTCCAATTATGAAGTTTAATATTTGTTTTTGTCCATGAATGTTCTTTTTATTCATCAATTAATTTATGGGTATTCATTTAGATTTTTTAAATATTTCAGAATGAGTCTAAACTTTCATGTTGAGAAGATTTCATATTGAAATTTCTTGTCTCATTTCTGTAAATATTAAAATAGGCATATATTCTATTGAAGGAGAATAAAGGGAAATATAATAAGTATTATGTTGTTCTCATAAATATGCAGAACATTATACTGTGTACTTAAGTCAGATTTATGCAGTTAAAATGATTTTTATGATTTATGCATTCGGTATTTTATGTATAAACTATACAAATATTTGTTGTTTTCAATTGTTTTTTGTAAAATGTTGACTATTGGATTTTGTCTTATGCAAACCTTTCATTTGAGTTATTTATTAGGTTTCGGTTCTGATCTAGACAGAATATCAATTAACAATAATACCAACAAAGGACAAAATTTGTTGGTATTATTGTAATAGTGTGTAAATAAAAATATTTAATGCTAGAATCTAGTATTAATTGTCAATAGTAATTTGGTGAACACTCTTTTTATACTTCATAGTGCCCCGTATCCCTCTGCACACAGTATCTTTCAGTTTCTTGTGTAAATAGCTACATGTGGTGTAGGGTCTCCACAGTAAATATGGCAGCATCTTCCTTTCAGTAAATATGATTTTTGAGGAATGTTTAATAACACATAAATAGAGAACTGAATACTTTCAATATATTCTTTACTGATATTTCATGCTGAGTGTTCAGGTTGTCTGCATTACATACTAATAAAAATGCTTTCATTTAAATCATACGAATGGAAAATATGTTTAATATTGTATTTGTTGGTTTCGGTTGAATTTGCTCATCAGATTTTAAATTTCATAATCCATAAAATAATTAGCATGATATTGAGATTTGAGATCTAAGTATAATAATTTATATGGTTCTGATGAATGAATCTCTTTAGTATTTGGTCAACCATTTTAGATCGGGTGTATTAATACCTAAATTGTCCTATTTTGTGATAGTATAGTCAACAATTAATTATTAGCCCATCACATCAGTCTTTCCTAAAAGGATAATCCTTGCATATTTTTTCAACCTAAAGTTAACTAATAATGTTATTAAAGATATAACCTGTCTCCATTTGAGTTTTTGGTCTGTTGACAGATGTTTTGGCATAATGCCATCATCAGTTACAGGCAAATATTAACTAATTATGTGTGTATCAGATTACTGACATTGGTGTTGTGCCAAAACCAGTCCTATCAACGAACCAAAAACATGAGTGATGGCAATCATATGTTTGATAAATCCACTAACCCTTGCATAATCCTTTAAAAGGAATAATGGTTTGTTATAACAAAATGTTTTATCTCATTATTAGAATTCTTGGAATAAGATATTTATCTGTGGAACTTTATATATGCGTATTAGATTGTGTGGAGACTTGTATGAACTAAATATATATATACGTATATATGAATTTGTGTATACATTGTATATATCAGTTTCTGTGAATAATTTTTTTGTGTTGTACCGTAATGTGACTAGTTATGGGAAATTCCAACAAATGAAAACAGTTATAAAGGAGCATTAAATGGCATGATTAAGATTAGTTGTTTGAAGGAAGTATTTTTTTAATTATTAATTTTTGCATATGATTATATTTTAAAGTGTTCTTAATTACTACAATTCTCTACTTAAATATTTAGAGTAATTAGATGAGTATGCATTTTGAGTTTTTCATAATTCACATTCTGTGACACACTCAAAAGAATATTTTATAACAATATGAAATTAAGTAGTTAACATTAATTAGTAGTTAATTAAGTAGTTAACATTTTGTAAATTAGTGTGGTAGTTTCTCGTTTTAAAGTCAGTTGTAATGTTTTAGTAGATAGCATTGTCTATTTACTCTTGCCTTAAAAAAATACGTCTTTGCTGTATTTACTGTTGTTAATTATATTTGTGGAGTATACAAGATTTGAGTATACAAGTTCTGAATGATATTGGTCATGGACTCTAAAATTAATTGCAGTATATTGTAATAATGACTAGTATACAAATTTTTCTATAAAGACTGTTGCATTTCCTTGTTTATTGAATAGCTGTGTTATTTTTAAATGTTTAGTCAGCAGAACAAGAGTTAACAGCTGCTACTGCATATTTTGATCTGTTCGTGCGAAGTTTGTCAGAGCCCGGCTTGCTTCGTTCATTCATCAAGGTTATATTAAAAGAAATTTACGATGGGCAGCGTATAATTGACCATCTTATTCAAAGAATAAGTTGTAAATCAAGAGTGAGTAAACATTTTTAACCAGTATAATATATTTGTTTCATTTTATAATGGATATCTTCATTAGTCTCTGGTATCTTGCATCCATTGAGATAATGTCTGATGTAGCGGGAAGTATTAAATTTAAATGAAAGAGCAAGGAGGTGAATTGAAGTATAAACTTTCTATACCTTTATGTGTGTATGTAAGCATATATGCATGTACTTGTGTGTGAATAATTTCATATCTTGTAAAAGGGCAAATATCGATTTTCATCTTCAAATTTATTACCATCACATTCTATTTGGTGTTAAATATTCTTCAACTGTGCTAGAATGTAATTTATTTGATTGATGCTACAGTTCAGTGTTGTTAATTTATATAAAAAAGAAGAAACAATGTATGATTCTGTTATAGTTGTAATTTGTTTTTATAGCTTTGTTTGGTCACCTTGGCACTGATGGAAACATTGGTAGATTTGAACTGTGAAGATATTATGTTGGAATTAGTATTTAGACACTTAATCCCTTGTAATCATGTAATGGCTTCACAGCGCTCAAGACTTAACCACATAGATCCCTACTGTCGTAGTTCTGAAAAACTATTGCAACTCACACCAAATATTCAAAGGTAATTTAGAATACTCTGAACTACCACTTTTAGCCTACTGATATTTAACAGTTTTTATGTTTTTATAATGTAGGAGTATTCAGGTGTTAAAGTTTACCCAGAAAACTTTAAACCACAATATTTGAACAGATTATTACAGAGACCATCTCTTCTGAAATAGGTTGCTGTCAATAAGGCTATAAAAAATGGTGAAAAATTGGAAAAAAGGTTATTTGCACGAATAATACATTTGTTGTCAGACATAAATTAACCGGGGAAAACATTTCTTATTTCTAAATGAAGTTATGTTCAAGATATGTTATAAAGTTTTAAAAGTTCGAAGAAAGCTTTTAGATTATTATATCTGGGTGACTGTCATTGGGACAATATCACTGCCCCCTTGCAAATTTTTATACTGGAATAGTCAGTTTCACCTTTCTGCAATCATGAGTAAAATCCATTATTGGGATGTTGGTACAATTATAACCTTGTAATAATTCCTCATAATATTTGCTAGAATGAATAAAACATGATGTTTACACCATAACGATGAATGATAAACTGTTTTAACACACTTCTTTGGCCTCTGTACTTTGTTATGTGATCAGAAATTATTCCTAATGAAAATAGGAATTCTTAATGTTTCTAACTGTAGTTATGTATTATGTGTAGTTTTCTTTCTGCAAGTCTACCGTACTTTTATTATAGTAGATATTGGAATGTTTGTGCTTCCTTGTAAAACGTTTGTTGTAAAAACAGTTTATAATATAATAGTATTTTGTTGATTAGTACATGATGTATTTTTCTGAATAATTTTTCAGAATCTGAATTATTTATTGGTGATAAATTATTTATTTCAAGTAACTATTGGAATATATGATAATAATGGAACCTCTATAACTCAATGGCACTCAGAATGTAATTATTTCATAGTTACTACAATTTTGAGAAGCTAAAGAAGAGTACTAAATATTAAATTTAATGGCTAGACTGTGTAGGACAGCTTTTAATGAATATGATGAAACATCCAAATATGTGTTCTGGTAATGAAATATCAGTTTACAAGTTTACAGTTTACATTTGTTTGAAAAGTAGGTGTGAAACTATGGAAGGAAGTCTATATGGTGATTACCAGGCATATTTAGCAGATGTAAGAGCTAAAATACACTCTTGTTTTGTGGCCACTTCAGTGTGGACTTACTCTTATGATGGAGAAAGTCCTCCAAATACAGGTATTTATTTTACTTAAGGAATATACTGTAAAAAAATTCATTCTAACGCAAACTCAATGGGCTATTCTAAATGTTGTGTATATTTTTAATTTTCTCACTCATTTCTATTCTTACTCTTCCTGATTTTATGTTATGAATTGGTGAATTAATTGTTATTGCCATTAATGTGAAAATAGTCAGTGTATTAGAGGGGGTTTCAAGTTTAAAGTCATTCATAACAAGAACTTATATTTTTTCGATACTAGTGTTGTGAATTTTTAAAACAATGCTTTTTTCACACTAAGAAGTCATAATTTTATTAGTATTGAGTACTAGTTCAAATGTATTGCCATTATTATAAATAAATGGTGTTTTGAGTTAAATATTAAAATAAAAACTCATATGAATGTGTTCATAATCCAATGAAAACTGCATTCTTTATTATAATCTGTTTTCAAATTAATGTTATAATATGCTGTTGATTTTTGATGGACCTATGTTTAATTTTAATGCATTGATACATTTTATAGGTTTTCCAGTTACTCAGACTTGTGAAAGTGAAACAGAACATAGTTTGCCATCAGTGGACGATGGAAGTTCTGGTTATGAAAGTTTTGCCAGGGTTGGAGAAATGACTAGTGAAAGCGGGAGTGGAGGAGAATGTGATAGCCCTAGTGGTTCAGAAATATGCCACGAAGGCAAACCTCATATTAACATATCCTGCTTTAACACTTCTCCCACTATTGGTACTTAAATTATATACATGTTATGGATGTTTAATAAAATTTGCATATGAACAATTTCTTATATAAGATACAGAATGGATTGCTATTGTTATTGAAAATATAATAAATACATTTTTAATTATTGTTTTCATACTGAATAATAAGTGAAGTAATTATAATGATTTTCTGATCTTCTTTTAGGTCCATTTCTTGAAGCTGTTTTTAATAAGTTGGAAAATATGTTAACACACAATCTTTACATTAATCTACATATTACTGGATTGATTTCAAGATTGGCTGTTTATCCACAACCATTACTTCGCTCTTTTTTGCTTGATCATTCATTAGTCTTCCAACCAAGCATTAAATCATTGTTTCAGGTAGTAACTATATAACAATGTATAAATTATATGAATAATTTAAATTTTTTATACCTCTTCTAAAGACAGAAGTCAGGCATCTTTTGATTATCTCCTGATATGATCCCCAGTATTGAATATTCAGTGGTGTTAATTAATATTTAATCATTTTATATCATTTTTAGATAGTTGGATGGTTGAAGCAGCATATAGAAAATGAGTTAAGGGAAACTCCAGTAAATCAGATTAAACATTTAGTCACAGAAAGTGAAGCCCTGTTATTAGAAAGAGAAAATAAACTAGTTAATGCTAGAAAATATGCAGTTCAGGCTTCAAGTCTCCCTTCATTTTGGATTTCTGAACCATTTGAAAGAAGTGAGATATGAATTTCAAATTGTTTGCATGTAAATTTTCATAGTTAATTTATCCTGTGATGCATGAGTTTCAGTTTGTTTGAAATTTCAGTTAATGTAGTTTTAAACAATTGTTCTTTTCTCTTCAGGTGACAACAAGAGAAGAAGTTTGTCAATGGCCTTCAGTGCTGTGTTTCGAAGACAAAATCAACATATCAAGGATCATCAACTTCAACCAATTGGAACTGGATTTAGGTAGTTATTGATAATGATAATAGTAATCGCTTTTGTTATTAGTGTTAATGTTTTATATTTTGATTATTGTATGAAGATAGGAAATTATTTTTTAAGCATATCATCAAGACAGTATAAAATATTCTAAGAAAGTACCTGCAAACCTGATTAGATGGAAAGGAGATTAGGTATTTGTACATGTTTGAAGCACATTTTATTGGCTAAAATTGAATAAGATGTTGCCCTACAGGGCAATGAATAAATTGGATTACACTGTTCATTTCCCAAACCAAAATTTCAAGTGAAACTGGAAATTGCATGAGTTTCCAATTTGTTTAAAAAAGTGAACTATGAAATCACTAGGTATAGAATTAATAGGAAAATATTATTAGGGATATATACAATTTGATAAAAAGAGTTGTGGATATTTATAATGATCATTGAAACTAAACAAAAACTAATTAATATGTGGCTTATGTGTGTGTATCTGAACTGTTAATTCACAATTTTATATAGAACAGATTATTATGCTTTTTTTGTTCATGTATGACTATAAGAAACTATGTATAAAATAATATAGAAGTCATAGCAAGAGAGTGTAGCCTTATAAATAAGAAATTTACTAAAGTGTAATTAATGGTTATTAATAATACTTTGTATATAGTTTGTTGATTCCTTAATTTAACTGATTCTTTTAAAAATCTCAGATATATTTCAAAGGACGATGAACTTCATAATCTAGCAATGTGTGCAGTTTTATTGGCAGAATGGCTCAAGGAATTAGCTGCTATCACCCAAGAGCATGCGGTAAGTATTGAAGGCTTCTGTTGTTTAACTCTTTTCAAACGCTTCACATATGTGTATAATGCATTGAGTGTTACTAATTGACTTGGTTTGTGATCATTTTAAATGGAAAAATTATTATTATTATATATATATTAGTCTCACGGGTTAATGGCATCCTGAAATCATTGATTTTTTTGTTCTTGTTGTAACATATAAAATTATTGGGGCTTCATTTTTATGCTGGAATTATTTAACGTGGTCATTTTAGAAATAATTATATTTGAAAAAAATAATGAAAAATTGGAAAGAAGAAGGATTCAGGCACTGAGCCAATTATCTATTTTCATACTTCAGCCTTGAACAAAATACTTCTAATATGAATTCACACACTATATATGTGTGTGTGTGTGTGTGTGTGTATGCGTGTGTGTGTGTGTGTGTTAAAACTAGAAATCAGTATATATTTAAATCTGTAACAATTAATTTTGTGGTTTTTGAAACTTATTTAGATGAAAATAAAATATTTAGACAAACTTTAATTGTTGAGAAAAATGAGTATAAGAAATTGCATTAGAAAAATTCTGAATTTGATTATTGAGTACATAATCGAGGAAATTTTACTGATAATGATTGAAAATACTTAAATTATTATAGCTTTTGAATAATAACAATTTCTTTGAGTGTGTGTGTGTATATATATTATTCTAAGGCTTTATATATTTCTACAGTTCTATATGTATATAGTTAGAATATTCCAGACAATACCCATATATAAATATGTATATTCTATAAAATATATTTTTACAGGTTTTTAAAGACATGCGCCAATCATTTGTCTGCAGATCGTAATGTTAGAGACGTCCTCATCAGTTGCTCAATGAAATATAGAGTGGATGTATTTTTAGACCAGCCTGATTTTTTAGTCAGTCTCTTAACTATAAAAATAATAATATTTTGCTATAATTATGACAATTGTCCTCATATTACTTTATTGTGCAATCATAGAAAGCTTTATTTAGAAAAAAGTATAATCGTTACCTTCCTGAATTAAAAAAAGATGAACAATGATGGTGACATGTCCGTCCTTAAAGAATTTTATAATATAGAATTTTTGAATGAGCTTACATATAGAGAAGTCAATTAGTAATTTTAAATTTTAATGAGTAGGAAGGACTGATTATGCTAAGAAATATGATACCATCCATAAGCAATATTTATTAATTGTTACATCAAGTTGTAACCGTCTGAACAAATTAACAATATAATTTAATATAGCATTTCACTCTAGCGTACTCATATTAGGGTCACAAATTTTACCAATTAGTATATAATGTTTTAAAGATAAGCAAGATTGGTGATATGAGGTAATTAATCTAGATCTAATATGAAATACTTTGAGAACAAATGTTTTTGTTATTCTTATTGTTTTATTAGTATTTTATAATTATATTTTACTTAGCAATTTTGTTAATTGTAATTATTATTGCTTCATATTATTGTTCCTACCATATTGAAAGAAATATTACATTTTAATGTTCATTTTATTACAGTTTTAAATGTGATTTAGTTAAAAATATTCTCATTTTAAACTTTGTTAATACTTGGTATCTAAAATGTTTTGTCTACTTAAGATTCTATTAGATGAAATCTCTAGAAATAGTTTAATAAAATACTGTGATTATGGAATTTCAATGCATGCTACTTATACTGAATATCATTTTCATAGATTTATCAGATGTTTAAATTTGTTTCTGTTACGAAATGTTAAAATAATAACTTTCATAGATTTGTCCAATTTTTATTATACTGTTCGTAAAATGTCTATGATTGTGTACATAGTGTATTATACTTATAGTTATAATTAGTTTTTAGTGTTCACAACTAATTGATGTAAAAAATAAAAGTATTTTTGTTAAAATTGTATAAGTAAAAACTTTTAAGTAAGTTGCATAATTTATAACGTGATATTAAGGTACAAGATATTTAATTTGTTTATTACCAAAAATTAATGTTTAACCTGGTTTGGTTTCATCAGTGTATTATATAATTTCTAATTTGTAAAAATGTACAACTGTTTTTAATATAATCTTCTTCACCGATGTATTTATTTATGATAAAGTCAGAAATAATAAGTTACAGAGTTGTTCATTAAGAAAAACTATTTTTCATATCATTATGAATTAAAATTATGAACATATTTTATAAATGTTGTTGGCAATCATATTCTTGTTCTAATTGTGAATTCATTATATTTTAAATAAAATTTAAATTATGTCGATCAAAGTACATACATAAGATTGCAGCCGTTCAGTTAATGTTATACATTGTATTGAATTTTCATGTAATTCAAATAAAATATACATTCATTTTTGATACAACTAAAAAATCCTCTTAAAAAAAGAATATCCTACATCCTTTATTACTGAATTACATTCTTGCAGTGTGGAAATAATTTCAATATTCCCCAAAGTTAATGCATCTATTGATTTTTTAAAATAATTATCTGGACCTCTAAGTTGAAGTACTTTTTTTAATTACGTATAATTAGATGAATCCTTTTGAGAACATGTATTTATTTTAAATTATAGTGCTTTAGTATAGCCTGTCAATTACTCTGCATTATTCTATTGGTTATCAGGAAGCTTATAAGCTGCCTAATATCATGTCCTTATTATGTCAAATTTCAGTACATCAATTAATAAAATAGAAGTAAGATATAAGATAAGGAAAAGAATGGATAAATATTTTAAATTGCCTCGAAATTTAAGGATCAATTTCATCCTCCTACCAATTCATGTATCTTGATTAAGATGACGCCATCCCTATATTAGAGAAAACTTTGTTGGGACATCTCTATCGAACCAACATGTTTTTTGGGAGTAAACAAATTGTTCCAATGCCTGATCTCTTGTTTAAATGGTAACCAAGGGTATAACCATTGGTGATAGACTTAGGCTTAGCCCACACTAAGAAACATTCTGGGAGCTCTTCCAATAAAATGCAGTTTAGATCCTCTTTGTTAACGTTTCCAAAAGGTTAGTGAACAATGCCAGCAAAGTATTTACAAAATGTTCAGGAAGAATATCAGGAAATCTTCTTGTAAGGGCAACTATTTTGGAAGTGGAAAGTGTTTTATGAAGGAACTGTTTGTGAAATATAACAGCAATCTGTTCTGAACAGGTGACAGTTTGCGAAAAGTGTCGAACAACTCGAAAACATTTTCGACCAACTGTTTTTTGGTGCGGACAACTGCGAGGAGCAAGCGCTCTTGAGACTAATTTCACACAGTTCATGAGCATTGTTAGCAAACTGTAGGCGGACGTTTTATGTAAATTATTAATATTTTTAATTTAAAAGAAAGTCTGGTTCTGTATCTGATTTTGAAAATGAGAAAGGACAGTGACTTGTTGCTTAGTCAAGAGTTAACAATCTATTTCCAATTTCCTGACATTGTCCACAGTTCGCTGACATTGTTCGCAAACTGTCTGGAAGCTGTTTCCTGTCCCAAAACTTTTGCTGACATTATTCACGGGTCGTTTGTGAACAGTTTACCGGCATTGTTCACAAGTGTTCCAAAACAGTTTGATGACTGTTTTAGAACTGTTCTCAAACACTTTCCTGTCCCGAACTGTTTGCTGACATTATTCACGAATAGTCTGCGAACAGTTCGCTGGCATTGTTCACGAGCTGCTTAGGAACAGTTTGCCGACATTATTCTTGAGCCGTTTGGAGAGAGCGTCCTATTCCAAACACCTTGCTGACATCCTTCACAAATAGTTTGCCAACAGTTTACTACTGGCTTCGCTTCGTTCACTACCTGCTTCTAAACAGTTAGCAATCGTCTGACGTATATACCAATAATATTTTCAGCATTATTTTAAATAGAATAATTTGGATATTAAATTGTGAATTTTAATCCTTTTGTGTCTTGTTAGTGCCAACTACTTACTACACTTCTTCGCGCACTGGCAGTAATGATAGGGGTATATCAATTTCAGTCTGTCGTACAATTTGAAATGGCCAACCAGTTTCCGAACTGCGGACGTACAGGTAAAAAGTTGGATGCTGCCAAAAGCGAACTTCAGTCGAAAGTAGAAATGTGACAACTTACAAAGTACTCGGTGACTTATAAGTCCCACATATTTTACAATGCAGTATCAATATAATAAAATGTAAATAATGTGCTCACAAATCAGATGGCGTCTATTGGAGAGCCCTTGAGTTGTTTTCATAATTCTTGCCGGATTTCGGTTAGTGGGTTTCGGTTTGGAAGCAAATTGTTTTCTGTTTACACTAGGGTTCCATCCAAAATTGGCGATAGGCATCCTATTTTTTGATATAACAATGGTTTTAAAACATTAGAATTTTATTCAGATTTCCCAAACTATTCTAAAGGTACACCAAACTGTTTTTTTTTTTATAAAAAGAGTGATTTTTTAAATTTTAGGTTAAAAAATTGATTATTTTACATGGAGGTTTCGTAATACCTAGTACGCTGTATCCTACGAAAAAATGTATAATTTACAAAATATCAGGAGGGCAATCTTATATATGTATACTTGTCCTAGGGTACAAAATTCTGGTATCGATTACGTAAAATGAAAATTAATTTTTATTTAAAAATATATACAGAGAGAGCATATTTAAAATACGTTTACTGCGTTATTATATTGTTTTAGTGTAAAAAACAAATTAATGCAGCTCCTTAGCTTGTTAAACGGTAAAGGGGAAACAAATAATTTGATGCGAACGCTCGGTAAAAAAATCCTTAATATTAATCGTTCATATTTGTTGTTCTCAAGCCACCGAAGCCAAGGCTACGATAAGATTTCATATTTGTTAAATTAAACTGATCCGCAATGGGCCGTTTCATAAATAAAGAATGTATTCGGGCCGGCGAAGGAGGGGGCGGGCATGGTCTATTTTAGAAGTGCAAATCAGAGGAGTGTGGGATGCTGGAGCCTGAATTATGTCAGGCGGCGAGATATTTGTGGCCGATGCCGGGGTATATATTCAACCCCGGACCGGGGCCCGGCCACCATTGCTGTCCTCACCAGAGCGAAGAGAGAACATGTCACTAGAAAGGGCCGTGAGAGCTAAGGTAGGTTTTATACATTTCCGTCAATAGCCATTCGGAGTCGAAATTTCGAGACTTAGAGCCCTTGTGTTCCATTTTTCTGTACTCGCGGAATCACTCGAAAATATACGACATTCGAGCGGAGTTATTTTTTCGAGCGAGGAACCTTCGTGTTGTGGATATTTGAATCGATGCCCACAACAGTTGTTCCTTGGATATATTTTTCTAACTAAAATTTAATCGCCGTCGTTAATGCGTGGAACAGCTGGCGGGCAAGAGGGACCCCCAGCAGGAGAAGGAAGCTCAAGAATGGATAGAGACAGTGCTCGGCCAGAAGTTCCCGCCGGGCGAACTGTACGAAGACGTGATTAGGGACGGGCAAGTGCTTTGCCATCTGATGAACAAGTTGAAACCCGGTAGCGTGCCGAAAATCAACACTTCGGGCGGACAGTTCAAGATGATGGAGAACATCAATGCGTGAGTCCTATTTTCTTCAACGGTGTTTTCCGACCGCTTCCGAGTCAGTTTTTAACAGCCCGTGGCGTTCCGGCAGGTTCCAAAAGGCGATGAAGGAGTACGGGGTCTCCGACGTAGACGTCTTCCAGACTGTCGATCTGTGGGAAAAGAAAGACATCGCTCAAGTGACGACGACTCTGTTCGCCCTGGGAAGGACAGTAAGTAGATTCGGTCCCTAGTAGTAGTTCTGCGGGCGTATCCGCCGCT
Source organism: Lethocerus indicus (assembly GCA_019843655.1). NCBI lineage: Eukaryota > Metazoa > Arthropoda > Insecta > Hemiptera > Belostomatidae > Lethocerus > Lethocerus indicus. The sequence goes on from JACDQD010000001.1 coordinate 33,174,141, forward strand.
GTTCGCCCCCTTCTAACCTTCTCTTTCCCCCTTTGCCCCGACAGACTTACAAACATCCAGAATGGACCGGCCCCTACCTGGGACCGAAACCCGCCGACGAGTGCAAGAGGGAGTTCACGGAAGAGCAACTGAGAGCCGGCGAATCGATTATCGGACTTCAGGCCGGTTCCAACAAGGGAGCCACTCAGGCCGGACAAAACATTGGAGCGGGACGCAAAATCCTCCTTGGAAAGTAAATTCAAATCGACCCCCAAACTCCCGAAAACCTATTTAAACTTGGTAGTCATAAACACTTTTCTTCATGTAGGTTTTTAAACGGTAACGGATATTGAAATCGGCACGCTCAAAATTAAGTCACTTTCCACAACGAATGTTAGCTTGAAATTGCTTTGAACTGTCCGAAAGTGCATTAAATTGTTTATATTTACGATATCGGCGGCTGGCATTGTTGTGGATTTAAAATTAAAACCTGAAACTACCACGGCTATTTCAGAAGACTGAAACTCCCCCACTCCATTAATACGGTCGGTTGAAATGTCACAATTTTTTTTACGAAAATAATTCAAAAGTATTGTATGCATTTGTATATCCGAAATATGTTCGTATATATTTTTATTTCGATTTTTGTGTAATATTATCTGCGATTAAAGCATACAGAAGTTTAAATTTATTGTGTTATGATGTATTTTCAACCCCCATACTGTCCGAATATTCATTAACCAAAAAGGAATAAAGTTAAATAAGGAATTTATGGAAATCAGTTAAAAAATATCCTATAGTCGAGCTGTTTAGGAAACTTATGGTCTTATATCGTACATTTTCAGTGTCGATAAATCTATGATTAAAAACGTTTTCTTATTGGTTGACAAGGCTCGAAATTGTAAGACAAATATGTCGAATTCAGATGGTATTAATGAATTTTGCGACTGATTCATTTATCATGATAAATGAAAATTCAAAGCCAACCGTTTGCGCAAAAAAATGTTCAGTAACTTGGTGTGTAACCGAGGAACAAGATGTTTCTTTCAGAATAAAAATCAATAGAATATGTTGAGATCAAATTTTAAAGTCTCAGAACAACTCAAGCCGTAAAAAAAACTAAAATACTGTTCACTGAAACTCTCTGCGAGACATCAGTTCCCAAAGTACGGGGTATAAAATACAGAGCTCAAAGAAATAAAGGCCCGATGAAACCTTTTCATTAGGAATAAAAAAGGGTTTCATCTCTCATAAAAAAACTATTTGAGGCCGTTTGAAAAATGAAACGACAGTGGCCTAACAGGGAACTAGCAGATTCTTGGAACATTGGAACATTCTTGGACGTTTCTTGGATATTTCGATATCAAATTTTTAGTTAAAAATGAAGAGAAGCGTAGAAGATCGGAAGAAAATAAGTAATATACGCGGGCATAATTTGTGCAGTTAAGATACTGGTAAAATAAGTTAGACGTCACGAAAAACATCTGGGCTATATTTCATTGGCCCAACTAACTGATGAGGACATCGTGTCTCGTGTTAAGGTGACAAATTATGCCTGTTTTACGACCCAGCGAAATCGGGAATAAACATAAACACGCATAAACTGAGCTATTAACTCGAGATCTAAGACAGTGAATGAATATTTTGTCCCAAGCCAAGTATGACGGAAATTAAACGTGAACTGCAAGCAAAGAAAGTTCCTTCACAAATGTTAAGGGGGTTTGTTTTACTTTTAATTTAAGTCACGACTACAATTTCTTTAAATTATATTTAGTGACAGTGCGATTTGATGAAGGAGAATCCACCAATCAACGAGTCCGTAAGCCCAATTCGGTTTCAAAATACAGTTGTAAATTGTTAATTCGTTCGTAATTAATGTGTGAATTAGTGCGCATTAAAAAATTAACCTTACCCCTTATTTTCTTCTTTTTTATTTCTAGTCAGGACTACAATTTTTTAAAATTATATTAAGTGACAATGCGATTTGATAAGACAAAGGTATGCGGCCATTTCCTCTTAAGGCTCGGAACTTTCAAATCATGTTAGATACATAAGGTGAAAACCCTTTCAATCCTTTTTTTTTAAATACAATATTAAAAATAAAAAAAAACGTAAGTGTACCTTGGAACTACATCTTCATTTGTTGTTGAAAAACACTGTTTTCTAGTGGCTTATGAAATATTATAATTTCTCTACACCCACATATTCCTTATAATTAGGAAAAAAACATTTTTATTGTCCTATTTTGTGTTTTATTGATTAATCGCAATACGCAATAGAGTAAGGCTCCGTTAATACAGATAATCCGAATACGTTCAGAATTAAAAGGAAAATCAAATATTGAATGCAACTACAATGCAATAAATAAAAAAAAATATAAATATATATATATATATATATGTAAAATTATTATTACCAGATAACACAATATGGCTTTCAGTTGAGCACTTCCAAGGGGAAGCCAAGAGCAAGTGCTATTAAAAGTCGTTTCATTTGACCTAAAACAAATGCGGTGTTAACAAAAAAAATGTTCCCCTTTGGGCGACTACAGCCAGAAGAATACGTTGTAGGTGTCTTTTTTATTAACTTTTTTTTCGAATAATTTTAATTTAGTTTGTGATCTCAAATGATCGATGTGGTGGTTAATTTTTGGGGACACAATGTGAATCTACTTTTCATCAAAAACTAATGTTATTAATAGAAAAAAAAGTTCTTAGAAATATTATTACCTATATTACAAAGTTCACTGAGATTAGTTGTCAGGTGGAGTTTACTCAGGATATTAATATATGTTTAAGTAGGCTTATAGCGATATAGCGTCCTCTTTATAAGCCAAATCATCACTTTTAAAAACTGACAATTATTTTAGACGCTTGCTAAGACTGCCCTCTTTCCGGCGACAAGGACGAAATAAGCTATAATTTATGCGTAAGCAATTTCATTTGGTGGAAAAACCGAAGGCAAAAGCGCTGACGGTCACACAGAAAACTCGAGAGAGGCGTACAAACTTTGTCCCGGGTTTTTTAATTCCTTTTTTCTAATTTTAGGAAAAATTTATTTGCGCCAAATTCGAGTCGGGTTGCGTGTGAATATCTCGATAGCTTCCATTAGAAATAAATTTAGACTCTAGTGCTTTTTTTAATTATGCATTCATTCATATAGCTTCTTCTCGACAAATTTGGAAACCTTCCAGCGATCTCTATCGTCCCTCTCATTCTTATCCCATCTCGTTTCTCTTCTTTTTCTATCGGGGACATTATTAATTATCTCGTAAATTAACGACTATTAATAACCGTGGACAGTGGAAATAAAAATTGCCCTTCACGAGGGGAGAATGTAAACACTGGGGAACACTGTCATTATTATAGCACAATGTTCGTTTCACCCAATCGAACCCGAAAATAATCACAGAACCGAGGGAAAAACGAAGAAATCACACTTTGCTTCCATCATACGTCTATCATGATTTATATATGAAAATCTAACGAGACTTTTAATTGATACTCCGTTTCTTGTTATACTTCATTAAAATTAGAACAATTAAAATTAGTAGTAAAAGAAAATACAAGATTTTTTTTACGTTGTCATCAATTGTAATGGGATTACTTTTGAAATAATAATTTTGAAAAACAATTTTCTGATTAACCACAAGTTCCTTACAATGTACCTGGGGAAATTCAGAAGCTTGCCTTTGCCACCAGCCTGGTTTTGTGACATGACCTATATTGGAATAATTTTTTAACCGTTTTGTTGTCACAACTGTAAAATACAATAAGTGGATTGGAATACCCGTAGATTCGTGTGTTTCGTCTCCCTCGCTGGTTTGGTCTTTACTAGACCGGTTTCAGCTGCTCGTCATCTTCAGTAGCGGTTTTACTTGTAGTGTGGTGTTTGTTTGTCGTCTGTGTATATATATATATATATATATATATATATATATATATATATATATATATATATATGTCTTGTTATGTGTTTTGGGGGGATGTTTGTTTTATTTGGTTCGGTACGGATTTTGTTAATCGGCTTAAGTCTTTGTCGGATTATCGGTCAAATATATATTGCCGCACCACCCTCAGGGGCGCTAGTTTATCTGTGCAAGTGCACCCAACGAACTTTAGTTAAGTACATTTTTGATTTTAACAAATATCCCCCTTTTCTTATTCCCTTCTTTGTTATTATTAATTGCATATTAATTGTACACCCTATATATTACTGGGGAGAGAACTCGGCTACTGCTAGACCTTTATTAGTTCTGAGCATCCATCGCTCGAAGGATTTGGCATGCGTGTGCCTGGTGTGTACTTAGTTGAAGATAAATAAATTTAAAAAATATGTATCTGAGACAATTACTAAATTTATCCTTGGGTTGCAATTATGCTATGGAAGTAAATAAATAAATAAATAAATAAATATATATATATATATATATATATATATATATATATATATATATATACCATTTTCGAGTGAACTTGTTCCCCCTTCCCGGTTATATGTTTCTTCAATCCTCTAGAAACATGAAGATTCTAGAAACTAGGATGTTGAAATGGCACGTGTTATGATTTTCTTTGGCAACTCGCCCCGCCTTATGCAATTGGCGTCACCGTCGTTTTCTCGTTTCCAATTTTTAAATTATTTTTTTCCTTCCCCCTGGCCCCATAATAAACTGTTTTGAAATATGTCATGCGGACGCGTAAATTAAAGGCAACTTTTCGGTCGATATTGATCCTCGGGGCGTAATGAGCCAATACGCGGTAAGACGTATCGTGAAATGAGTCATCGACACTGCTCCTACCGCCGTAGTAAGCTGATCTGACCGCGGGGGTAGTGCAATGACGGAGCACATCTTAAATAAAAAGAGCTATTACAAAAATGTAGTAGACTTTAAATATAGGTAATCATATTATAATTACTAATATTATTATTAGTAATATTATGATATTCTAAAACAGACGTTTCATATTATAAGAGTGGAACAGATATTAGAAACGTGGTGAAAATATTTTTTGGAAAAATAATTTCCCATCTAAATTATGTACATTTATTGTTGTGTGTCACCACTACACACCGGGAGCGGGGACCTGCGCCACCCCATTAACTTTTAAACTACTTGAGATAATATCGTTGGACAAATTTCTACTTCTTTGGGGCAATATAAAGTGTATTTCGAGCAGTATTTTAGCGGCAAATTAATGGAGCCTCGGGCTTACCGCAACTTTAAAATTACAAATAGAAACATATACCCTTTTAACTGTAAATTACGATGTAAAAACAATGGCGCAGTTAGTTTTTAAATGTCTCATATCCGTAAAACGGTTTGGAATGGAAATGCGCAAGAAAGGTATGACGATGTCGGTTTAAAATCGTTATTCACAAGGTAAAAGACACCAATTTATTTTCTAAAAATTATTCCCGTTTTCCCAAGTTCGGTGCGAGTTGCATAGTAAACGGTATTGGTTGATATTCTTCATTTCATCGAATGTTAATAATTCGTTATTAGTAGTTACGAAGTTGTACTAGATCAGGAGAACTTCTAAGCCGCCATGCTACGTCAAATAATTATAAAGTTAAAGGCACGGTGCAAGTTATTCAAATCATACACAGACTGTGTTTGTGTGAGTATGATCACGTGAGCTTTCCTGATTCCATTTGTACAGTAACAATTAAAGAACCAGAAAAAATCGTAGATATTGAAGCCGACGTTTGACTTCACTGAACTGCCAGAACATTGCCACTGACGCATGTGAGAAAAAGCTCATTACGGCTGCATTTGATCAATTGCAGATCTTATTGGGAATCGATTCGCCAAATATTACTACCAATACTCGGGTGGAATTTAAGGTTAACAGTTTGTTTACACTCGTCTAATCGTGTCCACTAGTACCAACGGGATGCTACTAAGGATGGCAAGAAGCCGAGAATTCATTTTTAAGAAGGGGTAGCGGATAAAATCTCAGAAGTGATATTCTAAAGCCCCCCCGCAGCCCTCCCAGGCCGGTTTAGCCAGAATGCTCGATGCAGGAAATGTTTCTTGGGTTAGTTTGTTTATCAAACGGACTAAGAATAGTTTTCAAGTTTATGCGTTTGTGCCAGCTACGAGAATATCGCTGTAAAAACCGAAAAAAAAACAAGAAACAAAAAGATAAGGTGGAGTCGGCCCCAACCGGCTGATGTTATGAAATAATGTTACCGTAAAGGCGGTAACTGTCTCTGGCTCGTCCGCACGCCCAAATCATCTCTGACCTAACCTCCAGTTCCAAATCTCCTAACGAGCGTTTCCAATATTTTAGCAGTATTTGATAAACAGCTATTTTTCCCCGATTGGTCAATTTAGTTTCATAGTTATATTTCAATTATTCTATGAAGATCTAGTGCCGCCGTATTTTACCTGTTAATGCTTTTAGTTTTTAAAAATTTAAAAATGCGACTTTTTAACAAATTAATTTAATTCTTTTTAATTTTTTCTTAAAACACGGGCCCCGACCTGTTCTCATTCTTAAGCTGGCAAATTTATAGGCAAGAATTTCTTCACCTTATCTTTAATAACATTAAGTAACTACGATCTGTCTCTATATGACCAAGACACTGTTGTGCCACACTAGTCTACTGGCGTATCGCCGAGAAGCCTAAACCGGTCTAGCATTAGGACAGAAGATCACCAAACTTAATTCAAAATTTTCTTCGAATTATTTAATTCCCCCTACAGAAATAATACAGCCAAATATTTAATGTTATAAAAATTGTTGTAAATTAGATTGAACGAACAGTTTCTAATAATAAACTGTTTTTTTAATGCCATTCCTCCTTAAAACGTTTCATTAGCGGGTCCATTTAACAATCTGCCCGAGTCCCGCTCGGTCACGAACATTAAACTTGGCAATGCGACGGAAAGAGCCGTTCCGCACATAATTCCATTGAAGGGCAATTGGAGGGATAAATGGGAGTTATTTCAGGATCAGCCAGCCATTTTTCTACACTTATTATTTTTCAAACTCGAATAGAACGTTTTTCTCGTTGTTGTCCGCCCCCGCCGGTGGGTTAGTCACGAAATGGGTGTCCGTTTGCCAGCCGGGGGAACTTGTCGTGGGTGGGTTTTCTGGCAAGAAACGGTCTACGTCACCCATCGGAATCCATAAATACGACTAAAAGTAGTACGGGCGAAAGCGACGCCCTCCTCCCCCGCACTGACACGCCAACTCCCGGCTCTTAAAGGCGCCGCCTTAAAATCTGCCGTTTCTCGCATTTATTTGGCACAACTACGAAATCGAAAAAACCGGACGGATGTCCCGATTCGAGGAGCCCTTTACGAACGGTCGAATTCAACCCCGAGCGGAACGGCGTAAAAACGGATCGATATTTCAAAAAGGGAAGTTTTTATAAAACTCGAGGAATGTTCCTCTGGTCAGAAACAGGGGGCACATATTCGACATATCTCCGTCCAATATTAAACATGTAATACGAATCAAGAATAACATAATACATAAAACATAACCTGCGAATCCGGAATTGCGTTTTGAAATTTCTCTTTGGACGACATCCGTTGTTCGGGCACGACAGTAGTTCCAATCCGGTCTTTCATTTATCCCTGCGATTTCTTTTACTCTCTTTAAAATTTAAATAAATTGTACATAAAAGAAATGTATAAGTTAGGCAGAAATCGTTAAGCAGGGGGTTTACTTTCCGGCACCCAGTGCTACCTAGCGGTGAGACGGGACAAATAGCAACGGCCAATTTCCCTGCAAACACAAGGCATTAATAATCAATGCCTGTTATTAATTAATTAATAATTAATAACATTCTGTATATCTTACAGTCCAAATATATGATAAATTTAGGTAATATTATTACATATTATAAAACATGTTTCATGTTAGATACATTTATACTCTGTATAAATATAATTAAAAAATGTTTCCATTTAAAAGTGGATCATTTCTGAAAATTCTGTGCTTTATCCTGATTTCCATTAGCATACAAGTCAGAAGTATAAATAACAGAAGATTGTAAAACGTAATAAAGGGATTATATTCAATTTTTAACCAATATTCAGAGGGAGTAACATATTTATAGCCATGAAGCAGAAATACTTATTTGCAAGGCGATTTTTCTATGAATACAAACTTAAATTTAGAATAGAATCTACTTAGGCCTTTTTTAGAATTTAACAAGTTTTAATCACCAGCTCCACTTTGGTACTGCATTAATGAGTGTGGAAACCCACCTCATTATAGCAGTGAACTCAAGGGCATTGTACAAGATTAATTTTTTTAAATATTTATAAATTACAACCTTTGCTAAATATTAGGTTTTTTGCAAAAATGCAGGCCTGATTTTCATAGGTGGGAGAAGCATGCACTTTTGATTCAGCTGTTTGTTTTATCATATTATTACCAGACAGTTATCAAAATCTGTCCTGAGTCAACATAACTGTAAGAAGTTTATTCAAATTCATTTGTGTGCAGGGTTAATATTCGAAATGGAAAATGAAAGTTACATTTTTGTGATGCTGTCATGAGTTTAAAAAGTTGGAGCAGAAACAAAAGAAATTTGAGATGTTTACTTGGATCATGCTCCTACTCTTAAGACAGTTAAAAAGTGGTTTAGTAGACTTTGTAATGGTCAATTGAAAAGGTATAATCATTCACCATGACAATGCTAGACCACATGCCTCTTAACAGACACTGTGAAAACCCTGAGTTAAAATGGGAAATCCACCAGTACCCACCATATACCACTTAAGATTTTCGTGTTTCGTTCTCTGCAAAGTAATTTGAATGGCTAAAAATGTGTGTAAAAAAATAAAAACCTACCTTATAATTCAAAATGGTGTAAAACAGGAGACAGTTATAGAAAATGTGTTGTACTTAATTCGGTTTCAAATTGGCCATATACATTTAGGTACTGGTTTAGTTTAACATCGGTTGACATTACCTACAATGAATTTCAAATAGTGATTGCATTTAATTATGATGGAACAGGTTTTTATGGAATGAAATAAATTACTCACAAAAAAAATGAATTCTAGACAGCATTCATTAAAAGAAACAAAATTACATCAAAAGCATATCATCTATTTAACTTCATCCTCCACATGAACTCAACCAGATAAGAATCAAGAAATAGTTTATCTGTGCCGCTTCTTCTTCTTGTTTCCCCACTTGATAGATTCCAATAATGTTTCCATCGTTTGCAGATCCACGAAGTTCAATTCACTTTCAAGTGGGTATATTAAAAATGAACACCTAACACACAAACTCAACTTCAAGCAACTAAAACACTAAATCAACTACCAGAAACACACACTTAAAGGAAGGTTATGGTAACAGTGGGAAGGTGTCCAAATTAGTTCAGGCATGTGACACTGAGCACTAATGTCAACCGTCAGCAAACTAAACCAGAATCTACATTTGCAATCATACAATATCTTATTGCTTAAAGAATAGGCCTGTATATTTGGGTACAAATAGTAATTTGTACATGTTTGTTCGAGGTAAGATTAAAAACAAACGCGATAAAATATTAATGAATTTATTTTTTAAAAACATCCTCTCATCATTCCTGGCTAGAATCAACATTCTTCGTTTGAAGATTTTTGAATGAAGCGACAGGAACGTAGGTCACAAGGGTGTACAATTTGTGAGGTGAGTCCTCGTCATCGTTCCTCCGTCTAGCCAACCTTACTCGTATGCGGAATGGAACATTTCTGGAAACAACAAACATCAATTAATTTTGGATGAGATTAAAATAAGGACAGTTGATTAAAAAGAGAAATGCAGTGGAAAAAATTATTTCATACCTCGAGGGTATGTTTCATTATATATCTACTTCAGGTTAGAACATATGGAAAATAATTTCAGTCTTCAGTAACATCTTAATTATATCTAAAATTACAGTAAAATATTTCTCCACTCCTCAAGGCAAACTTACAGAACATAGGTTTTACAATTTTTTTATTTGTTCAATTTCATTAAAATATATGCAATTTGCAGACACAGCAGCAGTATGCTGTTATCAGAAACAAAATGAAATTGAAATATCTTCTGGTCAAAGCAACAGTTAATATTTTTTACTTTCCCCCTTATCTAAATAGTGTAGTAAGACTGCTTAATATGAAATTGTTATTTTATCTTTTAGGGTATCAATTTTCATATATCAATAATGAGCAAACAAGGGATAAAGAATTTTTTGTACATTCATTTGAAGAAATTCAAAGAATCCTACCTTCAGGAGAACAGAATTTATTTATTTTTAACAATAAATCCCTGAACAAGATATATAAATACAGGATTAAGAGTTTTAAACTTTGTGTTTATAAAAGTTATACCTGGTCAAACTGGAAAAGAAATGGGAGGAAATAATCTTGCATAAAAGGTATAATATAATAGAACTTATGGACATCCTCTTGTATTTAAATTAAATTTATCAGAAAATTGTTGAAAAATTGGGTTAACTTAAAAATTATGGTTAATTAAACAATGTAATTACAATTATTATAACAACCTCCTAGAGTACAATAAACCATTTAGGTTAAGGGCAAAAATCAACCTTTATTGCTCTTTTCCAACTTCAATTTGGAGTAATATTTAGTACTTGCTATGAAAATTTTACTAAAGCATTTTAACAAATATCTTCAAATTAAAATATAAATTTTAATCTCTTCTACTTTATGAGGAGTATGTTTTTGAAACCTCTTGTACTAAGCAAAACTACCTTTCATTCATCTTATGCACTCAACTCTGATTACTCAAAACCGAGGGGAACCAACAATAATTCCACAGACTTGTAAGTTAATATTACGAATTCAAGAAGACATTCAAGCCTAAGTTTATAACTGAACAAAAACAGTTTAAACAACATGAATACTCTAGGTAATATATACAAGGTAATTCATTTAATAATGTGAAACTTATATTATTAATGACATATTTTCATAATTATATTATGAATTTAAGTATTACATTTACTTAGTAACATTAAAAAAATTTAAATCAACCTTTCAATTAGCACGAATATTCTCATCAATGTTAAGGTATGCGAGAATAATATGAATATAATGAATTACTGAAAACCACATCTAAAATCAAATCCTGATTAGCAACATACCCATTCGAGGGACATAAAGTTTCAAAATGTATTTAAATCCTTAATTTTTAGGAACAACAATATTGTTTCCCTCATTTAACATTTTAATTTTGCCACAATATATTAAATATTAATTTATTATTCAATTAATTCTTTACTTTTATTTTCTTAAAGTTCTGCATGCATTTGAAATAATTGCTATGCAGAAAATATTATTGGTACAGTATTATTAAATTATATGCAAAGGCCAATAAAAGTTATATTTTATATGGAATATAAAATATATAGCATACTTTAGATACAAAGAAAATAAATAATATAACTGGAAAGAGATATGTGTAGGTTACACTCTAGCATTACTTCCAGTTCATTTATTCTAAATATCCCATGAAGAAAATAATTTAAATTATTTCCAATGACATGTTGTTTGATTTGATGTAGCTGAGTTACTAATATATAAATGGTATGGATTTATTAGTTTTCATTCACAAGACCACATTAGCTTGAGGTATTTCAATAGAACATTAGTACGAACTAGCATGGACTGTGGTTTGATTTCTTGTTTTTATTTACATATTGTAATTTTGAATCCTTAACTTATAAATCCTTTGGGCTTATTAGTCCAGGGGCAAAGAAATTTTGATTTTGATGATATGGTAATTTCAATAATCAACATCTTTGTTTTCCATGACAAACAATTCATGAATCATAATATAAAAAAAATCAATATATAACTTCACTCATGCCTACAATTTAATTTCATGAGTGTTTCAACCCCCGTGAAAATAATCAAATTTTTCTTTCACTTGGGGATAATAACAAATGTTTTCAGTTCTAATCTTATTCAGAAGTGATTGCTTAAATTTCAAACAGAGGTTATTTTGTTCAGCACATGGGATGAATACATGAAACAAAATTACCTGATTCCTTTGCACCAGACTTGTTTGTTAAGATGAGTATCCACCCTAACGTCGGGAGTCCCCATGTGTTTAATGGCGAACTTCCTGATTTCCTTGATGGCCCTTGGAGCACGTTTCTTGAAACCCACACCGTGAAGTCTCTTGTGGAGGTTGATGGTATACTCCCTTGTCACAACCTCGTTGATCGCCGATTTACCCTTCTTTTCCCCCTTGTTCTTCGCCATCTGCGATAAAGTACAAAATGTATAACGTCTTCAGATTACAACACTTCGTGGACAGTCTAGTAGCCCGACATTCTACAAACAACCCCTCACAAAACATGTGAAATTCTCCGATACTTACTTTTCTTGCGGGCGGTATAAATTGGGAATAAGCCGCTTGGACTCAAATAGAACTAGCAAGGACAGTTGTAAGCCGAAATTGAGACCGATGTTCACGATAAAACCGGAATATCACGAACGCGTCCGTTAACTACACACCGAACGGCGGACTAAAGACAGGAAGAACCTACTCTACATCCAACCAGGCTACAGTGGTTCCCGAAACTGTAGAGTGCGTTCCGAAATAAGCCCCTCCTACATTTATACTTACATTATAATATAACAACCAGTAAAAATTTAAATTACTATATTTTATTTACCCGATTTTAATTAAACATAATTTAACGTTTGTTCGTCGTTGGAAATGAAATGGCAACCATAATTTTCTGTTTATACCGTAAGTTTCGGTGTATACCCTGAACTGAGAACAGCATTCTGTCATATACTATATCTATGTATATATAAACTTAAATATTGTGTTTGAGTTTAAACCAAACTGTTTCGGCCACTTTAGAGCTTTTTACATTTGTGAGAATTGCCCTCGGCACGGTTCGTTAGGCGAATGAAATTTGTCCCATGAGGAAAAAAAATAAATTTGGTTACAATTTATTCGGGTAAATTGTAACGACGCGCCATTAGAATTTTCGGACTCCTTTGGGACGAAAAATATTAATTGTTTTTCAATTCGTATATTTAATAGATATTTCGCGAAATAAAAATAAGCTACTATAAAGCGTTAATCCTGACCAATGTAATCGGAGTGCGGTCGATTTAATTTTATATTTATTAATCGAGCATTAATCCTGATTTTCCGTAAATATTCCTGGCTGCGTTTCTTATTAATGCATATCTGAAAAAGAAGATTGTTGAAGCATTTTTAACAATACAGCTGTTTCGGACCTCGGAGAGGGAGCGTCAACTGGCAGTGGCTCGGTGTTGAAATGTAAATGTTGAGTAGACAGCCGGGTTTATGCCACGTTTCACCTCCGTCCCGAGTGAATTCGACAAAAACCATGTGAAGTTTAAGTCGAAACTGAATATTAAACGTTTCCATTTCGATCCATTGCAGTTTTTCAGTCCAGGAATCTCGTCCCGATTCAACGATGTTTTATTTTGACAGGAGCCCGACCTGTGTTTGATGAAAGAGAGCCTGTTGTTTCCCCGATCGTTTCCGGTAGGTTTTAAATCGTTTCTATCCCCAGTTTTAATGCGCCTGAACATGGTTTTTTTCTTATTGAAAAAGAGCAGTCTCATTTGTCATTATAAATTATTGAAATGTGGCTGTCACACTCTACAAAATATCAGTACTTGCACTGAAGTAGCCAGATTGTTACCCAGGACAAAGCCGGAAAAAAATGACACAAATACCTTTTACAAATAAGAAACGTGGCATTAATAATTTATTAATAGAAAAACTGCAACATTTAAATATGTTATAAGATTTTGCATCCTTAATCAAAGCTTATTTATTAAAATGTGGACATATATTTTGCATCAATTTGAATTAAACTTGACAAGGCATTGTAATATCCCCCTCAGCTGCCTTCCTGAGTGGCCAGTTTCTTTCCTCTGATCATTCTATCCCAATTAGAGTGAAGATACCTTCAATGTCCCCCCAGTGTTCTTTGTGTCTCAGGGACCCCAACATATACCAGTATGTTTTTCAGTCTAATTTTTTTTTCACAAGTTATTGCCCTTTCTGGTTAATTAATAAAATTTAGTAATAACAATAAGCGGGTAACAATAACTTAAAATGCAATTTGAAATTTTGTATATTAATGAACTAATGGGTGTTGTCCTTTATTTCAGGATGAAGTAACTGGAAGATAGAAAACCAACAAAATGCTGCCATTATCACACAGAGATATTTCAAAACCAGTTTCTGCCAGGATCAGGGACCAGCTTCACGGTTGGATGCGGTTAATATTTTCTGATAGGAGTTCAAGAAATCTGTTTCTTTTCCTACTTCTGAATTTGTCGTTCGCTTTTATCGAACTTCTTTACGGTGTTTGGACAAACAGTTTGGGTCTGATATCAGATTCTTTCCATATGTTTTTTGACTGCACTGGCTTGCTGGCCGGCCTAGCCGCTTCCGTAATCACAAAGTGGCGTGCGAACGATAAATATTCATTCGGCTACGTGAGGGCAGAAGTCCTTGCCGGTTTTGTGAATGGGTTGTTTTTACTTTTTATCGCATTTTTTATTATGTCCGAGGCTGTCGAAAGAGCCATAGAACCACCCGAAGTTAAGCACGAGCGATTGTTTGTTGTATCCGTATTGGGTTTTCTTGTAAATCTGATAGGAATTTACGCGTTCCAACATGGCCATTCGCATGGAGGATCCCATGGCCATTCGCACGGAAATTCACATGGGCATTCACATGCGATTAATAGTCACGGGCATACTCAAAACTCGCATGAACATTCCCACGATACAAACCTATCTTCAGGCAATTCACAAATTATGAAAGGTGTATTCCTTCATATTCTAGCGGATACACTAGGCAGTGTCGGTGTAATAATCTCAGCGGTACTGATGCAAACATTCGGTTGGATGCGCGCCGATCCTATATGTTCCATGTTTATTGCGTTGCTCATCGCCCTGAGTGTGTTGGCTCTAATTAAGGACTCTGTCTTAATATTAATGCAAAGACAGCCGGTTTCACTTGACGACATCCTTCCTCAATGTTACCAGAAAGTAATGCAGCTAGCCGGAGTGTATAGTATTCAGGAGCCTCATTTTTGGACATTATGTAGTGATGTTTATGTTGGTGCGTTAAAACTCGAAGTGTCTAAAGCAGCAGATCCGAAATACATTGTTAGTCACACACATATGATATTTGCTGCTGCTGGGATAAGACAACTATATGTGCAATTGGATTTTGCTCCAATGTGATATACATAACGTGTAATGTATAAGCGCATAAAGACTTGTATTCTATTGCAGTTAAATGTAATCAGTAAGCATGAAATAAATTGGTACAACATATTTCAACAGTGCTATTTAAATATTCATTCTATTATTACTTTAATGCATTGAATGATAGTGCATTTTTATAAAGGTAAATTGAATCTGACACGAATTCTAGAATTTAGTTACTGAAACTGATGGTTTGAAAGTTTTGAACATAATGATATGCTTCATCTGTTATAATAATATATTGTTAATTTTCTTACGTCTGTAAATGTGATAACTAGTCTACCAGTTAGAGTTATACGATCACATTTCTAGCTCCACCCCTTTTAAAGTTGGATTCTTAAATATTGTGTAAATACATATCACTCTTGCTTGAAAAGGAAGAACTAGAAGATTTGCCTACTTAGAAGTTATCTAGTTGTTTCATTGTTCATAGTATATGGTCATTAGTCAATGGTACATTGAAAACATTCAATTTGGTCACGCATTTGAGTCTATATTTGTGTATATATATATATATATATATATATATATATATATATATATATATATATATAATTTTTCCGTACAAAAATATATAAATCTACTAGAATATTTTAGAATACCTAAAGCGGTTAGAATTTATATTGAATTTTTTTATAAGGAAATAATTATGTTTGTGTGATATATATGAAAAAATTCAAAATTGTTTTAGATTAAGATAAAATAAATGCTAACATAAATACACATTGCTCAATTGTTGTAAAACATGTTTTTTTAATGTTTATATTTTAAACATTTATCTCAGACCCAATGGTTGTTTAATATACCTGCCTGTTTAAATTGTAATTAAATGTTAAAAATTATATTTATTATTATATAGTATGATGTGTGATTGCACTATACAATTAGCTGTATTTTATATTGCTATCATTCTAGTTTTGGTTTGGTTCACTATCTTTCAAGCATATTGTCTACAGCTTATTTATCCTTAAGAATAGTATTTTTCTATATCCATACTTGTAATTTAGCATTTATTGTACATTAACTATTACAAACTTCAGATAGTAGGCACTGTTTATCTTAAAGTTTGTCCTTTTCAGCATGAGTACTTATTCTTTGTTCTAAATTCTATTAGGTAGAAACATTTTTCATTTGATGTTTACATTGCTACATATATAGTTTATACATGCACTATTTTATCTGTTATGTTGTATTAAATAAATAACAAATCATTGTAATACCAATGGATGAAACCACATTTGTTGCAAATGATTTCACAAGTTGAGTTGTGTGTGCCTTTGTAATTTTCAACCAAGCTGTAAGCTGGAGCTTTTTTCTGATAGTGGAAATATATTGATATAATTTCATTTCTCTGTTTTCATGCTGTGGCCATGTTATTTTACATGACAGTATTCAGTTCAAAACAATTAAAATATACAATTTCCATTTGGTATATTATAATCTCATTAGAACTGATTCTGATGATTATAATTTTTGGTTGTAGTGTATCTTTTTTACTTTCCTGTGTCAAGTATTATAATTGTGAATTCAAAGTGAAAACAGTTATCTGTTATAAAAAGGCTTTATTATGTTCCAGAACTGTAGCATTCATTTGAAAGGAGGTTTATTATTATTATTTTATAGTATGGATATATTAACAATGTCCATTTGAGTTAATTCTGGTACAGTACAAGGAAATATTGTAATAATGATTTTAGTGTTTATGAAAGAATGAAATATCCTTGCATCGCTAAGGACAAAATATAACTATTTATAATTTATATATGCTTCATTTGTGTAGTTCAATATGTTATATATGGAACTACACAAAATATATGTTCCATATGATACTTTAACAATTGTTCAGGCTTACAATATGTATTATCTCTTGTTATTTTATGTTGGTTATTTATTTATTGAATAATTAGTATTTATTCATTATCAGCTTATGGGTTTTTTGTTTGACATCCTTTGTACATTATTTTTTTGTAAATATTATGGCCTAAACAATTTTCTTCTGTAACAATTTAAACAGTGTTTATCACCTGAACTTCAGTTTACTAGTTGGGGTTTAGATTTTGAGTTCATTAAAATAGTAAATGGCAATAATTTTAATTGCAAGATTGGTCTTGGTTCCCTTTGATACGTGTACCTTTAAACACAATTGGTCTTTTATATTTTTTTAATAATTGATGTTATTTTAAGACATAAAGCTGAACTGAAAAATTATTGTTTTGAGAAATTTGAGTTAATTTTATATGCCATAACCACCCTATGATTCAAATTAATTAATTTCTCAACTTATTATAACATGATTTACTGTACAAAAATATTTTATGTAACTATGGAATACAAAATAAACTGCATTAGCAGTGAAATTCGTAACAGATATATTATCAGTTTTCATCCATCTTTTATTAAGTCAGTATATATCAGTGAAACATGCATATGTGACTATGTATGTGTGTTTATATATATATATATATATATATATATATATATATATATATATATACTTGTTTACATTTTAACAAATATGTATATGTTATGTAAATATTAATATTTTTGCATTGTACAAAATTGAATTTTCTCTTATTCTGTGATTTTTTTGTATTTCTAATATGATATTTACATCTTTGCAACAGTGTAAAAAATTAGCAAGTTGCATTGAAGGGACTTACCTGTTGTCTATGGTGGTTATTTTCTTTCTGGTGTTGTAGTAAGTTTATTTACACATCACATTAGATGAATTACAAATAAAATAGTAGTAGTTTTAAGATGTTTGGTATTCCTGAAGCAATGAAATCATTCCATTTTAGTTAGAACAATAATTTTAGAATTCATGAGTTTGTGTTTTAAGGAGTGTTGTTAACATATTGTATTTTGTGTCCTTGCAATCATATTAAAACAAAAATTCACAATAGACATTGATTATTCTATACCTTTTGTAATAAAACGTGTTGCTCATAGATTTAAAAATTAATGTTTTTGTAGTTGTATTCGCTTTGTGACTGAAGTTTACAACTAATGTAATGCTTAGCATATTAAAATAGAACCTGTTTCCTACTGGACATATTTTTTTTTCTGGAAAGTAGTTTGTTGAAAAAGCATCACCATAGTTTAATATTTATGTCAATGTCATGATAGATTTGTATGAAATAAATTACAATGCCAATAAGCTAACCAAATATGATGTACTGATTTATTGAATAAAATGAGAAAAACAATTCATTTCTGACAATGTGAAAATTGTCAAAATTCTAGAAATATTATTTTCCACTCCCCTCAGGAAATACAAGGAGAATTAGAAATAGCTGGACGATCATTGCTTAATAATTCTTTCCCTAACATTCCAGTGAAATTAAATAATGCACTAATAATTTAATGTTTGTGGAGAGAGCATGAAAAAAATTATTATTTCCTAATAAAATGTGAGTACCAATATTTAAATAATAATAGTAATTAAAAAAATTAATTAAATGAATTATGTAGACATTTTCAGTGTATTTTTGTGCAAGTTGAATTATAAATTCCCCATTCCATTTTATACAACATTTTTGTTTTCAGGAATCAAAATATTTTTAGGGAAATGAAGGAAATAGTAAGGATGTAAGGAAGATCGGCTATGTAGAAATTACAAATTGCTGATGGTAATTGGAAGATATCTATAATTTGAATATGTCTACAAATTTAAATTGTCTAATAATTCTACTTACAATTTTGGCAGAATTGAAAATTATCAATAAATTAGTATTAAATTGTAGTTCTGGACTTCTTTATAGTTTAATAATTAGATTAAATAATAAAAATATTCTATTCTAAGATACCTGTTAGGGGGTCCAGGAGGGTTTGGTGTATCATTCTTGCAATCTTCTGTCCCCATGAACTGATTCAGTTTTATGCTGCACTGATTTTGGCTTCTTGTTAACTTCAGTAACATTCAGGTGACAGTTCAGACAGGGTGCTCCATCAGCAACAGACACATAAGTGTCTTACACACAAAAGCTAATTTATTAACTCTATACTATGGGACAGAATATTGCAATAATGATAAAGTTACTCTATTACTCTGGATATTTGTTACCTTATTAATAGATAAGACAAAAAATAATGTGTACACACGATAATCTAAAGTAAAAACATACTTATAAAAACCTAAATAGTACTTTTTCCTTGGACTAGTTAACACTAATTCGACAGAATTACATTGTATATGTAATAATGTGAATATTAGAAATAGATTATCAATATGCAGCATTTCAGGTAAATATTCAGTTTTTTTTTTTTATTAAGCATCTACCTCTTAAAAGATGAAATAATATCGTCACTATTACATTATTCTTTAAGGCCACTAACACAACTAATAACTACCTGGTCTTAATGAATTTAGTTTCATTACAAATAAATACAGTTTTCTTCGATAAAATCTTAATTGATAAAGCCAAAAAATATTAACAAAACTAGTGAATAACTGAAGTTTCATAGATAAATTTGTGAAATGTGGTTGTATTTATATGATTACCACAATCTTATTAGCTTTTTTATGATCTCTTTAACTGTTATTATTATTTACTGGACAGATTAAATTAACTAAAATAGTTGTTTAATCTATAAATTATAATTGGAAATTGGTGAATTCAAAATGACAACAGTAATAATAAAATAATTAACCTATTTTAAGAGTAATCAAAACAGTAATGTATTTATACCTGGGTCTTTTAGTATCATGGAAATTATGCACTCAAGGCCAGTTTGCATAAATTTGATACAGTGTCACTTTCTAGGCACAAGAAGTGTTAGAACCTACTTATGATTAACTCCATGGTCCAGCCCATAAGCCACAATAATTGAACTTTCATTCAAGTAAAAGAAAATTATGGTATTAAAGTTCAACTATTATTTTATGTAAATGAGTGATTTTCTTCATTCAAGTTCATTTCTTATTGAAAGTGCACTGGAAATTAAACTTTAAAATCAATTTCAGAAATAAATAAAATAATGGAGATCTTAATAAAATGTGTAACAATCAAAGTTAATAATAATCTATATGAATGAAATACATTAAGCCACTGTAGTCTAAAATAAACTGTAATTTTTAATTAAAATATGTAGCTTGGGTGCATTTGTGTGCTTTAGCTGTTAATATCTAGATAAAAAAATGTTCAACTAAATGAGTGTATTAATTTACAGTAACTGAATACAAGCATTCAATTTTATGGTTGAATTAGAACATAAGAGCCCAAGATGAAACTGACATTAAATGAATCCACTAAACAATGCTATAATAATGAAAGGTGGCCTGTAAGTATATAAAAGGTAGTAGTAAAGAATCATTTCCTTAATGGCTCATACAGAATACTTAGTAAATAGAAACATAAATATTGGATGAATTTAGATATTCATTAACTACTTTTTATCCATAATTTTCTTTTACACACACACACACACACTCTCTCTACCACAATTAAACATTTCACAAGAATAAATACTTAAATATTAATTATCTCTACTCAATACTGAGTATTTAGAAAATAATAACCTAATTATTCATAACTGGCATATGTTTTCTTATCAATACATCTAATAGAATTCCAATAAAAAAAAATATTAATACTATTTAAAAACTACTGTCCACACTAATGTTGCAAACAATTTTTAGACTCAAAATAATGTCCATTATACTAATTTGTTTAAAAGTAATATTAGCATTAATAATTGCGAATAAATTATTTTTTTAAACACCACATAAATCCAGGATTCTCAAAAATATGACACAGTAAAAAACATGTATGTTTCTACGCATACTATTTACGAACATCAAGTAATTGTAATTCTAATGCCCTAATAATAATACTAACAATGGAGTACTAATATCATTCAGATTCCTAAATTATAAACAATTATATTATTCAAATTTCTTTCAATAAAGTATTGATATTTTGTATTTCACATTTTAAGGCCCAGTAACAAGTTGATGGAGAACTAATGATAGCACAATAGTTTTCACCAATATTTTTCAGTTGTAATTCATATTCATTTTGTTATTTACATACAGATAACATAAATTATTCATGCTTCACATTGACAACATAAAACACATTAAATATCAAAAATAATTTTCATACAAATACTTATTCATAATTAGGCCTTATTATGTTTGTAGTTCTATAAAGGTTTCATGATTCTTGTCTTATGCCATTTAATAACGATTTACTATTCTTCATAATCACTACCAACAAAGTTTTCTGTTCTTCTGTAGATCCACACTTTCAAGATTCCTGGAGTTACGAGGTCATATTTGGTTTTATTGTTATCATAATTATTATTCATAGTTAACAATAACTTTTAACAATAACATTGTAGGGGGAATAAATATTCTATATAACTAACATTATTTCATATGTCTCAGTTACATCACTACTAAATATCCTAACTACTTATTTGTACAAAGTAAACACAAATTATGTTTACAAATATTTTGTACGTGCTTATGATCTCCTCAAGTTATAAGTTATTAACATTCATTATTAATTTTAACCATTCAGAGTACTGTGACATTTCCAAAGTAAGTTTACATTAATTAGATCACATTATTTTCTGCATATGCTTAGATATATTTATTACTTATTCAAGGATTGTTGCTGTGTGTGTGTACATTATAAAAACTAATTTAAAGTGATAATTTCTAATATTTGGCTCAACCTTTCTAAACTATAGTATTACTTGTATAAAAAAATCATCTTAAAAAAACAGCAATAATTAGATTGTACCAACTAATTTTTCCATTTCTTTCTTAAGTAGTTACATGAAATTATAGTCAAATTGTTTCTTAATCCTACAACGTACAATGACTATTGGGTTGTTCTAAATCTAATAATATTATAAATAAATACTACTGATGACACCCATTCCTTCGATTATATTTCTATTCAGCCCTGACAAATGATCATCATGGAAATATTTATTTTGGATAAAATGATCAAACAATAAACAATAAATAACAAATACTTAAGCAATATCAAAGTATGAACATTATTTTTTGTGTTTCTATTAATAAAAAATATACACTAGTATGAATATAGCTAAACACTGATTACAACATATCACATTTCAGGCAGTGCTAAATTAACAATTATTAAAGCTGACATTAGTGATTACATTTGCATAAGTTCACAATTTTAAATTAAATATATTAAACACAAATTTTCTGGTAGTATAAAATTCTGAATAATAATATGAAATAGGGAATCATAAGAATGTTAAAACAAAATATTTGCTAAAGGTAGCTATTTATATAAGAATTATTGTTATATTGTAATATATAAAATTTACAATAACAAAAAAAATGTTTGTTTGAATATACGAATTCTTTGCAAATTATTTAAATATGTAATTATAGAATATATTATAGGAAATCATTATATATTATTATTACAATAAGGAAGCTATACACACATACACACACACACACACTTTCATAAAGATAAGATCTTGTCAGAATCATTTGTTATTATTAGTGACTAAAAACATCACTTTTCAACATTTCCTATATTGAAAAATTAATTTATCACTTAATTATAAGATACTACTAAATTATTACTTTTAGTCTTTTCTTTGTGACAGATGCATTGAATATTGTAGGAACATGGTGAACATCAATAAACTGCTGCATGATCACAAGTAGATGCCAAATGAAATGATAGATGATTTTATAACCCGTAAGTACATTATCACTTTTTCCAAAATAGCATGATATTTAATGCTATAAGATCATTTATTAAAGTGCAAGAAAACAGTTTTAATAATATTTTTTTCATTCCTTTTATATGAAGGAGATGTGCACTATTCACTAGATAATGCACATAAATCCTTCCAGCATAATTAAGTTTCTACACATTCATCTATACATGTCGAACACATTCCTGATTGTGATGTTAAATACATATTATTTTATAAATAAAAATTATCACTCACACGCTGCTTCCGTTCTAGTACTACTGGAACATTAAGCCCAGACCTAAAATTAAAAAACTATTTCAGCTTATCAAATAGACATGAAGATAAAGTCCTAAAAACACAAAACTTTCTGCACAAAAGTAATTTATTTTTTTAATTTGTAACTTTTAAAAAATGTACGCATAACATATTGATAAATATTGCAATTTCATAACAATTAAACATGAGATTGTTTTTATAAAAATAAATATCATGCTTCTGTATATTCACATAACATAGATAAAATTATACTTCTTTTTGTACTCTGAATGATCAAAATTATTTTGTACTCATTAAAATTAAGCAGATTAGTATTGCAATAAAAAGTAGTATTGTAATAACTACACTATATTACTTAATTCATGATATATTGATCAATTCTAATTAAATACGTGCTATTTTAACAATATACCCGAAGTGTGGAGTCCCAACTGCCTGTTGAGAGAGCAGTTCCATCAGGAGACACTTGAAGGCAAGACACCCGGTTCTCATGGCCATAAAGCAAGCTTACCCTTACACATTTCAGTGTATCCCAAACATTGATGGTATAGTCATTATAACCAGCAAACAGAAGTCTTCCTATAATAAAGAAGTAAAAATTATAAACTGTTATGCTTAGATTTAGAATGACAATATATAAGTGGTCATTGAATATCAAACATTATGTAGGAAATAACAGCCAAATTAATATAAGGAATCTATTGTAATAGCAGGGTAGAAGAAGAAGAAGGTGAGGGAGTGGGTAAAAGGGAGGGTGGCAGTAGTAGTTTTATATAACAAATTTGAAGTGAAATATTTATTTAAAATTTCATGTAATTTTTGTGAATACTGAAAATGTCATATATTGATATGAAATAACATTTAAACATATGATAGATAATAATAAAATATAGGCTACTTACCACTGACAGAAAAATCAACACAATTCGCCCCAAATATAATACTCTCTTTTGTGTAAAGAGCAACTTCTTTATCTGCTCTCAAATCAAACAATCGACACTGAAATACATAAATATAATTTTAAATAAGAAACATACATAAGTCATAATTTTGACAGATATATAGATAATTAGTATATTTACTAAGTTTGTTAAAATAATCTTACAGTTGAATCATCCGATCCAGTAGCAACAGCATCACCACTTGGATGAAATTTGACACTGTTTATATCAGACAGATGGCCCTCAAAAGACTGTACACAATTGCCAGTCCTCATGTCCCAAACAAACACTTTCTTGTCACAACTCTGAAGCATTTTTTTTTTTAGAAAGTGAAGGTGGAAAATAAAATATATTTAGTATCTGTATTAATACATATATAATCAGAATGTACAATGTAACCATTTTAAAAGCTTCGGATATAAACCTTTTTCAACCAACAACCTAAATGCTTCACCTTTTAGCATAATCTGTTGATTAAAAATGTGGATGTAATTTTAATTTTATATTAGTTATTACTACAGTAATTAAATATTAACTGTTACAAAATCTATTTATTGTACTTTATTTATTATGTGTTTGTAGCCAATCAATCTATTAATCTATTAAATCTACTAAAATCTATTAAAATGTGATGATTTAAAAAAGCCCATTATTTTTTATCACATTCATAAAACCGTTATATGGAATGAAAGTGATTAAATTCAAAGATCTACAGGTTATTTTTTAAAGAAGTAAGTTTAATTAAAACAAATGAATTCAGTTTATAATTATGAAAAAATTCAATACAAAATAAAATAAAATGAAAAAATTTACAATACAATATAAAAAATTCAATAGTCAGTAATCACTTTAAAGAAAAATTTGTGTTCATAATTTTTGAATTTCTGATGTATTTTGACTATTGATATGACCTGT
The DNA here is from genome assembly GCA_019843655.1 of Lethocerus indicus. Taxonomy (NCBI): domain Eukaryota; kingdom Metazoa; phylum Arthropoda; class Insecta; order Hemiptera; family Belostomatidae; genus Lethocerus; species Lethocerus indicus. Next base: position 33,199,194 of record JACDQD010000001.1, read on the forward strand.
TCAGATTATGAAATCCGGCCAAATGCATGATCAGTGATGTACTAGTACACATATACTAGGGTTATAATTAGCCTGGATTGAGATATTATTCTAATTTGATACCTGACCAAAGATAATTCCTTTCCAATAAAATATCAAACTGAAAACCATAAATTAAAGTAACAAATTCTTTCCATACATACTCCGGATACAAATGTATTGCCAGCCTCCGAAGGAGCAAGATCAACAGACATTACATCACTTGAGTGACCATGAAAACTTTGTAATAGTTGACCAGATTCAACGTCCCATAAGGCACAACTTGAATCACCACTTCCAGTCAAGATCTGTAACAATTTTCTCAAGGATAGATTATAAAAAATACTTATTCCAAATTATGAAAGAAAATGTTAGAATATAAATAATTGTTTTGCATAGTTTAACATTTTATATAAAAAATGATTAAACAATCACAACTGCAACCATTAAGGATAATAACGGAGAACCAAAATAAAAGTTTACTAATTGTTTAACTTTTAAACATTATTTTTAAGTATGCATACAATTAAAATTGGATAACCAGACTACAATTTCTGTACTACAGTACAGTTTTCTGTATTATCTATTACAATTGAATAATGTAGAACAAGTGTAAGTACAGCATGTTAAAAAAAACAATGAAAAACAAACCTGCTGATCAGAATTTGGAAATGTGCAACATGAGGTATAGCTTGTATGTGTTCCAACAGTCTTCTTTTTTGTTGAAACGTCATCTTCAGAATTTAAGCAATAAACAGTGACCTTATTGTCTAAACCACTAAAATAAATTAAAAATGCCATGAAGAATTTACAGACTTCTAAATTATATATACACAAACATAAATAAATACCATAGGTATGATCACATGATTTTTAAATTTAAAAAATCCTTGGTAAAACTTTGGTAAACACATGGTAAACATTCTTAGTAAAACATGCTTTATAATCATAGAATTCATAAATATTAATTTAAGAAGTTACTGTTGATTGAAATAATAGAACAAATTATTTTTGGTCCAATTTGGGGCTCTGACAATTTTCTATTTAGTCTTGTTCGTAATCTAGTAAAACCCAATAAAATGTAATGCAAGGGTAGGTGTAAGTATCTGAAGTAGGACCAGGGATCCTACCTATATCATGAAGGGCACAAATAAATACACAGGTACAGATAGATGAAATACAGGCAGGGGACACAGAAGAGTCCTGAGACCATAGTTGAAAATGCAAAATGTGACTTATAAAATAAAATGATATAGGATGTTATTATTTTGAATTCAAACACTCACCCACAGGCTACAAAGTTCCCTGATGGAGCATAGGCACATGCCATGACCCAAGTGGTTGGAATTGTAATTGCATTTTCTTTATTGGTGGTAAAAGCATCCCATATAATCATTTTTCCATCCTGGAAGAAAAATATTAAATACAAAATGTGATTATCATTTGAGTCAATTATTATTAATTTAATCTAATATGCATTACCTATAAACAAATACATTTTTAATGAAAATGAAACTTCCAACTAAATAGTAAAATATATTACCTGAGATGATGACACAATGTGACGTTTATCAGGAGCCCAATCTGAACACAAAACTTTAGCTTGATGGCCTTTCAGTAGTCTTCTAGGCTTAATATTTAAGAAAGCTATTAATTCTAACCTTTCACTCACTGTGGCCACTATAAAATATTAAAGTTCACATAATGAATGTTATAGTCAAACTGAATATATCAAACACCGAATATTGAGCATTAAATTATATCTGCTCCATGTTTCACAACAATATACACTAATTTGGTGAGAATTAAAGTTGGTATTCTTTAACTTTCACCAGTTATAAATATAATTGCATATTCTCATCAGAGCTAGGTGTTGTTCCTGAGCCTATGATATTTTTTTCCAATCTACAACTACACCTATGATGTTTAGAAGCAATACTACTTAATTCCTGTTTCTTATATAAATATGAAGATGAAATAAGAACTGAAGGAATATGACATTGCAACTTGTGTATTTAATCATTTATTATAAAAATATTCTATAGCTGGGATAGTACTAATATACAGTATTTATTTCACACATAATAACAAATACTTACAACTAACATCATTCAGTTTCTGCCGCTCCTCTTCAAGTTTTGCTTTGAGGGCATCCACTTCTTTAGTTAGTGATTCTATAGTTTCTTTTGGACTACCATCTTGGGCCATGTTACTGCCACGCATCCAACTGGAACTCTAGAGCAGAAACAATAAAGTGACACTAATTGAAAAAAAATAAAAATTAGTTGTATATAACAATTCTAACTATATGATTTTGATGTATCTATTAATTATTATCTTATGGCATGCTTTGTAGTTCGTACTGCAATTGAAATAAGTAAATGAACTTGTAAAGAAATTGTAATGTTCTATAGGTGCTTATAATCGTTTCATTATTGCATAGATAAGCCCAAGGAATACAAACAACAAATTCAAGAAATACTAAATAAATAAAAAATAGAAACTTATTACTCGGTTGTCTATTAAAAAATGCCTCAATAAATCTGGATCTAATACAGTATAACATGACCTGTGAATTACCAAAAACAAGAACAAATAAGTTCGAAATTGTGGCTAAAATGACATGTAATGTGTGACATGTTTCTGTAAAAAATAATAGTTGTACAGTTGTAGGTAATAATAGATACCTGAAACTATAATATCTGTTTATGCCAATCAATGAAAATAAGTTTGAATCATAATTTGTTGTCTGTAAGCATTAACAATTTATACTCACAAGTGATATCAATGTGTGTGTGTGTGTGTATATATGTAGCAAAATAATAAAAAAATTAGTATTTAAAAATATTATTTAAAATATTTGTAAAAACAACCACAATATCACCAGTAAAATTAAATTCATCTTAAATCTTTATAGGCTCTAAATTGCTACCTAGTTGATAAACGTATACGATTAATTGTGAAACATTTCAAGAATTAAAAATAAATTAGCCGATTGATTTTTCTAAGGATGCAAATTCGACGGGATAACGAAAAAGAAACTTGAATTAAACACTGCCAAAATAGAGACTACGACACACGAATAGAGTCTTGATTATTACCGTGCTATAATCGCATATTTCCCGAAGGACACTTCCAAATAAATAAAAACGAGCGTTTATAAGCGTTGGGTAAGGGGCGAAAATTAAACAATCAACCGGGGGGGCTGGGAGATTCGAAGTTTGTTACAGTCACGACATTGGGTTTTTGCGCTCGGAAAGGGACACTCACAAAAGGGGGGCAGGGCACCGCGGGGGGTTTATATTGATTATTTCCGAGCCACTCCCAGAGTGCAATTACAGTTGGGGCCGAGTGTCCTGTCAGGCCTGCCGCGGACTACGCCTTAATACGGCTAGGAAATACATAAAACCGCCTCAATAAATCGTCTACCGTTTCCTAAGAGCCCCGCGTCCCCCAGCCACGCCACACTCTCTCCTCCGTCTCTCAACCACCCTTAGCGGGGGCTGGCGAAAACAAAAAACCCTCAGTTCAAATCCGACCGGACTACATCACAATACTGAAACCTCTCCTCCACTAAAATCCAAGCATGCGCGGGTTCCAAAATTAAGTCCCGGAAACGCTCCAGTTTTGTAGGGTCCGCGAACCCCTCCTCCCCGCTTTCAAAATAACCGCAGCGCGCGCCTCCGCCCGGCCTCACTGAACACTGGGCCACCCTTATCTCTAGTTAATTACGATCGCGTGTTTAACAAGCCGCCGTCCCTACAGCTAATTACACGGAGTATGACTCTTTATGATACTAAAAACCTGAACAAGGCCGCCATTAGTGTCCATTGAACTATTTCACAACAGACACCTTCCTTCCAGCAAGGAAATATTATATAGGAAATTAGAAAAATAAACGAAACAATCGATTGAATTATCCTTTTGAGCATTTCGGTAAAATGCTCGACTATAGATTAAAATATTTATTTAATTTCGACCAAAGCACAGTTGAAACAGTATTTGAATTTTTCAGGTTGCTTTCGGTAAATTGAACAATTACTTAATACTTGGTTCGATAAAAAGTCAACACGGAAATGAACAAAATTCAAGAAGTCGCCTGGACATTCAATTATCCAGGCCACCTGGACATAAATATTGGGACCTGGACATTATATTATTTTATTAAATGGTTTTGGGAAATTATTAAAGGTGAAGGAAGGAATGTTGACATGAAGCCGGTAAATGGGTACTGAACTGTTATAAAATATATCCTAATTATGACACAAGTGTCGCTCACTTTCGGTGTGATTCTTGTCGGACTATTTTTTTAGAGATATATCAGCGATTGCAAATTGAATATTCAGACAGCATAAAAAACTTAGGCATTCGTATAACAGCTGCATAGCAAATAAAGAATTACGAGAAATGAACAAGAACTGGAAGTGTAGAAAATTAATAAATAGATAAATCGATTTGAAAACTCACCAACAGGGTATCACGCGTTGCGGAAGTTGTAACTTGTTGCATTATGTAAAAGCCAACTCAACTTTAAAGTATTTTCCATATCTCGTAACTTTATTAAGATATTAAAGAAAGGGTTGAGGTTTTTTCCTGAGAAAAAATTCGAAAAGTAAGCTGTTCAAATATGCAGTTAAGGATATTAAGGCAGTGAAAAAGGCGATTAGATAATCGTAAAATTGTTTTTACAAATGAAAGATAAGGCCGTTTCTTCAAACGTTAAAGATAACTTCCTAAAATAATTCAGTTCTAAAATGACCTCGGTAATGTTTAGTGGTATCTCTGTGCGTTGGCATACTAGCGGGAATCACAACAAAAATGATGCATCCTCCATTTTAATTGTTCAAACCACTTTTATTATATCGTGACTCAAACTCAAATTTACTGTCTCTTCTTAGGGATCAGATTTAACTAAATTTCATTAATATTAGACGTTTCAATAATTGTTCGCTAAACGAATGTCCTCAATACCTTTCTATTTCTTAAACAATTACAAGTACACTGCACGAATATCGTGCTTCTTTGTGTATTCGGATATAAAATGTGTTTTTTTTAATTTAAAACATTTTTAAAAAGCGACTAAAACTTAATTATAACTTGTTTTAGGTGTATAGGGGCGTGGCTTCGGGAATTCACAGCTCCTTATAAGCTAAATAGCTCGAGACTCTTTGTCTCTGGTCCAGCCTCTGCACGTCACAAATTTAACACCTCCCCGCTAGCCCATCTCGCAGTTCGAGGTAAATAATTGTATTTATTGTTTGTTGAAAAGTTTTGATTCGAACATAGGTTTTATTGATTTATTAAATAAAAACCGCGGTGTCCGTTTCATGCTAACATCGAGTCGGTATCACTTTTCTCTCGTTTGTATCAATTCGTTTTGTTTTATTGTTATTGTTTACAGCCCGGGATTTTGGGGAATGCCGAGAAAAAATCGAAATGATTTGGCATTTACAGTCTGAGATTATGTACGCTGGTTGTCACAATGCTTTGTAGGACGTTTTTAGAATCGATGCCCGATATCGCGCTATTCCCTATCATCGATTGTATTCCCGGAATTTTGTCTTGTCATTTGTCGATATTTTGACGTTTGTCAAGAAACACATGAACGAAAAGACCTGAAGTGTCACTTTGACTTAGATACAATGTCAAAAACCGTTTTCATGAAGTTCACAAAAAATAACTTTCATTTTGTGTTTGATTATTCCCTTTGAATTTGACTTGGAGTTGAAAAAGGTACAAAAATACTAAGGATATTTGCTAACATTTATAATTTTGGGTTTGTAACTTATTCTGGTTTTGACTTTTGGTAAGAATTATATTTATATTGTTACTTGTGCAATTTTCTATTTGGTCTAGCATCTAGACAAATTTTGGCTTCTTGCCACCATTGGTAGCACTCTGTCAGTAATATAGTACTGTACTTTTTAAGTTGTTTACCAAAGTAACAATGAAATTATCATAAATTAATCCTATTGTTGTGGATAATTTACAGAATGATGGATGAAGATCATTATTTCGATGTCATTTGCCATTTACCGACTGAAATAAATCAGAGCATCTTATCGCAGTTGACGGCCACAGAACTGGTCAACTGCTGTCGGGTGTCAAAAAAATGGAGAGAAATTGCCAGTTCCGATTATCTATGGAGGAAGTTGTGCTATAATGATCTTGGAACGCGTGGTAACTTTGTGGAGGTTTACCCATATGAAACTACTGGTAATATTTGAGTTCTAAAATAATATAGCTAGAAATAATAAAGCTAGAAATTATGAAAGTAATTATAATTTATGTTTGACATTATCGCATATTGTGATGGTTATGAAACAAAATGAAATAACTGTTATGACTGCATACAATCATCCACTTGTCTTTTAATATTATTTATTTAATAAATAATTTAATTGTAATATTGAACAATTTTTCTGTGTCAAAATTAAATTCTATATTGTTAATAACAGTCCAACAAATATTTACAGAATCTCTGATGTATACAAAGTAAAAAAATATTTAAACAAAATATTCAAAAAACTAATCCACAAACAAATTCTAGTACCCATTACACCATTAAAAACAACTTTTAAGATTGTTGAACAATGGATTGTGTTATGTAAATAAAGAGAAAAAACTTCTATATCATCAGTTAAAGGATTTTCCTTCCTATATTTTTTCAGATATTTATAATAAATGTAAATTTCACTGTAATCTTCCTAGATTATATAAATACCTTATAGTGATCATATTTTAGATTGTTGTTCATAGTGGTTGTAACGTAATCATTATAAATAATATGTAGGCATTATTTAATAATTCTTATTAATTATATTCTTAATAATTATTCATTCTCTCTTCTTTTGCATTGTGGGCATACCACATTATTATGATAAGGTAAAAATTAAAAAATGTATGTGTGTCTGTGTGGTTCTACATAGGATGGGAAGAATCATTTGGTTCCATAACATTTCAAGAAAGAGCTCATATCCAGTGTAGACATTTGTTTCAAATTAGGGTTTTAAGTTTTGTGTTCTCTTTGAATTACTCAGCTCTGGGAAAATTGTTCTGTTGATGTTCAATGTTTCCTTTGAGCTATTGTTCATTATTGCACAGCCTTCTTTGAGGGAGATGAAGTCTTCTGAGTTGAATTCTTTATCTTTAGGTTCTTCAAGGATTTATATCATTTTTTCAAGGTTCATAGAAGCCATCGTGTCTGACTTTTCTGTGTTATTCCTCTTCTAAATATATAATAAAATATATAAATATATAATAATGTTTTCAGATATATTAAGCTTGCAATCCCAAAATGTGATCTTAATCTTATTTAATGAAATTTTTTTGTTTCTTTCATTGGTTGCAGTGTTATTAAAGATTTGTTCAATTTGCCTACAGGCACTATGAAACCACCTTGTGCTTATCAGCTGATTTATAATACTGTTAAAAAGGCACTACTGAAATGGGAGAGTGTTAGACCGGAGGTAGTAGTAGAAGTACCTAGGACCACGGAAACAGTTTATGTAAACTCTCTGATGGCTGCAGCTAGTGATGGACAAGTTGACACATACTGTTTGACTGATCCTAGGAGGCATCTGCAAACCGTTCAGCCTGTTCTGCAGGCCAGTAACAGCTGGGATTATAATTGGGTAGAAGGAAGCCATGAGGAATTATTAATTTTAAGTGCATTCAAATATAAGCATTTGCTGTATTTGTGCTATAAGAAAAATAATGATCGCTTTGATTGCAATTGCGTTATACATCCGTGTAATTCGCAGATGTGTTATTCAAACCCAGAATATGGAATATCTGATGAAGGAAGTATTGATTATAATCCTATGAAATATCCTAGCGGTGTAATTGGTGATACTTTAGTTGCAAGTATCATAAGAAATCAGGAGCTCTATCTGCACTTTTGTTCAGTATTCAGAAAGGAAACTATTAAAGTTGTCAAACTGACTGAGCATGGCATAAGGCGAGCTTGGAGAGTACGTGAGAATGACTTATATATTTTAGACACGATAGCCCTCACGTCATATGACAAGCAAGGTGACGAAGTACATAAATTAGAGACCCTGATGACCAGTGAAGAAAGACAACCTTATGACAATACTCAGTATGAAAATCCAAGGTTGCTGATTAAACATGAGGTACTTATTAATGAACGAGTTATTCTTGCTGCTTTCATGGCTGTGACAGGCCAGGAACCATTCTGTGTTCCAGGGAGTGGTATAATCATTGTTTGGAATAAAGAGACAGGTGATTTATTGAAGACCATCAATTGCAAATTGTCGCAGGTTTCTTTGCATCCCACTTTACCTGTTTTTGTCTATGCAGAAGCTCCAAGATGTCTTGTGGTGGCTGATCTTGATGATTGTAGTTTTCGTACGCTTGAATTAACCTGTTTTGGACTTCAGTCCAAATATCTTCATATTGGTCAGTTTGTTGCTGGGAAATTCATAATTCTGAATAGAAGGTATCAAGATCTGTGGGGTCGTGATACAATTTGGTATGCTATGTTTGACATTGAGAATTTGGTTATGGACAAACTTGTTTTGGAAACAAGTTTCAAAACTGTCCGTAAAATAACAAAAAATGTGATTGAAGGGTATCACAAAAATTCTGTTGGATATTCTACTTTCTTGGTGTTGTATGTCATATAAAAAACATTTTGTTCTTCCTCTAAATGTTTATGGTACCTTGAAAAGATTACTTATTGTGATAATGCATTCCTATTTTATTATAAGTGAGATTAATTTTAACTGATTGTTGTATTTTCATAATTTATTGTTGTGTTGTTGGAATAAGATTGTTAATAGCGTTTCCAATAATTTTACAAAATAACAAGATCTGAAATATATGTGTCCCTCCAAGTGTTTATTAATTTTGGTACTCAATGATTATTTGTGTACTAAAGAATTGTTATGATGGTACCATGATGATTCATGGATTCGTTATGATGGAATCATTGGTGATTATGATAATTATTTTGTTCAATTATTGTTAACTGGTTGGAATTTTATTTGGAAACTTCATGTTCTGGTTACGAAAGACTTGTTATATTTATTTTTTATATATTTTTATTTGTCATTTTATACTATTATTATTGTTAATTAATGAATGAATACATTTTATTTATGCCCTGAATATAAAAGAAAACATATATTAAAGATATAATTAAGAATTATGTAGGTACATTAATTGTTAATAAATGTTAGCAATATACTTGTGGTCATATTTACTAAATCTAATCATTAGTACATTGATTACATGATTAAAAATATGCAGTTATAAAAGGAACATTTAATTTACCTTTGAATTAATTTTTGTAATGTACATTTATACATTCAGGGTTTAACTGTCTCAGGATTAAATTTGCTCAATTAATTGTATCATTAGTCCAGTTTTATTTTGTCTATTTTTATTATAACAGAAAATAGCTTTCTGGTTAGTCATAGAAAGCTGGAACAGAAAACATGTGCATTTTAACATTTATTTAACACGTAGTCTTTAGTAACCAATACATGCACATTTGTATGTGTTAATATAATAAATATTTTATTAGTATGTTTATTTCTGAGTTTCTTTTCTTCCCTTGATACCATAATTTTGTTTCAGTTTACTGAAGCTTTACTGACAAATATGTGAAGTTATTAGGTAGCTTTGCTTCTAATCAGGTCTGCAGGGAGATTCTAAACAAAACTTAATTCATCAATTAAGGAAACTATCACTTATATATTATGTCACAAATATGTTAATACAAAAATATCATGCTCAATATACATATCTACACAACATAATTAAATATTACATATCTATTATGATCTTATTATTATAAGGAAAATAAGAATAATATAAATATTCCAGTTCAAGTGCATAACAAGACATTGCAACTCACTGCGCTATACAAATGAATGGGGGAAAATATTCCAATCGAATTTCATTTTAAATACTCCAGTTTTCAGTAAACAATTCACCAAATGTATTCAACATTTCTAAAGCTATTAAAAATTCATCATTTTCAATATGTGGCCGAACTGGCTTAATCTTCTTGTCAATACATTCACCCCTGACAGCATCGATATAATTCTTCATTGTACCCGAGTTATGTATTCCAGCTAACATCACATATTCGGACAGCCGTCCTGTAATTATACACAGGACTATATGACATTTATTAACCTCACACTATACTATTATAAATTTGTTTTATTAAATCTTCGGATAACTTGATAAAATCTAGCACCTAATATGGAAACTATTATAAATTTGGTACATCAAATCAGAGTTAATTTACAATAATGTAGAAATAATGAATAATTATAATAAAAATAATTTTACTTTGAAAGGGATAAATACACATAAAAACAATACGTACCAATAGTATTTTCTGAATTTTGACCAACTAGATTATAATCTCCATTCAGAATATTAGGAAATGTTACTGGCACCCTAAAGGTTTCCTGAGTTGAAACGGACATAGTCAGTGTATGGTTTGTTGAGAACTTACAAAACAACTCAATCATTTGGTCTGCTCTAGTACAAGTATAAGCCTGATTAGAAGAGTCAAGAATCCCAGTTTCACTAAAAAAAAGTCATCATTTTAAAAAAGAAAGAAATCAAATTACACTTTTGACACAAAATTCTTTAGCATATTAGAATTTTACTAATTTAACTCACGGTTTCAGCTTGTTGTCTTTTATTCCTTTTGAATTAATATATTGCACTGTATTGTCTGACATATTAAAATCAATGCATGGAGTCAGGCTATTTAATAATGGCCCTTCCCATCTCTCCAATAGTGGAAGTAAAAATTCTTTTTGTCTTAAAGGAAATGGCAGGCAGACAGAAGCACTACACATCTTTCGTCCCAGAGGACACAATTGAGAACAATAATCATGCATTGAAAAGTCATTACTTCTTAATCTATATGGAATTGAAATAGTGTCAAGTGCAGCAGCTAATACTGCAGAATGTTGATATTTATTATTTCCCTATAAACAGAAAATATACAAAATTATTAATGATGTTTAACTTGACAATAAACCAAATCATAATATATTTGACAAACTATGTCTTTTTCACAATAGCTTCAAATAAGAAAAACAGATTATTAATTAGTCTTTCATGTAAATGTATACATTACAGAATGAAATTAGGTAAACAAAATACAAATTATGATGCAAAAAATATAATTACGTACAGTGAGCTGAATATCCTTCAATTGTCGCAATGATGAAAATTTAGATACTCCATCATACATACTTATAGGAAGAATTAGATCAGAATAATCCACAATGTGTCCCATTGCAAACCCTATATTGGCGCCTCTGAAATCTACATTGCCGCTAGAAGTAGAAACATTTTCACAAAATGGGACAAATGTAAACACAGTTTTTTTGTTATACTCATCTCGCAAGTATTCAAGCACTCTCACTGACAGGCCGGAGAATCCATCCGATACATCGGTAATAGTCTGAAAACCCTGGAACAAGCTGCCTTGTAAGAATAATGGCAGTATTGAAATATGTGTCAATATTTGATTAAAAAGAATGCGAGGATTTTACAAACCTGAAGAGAATCACATTCTTCAAGGTAATTCTGAAGTTTGTCAGTATATAGCTCTCTGAAACCAATGTTCTCCCATACTTCGGTTCCGTTTGTGTAGCAATTGAATGAAGTATCATCATCTGTCTGACGCTGATGCGGTATTAATGTGATGCTCCGTGGATGCAAGCGTTGAACCAAATAATCACTCCAGTTATGAACACTGTCAGTAAGATCATAATTTGACTTTAGAAATGTGTTCATGGATATACTTCCTGAAATGAAAGTATATTAGTCTGCAAATCAATATTTTTTTAAAAACATTTCATATATTCACTTACCCTTGTGATTTTAATTTGTTTGAACAGTAAGAAACAATTAACATTTTTTCTCAGGTTTTAATGAGCCACTCAGAATAATGGAGGTTAGTTTTAATTATATGCATATAATTAATGAGACAGTATGAACTAATTAGAAATGTAAAATAAAATCTTACAAGAAATGTAACAGTGCCAAATAATAATAATAACATACTAGTATTTTTTGAGTTCTTATATTTGATGCAGAAATATATTCAATAACACTGAATAGTCTGTGAATAAAATCTGTTTTATCATTTTATGTTTGTACTTAAAGATTGATGTGATGTAACCATACTATATCAATTCATTCTTGCTTTTATGGCTATTTTAAGAAACAGAAAATGAACACTGTATCCATAAAACATAGCTTTATGATGGTATGAAAATTTAATAAATTGTTAAAGTATTAAACATTATTATAATATAAATAAAAACATGTTACCGTGTTCTCTCTTAGCTTTGATTAATTTTTCCATGTCCATTATAAATGCATTCTTATCATAGGTTGGCTTGTTTTGGGTAACACCAATATCATTGGATTCTGCAATAGCAGTGTGATCAAATATGTACTCATCATATATTCCTCCCCTTTCTGGTAGATATCCTAAACTCCCTTCTATGTCCATTAACAACACTCTTGGAGTATAGGTAAATTCCCCCTAAACAGGATAAAACAATTTCTGAACTAATTAAAATATAAAATGTAAGAATCATATGCTTCGTATATAACAGAAACCTATAAAAATATACCAGTGCATACAAAAACTTGATGATAAACACTGGGTGTGATAGTGATTGGAACATGTATTCTAGTACTACTGGGAAGATATTGGACAAGAAACAATAATTAGAGCAAATTAAATTCCATAATTGCAATCACTTACTTCTAGAGTGACTCCTTCTCTAAATAATAAATTACTGTTTATATCAGGTACAAATTTCGGGTTGTAGCTTAAACCTCCTTCCTGTAAAACAAAAAAGCAATTTCAGAATAAAAATAAAAATAAGTATATATACAATGGCGAGTTATATGTTACAGGATTACCTGAATGTTGAGCCAGTGCGAACCAACGTAATTTGCATTGCTTCCTATTTGTATTGTCATTATTTCCCTCATGTTTCCGAATTTGTGAGGGTAAAATTTAGAATAATTTTCTAAATAAACGTAGATTGGAGCGCGAGGCGAACACGGTACGAGACCGGGAAGGTTGCAGTCAGGTTATCGGTTTGCAGTTGTGAGTCGGTGTTTAAAAGATGGGCTTTATGACACATAGAAGTATAAAAGTTTGGCGTTTTTTGTATAGTTTGATTAATAAAATTCAAAATATTACAACACCCGAGCGGGGAAATTGGATTAGGTAACTTGTGCGCAGAAATAATGGCGATTTTTAAGTAATATATATGTATTCAATAACGTCAATTGGATTATGGCCAATTTTTAGAATAGGTTATAAACACTTTGAAATGCTAAATTAGTCGTAGGCTTCTATAACTGGAATAATGTGTAGATTGTTTCAAAACTCATATTACAAATATGTTAGGAGAAGTTTAGAAATGAAGCGCAATAGTGGATTTAAAAAAGGCTTGTGTAAGGGCTTAGCCAGGACCTTGGGGTACAATAATTATCGCTGGCGGTTGGAAAGATTCAATATCCGTGATTCATTTGACTTTATTACTGTTTAATTGACGCGCTAAACTCAAATCAAGTCGTAAACACAGAAGCCATAGGCCGGCGCCGCCTATTAAAACAACAGTTTTACTGCCGGCGTTAATTCTCTGGGACCGAGGCGAAAGGGGAAAAGGCGTTTTAAAAGTTTAATCTCGTTAGCTTCATTGAACCGGCTTCGCCTTTATTTCGGGGGAAGTATAATTTTGATGGTTCGGAATGGCCGGGGTATTAGAGGCGGTCGGTTTAAGTCCGACGTCGGGTGGAAAGGGGGAGAAAGAACAGGTTTCTGGCGCCGTGAAAGTTGTTCGTCCGTCTCTTGTCCACAATTCCAATGTGTCGCGAAAATTAATACAGAAAGAAAAACTAAACATTTTCCCCTCTAACATCAGTTACAAATTGATAGAATCAAATGAGATACATCTTTAAAAAATTTAATATCGTCATTGCGAGCCGTTATAGCTTATCGTGCCTGTATCACTCGAACTTACGACGAATCGTAGCTATCGACAAATTGTTGTTCAGGTATGTTGTACGATTGAATGCATTTGGTAAATAAAAGTCCTAAAAATATTGAAAGAGCCTGCCACCTTAGTCGCGACGAGCGGGAGCGGCACAATATTTCGGAGAACGTACGAAAGATAGCGTTTATGTCAAAAAATCGAGCGATGAAATCTCCACGCTAAGTAATCTCGCGGGAGGAATAATTGAACAATGTGGTTGGCGACATATAACGCTGTTGTATCACTGCGAAAGTCGGGTCGTTTCTTCGTTTAGTTTAATAATATAAAACAAAGACGGGAAATTAGGACCGTTCTTTTAACCACTACTAGTGAAAACATTTATGAGCCAAACCAAAATAAAATTGGAAGCTAAAATGACTTTGTGTAACTGTGTTTAGGGCAATAAAAGAGAGCGGCCTCCCGTTGTATTCTATTTCATCGGTGAAAAAAAGTTGGAAACACTACGCGCTCGGGAAAGAGAACGCGCGGAGAAAATGGCGCCGTCCCGCTTGAATTTATTAAACTTTATTCGAACTTCTTGTAACCCGAGATGAGGAATACCGGTTTTACAGGTTGTTAATACAGTCCCCAACGGGTTTCCCTCATGTTTCGAATCCCGCGTGCTGAAATTTTGGCCACGAATTCAGTTACCTATTTTCGGCCTTGGGATCACTTCTAGATGTACTTTATATCAGGCTTATAGTAATCGTTAGTGGTTATTTGGGAACTCATCACTCGAATGGTTTTACTTCTCAACCCGAGTATTTGGTGCTAAGAATATGGTCCGATCAAGAAATTCACAGGAGTGATAATCCTAAACACATTGAAAACCCCCCACCTCGCAAAGAAAAAGAATAAGCTATTTCGAAATTTCATTTTCGTAATGTTAGCACCCGTTTACGTATAAACAGTACAGTTATATTGCTTACTTACATACATATATATTTATGAAAGTGTAATTTGATCGTTGTTGAGTTTATTATTTCTGAGAGGGTTGAAATACATTTCGTTCTGAAGATGTCGGTTAGCCTACCCCCTAAGGAATTCAGTTTCTCCATGATAAATGTTACTGTCTTTTGCTAATTAGTTAGTTTATTATTTAGGAGATTAGTTGTTTTTGTTTCTAGGCTATTATAATTATAGTATTATAGTAGCTTTATTTGAATCCTATGAGGCACTTTGCTCCACGCGGCTCTGGATCGACCATAGTTATGGAGCCTTTATTGTTATTGTTTCTATGGATACTCCTTCTATAATATCAAATAATTAGCACTAAGGACTTCCATCTTTTGAATTAAGGTCTCGAGTACTATTCCTGGAATTATTGTCCATATTTTTGGACATTCTTAGTATCGCTTCAGTTTAAGATAAGGATCACATGTAAAGGAAAATGCCGGTACTACGAGTTCTGGGATTGATATGTACACAAAATTATTAGTGTAGGCCAGGTGATATTGTGCCATTTTTAGTTTATTTGCTTAATAAACTGCTTTTCCTTTGTCCAATCAGTAGGTTTTTTCGCCAAGCTTTGTGTGGTATATGTTAGTACATTTTAAGTTCGTGTTTTAATTTGTAACATTCGTTAGGTACGGTTAGTCAGTAGGTGGCTGGCAGTGGTTCAACGACCTGCGTTGTGCGTAGTGAAAGTTATGTTATTGTGTGCGAATAGTGATGTGCTGCGAAGAACTTGGGACAGCTTCGGAGGAACAACTGCAGGGGTCAATCCGGAAGCCGCATACGCCTGAGGTGAGTGATGGCATTTCATATAGTACTGTATGAAACATGTATACAGGGATTCATACATTCCTGATTTCGATTGAGTTTGTAATTGTATACGATCAACAAATTATGGACATTGTAGAGAAACACAATGTAACTTCGGATAAAGCCTGTTAAAGGCTAAAATTTTCAATGTTATTTGAATTACTCGTATTCTTGACTTTCTGTGGAATAATTGAAATTGGCACTCCCGAAAAAAATGAGCAATAATCGCGTTCGTATTAATGTTCAATTAATATAAATACAGCTTAATAAATAAATAAATAATATAAGGAATTACCAAAATCTGTATTCGCGATTGAAGATAGTGTTACTTCCTCACCTTCCTGAGAATATTTCATGTCTAAATTTTTATTTTGGAAAAAGTTCTTTCTACAGGGTTTAAAATTGGTGATTAAGGGGGCGGTACTTCACATTAATACCAAGTTCCTACAACCTCTCTAGCTGGATGAATTCGTGCAGTGTCTAACAAACACGCGTATCCGAAAGCATTTTATTCGAGTTTATAATATTCAAACTATTGCGGGGCGATATTTTTCGTCGCGCTTATAGATGTAGCATATACATCTACATGGCTACTATTACCAAAGGGGCGAGTGATACGTCGGAGTATGCTATAGGGGTATAGCGCATAGGGATTCTTGTATAGAATTCCATTAGCGGCGTCAAGCATGTCGATTAAGCCCTTCGGAGCGGTGCTGGTCATACCATCGATTACAAGTGCACCTCAAATAATTCCGGAATACTTCAGTCCGACGGTTGCACTTACAGGTGAAGTACAGATATAAAATGGTCCTCGGTACAAGTGGCGAGTATGACCATAGTAGGTTTTGGATAAGTAGCATTGTTGATTTTACGGACGTGGATAAAGTGCTCGGTTCAGAAACGAGGAAAAGTGTCCCTGACGAAGATTTGTGGGTCGAAACCAACGGTGCGGGAATGGGCCCACGGATGGAGAAAAATAAATTCATTGAGAAATAAAGATTAAAGGTCTGTCGCCGGGCAGTATTGAGAGAAAAACATAAACCCAGAAAAGAGTTAGAACTAAAAAATATATAACTGTCCAGTGCAGGAACAAAGAAACGATTGGAGGTAGAACGACAGGTGGATGTACTTTCTCCAAATGTATATCAATCTACCAACCCTTAGTCATTTCTACTGTTATTACTTATAGTATAATATACAGTTGTGTCCGATATTCGTAAATATTTTGTAGTAACCGGAGACAACATTTGATTTACGATAAAGACGAGCAAATTAGTTCAGAAGTTAGGGTTAAAGGATCAGTGGCAGTGGCAGTATTGCAAAACTTTCACACATTATGTCACAATGTCCTGTCCCGGATTTCCGTAGTGATCCGTGAGGTTTGCAATAACGGAATGTTATTTGTGGTCGGCGAGAAGCCGAAACCAGTTCAATTAGAACTGAATATGCGTGAGAATCAGATAATCGCTGGAGTCCAGTAAATATTAAGAACAATAGATGCGTAACACTGATTTCCGAATTCATGTCTGCACTTTATTCAGGAAGCAGTTCTTCCGAAAACGAAAAGAAAAACTAGCGAACCGAGGGTACTTAATTTGCGTTCTGAATAAGTTACATTTCATGTTTCGTATAGTAAAGTCTAATGGCGTATAAAACCGGATACATCGCGCATTGTCTCTCGCTTTGAAATTCACTGGCGAACTTGACTTTTTCATGTTGATGTTACGAGACAACTCAAAATCAAACGAGCCAAGAATCCGCGACCAGACCTTAGTTATCAATAACTTCCGGTGAATATCGGAGAGTTCAACTGATGTTCTCCTACAGTAATACGCGATCCAACCGGAAGTCAGTGATAATTGTTTGATTTTTTTACTGATAATTCAAATATAATTGACATTATCCTTGCAGCCTTAAAAATCGTATTTTTTAAATATTCTACATATATATCTACAAAACTACTACAACAAATCTCCTATCTACTATCTACAAAAATAAATACTGGCGATCTATCGCCAATAAACGACGATAATAAATAAACGACGGGCTATCGCGATCCTAGTAGTTAACCCGAAAAAAATGAAAAAACAGAAACAAATAGCGACTTGTCCGTGGGTGGGGGGGGGGTGGAAGCAAGGGAAGGTGAGCCCGACAATTGATATATAAGAGCATTATGTCGGAGTATGTTATAGCATAAAGGGAGCCGGTGGAAGGGAGAAATTACCATTCTGGTAGAGGCCTCTAATGCACTCTCGAGGGGGAGGCCTAATGGATATCGACCCGCAGAACACGGCCGCCACCCCCGCCCCAAAAATATATCCGCCTCTCGGGGGGCTCCCTAGCCGGCGATCCGAACCCCGCCCGGACAAAAAAAATCTTCCTCGCTCTTAAAATTCCCCCTCCCCTTTACTTTTTAACCGCTATCAAATATTAACCGAGTCCTGCAGGGCGGCGTTAACGAAGAAGGCCCCGCCCGACACGTGTGTCCGCCGGCCAGCCTACATTTTTTAAATGTCGCCTGCGTCTACGCGGCTTCTGTTTTTTGAGAGACCAAAAAAGCGGAGAGCGTTAAACGAATTAAATAGTCCGATCATTTTTTCGATTCGGAATACCTACGTTCCTTGCGATCTCCCGTCTAGGCTCGCTACTGAAGATGTCCAGCGGCCAAAACGGCATAAGAAAACCAAATCAACGAGTGGAGACAGAAGAGCGCATTAATTATTGGATACTTTGAATGCTATATAATATAAAATACGAATGCTATAACCTATGACAAGTTGTCCACACTTCTATCAAGCACTCACAGTCTAATCGTAAGACGATTATTAAAATTGAGTTGTAATTAAAATATATAGTTCGAATTTTTCGCGATTTGGAATACTACCGCTTCTTGTGATCTCCCATTTAGGCTCGCTATTGAAGACGGCGAGCGGTCTAAACCGGTCCAGCGAAATTCTAAACTTCGATCACGAGGACCGTGAAATGATTTGTTGTTCACTCGCGATTTTAATTGTCTCGATTTAAGGCGCTCGTTTATTCGTAACTTTTTGTCTGGTCGCCTGTGTAAAATATTACTAAAAAAATTCTCGGCACCGTAGCGGCGAGGCTCAAAAAGCCCCTGATGCGTTTATGACAGCGGCCGGAGTGTTATTTAATCGGCGTTCATAAAAATCTAACCAGTTTAATGTGGATTTATTACACCGGCCGATGCCCGCAATTGAGGCCAACGCACCGGGCCGGATCACGAAAACTAGAGGGACAGCAAAATTCCCATCGTTAGAATATTGCCCAAATGTATTTTCAGTAGAGATAATAATAACGCCGGTAACTCCATAAGTTTGAATGATTAGAAAAATGATAAGACTGATTAAAAATTCACAAGGAGTATTCATAGATATGTACAAAGTAATAATAAATAATTTAATATGCCATTAGAGAGTCCGCGAGGGTTTGGAATATCATCGCTATTGTGACTCACTCATTTCGCTACTATGGAAACGCTACCGAGGATGGCGAGTAGCCGGAACAGTTCGAATTATGGTACGATTATTCGCGGTCTAATTTTTTGCTGATTTTTAAAATTGAGTAAAATTATGTGAGATAAGAATGAATATGTTAAAGTAAGTTTAGTAAGTGCTAATAAGGAATGTTCTTTCTATTTTTCAAAAATTATTCATTTCTCTGAATCTTAAGCCCTTGGCTTGAACTAGGCTTTCCAGAATTATAAACTGCGGCGTGACTTTTCCTTCTATTCACATTCATAACAGTTCACATAATGACGAAACAGTTTGATATCTCTATGAATAAAAAATTCACTTCCAGCACCATCATTCATCTTGAAAAGGCCCTTTGCTTATTCATTCTTGGGGTTCAGTAAAGGTCCTTGCCATTTTTCATTTAGAAGAGTCGATGCAGATGCGATTCCAGAATTCCCCCCACCGCGATCGTCGCCTTTGTCCTCCCCGGCCTCCAGTAAAACGATTCACAATGAGTGGTTTTCTTTGGCGCAGTCTGGTTTTTTACAACCCAAATTTAACTGCGAATCTAATATTCTCGTGTTCTTCAAATTTCGCGGAATCTGTACTGCAGAAAACTGCTGTGAATTGAAGTTTACGGCCGTGTTAATTAATTATCAATAAAACGTTAAGTTTACAGATAGTAACAATTTTCCGGGAACTACCTACGTAAAGCCGAAACAAATTACAAATAAATAATTTTCCTTTAAACGTACATAGGATATCGAAGACAATATACAAATATTGTTTGACATATGCGGCCCGCAGGCCTTTCCGCGTTTATATACACGATTATTAGGACTAAATATAGTTTTTTTCTGCACAATGTTGGTATCGTAATCGGGAAAGTTACTATAAAAGTTATAATAAAAACCCGAGAACATAGTTCACACTCACTCCAATAACTGGGACAATCATAGACACATCCGCCTCCGGTTGCCCAACATTCGGCAGTCGGTCCATCCCTTGTCCGCCGAATAGGACAGGAAACCCTCCTTCTATCCCCTGACCCCGCAAGGAGACCAATAAAAATCCTCCCCCCCTCCCCCTTCAACCATTGCCATTACACCGGCTCCGGGAATGGCCCCGCCGTGGGGATCCTATTCGGCTCAGCCACTCCCCGGATACAATAAAATCCGGCAATAAAGCCGGTATTTATAAGCGGGAATAGAAGGGTTTTAACGAAATGTGGTACTCGGTCTTGTGCGACAAAAGGGAAATCTACGGGGGGACGAAACGACTTCCCCTGCCAAGCCCTTACTACGCCTCTTATTATGAAAAACTGAAAAAGAATTATAATTAAACAAAAATTCCGGTTATTATATTTACTTCCCTGTGTCATATTACTTATTTTCTGCCTATATTATGTTTTAAACTGATAAATAAACATCTGATTTATAAATGTTTGGAAAGAATGTGACTTTTGGGGTGTATTGGAAATATAAGACTTAAGTTGTCTACGGTTATTGCAAAATATTTATAGAAATTGGATATAACTGTAAGGAATAATATTAAAAATAAAGAGGGAGTTGAAGATTAATATATGTTAGTAGAGGGCTCCAGTTACTAATCCTCTTATTATGAAAAACGAAAATTCCCGATAATATACTGTGTAATATTATTGCCTGTACTCCCACACAATATTATGCATTACGTTAGTTTTGAACCGGCAAATAAACAAGGAGAAATAGGTTTTAAAATTTTATTTGTCATCATTATTTGAAATCATTAAATGTTGAAATCTATGTAATAATAATGGTATAACAGCAAAACAAGAATGGTTAAAATGGTCGTGGAATTAATGGGAGAAAGATAACTCCGTGAATTTATTGTTGTAGGTGTTAAACTTAATAGTTTGGGAAAAAGATTGAAATTTTTCTATAGCGTTGGTGCATAGCCTAATTTAGGTACCGGGTTCGATTCCCGGTAGTCGACCATAAAATGTTGAATGAACCGCGAATTTGAACAAGCTATTGATAGTTTCCGCTGTCGATATATTTAAGGCGAACACATTGCTCGGAAATGGAAAAAAACTTTCATTAGTGACAAGCACAATAAATCTGGGTCGATTCGATGATTATTTTTATACCTAAGGGGGATAAAAAAAAATGAATTCGAACCGGTCCAAAGTGGGCCAAATGTGACCGCGGCTGAGATTAGGTGAAAAACCGTCCTGGGAGCAAGATGAAAGAGACCGCGAGTTTAACAGGCGACCACTTTACCAGCATTGGGCTACGCCGCCTTAATCTGCTCAATATCTATATCATAATTTCCTCATTATATATGTCGAAATTACTTTTTTACGGCTTACGGTTTTATCGATTATTCCTCAGTCCGGTCACGTTAATAAAGTCCTAATAAAGCCTTGGATAAATTATCGAAGGTTTCGGCTACTCGCCATCTTCAGTAGTGGTGTTAGTTAACTTACCTTTTTATTTTTATCTTGCAATATTAAGTTTTTATTTTTCTATGAAAGTTTTGCTTTCTCTTTAAATAATAATTATTAGATATAGATTAACTAGCGCTCCCCTGAGTGTGGTGCGGAAATGTACTTAACTAAAGTTCGTTGGGTGCACTTGCACCGATAAACTAGCGCCCCCTGAGGGTGGTGCGGAAATGTACTTAACTAAAGTTCGTTGAGTGCACTTGCACCGATAAACTAGCGCCCCCCTGAGGGTGGTGCGGAAATGTACTTAATTAATGTTCGTTGGGTGCACTTGCACAGATTACCAAAATTAAACTTTTTTCAATAAATTTTGGATCAACAGGCAAACTTTTATGATCGTATATACACAATACCGGATAGGTTTCCTGTCATATATTTGGAAGTTAGAACCTAATAGTTGTGACCAGTTGTGCGATAAAATATACTGTCCTGTATCCTGGACAGTGCGAGGACGCGTCTCCAACATTCAGCTTTTTTATAAATTCACAAATACTTTTTTTCTATGAATATACATAGTAAATCGTAAACGATACACAAATCTTGAGTTTTACATGCATTCTAGCCCACGGGCCTTATTACATTTATGTATCTAAGTATTTGGATTTTGCGCATTGTTTATATGGTAATCGGGAAAGTTACATAATAAAAACACGATAACCTTACTTACACTCACCATCATTCAGCTGATAATACCAGTTATTTATGGACGTCAGCCGCATTTGAGCCCTAACCAAATGCGTAACCCTTTATAACCGCCATAAACTATTTTCCGATCCAGCACCGTGTCCTATAGATGTCCCGGGTTGTTCCCCTACTTTTTGTATTCTCAGCGAAATTTTACCCACAACAGTTTGCATTCCGAAGGATTGTCTCATTGGAATGCCGAGTATTAAAACTACCGCCCGTTTTGAGACAGCCAGTGTACTTAAACGTCTCTTATTTGTGCAACAGGCGCAACGAATGATCCCCATAAAACCGAAAAGCTTTCAGCGCTCCTTTCAAAAGTTTTACTACCGCCCGTAACTACTAGGCTCCACCTCGAGAAGACTGAAAGTCTTTCCGATAGTTAATTTAAGATAGAGTCATTTCGGATAGATCGTACAAGGCATTGCTTTATTTCTTCAGCTCGCAAGGTACTAAACAGGAAACTGTGGTTCGCAATGTTAACTACTTGGATGAACTTAACTTTGAGCTCGATTGAGTATTTGGCTTCGGAGATCAAGAGTTATGCTCTACGGTCCTAGAATTTGCCTTTAGTATTTTTTTTTAGAAAGATACAGTAAGGCCTTTTCTTCGACGTTTTGCCAGGCCCAGTGCCTCCTAACAGAACACTCACTTCTCTCCTTTTCAACTCGTTTACTTCTGCTCTATTCAAAACTTTATGGAAATATCTGTTTTTATTTGAGTGGAGTTGTTTCTTGCAACCTTTAACGATAGACAACTTATAAACATCGTTAAGCGCGAGTGCTAGGTTTTACAGTACGGTATAAATATTATTAATGGCTTATTTATTATCCCAGGACATAGATTATATCTATTCCTTATTAAGATTAATAAATGTTCTTTGACCAATCAAAAATGTTTTCAATAGCTTGTTTATCGTTCATTGAAGTCCTAAATTATGAGATTAAATCGAAAGTCAGTTCAGTTCTACAGTTCCTAGACGAAATGTTAAGTGCTCTCTTCCTTGTGTACGGATCCGCCAAAATATTTCTTTTACCGAAGGGGGTCCTCGAGCTTAGAATGTTTCCGGCTAGACAAATAGTCAAATACCCTTCGGTAAGATACTGATATGTAACTGTTGGCGCTTTCATTTGGATAATACTTATGCACGAAATTCCAAGGTATTTACAAAACCTACGCGTGCCTCCGAACAGGTACCTCGAATACTATTTGAAGTCTCGCAATGAGAGGCACTTCGGCGTTGTGCAATGTTTGCAGCGGCAGTCGTCTCTTCAGAATGCCCAGTGGAAGTTCTCGGGCGACCCGCGTGACGTACATCGGAAATAATTATAAATGTTAATACAGTAGGCGTGAGTGTGAAGTCATTAGAGAAGGGAATGTGGTCGGACCATGAGCTTGCATATGATTGCCGGGGCCGGAGCCCCCTTTGATCTCCGGCCGGCGTCTCGTTTATGAACCGCTAATAAAGGTTCTTCCCCCACCCGTTAATTCCGGTCGCCTCTCTTTCCCTTTTCTTTCTCTCCCTGCTGGACCCACATTTTTTATGTAAATGGGCCCACAATTATTCGGGTAAAAAAATGTTATATTAGTTAAGGTCTCGAAGAAGGGTTCAATCGCAGAATAATAAGACTGAAATCGGCTTTGGAGCGCGACCGTCGATTAAACTAACCAGAGTAGCGTCCAAGACTGTCTGCTCATTTATTGTCCTTGTCTTTTTATTATTATAATACAATAGAGGCGAGAGGGACATGGCAAAGGCACGTGTTCCGCGGGTCCCGTTAATACCCACTTTGATCATCGGCATACTTGTCGCCGATATTGACATAAAAGGTGAATTTCCTGTACGTACGGTGAACGTATCCTGTACTCTACCTAGTAGGATTCACTTTTTCCTTTATCGGCTAACTTATATAATATACATACTTAATGGCTCATTTAAACCTCAGAAAGTCTTTTGTCTTATTGTCCCGATGGAAGGTGCATATTTTCCGGATAGTCTCTGGATAGTCTATCGGTTCGGAACCAAGGAGCTATTCTTCTTCCAACTGATATTGTCTCTCATCGTGCGATCAAGATATTCAAGATTCATCTTTTTGACGGTGTAAGCGCATTTGTTTCAGACATAGTCAATGAACGAAGGCTCCCGTTAATTCCGGTCAACTCTCTTTTCCCTTTCTCTCTCCCCGCGGGGCCCACAAAATACGAGGCAGAATCATCCTTTCCACAGCCGATTTAGGATGGTGCGCTCGTAAAAATAATTCGGGTCAATCTCTGAATTTCGTCGAATCCCGTATTCGGCCACATAAGGGTACCAAAAGTATATGTTAAGACCGGCATTACATATTATTAATTACCCAGACTGTATTCTTCCCATTGAGCTTCCCATTCAACTAATTACCCTTTTAATATAAAGAGACTTTAATTTTTTCTTAATGCTGTTATACTCCAGTCTGCGAGCTTCTAGCGGACCCAAATATTTGTACGTCTCATTTTCTATTATCGGCCTCCGTCACTTAACTCAAATCCACTAGTTTTCCCATTCACTACTTTCCCATGCACAGTATTTAATAATCTACATTTATCGAGGACAAATGACATTCCAATACAGGCAGAAAATGTTTCAGTCCGCTGCAAGAGTTGCCGAATCCGCTTCTCAGTTTAGCAATACACTTTTATATCACCCATCAGGTAACTCAATCTGCACACAACTGCTCTGCCACATTTGATTTTAAATCCGTAATACGTACTATTCAAAATGGTTGATAACGGGTTCAGAGTCATACAGAACCACAGAGAGCTAAAACTGTCAACCAGGAATATTCCTCTCCCAATTGGAAGCGGCTTGGAGTCAACTCTTAAGTCGACTGTTAAGCACGAACCTTGTTTTCCATATAGACGCCAATATTCTATTCTCCGGATTATACTTAGCATGGACCCGAGCACTCCTGCTAAGCCTGTTTATGTACCTCTGAAGCTTTGCACCCTCTCGTTCCTTACGTACTGGTACCACCTTCCTATATCCTTTCTTATCTTCTGCATGGAAGATTTCAGGCGCCTTTCCCACGGTGCGACTGGGTGGGCCCGGTTCCCTCCAGACAACCGTACTGCAGCAACAGCTCCCGCGTAACCTGCTGCATGGAGACTTTCAAGGAAATTCCCGACCTGATATGCTGTGGGATGATTTCCTTATCAGTAAGTGACACATTCTCCGCCAACTTCTTATTCACCATTTGCCTTCTGATGGCTGGCTACTGCGAAGGACACTTGCCACCAAATTCTAGCCCTTCTTCAACTCAACACACGGCTAATAACCAGGCCCGCTGCACTCGGACAACCCGCTGCTGTTCTTGTAATTTTTCTGTCCCTGATAGCCTTGCACCACTATCAATACTAGCGCCTTGGATCTCCCTCCTGAATCCGTTGTTAATAGCGTCCAACGTCCACTCCGACAAGAGCTTTCTCTTGACTATAGCACGTCGCCGATCCGCAATTCTCTACTCGGTAACATCTAAATTGGGATATTCCCTTCTAAAATAAGAGTATAATGCTCTGCGATAGTGAGTCAAATTCGACTCAAGATTTGTTATCATGTAGTGCTAGCGCATGATAAATGTCTTCATTTCTTGATTCCACTGCACGAGTACGGGCGGTTTGCCAGCCTTTGTGGTTGGCATTTGAGGTGTGGTCGGCCGATTTAACCCGGCCAAAGCAATGTCGCCCGGCAACGCTGTTGGGGCAGATGTCGGGTGACCCCTATCGTGTTGTTCGACGGTACAAATGTTGGGTATCCGGATGGGAGGCCGTCTTGTATCCATCCCGCATGCTCCAGTCACCTCCAGCGGCGGCTCCAGAGGTGCCCTGGTGATCTCCACGCAGCCTCACTTGTACCAGGCGCCTTCCACTTCTTGTCTCCATCATCGATGGGTGGGCCCTTTTACTCGCTTCTTACCACTGGCAGACCCATACCCTGGGTTAGTATTCTAACCCGCTCCCAGACAGGTAGCGGGTGTATTATTATTATCAGTCGACTGATTTATTTAGTAATTATTCAGCTTTATTAATTTTTAATTTTTTTTTATATTTCTACTGTTGAAAATTTGTTTCAACGCCATCTCCGTGTTTTCACAGTTGTTTCGTTCTTAAAGCGCGGACCGCCAATCAAGAAATCTCAGTTTCGGTTTCCCTTTCGGGAGATTTCTCATTACAGCTGAGATCTATTCCAAGGCACGCTCCCTACGCATCTACAGATGTTTCCGCTCTCATCCCGACCCGCCTGGGAGGGTCGGGCATGGTGTTAGCATTTGAGAATAGGACCCAATCGTTCCCCCTAGCTCGAGGTACAGAAACTGGTAGTATACTATATACATTTTGTTGTTCAGTATAGTGAACAACAGTCTCATGATTTACGATGCTTCTTTAGAAAAGAATTCAGAATAGACAAGATTAAATTTTTCCTATGTATGTATATTTTTTCATTTATCTTACTTAGGAAATGTATTATATATTATATTATTTATTACCTGCAATTCGTTTAATAAATTTCATGCAAACGGTCAGATCAGACCTCGGAGTCTGTTGTCGTTACTATACCTGTTTAATGTAATGAAGCGTATATATGGCTTTATTTCAGTCTATCACCCACACTATGAGATAGATAGTATATCCATATATGTGTATATATGTATATATATATATATATATATCGTTACCTGCTAGAATTTATAAAGTCTTGAGAGGGAGGGTGTGTGGGAGTGAGGGGAAAGACTCGCGCATAACATAATAGAGTACTAATGTTGAGTGATGGGAGGGCCCCAAGTCAGTTGCTTGTCAATATCCCGGAGGGACGTTCGGACAGGTATTCACCCCGCGGTTGAACGAGATCGGACGCAAGATTAAATCTTTTAAACGCCTTACTCTGTCCGTCAGATGGACATAATTTTACTGGAAAGCGCCGCTCTGGCTCCGATCATTTGTTTTGTACCTTTTTTTCAAGGGTCGATCAAAAACATAGGGCCAATACGACTGTACAGGAACTTTGCCTGTTTGCCAGACCGGTTTCAATATCACCAGCAGAAATCACTTCTGGTTGGCATGTGTGAAATTTTTGCTCTCAATACTTCGGTAATTCTGGATGTTTATAACAGTTACGCGACGCCACTGAACATCTGGCCTCTCACGTATATTTCTTCCTAATCTGAACTGGTTTCGGCTTCTTCGCCAGACATTCCATTGTAGCCTCGGGTAGCGCTACGCAAATTCGGGAGAGACGTTCCCTAGGTATCATTTGTGAAAGTATTGCTCCCAATACTGCTTGGCGATAGGTGGTAGAACCCCTATTTCTGAACTAATTTATTTAGGCTCGTTTATTAGACTAATTTATAACACTGATTTATTAGACTAATTTATTAGACAAACGTATTAGACTAATATTCAGTCTGTACTTCAATGACGATAACACTTTGGTTAATATTTGTCAATTGCGTAGGGATTACTTTTTAGGTAGGTTTGATCACTTGAAATTGAGTTAAATTTCGTAGGGGGAAATTTTTAGGTTCACTAAGACACAAGTGCCACACAATGTGGTTACAGTGTGTCCTCAAGCAAGAAGATTACGTTCCTCCGTTGGCTCTGTTATTTGCGTGGAACCAATTACGAAGTTTCAAAATTTCACTTGGCCGCATACAGCTTACACGATAATGGTTTTTTATATTAGTCGTTTCTGTGTCTGAATCTCGCCACTACTCGTGATCCGTTTCTTGACCTTAATATTCGAGCGCGATTTCCTCCGATGTCAGCTCCTCTAAAAGCTTAGAAAAAGCATTAATAAAAAAAAGTTCGTTATGGAGTGGCGAGAATCC
The DNA here is from genome assembly GCA_019843655.1 of Lethocerus indicus. Taxonomy (NCBI): domain Eukaryota; kingdom Metazoa; phylum Arthropoda; class Insecta; order Hemiptera; family Belostomatidae; genus Lethocerus; species Lethocerus indicus. The sequence continues at coordinate 33,227,542 of JACDQD010000001.1, forward strand.
ATCTTAAGATCAAATAAGCGAGCAGATAGGTCGTTTATAAAAATCAATATCGAAAAAAATTCAGTTTCATTTACGATTGGATCTGACTAATAGTACAAAAATACTCTGTAAATTTAAACTAGTTCTCTGCGAGATTAAAAGGAAAATTCTTAATTTCAGCGTCGAGAGAATTCCTTTTACGGGGATAGATGTTCCTATTTCTCTGTTGGCCACCCGTTTATTTCGTTTAGCGTCAAATATAAACGGCAGGGAAGGCACTGAAATTAATAACGGCGTAACGCGAGAGCGGAGGAACGGGGAGCGGGGGCGGGGGTTATCGGCCGGCGGAGAAGTCTAATGGGACGTGATGGGGAAGGAGAGGAAGATTGGTAAGGGAAATTGCGAAGAGCCGAAGGGTGGGGGCGGCTGAGTGGTGGTCGCGCCTTATTCAATTAGGACCTCCCAACCTTAACCCAATTCTGATTACGTTGGGGGTCCACAACTACCGGCCCCCTACCACGGATTTACCTACCCCCTCCCCCCACGCTTGGCTTTTTATTGGGTTTTATCCTAGAAAAGTTGCCTTTATAAAAGCAATTATTCAATCATGGCGCCTGGGATTATTTCCGTGGCCCTTCACGAGACTCCCTGGCGGGATAGCGTATTCATTCAAAACTTTCCGGTATGCGCGTTGTGATTACGCGATGTAAAGCACTTATTCGTACCTGCGGGGAAAATGAGAGTTATTTATTTTTTATTTACGACGAGGAAGAGCAAATTGGTTCCAGAATTGGTTCAAGGAGAATTTAAGGTTGAAGAACCAGTCGGCCAGAAAAGAGAATGAACGAAAAAGTCTCCTCCGGATTTCAGTATCGCTTCGCGAGGTCCGGAATAACGAAACGCTACTGACTTTAGGCGAGAAGCCGAAACCGGTTCAGATTAGGATCAAATATGACCGAGAAGCCGGATAATCGCTGGCGTAGAGTAACATTTAAAATCTTTAATAATTATCGATTAAAAACTATCGATACTTATTGTTGACTTGTGATCCTTTGCCCTGATTTCTACACTTCATTCAGGACGTATTGTTTTCATAAACGAAAAGAAAAACTGGCGAACCGGCGGTATGTGATTTACATTTTGAATCATTAGATTTCAGTTCATGGTATCCTATTTCTAATGCTGCATAAAACCGGATACATGGCGTATTGTTTCTCGCGTTAAAATTAATGGAAACACTGGTATTCCTTCATATTGACAATGCCGGTCGTATTTAAAACGCCGAAACAAACTCAAATAAAATTGTTTTGAGCCTTATAAGTCGTATTTTTTAAAACATTGTAGGGAAAACGATCCCTGGCGGAAACCTCCGGGACCCGTTGCAATACAGCACAAACATTTGCCCAACATATATTTTCTGGTCGAATAATTTTTCCGCACACCGGTTTTAGCGGTTCCGGTAAAACCGTCCGGTCAAAAACGCCTTTGCTCAAATCAGCGGGTAATAAAAACAAATTGCTAATTAACACCTCAAGAGTACTGAAATTAAAATGTCTTCCCGTGATCTTCAGTAACGTCTTTTCGTTTATTATATAATATTAATCCATATATGATTCGTATGCTTATCGTGCATACACCGTCAGAGCAATAAAGTCATTACCTTGATATGGCAGGACAGTGTTTTAATTAACAAAAAATAGTATTACTTTAATTATCGCTTACTAACTTCCAGATAGGATCGCGTAATACTTTAGGAAGAACCTCGGTTAATAAGGTTGGGCCCCTTTTATTCCGGGATTCCTGGGTTTGGAAACTATCAAGACATTTATAAAAATAAGTTTTGGAGTTATTTTGGAAATTAAGGGTAGTTTCTGATTTTATTAATCGATAGCGCATAGTTGCACCATCGGCACAGCGTCCTCGGCTTGAAATTTAGTCTTTAAAATCCCCCCCGTCCAACAAAAAATCCTATAGATTTAATATTAATAATTCTTAGACGCCGTGAGAATGAACACGATTTTGGCCCGTCGTAATCAAGTCCGACGGAGGAACTATAGTGAGAGCTATGCCTTATGGAGTTTGCGCTTAGGGATACCTTTGTTGCCAACACAACCGTAGTGATTAAGAACGGCCGGGGATTTTCCGACGAGTGTTAAAACCTAGGACTGACCGACGAAATCCATTACAGCGTTACAGCGTGATTGCTGTGTGCTCTAGTGGCTAGCCACGCGGTCTGAGGCCGCCAGGAGGGAATCAGAGTAGGTTTAATCTCCCGGGACAGGTGCATACTTCCTGGCAAAATTCATTTTAATTTTCCCACTGATTATTATTATCAGTTATTATTATTCTTACGGTATTTATTATTACGATATCGATCTGCGCGCAGAAAAATACTCCCTGGAAAATACCCAATGTTTGCAGCCCCAAATTATCAGCATTGATCTTATGCCCCTAGGGGCTCCCTGGAATAAAAATCTGTGGTTCAGATTCATATTTCCAATCGATTCAACTCTATATCCCGTCGAAATTTTCGAATTAAGCAAGTTTGTTACAAATGCGGGTAGTTAGCGTGTGTTCTGAATTATTGATAATCAATAAAATACTGAAATTCAAAATGAGAACCACTTTAATTGTGGCATATATTTATTGATAATTAAAATTAAAACAATACATTTCCTTTTAATGCTATCTGCACACCAAAAAGCAGTCCCTTGGAATTAAAATCTGTTGAGCTTTGCAGTTGTAATGGATAGAATAGTAAAAGCAAAATAACTTTTCCCGATGAAATTTGTTTATATATTATGTTAGTCATGGTCAAAATTTTGTCATATATAAACATAGAAAGGTTACGAATAGGTATGTATGTGCCTTATATATAATATGAAATAAAAATAATTTTGGCTCTTGTGACCTTTCGCCTCCGCCGTTCTTTTCGCTGGACCGGTTTCGGCTGCTCACTATATTCAGTAGTTTCTGTCAGAAGGTTGGTTAGTCACTTCGACGTGGCGGTTGCCTGTGGACTCTGCGTTCACCGCCATCATAGACCAAAGTTTATTTTAGGCGACACAATTATTATATTATTCGAATTAATTCAACAGTTTATTAATTTGAAAATGTATTTCACTTCTGCAGAATATTATACTCATGAATTCCGCTCGGTCGGCGGTTGTCATGTTTATAAAATGGATATTGAAGGTTGAAACTCGGCGGGACGTCGATGGAATCCATTAAAGCGGTTCCGCTTTTAAAGAAGTGAAACGGAAGCGGTAGAGGCACGTTGGGAGGGGAGCGTGAAATCTCTGATTGATACTAACTGCTCCTTTCTCTGGGGCCTCCAAATCAATATCAGAAACCACGCCCAAACGCGCCCGGTCCGGCCCGCCCCGAAACTCGGCGCAACTTTTTTTCCCCTGCTTCCTTCTCACATGCACTCCTTTCTTCCCCCCGATATTCCCTTTATCACTACTTCTCACTCTCTCTTTCTCTCTCCCACTGCCCACCATCCCCTTTTAGCCCTCTTCTTTTCCCGGAACGCTTATCGGGCAATAATGCGAGAGTCACGCGCGCCCAGTGACCATCGGCCGCCGTCCGGATAACCCATTAAAAAGGCCCTACTATGTATATATGTAACCTATAAAGCCTTCTAACGGAAACCTACTGAACATGGCCAGCAAAAGGGCGCGTAGTGACATTCGCAATACGAGTAATTCTTTAATTTTTGAGATTCTTTTACAATTTGTGCAGTTTTTATAAATAACCCCCTCCCCCAGTGATTCTTCATAACATTCTAATTGTACTGTCTCATTTTAATGAATGGTGGCATTTAGTTACCTTTGGAACTATCAGTATACAATCAGTACTTGTATGCTATATATATTCATAATTAGTTTGTTTTATGGCTTTTATATTACCAATTTTTGTGTATAGTGTATTAATACAAGAAGGATTCCTTTGAGATTGTTAAAATTTAATATTTCGTTTGAATTTAGTTGTATTTCCGTTCTACTCCCTCTTATACACTATCTAATACTTTGGAAATTATCCGCTTATCCTTGTCTTCTGTTTCTCAATTTTCAATCAAAAAAATAAAATAACTCAATTTGAACGAAACAAGTCTTCTATTGTTTCGTTCAAATTGAGTTATTTTTATATTCTGTTGGCTTAGTTCGTATTGAACTGATCTGATGTTATAAACGTACATAAGGAATTCTGCAAGTGCTGCAACTCTGTGTATTTCCAATTTCGACAATATCATAGGTTCACTGTCAACAAAGTTATTTACCTGAATGCTGTCGGAAATATAAAAAAGGCGAAAGGAGCACCGATGAAATATCGAAACATTTCGCAAATCGTATCAGATGACGATAAATAACTAATATTTTATTGATTTTATTCACAACACATATTTCAGGCACTCAGAACTGTGCTCTACAACGATGAACAAACACTTACAAATATTTTTCCATTTTATATTAACGTTACATTGCTTAAGTATCAAAGAACACGTGCTTAATATTATATATATATGTATATACATATGTATATATATATACACACACGCATCGAGTAATGATATAACAAAATAATGATTATAATCACAAATACTAACCCTTCCGATTTTACAGTCGCCGACTCGATATACAGTATTGTTTTTTCCGTTCGTCCGAATACCTGTTCCGGCTATTTTTAAAAATCGAACATTCATATATTTTTACAACTACATTTATTGCTAAGTATGTGTACTTATTACAAATTCTACTACGCATAGTCCATCAATAGTTGAAGTCATTTATTTTATTTATTAATTTTTTCGACAATTACGGGGGAGGCTTCCGGAGAGGACGCCTTGCGGGCGGTGGTCGGAGTGGTTTTTTTAAAAATCTTCCATCTTACTTCTCCAAAAGAAAACAAATCGGCCCTTTTAAATGTTCGCGGAAATCCCAAAGAGCCTGCACAGAAGCCGGCCTCCCTGTACTGTACACGAAAGCTTTATAAAAATATACACTAGAGTCGTCCCGGGGGATGGCACGCGCTGTCCTTATATACGGGCGTTGAATACTCGATCGTACGTCGAAAAGGCGTAAAAATGGTGGGGGGTCAAAACAGAGTAGAAATTAACAAAAGAAGAACAGAAAATCGATTTGTCCGTCCTCAAAACATAGGCTGGAGCCGATTGTTGGTTGGAAGGCCCCCTTTGGACGAGGAGCCCGTTGGGCCGCGTCCAACTCCTCTTTCACTCTCTTCTCATTTGCACGTGCTTCGCTCCCCCATCGCTCGTTCTCGCTCTGCATCACTTCGAATCGGGGTCCGGACTCGTTAGTATCAAAAAAACGGGATAGTCGAGAGTAGGCTATATACACCCGATATAGCTATACAAGAAAGCTTGGTTGTGTGTTTTTTGTTCTCTATTTACACTTCAGCGAGAGGTCTTGTGGCCTGAAACAGAGGAGGAAGAAAATCAGTCGAGGACTGCGGTGGGGTACAGAGGTGTGCGAAAAGGACACGCATATGAGAAAGTAATAAAAGGTTTACATTATGTAATTTATGAGTCAGTTTGGTTACTCCAAACCTGAAGTTTTGCAATTTCTCTGTGCCAGGAGCTCCCAACGTATTTCCTAGTGTGTTGTATATTGTATACTGGCAAAACCCCAGAAGCGTAAAAGACAAGTTTGCGGTGAATGACCTTCTGAGTGAATCAATGAAACACGACACAAACGGGTTCGGCATCTTTTACTATTTTTCAATAAATTACATTGCGCTCGAGCAAACCTTTCGAAATTTCCTCAAACAAAGCGCGTTACAATAAAATCTTAATGGAATCATTTTGTAGTTCCCTATCCGAAAATGAAAAACCCAGAAATTCTGATGGGAAGTCATTTGAAGCTAATACTTAGTAGCCTCCTTCTCTCCTGACAGATTCAAAAACACTCGAAACGTTTCTAACAAGGCGAAAGAGTAACTCAAATTTGGTAGCCTCCTCAAAAAAATGTCTATCCAATAAAACTCTTTCCCAACCTCAACAGGGCACTCGACTCCCGCAATTATTATCTACAATAATAACTTTTTTGTTAATTAAACTCTTAATTAATCATTATCGGAATCTTATCGGTTTAATTAACGTCAGAGAATTCACCTCTGGCGGCCTTCTTTCTGTGTGACCGCCGCGTGTGTCCAACAGATAAGCGGAGGGATATTTATATGTTTTTTTATTTTATTATTTTTTTTACGATTATGTATCGAGCACGGATACGCGTGTTTCTAATCAACCGTAAATTTATTTTACGACGAACAGAATCGCCTTAAGCCCTCTTCCCGGAGTATCTGTCTTTATTTGGAAAAGAATTTTCCATATTTCCAATGTCTTGAGTCACAAGAGGTTTCGAAGATTTTGAAATTCCTGTAAGTACGCTTTTAGAAATAAAAATGGTTTATGGTATTCTTGCTTGCCTAAGGTCCTAAATATGGAGTTAAGTCGAAATTTATAATTGAAGCCTTACTAAGTTCCCGCAAAAATGGTTCTCCAATGTTACATCTTACGTTTTTCGACTCGCGACAATATGACTCATTTACTCCCCGAACTCGAAAAGTGTTAGGACAAATGGGACTGTCCCTTTGTTTTTCGCACGATCTTTATACTTCATAATCCCGACGAAATAAGACCCGCGTATCCGTATAAGAAAGAACCAGGCAGCTGGGGTTTATAAAAGAGGGCGTTAACTCAAATAGTTCATCGGAAGCGCCAGCCTAGAAGCGGACCTACCGGGATCTGTTTACCCCGCGGTATATTTAGTGCTAGCTGTCTTCTTCATATCCATTGTCTGTTGTATTACCATCTGGTATACATCCCGTGGCTCCGGGACGTTTTTAGTTATAATAATATTACTTATATTCGACGAGCGTCAGCGTCTTTCTCCCGGGGTCTTTTTTTTCAAATCGGCCCCGGCGGCCGACCACCGGGCGAGTTCCCGTTTCCCCTTTCATCGCCTTAGCCGCGCTATAAAAAAAACCGAGTAATCGACTTTGGTATACATTTTAGGCCTTTGAATATTTCGGAGAATGAAAATGTTTCTCGGTACGCGACAACGCGACCCCTACGTAAGTGGCGTCTAGTTCTGCCCCATAAACCGGAGAATCAATAAGCCAACTGGAATGAATTCTAAAATTTATATCAGATATAAAATATATTGTTGGACCAGAAAATAAGATACCCCGAAAATCGAATTTTCAAAGTCGTCGTTTCGACACAGGAAATTAGTGTTACGTTAGCCACACACGATTTACGTGCACAGAGGAAACATAAAAACTATTGAAAAATACAGTGCTATTTTCCTGAATAGGAGGGAAGTACAGAATTAGAACTTTTATCGTCTCTTAAAGTTATCTTGGTGTACGCTGAACAAACCTCAGCGGAAAGTTTGTATCTAATGGGCGTGGCTGGAACTCTGGAAATCCCGGAGTGTTACCGAATCACGAATTCTTTGTCAGTGGAATCTGTACCCTGTGAATGAAGGACTATGACTCTATAGAATACAAATTGTTAGAATGATGTCCTTTTTAGCTCATAAATTACGTATTTAATGCGAAAATGATGAGTGTGTAGAAATTGTTGAGAGTCAAGACTGCAATATTTCAGGCTTAATGCATTTCCGGGACTGGAAACGCGTTGCAGGGCCGACTTTCAAGTGTGAAATGAGACCGTAAACCGACAATAAAATGTCTTTAATGTCTTTCTTATATGCCTTTCTGGATGGTTTTAATCCCGCTCGTTGGGTCTTGGGAAGCGTAAAGGGAGAAAGATGAGAATATTTACCGTTATGGGCTTGGGGCGTCGTGCTGAAGACTGTCGTCACTCTCTAGGTATGTGACGTAGCTGTCCGTCGAGTCCGGGTGTACCATATCGCCTGGAGGTGGTCCTAGCGCTTCCTGTCCCTGGTGCATCTCGTAACCGTGCCCGTGCAGCTGAAACACAAAATTCAACATTCGCTACTTACCAATTTGATTTGACTCGTCTTTACTCCTTTTATTAAATTTTAAGTCACGACTTAGACATGCTTTTTAAATTATCGTGGCAGTGCGATTTGATAATTCGAATTACTTTTGATGGTACTCCTGCTCCTGCCCTTAATAGGCACGTGGTTAATTTCCACTTACGCATTCCAGAATTTGGAAAGCAGCTTGCAGCGGGATTGTACAATGGAGTTCCACAAAGACAACCAACATCTCTCGAATCCGGAGATTCAAATGACAAATCCTTTTAACCGTGCCTTACGCTCCTCTTCTAATAGCACCATTCAACACGATCTGAACATACCGACAGTCGACAAAGTCGTAAAAACCCCGTTGCTAAAATGTCATTCCCGTCTCTCTCCTCGTCCTAATTTACTCGCTGAATCTCACTCCTCATTTGCCGGTCCGTTATCCCCAAAAGTGCCATCACCAGGTGGCTTCTTTATCGGGAGAAGCGAGAAACACCGCAATCGTACTTGTAATAATGATAAATAAGAGCGTAGAAACAGCGTAGAATATAATGAATAAAAAATCTAGAGCTAGATCGGTTTCGGTCAGCAGTATTCGGTTACAGCTATAAATTGTCCGTAAAAGACATTTAAAGGCGCTATAGAATACAGTCATAGCACTGACCATGGAAGCAAGAAACAAAGTTGTTATTTCGAACAGATTTTTGTCAGGTAGCTCATTCAATTACCTGCATCGCATTTTCAACATATTTAACTTTCCAATAACAGCTATATCATAAATATATAACCGTGTGTGGAATTTTATGGTTATTTATGCATTATTTTAAAGCGACCGCGGCTATTTTGGTCGCTGACACATGAGCCCTGACGTAAAAGCCTTTATGTTTCATTCCCCGCGAGCTGCGAAAACATTCCTCGCAACGAAAGTGAGAAAAATCGATTTTATTCGGCGAGTGAGGGGGTGTGGGGGAGTTTCCGTTTTGGCGGTGGGGTTGGGAAAAATGTATGGAAATGGTGGGGAGGGGGTGTGGGGATGAGAGGGAGAGAAGGGGGAGGCCGAGGGTTGTACGCCCGTCGCCTTGGCGACCGACAGTGTATACACTGCTGTTGGCAGTGCGCAGCCACTCCGTGCGCACGCCACCCTACCCAGGTGTCAATACTCCTCCTCACTCCGCAATGGAACCCCGGGATTTGAAATTCCATTGAGGGCATGTCGACCCGAGAGGTGACAATATCCTTAATTCACCGAGCCTGCGCACAAATGGAATATCTGGCGATCTAATATTAATCAACTTTGAAAGAACGTTATGGCATAATGAAATTCTGAAACAGAAAAGTATGCAACATACACGTATATACTAAAATTTTAATATCAATCTGTCCTATTTGAAGTTGTAATGTTACCTCCTTAACCTACAAACGCGACTGATGATGATGGGTCAAAGCAAGCGAGTGGGGACAGAAGATCGCATGACTGAATTATATAACATCTGAGATCCTATTTGTGTGGTATATTAACATGGACAGTAAGTTAAGGATTATCGTTCTTATTAGGATTCTTATGTCCCAATGGTTGTAAGTATAACTTCGCTATAAAGGAGAACTAATTTATGAGGTGCGATAATGCGACAGGGCTTTATAAAGCACATCAAAAGACTAAAAACGAGACTCATTAATCGGAAGGCACTTTACCTCGGATTATAGTTTCCGACCGTTTCTTGAGCGTTGGATCGAGCGAAAAACGAGCGTCGATAAACTGAATGTTGTATATAAATTTTACGAGGGAGGCTCGCGGGTTTATGGTCCAAGGCCGGGGTCGCCGGCACGCAATATCCAAACAGTATGTGCGCGAATGAAAGCGGTATTTTCTACGAAGCGTTTTTCTCTTCGGTCATTTCGAATTAAACTCCAGTTTATGTAACAGTTCCTCACAGCGCACACTCCGGTTGGTCTCACGATCAAAAACTGGTTACTTTTAGCTATTAGCTTAATTAAGTCTCGGTGGTTTTATTAATTATTAAGCAGTTTCGCTTCATAATTTACAACTGTATTTCGAAACCGAACCGCAGTACGGAATCGCGTCGTGGGGTCCCGACCGGCCGTCTGACTCCTAAGAAATTCAATCCACCCAATCCATTATCCTTTCTAAAATCGTTACCGCCGCATCTTATGTATATGACCGTACAATCCGATTCGATTTGTACAAGTTCATGATAATATTTCTTACTAAGCTCAAAATTATCTATCGCCAGGTATTTTTGCCTTTTTATTTTTTTAAATAAACTCTTTAAGCCACCCACTTTCCTTCTTGAAAGATTTAGGAATCTTCTTCTGTATATAAATTGTACCAGTCGATATTAATTATTTTTTGTCGCTACTGGCTTTAGATGGAGATAAGATTAAAAAGGAATTCTGCTCTCACCTGGTTGACCAAATGTTGGAAGGGAGGCGCCGATGGGTCGAGTCGGTCGAGGTCCGTGTGGAGGGCGAAATCGGAGAGCGCCTTCCAAGGCGGCTGATACGAGGTTACCTCGATCGGGTTCATCCCGATCGGGCTCTCGTGCCTCACGGGACTCGAAGCCACCATCGGGATCCCCTGCATGCTCCCGTAGCCGAGCTTTCTACCGTCCTGGAATTACAGAAAACATTACTCGATTTACAACTATGGGAGGGGCGAGATGCCCGAATGGTTCGTCTCGATGGGGCTCTCATGCCGCACGGTACGCCACCATCGGGATCCTTTGCCTTCCTTCTACCTAATTAAAGGAGCTAGAACCAAAGTATGACCGATGATAGCTCCGGGGACGTCCACCGTAAGACATTTATTTTACAGGAAGAATGCTACTCAGAATCCGAAAAAAGTAATGGGCCGAATTTTCTACGATATATAAAAGTAAACTCATCAGTCAATTGAACGTCTGTTTTTAAAGTTTTCTCAAAGTTTAAGATTGGTCCTCTGGACTGGGCTCATCTAATTAACATAGAATCATTCTTTTTGTCTGGGCGGCACTTATGAATGTGTTGCTCTCAATACAGCCCGGCGACCGGTGCTTTAATCTTAAATTCTCTTCTTCGTCGTAATTAACGTAAATATTGTTAACAACCCCATTATACGAGACCTGAGTTCGATAGAAACTGATTTATGAATTATCTCCTCAAAACCCCTGGTTATAAGTATACGTATAAAGTATAACTTTATCGACTGTTTTCAATGATATCTCGGGTAATAAGTAAAACTCTGCTTTAAATGTATTTTTTATTCCCCAGTTTGGAATTTATATTTATAGGCCGATGGCCAAAGCGTTAATGAACGAAAACTATAAACGGGGTCTAATGTTTTGTTATGGGTTCCGGGCCCCATTATACCATGGGATAATTCAATACAGTGGCCGAGCGTGGTGGTCCGTATGCTAGTTATATTCAATGGGGGTGGTAGCGTAGGGGTCTCGGAGAGTAAAGAACTGGAAATCTGCGGGGAGGGGGCCTTGAATAATTCAGATACATAAATAGGGGCGGGCATCTGAGCCCAGTCCTATCATTGTATTAAAGGCTCCCCCTACTGGAAACGTTCGGGGGTGCTCCCCCACACACGACCACACAAACGCCACACACACACACACACACGCACACAGATACACACAAGCAGTCATAAACTCGACCCGACGGAAACCCGAATTTCGGCCTCAGAGAATAAATCCGGCCGAACGCCGGATAAAGTGCCGCGCGGAGTTTTTCATTGTATTTATGCCATCGTGTATTTTCCTTATACACTAAGGAAAATACTACTCGTTACTCTCTAATTTTCGCAGATCGTATTTACGGGGTCGAGACGGTCTAAATGTTCTCAGTGATCTCAGAAACACCTAGGCCGTTGTTATTCGCACACTAGTCTGTATTCGAAAAAAATGGAGAAAACAAGCTCCGCGGGACATTTACGGCCTCAATTTCATTTCCCGCATTGTTTTATTTTCTCAAAATATTGAACGGGTGGGCTGCTCGATATTCGAGGGAAAGCGCTCCTCTTGCGGCCAAATACCTCCGGCCCGGCTGAACGTTTTTTATTTGAAACAAAGGTTTTGCACATTCACTTCCCATCAATTTATTCATTCCTCTCTCTCTCTAAAATCTGGCGACAGTTCTAACTGAAATAATGTACTGTCGGCTCTAAGAGGAAATGATCTATGGGTAGTGGTTATTAACTATTCCCGCGGATCACTGAGTCGGGCGGAAGGCACCGCCGGGCCTTAGACAAACGGAATCGACATTCCTTGGACCCGGCCCAGACCCGGGAAAAGCCTCGCTATTTTCATAACCGAGTTTTGTTTACGCACTGGAATCTAATCGTGAAATTTGTTTATTCTACTATTTTTGTTCACTTTCGTTCTCCGGGGTGTCTATCTCTCGGCCGTATCATTACCGGTTCGCATAAAACAAGCAAGAGCCGATACGGTGGTGGCGAGGCGGCATTAGTTGGGCGACCCCCGGCGGATATCTAAAAGCGGGGACCGTTTATTCGCATCCCCTGGCCACCCTCGCCCACTAAAGAGGCACTGTTTATGTATTTGTGCGGGAGCTCGTGAAAAGGAATACTCGTGGGAGGAGACGCGGCCGCCTCGTTTTGGCAAAGATTGTGCGTCATTTGTTGACCGAGGAGGAGGGTGTTGACTCGGGGAGCCGGGGATGGTGTTGACTCAAACACAGGGCCCGGGGACGGTCTCTTGTTTGCCCTGTCTCCTCCGCGTCCACACGCCTCCCGCCCGCCCTAATCCTTCCTACCCGGACTGAACCCAACGAAAACAACACCGTTTTCACCGATGAAACGGCACCTTTTCCTAAATTCTAATCTTACCCCAATTCCCGTCTTCGTATGCGGCATTGAAGAATCGACTGATGGCGCCAATCCTTGTCATAATTTTATAATTTCGTAGCCCGGAAATGTTATATACAAAAAAATAATTAATACGTTCGCGCTTGGTTTGAACCGACGGAGCGACGAATATTGATGTCGTGCACCAAATCATTTTTCCCTATTTCGTTTAGACGCAATAATAAAATAATTTTTTTTAAAATAAAGATTAAAAGGAATCTACTTTTCCGCTTCCCCTCTTCTTCGGCCTTAATCACGTCGGGGGCCGTGATCGGGGGATTTACGACTCCTTACATGCACCGCCGCGAATCTAAGCCGATGTCACGCACGCTCTCATCAGGAATTCTGGACAAACGGAGACGCAGAAAAACCTGACCCCGTTTGATATCTTCTATCAAGTCTACACCCGTCCTGATCTTTCTGTAATTGTGTTCGAATATCGCGATAACTTAAGAAAGTGAAATCAAACAATATTGTGTGTGAGTGTATTTTATGTTAATAACTGTTCGAAAATAACGATTTGTTTTATTAAATCCAGAAAAACGTCGGTCGTGAACTCAGTATCTTTGGCCTTTGCTTTTGCGTTGGCACTGGTTTTTTTTAAGTTCCAAATATGTGCTTTTCCGATGTTACCCGACTAATGACATGAAATAAACGTCTGAAGACAATAAACTACTATTCTTAAATCACTGAAGGTTGTAATCATTCGCGGTGTGCTCTCAGGTTCGTGTTTTTTATTCATTATATTTTTCCTCTAATAAAGCCAATAAACCTTTGTCGACATTATACAAATGCGACCGGAAGCATTGCTTTAAAGTTTTTATAAGAAATGTTTCATTATTATAGTCATTAGTATAGTCTACCGTAGTAGACTACAATAGTAGCTTTCCATTATCTGTGACAGCAATAGTCTACAGATGGTTAGACATGAAACTCCACATTAGATCTATATAATTTAATTTCGGTGTTACAGGGATCTCCTAATAAATTCTATGGAGTGTCCTAGAGTTATCACATTTACAAAATTTCTAGGTGAATACCTTCTAGTAGTACCTGGTAGTTCTTGTGGAGCTAACCACCAAGAAATTCCTGGGGTTATTTACGCCCCGATCACAAATTTTCAGGAAACTAAACGTTCGGTAACCTTTTCTCTAGGTTTGGAAGGGACGTTCGTGTCCACCGAATCTTGTCTCATTCTCTCACGTTGTCGTGGCCTCATTTCCAACGAACTTAAAGACACTTTCGGAGTTCGAGGGGCAACATTTCAAATAAGAACACACGATTAGGACATCGTCCCGACTGATTTGAAAGGGCGGGCGTGCGGACAATCGTTTATAATCCGAAAGCCGAGAGAATAATAAGGTCCGAGTTTTATTGGGGCGTTTTCTAGGAGAGCGCCGGCCGTCGACGGGGACCATTTGTCGAACGGACGTCGTCGATTTGTCACCTCAGGCGGGGAACATCAGATACGGGGATCCGACGATTATTTCAAACCAAACCCTTTGACCTTTTTTACTTATTTTTCTTACAGCGCATAGTTCGGTTTGATTCTGGCCAAAAATCATTCGTTCGGGATCACTACCCGAGGCTGACCAAAAGATTGGGTACCAACATAACCTCTTATTTCGTCTGAGCCCAAACAAAAAAACTGTCCCGAAGGCTACAGCCAACTTACTTAATTACAACCTTTGTTTCTAGAAAAAAAAAACTAAAACCAGGCATCGTATTACAGACATAGACAATTTCATATAAAAGCACATTTTAGTTTTGAGAGAGATATTATTCTCCTGCTGACGGTTGGAGAACTCAAACCCATTCCAGCCTCCACTCAATTATGCCGTAAGTCTATTTCCGGAAATATTACTTCGATTACACTATTAATCTCTAATCTACAGCCATTATATATCAGCATTTTGTCTACACTGTAATTTAGAACACAAGTTCAGGAACAAACTTAACCGAAATATAATGAGTACACGTAATGGACCCCGCCTTCTATTTTCCGAATTACACTCACTATGTTTTAATAAAAATTGTTTAATTCACACCCTTACAAGTTCTTTTATGAGATTTGTTAGTGATTTTAATGAAATGTCCGATGTCTTGAAGAAAAGGTACTGTTAAGTAATAATATGAATAAAGCTTATAGACTAAGTAGTATGTTATCGTCCAAACGTCTATATAAGTCAAACTTAGAATCTGCGAACCTAAAAGGTTTCGGGGAGTGGCTACTCGGAAATGCTGGGTATTTAGGTTAATGCCATACCGTAAATAGGCTGCTCATCATTGTTTTAATAATATTCCGTAAACTATTAATTGACACCTAATTGACACATTTATCGAAAACAGTCGAAACATGTCTACGTTCCTGTAACGACCCTGACAGCAGAGATATCTGGTATAAATGAAGATTTTACTGATCTTATGTCGGTTTACCAACACACCCTTCACTAACGACCTTTATGGTTTGTAGTCTGTCGGGTCATTCAACATCCTAGATTTATAAGCATCTGGGCTCCCAGTTTTGGTGATAATCGTGTCTTGCACTATAAAGGGGACATTTTAAATAACACCGTTTCACTTGCTAATATTTAACAGAAATTTTCCCAAATTTTCAATTTATTTTGATCGCGACTAATATTTTTCCGGATTTCTAGACGTAGGTCTATCGGTCGTTTTGATATACGGCCCGAAAGACGGGCCCGAAGATATATGACGGGCCGCACTCTAGTGCGGTCTCTAGAGTGGCCTTAAAATAGACCCGGTCGAGGGGTCTATTTCTTGTCGGAGCAGCGGTAAAAAGCTTATAGCGTAAATATTTTGTTTTGACTAATACAACGGGGAAGGAATCATAAATATAATTCAACTGGGGCCCGTCGGGACGTCGGGGAGTGTTTGAGCCGGCCTGTCTTTTTTTTAGTCCAAGTTTTGTTTTAATTTTCAACTTCCCTTTCCTATAAAACGAGTCCTGACGCCCGGATAATATTTCTGGAGGTCGATGGAAACGCCCTCCTTTCTGCTGTACCGATCGTGCAAACCTCGCTTCCTCCGTTTAAGCCCGTAATATATCTCATTTTATTTACAACCGGATGAAGGATCTGCCGATAAAATCTTTTCCTGGAGTGCAATCTCCCGAGGCCAATATATAGATATATAGATAGGGGGGGAAGGTCAACGTCGTTTCGAGTCCAGAAGAGGGTTTAAAGTCCCGGGTTATCAAGTCCCTGAAATAAATGGGCCGGGTCTCGCGTGGTAGGTTGGCATATCTCAGGCCGGGGGCGGTTTGGTTTATTTTCGTCTCAATGCGCAAGACCAAACGCCTGCCCCCCTCTGGAGAAAGAAACTCCTGAAACGGCTTTCGATAGCCCCTCATCACGAACCGCCCCCAGACTGGAGACTATCACTCCTCTCCGGCAAATATTCTTTCCTTCGGACGTTTCATAAAACCGAGGCCGGATGCTTTCGGAACAATCGAAATATTATCATTCACTTCGTCGAATAATCTTGTATTGTACGTATACAGTATTGTCGGACTCTATAAAACCGAATTCGTATTATAGTACCGGAGGCTTGAGGGAAGTCCTACAATAAATTTCAAAACAAAAAAAAAGACGGGAGAAGTAATGATGATAAATGGTTTATTTAAAATAAAATACATTTGTAAATTGGACGTATAAATATATACAGAAACCATTTATTATTTAAATCCTAATGATTACGTTTCGTTGTCTCCTAAAGCAGATCTGAATCGGAGTTATCAGTATAAGCCGGTCGTAAAAATCCGAATACAGGTTCTCTCTTTCTTAACCAACGATTTTCTTAAAAAATATAGAAAAAATACATTTTATTTGATGTAAAATCAATTCGGTACTCGATCGAACCGCCCACGCCCGAAACCAATGCTGGAAACGCTACTACTACATTTAAATATTTATTGTTTAAATATTTCGGATAAATTCTAACAAAATAAATTCGTACTCTACAGTGATGAGTGAAATACTTTTTGTGCGTTTTTTGGGGGGGAGGGGGGGGGTGTTCTGTATATATTAGTTTGAGCCCGTGGGTTCTTATCAATTTTAATTCTTTATTTTAAAAAAGTATATAACATAAATGGTAACTAACAGTTTTGTGTTTGTGATTCACGGATCGTATTCGAATTCTCTCTTCCCAATGTTCTGTCCTAAAGTCAAAGTCGAGTCGGAAGGGTCGCCGGAAAATTCATTACAAGCTTAACTTCTCTTATTTAAAACTTCACGCCTACCTTCGCTGTTTTAAGTACGGCTCTGGGAGTCGTACAGATATACGAGGCCCTAAAAAAAAATAAAAAAAATAAATTTTAAAAGGCTGAGCCAATATAAAAGGGGATAAAAAATTATGTATCAGTTATAAATTCTAATTGAAGGAAAATTAGGTCCACCGCAGGGATTCGAACCCAGAATCTTCAGGTAGAATTTGTAACTGAGTAATCGAGGGGAACTCAAAATATAAAAGAAAATATATATTACAAAATATACTATCAGTTTTGCCTCTGAATTTTCGAGGAAGTACTATCCTGTATCGTGGGAATTACTCTTATAGGCTATGAACCTGTTCCGTAGAAATATCCCTTTTACAGCGTTAAAGTAAAGTATTAAGTTAATTAAAGAATTTGCAATTAACATTAATATTAGTATAAATATATAAATGTTGGCTTAACTAAGTAAAGTGTAATTCAACGTGTGTACAACATTCCGGTTACTATATTCTATTAACCGTTCAGTTTGAGGCCGATAATTGAAAAGGTGGAAATGGTTACATTGGAAAAACAGACAGCTTTGCAGTGGCGATCGAAGCCGTAACGAGGATGCGTGACATTGTCACTTTACTCATCATAAATTGTACAAGGGGGAGGGCCGCCGATCACGCGGCTTTGCCGGATTTACCAGCGATAAACTATGCAACCGTGTGACGATTTTCGGTGTTTCGAGTCATTAGAGCGACGCCACGCTGATGGCCCACCGATAAATTCTCTCCCGAACCGACGAATCAGGCGTTCGCGTGTAGGGCGGCCAATAGTTAAATACAATCTCTCTATACAAACTTTATTCATTTTCAATCGGTTATTACCGACTGAAATTATTTAATCACGGAGAGTAGCAGAAGGCAAATGCCTGTTTCTGTTTCTCGCAATCGCCAATAGTCCAAAGTGCAACTTGGGTTAGACCCATTCATACTAATGTGCGTAACTACTGACCGGAATATAATTATATTCGTGTTTTAATGAATTATTTGACCGTTACAATCCTTAAAATTGGTTATTATAAATCATAGTTTCACTCTAACATATAACCATTTTATATTCATATATATATATATATATATATATATATATATATATATATATATATATATACTCGTATATATATCTCGCGCCCGCGGGAGTATCGAGTATCTGCGATAATCTGCACAACAGACGGTTTTTTCACTTTTTCGTAACGTGGTGAGGTACCTTCAGTGCTGACGAAATAGCACAGTCATTAGTACTGACAATGGTCGGTCTATATTAATATAAATGACCAGTGTTGTTAGGAAATTGTGTGCCTCACTGCCAGAAACCGTTCTAGGTTAGAGATTGATGATATTCCAAACCCTCGTCCCCTGTTATATTCCTTTTGTGTCAGGGTCAGCGGCATTTCGTAGTTTGAAAGATAGGAACGGGTTCGATAATCCTCCCCAAAAAAGAATATGAAAATAAATGAAAATATATCCGTCTACACTAAATCGGGGCGCATATTTTAGTTAAAAGTCGACAGTGGGGGAGGGGGACACGTCGAAACCGGGACGATTAGCCGAGTCCCCAGAGCCGGCGTGTAAATGAGACGAGGAATTAAAAATGCGTTCCTTCCGTAGGGCGAAGAGGAGGAGGAGGGACAAAACCTGAGAAAATGCCGCCCGGTTAACGTATTTCCTAGTGCCGGGTGTACAATAGTATCTGGGAGAGTGGACGTGCATTAGCGTCTCGGGGTCGGGGCAGATAATAGGCTCATCGGAACCGGTTCCCTTATCTGGCCGTGTCCTTCCCCCGGCGCCTCCACACTCCCACGACATCCTACTCGATTTTTAACCGACAATTATTGGCCCGATCCGCTTTGTCGACGCCCGCCAATCGGACCGCTCCACGCTTCAGTCCCGAATATCCCAAGATATTCGGTCGTGCAGTGGAATATTATCTTGTGATATTCTCCCCGAATTTTAATCCGGATTTGCACTGCGTGTGAAACTACATCTGGACTTAAGCCGAGGGTCAGCACACGCCCTTCGTTTATTCTCTGTTTTTAATATTAATAATCCACTCCTTTTGCCGTCGGTCCTAAATGCGATTCCGAATTTGCATCGAAGTAACTATTTACCGCACTCCAGCGCTGGACGGGTTTCAACGGTGTCGCCCCATTGTTCTACGGTAGGGGTCCGTACACTCCCTGACCCAAAGAGCT
The DNA here is from genome assembly GCA_019843655.1 of Lethocerus indicus. NCBI lineage: Eukaryota > Metazoa > Arthropoda > Insecta > Hemiptera > Belostomatidae > Lethocerus > Lethocerus indicus. The sequence goes on from JACDQD010000001.1 coordinate 33,246,837, forward strand.
ACTATCCGGATATAAACTGCGATCTACCGAAGATAGAATCGAAGTTAGATGCGTTTATTGGATTCATTTTGTCCCGAATATTCTTTTCCTGTACTATAGGAAACCGCGCATCTTTCCCGAATATCATATAAACGAGTACAGTTTAGTGCAGTTTAATTAAGTCTAACAATATAAGGCGATATAACAAAATGCACGATGCGGTTTCGGCCGATTGTCATCGCCTTCGACGACACATTCCATCGTATAAACTTTGTACTCATTATCTACACGCGTATCGAGTTCTCTTCCTATTTATGCGTCTATGTTCCGCCTCCAATTCATCACTCGGAGGCGATCGACGATAAGCTCATACATTAAAGGAAAGGTCCGTGACTACTTGAGCCCGTTAATGCGACTGTGGGGAGCGACACGCGCTTGACCGCGTCCCCACCTCTCCTCGCCCACCACAGTCCTCCGAATATGTTAATTAATATCGTTAATATATTCCCGGTCTATTTTAAAAGTATCCACGTTCTCTCTACCTTTTCCTGCTGCATCTGCTGCTTCATGGCGATCGCCCGCTTCTTGTCCTTGCACCGCTTGTTCTGGAACCAGACGCGGATGACCCTGGGACTGAGGCCGGTCATCTCGACGAGCTGTTCCTTCATGAGAGCGTCCGGCCTGGGGTTGGCCGAATAGCAGGTCCTCAGAGTGTGCAGTTGCTTCTCATTCAGGACCGTCCTCACCCTGGTCGGTTTCCCGTCCGACGAGACTTTGCCGCTCCCCCTCACCCCGCTCTCCCGGCACTTGTTCGAGCCGGACTCCGACGAATCTGAAACAACGCACCAAACTTAATTATGGAGTTAGTTGCCCATCCGACCCGCCGTCCAGCCGGGAAATACTAAGTTTTTAACTCGATAATAAAAACTTTGTTCTGTCGGAGGTTTATATACTTGTATATAAACGTCCGGTAGCATTCCGGGACGGGGGGTCGAAGCGACTAACTCTATATGATATTCGCATTCTCTTATTTTAATAATTAAATACTAATCGAGGTACCTCTGGCGAATCGGCTGCCGATGAAGCACCCTGTCAGCCCTGTCACCGCATTATTCCCGTTCTCTTATTATATTAATGCCCGGTGCAATGCTGATAGGAGCTTCATCCGGGTTGGTACCTCACTGACGGAATTCTACCAAAACTAGAACCGATCTACCTTAAGGCTAAATAAGCGAGCGGAGAAAGTGATATTCTATAATTATGTAGTCGCCCATCCGACCCGTCGTTCGTGCGGGAAATAATGTAAATTTTTTAAACTCGATAATAAAAACATTTTGTTGTGCGGTGATTTATATACTGGTATATAAACGTCCGCGTTAGATGAGACTAACTCTAATTGATATTCGTATTCTCTTGTTTTATTAAATACATATTAATCGAGGACGTACGCAACCTCTACCCATAATTACCCCTAGTCGAAGCGGAACTCGAATCCGATTTCATATAATAATTTATCGTATTGAACTGACACACTAGAAGTATAATCAATAAATAGTAGGTATTAAATGTTAACATACATGTATCCACTATTCTTTCACGTAGTAGGCAATAAATACTGAATTGAATATTGAGGGTTTTAAAGATTATCAACCGTGTATGTATAGTACCTAACGCAGGAGGGCGTAAATGCGAGAGGTGGTGACGTATCAAGCGGGTGTTCTTAATACCCACTGTCGTCTCCGAGAGCGGTCGCCAGAACCGGTCAGCCTTAATTTGAGACCCGGATAATTCCCTTAGCTCTTTGACGCGATCCGATAATTGAATTCGTTCCGATCGGTAAACAGGGGGGCTGGAAGTTCGAGGTTCAGTTCCGCGGACGAATGGGCATAACGAAAAACGTTAATGTCACGAAGCCGTCGTCTGACGCATCTGTCTCGTTTATTCATTCAATATGATCGGCTTTTTAACTATCGACGATTAAATATTTATTAAAAATATTAATTAATAAAACAAACACGCGAACGGTGTCGCATTTTTTTGGGTAACCAACGCAGAATTAGCTTAACACCGAAAAGCCTCAACAAACAACCTTCCAAACGCGTATAGAACGTTTTAACCAATTTGCTTTGAGGTTACCGAAGTTTGGGAATAACTTAACTATCGGTTAATAAGAACACGCGGTATTCTGACAAGACGGTGTCTACCTGTTTCCATCCATTAGTAGCATAGCGAGCCTCCCATACCAGTACTTTTATTTAAACGGCCACCTCATAAGCGCTTATATATTAGCCTCAGTGACAGTGGAGTGATTGTTAGCTCTAATTTCAACTAAACAGTTAAACGGCAGTGATTGTCTGTCGCGTCAAAACAAGGGCATGTTTCACGGATTGGTATTGAAAATTTGGGCATTAACTATAACCGAATTTTCTCAAAATCGCACTTATCAAGGTGTCCTGTAGGCGCTCGTTTCGGCCTCCGGCGAATACTCTCGTCGTGGCCATCGGTGTACTGTTACTCTCCCTGCATAGAGGGCAAACGCGGGCGTTGTTTGAGAACGCAAAATCCGAATTTACGACTTAATTACCAGGGGGGGGGGGGAGCCCGTGGACCGTAGGAGCCGCGGTGTTTGCCGAGCGGAGGGCCGTCCAAAAACGAGTATACTCGCGGGTCACCCCAATATAGTGGGGGTCGTGAGCCGGCGTCCGCCACTCGAGGACCCGTGTATTTACACAGCTTACGGCCGGCACAATGCTTTACGCATCTTATTAGCCCCCCCAAGGGAGTGAATCATCTCTCTCTGCCGGGGATTTTTATCCCCGTACCAAATGTCCAGATGTCCCGGATTCGAACCCCGGATATGAAACGTATCGATCATCAGCACCCCACGCACGACGATTCCGCAGTTGACGAATTAATACCTTCGCTGTTTGTGCTCCGGGTTTGTTTTCGCCCGATTCTAATTCACCCCAATGCTTACCCGCGGGATAAACAGGAAATCTACCGTCAAATTTTAACCTTGATTAGTATGTGATTGGCAGATGGTACACGAGGGATGGTACCCCATCTTGTTCTCAAAGCAGGAAGACCCAATAACTAAATTTACCTCGAAATGTCGAGATTACATTAGTCGCCGTGTTTTAGTTTAGTTTGTATTAGTTTTAATTCATTTAATGAACGATTCCTTTGAGATTTAAATGTCGAAAATGTTTTATTTATATTTTCGTTGTACTTACTGTTATACTACATCAAATATTTTGGAATTATCCACTTATATATATATATATATATATATTTGTTTAACAGAATAAAAGTAAAGATCATTTCAGAGATCGAAACTCCCCACCGACACCCAGACCCCCAATAAAAGAAAATACGCGGTGCAACGTGCCAGTAATAACATAAATATTGTTTAAGTCCCGCATTTTCTCGCTTCCCGGGCGTTCTTTCTTCGTGGGGAATAAAGAACAACTTTCCGAGGGGAGGAGGAGGGGACTCAGAAGAGGGAGGAAATGAAATCGCTCGCGGTGCCCTACCGATCCTTCTGTCTCATCGGCCTTAAATAATCCGAAAATTATGGATTATCCCCGTGACTGCAGACTTCAGAGTCTCTGGAATAAATTTCTGGATTTATTTCTTTTCTGCATTTCTTTCTTTCCTAGAACTGATACAACTATTCATTACACTAAATAGCGTACGTCGAAAGAAATGAAGATGCAGTTAAATCGTACTGGTAAATGCCACGAATTGCATTTATTACTTTCGTTTTCTAACAGCCGATGGTAACAGGGCGATGTACACTCGAGGATAGTTATATCGTATCTTTATTAAGAAAATAAATGTTACAATAAAACCGAGACTACATAAAAAAATAATGTTGTTCATAATAATTATATACGGCCTGCGGAGTCGGGATATGTGAATTATATTCTTGTTGTATTTTGTAACGGATATAATGCAGCATTTCGAAGATATAAAGAAATTAGTATATATTTTTTTCACTGATGGGTAGTCCATTCTCTAGGTGTTCGATTCCCACCGGTGGATTTTATTATTTAGCGAACTGAATTCGGGTCAATGCTGAAATTTAGTACTGGAATTATTCAAACCAATATTGTTCATAATTGAAGACATATATACGTCCTAGTATGCAGAAACTAACTTACAGAAATAAACTTAAGATGGTTGGAGCTCCCCTCTCTGGGAGTTGATTCCCACCGGTGAAATTTTATTATTTACCAATCATTATTACCGATATTATTTCTTCTGGGGCATGTCTTTGTAAACTAACTACAGGATCGTTATTTACTGAGTTGGCCGCAATACCGGTAGTTTTTTTTGGGCAACTTTTGCTCTCAAACCGCCTGCTTCATTAACCGTACGTTGGTCCTCGTCGTTGGTCAATCCCCGCCGCCGGTTTCTCGCAATACCGGTATAGGGGATATGGTCGATATTTAGGTACGGTGATGGTGATGGTGTCCGGCATGGTGTGGGGAGGAGGAGGAGGAGGAGGTCTAATAGCCCGTGACCGGGCGTAGGGCGTAGGGCCCTCGAGTTGACCAAAGGGTCGATAGCCTTCGGTTAACAGACCACCTGACTTTATCGAGCGGGTCCGAAACGCTCCGTTTCTCCCATTGAAGAGGACCGCGTCCTTACGGCGAACAATGAACAGCTATCACGATTGAGGAAGATAAATGGACAGTAATTTGAGATCTGTATTTGGGTGGGGGGATATATTTTCAGCTTGTGAATCCTGATATTGTAAAACTAGTAGGGGTAAACACCGGCGGGTATCGGAGAAAATTATTTTCATAAATACGTCGAATATTTCATTTTTAAATAAAAATAATATAAGAATTATAGTTAGAAATACATGGACAGTAAGTTGAACAAATGCTGAGGCAGTGCACACCCGCGGTCTACTGTTGCGTCAGAATTTATTTGTTACCTACTAGTTTATGAACTAAACGTTTAAAATAAAAAACAAAAATTGACAGTTTAGGTAAAAACAACATGAGTTGTTTCGGCTTCTCGCGATCGTCTATAGCAGCAACAGTGTAAGGACTAACAGGAGTTTTCGTCGATGGCCGACTTGCTAAAGTACCTCACTACGTTATCTTGAATTCGAGCGTTCGATGGAAATCCTTAGTTGCGTAAAATAAATTTAAATTTTGAGAAAGTATTAAATTTACCAATCCTTGAGGGAACGTTATGACGGAGTATTTGTAGGGACGGTCCGATCGGATGACGTTCATACCTAAAATTATACCGGGTCTATTTATGTTTAAAATAGAGTCGGATATATCCGTCATCCGAATTTGCAACAAATAATTGGCTATGCCGAATCGTAAGTAATTTGACAAATTCAGGAAATAGAGAAAGTGTTTTATTGTTGCACAATGTATTTTTCGTAATTTGTATTTATTGCGTTTATTTTTCGTGGGACATACTGTTTGGTACATAATGTTTGAGGTCCATTTCCACCTCCGGTTTGAATTGTGTATCGTCTGTCGTACGATTATCGGTCGCGACTCCATTATTTTATCCTAACATAAAATATCTCGCAATGTTCACAGTTTTTTAGAATTTCATTCCCTGTTCTGAAAATGTTGTTCTCTGTACTACCTGGCGACTGGTACCTTAACTATAAATTCGTCTCCATCAAGACGTGCGTTGGGTTCATCCCCGCTCATCTTCTTCAGGGAACTATTCCTAGTTAACGGGTTCGCGTTGTCTACCGAAGGTGGGTGAAAGAAACATCCCAGAGGGAAAGCCACAATCCACTCGTCCGGAGATAGTGGATCGCCGGGAAAAGAATCCCAGCTGTGCTGTGATAGAACTGGCAATGCTGACAAGATACATATAAGACGGAACATTCATATTCCCGTCCATTCACTTGCAAAAAAGGAAGTTTGAAATATACCGAGCGTTTAGGACACCAGAAAGAATCCTTTACAGAAATGCGCTTACTAATACGGCCGGAAATTAGGGAGCCGCCTCGATTTATCAATAAATCGTACTCGAAGCTGTAAACGGGGTAAGTAGAGGAGACGTCCGGTAATAATTGGTCGGCTAATCCCCGAGCTCAGCACGATAATGACTAAGGGGCGGGTTGACCGTGGGGGTTTAATACCTCTGTAATCTCGTGTGTCCACCCCTGTCTCATCAGCTAATGGTTCTGTACGACCTCCCCCCTGTTTGCTTTGCCTTCCCGGCCCCTCTACCACCCTTTATGCATAGTGATCAACCCCATTCGTGTCCTCTGTGCCTATCCCCGTCCGACGATGACCCCGCCGCTACAGAACTAACTTCGGATATAATATACACACACGGACGGGCGCCCACGCTCACGCACACCGGGGGATCGGCAAATGTACCGAAAGGCGATCACGAACGGGGGGGACGACAACATAATGTTTACACGCTTCCCCGCGGAGGCAATTTTTTTTTTTAATTTCCCCGAAAGTCAGAAAGTCACGAGTTATCGCTGTTTTGCGTACTTCGTTTTACCGATTACGCACGGGCTCAAGTGGTATTACAGTTGAATCTTTGGCTCCGAATAAGAATCACGCAATAGTGCGTACACATATATAAGAGAAAGTTTGCGCGTCCAGATTATTATTGTAGCGCACTGCTATGGATCATACGCACTATCGTCTATACCGCCTGCTTTATCCAACATAAAGATGCTCATTATAACGTGCCCTACAGATTGACATCTAATGTTCGTATTTCGCCGGCATATACGAGAACAACTTATGGTTTAATAAGCGTACAAATATTAACTAATATCGCTGTGTGAATAATCTCGGTTAGCAGGAATCCCCTTTTAGTCCGGGACTTTTCTTGTGTTCGGAAACCGTTCGAGTGAGCTCCGGGGAAAGGGTTTTCGCCCGGTTCCATCGTCAGGCCCCAGTATTACGCGAGTGACAGCGTATATATACGTGAAATAATTTTGATTCGCTATTGAAAATGCATACCGAACCCAGTCCGGTAGCGTAATATGAACAGATCTCAAATGTTCAACGTACACTGCTCAAGCTGTAGAGAAGGGACTTTTTAAAATAATTGAATATCTCGACCGGCCTTTAAGGAAAATCAAAAATCTTGTTTTTACTTCGACGGAAAGTAACTTTTTTTATTAAAGTAAATGGTGTAGTCCATATTTCTGTTTGAACCTCGTTTGGTCAAAATCTAAAAAGATCCCGCGTGTAGTGGCGGTGAAACGGACAAGATTTTGTCGGTGGCGTGAGAAGGGGGGGGGGTGGTGTGGGGCCAATCGAATAGGATATTTGCCATTGGTGCCGAGCGAGCGGAATGCAAAAAGTGGTCGTCGGCCCCGGCCGCCTCAGTTGGGAAACGTTGCCGCCGACGTGACACAGGCCGCATTCCTCGACCCTTCAAATTTGACGGTTATAGAAATAGTTTGCCCCGACTCGTTTGGCACCCGACTTGGAATGCCGGCCTAATCGCTCCCCCCCCCCCCAAATGGGGGGCGTAAACATTTTTTCCGAAAACCTAATCGTCGCAGGTGTCTGTCGCACGGCCCGTAAGGAGCTTCGGCGTTCATTTACCGGTTAGAAAAAATGTTATGTAACGATAAAGGCGTTATAAATCGACCAATATTTGAGGGTACACGATGAAAAGTGATATTTTCAGTAGTGAGTTCGGAATTATTCTTTCATTTGTGTAATTAACAAATTATATACCCTAGTTGCGTTTTGGGCTTCTTTCTATCGTCATTAACAGTGCAGACCCTCGCGGCCCCCCAGCTGTTATCTTATCCAATATATGTTATTACGACTCGCATTCTATAAATTTTGTTAGCAAATATAACTGTTCGACCCGGTTTAATTGCATAGATTTTTTATATATTATGCATAAAGGAGATTCAATGAATAACTTCAGAAGGAAAATGTTCAGAAACTGCTAAGAGGTTGTAAAGAATGAAATACAAAGCTCTTGGCTTGTGGGACGTCTACACATACGGTCTAATACACTGGCGGTGTACAAAAGTAATATTGAATTTAAAAATGATTCTTTCCTATTTATTTTTTTCTCGGCGAGTGGCACCTTTGCCGCGGTTTTATCTCTCTGGGCCCGGGGGCGGCGTTTTAATCTATCGGGCGGGCGGAGATTGCGCATGGAGGGGCGTAGGCGGGGGCGGGTTTCCAAACCGAAGAAAAAATGGGGACTCTCTCTTCGTCCTTATCTCCCGAGGTTTGAGTCAACACGGGAAATCAAACAGAAGGCGGCATCGCTTTGTAGTTGTCAATCACGCCCGTTATATCCGACGGTGAGGACTATCGCCGCCACCACCACGCACACCACCAATCTATGTACACATACACACACACACACACGCACACTCACACGGACACGCACACACACACACACACACACACACACCCATCCCGACGTACGATAACACCGCCCCAATTGCCATTATTATTTGCTCCAATTCACTTTGGCCCTTGCGACGCGGCGATCGTAACATCATCGTTAAATGAATTTCGCTAACACGAAGACACCATATAACTGCGGGGTACATCACCTCTCCGATATTCGATACCCATTCGTCAATTCGGCCACCGCGGAATTTGGCTTTCCGGCGTTGCCAGTAGCCTTCTCTACCGTTTTTATTTTGGTTTTAAATTTATCTGCGGATCTATATTTATTCTGCCCGACTGAGGAAGAAGTGGCAGTACGGTGTATATATATATATATATATATATATATATATATATATATATATTGTTTTTATTATTTGAAAATGAAATTATTTAAATGGAATTTAAATGTAGGGGTGTTCTGTAGGGTCTGTGTATTTCTCTACTAATATTAAAATTTTGCGTGTATTCCCGAACACTTATTAAATTAAAATATTACAGTTCAAAAAGACAAAGTTAAAAATAAAACGGGGACAAAAAATCGAGACAAAATAAACTTTTAATACTCACCAACCGATCGTACGAATTCATTACGGCGTTAAAAAAAAGGAAAACGAACAAAATAAACATTTCGCCTCAGTTCCAATTCATCGGAGAATAATCACTCTTAAATTATTCAACACTTCCCGCATGACGATTCGTGCACGGTTTTTCGGATGAAAAAACAAACCGAGCTGTGGGCGTTTGTACAATGCGGAGTAACAACAGTGGGAACGTTTCCGCTTCCGGAGACCACAATTAATGTTATATTCGTGCAGGCGTTTTAATTTAATTACAGCCTTTTTACGGTTTATCGCCGACGAGAGCTAAATTGGCATTATGTGTACGTGTTTATATATCCATATAAATGTATATTCAATTGCTAAAATCCTGTCAATATAACGGCTTTTGTTATTCAAATGAATATAAAAATGATTCGTATCTTCAGTTACCCGGTTTTGAGATAATCCAATTAAAATGGCAGGACAACGTCAACAGTTTATGAACAGGAATTGAGTTTTACAATTTTATTTTGGCGATATCGTAACTTCGCTTTTTTCTCAAACAAGCCCTCAAAGAGGAGCCTCGAAATTCTGGTCATAAAATGAATGCTTTAGCCTCAAGGCCAAATAGGCAAGCGGATACAAAACATCGGAGGAGTAATGAAATGACAACACTGAATGGGGTTTATGGGAGAGATGGTTATTTTTTCGATCCAATATTACTGTTTTATAAGTTCCAGTTACAAACTGAAGAATTACAGTTCTTCTCTCGTGTTTGTTTCCACATTTTTATTTTGCGTGAGACACGGCCAAAATTCGTTTATAATCTGAACTAAATTTGGGCGATATGTACAGTTTCGAAGCTGTCCCCGTAACGCGGGAGGACGGAGCATTGGCCTCTTTGGAACAAGGCGGGCCTTACTTTCATTGCGTATCCGGCACACGAGAACGCACTAAAAAAAAAGGAAAAAAGGGAAAAAAGGGGGAGAAACACGGAGGTAATATTATTTGGGGGGAAGCGCGGACTGGTGGGGCGACTATCGATTCCTAGTTTAATCAAGTTAAAAGCCTGGTGTTGAGGGCGCACCTGACGTCAACCCCTTTACCGCCCCCGGGCGAAGAATGTTCCTTCCCTCCTTCTCATCCATCGCGGTGATATATACGCTACGGTCCCGAGCCGCTCCAAGAACCGTTTTGTCAATTAAAATATGAACGAGCGAGGAAGAAAAATCGGCCGCAACGTTATGCGCTCGGTTCCTCTAATATATTATTAATATTTTATTATTTATTATAATAATAGCGATAAGAAGAAAAAACATAGCTAGTTGAAAATATCATCATTGGGATTTTTAATGGATTAACCACTATATTCGTTCAAATTGGGCATTTATAGTTTAATAGCGCATAAAGGACAATTTTTCTGTTCGCAGCAATATTACATTTTTTATTAGACAACCAACTCTCTGATTTGGCTTGAAAGATGCGAACGATTAATAAAGTCATACCATTTATTTATATATTAATAAAATATCCATTTTTCGTATCTAATAATTTGTATTATTGTTGTTTTTACAGATTGCTGTCGACACGTTGGACGCTCATCGCTCAGCAACCCGTTCGTACATTATTAACTTTTTATTTAATAAAAACTAAAATATTAAGAAGATTGTTCTACTGCTGCATTATATACTTGTAATAGCATTATAAATTTATTATATCCGGGCCGGAATCATTTAGACCGCACTTTCGGTATAGACGCAAATCCACTTAATTACTCACTCATCACTCTCATGATATCAAACGTGATATAATTATATATTGAAATATTACGTTGTTTTACTTACGAAAAATGTTATGCAAAAGTATATAATTTCTAAAGCACCAAAGGACAGAAACGTACAGAATTAAGTTTCGTGCACAAACAAAATAAACTAAATTCTATATTTCATAATATTCCTACTTATATTTAAAACGGGCACTTGATATTGTTAGTATAATGGAGAATACGCTTTATTAAACATTCCATTATTCGCCATATTCGGGAGCACTCCATCAGTATTTTAGGCACCTAAGTATGTATGGGGCGTCCCGCCTGCACTATTATTGGTGGGACGCAACTGACGATGGCGAGCAGTCGAAACCGGTCTAAACCAACGAGGGGAAACGGAGGATGGCACGATTGTACATTCCGAACCATGGCGGACCGCCTGGAGGGTATTTTAAATTGGCGTATAATGTTACTGGGGCTCATCGGCACCTGTAGGTACCGGTAATACCCACCGCGTGTGGGTACCTCGCCGATGTGTAACGAAAGTTCCTAGGCGGCCGACAACGGTTTACACGATGTTGGAACACCGGTATTCACGCTTACTACCGAAAATTTACATTGGGAAGCGGGGTCCGCGGAAACTGTGGACCGGTTTGAGAACGCCCGAACGGGTTCACGGCCGCGGGCACGTCGATATTCCTCCGGGATTTTTCTTTGTATTTTAAACACGGACGGAACATTTTTCTGCGGGCATTAAGAAAAAATCCCAGTAAAAGTGTTCAAATATTATCGAACTTTTATATTTACAGGAGGTTAAATACAGTGTTGAAAATTAATTTCGCGTCAGTGTCGAAAGAAATTTTCTATTGTTACTGAATTTAACATTTAATTGCAGAGTATATTTTAAAAGGACTACCTTGTTTCTCCCATTGCTCTGTCTAATTTTTCGACAATCACTGGGATTTCTCTTTGCTCTCAAGAGTGTTATTCATTGGTTAATTCCAAATTATTTGTGCGTTAACAAATTTTGAAAAAGAAAGTTTGAATAATGAACATTGCCATTGTTCGAAACGGTGCGTACATTCCTATGAAATTTTTGTCAGTTGAAATAAAACCCTAAGGTTTGATTGGAGTAACTTCGTTAGGAATTGATTCTACGGAATGTGTCATATTTATTGCGTTAATTTAGCCCTATTACTCAGATCTACATACAATTTTAATGCGTCCCCGTCATCGCTTTTGAAAGTTGTTTGAACTTTTTGAAGATCATAATCCGATAACCTCTCGGTCGAGCCACAACTGGTCTTTTCTGGCTTCCAAATACGGGATCGAAACGTACTTGGACAACCTTATCACGGGTTGACAATCTTCCAAATCTATTTTGAATTAATGAACCTAATCTAACTATATTAATTAAATTTAAAAAATACCGTAATAGGTCCTTATTGCTATGTTTCGTACGACAAGAAGCGGGCCTACCTGAGTTGGAACCTTCGTTGTGCAGGAGGCTGTTGTTATTTGTTATATTGGTGTTGTTGTTATTGTTTTCCCCGTTCGTCGCCTTCTCTAAGACTTCGTGGTCCTCCTTGCAGAACAGGCCGTCCTCCCTGAGCGCGAATTCGTCGCCGGGTATGAGCTGTCTCTCGCAGGCGCTGCACCTGAAGCACTCGATGTGGTAGATCTTCGTCTTGGCCCGCATGACGAAGTCATTCTTGCTGAACGACAGGCTGCATTTGTCGCACTTGGTACCGAACAATCTGAAATGACACGGGCGATTTCAATCGAGCGGTATCTCAAATGATACTTTCTGCAGTATAGTTCAAGCAGATAGTATTCAAGTGTATGATATCAGGCACTACTGAGCAGATTCCCAAGCTATAAGGTCAATGAGTAAATAATAATAAAATTAAATATCTAATATTTATACTAATGGTCACTCCAGGAGCTTAAAAATATCGCGATATGTTGCCAGGAAATGTTAGAAATCCCGTGGATATTATAAGTTAAAAAATACTTAATTCAATCAGTTTCAAGCAAAATATTTAACTGCGTATAAATAAATGTAACTACCTGTTTCACTGGTAGCTGTAAAAAAGTATTGTCTCAAATAGTAATCTGCTACTAAAATAAAATTCCAGCGCGCTCCCCAGAACTTCGTAACACTTCTTAAGGAATCTTAATAAGAGGGGAGACGAAAATAAAGAAGAATGAAAGGGAATATGCAGCAGGGGGATATGAGAGTGAAGTGCTCGCAAATATGCAGTACGGTTTTTTCACTCCTGGAAACGTTCTGAACTCTCAAATTTCGGAAATGGTACTATACAAGTGTATGATAGGCAGCAGTGAGTCTAATTTCACATAAATATCACAAAAAAATATCGACAAAAAAAATGAAGTCTAATAAAATGAAATATCTAATATTGTATAGGTTCGCATGATTCTTGCGCTCTTTTTATTATGTCTAATGGTTTTTAGTTGTGTCTAATCATATATATAGCCGGGAATGTTCTGTACAACTTCGGATTCGTAGGATGGTATTATAATGACCAGAATAGAGTAAAGCGAACGGGTTCCCCTTACCCGATAGTAAAACTTCCATTAGCCTGGAACTCTCTCTCACAATGAAACCTCTTCTTCTCTTCTCTGAGAGTTATTTTTCCTTCTCCTCCCCCTCCCCTCCCTTGTGACGAATTTTTATATAATCGTGGAGGCGGAGTGTGTAAAACCGAGGTCGTTTTTAGCTCTGGCGACTCGATTAGAGCCCAAAGAATTATTCATCGGCAAAGCGGGACACGGGACGCTTTGCTTGATGGGACACCGGCGGCTGGGGCAGGACACGAGCGCGTCGTTATCAAACGCATTTTTGCTTTATTAATTGGATCAATACTTCAAGAAACTATTCAGGCATTAAATAATGCAGCATGACGGCCAATCAGCGAAGAGCTCCGACATGCCAACAGACAAAATATACCATCAGAGTAATGGTATTCCGAACAGTCTGAACAACGTTTCATTGGCGAATCATATGACTAAAATTAACGAAATATATAAGAATCGTTATAGTTGCGTCATACATTTTTTAAAGATTGCAAATAAGTTTCAGACCGATATTATACAGACCTTTTGAACTTTGAATGAGCCCAAATAAAAATTCACATTTTTAGCGTAAAATCAGTTTCTACGAATCAAATGGCTGTTGTTTGTCACATTAAATGAACGACTGACCATAGAGGGAGAATTCCATGTTTTAATTTATGCCGTACATGAATAATCCTATTTATTAATGAATGTGTAAAATTATATATTTAATTAAAACTCTAGTGATGTTTGTGTTTGTCCCTGAGTTATACTTTTCCGGAATGGAAGACCCAGACTTCTTTACACCCGATAACGCAATATAACAACAACATTGTACATTTTATCAACAAAATATACAATAAATTGTTTCTTCTGGCTGGTTTCCTCAGTTTTTTTAGCCATGGGAGAGAGAAGATCGAGAACGGTATTTCAAACCCTCGCGATCCGCATAACATGTATTCCAAAATTAAGTAAAACATTAAGGATCCTCAGGACTGCTTAACATTGTTGGGGACGGCGTATGGGGCCGTAGCCGGGGGCGGGGGCGTGGTCCTGGGGGCGGTAATGGTGGGCCGGGGGGTTAGAGAAGATGACATCTGTAATAGTGAAAGGTCAGACTGGGGGTGGGGTGGGGAAAGGGATGTTTATATGTAATACAAGACTGGCTAAACAGTAGGGACCACCCTTGTGCCCGCCCCCGCCTCGTCCCCGTTCTTCAGAAGGTAAACACCCTATCGGTTTACATAGGGACCGCTCCCACACAACCCCAGGTGATCCCCAGCGTCTTCCACAATCGCCGGCGTCGATAACACCCCACACCCGTCAGACCCAATTAGCTGTGGAGAACTGACTTTGGCATTGTTATATGTGAATTTATCCCGTGACGCTGATTTCCCCCCTAGGTATTTTATATATATATATATATATATATATATATATATATATATATATATATAATATTTCGTTTCAGTCGTATGATTCCACAAACATCGGAGGAGGAGTATAAGTAAAACAAATGTAATGAATTTTATTTCATTTATGTATTATTGTATTTATTTATTTGGGAGTTGGCGAGCGTTATTGTTCGTGGGGTGTCGTAGCCTATTTGGGAATCATTTTAAAACTCGATTGAGGCAAATACTGTGGTACGGTATCATTCAGTGATATATCAAGACGATTAGATTGGAAATTTCTTGACATATTGACTCCCAGGCAGCTCGCCAGGACTGTACTTCGGTAAAACGATAAAAAATAAACTGACAATTTTTGGGCCGAGTCTGATTATATTCCTGTTGTATATGTGAGTACTGAAATACCAATTGAGATATACTGTGTGCAATCTTCGGACGTCAAATTTCTTGAAGAGTACAATTTTTATTTCAAAACATTTGATTTATTAGGAACGAACATTTTCATTTCTGAACGAATCAAAAGAAAATATAGAATCTGTGTTCGCAAGACGTTTACAGACAAATTAAGACTGTGAGACAAGAGGACTAATATTAGTCCTCAGGACTAATATCAGTTTAATATTAAACTGATTCGACCAACATTTGGCGAAACTTGAATTTTTGTTAACGACTTATACTTAACTTCGATTTCATAAATGTCTATTTCTTTCTTTATCTTGTCTATTCTTTTGTCACTATCAGTAACAAAAGGGTAGAATAAAAACTCGAAATAACATTAATATAGTGTATAGCTTACTCGGGACAATGATTTATGACTCAGCCCTTCCTAGGATGTCCAGCGAAAATAATAATTTCAACAGTGCCAATCGGATTTTATATTTGCAAACCCATCTACAGGCGTTACCCTTTTTTACCGCCGCATTTCTCGCGTTATATCGTCTATTTTTGAAAGCGCGCCGCCTTGTTTGTTCGAAAACCCATTCCCGCCCCGGGGTCTATTTATAATTGCGTTAGGGGAAGAGGGGGGGGGGAGTTATGAAGTGTCTGTCCGCGCGCGGGGAGCCTGTCAAAAACCAATTTGGTTATTTCAACAGGAAGTTACTCTTGAATGGTCGCCGATCCGCCTCCTTATCACAACAGAGCTCGGAAATCTTTTTCCAGTCACAAAACAAAAACCCTAGCCCCCACACGTTTGTTTTATAACACGTTCCAATTTTGGAACCCCGACGGGGAGCGTCCGTCCGTTAATCTTCCTGTATTCGTATAACAAAAGAAAATTAATATAAACGTCCTTGGGCCCAGTTTTGATCCGTCGTCTCGTTGGACGTCACCGTATACGCGGGATAGAAGTTTCAAATTTTCAATTAAAGATATTTTAAAATTGGGAGAAAAATAATAATTTTATTAACCGGTACGTATCGTTTGAAGCGCACGTGGGTTCGGAACTCGGTCCTGGGATAAACCGGTTTCTCCTTCTCGCCATTGTCAATAGCAGCATTCCGCTATATCCGTGAAGTCCTTACGCTGACAACAGCTGCGAAGAGCAAAGCCATTTCCTCAGGTTATAAAATAGGCGAGGGAAAGTCCCAGGACTGAGTCGTAAAACGTCAGCACCATTAAAGTTACATTTAGCGAAATGTACGAAAATAATAAAACACGCTGATTTTGTAATTGGTGAACATTTCATAACGATAAAGTGGTCGAGTGAAATTGTCTCGACCTTCAGAACGAGCCTGAAATGTGGACGTCAGTTGAGAATATAAGAATGATTGACAGTCCCCCCACACACACATTTCAGCGCCTGCATACTTTCCGGACTGTTATTAGACCGCTTATTACATCTTTCCGTTTGCCACTACCAGTCCCAGTTTGTTTAGTTCAGTCATAATACCGCAGCGTTTATGGTATTTCATTGGAATTGAGTAAACTGCCCGGGTAAAAAGTGATACTATAGTTGATAATAGAGTGTCAAATTTGAGACTGCTTCAGAGAGAATGGCCTAATTGAAATATTTGGTTATTCGACAAAATTCGATAATAATATTCTGACTACAACGACGGTAACCATAAATGAAGTAAAAAAACTCTGTGTCGGGGAGTGCGCTGACCCTACCCTAGAACCATGGGACGGCGTGTGCGGTAAATTATTAATACACTGCAAATTCGGGATAATCGGAAAACATTTAAGGCCGCCGGCGAAAGGAGCGAACAAGAGGGGAATTATTGATATAAAAAAGGAAGAGAGCGGGACAGAAGTGAGCACGTCAGAGACAGGTTAGGCGGAGACCTCCCACCCGGCTCACCACCCCGTCCCTCCATCAGCATCTCAACCGACACCTTTCGCCTACTTCTTTTTCTACCGGCGAAACAACTACCGACAAAAACAACTCTTCCCGCGTCCGGACGTGCAAATTTCAGGACGCCAACAACTGGCGGGGGGGGACCCGGTCGATAAGGACGGGAGGTTTTCCGCTTTTCGCTATTACTGTCGCCCTTTAAATTGTCTACTGAAGACCGAGATGGACCCCGGACCGTATATCAAACGGTACGGGACACGTTGCCACGTCTCGGCTCCTGGCCACCGAACGATTTTTTCCTTCTCGCGAATTATCGCGGAACGTCGGCAGAATAAACTCAATTACGGTTTTAAGACCATCCCCCACCCCGGTTTCATTTAATTGCGAATTAGTGTCCGGGTTATCATTTATTTTTCTTTCCTAGGTAAACGGAATAAAAAAATGAGATATTCCAGCATAGCGCTGTAATGACTAAGAATTAATTTTGAAGATCAAAATTTTAGTCACGAAGGCGATTACTCAATGGCTTTTTAAAATTCATTCTTTTGACAATATATTTTCGGTCATTACTTTTCCACTTCAAAAACCGGTGAGGTCTCAATGTTTATTAACCAATCGTGTAATTCAATTACATACCCAGGCGTCTTTTCAGGTAATTTTATTTCTCTCGTAACGGGAAAGACCTTCAGTCGGAGTTCGAGTAGGCGGCCGAAGTCTCGTCAATTTTCTCCCGTAGTATATTTATTCTATTACAAACTCTCGCAATAGCCAAAAAACAACGCGACCCCGTATTTTCGGATAAGGGACGGGGTTTTTTATTTCTGCCATTGGGGAACGTCACTATGTCGGAAACGCCCATAGGGGCGAAAACCTCGCAACAAGGTCAAACAACATTTTCGAATCGATGTTCACAATTATTATTCGGCAATTAATACCCGTCCGACCGACCACGAATATATTAAGAGAACATTCATACCGTGTAATAGTGCAAAATAAATGTGCATCTGGATACACCAAATTAATAAAGATTTTAACATACAACCGATTAATCATTTTATTAATAATCAATTCAGTAAACCCTTTTATGACATGGGCGACTATGAAAAAGACAATTTAAACAATAACTATAATCCTAAAACAACCATTTTATTTTTATCCCAAATGGACCAGTTCTTCGGTACATACTATTCAATTATATTTAGAACTTGCGATCTGTATAAAATGTAATGGTAAGGCCCGAAGTTTTTATACTCCTATCCGGTTTTCACTTTTCAGTAATTACATTTTCAGTGAAGCCCTCGCAGAATTATTAAGTTTTTAAAAACAAGAAGAAGAATTTGGTCAAGTATGGAAAACCAAATCACTCTTTGTTCGAACGGCATTCTTTTGACTTGCCGATAAAACGCGGATTCAGTTTGTATATATATTTTACCCCACTCGAGTACATATTTACGGTATACAGGATCGTTGACCGGGCGGATTTCACAGAACTAATTCACTAGTTGGCCCAAGACACGGCTCTAGATAGTGGTTTCCTGGGGATCTGGAAAGCACCTCCCTTCTGTTTCTCAGGCTAAGCAGTAGGGATCGAGTCCCCCTCTCTCAGGCTCAGGTTCTCAGCGCGAATTTCCCTGGCTTAAACTCTACCCGATAAGCCCGACAAATAGGTCCGGGTCCCCTTTCAACGTTTAAAATCCACTGTCGAATAAAAGATTGTCTCGGCGTTGTCGGGGTAAATTATCTTTAGGTTAATGGCATGACGATCCACGCGGTTATCCCTATTTTCACAATAAAATGCATAATCGTAACCATAAAATATGATTGAAAATGTAGGGTTTAATGAAAAAATATATATGGCCTTTAATCGTTAAATAAATTAAAATTAAGTAATAATACAGGGTAAAGATATGATAGCTGACGCTATTTTAATAATCACTGGGGGGCGCATAATATTTAAACCTCATTGCGCCCTAAAATACAAATAAGGAAAGAAGAAGAAGAAAATAATCGTTATAATTTTATACGTAATCGTATTACATTTTTGTGTATCACTATAACCTTCCTTACGATCAAGTGCGCATGTTGAATTTTAACTTATTTATCATATTGCAATATTCTGTATCCATTCGGCCTTACGTTAACCCAATTTCGGCTTCCGGCCATCATCTTGCAGATGGATCGATGCCACTCAGGTATATTAAACAATAAAATTCATTCGATTTATAATTTTGGTACGGACTTCAATTAATATTTATTTTTACGAAAGGACATTACGTCGGCTGTATCGTACGTGCCATAATTTTCGTAAATTTGTTTTTTGCTTGGGCCCATACTCGAGGGCCTTACTATTCTCGGGGTCTGCCCTAACAAATAATTCGTAGAATAAACACAAGGGGGAGGATATTAGCCGGGTGTGCCAAGGTGCGAAGGGTGGGTTTTCCGTTTAAAAATGTTCGACCGTGGGCGTCGAGAGATCGTAGACAATAGACCCTCGTCAACCGGCAAACGTCATCCTTCGAAGATCCCCCACCCTAGATAGACCGGGAAGAGCCAGAAATAGAGAGAAAGTTCTTTTGCAATTTGGGTAAATGAAAGGGCGAATTCCCTGGCTATCGAAAACGGAATTATAACGCCCGTAAATAAAAATATTCAAAACTCTGATGGGGCTTTGAATTAGGAAGGCAATAATATTGACGCGTGTACGGCAAATTGAGCGATCGATTACTCCTTGCACGGTAGAAATAAAATAGAGGGTTCGGAATATTATCACTCGGAGTTTTTGGTATGATCGCCAACGTAAAAATTGAAATACCGTGCAATAGTATACAAGCTATTTACGCGCTGATAATTTAAACGGGTCTCGTCTGACCGAAATCATTTTTCTGAACAAAAAAGACGTATGTTCAACAACTGTTTTGGAAATTATAAAAAAACAGTTTCGATTGATCTCCTGAAATCTTTTAGTAATGGAACTCCACTGCCACAGAATTGCTCCGATAGTTTTTGTGCACAGACTATACACAGCTCACAATTAGCTGTACGTCTGTAGTTATAAACATTCGTGTCTATGTGATTAAAAAAACATTTTACGGACAATCGAACTCTCGAAGGGCCCACAAATAATGGCGGGCGTATACGTCTCGTTTATCGCTCCAACGGTGGGTCGCAACGACGAATTTACACGAAAACTGCGAAGGAATCGATTCATCGGTAGAGACAGAGGAAGTATTGTTTTTTTGTTTTTTCCCTCCCGGGTCCCGCCCCAGGAGTTTGACGGCCCTTGGGGATTCGCCCCCTCCCTCGCCGTATAAACACTCGCGGATCAAGAAAAAACAGACCGGCCGCAAACAGACAGCCGCAAGAATTGAATTATTTCCACCCGGGGCCTTTCTACTTCTGTCTCTCTCGATTATATTTACGCCCTGTCGTATAACCGAATTAGGCGAAATCGAAAAAAAAGAAAGACGAAATAGGGCCGTATAATTGTAGTTTGCTCGGTGTAGCAATCTGCTCCGAGGGATATATTTCTCGGTGGCGGTTACCTGACGTAGTCCCTTTTGCAGTAGGTCTTCCCTTCGCGGACGAAGCAAGTGCAGGTCTCGTCGAGGAACTGGTGGCATTCGGCGCACTTGAGGCAGGCGGCGTGCCACTCGAGGTCCGGGGCCACCCTCAGTATGTACTGGTCGTGGATCTGGGAACCGCACCCCACGCACAGAGACAGCCGCCTCTTTTCTGAAACACACTCGAAACGTTACAGACAACAGTTTTAATAAAAAACAATTATTAAATACTTCTAGCTACTAGCTACTAGGCTGTAACGGTTAACTAAGATTAAAGCATTGCCTTGCTGTAAAATATTATAGAAGCTGCGATAACAAACGATTTAATACCTCATATTTGAACCGTTTATTTTGAAACTGGCCTAAGTCCATTTATCTTCAAATCGTGATATTTAAAGGTTTGTGTTTCAATGAATTTAAAAATATACGTATAGGATACTAATGCGTCATACTGCTTAAGTGTATCTAAGGGTGTTCCTATTAAAATAGTGGCAATTATTAAGCGAATAATATTCGTTTTCTTATCAAGAATGGAGTTAGGCCACTTTCAAAATTAACAACCAGATTCATTATAAAATTTGAAGGTGCCCAAGTCCATTCGACATAATTTAAGATGCTTCGAATTGAAAAAAAACAATGCTGAATTTATTTTACATATTTTTAAAACACTTCAGAAACATAATTTAAGCGATTCAAAAATTTTTTAACTACATAACGTACAAAATTACAAACATAAATTTATTACAAAACAATTTACTACTCATCTACATTTTGTGCGTGTGAAAGGGATTTGAAGAAATCATGGTGTTCCGGTGGTATATATCGTAATAGGTCTATTATATCCTTGAATTTTGCTGTTGTAATTTGTCTGATATTTTTATACAGTGGTGTCAATACAATATTTTCGAACTTTTTTGGTCTACCTCGACCTGGTAATAAATTCGCGACTTTAAAATTTTCATTCTCATTCATTGATGTCTTATAGAAAATTTTATACGGTTCATTTCTGACAAAACGTATCCAACATATTTTTAGCCAGTTTATTGATTCTCCCATCAGAATTCTATACTCTTTTAAAAATTGCATCTTCTAATAATTTTGTTGATACAAAATCTTCTTGTCTCATTTCATTTACAATAAAATTATTACCTTTCCGACACTTTTTAATAATCTTGTAATAAGCTTGGGGAACGAACAGTAAATGAGATATTTAAGGTTTTGCGTTTCAATGAATTTAAAAATATACGTATAGGATACTAATGTGTCATACTGCTTAAGTGTATCTAAGGGTGTTAAATTTATAGTTCCTATTAAAATAGTGGCAATTATTAAGCGAATAATATTCGTTTTCTTATCAAGAATGGAGTTAGGCCACTTTCAAACTGCACGGTTCGATTATTGAACTAACTCTGAAAACTTAAGTGTCAAGAATTATCATATTTGCTCGGATTATAAGCAAACTGAAATGCTTTACTGATAAGTAACATAAAGTTGTGCATGTAACCATGACAACCAGAAAAAATTGAAAAATGGAGTTAGGCCACTTTCAAAATAAACGGCTCATTTAATGTTGGACCGGCCATCAGGACTACTAAGGAAAAGAGTAGCTTTTCAATAAGTTTGATATTGATGGGTTAAAGAATATGACTTAAACCGAAAATTATTATAGTTAATATCGGATTATTCTAAACATTGGTGTTTATCATGTTTTCCAAGGCACAGTGACGGCCGAAAAATCGATTATATTGGTTTAGATAATATTCAAGGATTGATTTTTATCTTTATTGACAGGTTATATATTATTCGGAGTATATAAAAGTCGCTTAAATAATAATTAAAAATATTTTCTATCGCAATATTAAATGTTTGTTAAAATTTAAATTTTCCAAATACAATGGACACTAGTAGAAATTGTTGTGTCAGGTGCACTCGGGGCGGTGATCCGTGCATTGTAACATTGTGTGCACTCGAAACCATTTTTGGGAAAAATGTTTTCGTACGCCGCAAGGGCGGAGGGCGCAGCCTGAAGTGCTCTCCGAGTCTGAAGTGGACGGAATCTGTGGGGTAGAAGTTAAGGGGGGGGGGAGTCGCCCCAACCTCAGCACTCGGTGTGTCACCCGATATCTAGTTCCCTTACACCGCACTCGGCTTCAACCGGCGACCGGCGTCGTAATTTAAAAGCTGCTGTATAAAAGAAAAATGTGTCCAATTGTTTCTTGGCGTTATCGGGCTGGCGCCACGGTACCGCTCTCCCGAGAGTCCGAACTCAAGGGCTAATCATCGGCCCCTTCGAATAGGTTGTATACATAGGGCCCCGAGTTGATCTACTCTTGTTTCGGGCCCTGATCGTGGAAACGTTAAGGGTCCCGAAACGTCTGGAACAGACAACACCAGAGAGCGCCCCAGAAGGAAAGAGCGTAAACCCTTCTAATGGAGCCCGCTCGGCTGGTTTCCAAACAGCGTAGCAACCCCTGCCAACCGAGGTTCTTCCCACAGCATTACGCGATCCTACCTGAAGCTAGTTAGTGATAAAAGTGAGTCATAATTTTCAGAAGGATCGAGAAAAAGAGAGCCATACTGTTTTCATAATATTTTATACAATATATTTTCTTCTTCAAATATTATTAGTGCCTCAAATAAACGTCGAAGAGCCATAAAACTGTAATGTCGAAATTTACACGGGTTTAGATATAAATCCATAAAGATTATGTTTGTTTTCCATAAGCAGTTGGTCTTTCCGAAATCGATAAGATTTCAAATTTTCGATTGAACGAAAATTAGTGTTGTTGATTATTTTTAATGATTGCTAGAGAACTAAGCAACCAGGTCGTGTTCCGGAAAGTTATTCTGCAAGGAAAAAACCGCATACTATTTCGAGTCGAGCTAAACAGATATTAAAGGAGAAATTAATTATGAAAGTTTTCTTCAGAAGATAGCCGAGAGTGTTTGAAGCGCAGCAGTACTACCTTGGAAATTCCTTCTTAGTTCATCTGGTATTTCGATGTTTTATAGGACGATCGTCCTCTATATACATTCCAATATATAGAGTATATTCCGAGGGGAGAATTTGTTACACCCGTAGTTCTAGATAGTAAGCGCACTGTCGTTTGGTGCTGTAATAATAACTAAGCAGAGAAAAACGAGTATTTTCGGGTATCGACCGTCGACCGAGGATAATAACTGGAATTTCGCGGTCGGGAAAAATATTTTCCATTCCGTATAGGGGCGCGACACGCGATCCGCCCGTTATTAAAATGTATTTAACGCTGGTCGTATCTCGCCGATCGGATAACGGAGTTTTCGTGACCGACTCCCCCAACCGGCATTTTAATCACCGACACACAACCCAGAGTTACCCAACGCTACCAGATTACTATTAGGGATCCATTATTGTTCGGCACGATGGGGAGATAGTACGCCTAGTTTTTTTTCCATTTCCACCTGTGGGTCCCAAAATTTTACGGGCGTATATAACTTTATAGCAGACTCGTGCGCACCGTTCCAATTGGACGGCCTTTGTGTCCGGTGTGTTCTGTAGTCCCAAAGCCACTGTACGCTGTGTGCGCGTATATATATATATATATATATATATATATATATATATATATATATATATATAAGTTATATATAAGTTATAATCGCACGAAAGAAAATTGTGGAACGGGGACAGAATAACTAAGGCATGAATAACGAAGGAATAGGGAGTAAGGATCAGACAATAATTTTACTCCCCATTTATCCATCTGCCCTATATATTGTTACAGAAATAAACATGCTTTATCTGACAATAAGACTTTAATGACCAAGGTGGCGGGAGGTAATCCTACAGCCCAGCTAACTATATATCTCGTAAACTGTTGCTTACAGGGAGACAAGGAAGTAAAAAAAAAAGGTTATACTTCGTCAAAATTATGACACTTCTTTGACACCCGAAAATCGATATACAGCGTGAGTAGAAGAATACCCACGAAAGGCGGTAAATAGTATAAAGTAATACTTACTAATAGGAAAAATCATCTCCCGCCCTTAAGCAGCATAAAATTGTGTATTCCACAGAATTTTAGAACTAGTTTCAAACTGCCCTTATAAAATAAGCCGGGGATTATAAGAGCAGAATTCGATTGCCCTTGGCGTAATTTCTCAAATTGCGATTTCGAACGAAGTAATTATGAAATTAGGATAACGATGATATACAAAAGTATACATGTGGATGTACTATATCCAAATTAAAAGGCATGCCCTAATCGATTCGACTTCAACCCCCGGGGCCAGACCTTCATCTACTGCGACTGGGATCACATTCGTTCCGACTACTGAAGGTATCGGCTCTACCTCAAGAAAGATGGCGCATTATCTTGACCTCGTGTTACACCCTCAACAAACAAATTTTTATAAAACATGAAGTGATAAGCGCTGTTTACGAACTTGCGTCACGTCTAGTTTACCCTGTGTCCCCATTGCCGAGTATCATACCATGTATCATCTGTAAGGTCGGAACATGCATATATGCTCATTATCTTTAAAATAATATAACATATAGAAGAATATAATCATACCTCTGTACTTATTATCTCAATATTTTGTATTATTAAAGTCTCGGAACATGTAGGAATGAAATTTCTATGATATATTTCATGTTTGTTTTATTTATAGTAAAACCGCGGAATATTCATGCAACATTTTAGTAAAATCATTTTATTTTTTGTTAGAACAAGTTGTAAATGAATAATGAAATGTCAAACCATTAATAATTTAATTTTTCGTTTCTGACAACATTTTCTTTGCGAATAGAACGGAACCGGAGGCGCCCCTTCTTTTTAAGTCTCGTTTAGTTCTCTCGTCTCGGTATGCGTGAAAATTTTGCTTTCAATAATACCCGTGAACTGGGTTGCCAATATCGGCAATGCCAAAATCCGCCCGTCGGGGGATTGTCGGCGTTTACGCCGTGAATCGTGTGCAGCGATGCAAACAAAATCGGTTTGAACCGCCGTAATTAATTGGCCGATAGGTCGAGGCCGTACGCCCCAGCCCCCACACGCCCGACCGACAACCAAATCCCCGGGGACCTGACTAATAACCCGGCCCCGAATCCGTGCCCGTAAAACAAACGAATGCCGGAGTTAATTAAATTTCTGAACTTCACGAGTGCAAATCATTAACTGGAGTGTTTCGAGAGCAAACAGGGGTTGAGAGCGGGCCCGAGGATCATCGTCCCCTTTTCCCCTTTGCGCGCGGCATCCCCTTCTCTCATATTTATTCCTATACCCCGTCCTCTCCTACACCCCGCGGTAATTTATTCGGGTTAGAGAGGAGGGGGAAACGTGGGGTTCGCACCCCAAAAAATTTAAAACGTCGGGGCCACCATTGGTAATGTAACGTCGGCAAAACAAGTATGAGCCTGTGTGGCAAATTGTTTTTTCACTCGGTTCTTCTGATCGGCGTGCCCGAGAAGTCTGTGTTTATCGAAATAAATTTCGATTAATCGAGTTCGGTACCGATTTCCCTTAGCGCACAGCTCGATGGCGATTCAAGTTTGCACAAACGTGCGGGTACTTTGAGCTAAGGTCCGAGGCACCGGAGGCATCGGTCTCGAATTTTGTCTGACCGTCAATACAATTGACAGTTGACTCTTAAGGATAATTAATACCCTCAGCTTTATTTCTATCTCTGAAATATCTTCAACGTATGTGTAAATAAATTATTTCCTCATCGGTCAAGTTAATGGCGGGGAGAGTATGAAATAGACTACCTTAAAGGAGGGAAAATACCCAGGGAAATAGTTTAGAGAGGAAACTATGAACTTAGCAGTTTTTAATGTGCTCTATATTGCTACAATGGGATACCCATTTATATAAATAGAGGTCTTTTGGTGTCGTGCTAAGCAATTTCGAATAATATCGAACCAATTAATAATTGTGTTTTTCTTGTCGATCAAATACTTACAGAGTCAGCGTTTAGAAATAAAACGGTGCGTTGGTAGTTTGCTGAAATGGGAGACAGTAAAACTGCAACGGTAGGGAGATTTGAAGTGAATAAAAATTGGGACGCGATCCAATAATATCAGATAGATCATTTTGTTGGGACAAGATGAAATAGTGAATGGGTTGATAATAATAAAATAATAGTAAAGAATAATTAAATTGGGTATTGGAAGAGAAAGCACGAGAAGTTCAAGTAGAACAGTTTAAGCGTTTATAACTCCTGACATCGAAAGTTGAAGTTTAACTTCGGTGGCTCTTCCAGAAAAAAATAACAATTATAAACTTTCCATTGATTAGGAAAATTACCGTCCTTTATCTAGCTTAGGGAAAGCGTTGAAATCATATGAAAAACTGGGACATTGTATGAATTTAATTTAAACGGGAACCAATGGTCTTACGTGATTATAATGTAAGGTGTAGCAATATATAATAAGTAATTTATCACATCGAACCATTAACGCCACAATTCTGTAGTCGGAGGTAATTTAAAAGTAGTACGCACTATATTTTGCTTTCGTTCGAGGAGCTTCTAATTACACAGTTTTTATGTCGTATTTGAAATTATGAGTAGAGAATTACCCTGTCCTATACTCAAGTATACTGTAATTTCTGAATTTATAATATAAAGAATCCGCGCGAATATAGAAAGCGTCCTTGTTTCTAGCAAAACATAAACGACGCGTTCTTCATGCAGTGGCATACTCGAATTTGTTTCTTTACCTCCGCCATTGGGCATCTGAATTTGGCGTCATAACAATTAACCAAGGAGCGAAAATTAAATTTTAACATTCAGAAGAAACCGTCCACCGATATATTTTTGTGCGTATAAATACTTAAATTTGGGTAAAAGAAATAATGAAAAAAACTCTTGTAATAATGTTCAGCATGTTCCGATTGGGACCCAACAAGGAACATCTTAATACGGGTAACGGGTTTTGCCGAAATGGGGAAGCAAACTTTTTCCGAAAGATCGCTAATATATTGTAAATTTGGAATAGTTTCGTGAACAAAAATCTGATACTGTGGTGGAGGTTAAACTCCCAAGTGTAACTTTAGCTCAATATAACCGCAATGGCGAAAAACCGTTACTGATCCAAAGCTAAATTCAAAGCTGAACTCGGCAGATTTATTATTAATGCTTATGACTTTTGTCGCTTCTAATTATTATTGATATCATTAATAAATTTAATATGTTCGGGAAAAAAATGTTAACCAACTTTCTGTATTTCTATCGTACTACCTGGCTAAAGGATTTTCATTATCAGCGAGTATTTCTTGCAATGCCCAGGACTATATAACGAATTTCCGCGAACGACGAAAGAAATCCTATAAAAACAAAATTTATTCTGCATGATAATGAATAAGAAAGTTTTGGTATTTCTTACTTTTCTGTATAAATATTGAAGAGAACGTTATTTTACAAACATTTATATTGTCGCGAGTAATATATGGTATGCTGATCTAAATTATTTGCGTGGGATAGAATTTCATTTGCAATTACAAACGTAACAACCATTCATGAACACTTTATAGTTAGGACTTTCACAGTGTTAGTTTCACTGTAAATATGGCGTCGCGGAGGCAATTAGAATTATAAACCAAATAAGAAGAAGTCTTGAATAAAAATTTTGTAATTTTACGATTGATTGTCAGCTACACGATCAGAGCCTAACAAAGTAACAAATTGCCCAGCAGGAATTTTGATTTTCCTATATATTAAATGAGCGATTGTAAATATTGTGATAGATGTTTTTTGTTGTGTTTCTGCTACCAGTTTCGGTTTACCGTTCTAGTTTATGCCCCTTAGCGTTGGCAGATTTGATGGTTGACACCGCGAGGGATTGGCACACGATGATGTAACAGGTACGTGTCCATTTCGGATCGACTCTTATCGGCAATTGAGTACGATAAAGACATGTGTCCATTAGACACCATTTTTATTTATAATCTTTCACATGTATACATCGGCGAATAAACTCACTCAAAAGAATTTATATTCTTTCATTTTGAAGGTTAATATTGTGTCAACATTTTCAGATAAGATGCGTTAATACATGTTGACATAAAGCGTTTCATTATGAAATAAACCATTACAAAGATACTTCTTGTTTTGTTTACTTTTTAATATAATTATTCTCCCAATACTAGGGTTTGTGTGTGTGTGTGTGTGTGTGTGTGTCTATGTAATTGTTAAAGTGTAATGCGTTTTTTATATATTACTTGTAAAACATTAGGACACTTATGACA
This sequence comes from Lethocerus indicus, assembly GCA_019843655.1. Taxonomy (NCBI): domain Eukaryota; kingdom Metazoa; phylum Arthropoda; class Insecta; order Hemiptera; family Belostomatidae; genus Lethocerus; species Lethocerus indicus. The sequence continues at coordinate 33,275,586 of JACDQD010000001.1, forward strand.
GTGCTAACATCTAGCTGTCCATTGTTCTTAGCTGTAGGGTTTTAATTAAAAAAATTAAATATTTTTGACGCCTATAATATTGTATATGAGACGGGAATATGATTTAATTTATTGCGCGTCTCAATACGTTCAGTAAAAAAACACTATATTATATTATATTGTGGTCTCCAATGATCATTGGAGCTGATTTAGTGAGCGACAAACAAAGAATTCGCTCAGGACAGTTGGAAATTAGAATACAGTGTTTCCGTTTTGGCTTGGGTCTCGTTATCTAACGATTTTAAGACGTTTCTTTAGTCTACATGTAGACAATTTCTTTTGAAATGTTCTGCATTCATAAATGGCTGAAACACTACTAATCCTCAGTAACTGTCTGAATCTAATCTGAATTTATTTGAAAATCAATTTCTAATTAGAATATGGAGTACCGAGATGGGGATCGGGTATCATAAATTACAGTATAATCTATATCAAAAAATGTTCTCGCCACCGTTAAATTGTAATACATCGGTTAGGAATACTTCGTTCGCAAGCTGAGTGTCAGAACAGTCCTAAAGAATGTCGCTATCCCGCTGGATTAAGGCGATGAAAAAAAACAAGGAAGACAGAAAATCGCACGCATCATGATTCCTTAACCTGCGGTTGTATTTTATTTCATTAAAATATAAAGGAGGAAAAAGAAAATCGGTCGATAATGTGTATTCGTTGTTTATGGCCGATGGTACATTCTCCCTTTTTCCGTTAGCGCCCCGGGTTAGGTTCGCGTCGGTTAATAATCCCAGAATAAAATCTGGAAGATAAGCCGAATATTTTCCTCCGGGGGGGGGCTTGGAAATACTTTAATTCGAGGGGTGGCGGGCGCTTAAGAATCGACGAATAGACTCCCCGGGATTTAAACGGCCCCAAAGAGGGGAAGGGGGAAGCTTTTATAAAGGGGGAAGGGAGAGCAGTTTGGGGGATCATAGGGGGAATAATTCCCAGTGGGTGTGGCCGGCTACAAAATGGCAGAGGTGGGCCGTACCGCCTTCCCATTGGCCGGCCCCCAGTCCCACCACTCCCAGTTCTATAGGTCAGTCCTTATCGGGGTCCAGCTCCCCGCCGGTACAAACAAGTCCGCCGACCGGGAATCGAACCTATCCTCCGTCGGGTTAATCTCAGATACTTCACTCGTCGCGTTTCACGATGCGGCCCCAGTCACCTTACCCGTCAAGACGCACCGAATGCGCCCAACTGTTCGGTTTTAAGTATTTGTTTGTCATCGAAACATAAACAATTACAAACAACAATTATAGACCAAATTTCTTCAACTGGCCCACTATGCCTCCAACGAAATTCTACTGTCAATATCATCAAATACATTGGTTAGTAATACTGTCAACAGCTGAGCTACACTGCTAAAGAATATCAGTCATCGCTAGTACATCGCTAGATTTACGCAATGAAAAAACAACATCGAAACAACAATTAAAGAGAAAATTTCTTCAACTAACCAACAATGCTTCAATGTACCCGATAATACTACACCTTCACTTTTCTAGAGTAGGTCCTATAGAAAGTTGGGGCAACACTTTCGAGGCTATGTCAATTTTCGGTGACTTTGGGGATTAAAACAATTAGATAAATCGGAAATTCAACACAGAAGATCGAAACGAAGCATTTACCGTTAAATTTAGAAACTGGAATTTCCGTACTAGTCGAAGCGTGAAAATGGATTATTTCCTTATATTATCCTCGTCGCCGCATGCAGGCTCTCTTAACTAATTACACTAAACAATACTTCCAACCGGACAGGGACGCGTTCGCCTCAAAACCTCACTTCTTTCGGTATCATTGGTTCAAATTAATATTTCTTACATTTAAACAAGGCTCTAATTTGTATGGATGATCTCTAAACATTGGTTATAATTTCTCGGAGAAAATCGTCCCAGGCATTTATCGATTTCCCCCTACCATATATAACTGGCGATGTAGTTATCTATTGATTGTACGTTTCGAGTTATTAAATAATGGCTGAAACATTTAATTAAACTCGACTAATTAATCTGATAAAAAAGCGAACAGAACGCACGTAATGACAGGGATATATGGCGATTAATTACAACCTGATTATTCTTTTAATTGTAACAAATGCACTTTCATAATGAGCGGCCGGGAAATATTGAAGTATAAGACAGTAATAGTAAAACCGCGAAAAATAAAATACGCATTTTTCTCTTTGGAATTTCGGACAGAGTTTATTAATATTTGGGCGACCGCGGAAAGGTGGGGGGAAATGATTTTTAGCCGTCTTGAAAACGTCGTCGTTAGATTCATGTTTGACAACCGTCGATTAAGATCAGGAGATAGATTCATTGCGGCCATTGCCGGAGAGCCTGTAGCGGGACACATGTTCACCATGCTCCTTGTCGATCACCATGCTGGGTATTAGCTCTCTTTACAAGGGGCATACATTTATTCTCGGATTTAACGCGGATTCGTGTAACACTTGGTGAATTTGAGCCCGGCAATGTAATTTATAGTGACTGATAATAACTGAAATTGAAAGTAACAGTTACAGTCTCGTATCATTCAGCCGATTTGGTGATTGATATTGCTTTCGATATTATGAGACATCTACTGATCTTTCAATATGGTAGGATCTATATGTAAAATGTTAGCTGTTCCAAGGCAGCCTTTTTTATTATCCACGGCGACACCTTCTTTTCGTCCTCAGTAGTCAATTGCGCATGTCGGTTGCCGACGAAGCGTCCCGTGATTGCCTTATTTTGAGATTATACACGGGTTCATGTTTTTTCCTTTTTTATATTATAGCTCTTTGAACAACTATCAGAGGCAAAGACGCATTGTACTGACGGGACGCCACTGAAGGTGGCGAGAAAACGAAACTCGTCGCGAACGTGACCGAATCAGCGAGTTTAAACGGAAAATCGCAAAATTTCGGTATAGGTAATATTGATTCTAAACTGAGGCAATAATAACGATAGTTTCAGAACACTTAACGGACACCTAGAAACCCCGTTATATTTATTATTCAACACATAGTTAAATACGGAGTCTTTTTCTCGAGGCAAGAGCGATTCGACTTGTCGTCGGTGTTCCAGAGCAAAAACCAAATCGCATTTTTCCTGAACGGTTACGGATTGATCGGTGTCCGGTTTTTGTTCCGGGATTCTCCCCGAATATTGGAAAAACAGGATATACAATTTTTATCGAAATTTGGGGAATAATTTTTTAGTCCGCCACACTGAAATTTTCCCTTCATTTATTACCTACCTCTTGGTTTCGGAACCTTGGTTATTAACAGAAAAAATAAGAACAAACATGGATAATTAAATTATGATTAATTCGGTAATTAAGTCACACTTAATGCTCGCGATATATAAAATGACGGAGAAACGCCTGGAACTGCCAGACGCTCGAAAAGAATAACTTTCCAAAACCATGAGATTTGCCAAAAATACTGCAAGCATATTATTTATTGATTCGTATTATCGGATAGTAATCTGAAATTAATGAGCGAAATTACAATTTAACATTAAGAGATAAATAAATGTTATCCATTCAGTTTTTCGTTTAAACAAAATGAAACAACTTGTATTGAACAAAATTAGTTGAATATTTTTCATCTTGTTTTAAAGGAGCAATTCGAATATTACGATATAATTTGTATTCAACAATGATTCTCGAATTTTATGGAATAATTTATTGAGTAATAATTTAATTGTTTTATTAAAAAGAAGCTCCTGAAGACGCTCCATAGAAACGCTAATCTTGTTATCGCGTACAGGTGTGATTATTACTGATCCAATATAAATTATATATTACACGAATTTAACCGAGGCATATTATTAAATTTATTTTGCAGACAGCAAGTCTACAAAAATTTGGCCGCTTGTAAAACCGGTTGGCAAGAGCTGACGTTCTGTAGTTTTGTGAAGACAGAGCATGTTAATTACCACGATTTGTTCAAACTATATCTGATATGTTAACGTTATCTGTACCATTATATATGACATTATCTGTTCTTGTCGTTTTTTAAAAGATCCATCTTGGCTATACTATATTTTGAGTCTATTGGTAACAAAATTTTAATCCCATATTTCAATCGTTGACTATACCCAAAAATTCTGTTTTAATTTTAGGTGCAAACTTATTGGACTTCAATCAATCAAAACTCAACTTTATTCCCTTCATTTATAATATATTGTTGGAATGGTTCAGGATGTGGTAAAAAAGGCATATTATCCACATCCAAAGGATTGTACAGTCAAATGTAAATTATTCTGTACAATATTCAGTTTCACAAGTCTTCCATAAGTTGTTAAAATTTCAGGGGCAACCAGAAGGATATAGCACTTAACAAAAAAAAATCTCATTTATTTTTCCAAAACAATTAATTGCTTGTATTTAACAATAATTTAAAAAAAGTAAGAAGATTTAAACGACAGAGTGCGAGAATGGCTATTATCAAACCACTACTACAATTGAATTTTCGATTAGGTCTATCCTATTTTATAATACATCGATATTGACAGCATATTTAATATAGTAATCAAACCTAAGAAATTGATATTTTAATTACTGTTTGGCGTACACAACAGCATAATAATATTTATAGTGTATAAATAGACGAGCGAAACATAAATACTATGTCCTACATTAATATAAATATATTAATGAACCAAAGATCATTCCAGATGCTTTTCTAGCATGCATCATTCCATAAATTAACAAAATAAACGAAATGTTTTTATCGAGGAGATAGTTATATGTCTTGCACGACTGTATTTAATATTTTTCCAACACTTCTACCGCTCAAAAATCGCAAATACTATTTCCGGTAGCGGGCCGAAAACATTTTTTGGTTATCGAATTAAAAAACAAAGAAGATAAACGGGAAAAACAGTAATTCGTACGGAATATTCAAACATGCCGGGACATTAACATAAAACAGGTGTAAAAATGTAAACATGCCATTCTCAATATAATATAGTAAGGTACTGATAATAAGGAACTGTAAATCGCGATAAAATAGTGAGTGGAAACTGAAAATATATACATATATATTTCCTAACCGACTCGAGTTATTACACGTATCCTAGCGATAAAATATGTTTCAAATGATTCTATCGCTTCCGTAGGTTTATTGACGCGTACAATTTGTTCACCTTACGCAGTCGTAAAAGTACCACCACTGGGTGATTTCCTTTATCTTGCCAGCCACGTAAACATAAAACTCACTACATGAATGCACCTATAACTGTAACAGTTGATTGTACAAGGAGAAATAATAGAGGAACAATTTTTTCACTGCTACAGACATTGAGAAACGTGGGGATTCAAACCCAAGCTACCGCCTCACCATTATTTTACCGTACATATTGACCGAGCGATATTGCAGTAAACCAGTCGCGGTAGATGAGACTGCCCTTTCCGGAGTCAAGGGAATAGACTCTCTGGAGTGAAGATAATTTAGAGGATAATCGGGTGTTGAAGCGATGGGCCGGTGACAAATTTGGGTTTACCTGAGGTGGCCCTTAGGAGGGCCCCATTCATAGATCACTGTCCTGTTATCGGGAGCGGACATCTACTAGGGCCAGAAGCCAGACGCCCGGGGCCCGTTTGCCCCCTCCTCCCTCGGGCCGGCTCAATGGGAGAGGAAGACGTCTCCAGCCTCCGCCGGCGCCCTCTCGTTAACGGCACCGTTATAATTCAATCTGCCCTCGCATAATTTCGATCCCTCGCCCTCTACCTCCATAAGGCGGCCCCTTTAATCCTCCGCCCCGTGGGGGAGGGGGAATTTCAATTCCCGACCGGGAAATGGGACTTTAAGGTCTACGACAATGAACCTATAATGAACCCGATTTCATTGTCACTATACCTTCAGGTTTCGCCAGGCGTTCTTCAGGTCAAAACGTTCGCACGCGCCCACCGGAAGAGTCGAATGAAAGTGTCCTTGGGGGAGATTCGCGAGGAGAAACAGACGACAAGAATCAGCCCGCGATGAAGAACAACCAGTACAGTATTTAAGTACAGAATTTAAGGCAGTGTTGAGAGCAAAAACATTCGCAAATGCCACCCCATAAATGATAATGAACTAAAAAAAACTTTCATTTTTTTCGTATTTCGCCACTAGTAGCTAGCTTAATGGGCAGCCAACGTTTGTAAGTAAATGATGCAATAATCAATAAATTATTCCTTTTTTTATTCTACAAGAAATTCTATTTAAACAAACGCATTATGAACATAAATATTTAAATACATCAGAATATACAATAATATATAATGCTATATACAGTAGCAGCAGTGGCTATGGCAAAAAGCCCTTGCCATACCGTTGAGAACAACGAAACCGTTGTTGCTCATTGCGCAAACTAAGTGACTTGAAGGTTATTCGTAATTTCGCTGTTTAATGGGCATTAAAGTCCCAGTAATTCTTACTAACCTAAAGGTACTGGCTATGGAGTTGGGCCGGCGGAGAATATAATCTTGTACTTGTTGTCTACAGAATTCGGCTCTGAATTTCAGCGACTTTCCTTCATACTTACAACATTAAAGTAATACTAAGTAGACCGAGTTTAAAATCACATGTTCTGTTCCAGAATTCCAGATTTTATGTTCTAAAATTACTGAAGATAATAAGTATTTGTCATAATAATAAAACAGGAATATTAATTGTCGGAAGGAAAACATAAGATATTAACATAAAATATCGAGAAATATTATTCTTTCTATTATTGAACTGATGCGAACGTGTTTAACACGATTAAATTTTACTTTACACGTTCTTTCGGTCTATTCCGATTTTGTTAAATTAAGTGATAAAACTTGGGATTCCCTTAAGGACTAATCCGTTAGTGAATGTCTGAAAATAATATGTTTTGAAAAAATTGGAGGAACGTTTCCTCAGTTGCTCCTAGCGCTTGTTTTTCTTTAAGCCGCCTATTCGCTTGGATAAAAGTCATTTATTTAGAGACATAAAAATTTCCAGAAAACAACAGTTCCGAATGCCCCGAACGTATATCGAGCCCCGAATAACCCGGGGCGATAAACAGGTGTCGTTAATGCGGCAATGTCGGCGGACTTAATTGAGACTGTAGTAAATCTCTTATAGGGGATTGATCTCACTGAAGACGGCATTGTTTCCCCCGGGACCCGCTAAACTATTTACGACGAATAATCGCGCCCGGCTCGGAGAACGCATAAAAAACATTTTATTGGGACGGGAGTCGGTATCGCCTTAAATTGTATAATAGCCATATTTAATGGGGTTTTATCACCGGCCGTTATTCCAGATTTACGAGGGGGGGTAAATGTTTTCAATCGTCCCCGCCGCCGATGCCCAATTACCTGTTGGATATCGGACAAACAAATCGGTAAGAACAGAAATGCTACTGACTTTGTACAATTCTACCAAATTTAAGATTTTTTACAACCTAATATTTAAACAAATCCCGCGGGCTATATGAATAAAGCTACGTACTTTAGATTTGTACCTAATCCTCATTACAGGGGGTTTCCCTATTTAAAACTTCGAGTGCCAGATTATTATTTTCGTGAATTGGGCCTATTATAGATTTTGATAATTAAAACAAATGGTGATATACACTTTCTTATCTTTAGAGATCAGTAACAGAGGTTGTTGAATCCTAGACGTTATTTTACAGAAGTTAAAGAAAAATTGTTACTATTTTTGGAAATGATCCCTGCTACTATAGAGAGTTTGAATATATATGTATATGTATATTTACGAACTAAGATTCCTTTGGCGCATTGACGCCGGCATTAACGACCGAATTGAACGACGATTTAAGGGGTTTCAGAATATTAAAATTCTGTAAATTTTTGTTTGTTATATTAAATACTTTGGATTTTTAATTGACTATAAAACATCTATCTTTATACTGGGAATCCGGCAGCCCACCGGATTAATTATTCGGGTAAATTAGCCCGGGTTTTATTCAATATTTTTGTCTCTGCCGATTCAAATCTGAAGAAGTCCTTCCCTAATCGGATTCCCTGGAAGGATTAATTCGGCTATGAATTACCTGCGATCTTTAATATTTTCAAGGTCTGCCACAAAGACAACAAAGGAGTTTTATTCTCTAAAATTACTTCATATTTACCGTTGATAATATCTAATTCTATTGTACTCCGATTTTCTTTGGGTTAACTCCCGGTATTAAATTCTTCAATTTGTTTCACTAATCCCCGTGAAGTTTAGATCGGTATCTAATGGTCTATAGACCGATAGACTATAGTTTGGAGTTTCGCTGAAAGGCGGGGAATCCGGAAAGTGATTATTGCTCGGATCGGTTTGATTAATTCCTCCGGTAAATTAACTCTTGGGTTAATTCAGATAGTCCGACGAGAAAAATACATACGGAGTAACGTAAACTCGAAAAATTGCATTCGATAAGTAGAATCGAGATGGAGTAATAATTATCTGAATCGTGGATAGTAAAGGACTGAGTTATTTTTCAGAAGAAAATTTTAGAACAAATTTACCCCCCTCCCGTGTAAGCATTCGCCGCAAATAATTCAACTTGTGCCAAACATGACTCCCGAAAAAGTCTTCCAACATTTCATTTTTACGATGAGCGGTCATTTGTGTGGGACATTTTAATTTAACCCAGAAATCCTCAGCGAACCTTTTATTTAAAGTCTTAAATAAAACTTTATCAGGTGTATCATTTTTTTTAAGAAGGGCTTTGGGTCCATTTACTTCGCGAAAGGTTCTATATCAGCTCAAGCAATAAGTAAGGTACGGACACAACACATTCGGTCTGCTGTCCAAAAAACGTAGGCTCGGAGCCAAGATATTTTCAGCGCGAATTAATAAATGTAACTGGGACGTCGCGAAAATAAATTATTCAACAATATTCTCGTTTCATCCCGCTTATTTTAATCCTCAGTACCATACCGGTAATACGATAGGGCAATTGGGGGCTGGAAAAGTCGTGTCAGCTCTGGAATCTCTGGCGTGAAGACGTACCCAGTCTATCTTAGGGCCAACAACGAGTCAGAAAATCGTTTATGCGAAACTCTCGACGGGCGCCCAAATAGCTGTATTACAGGTCGGAGACCTTAACAGGTATTTGGATTATTCGAAAAAATCATTTCCAGCGATAATCCAGGGGAAACAGCATAAGACTAAGAAGGAGTGAATTGAAAGTTCGGGCGGATATAATGTCCCCAAACATTTATCTCGACTTCCATCGTCCCCAAGTTAATGGCCCCCGAGATGTCGTTTTTCGCGACATATGTGCAGTGAGCTCTCTACTCCTGGTGTGTAACGGGAGTAAGTCCGAGGAGAGTGTTTGGTGTTAGGGGAGGGAGGAGTGAGAGAGGCGCCTGGCTCCTTTCAGACTTGACAGAGGGATAGCTCGAACCCGCCCTAATGCCCCCGGCCCTACCAAAAAAACATCAAACTCCCCTCAAGCCAGTGTTTGTCGCAAATTTCTAACCGAATCTCAAAATCTCCAGAATCGTCCGCTACACGTCCATTTAAAAAGGTGTTTGTGAGGCTCCGCGGTGGTTCGGAACATCGCAGCTAATATTTGACCGAAGGATTCCGCGGCTGGGACTTGAATTATCACTAACTTACGGTGTATTACTGCGGGAAGAACATCGGTCGGCCAGGGGTCGACCCCGTGCTAATCCGGGATTGACCACCAATGAGAGTCCTAAACCTCGGAAGCAGACAATATCCAGAGGAAAACGGCAAAAACCCTTCCACTGAAACTCGCTCGGGTGGTTTCCGAAAACGAGAAGCAGACCCTGGACTAGCAGGGGGACGACATGAAAATGTTAATATTTATATGCATATAAATAATAATGTATTCTCATATACCTCAGACATTCCAGCTGGAATCTCAGGTGGAAACTAATAAGAACTTAGATATCAGTCTATCGGGCAAGTTATTCCTAATATCATAATAGAGAGATTTCAATCAGCATCGTCAGCTCGAGGCGTTTCATTTTCGTAAGATTCATTACAGTTTGTTGCTGTAAGACAGTAATTATTACAATCGCGTGATGACTTCACTATCTAAAAATGTATTTAGAAAATCAATTTTTCGGCCCGGTTCTACTGGAATTAAGGCCGCCGTTCGGTAGCCTGCCCGCGGACATATGAATATCGTCCGATCGTTTCCAGGCTCCGAATTCAGTTTTGGGAGTAGTACGAGGAGGAGGAGGAGGAGGAGGAGGAGGAGGAGGAGGAGTAGGAGGAGGAGGAGGAGGAGGAGGAGGAGGAGGAGGAGGAGGAGGAGGAGGAGGAGGAGGAGGAGGAGGAGGAGGAGGAGGAGGAGGAGGTGGAGGAGGTGGAGGAGGTGGAGGAGGTGGAGGAGGTGGAGGAGGTGGAGGAGGTGGAGGAGGTGGAGGAGGAGGAGGAATGAAAAGCGTTGACGGGGCAGAGTCCACTTAAACGGCGGCAACACTAATTAGGGTCCAGGCTGCGGGGAGATAAAGCGGCGCCGGCCTAAACCCGTCCCCCGGAGCCCAGTACCGGACCCCCTTCCCCCCGGTTCTTCTTTAGATATTTAGGCCCTCCACCGAATTTCCCCGGGCCCGAAGCGCTTCCCCGGCCCCTACGATCCTGCCTCGGGAATAACAAAATTAAAATAAGCACTCGAATGTCCTTATCATCTGAACTCAGCACTACATTAACCCATGAACTGGCTAACCGGCGGGCGCAAAATCATCGTCGTCACGATTCTCGTTTAGACGCGCGTACAGGTAACGGTAAACCCATGACATTATACTGACGGAATTAACCAATAGCGATCATTTATTTTTAACATTTATTAAATTAGTCTCGGTTAGCCCCTATTTGTACATAACTATTACTGTCTATTTACATAAGAGAAATCAGAACTAGAAAACTGCGGAACTTAACCTGTTTAAGTCGAACCGCTCTCATTATACGTGGTGCCTTATATCTGGATGCAGTTGTCTAGGAACGGATCTCCGAAAAAAAATCTTCGGATTAATCTATTTTCTTTGTCGTTTTGTGATAATAGTGTACCATGTACGAAAGTCAATGAAAATAGGTAGCCGAAGGAGGAATTATTCAGAATATACTCTTTTTCTATACTGGTTTTGTACCGGTTTCAGTAGCCTGTCGGTTGTCTGAGGGGGGCATCCTACGTTACTAGAGTCCAAATCTGGCAACCGAAGATGTCGGCACGACTGGGGACAGGACGGACGATTTAAAAAAAGAATTACCTCGAATGTATCAGCGAATTAAAAAACGGCTCTTCCAGTGTTTAGAGACGATACGTTTCGTGTATAATGGCCGGATTTTCTACTCGGGGGAAATATTTGGGCGGGAGAATATTGTCGCCTACCTGGCGCTGTCCCCCGAACGACCTTCCCCGGCAAAACTTACCCGCGAGGGATCGCTCCACAACCCCGATTTCCCTCAGAAATACCCGGCCGAACATAAATGCGGCTATATATTAACCCAGCCGGCGCCCCACTCGCTATTTATAGGACGGGCCCGACGGATTTTCACGAGACTTGCCCTTTCGCGCGCCCCGAACCCTCCTCTTACACTCTTCCTTAACCCGTTTACGCCCGAATTTCGACCAATTTTTTTCCTACTCTTCCCCGATTCCGGCTCCATTCGCGATTTAAAATTGGCCCTCGAACAACGTTCGGGCCGCCCCGCAGCTCTACCCGATCTAAAATCGTCTACAATCTAAACTTTATTTCGACATCGTTCCATTTTGTCGCCGCTCAAATGCCGAGAAGTACCATTTTTGGATGTTATATTTCGCGTTAAATGTATAATTGAACTCTTTTGTGCGCCCCCTCAGTCGTAAAATAGGGATTTAATTGATAAAAATAGTTATTGTTCCTACTGTATAGAACAGGTATTCGAAACAATCGATAAAGTTCGCTCAATGCTACTGGCGACGGTGAGAATCCATCCCGGCTTGAGACCGGACACGGGTGATATTTTAAGCCCTCGTGAACGGAATACCTTAAATCATTTCCATTCGGGTGGAACGCGCACTTCTTTGGGAAATCGAGGAGCCGAAGTGAAGGAGATTTATGAAGCCCTATGATACGCAGTATTTAGAACCATTCACGGGCCATAAATTAACTGGAGGTCAAAATATCTTCGTAATAAGGGGCTTTCCCGCTCCGCCCACCGACGTCTGGCCCAATTGGTGACCTAGCCCGTCATTTGGGACTTGGGATACGCCTTGTTATAAAAACACATTTCTTCTTTGCGATGAATTTTGAAATAGTCAAAAAAAATCATTCATCTTATGAAATTCGGCGGACGTAAATATATTCAACGTGTCCTAAGAAATCGATATGCCCGGAAAAGTTGTTACATTACAAGCCGTCGTTTCTCTATTCGACCGTATTCCAGACTCGTCTATTTGGTGTTTATGCACGATCGGTTTTGGCTTCTCGCCAGCGTCAGAAATATAGTTAGGTACTTCCGCACTGGCCACTGATAAAGAGTTTTGTGGACGCTGAATCTAGTCTAACTTAAGACAAAATTGTCGGGAGATACAAAACTGATCAAGTCTAGAATACAGTCAAATTTCACTACGCCTCAAAACCAAGGGCAAAGTTAATTAGTATTGTTAAAAATTCGTTTGATGAAAAACAAAACTTTCGAAAAAAATTTGTACGTTGTGCATTTCCTTTCATGTTGTCTATATTGTACCAATTTTATCCAACACAGAGGAAATTGGTTTGTACATGTTATTTTAAAAAATCGTGAAACAATCTTGCATAAGGGGGCTGTCAAATATAATGAAAGCCTAAGACGGAGTAAGTGAAAAGGGGGCGTAGCTCAAAATGTACCCACTGCCTAGAAAATTGGGTCTGAGAATTATAGATAATGGTATTCTTGAGTGTTTCAAACCCGTACGCTGTTATGTATGGTGTAAGGTATATTTTATTTCTGAAATATTAAATATAATGCAAATTATGCGAACTATAATGTTGTAGGGAATACGAAAAACTGTCTGTATATTCTGGGCCTATCAAAATTTATTCAACACGCTTCTGTACTGATTTTTTTCTATTTAATGTTAGTCTAATACATCGGCATATTTCGGACGCTATTTAATTGAATAGTGTACGAAACGTGTTCGAGCGAAACGAAACAGTGTTCGTAAACGAAAGAACCAAGTTCATGGGATTCAGCCGCCAACGCTATCGTTAACTCCGCAAAAAATTCCTTTTTTTCTTTTGTAATTTTCAAATTCAAACATTTCACACTTAGTTGCATCCATTAGGCGTGGAGCTACGAATTCTAAGAATCAAGCATAAACTTCACATCAGACTGAAAGACCCCCTTATTCAACAAAAAAGACACGAGTTCCGCTTACTAAGGAAACTCGGATTACTAATGTTATATTCGCCGCGCTATTCATTTCATCTAATTTCCACCACAACGCTCTTGCACTAACAAGGCGAGGATTTTTTTTTATTAAACTGGAAATGTACTGACTACGTTGCCTGTAAAGGCCGATCGGGACAAAACACAATGAAATATAATTCTGAACTGTTTAAATCCTTTGAATTCTTTTTTTTTACATTATCAACTATGTTTTTGTTATATGGAAAATTTTACAAACCTACTGCATAATACTCATTAATACGACGGTTGTAAGGAATCCTAAACATTGGGTAGCAATAAGGATTGCAGTCAAATAAATTGTTTTGCAAATGAATGTAACCCCGAAATAAGTGAATGAAGTTGTTTAAAAATACTATAAGTTTTAACTGTTTATTAGGAGGAAAGCGCTGTAGGCGGCCCTAGCAGCTGGCACCTAGCGCCGCTTTTTACAGTGCCCATCCCGGCGCCCCTCCATTAGCGGCCATTCTCTTCTCGACACCTCCCTATCTCTCAGGCTATCTCTTACTTTTCGGGCGCTCCTAGATCATTTATTTCCGACAATAGACTCCCTTTAATTTCGATAAAATTCAATTATAAACAATATTTTCGACTCAATTGTCGGACCGTACCAACTATTTTTATTCTTACAATTTCCCGCTGTTTGGGCATTGAGTAACTTGAGGATTGAGTATATACCTTTAACGCTTAATTATACATGCGAAACTGTAATAATTCTTTGGCCAACATTTCTCGCTCCTAAATTGTAATTAAAATTCGCAACATTAATATTGGTGGATAAATTTCAGAAGGCGCTATCGTGGCGGGCTTAAACAATTCGTGTCTCGCCCGATACGCCCCGTATTCATTTTACAGCGCCTGCAGTCGGTGCGGACTCTGAAAATTAGTCTCTGAATTGTTGTTCTGTGCTAATCATTTAACGATTATCCGCTGCTTATTTCCGCTGTGTATAAAATCAAACTGTCTATTTAATATCAATAAACACAGCTAGCTCCGTTAGCTACGATTCCACACGAATTTACTATCCAAATAATCGCACTAAAATCTCATCCTAATCATGAATACGGAAGTCGAATTGTCCTTAGATTCAGACCTCTATACTGAAAAATGATGTTCAACTGATGAATCTAGTCAATTAAACATAACAAGGGCAAAGAAGTGCCTGTCGTACGCGTCTGTTATTGTAATTTCTTTTTTAATATATTACATTTTAATTTTCTGGGAAATAAGTCAAAATCTAAACGTTAACAGTATAGGAAATCGTTGATTTGTGCGATTTTAATCAAAGCACAACTAATTATTGATACAATTCCATGTGCGGTACATGTGAAGTATCCATTACACAATCGCTAGCACTGACGATGAGTCTAGCTCTCAAGGATCTACCGCACAAATCGAAGATTACCCATTTTTTTAGTGGAGAATGTGCGGAAATATGTTGGGAAATCTGTGAATTTGGAATGTGAAATTTTTGGTGGTGGGGGCTATGAATGGGGCGATGACCGTTGTCCTCTGGCCAGGGTCTGATACCTGGACACCACCGACGGTACCCTAGAAAAAAAACAGTGGGGGGGGGAGGGTTTTGTCCACCCGTCTAGACGGGTACAATTGGATTGTTGGGGGTGGCGCCACCCACGCTACTGATCTAATTACACCGAACTGAGGGCTACTTTCTAAATTGTCTCTGCCCGTCCAAAACACCCCCTCACCTCGAACGGGGTGAAATGTATATGGGCAAGCCCTATACACATGCAAACTGCTTCCCTCGGGCGCTGACCGATTCATAGCAAAATGAACACTTTCAATTTCAGCTTAGGACTTCCCAGGCAGTATTACTTCACCCAGGGTTGTTTACATTAATCGAAACAGCAACCAATTGAGCACTGCCACGTATATTGAATTATTTTTCTTTTTAAAATTGTACCTTTCCGGAATCATTGGTTGTTCCATATATACAAAAAAATATTTTAATCCCGATTTCTTATTTATAATTAAAGTTGTTGTATAATTAAAATTTATTTTGAAATGCAGTATTTGCATCACCCTGAATCTACAGATCTAGAAGATTGGGCAAATGGATTTTAAGCCGCCTTGCAATTGGTACAGAGGAGTCGGATTCGACGAGCAAATAACGACGAAAATAAAACATTAGGAACCTACTTGTCCGACTGTCGGTACGTTGAGGTCACAGTGAACGGTGTGTTTAGAAACGACGGGGTGCAATGAGGATAGGAATTATATGTCCAGATCTGGAAACGAAACGCCGACCTACGTAGCCGAAACTACCCCGTATATTGCAGTATATGCCTACTTTTATTTTATATCTAAACGTGTAGCGGTGGGATTGTAGCATAATACAGGATACCTTCGACTGCTCGCCAAAACTGAAAGGCCGTGTGAGGGACAAAAGATTAATAAATAAATTTAAATGGACTACTAAAGTTTCCGGGTTGACGTTAACTACTAAAATTTCAGGATTACAATTGTTTTTTGACAGTGTACAATTTAAAATGCGCCATTTTAATAGGCTGGTGAAGTTGAAATGGATATACTCGATCGAGTTCAGTAACCAGAATGCGGTAAAGTGCAGCGGCGATATTCGGCTTTCCGCCAGCGTAAGTTCCCAAACTTGAACCGAAACAAGGTTGAGCGCCATTGCTCCGTGAAATAATTAATGAGTGGACCCCGCCTCTTGCCTTAGCGATGGCGATAGGCCGAAACCCTTCTACGGCCGGGGGTGTGCCTTCCAGCCTTCCCATTGGTCTCGGACTACGGCCGGGCCGTGCCTTCTTCGGACGGGAAATTAACCAGTTTTTTTCACCAGGTGTTGCTCCGGTGGCAGTTAGCTCGAAATTCGCGGGGGACGGTTAGCTGTGGTGGACACCTGCTTCCCAGCTCTGAGGACACTCCCCACTTGGACTGTGAACATATCGCGGCCGGGACAGCAGTTTTAAAAAAGCCGGTTTAATCTGATTACAAAACAAAGCGGCACGATTGTTGATTCCAGATAGCCGTACGATGTCCAAATTACTTTACCAACATTCACTGACAGACTGACGTGGGTGATAAAAATCTGTACGGATTTTTTTCTTCACCCTCAGCAGACTTAAATATCCCAGAAATATATTTGAAACTCCCGATATCCCAAACGTTCCCGGGAATATTATAATATTGCATAAATTATATCAATCACGTTATATGAATATAAATACATGTCAGTATTAACGCTGATTTTTCCTCATAAATTAGCATAATTGTATGCAACATTATTCACTTTTTTAATTTTTTTATAGATTTAATTTTGTTGTAGATGTATATTTTGGTATATTACGATACCAAACATAAATACGAAACAATGAATAATGAAAAATGTAGGAACGCAATATTTTAGATTACGACCAATAATGTTGACGGTCATTCTACCCATATGTAGAGATAATTTTTACACAAAACGTACCCATATCAGGGCTTCCTACCGCACCACAGGTCGGCCTTTAAAAATGTTGAAGAGTAGGAGGGGGGTGGGTATAGAGGTACTCCTTTTCAAACCGGGGAATCGGCCTAAACTTGAATGAATTTTCCGGTCGAAAGAAGAAAAAAAATCGGGTCCGTATTAATTGACCGAAAGGGAAGGCATTGATTCCGGCCGTGGGGGCGCCAGGTACATACCTGTGGGTGGTGTGAGGAGGGGTGGAGGGGGGTGCCGTAGTGTCGCCGGCCGGGTCGTATAACAGGAGTGAGGCTTTACCAGCGGGACCCTCTGAAAGGCGGACTTTTCCAGGTAGGCTCATGGCGCGACAAGACGACGACGCAGCCTCGCAACACGGACAATGGAAGGTACATTGAAAGAAGGCAATGGCCGACGCTAGCGTACAATGATAATATAATAATCCCGTCTTGAATTTTCGGTTAAATATATAATCCATTTCGCCGTCAGAATAGTGCCATTGAATTAAAAATAAATCCGGGACTAGTGTTTGATTATCACTTATTCCATGCCGCGATTTTCGGTAGCATTGATGTAATTTATGTCACAAAAAATTCGTGGGAATACACTTGCACTTGTCTAAATGTTTAGTTGTTTATTTATCCAAATATAAATTTCACGCTGATTAAACACGCAAACATCTTTATAAACTGTTATAAAGTGTTCTAATTTTTAATTATTTAAATACCCGGGACTTGAAGTCTGGGTCCTTCTTTCTGAAAAGGTGCAACATACTCGATCTCGGCCACTGACAAACGAAAGCCCCAACATTTTTAATTAATTAAATTATCCGAATATAAATTTAATGTTGTTTAATACATTCTTTAATTTCTTCTGTTCTAGATAAGTGTAACGTAAGGGTAAAAATAACCATTACAATAGTCAAATTAATGATATCCAGCGATGTACAGCGTATCCGCTTAGACAATTAAACATGACAAGGATATACCCGTCGTACGCGTCCGTTCCCCAGTCATTTCGACGGTTAGACCGGCCGTAAATTGGTCCGTTTCAATTATAAATTACCTCTGGTAAAAAAGGTAAAATATCAGATGAAAGCGTCAGACAAACAGACAAGGGGTAACAACCAACTAATAACTCGAGCCGGGGACAGGTGGTCGCGGTTTTATTGCCTCGTTTACACGGAGGAAATGTAGTTAGTCGTAAAGTGCTTCATGTTTGTTTTTTGTTTTTTTTGGTGGGCCGATTCATTCGAAAATCCGTGAGTTTCTGTTACGGGGTAGCGGATAAACTAGAATAAAAGTAATGTAGAGCCAATTGGCGGTCTAGCCGTCCGTTCGAATCAGGTCCTTTTAATCAAGTTACATTTACGAACGAATAATAATTTTCGTCTTGAACAGAACTCTTCATTGTGCCATCTGCAATTCTAGCCAAGGAAGAATTCATTAGTCTAAATTTTAAATGAATTAGACTAAAACGTCGTTTTCAGTCTTCCGAGTTTCAACATATTATATTAAGCAAATTTTATAATATCCTTTTATAAATAATAATAAATTTAGATGACCAGTTCAACAATACTAGTAGTTACAAACAGAGCTGTATTTATAACTTATGAGGTTTTTATTACTTTACTACTTATTACGATTTGAGGTTAAGTTTTAATTTGAACTTAGTGAAACTTCGGTTCAACGCCGCTCAATGTCAGCGCTATTCATGCCATTAGGTCATTGTCAAAAGCAGTAGAATAAAGTAAACTTCGAAAGATTAAAAAAAGTTTCGAAAGTTTAATGATTTTAATCCATTGTCTTGTCAATTTTCATATACCAGTATATATGTACATATCGTTCTTATTATTTTATATTTTCATACGCCTAACCGCTCATAAGTTAGACCGGTTTTGACTTTTCGGTAGGGTTTAATACATGCTTGCTATCAGGGTGTCTAGTAAGAGTGCTGCTTACAGGATTTTTTCTGTTTACGAAATTGCATAACGATATAAACCGTTTCTATATAGCCAATCAAAATACCCATATTTAAGAAAATATTAATTAACGTTTCGTTTGGCTGCATAACCCAGACCCCGTTATCTATTAATAATAATTGTGAGTTCCGGTATCTATTTTCATGGATTATAATTAAATTTCTTGTCGGCACTTATATATCGCAAGTTAAAACGACCTTCCGTTTCTTGATTTCAAATTTCAGATTTAGCGGCTATTTCCTCGCACTGTATTTTTCCTATATCTCCTGACTGAATAAAAAATCGCGTCGAATATATTCGTCGCTGGAAATATATGGGACGTCGGCTCCGGCGGCTTCACCGGGCCCGGCATTAATAACCTTTTTTTATATTCCTTTCACCGTTTTTCTTTCTTACGTTTTTTTGTTTAAATCCGACACAAAAATTCGGTTTTTTGGTAAGCGGTCCGGTTAGGCGGGCGGGGTGGCGGTGTCCCCCTCCACCCGCCCATAAGCGATAAAGAAGCTTACATATGGGGCTCTCGAGGAGTAAGCAGATAAAAGGGCCACTTAGCGGTGGAATCTATCGTCGCTTGTACAAAAAATAAAAAAGAAAGAAAAAGAAGGGGCGCCGCCTCACCACGGCCCTCGGTCCTCATCCTCACTCCCCACCCGCGCGATGTTCGGCTAACGCAGTTCACCGATTCATTAATCAGTTCACCGGTCGGTTCGTCAATAAACCGGACGCAAAATTGTTTACGCCAAAGACCACAAAGAGAGTATTCCCTTCGTAACTAACAACCGGAGGATAACAGACCCGGCCGATATGATCGTGCCCAATAAACTGACTTTCATAATCGGACGGTTATCATCATTTACATTCTATGATTTCACGTATTCAGGCTCGAGCCGTGCGACACCGAATTAAATACACCGGGGTCAAACAAGTCTCGAAAACTGTAAAAATATCACCCGCCCGATATAGTAGACCCGTCGACCTTTCTCCGGAACCGTCACGCGATGGAACTCGCGTACGCTAATTAGTCCCTGAACCGGATTTTTTTAAAACTCATGGTACATTTTTGACCATTGTGACCACGGTACCATTGTGAGAATGTTTATGGTGCATTTTGGAACTCGACCTGTGACGACGCCTAGCCAACGAGTTAAGAGAAACAAGAGTCAGATACACGCTCGACGGTCCGCCAGGGTTTGGAATCGTTCGTAATTCTGTGTAGATTCGACGATCTGGTTAGCATGCGAGAACGTAGATAGGTTTTGTTTGGTCCGGGACGAGGGACATAAGAATTAATATCGACGGAGGGTTCTCCGCCAAATTTCCTGACTGAGCGAATGATGAAAAACGTGCAGTTTTCGAACGGGGTTCATTTGGGGACGAATCTGAAAAGTAGGGACGGGCCCCCACAGGGACTGATCACGCGACAACAATCGCTCCGATTTGTTTCCGCCCGGGGGACGCCGATTAGACTCGTGGGGGGTGGCGCTCCCCCGCTCTCTGAATCTTCTCAAGCGTCGCGGCAACATCCATTTCAATCATCCTGTTCATCCGTTCGCCGGATTCAAAGAATAGACATTTTATTTAAACGGGGGTAGACGGGGGCGCGTTCAACGCCCGATTTTAGGTAGTAGAAATATTAGCATTAAACCTGTAATAAGATGAAACACGAACGAAAAACTAAAACTTTTTTTAAAAACGAAGAATAGAAAAATATGTAAGAAATGTTTTATGAAGGACGGGCCTATTAACAAATAGATGGACCCTGCGATTCCCGTAGCACATAATGGCTAACCCTAATTGCGCCCTTAAATAAAAATAAAGAGAAAAAATGTAATTCCAGAATGCCTTCCCGCTCGGCGCCTTTAAACCACTCAATTTCGTCTTATCGCCCGCTCGTTTTCGAAAGCCAAACCGGCCGCGAGACAATTTTCCCCGTGGTCTATAATTTGGATCGCGAAGTCGGCCGGTAGACGCTTAATCGGTGGCAGTCCCGCTATCGGCATTGGCGGTGGAAGGTCATTCGGGCCCGTACGCGTGTACCTGGGGCTCATTTTCACCATCCCCGCGATTAACACGGGCTCGTTAGCGGCCACCAGTTTTCTTGTCTACATAACGGCCTACAAATTGGAATATATTTCGCCTCATTCCCTTTTTAACCGTGCAATTATTATTACTTCGCCCGTCCTGCCCACGATAGACAGAAAACCCCGTTATCGGGCGTTTAATACCATAAATTAAGCCGAGTTTGACAGCCGCGAAATATTCCGATAACTCCTCGAAATAGCCGGTTTTGAAGTATTTATACCTCGGACCGACAGAACGTTCGGATCAAAGTCCAAAGCGCATTTTCCGAAGGATTGGCAATTAATTCAACTTCAGACGTTTTCATTATTTTATCTTAATCAATAATTATTTATTTGCATATACAAAGGTGAAATTCTGCGCATCTCCAACGAGTGAGAAAATACAACCTCGAATCTTTACTGAGATATATCGCCGATATTTATAACCATCGCGGACCTCTTCTAGTCTTTTAAAGATTTCTTTATTACGGAAATAACATAAAAACATAAATAAAATTCATGCGGTGCATTACAAATTATCTGCGTCCAAACCAAAGGCTCGGGAACGCCAAAGACACTGGGCCGAGGAAAACCATACTCGCTTGTCGTGAAAAACGAATACGGGATATAAATAAATGCACGCTAAATGGCGTTTATCGCCGATTTTGTGGAATCTCGCGGCATGTTGCGGTCGCTACATATTTCTTATGAGAGTTTGTTGTAGCCAACAAAATTAAAACAATATGAAATATATTATAAGAATATTAAGTTACAACCAGTAGATAGGGGAATAAACAAAGACTTTGGCAAGGCAAAAGAACGTAGGCTCAAGTGTGCAGACGTTCAAAACCCGACGTTGCTCAATAAGACCCTCGATGCTTCGTCCGCTGCAATTCTCAAATACAATCCCTAAAAAATATATAAACAATAAAATAAATATGAGGGCGCTAGTTCGCGGATTTTCGACTATCGCGGCAAAACAGGCCGCAACAAGGCGGATGTTGGGCTCCGGAACCAAACACGGGCGACGGATCTAATTTTTGTATCAGTCTTGAGTATCTCCCGACTTCCGGCCATCGTACAGGAAACCGTCGTACCCGTCGGACTGGAAGAGAAGCTAAGTGGGACGGCTGACGCCGGCGCCTACTATAAATCCTGAGGACGTCCACACTGTCTCAAAGCATCCTCTCCCCACCCACCACCCGACCCGCCAACGTCCCAAAAACATTGTACGTTTTACCTTTTCATTCGCCCCTCTCTCCTCTCTCCAAACTCCCCCATTATCCTCCCACTTCTTATTATGTGCCGGCCCCTCCGCTTTTAAGTAACGATTAACACCTAATAAATAACCAAAAGGCCACTGCTACACCAACTTTTCTAAGGATCCCAAACTTTTTTTATCACTTACGATCGCTGTGTACTGCACTTACATGCGTCTATGAACT
The DNA here is from genome assembly GCA_019843655.1 of Lethocerus indicus. Classification (NCBI taxonomy): domain Eukaryota; kingdom Metazoa; phylum Arthropoda; class Insecta; order Hemiptera; family Belostomatidae; genus Lethocerus; species Lethocerus indicus. The sequence continues at coordinate 33,297,910 of JACDQD010000001.1, forward strand.
GTTAAAACCATTCTTGTTTTCTCCAATGATATTGGAAAGAAGGACGTCACTAATTAATTATAGTTTCGCGCACTCTAACAGCAGAGACACTATGGTGCACTCCAAGCCTTCACACGACCCTTAGAACAAAGCAAATTTGCAAATTGCAAAAAAAAAAGGTTTCCATAACATTATATACATTTATTTATTTATATATTTATGTATGTGAGTGTGTATCGCCCGACTTTATACTATGATTCGGTGGCTATAATTTCGAATGAAATTTGAAACTAAAAAGAAAATTCTATCCTCCATCGGTTGTTTCAAATTGGACTGCTGTAAACCGGGCGTTGGGAATTTAAAAATCGGCTAAGGACAATGAAGTTGTACAGGTTTTTATCTCTGAGAATGTTTATCTCTGACTGTAAAAAAATGAGAATACAGATGGACGCGCTGAGATAACCAGCCATACCATATTTTTCATCGGTTATCGTACTATTTATTATTAATTTTGAATTAAACGCGATTTTCTTTTTTTTCCTAAGCGGAACTGGTTTTTCGAGCGAATGAATAAAATTACAAAATAAATATTTATACTCTCTTAGGATAATCAACTTAAAATCTCCCTGGTATAATTCGGAAGTAAAAATAAGATTTTTATTTATGCCTGATCGTGTTCTTAAATTATATAAATGAAATTCTCAATAAAAGTGTAAAATACCTTATACATGTATGCGGTACGAAAATAGTAAATACTGCGTAAACAAAAAATTATGAAAAAAAAAGTTCAACATGAAATCGGATTTGTTTTAGCTAAACTGCCGATATACTGTTAGGGGAATTTGTTACCAATTGGGTATTAGACGTTCAAATAAAATATGCAGTTTAATTGTCACGCGTCAATTTTATGTCTTTTTCAATCAAATGTTTACCTTTCTTAAAACGAAATCGACCTTTTTTAGTGGGATGGGGGTTATTTGGAAAGGACTAGCCGAATACAACCGGAGAAAGGTAGCACTTTCACCCGTTCGGGGAGCAGACCGCTTGTGTCGGTTACACCTACTCGGTCCCAAACAGTGAATACCTATTCAGTTTAAAAATGAACCGTGAAATCAAGAAAATATGATATGTATGCTTCATATTTATATATGTGTGACATGTCCAGCATCTCTGATTTGCATCGCGCGTTCCCCGAATCCGTTTATTTTCTGTCAGTTAATTTATGCTGCCAACTTAAACATTGGATCCGTTAATAAATTACTACGTACTCATGATTTAATTGGTATTTTGGGTCCTATCTAATTTTGTATGGTATCAGGAAATAAGAATGCCGTCGACTTCTCCTTTTCCCGTCCGTTTTATAACAAAAAATAAGAAAAAAAAAGAATATGTAAATAAAAACAAATAAACACACACAACACACACACACACACACACATATATATATATATATATATATATATATATATATATATATATATATATATATATATATATTCATCGCGGTGGTCAGCAGGAAACCTGCGCAAGAGGTATAAATTCTCGATACTGAACGCCTACTACTGACAGTGGCAAAACCGGTCGCCTGCCCCACTATACAAAAGACTGATCATCCAGGAATATTTTCTGAAACCGCTTTAAAAATCTTCAATTTATTGTTAGCACAAATTATCCCTTATATGCGCGTACATTCAATTAAGACGCGCGCAATTAAAGACGAGTTGTTCGAATTAAGCCGAAAACATTAGACTTAATTGATATTAAAATGTATTAAAGTTAATGCTAAATTTATTAATAGAATAAAGTTTAGCTTTGAAATAGCAGTTAAGCTTTGAAATAATAGAGAAGGAATATTATTCTTGGACCCTTCAGAAGAAGAACCGGCCTCGGGATTCCAAGCCATGTAAGTGAACGGGTAATAAATGAGTTGGCGCCAGCAGATTCACAGCCGCCGCGAACAACCGCCCCCCCCCTCCGCTTCACCGTACTGTCGCGCGTTAACTTTTATTGCTTTTTATTTGTTTATCGATGTTATATCCGGAGTGGAATTCCTCAGGCCCCACAGTGTTTTTGGGGTTCGAAAAAGAAATAAATAAACGAAAAACACCGATGCTTCGGCCTTATAAAAGTATTATTTCATAGTCGCCGAAATCGTCTCCGGGGAAGAGCGGACAGAAAATTCAACAGTTTCCCGAACACAAAAGTGATCAACAACGTAAATACATGCACAATATTGACGTTTTAAAATTTACCATTTCAGCCCAAATTTTTCGAGTAAGAATTACTGTATCTGTCACATTTCCGGTGAGGCGCTCGGTGTACGTACGAAATAATTGCTAAATATTATTATTTCTTACTTACACCGGTAAATGTCGACATTCGGCTTGCAAAGACTTGAATGTACAAATATTTTTATTGCGTTAAGACAAAAATGGAACTTTTCAATACGTGATATATATATATATATATATATATATATATATATATATATATATATGGGTTATTCATCGCGCCATTTTACAATGCGTCCATCCAACTTGAATCGTTGGGAACACGGTCAATCGTTTGCAACCAATCGTAGAAGAATGAAGTTAATCCTCGAGAAGGGGACTCACGGGTGATCAATTATTATGCGTGTTATTTACAATATATTGTTATTGGGAGAAGCGACGGACCCAGGTAACTACGAGACCTCGGAGCGCTATATCCCAGGGCGGAAGTAAACACTCTTAGCCCAGTCTTAAGTGCGGGGTTATTTGAGCGGTCGACACGAGGGTCGAGGAGGCGGCGAGAAACCAAAGGATCCCGCCTCCTCCTCCTCCACCTCCTCCGCAGTATAATTAATTGAATTCAGCCCCTGTTACTTCCAAAGTAACTGGGGTCCAGATTTCCTGGGGCCGACAACCTCCTCCCACCTGGGAGCTAGGCTCCTTTTTTATGTTCCCCCGGCGGTCACATACGTTGATAACCGACTATTTGTTATTGAATAACCAGACCTGAAGTTTGGGGGGGGGCAATGTAGGTCGGTCTCGATCGCCGACAGAAAGATATTACTGATATAATAAAGTCTATTGACATTTTTGCCCGTTAATTTCATTTACAATTAACACGTACAATAAAACCTCGACGTTCCCGACTTTGTAGCCTTTTTATCGCTCTCCCGTACACAGTTTTTTGCAATGAAAGTCTACCGTAATTGGGGCCATTGCTGCAAGCGATCATTCAGATTTATTTATGATCAGCCGATACGCTCGGAAGTGGATTTTTTTATTTGTTTAATGCAAAAGAACGAATCCTTGTGGCCACAAAAATTGAAGAAAAGTATAAATATAATAATAATATAAATATAAAGATTTGTGTAACATAATAAAGAAATATACGAAGCTAAAGTACCTAATTTTTATTTTTTGAAACTCCTCTTCCCCCATTAGGTCATTGGCGTTCGCGAAGTTTCCCAGATCCCGTACCGCCACGACAGGTCTCAATGTATCTATGTCGGACATCCAATTGAGAATAGGAAAAATCACTTCTTCAAAAAAATATAGAACGTTTCCATGATAGGAAACACAATACATAATATTTACAGCGTTTCACAATTTCGTTGTTTTGCCCCGTAATATTTAATTCGAGTTGAATTGATGCATATTAAATATGAAAATATATTGGAAAAACACTATCCAACACTGAGATATTCATATCCAATGGGAGTTGAACTACTATGTTAGACCCGGCCTATTAGTTGCCCCTAAAGCCAGACAAATTTCGGCCACTCGCCAGCATATATTTTGTATATTTCCTTGATAGGCTCAAAAAAAAATTGTGATCACCAAACCATTATCTCGAACAATTTAGTATTAATACCGGACGCACCTGTTTTGTATAAATATAATACATGATCCGAAACACTAATTTCAGTTTTATATTTTTAAAGTCCCGGAACGCCAGTTACGATTAAACATTAACGGTTCGTGGCCCTGTAAAACTAAACTAATTTAAAGACGATGGCAAATTTACGTCGCGCAAAGCGAAATGCCGATTGTGGGCGAAACTTACAAATCCGATTTCTGCAAGTGGCAGAAACTAACTTATCCCAAATAAGTTTCAGTGGGACGGATTCGCATGCGATAATACGAGTTATAGTTTATAAATTCAACTGAATTCTACTATTAACCTGCTTGTGTCTCCTCACAATAATCTCCCCGAGTTTGAGTTCCACGGCCCTTGTAAGGGGAGCCGGTTTAAGGCATTAAGGGAGCTGAGTGGGGGCGCCATTCAGCTTAAATATAGAAGTGGGCAAATCCCTACAATTTGACTAATTAATCCGCGACTAATTAAAGGGATTTATTAGCGGAAGACGGTTCCGATCCTCTTGTCACCTTACCAGAAGCTCATTTCGCTAGCAGCTTTGTTTGACGATACCGTGGAATTACTGTATGCTGTACGGGGGAGGTGAAATACAGTATACATCTTCGGGGGATTGTTTAAAATTAAAATTTATATAACTTAAAATTATTTAACATTATTTGTAATAAAAAGTAAAATAATCTCAATAACATAATAGGTCTTTTTGTCACGCTAATGAAACCGACAGACCGAAACGGGTCTAGCTTGTCGAGACAGAAAATCGGATGAACGTATTAGTGAAAAAAGGTTTCGGTATTGTTTCATATATATTGAATTTTATTTTGGTCACTCTTATTCTGAATAAAATAAAAACTCGAACGTGTTTAACGCGATATTTCCACAGATTCGACGAATTGTTGATTCCCAAATTGGCTATCAATAAAATTTTGATTAATAAACCTTCAGTAATGAATTAACACTCAGACTTTAACGCAGTAGGCGGCCAAAGACGCGTATTAATTGTAAAATTAAAATAAAAGTTCTATGAAATATTCGCCAATATTACGATGATATTGTTCTCAACTTTTACAATCAATTTTACTAGTTCTAATTGATCTATCAAAAGTACAACTCATCGTGTATGGAGATATCCTAGTAGATTTCTAACGAGTTCTAACTTCATAAGGTTCTCTCGTTTCCGGTCCGGACTGGATGAACCTCAAATTCCGGCCACTTAATTCAAAAAAATAATTCATAGATGAAGTCATTGGAAAATAGGAGTTGCAATTAGGATCCGGTATAGCTTAGTGTTAAAGCGGAGCGGCGTAAACACACTCCAGTAGATCCGGTACTGATCAATTACAAACAAAATCCGAAAGACCTAAATTATTGGTGTTTATCGACTACAATTTTGTTTATCGTTTAATTTTATCTATTTATTTATACTTCAATAATTCCAAACTTCGTCATCACACTTCATGACTATCGGGAATTAGCACTGTCTATTTTCGATTCTAATAAAAATTACGAGTATTCAAAATATTGAATGATTTAATCAAAAGTACCATTGTATTATTAGACGTATGCAAATTAAAGGACTAATGTTTTACTGTAATTATCTGAATCCTCGAATTATTTATTTTAGTTTCGTCTTAACTAAGGGAGATTTCAATAGCTGGAGTTCTACTTCTTCCAATAATTCTAATAACCGAGTATCATTTTAATTTAAGCTCTAATTTTGAAATTTCTAAGAACTTATTCTTAACAGTTTCTTCCCTTCAACATTAACTCAACTATTGTAGCGCAGCAGTAACTGTTAAGTTTTACTCAGGTGATTACAAGCATTAGTGGCCCGGCTTATGCACGGCTTATAGTTTTAGCCCAGTGTTATAAACTCCTCTTCTCTCCCTTTTTGCAAAGTAAGCTTTTATTGCCCAGATTTAAAACACTTGAAGGATTTTAAGTCCCGGGACATCTCAATGCAAGCCGCGTAATTCACAGAGGCAGCGTCAACTAGAGCTCGGAACTATTGTCTGAGTGGTATACAAACGATACACTGCAGTTTTTGTGGAACTTGATTCTCTGTTTTCGATCTCCGAGAAATTATAGACTGAACAAATTAATTCCCAATATTATAGATTAAAATTCGCCAACATATTTAATATTCGGTATTAAATAGGTAGTACAATAAAATAAATTACGGCACAAGAATAAACAAAAAAAATATTTAAACATCCTCAATTGTCATTTAAAAAAATTATTAAAAAAATATACTCGACCCCGTTTTGGGAAGGCGAAAGATGAACCTAATTAACTTGAAAAATAAAATAAAAATGACGGTAGAAAAATGGACAATCGGCGGGGTGTTTTATTTTTCATTCTTCTGTAACTGGCAAATGTAATAGACGCGCGGTTTCTTTTTCGGTCGTCGTCATAAACCAGGTTTAGTTTTTATTATTAATTCTGACCAATATCTATTTCAACAATTCGTAACCAGTAACGATATTTGAAGACAAATTCATGGATCAATTATCACATGGAAGACGCGATTGCCAGGGAATATTTATTACAGGAACAACTTATTGTTGTTATTATTATAACAATAATCAATATAAAATTTATTATACAATCTGGAATGTGGGGAATTAAAAAAGGTTATGGAACTCAATTCATTTCCAATTTTTTTAAATTAATGTTCATTTCGCTCAATTATTTCCACAGTACCAGAAACCCTAATACGATTGTTGTATTTAAAAACAATATATCTAATTTGAAATAATAATAATAATTTATTTCATGCAAGTAATAAGTTTAGGGCAGTGATTTCTTGAAAGGATTATGTTACTTTACATTTACCTATAATCCCTATAAGACACTGCAACAGTCAGGAAAAGTGTTCGGAAACTCCAATAAGTACAGAAGCCTGCCATTACTCAGGGTATTCGATTATTAATGAAACAATAAAAATTAAAAGAAATGTTATCAGTCATGGGCCGGGCGATTCCCTAAAAAGCAGGGAGTCGGACTATCCCTCGGCGCTTTGGTCAGCGCATCCTCGCGGCGAAAGTTAAACGTTACAAACGGGTTTTCAATTGAACAAAGAACATCCCAAACGCGTGTAATTTGTATTTTCTAAGGCTTTATAATGCGTTAGGTAAAGCGTTAGGTTGTTTCTATTATATCTGTCGGGCCGGTCCTCATTGGACGCCAATTGAGAAATCAGGGATTGGACTGGAGAAATTCTTCTAACTGAATTTTAAGGCAGACCATCTAAATAAGGCTTGCACACCTAGTACAATTAAAGGTAACAATATTTTATACCCTACTTATTCATTTATGCGAGGATACATCGCGCAACTGTCATTGTATACCAAAACGTGTTGTGGCATATTTCTACACATCGTTTGAACTGAAATATAGGTTATTTCAAAACCTAATTCTAATGTAATGATAACACTAGTTCTAGTTTGTTAATAAATTTTCTTCGTGTCAAATAAATATCGGAAATAAGATGTAAGACAAAGCCGACCGACACTATAATAAATTAACAATAAACCGAGTTAACTAAGCCTAATTTCAGCTTCCGAATTTCAGTTTATTTGTTGACCCTGGTGGGCGGCGGTTATTAGCTACGAAATAAGATGTTATAGCTTTGTTGCGTTATCTAAGCCGCGATTTAAAATAATTTGAAGCGTAGTTATTTCTATTAGCAACCACCCGAATGAAAACTTTTTTAACACTTCTAGAATCCGAAATTCGAACTGCTCGTAGAACAATCGAATGGGCCGAGCGGACTGTCCAACTGTGATTATGAAGGGCCGACTAGCAAGCCGAAATTGAAGGGGGAATACTCTTATCCTGTCACGGTCGACCGCCGTGACTATCGCTCTAACAAAGTCGCTAATTTGTGTATCGGCAAAAACGGGTGTTACTGTCGCCTGTCATCTCGGCGACCTGGTTCCGACCGATTATGAAAAATTATGCGATTACCGTCTGTCCGTGGGTACCGATCCGAATATTTTCCGGTGTTGACCCGCACGTGTTATATAAATTTGTAAGGGCTTTTCAGCCCAGTCGTAGTCTGTCGCATCGGACCCGTGGACGGACAGGCGGCGAGGCGCTAGCTTATTCGAACTGGAGACATTAAACGGAGATCGGGCCTTTACCGACGGTCGGGACCATTATTGGAAAGGTATAAACCCATTAACGATCACTTCCAAGAACGCCCGCGAAGGTTCCTACTAGGATATTTAAAAGTTTAAAATAGGCCCGAGCTAAGACAATCAAATAAGAGGTCGTTTTATTCCAGTCAAACTAATAAAAATCATAAGGCAGGTACGCCTATTAGCCGTAACAAAATATCCGTTTACAATCTAAATAAATACGCGAACTTTTGTCTAATATCCGAATCTTACACTGACCGTACCTCCGGCCAATAAAATTTAGCGCCGGAGGGCCCAAGATTATAATCCCGGATTAAGAAAAAAGTCTTCGAGCCGTCCCTATTTTAGTTTCAATCCTCGAAAATCGGCGTTTACTTATCGAAAGAAGCTCCACTCACCGAGCCGACGATAAGATTAGTCCGTGTTAATTTCAATATAGACACACACAGATAGCCGCGGCAAACCGATACCGCTCTTTTAAACTTCCGGAAAATCCGGGACCGAAAGAGGAAACACAAGTGAACGATTTTCAAATAGTACTCGTGTTTTTTTAATGACTGACGGCGCCGGGTCCCCATGTGTTTTAATCCCGGGTAGTCACCACTCGCGAGCCGGAGAATAGTTAACGCTCGATTTGCTGGTTTACTCACTGTGAGGCTGGTCACCCATGTCGTGGAGCTCGGGCTTGACTGGGGAGATGTTGAGGGCGCGGTGGTTGACGACCAGCGAGGGTACGACACGGTGATGCATGTGTGAGAGTGTGATGTCTGGCCGCGTTTGGGAGTCTCGACGGTTGGGAATAACGTTGTCACCGGCACCTCTGGGCCCGCACTACCGGGTTCGGCTCCCCGCCTCCGCCGCTGGGGCTGGCTCCCCACCACGCGGCTCGCTCCTCCCCTCGGCCCTCTGGCCCTCGCCCCTCGCTCCTACCCAGGGGGGGCGGCGGCGGCACTCTTTCGACCGCGTTAAAAACTCCGGCCTCGCTCTTCCCCGAGCCCCCGACTCGTACCCCGTCTTCTCGATGAAACCCGGACCGAGAATTCCGGAATGCATTACCGAGTCCCGCGCTTCGAGAGCCACAGACCACGCCTTCCTGCTCCCATTGGCCGGGGCCTCGCGACACCTAACATCGATCCGGCCTCCCCGCGGATTCGCTATATATCGCCCGATATATACGTCCGTTACTCTTTTTCCGTTATTCGAGCGTCCTATATCGAACGGCGTCTCTGGAGTGACGCCGCCGTACCTTAGACCGCCCGCCACCCGCTCGACACCGTACCCGTTCTCTCTTGTCGGGAAAACCCGTAATATCGTTTATTCGTGTACCGCCGCGTAGAATTAAAACTCGTATATAATTATTTTTAACTGTTTTTATTGCCGCAACTATAAAATACAGTCGGTGACTTTGATGTAAAACTAGCATTAGTAACAGACAGCATAATGTAGGAGGACCCCACTCTGGCTTTTCCCCTTTTTTTAATTTATTATCTTCCCGGTGTGTTTAAATCGCGTGGCCACTTCCTTTTCAGGCCTGTGTAAAGAAAGTTTTGGAGTAGGAAGGGATTGAACCGTATGATTAGGATGTTGTAATTCGTGAGTGGAATTTGTTTTATTTCTGTATGGCTAGGCCAGAAACAAATGGGACTTCTAGATCTGTATGTAGGGTGAGGCTGTATGTAATTGACATTTAAATATTTATTCGGATTTACAGATTACAATTAACTAGAATTTAGTACGTATAATTGTTATATTATTTCTATTGAAAGATTTATTCAACGTATTTATGAAAATAGTTTATTTTCCCTGATACGTTTATCCCCCAATAGTTTATGACCACTAGAAAGATGTTCTGTAAGTAACGGCTACTTGCTAATTTCCGATCTTTCTCGTTTAGTTTAACATTTCATTTCTGGGGCATCGCGGGCCACAAAAATTACCTAATCAGTTTGAAACACCTGCAATAAATCCTTGGTCAGTACGCGGGATTAAATTTACAACCAGTATTTGTTTAAATTTCTCGCACCATCTGTTCTGGTATGCGACAGTAGAATAAGCCACTTTAAGCGGGGTAATAAACGATGACGTTATATGATTACGATGACTTAAATACAGTACAATATGTCGATATTATTGGACTATTTGTTCCAGATTCGAATCCACGCCTATAACACAATAGATGCTTACTTCTTTGTACATAACCGCCCCAAGTTGGGTTGGAAGTTAGACAACGCGGCGATATTAACTTAGTCGGTGCCGACCACCCTCCTTTAATAAGGTTCTCCCCATAAAACCGCACTCTCTTGCTCGGCTTTCTGAAACCAAAATAGATCAAAGATCTTCAAACTGGTAAAGCCACCTCTGTCGGTTAGACGCGTGAAAACCTTTTCCATCGCTCGATATTTTTAACTCATTCTCATCATAGATCGAACCGAGGCCACTGTGTCCAAATCCAATCCCGACGATTGCAAATATTCTTAAAAAAACAAACCTAGAAAATTGCGAAAAGAATTTATTATTAACGCCAGCCTTATTCCGGTACAGGTATCGAAGAATTTGAATTAATGTTTGAGAAGGGCGTGTGTACACTGAGTACACACTCAAGAATTTGCCAAATAATTATTTCATCTTTTTGCCTATTCCCAAATTATAGTACAAAACATAATACTAAAACTTACTAATGTTCTGTCTATTAACCATTTACCGTTAAAGAATACGAATTGAATGAGATTTGAAAACCCTTGTCTTATGGAAGACATAGTTTTTTTTATTTCTGGTTACAGTTATTTTAGGAGTTATGAAATCCTAAAATTCTTTCAACTTCTTCTCTGTAAATAGTTAAACTAAATATGAACAACGTTACTTTGTACAGATGTGTTTAAAACATTGGACATTGGTTAACCGTTACGTGATAAGAAAACATTGTGGCTTAACTATCATTCTGTTCAGAGAATGAAACGGTCTCTGAAATAGAATTTGGTATTTAGGTGAATAAGATTCTTTCTACATCTAACGTAATAGAACGCAAGTTTATATTTAATGAACATATTCATAACAATAATAATAATAATAAATTTATCGTGAAATTAATGTCGACGAAGGGAAAAAATACAGGGAAAAATACAATCGAAAAATAACGATCTAAGGTGTAGATAAATTATATCATAAATTTAAAAACAAAACTCGTTGATTTTCGAATTATTCGATGTCATAAAAGCCATATACACCCTCAATTCATCGTCCGTTTCTCTTGTGCTCGGGTCCATACTTAAGTAAAAATCGCGTTTCGGTTCATAAAGCCGGCCATCTGGATAAGCGCGAGTATAATTTAAAATAAATGTTTGGCATACCATAGCCACTGTTTGTATTCTGTCTCTCTGAGGATTGGTCCTGTCGCCATCTTCAGTAGCGTCCTGTCCAAACCCTCGCTGGCCGCCTAATAGGTATCAAATTAATTAGCCAGTCAAGCATCAATACGACTTCAAACCGATTTAAAGGATTGATTCCAATAATCCTTACTCCTGATTATATATTTAGTGATGTCAATTACTAATCTACTAATTAATAATCGATGATTAATCAGTTAACGGATTTAGAATTAGTAAATTCGTGAGGCTCCTATGTGTGGCCTGCCTGCATTGTTACCAACATGCAGTAACACCGCAATAGTAACTGCTCGGAACGTAAGAAATGTTATCAAAACCGAAACATCCGAACCGCCCGTGGCGGACGGTTCAAACAAGCCATCAATAAGCAACGTATATGCGTCCTGAAGCTTAGCCTCTTGTCTTCTAGAGGAAACCCCGGACACTTGTTGAAGTCCTCTTACGCACCCAACTCCAGTAGTTCTTCAGCTTTATTCGAGATAACTAATGCTCCTGTTTGAGTCTAAATCTCCTAAACCGTCCTTTGTATTTTGTAAACACGCTTCGGTTTCGAACCAGGCTGTTTCGTCTTACAGATCAGTATGGAAGCGATAGTGGAAAGATCTGTATACATAACTGTGCGATTTCAAAATCATGCGGTTTTAGGGACTAAAAGTACAAAAGTCTGGAGACAGATCATAAAAAAGATCTTCGGAAAAGTATTCTTAATTATATATAAATGTTGACGATAAATGATTTAAAATCAAGAAATTTGGTTGCCAACTCACCCATTAAGATAAAATGCATATACAACTGATATGCGCGTGTCTCTGTGTTTTCTCACTGGGTAACTTTAGACGAGTAATAAAAGCTCGTGTGAATTTAAATGTTGACAGTAATTTGTGAGAAGTGAGCATGTTTGAAGGTGTCGATACCTGAATTTTTATTTTTGAACTTCTCCGAACGCGTCTTCTAATATCGCGCTTTGGCAAAGTCCGAAAGGCGGAAGAATTCCGACCGCATTGCTTTACCTCGGGTGAGGGCACCCCCTATTTATCTTCGACGGCGTAGAATTTCAATTTGGGACAAATACGCTCGATCCCGGACTCTATCGGTCAATTTACAATCGTTAAGTCACCGCCCGGGCAGTCGGATTCCGGGCGGACCGGTTTCGGCTTTTCGCCATATTCACGGTCCCGCTGTAGCGACAAAATTATTGTCCTTTGGGCCGGGGCCTAATTAAGTTCTGTTTTTTAACCAGTATAATTGAAGCAAAATATTATATGGGAAAGAAACCGCTGGAGCGATGGCATTATTGCCTGGAAACAAATTAAAATAGTCTGGTCTTAAAATTGGTGTTTTTAAATTAATATGCTATTTATAGTCTTCAACATTATAGTTTTCCCAAAGTCCAAACAACTCTATTATGTGTAGTTTACAAATGTGAACTAGGTAAATACTGATGACCCAAATTACGCAAAATTAACATGTTCACAAAATCTTGTAAATGAGGCTTATACATTATGAAATTGAAATATGGAATTCCGGATAAAATATTAATTGTATTTAACGTAACAAATTCAAGTAGTAACCATGTCGTAGAGTTGTTAGCATCTCGAGGCAAATACCGTTTTTATGGGATATGTTATAGAACTAATCAATCAGTTGTAAATTCTTATCTGTTTGAATATATTTTTTAAAGCGCGACGCCTAATGAATATTAATACGGCTCTTGCAATAAGTAGAAATGAAATCTGTGCGGCAAGGACGCTGAATTTGAGCGGTGGGCGTGTTCAAGGTTTCCCTTTACCTGCCGAGTTACGGCGCCGCCATATAGAGGTATATGGCTTTATCGCGTTTTTCGACACACCAAAGAGACGCCTGTCCCGATTGTCGGACGGGATGTTGTCCCTTGTTTCCTTTCCCGTTTAAAAATGTTCCGTCGTCCTAATGAACTTTGAATAATTTTGTCCCGGTAACCTGAATTCGTAAAGAAACCGTCGGGTAACTATGGTTTTATGTACACGAGTATTAAGTCTAAATGTACTTGTATTGTTCACAATATTGTTATGGTTACAATAATAAAAACCCGAGAACTTATATTTCACTCACTCCAACCACTCGTACAGAATCACTCACACACTTTTTTCCACTCTATAAAAAATAGAGTATCGTATAGGTATCGTATTCGCGATACTGGGCGCCGGTGTATTCTAGGATAGTACCACTGACGACAGTATACGACCGGTCATATACCGTCCTTAGCGCTATAACAGTGTTGGTATAGTCATTTTGACTGGCGCATTCACAGGTTTACTATTCTGTCCCAATTAGCCAACAAAGTCACACTGTACAAAGCCATATTGAAACCGACACGGAGACACGGCATAGAGCTATGGGTTCCGCCGAGACATCCGCCATCACTCGCATCCAGAGATTCCAATCGAAAATGCTTCCTTAATGCTCCACGGTATGTTTCAAATCACACGAGAAGCAAGCGACAGAATAACATTTGACAACTGTACTTATAAGGATAAAGGCTGTAGGATAAATTAAAAAAACAATTACTCCCGTACTGACTTTGGGCCGGCAAAAGATTAATAGAATCGCTATCGTATCTCCGTTCGCCCCGAATCCGTGTATAAATAAGTCCTTTTGTCCGGGGGGTGGGAATTACGGGATGAGTCTCGGCGGACAGGTAAGAGGCGGCGCCACTTTCTGACAATGGGCAGGATTAAACTTCCGTTAGTCTCCCCGATGGAAACAGGCACAAAAGGGAGAAACCAGCCGACGTCTACTGTCCCTATCCTACTACAATGCCGATTATTACGCCCCCGTCCCTTTTCCAAATACCTAAGCATACATATAAAACACGAGTATCCGTGAAAAAAAAAACTGTTTCAGTCTGCAATTTATTAATTCGTCTACGTCCCCTTCGCATGCGAACACTTTGAGGATATTCGCGCGGCTCATTAAATTAAGCTGATAAGGAATAAGATTTATGAACAAACGGAAGACGAAACGATCTTCGTTCGGACGAGCTGCGGAAGAGTTGAAGAATTTTCCATTTGTCGTTCATGGCATCTTTGGCTCACGTGTGAACGCACAAATGTTTTCCAGCATAAACCTTATTGAAAATAAAAAACTGATGAGACACTGCGGTTGTGTTTGAAATTAAAAAGAACATACTACACTCCTAACATACTGAAATATACTAAGGAAAAGCGAGTTCATTAATTGAAATCCCTACTGTATTTATGCACTACTCATTAAATTATGCTTTAAAAAAGTGAATTAAAAACAAAACTGTGGCTCTTTAAAATTATCCCGCAGAGGGTGAATTTCGCTTGCCGGCCCCTGCATGAAACTACTGATTCACAGTTCGAAAACAATGTTATCGGAGCATTTAAAATTTAAAGCGTAAGCTTAAGGGTTGGCATTTATGATGGGAGCCTGAAACAATAAGAAGTGCAGTGTAAGAAGTACAAATTGTACTTACACCTGCAGCTATCAACCATCTGTCGTTAGAATTTCATTTTTCCGAAATTCGAAATCATCTTTCTTTGGACTTATTAATTGATGAATACAATCTTTTTTAACGCTCCAGGAAACTTTAGTGGCCCAAATAACGCGGGGCTGCATTTAAAAGACGTATTGTAAGCAAATTTATTTGTGTCGAAATTCGAAGCCTGCAGATAACACGCGTCGAAACATAAATATAATAATAACATAAATAATATTTTCTTAAATAATAATAATAATATTTTTTACCGTGGATAAAAATTTGAATCGTTTCGTTTAATTTTACGCATGGCAACCGTGCATGGCAGCCGCCATTGCTTGTTGTATCTGTTGTTGAAAAGTGGCAACGAGCCAGATTTAAGTGGCTCAATTTATCTCTGCAATGGAAAGTCCGTCGGAATTTGTGCTTCCCGCGGACAGTACTTTCGTCCGTTTTATTTTCAACGGAAGGGCCACAAGCCACCTGACAGTTGGAACATTATTGTCCGACAATTTTTTTGTGAAATAAGTAAAGAATTCAAGTATAGAAGAATTGATGATATCGTAACTGTTTTCGTTGATTCGCCCCTATTCCCTAGACCTGCTCAGGCTTCTCGCCCTTTTCAGTACTATTTCTGTCAGTAGCACCTATGTCGGCCGTCGATTAAGCATTCTGTCTGCACTGTTATCATCCACTCGTTATTTCTTTACGAAAAGAAGAAGAAATTGTCGGGAGCTAAAGATAAAAACAAATAATGCAAAATTGTGTAGTAAATCATCTCGTGCCCGTATTAGCATGAGTTAAGGATGTTACGTGCATCATATTTATATCAGTGTCTTCATCGCACTGCTCGAAAATTGCTTTGTTCCGTGTTTTCAGACGAATTATTTCAGAAAATAAAATGTCTTTTACTTTTACTTCAAGCTTCTGAATAATATATTCAATTCGTTTAATTTCCAACTGATGGCTGATTTTCCTATTTCAATCAGCTTAAAAATATGTAATGAAGCAACCATTTACGGACGGCACTGTAATAGCAATATAATTGAATAATAGCTCGTGCGAGGAGCAACCCACTCTGTCGTACATCGTGCCCGTTCTGAGGTCACGAATAGGCGATTTCCCCGAGCGGGCGCGTCACAAGCGGTGTTCCAATCAGGCAGGCTTGACCAGCAGTTAAGTAAGGAAAAATATAATGAAAATTGATGCCCGCATATGAAACTGGAAACGAGGCGAAGGGGCGGACAGTCCGTCGGACCGAAGGGAAAATTGACTTTTCAATCAATTTTTTTCCAGACCGAATATTGATCTCGGCCCAAGCTTCTATAATCTAATAAACCGAATAAGCGAGCGGAGACAGCAGTATAGTAGGAGTGATGACTTTCCAAACCCTCTCCGACCTCTAAAAAAATACTTCAAATTAAAATCTTCGCCATTCGTGGGTTATATAATTTTTTCCAACTTTTATGAACAAAACTAAATTCTAAACAAAAACAAAACAAAACAATTTTCTAAACAAAAAATACTTCGTCGACCTAATACTATTAAATTTTGGACTGGAGAGAATTTATTTTCACGTTACGAGAATGGCACATTCACCCCTTTAATCTTTTAAATAAATTGTTGTTACTCCTGCCGCCCTCAATATTGTCTAGACGGTATCCGAGTCATAAAGAGTTAAAATTTGCTTAGTGTATTGTTTATTTTGATGAGAAATTTTATCGAAAAGTGGGTTGTTAGCGCCCTTGTGAGTGTCCACCACGAGAGGGCGCCACACGCCGAGAAATTCGAACATCAAGACACACAATGTTTGACCGTAGGTTTCCGCGACCACAAATGCCGGTAGGATCGCCTAAAACTGTGGGAAGAACCTCTGTTGATAGTCGGAGCCTGGTGATGGAATCGGTTAGAGAGTTCCGAGACTTCGGAAGCAGACAACACCCGAGAGGGTCCCAGAAGAAAACTGCAGAAACACTTCCAATGGACCTCGCTCGGGTCCGGGAAAAATCCCGCAGAAGATCAACCCGGCCAACCGAGTTTCTTCCCGCAGTATTAGGCGATCCTACGGGAAGCTGTAAGATATACAGTTTATAGAAATTTATATTTTGCAGGATTTTGCGAACGGCGGAGAACGGAACAAATTTTTGGCTTTTTGCCATCAGCGGTAGTAATCATCGTCCTTTAGTCAAAGTGAAAATTCACGCCTGCTAGTTGCCCTTTGTGTTACTTTATTACCCGTATTATTACTATTAATCCTATTCTCGAAATTCCCAAGCGGCCGCAAAAGGGAAACAAACGGGCAGAGAAACTAAAATTTAGGTAGTAGAGAGTATATGTGCTTATACTTGTTAGTATTCTAGTTGTGAACGTCCAATCGAAGGCAGGCTAATATTTGCTCGGTTGGGTCCCAGTCCCCTCCGAACTACGGCATTTCCCATGGGGGTTAATGTATGTTTGTACCGTGGTACTTTTGTTTTAACAGCTTCGTTGCATTACGTTGGTTATTCTGGCCATTATTAAAAGGTGGGCTTCACTCCTCACTTATATCAATATGTATAATACTGAAAAAAAAAGTATATCCTTATTAAAAACTACATCTAGTGAAGCTCTTTCTGTAATTCTAAACTATTTCTTTTTAATTTTTGTTCGTGTTTATGCGAGGGTTTTTGAGATTTTCTGTTTCCATCCCATCTATTATTTCTTCAGCTAGAGCGCGTTAGGTTTCTTGCCTTTATCGGAAGCATTCCGTCAAGTACTTGTGGAACAGTTCTGACAGGGTGCAAACGGCAATCCTAGACATTGTTCTCAATATTGACTTTCCGCAATTACGGTAATTTGAAATTCATCACTATAGTTCACTTAGGGGGTTATCAACTGACCCGCTTATTTGTCCCTAACCTTTCATTTGGTCGGTACGAGTGTAGCAACAATATAAAATTGAATATTACAACAAGAAAATATATAAATTAACCTACAAATACAAAGAAACTAGAAAAACAGACGCCAATGAAGTTGAGAAAAATAATATGGACGCGGAAAAGAAATAAACGCTGGCAATCAATAACAAACAACAAATTAGGAACAATAAAAGATAGCACCGATCAATGGATAACCCCACAAACGAAAACCAGACAAGAAGTAAATTTAAGCACACTTAGAACATGGCACACCGGAGTAACTCACGGCTACTTAATCTTAGGAGATCCAACACCAAAATGAGAGACCAAGAAATGACAATAACATATATATTCACGAATTATACAAAAGGAAAAAACTTAAAACATTTCTTAACAACGATATAGAGTCATTACATTAAATCACAACATTAAAATATAAATTGTAAGGCCTATAACTAATAACGAAACAGCGCATAACAGAGCTTGGCAGCCTACAAAATTTCAAGTTTAAGACAAACAATTGCAAAATATAGATCGATGTATTAAAAAAGGTGAATGTATTTATGCCTCCACCGGTTTCGGCCTATGGCCGTCAACAGTAATTTAGTCGGTAAAGCGAACAGTAACGGTGACTCTGTATAAATCGGCCGTAATTAAATTTGCCGTTGTTTTAACGCGCTCGGGATATTCCGCCACCGTCGGCTTTTCGTCCGGCTGAGACGGGACAGCGATAAACGAGTCACTACGAGCGCAATTATGAGTCTATTGCGTTAAACTCTGACGTCCCCCTTTAGTGAATGCAATCTTTAGTTTCGAACAGGTCTCTAAAGTTGGTATCGGGTAAAATAACGGTAGTAAAGTACTGGCGAGGGTTGACGCGTCACAGTAACTTACTGGCGAAATACTACTGTAGATTGGGAAAAGGCGATCTAACCTATGGCCAAAACAGCGACTTCAGACAAAAATTATAAGGTTAAAGGACAAAGGTTAATGCATAGTAAACAATTATTTTGGCACTCGGTTCCTTGAATATTTTTTTAATGTCGCTTATGTAGCGGAATAGGCACCTTTAATCCTTGAATATATTTGGTAATAGTAATAAGTCATTTACGATAATTAAAAAATTAAAACGATTGTCTAATTTAGAGTACCTTGGTCGGTTATGTAGTAATAACATATACCTAAGGTTAATATATATTTATTGTTTTACAGTTATTGATTATTGAAATTATTCCTGAACAATAGTAAATATTTTTATTGACTTGCAGATAATTTTTTTCCTTGAATAAAAATAATTATGTGATGCCATAATAAAATAGGCGAATAGAAATGTGTAATTTACAGTAAAGTTCTGCACTTCAGCGCATGCCCTGACAACTTGAGGCATTAAATAAAATAGGTTTGACCCCCGGCGGCTTTCAACATTTAACAATTCAACGGATTCGGTCTAATTCAAATTGCTTTTCCCAGTAACGTCGTCTTCTCTCTTGCAGTGGGAAGAAAGTCAGTAAAATATTCCTCTCCTAAATTGCGTTAGTTTCCCGGTGTCTGTATTCAGATCTCGCTTTTAAACCTAGTCTAATGAGCCATTATGAATTATTAAATCGCTTTGTTTTGTATTCTACCCTGAATCCTGAAATCGAGCTCTGTCCGAATCATCACTTTTAGTCCAAAATATATTTATCCTAATATCATGATATATAATAACGTGATAATACTCAGAACCATCGCGTACAGTAAATATTTAAAAACACTGTATTCGTCTAATTAACATTGGTGAATGTAGCAGTAGACGTTAGGTGAATTATTGTTGTCAATTTTGCTGTCTTAGGTTCTAAGAATTATACTTAAAGAGTTTTAAGCGTACTTATATACGCCATTGTTTTCCAGCCGTTCCCAGCAGGACTTCCGGCAGGCGAGTGAGTGCAGTCGTCAGGTGTACTTCTTGTCAAGTTAGAAACAATTCAACTAACAAGTATGTTAAGCACGTTAAAATCAAATTGCAGTAAATGTTATATTTAATTTAAAAAGATAGCGCGAGATGTGATTTGTTATTCGGAATGACGTCTTGTCGGAATCAGTGGTGAAATCTAGGAAAATGGAAATTGCTTTAATGTAAATAGAATTGGTAGGGCAAATTTAATTATCCAGATCTCCTGTATTGTTCCACAATCATCATAATATTTTCAAAGTAAAATCACCCCGATTGATGATATTTCCAATCCCAGGTGTTCTCGTAAATATTTCGATCCAAACGGTTAACGCTTTTTCGAACCTCTGCAAAAGCAATCTAAGTGTTCGTAGTGTACAACGACACTCCAGTAGGAACTCAAGTGTGTTAAAATATACCGATTCATTTACCAATAAATTACTGCACCCTTGATATTCCCAGTTTCTGTTTAGGCTTCCTTAGGGTATGGTCAAGGACCTGTTCAAATAAATAATAACCTTAGATGCTCCCATATCGATATTGGCGATAAGCCGCTGTTATTATAGAGTTATAATTTTACGCGTCCTTAGCAGGCGAGATAAGGCTTAACGCATGTTAAATTTTTTATCCACAGTTTACTTGCGGGCCGAAACCGTATAGTTCGAGTCAAAAAGCTGCTCGATTATAAAAAAAAATTATAGATTTATCAGAGATGATATTACAATTTGCCTTAAATATTAACACTTCGCATACCTGTATTTAATAATAAGAAAAGAAAAGTCTTTTCGAAGTCTGTTCATTTCGAAACGCAGGATCGTTTCAAATTGCTCCTTCCGCGTTCAAAAAAAATACCCCGCATTTCGACCCGAAGACCGGAATATCATTTTTCACCGAGTGAACCTTTTTCGCTTCATTTAATATTTTATACGGTATGTATTTGTATATACGTACAAATGATCGGTTTTATTCGGGTCGCTAGACTGGAGGTCGTCGAACTACAACTGGGACGGCGATATAAAAATGACTGTACATATTGACTCAAATATAATCTTAAATTCGTATCGAACACAGCAACATTGCAAAGGCTCTGTATATCAAATCTTTGAAACTCGTTAGTATGCCTCTTGTTCCCTCTGTACGGACGCCCCATCGTGAGACGCCCCTATCTTTCAAAGCGGGCGAGCAATGAATTCGTACTGTGTAATTTAGCACTGGAAACAAGCGGGGCACCTAGCAATAGAGCATTCGCGTTGAGGGGAAGGGCTTTCGAGAAATGTAAAAACAATAGAAACCGTGAATAGGGCGGGGGTGGGGGCGCTGGGAGGAGTTGGAAACAATGGGAGAGCCAAACAAAGAAATGGAATATCGACTGTGCCTCACTCAAAAGTGGATAACTACTTCCTGAATTGGTGTCTGGTTGGTGGACGCGGACGAGTGGCTTTCATTTGTCGCTTTTCCAGCGTTTCTTAATCACGCCGTGGCTCTCACTACCACCCCCCCCCCACTCCGTCAACCACTTTACCGGCAGGAGTGTTCCATTTAGTTCGAGCATTGCCCGAACGGTCATTTGAACGGCAAATGCTGCCCCTTGAAGCGAGCCGAAGCCGAAAGCCGGTCGGGGATTGTGGATAGGGGCGCGGTCGTGCCATACCGGGATGGGCAAACTTGAAAAAATTATTTCGCTAACATAATATGCCCGAAAATGTAACAAATTTCCCCTATTACACACCGTCCTAATCCTACTATCTCCTGACATCCCAAACGTCCCTTTCATATTCCTGAAAAGGAAGTGGCTACGCGATCTGAACATACCAGAGAAATAAAAAAATAACGAATTTAAAAAAAAGAAAGAGGAAAGCCAGTAGGATTCTCCTCTCAGTGTCGCTGATTTTATTGTACAGTTGATGCAATAAAACAGTTAAAAAAATAACAGTATATGCACATAACTAACTGCACATTAGACATATTAGACGTTTGTTTTGCCCGTTCTATGTGTTCTAGCCTGAATCCTGAAATCAAGACCGGTCCAAATCGTCACTTTCAGGACAAAATATATTTGCCCCCATATAATTATAAAGTATAACAATGCATAGCGCTATTATGGTCATACATTCAGAGTCTGAAATATATTGCAATTCTATTAGCAAATAACAAATTGCAAGATCGAATGCTGTCCCATCACTTATTGGGTGAACTGATGAAACAAGCAGACGATACAAAGCATCTGAGTACTATACGCTAAGCTCAATCGCCAGGCTTGAACTTCTTTATGTACAAGGCTCGTTTCATATACAAAAAATAGAGTTTTCAGGTTAGTTTGGTAAGACACGTGGTTTCTTGACACCTACCGGTTAGTCGACGTGGACTGAAATGAATCGGCATCCGATCGTGTGGAAGAGTAACCGGTCCCATGTGGATAATGAACTGATGGTTTGGAATGAACAATTCCTCATCTATATACAATAGACGCCCTAAGCCTGAGTTGGCTTTTCCAGTTCCGCCGGAAACGGCGACTCCAGATTGAAATCCCGCTGAGTCGATTCGCCTTCTAAATATAGAAATTATGTTTTCATCTCTTTCCTGCTATCGCGGGTCCTTCTTTTATTTTTCGCCCGACGAGCCCGGTATCGGTGTTTATTTTTAATAATCCGTCATCCGGCGACAATTATTAAAATGCATCTTAAAAAGGGGGACCGCAATCTTTTCTTTTTGGAGCACTCATATCCAATTCCAATCGAATGGTCCTTCGAAACATTCTCAATGTTTCCTGGTATGTTCGTAATCACACAATTTACAACGATCCAAAGACAACAACAGTCGACGAAATCGCAGAATCCCGGTTCCTTAAGTTCCATTCCCGCCTTACATCCTAATTTGCTCGTTCAGTCACTTTCTTCTATTACCCATCCATTATAATGGCGGCATAAACGCCACTGGCCCAGAGATCTCCTTGGACTCTAGCCGAGACTGGTTAGCTCTTAAGTTCCGACCCAAAAGTGCCATCACTGGACGCTTTCTTTTATCGGGACAATGAAACTCAGGATTAAACACACCATTTTTTTTACAAATGTAAAATTTGCTTTTACGTTCTAAATACCGAAGGCCATCAAGGATTATTATCAACGTACGAGCACTTATAGCGTAGAATTTATATAACCTAAGGTGCTTTGGCGTCGCCGACAGGAAAACAACAGGGTTTCCGAGCCCGCATGTACCTGTTCAGGAAACCGGGCCAATCATGACTCTAGTTGAGGGGGAGACACCTGCCCTAGCTTGTTAGCGTGTCCTTCACCGTAAAAGGAACCGTAGTGCGTAACTACCTACCGTTACTGGCCGAGGGGGGGTATTCGCAAACTGGGGGCCCCGTAATTAAATTAAAGGCCGTAAAACCGCATCGGTTTCTAGCTGATTTTTTTCACCAAAGTGCGAGACACCCACGACGATTGGTGTGAAATAGCGGCCAAGTCGAGAGTATGTAACTCTCGAAGTATAATTACAGGATTAATGGCAAGGATTATGTAATTAATCGTAATGGCGAATTAACTACATACACGGGTATAGAAACGAGGAGACAATTTAATGGTCGTGTAGTGCCACAGGCCGTGGAGCTCAGTCGGCGAGACTTTTCCGAGCGAAGCACCCTCTTATCCCTGCCCCGCCACGTAGAGGCGTTCGCGTCGTCTATTGACAGTGGGAGGAACTTCGCGGTAGGAAAATCCTTAATCTATTTGTCCGGAGCAGTGGGGAAAAACCCCTTCTCGGAAATTCTGTACAGCGACAGTCGGCAATCAAAACTGGGAGTGGGATAAATCGGAGAAA
Organism: Lethocerus indicus; assembly: GCA_019843655.1. Taxonomy (NCBI): domain Eukaryota; kingdom Metazoa; phylum Arthropoda; class Insecta; order Hemiptera; family Belostomatidae; genus Lethocerus; species Lethocerus indicus. The sequence continues at coordinate 33,321,405 of JACDQD010000001.1, forward strand.
AATCGAAGGGTCGTGATTGCGGAAGCTCCTCGAGCGGCTTCCGGGAAGGAATAAAAAGAGGTCCTCTCGGAATTGAATAAAACTATCGAGGAACGATTAGAGGCCGCGTGGCGGCGGGACCGTAATTAATTTCCGAACGACGGGGGAAGGGGGGGACGGACTGAGGGTTTGCAATAACTCTAATAGCGGGGTGGTCCCGTGACAATGGGGCCCCACCCTCCCATTCCGTTCGAGTGGAAGCGGAGCCCTGGATTCGTACTCCCGACGCTTCGGAGCGATGAGTGCGGTACAATATCGTTTGTTCGTGGGCGTTCGGCGGTATGCGCGAAACGCTTCACCGACATTGGCGTCCGCGGGGAGGTTTACGGCGTGATTCGGAATATCCTTCCAATTTTGATTCCTTCCAGGTTTTCCCCTCTCGGTTGCAGGGGTTTACAGTGTAACCCAGCTCCTGACTACAATTTGTTACGTATATCTAGTGACACAGCTATTTGATAACAGGAATGTACTTTCGATAGTGAAACCACCCATCGATGGCACTATTGCCCTTACTAAATAGTAGTACATCCGTTTTATGGCGGCGCTCGGAATTTTCAAGAAGGTGACGCGAGGAGAGCTGTCGAATCAAAGGATGGGAGTGATGATAGTTTGGAACGAAGGATTTATACCGAGAAGTTGCCAGTTCGCGAAAGAACGGGACTTGGGAAAGGATTGTACGGTTACATACACAATGAACCGAAGTTTAACAATTTTGCGAAGGATTATAGATTGCGAGAATTGAATTTTTTAGGAGTTAGACTGCGTGGTGGATCCAACACAGAACTAACATACAAAACTATGAAGTGTGACGGTAATATTTATTATTATTTTGCATATATTAGAATTATTGAATTACCGCCTCAAATTCGCCATATCAGTTGTTACAGTTATAATAGTTGTACAGTTGTAATCGTTAGCATGTTGAAAACATTCCAGCTTTCGCTCTGTACAGCTTTCTCCTGCCGCTCTTCATTTCTTACCCGACCCGGCGGAATTAACGAAGCGAATAGGAATCCTATTATCGGAGGATGAATAGGAAAACAAAAGATTAAAAGAATCCGTCCCAGCCTCGGGCCCAGTCGGGGGAACCCCACTGCGACAATAGTGGGAGCGATCCACTCGAATTATTACCGGAGCGACTACCGAATTCGATTTACCGGCTTAACAGTAGCATATGGGAAGGGAGAGGCTTCGACCCCTAATAAATTCGGGCCTGGAATATGCAAATAGGAGCTAGGAGGAGGGGGAGAGGGGTGAAACTGCCGAATACTTAGGTTAGCTTTTATGATTTACTTTACCCCGCCGTGTACCCAATACGCAACCGCACATTTAGAGAGTTAAAGACCCTCCTATACATTAATTATACCGCTATCAATTACCTCTATATTATTATTAAGTGTAGCTACTAGCTTGCCATTTCTAACCTGTCGATTGAAGGTTTTTTTCATCTTTCAGAAAACACCCACCGTGTGATGAACAAAAGGTGGAAACTCATTTATGTATTACATATATATATATATATATATATATATATATCCTGTCAGCATTGCCATTAAACTAGTAATAAACCATAACAAATATATCTGAAACCCATCTTATAATGCTTTTGTTAATGCCGAATAAAGAATATATTTTCTAAATTAACGACGTTTGTGCCGGGCCATGATTGTTTCTAATTATAAGTCATTTCGTTAAGGATATTAGTATGGTCCCGGTTGTAATTATGGATTGAGGCAGGAGAGATCGCAGGCGGGGGAACGCAACGCCGGTGATCAACGGGAGTATGATCACTCTCTCAGTCGCTACCTTCCCATTGTTTCCTGTTTCACCCCCTTCCCACCTCCTCCCTTTACCTCTTCCGATCCTTTATTTGTCTACCTCCCCGTTTCCACCCCTCCGTATTTCTCCCCCGTCTGAGAAATCCACGGCTATTCCCACGAGGGTGGAACAATATTTTTACACAAACCAGATACCCCCATCCTTGTGATGAGAGACTTTTAGACGTTCTGAAGGCTCTGTTTTCATTCCTATGTTCATTTTTTAAAATTGTACTAAATTAACATACGCGGGTTATTTTTTTAAGGCCGCGATATTTATCCACTGGGCCATATTTCGAAAAATTATAACTACGATTTATTTTTCTTTGCCTACCTGCCCTGGATATGACATTCAAATAGAGACTCACTTCATTAAAAATTTTATATTATCCGTCTCATTTTCCTTACGTCTTTCCGTCTTATTTTTATTGGGTGGCATATAGATAAACTGGCAATTGAGAGGACCTCGCGAATCCCGGTACACTCGTTAGAAATCAGTTTAACAAATTCTTTCCTTCTAAAGTGCATTATAGAGCAACACCGCACGATACAAGTAGTTACTTATACATAACGAGACTAGCTAAAGGAATAACAGAAGGGGAATTTCGAAGTCATCAGGGATTGGGCCCCGGCATTAGATTACTGCATCTGGGGTTGAATCCAGGTCGCATTTTCCTTCACTTTAATTATCGATCGTTAAAAAAACGGCTAATGAAGTGGTACTAGAGGTTAAATAAAGGCATAGATGATTCAAACCGATTCGCTATAATTAACAATTCCTTGCCTAACCTGGTATTATTGCCTTTGCAAGAAGCCCGGAGTTTATTGTTATTCCAATCCCTTTATTGCCCAATTGCATACGCTCTATACAGCATAAACACCACTGAGCGGTCCGAGCCGGATTTGGCCAAGATCCAGCCAGGGCACAATCGACCCTCCGACAAATATATTTTACCCACAATTTACAGTCTACCGTAATCTGTATTTCATTAAATGCGTACAGTATTTTTTGAAATACTATAATATAAACCGAAGATTTAACGCCCAGATGCATAATTGCTTGTATTTGTTTCTCTCAAATTCCCATATGCCGGTATGTGTTGTACGAGTATGTATCCTGGTTCCATAGAGACAGACAACACAAGATCAATTAACGATTTTTGCTCCATGATACGTTATTTGTAGTAATAGGTATAACTATAATTATACAGGCGAAAAGTCAAAATCTCGTGATACCTATAAATAAAATTATTTATTTTGTGTAAGCTTAAAAATGTGTGGGACCTGTTTTCGTTTGTATAGTCCGTGTATCCGTTTATCATTACCGTCTGTAGTAATAATAAACACAATATAACGTACTGAGTTCGGTTACGTCCACTTTATCGTAGTAGTAATTTACATATACACAAATATATACTAGTAATATACACATACGGCTTAATATTCCGTGTTGACGTGTTGTACACCGTTGATAACACAGGATGTTTCCTGTCAAGTAGTAATTTCACAGGAACATAAATAAAGAAATGAGCACGGCGGTAGTAAACAGAAATTCTAAACAGAAATAGTTCCTTTTTTTATAACTTTTTTCTTAGACGGCAAATAAGCGGGGTGCGAAGGAAAATTATTACCGGGTATACGTCTAACGCGTCCGCGTAATTTTTATTGGCCGCCACTTGGGCGATATTCCGGTGTGAAAAAACTAGAAAATATAAAAAACTCCTCGGATCTCGGTTTATAGCTCGGGCTCCGTTGAGAACATAAAAACCCGGGGCGTTTTCACGCGCTATTCAGACGGCCGCGTTGTCACACACGGCCGCCTCCCGATGGGCTTTTTATGTCCGGCCTGGATTTCCTGCTTAAGACGTGTCCATTGTACGGATATCTTAAGAGCGCTTCGCCAATACAATTGGTTTCCTCTTTACTGGGGTGGGGATTGAGAAAAAAAGAAAGAAAAAGTAAGACTTTCCCCGCCACGCTCCGCAGATTTTATACTTTTAAATTTTTACATTTAAAAAGTGTAAATCACTAGTTATCACTGATTTAGTTATCACAATTATGTGGTAGTCACCTTGACAACCTTGATACGGTGGGTTTGATCCGAATCACGAGGACGCTTTACCTTGGAAAAGTGAAAATCTTTTATGTTCCTTAAAACTGGATTGGTTTTCGGTAATTTTAACTTCCATTGGGGAAAATTTATCGCTCTTTCAAGTAGACCGAGACCCCCACGGGGACTATTGCTTACGCACAAATATTAGCCGTGAACAGCCAGAGTGCCCGCGGAGCACATGGGTTGATTTTGCTGCGGAGTCAATGGGCCGGAGTCTAATCGCCCCATTATATTGCCCCATCCACGGTGCCCTGGGGAGGGAACTTATGTATTGTGAAAATCATCCAATCCCATGTTTTCGATCGTTTTCAGAGCTCTCCAGCACATAAGGCCTTCGTGACTATACGAAGTCTGTAATTTACCCAACTATAACACGTACTGGAATCAAAGGTTTGGAAACGGGTCGGTGAAGCTTTGCGAGGCTGTCTGCCTCCTCTGCTTATATTATGCTGCTTTGTACCGTTATTCAGTGCCAATTCCTCCCTCCCACAACTTTATTCTATATTCACCGAATCACTGACGACTTCAAAAAGGACTGTACCTAGAGGTCCAGTGGGCGCAAGTCGCCACGTCAGAGCGCTGACAGTGAATATTTGCCGATTCACCGGTTCATTTGTGGGCTTCCGACGGCCCAGATGTCGGGTGAATGCGCGCCCCACATTCGTGTCGATCTCTCTTTTTTCTTTCTCAACTATATTAATCACTTCTTCCAGTTATTTTTAAACGAAACTCCAATAAACATGTGCGCCGTTAAAAAAAGGCGCACATTATCAAAACTTATACCACATATTTCGAGAAATGGCATTAAATGTTTGTCACGCATTATTAAAACTACGTTTTTTAAAACCCAATGAATGAAGGCTTTCCTGTACACTAGTTTTCTATTTGAGGCTAATCGAATCTTTGTGGGTTCCAGATTATAGAACTGGGGCTCTAAAAACGCCCGTGCTACAATTTGACTGTAAGCGGTGTACTTAAAAATGCCCGGAAGGGTGAGAAGGGCCCTGTGGCTATTTTTTGACGGGCGTGGGCGTCAAAACAAGGGTCTCCGGGTCGGATAATGGGGCTCTCCCTCCGCCCCTTTCACTTAGCGCTAATTTCTATTTCCCTCCCCTTTTTCAGCCTCTCCGGGTCCGCGTCATAGCTACAGCGCCGTCCCTGACACGTGTCCTTTCACTGCCCAATCAAAATATAGCAGTTATTATTATTGAACATTTTCCGGCCTCCCACGTGACTGTATTAATTCAATTTTTCTGCCGGTTTATATAGAGAATGCTCTCTTTAGGAATTTCTTTAGAATCGAACCGGAGGTTCGATTTTACCACCAATGCTTTAGCACAGGGGTTAGTTGATAAAGTACGGAAACAAGTCCGCAGACAATGCATTAACTCTGTCGAAATTCTTTAGGATTTTCCGTATGGTACATTGAAAAATGTTGGGCCCAAGACCACAAAAAGACTCGAGTCTACTGGACATTTTCCTTCGTGTTCAGCTAATATTCAAATACTGAAATATGTGGGGAGCTACCAAAGATAGAATCATATTTGTTTGGTAAATTTATTGGATTCGTTACGTCCATACTACGCGCTATAAAATATATCTTTAATACTAAGAACTCTAGAAATTAAGTTTTAAAAAGGCCCGGTTTCCTGATTCCAGGCTTCTAAATAGACCAATATTCTAAACATTTGGCCCACTCCCCCACTTTAGAACCCATGACTTTCAAGCGGGTAAGCCAGACTCTCGGTCGGCAAAAAATCGAAAATACTAAACCGGCCATATCTTCTCTTCGAGGGTTTAAGGGAGGGGGTGGCGCAAAGTTATTATACCTCTTAAATAATTATGCCTTATCGTCGCTCCAGATAGACCGGAGGAGCGTGTTTATTTGTACGGCTGGGATTTGTTGACCTGTCCGTCGACCATTCCCACCCCCTGTCGGGGCGTACAGTAAAACGGGAAATGTTGAGTGTTCCAGAATTTATAGGTAAATTTAACCGTTCCCGCCTACTAGGTCCGTCCGTATCGAACTTTTAACGCCAAAACGGCCGAAGAGAACGGTGTGGATATTTTATGAGTGGGTCTGCCGGTGTTCGAAATATAATCGGTCGTCTGATTTTCGTTCGTCTCTTTCTGGGTTCTGTCAACAGTAGACAAATACTGTGGTAGACCAGCGTTAAGTGACTCCTGGTACTGCCGACAAGATTAACGGTTTATTTTCAAGAAAAATAATGAATTACGGAATCGTTCACCTCCGGTCTCCGTACACTCAGTTCTGTTTTCTAACAGTTCGGAGCTTCCATTGTGAGTGCCTACCCTAGTTTTGTGCGAATCACGCCTTATTTTTTCAATCCCTATTGTACCTCCTCGCCTCTTGTGGTAACAAATAGTTACTTACATCCGTGATTTCCCCCGTGGAAGGAACGCCAGTCATGGATCGGATGACTCAGTGCCGGAGAATACTACTAGATCTATAATTCGATATCCCACCTTTTTTTAACATGAGGAAAATGTAGCGAAGGTTGCCATTAAAGGGTTGCGGGTTTTATGAAGGGTAATGAATAGCGGTTATTTTTATTTTAATGTTAGTCGAAGATTTAAATCCAGCTACTACATTTAACGTTTTACTCCTTTAATCATATAAATTTATCAAACAATTTTCATTCTATCTCGCAGCATAATTCTAGAGTGGCTCTTTGAGTCGGGGGACGGGGGGTGGGTGGTTGCCGACCCCTGACTTAGATGATAAATATCGAAATATATCCAAATTAATAATGGTAACGAGTAATTAATCACAATATAAAAAAAAATTCCGACCTATCCGGAGTTGTAAAAAGTAATTAAAGGTTTATCGCTGAAATACTTTGGAATTATTTATGCGATATTTGAAAATCAATTCGGGCCAAGGGACGAAGGCGAAATGGCGCTTCGGGAATACAACGCAAACATGTATTAGAGGCGCATTAGGTGTATCCTCGGGGAGGCGGATTAGCTTCAACGGGGGGCGGGGGACCCTTTCTCCTGTCTTTTTTCTGCCGGTAATGGAACGGTAAGGGGCGGTAGAGGTGAATATCACCGTGATGACATCTGGGGCCGATCGGCGGGAGATTAGTCGTGCCGAGTCGGGCTACCCGGCCGGCGTATCCCGGGGACTGACACTTTTCCGGTAGTTTACTTGCCCCCACGGTATTGCCATAGAGTACACTGCTAAACCCCCACAACACCACCGCCGCCCCTCTCACGACACATTGTTACCGCAATCCGCTCCGCCATCTGTTTTTTCTTACGCTCCGACTATTATCGATTATGTACCCTCTCTCTTTATTTTTCGGGAGCCGTCCGACCCCAAAAATCGGACGGCCGGCGGGTCCTTTCATCGGAGTTTCAAATTGTCACCCTCTCCGGGGAAATGTGGAGTTTTCTGGATAGAGTTTCCCATCGAGGTGTTAGGAATACAGGCTGTATTCTGGATTTTACAATTAGCATACTGAACATTATCATTGTTATTAACGACTTATTTAGTACCACAATTGTGTAGAAAGTAACGCGAAATCATTTTCGCGAACAATTTTTGGGTTCTCTCAGTACCTTTGCTGATAAATGGAGGCACCGACATACCACTTATGAAGTACTACTTTTTAAAATTTTTATTTTAAATGGCGGCTACATTTTGTTTAATTATATTTAACGATATGTTTTGTAAAAGGATATTTGATTAAATATGAAGATTTTCTAATGTAATCGTCCTTTTTGACCGAAGCCCATCTCGTGATATTATTTATATGACCGATACGAACAATTATTGAAAGGAAATTACGGTCGGAATCGTTCAACTCTAAACTACGGGGACCAACATATTTTCGGTGTTAAACCCATCAATATTTCTGATGTAATAACAGAGTTGATATTAGAATACTCGTAGATACTCTGACAGTCTATACATCTATATAGTATCGCCATTTTAGTTGTGTTTTAGTTTAAAGAAGCGAGAAGGGGACTGATACGAGAGGCCCCACTCGACGTGATTCTATCCAGAGCCCTACGACGGACCTTCGGTTTAGCCCATCAATAAAGAGTTTCTATGTGGGGGGGGGTGAAGAAGGAGGGCAAAAAGTTGCAGGAGGGTGTGGAGCAGAGGCGGTGGTGGCGGCGGCGGGGGTGGGGGGCGGTCGCCAAATTTCCCGGGCCACTTCCCCTTTCTGGGCTCCCGACGACGGGGCTAATAGATGGCCGGCTAAGTGAAATATAAACCCGGGGTCCTCCTTATTACCCACCCCCTGCCCGCCCTGTTTATTTGTCCCGCCCTTATTTATCGCCCCCGCCCTATTCTCCACATTAACGACTGTCCCGCACCACGAAACTACGGGTGCCCTTGATTCCTTTCGGTTGTTATTATTATAAGCTAGTGATAATAGCCACTGTGTTTTGAAACAAAATAGACGGATGATATATCATCGTTATTACCTCACAGACTTGTGCTGTTAGTGCCTAGTAAAGTAGAAACTATTTAACACGAAAACATGGGGACCGAAATTTTTTTTCGTATGAACCAATTGATGTGTGTAAATTAACATTTCGCCCCGCCAATGTTCATCTAAATATCTGAGCATATTCTTTATGAATTTTCGATGTAACGGAAACATGGAAATTGATTTCATCGTCATCATCATCTATACCGGTGTTACCTACTTTCGAAGTCTCATTTCCTATTATGCGATTTATGTTCCGCGTTAAAAGAAAACCAAATCTATGAAATGAGGCAGTATTTTATCAGGACCAGATTGTTATTTTGCACCAGCCGATTGAACGCTTTTTGTCCTACGAATACCCAGTAGACTGAGGAGACTCGAGACCGTATCAATCGCTTTAGAACCCGGCACCGTTAAATTCTTGGTTTTATTCGCTTTCGTATTTTTGATGAAGTGCGGAACATAATTCATGTAGCGTTTTAAGCGTGCCAAGTGATCAAAGCGGTTTGGAGCCGCTGGACTGCAGTGTCGGGATCGCGGCCAATAACTGTGAAATACTTAAAATTATTTCATTTCGCTACTTTCACTGTTTCTGAATAAAATATTACTCCACCCAGGGTTTAATTCGTTTAACATTTTTTCGCAACTAGATCACATTTTTATTTGTAACTTTCTCGATACTGAGCTTAACGCCTAAGAAAAAACTTCTAACAGTCGAGAAAGCAATGGCAATGACGTAATAAATTCTATTGGGGTTAATCCCAATGTAAGGTCCCACCACTGCGTCGCATCACCATCGACGTATATTTCATATATCGATATATGTTCTCCATTCGATATATCCTATTCGCCATATTTCCATATTTATCGCCATGTATAATAACGCTTTTATGTAAATAATATTCAAAACATATTGTACGCCCCAGTAATAATGACACTTTTGTCTGAATAATAAAGTTATGTTTAGGTGGGACCGTACATTAAAAATTTACCATTCTATTGTAACCAGAAGCACAAATAAATAACTTTTGAAGATGGGAACACAGGATGAGGAACGTTTGAACCCCTTTCGGGTGGATCAGAAATAGTACCAAACACACATTATTTTTAACATTCAATGTTAAATATCAAAATTAGGCAAATTGTTTTATATCTATGTAGCGATAATTATTTCGCTTTCAATTATTTATTGATGTTTTCAGAATTAATATTTCGACCCACGACAAATTGATTTTATTGATTATTACAAAAAAATACAATACGTACTTAAATAACGATGCTTCTATATTATTAATGTTTCAAGATTTTAGAAATTAATGGAACGGTTTCGTGTTCCAAAAGAAGACGAGAAACGGAACTCGAAGTGATGCAAATGATGACTAACGGTCTCCCGTATTTCAGGGCCCGGTATTAATACACGTGTACGACACGGAGTCGTTTGGAAACGAATAAACGAGCCTGTTGCATGACTGTACGAGCCGTGTATATGACAGCATACATTATGTCCTCGTATAAGCCCCCATCCTATAGATATATACAATTTGTTATTGATCAGGCGAAAGTAAATGCATGATATGATAGTAAATGCGTACACTATGTTCGGTGTATGGTGGAGTTGATTAGCTCCGTTCGTCCTGATTCTCTGGCGACTTATTGAATGTTTCAACGCTATACGATTTCGGACCTATTTACCATCAACTAGCCGATCATTTAATTGGTAAAATACGGACAGTAGATGAAGACCAGTCCGGATCCGTCCGTGTAACGGAATTGAAGTGGGTGTGTAACGCGTTGCCGACTGTAATTGAACGGGGGGCACATCAATCTTTCACCGGACGTTAGAGCATATTTCGGAATGGTAGTGTAGACAGACGCGCAATATGGCACACTATATTTGGTTAGTGCAAGTCCATGGCACTTGTGACGTTAACAAATGCATTTATCACTGACTGGCTTCCGGTAATATCGCGTCATGTGGAAAGAATATCGGTTGGTAGCGGTTGACCGCTCTGTTCCGAAATTTTGCCCGTGTTTGGAAACCACCATTGCTTTCCTTCTGTGGCCCTTTCGCCCCACCCCCAAATTCAATTATGTTATATGTGTGTACCTCAACTTCTTTAGTTCTCCTTATGGGTAACATTGTGATGCAGGCCTAAGTTCTGTTCAGTTTGTGGTTTTCGTAGCGCATCAGGACGTAAGCTAGTGACCGAATACATTTTATTATACCGCAAACCTCGTATTAGTACGAATTTTAAGCTCGGTCTCAAGTAGATGTGAGGTCCCAGTGCGGCTTTCGCTTGCTGAGGGGACTATAATCCAGGCTATTACGTTCGGCAATAATTCACTAGGGGCATTGCATAATTAAAACCGGGCGGGTACTCCGGTCCCCGCGACCCCCGGGGGAGAGAGGTACCCCGTCGCCGTTTACTTATTCATGGGGGACTTTTCCCCAAGATTTCTCTCCGGCTTAGTCCTACCGGTTGGGGGCCGCGGGAGTTTCGGACAGAAGTATCATGTACCGGACTTTGCGGCACCGGCCGACTTCGTGTGGGGCGTTGGCTCGATGAGGATCGGGAGCTAAGTATTTTACAGGACTATACCCCGTAAGAGTTTCTTTTTCATGGTAATCCACTACCGGAAGCAGAAGCATTGATCAAATGCAGAAGCATTTGCAAGCATTTCCAAGATCGAGTATGGCACCCCGGGTTACTGTTCAAACCCAAAATCACATTACATATTGGTGTCTTCTTTACAATCGTGTCGCAAATTTACAGAATTATGTAATTAATATAATTACATTATGACATTATTGCAATGGTAATTATGTTATTGCCACTTATTTAAAGAACGTTGTTCCGTCGTGAGATTCGGTGTAAAGTTGGAAACCGGCCTAAGGCAATTCCACGGTTCCGTATCTCCAGTCCGAATTTCCCTCAGCGCACACGTCGAAAGCAATCAAAGTTTGCACAAACTTGTGGGTAGGTACTTTGAGGTACTTGGTCCGCCCGATTTCCGACATCGTTCTCAAACTACAGCGGTCCCGAATTTCAACGCTCGCCATCCACCAAACTTCGAATTTTGTCCGACCTTCGGTACAAAATTTGGTTAAAATACAAATAACGCCAGCTATCGGTGAAATCCGCAATAACTTAGTTGCCATTTGTAGTATATAGTACTTTATATAAAAAACTGAATAAAATAATATTGTCGTAGTTAATATAATATACAAAGGCTATGTGTATTGGCGGCCATTCAGCAATTTTCGATTCCCGAAACCGATGTCGTGCCCGATACCGGGGATCAGTCCCCCCTGAAAGCAACGGACCGCAGCCCGCGCCTATCGATTCGGCGGCCGTCGTACGAGTGCGATAGAGGCGGATATGTGCGTGAGAGCGGTACCGAGGGAAGATGATTTTATGGATAATCGAGGTCAGAGTTGAAGATTACACGGGCCCGTCGTGCGATTAGGGGCACGTCAGGCCTCGTGTTAATAGGTAGTGATTAGGAGCCTTCTGTTTGTACGCCACCCGCCCAACCCCCACTGAAATATTACAGTGCCCAACATGCTCCCTCCCCCTTCCCACTCTCTTCATAAATCATAAATAAAGATGACGTGAGGGTGACAAAAGTCAAAAATTAATAATCAAGATTGTTTAAAAATATCTACAGGAGGGTAGAATATGTAAAGGTATAAATTTTATGTCATTTTTTATAAATTTTTTGATTGCACGATCAACTATCTTACATGTTATAAATGCAATTGTTTTAAGTATCGTTATTTTAGACCACTCACTAGGACTAGTGGAGAAGATCTCTGGATAACAGCGGAAATGGATTCGACGAGCGGATTGGGATGAGGAGAAAGACGAGAATGAAAATCGCGAAATAGGGATCTTATGACTTGGTCGACTGTGGGTATGTTAGGGTCGTAGTGATGAGTGAGGTTAGAAACATACCAGGCAGCATAGAGGATGGCTCGGAGAAATGTGAGCAGCGTCTTGATGGACCCCCATAGTTCGATGCCGAATGTCCACGTCGGTTTCAATATAGTTTTGTATATTATCAATTTTTTGGCCATAGTTTCGAAGACATTTTCAGTAGTGGTCTCGGTAGTCTTTTTTTCAGACGGGTTATGCAAATGGAAGTAGAATTATGAATCCTCTTGGAGTTCCATTCGTATGACTAGTGATTGAAGGCTGAATTATCTACCCTACGGCTGTATTATGAACTAATGATCATGTCTCTTTCCCGAAAGTCACCGGTCCAGAAAACTAAAATACCTAGGAAAGGTACCTATTGCCCGTGTGACGTAACCGAGGGAATAACGGTAGGCGGGATATGTTGCCCTGTTTACTTAGAGGCCGGAGCTAATATGGCTTTAACGACGTGTCGACGATAGGCTGACCGCTAGGCCTAATCCTCAACAATCCTCCCCCCCCCCCATTGCAAAAACATTCCGCTAATCCCTTAATGTGCCTGGGTACCCGGGCCCCACTTTCGTCTCCCTCCCGCGTCCGAACTCACTCACCGTCCTGGCAAACTCGTCCGACCGAAAACTGTTGTCGGAATGGTTTTGTCCCCGCACTTTTGCGGCCTCTTTTGAACCCTCTAAATTCGGGGGATGATCTCGGCTTGGAAAACACAACATTAGTTCTGTCTGAAATTGAGCTTTACGTAAGCAGGCCACGGAACAACAGGTAACATCCTGGACTGTATGTATGTATATATACGTATAAAGACAGCCACACCCTGTACATATAATAAAATGAGTTCCGTGCAACGCTCAATTGTACTCAACTGTGTACGTCGTATAGTATATACGAATTTCTTCTTGATTGGGGGAATACAAGATGGTACTCTTATGTCGATACAACGAATTTAATACGGATGAGACAAATAAAATAGGATAAATACATCCGTTTCGCTAAATGCAGTAATACTTTAGTTGTCAACAGTCAAGATGATCTGAAGTTTGAACCCCAGGTAGCCAGGGGCCTGGCTACATATATATATATATATATATATATATATATATATATATATACCGAAATATTTGAGGGTTTTATACGCAATGCAATAGACAATATGTCGCATCGATTAACTAAGCTCAAAGTGCAGTAGCTATGGAGAAAATCAAATTATATTCTATTTCGTGTGAAACCGGCGCTTATATTTTTTTACATATGTGACACAATTTTGGGTACTCAACTACGGTCCGGACAGCGAAAGTGCGTTTTCATGAAGTAGCAGCAGCTGCGCGATCCACATCCGCGTGTCGACCCCATAGGTCGCGGGACGATCTAAGTTTTCGCCAGTAAAAATCCCAGAGTCATTTAATCGGATCGATGCTAGCCCACGAAGTATTTCGTACCCCTCAGAGCCGGGCACGAAATGCGCGTTTGAAAATTGTTTAAAAAATATAATGGCGGCGTCCTCGTCGTCGGACTCCATTTGCGGTGGTAAAAGCTTTTTTCACCCCACCCCCCTCCCTCCGCTCAACTACCCCATGACGGAGGAGCATTACTCCGAGGACAAATTACGCCCGGACCGGCCCCACCGTAGCCTTCCTAATCCGTTGTCCCTGTTGCGACCCCACGACGGAATGCTGACATAGATTGAATTGAATTATCGGCAATATTTGTTTTGGGGGAAGTGGGCCCAGATTATCGCCGATTTGGGCGTAATGCCGGTATGTTACGCCCGGATTTGGACCCTATCGGCTCAATGGGGAAACCTCCCTTCATAACTAAGAATTGTGGATATTGTTAAAGGCTTTATTTCAATTGCAGACTATGATAATGCGAGATATCCAAAGACGCGTGGGAATAAAATTCGGGGGCAAAACATGTTGGTGGAATGAATAAATAAATAGATATATTATATACAACATTATATATTATATACTTCCATGTTATTTGTCCTTTTTTTTATTTTTGAGAAATATTTTCTTCATACTGTTCAACAAAAGAAGATTTATGGCTCATAGTCTTCATAATAAAGATCAATGAGAAAATACAAACGTTAATTTAACAGCGCAAATAAAAGCAAAATACCTGAATAATGTACTCTATACGTATCGTAAGAAATCGGAGATTTCACAGGGACATTACCCCGGGCAAATTCTTTTTGCCGTCTAGATTAATGACATCCATTCTCTCACCATCTCCCCACCCCATTTTTTGTCAATGTTAGGTTTTAAATGACGTCGAATGTTATCATTCAAATATCGCGTTTCATTTGTATTTCCGTTTCAGGTGGGAAGTCCCGAACAAATTCTTCATCAGAAGAAATATTAAATATAATACAGAGAAAGAAAAAATAAATTAATACATAACATAATTATTAATAATAATACAAAAATATAATTAAGAATATTATTAAATATTTCAGCAGTTTTCAATATTCCGGATTACTTAAGATCTCTGGTGCGCATTTTCCATACTGCTCCTGTGTAAACGAGAGAAAGGTGCGCGTTGGACAGAACGAAAATCGAATAAAGCCTATATTCTTGACCGTAGCTTCGAACTGAGCGACATACGCTAGAGGCGGGGACGGGTGCATCTGTGTCGGCGTATTAGAGCTTACGTGTCCGCTTTGAATAACAAGCGGGCCAATTTTTTTGTCACATCTCATCTGTATCATTGTGCGTTTTCATGCGTGGCATTCCCGTATTCCGTACGAAATGAAAAAAGGGAATGGGGAAAGAAGGAGAGCAATAAATACAAACCGACACGAAATGAGCAATATTCTCTTTTCGGCGACTAAAAAAAATTACGCCGCCCAATATCTAATCCGAATAACAGACGGAGTCACTTATCCTAAAATTGTTTTATAAAGTTGGGCAAACCGCCGTTCGCGAACTACCGGTATATTTTCATTCTTATCTCAGTTAAATATCAAATCCTACCTACTACATTTTAAAGTATTTTTCTTCTTTAAACGAATCCAGTAAATTTATCGGAGCAGCTTTAATTAGAGATATAATGGAACAGTAAGCCCACCGCATATTTTCATATTTGGAGGGTAGCTGTTTGGCTCGGGGGAGTGTGCCGATAGATTTTTATAAATATCTAAATACGGATAAATATAAATACAGATATTATCCCACCTTACATTCAGTTTATATTAAGCAGTAATGGAAATTACATTTTTTGGAGCTTCCGTAAAATAATATAATAGTTTAAAGTTTTTTTCTTTAAACGAATCTAATAAATTTATCGAACGGCTTTAATTCCATGGTAGCTCATCTAGTATATGCCGTATTTGGACTCTTCGGTTAGGGGGAGGGCCGACCTCTGTTCTGGCCGAATGAAGGAAAATATCCCGACGACTTTTCGTGTCGTCGTGTACGAACATTTTTCATTACCGAATTTCGCCGGGCTTTACGCTGATAGGCTGTTCGGCATTTTCCGCGGACTTCTTTATAACTCCCTCCCTGCCCCTTACTTTATCGACGTTCAGGTAGCGGGGGCGGCCCCATCTGCCGGTCCCCAGATGACAGGGGTCATACAACAACCAACAACAGTTGGCCAAGGAGCACGCTCCACTGGGCCGGCCCCCGCGCTCATCACTACAGGTTGCCGCTTTAATCCACTAATGCCCCTCTCTCCGTCCCCGCTCCTTGATTATACACCCAAATTACCGTCTCTTTTTTCATTCTTATCGCCCCCACCCCTCTTTTTCCCCTCCCCTTCCTCTGGCAGAAACATCGACAAGCTGTTTCGCATTCGGGCGGTCGGGAAATTGAATCGATATAAACCGATTCCGGGACACGCCACAGGACAGGATGCTCGCCTTTGTCTGTATTTGTTGCTTACTTGTCGAGTTTCTAATTCCAAACAAGATTTATATATATATATATATATATATATATATATATATATATATATATATATGTTATTTCGCCTGTTTCGTCTCGAGATATTTATATACAAAATATTTAAGTACCTAATATTGTCGGATGAATATATCTTATGTTGAGTACTTTTATCGTAGTTCCTTAATTTGGGTGAAGAAAGGACTGTTACTTTTACGAGGTACACCCACAACAAATTATCCGAGTAAGATCACGACAAAATAAAGTCAATATACTATATAACATATACTATAATAAAGTCCATAACCGATACCGATTGCCGTAGTACAACATGAGAGATGGCGGAGAAGCTAAACGTATTGAAAACTATTTGAAAAAATTTGGGTACCCAAAAATGCTCGATATATGCGCGGATGGGAAAATCCGCAATTATTCAGTTTCCAGCCGAATGGAATGGAATTAATTGAAGAGAAAAAATCTCTCGCGAATGTTTGTTGTCGGTGCATCCTGTCGCCAGAGTGTTGCCATGACGACCGACACGCGTAAGTACCTTACTGCCGTCGTTATTGGCGCGACGGGAGGGTGAGTGGATTTACCAAAACTCCTCCTGCTGATAATGGACAAGCTGCTGGCGGCGGCATTCGGGCAGACGATAATTGAATCGATAAAACCGATCTTGACCGTAGCCTGCAATCGGCCGACATACGCCACAGGGGACTGGCGCATCTGTGTACCCAACAGTTTACACGGCTCCCCTTTTGAATACTAATTAGGCCGCCTTTTTTTTTATGTCTTCATCACTCATAACATAAACCAACGTAGGGCGAAGTCCCGAGACAATATTATTTTATTGCAATATTTGCTAAACTTAATTGCCCTAAAAAAAGGATCTCATCTGTGACTGACTCGCTGAAACGAATCCCAGAAGCAATGTACTGGCTTTAGACTACTCTCTGTTTTTTTTACAACCTACCGCTATGAATTTCTATTCTCAGTATGAACTTTCCCAATTCAAAACACAGCTCACTGAACTTCTTATAACACTATCAACGTTTGTTTTAGAAATTCTGCTGTTTCGAACTCTGTCTTCTTTTTAGGTCCATTATATTGGAAAACAGCTTGTTTGCAAAGAAATAAATGGCGAAAAGGTACCATATATTTCGTTTCGACCAGATATTCTACGTTTATTTAAAGAAAAATAAAGCATTTATAGCTTGTAATTTGCCCCGAGGCTCCTGAAATTATTTTTTTCGCCCGGTGTCGGACACGTTAATAAACAAGTCCTCGAAGTGAAGGGAAAAAATCGATAAGTCAACGGGGGTCATCCCGGCGTAAGCATTCCACCCTCCGATTGTTTTCCAGATCCGCCCCCTTCAGGAATTATTTAACGCTGGGGGTTATCTTAGGAAATCCGTTGTCGAGTGGGGGGTGGGGGCGAGCGACGATGAGCCGTGGAGGGTGGCTCTGTTAGCGAGGGCGCCGCGGACAATGAGCCCATTCATGTCAGCATCACGCGTTGTGACAACCCAACTAACCGATATTCACCGTGCCGTATGTCGAGCACGTCCCAGACCGCTACTGAGGCCCTCTTCAGGTGGCCGCCGCACTCCACCGCCGGATTACACCGTGGGAAATTATCCCGGAACACAGGGAAATATTTTATGTAATTGGCAGTCTAGAGAGGCCCAATCGGTAGAATGAAATCCGATTACGTATTTGACGTTACTCCGCCCTGTTTAGAAATCGGTATAACACGGTATCGCTCGCCTACATGAACAAGTGAATGATGAAACAAGTTTCATCGAATACCATTGGGGAAATTCTGCTGTTTCGAGTGCTGTCCTTTTTTAGGAAAAATCCTTGTTTCCAAAGATAAGTTGTTGTAAAAGGCACGGACGTCTGTGCAATATTTATTTACGGTTTACTACATCCGGACTAGAAATCCATATCACACAGCGTCTGTGCAATATTTATTTACGGTTTACTACATCCGGGCTAGAAATCCGTATCACACGGTGTTCATCACCGTTTAATTAAACTCAAAGTTTCATCCAATACCAAATCGAATATCATAAAATCCAGATTTTATAATGGAATATTTACAGCGTTATATTACAAGGGGCCTTATCATTATATTTGTTGTATAAAATCTGAAACAAAAGAACACAATAGGTCTGAGAGGGATTAAGATTGTAACATTAGATGTATTCCCAGGATATAATTTCAGAATATATTCGACAGTCGATACCGACAGTATGTATGATCTACGATCTTAATTATCCAAGAGGTTTGTCATTAACAATGTAATTACTCGGTATCACGAATCCTTAGGAGACATTCATCATCCCGATTCAGTTTATTATAGAATTTCGGCGAGAACGGTGTCTAATCTAACGAAATTTCGTGTTGTCCCGGTATAAATGTATGTTTTCACTACTCTAACCGAAAAGTGGGGGAATAATAAAATTAACGAATGGTGTTTGGACTGCACTTAGGGACACCACAGGCTGGCAGATTAAATATTTCTGACTATTCAGTTGAGCACTGTGTAGGGAGACTTGTTATATAATTTTCTTTTTTCATATTTCCCGCTCACTGTGTGTGTATGTGTGGGCTATTCATGTCAGGATCATGCACACAGGATGATGGCCGATACTCAAGGCGTCGTGCGCGCTTCAATCGAGGGTACTCCAGCTCCTCGCACGTGACCGCGGGAGTATTACCGTGGGAAATTTTCCACAGTGAGAGAAAACCGAATGTATTTTGACTTACTGAATAGATGTATTAAATAAATTTAATGAACGTTAGGAAATATTACTGTTGTATATAATAAAAAATATTGGCATCTCTTACTGCAACGTAATGGCCCTATTTCCTTCTGAATGGGAGTATTTGAACTAAGGTTAGAAGGGAGTGAGAAATTCTACAACACTGGGGGCTTAACAAGAAGGATTTACAAGAATATAATTATATTTATTTTAGTAAATTATAGTAATAGTTTGTTTTTAAATAAATATATAATCAATAATATTTATATTTGAAATAATTAATCTGTTTAGAAGATTAAGTTACCTGGGTAAATTTGTACTTTTCCGAATAACGGATGTTTTGCTATCCTACACGGGAATGGGAAAAATCCCGAACATGTAATTACAGAATGTATATTGATGAATTACAATATTAGCTTAAATAATATTACGAATTCAAATATACCCAGTCCACGTTGGCGAGAAATCTAAACCGGGGGAGAATCGAGCTGAGGGGATAGAAAATAGTCCGCACCCTTGTGGGCCCCTCTATAAGTGTTTTAAATTAGCCATCGTATTCATTCATTATGAGGAGGAGGGATTGTGTTTCTTTTCGGAGAATCAAATTATTTTAAAGGGAGCCGAACCTATTGATGTCAGGATCACGCCTTGTGACAGCCCAACCAACCGGTACTCCCTCGCCGTATGTCGCTCGAAACGAGAGCACTCCACTCTCCCGGCCCTTCAAGTTCCCTGCTCAACTAAACTGGATACCAAAGTCCGAGAGAAACCGCAGGAAGGATCAAATAAATAACGATTTTTTGTAATTTTAATTTACAACTAAAATTTTTATAATTATGTTTAGTGACAGTACGACTTGATAACACAATGTACTTTTGATAGAGAATCCACCCACCGAAGATACTCCCGTTCCAGCCTTTATTAGATGCTGATACGGACTGAGGAAAAGGGTGATGGAATAGTTTTGAACGGAACGATTTGTATCGGGAAGCCGCTAATGCATGAACAAATGGAACTTAAAAATCGGAATTTATTTACAAAATAAATAAAATACGAACGCAATTTTGGTTTTTGGCCATCGACCCGACTACGAGCTGAGTCGAACTGTTCAGTCAATTGATCCTTATCTTGGATCCACTAATAATAGACATAAATACAAAAAGTCGTTTTATGACGACAAAATCTAACGGAACTCCCTAGGGGCTCTTCTCGGCATTTGGACGGGCAGAAGCCAAGGGAAACTGCTCCCTCCCTAACCCGGCTTTAAACCGTCCCTATAGTTAGCCGAGAGTACACTATGCCCGCCTACTGGAGCGTAAACTCGTTCTGGGGAGAGTCCACTCTCGACCCTAGGCTGGAGCGGGGGGAAGGTGTCCCTTTTTCTACGCCCTCTCGCTTTTGCCCTCTTAATCCTCTTATGTTCACCGGGCATTTCCATTTTATGTTTATCTCATCGGGATTATTGGGCTTAATTCTTTTTTTTTACTAGCCCGAATATTTTCTTTTCCTTAAGGCTATTAACTCTGGAAAGGAGGGGGCGTTCGGAGCTCCCGGATTGGGAGAATCTTTTTTTGTATGGGAGGAGAGTCCAAACACACTCTCGGGTTTCCTATAAACGCTCTTGTTCGATGGGGTAAAATCATCCCCGGGGGACACGGAAGGTGAAACTGGTGTATGGGCCCACCGGCCTTAGCTCGAACTGGACCCTAAGTACATACAATAAGATCACACATCCCTAAAAAGTACTAAGAGCTACCCTCCAAGATGGTAGGACCCACTAGGTTTTTGTTTTTCTCTTTTTCCGAGCGGAGACGGAAGAACGTAGGAAAAATTAGTACCGGAACTCTCGCAGACCACCGAACATATATTCCACTATATATATTCCATCGTTATATTTAATTCGTCTCTTTATTTTTTCTGTTTTATTTTCTTCCATTTTCAAAACGTCAAATGTCATTAGATAAGATGAACGTTACTCAGAAATTCAGTGGTATGGGAACACAGGATTTGGGCTAATTGCAATAGAGCCAAGGAAGGTTTGGAATGTTGCCACTGCAATTCTATGAGTTCGCTCAATTTATTCTGCGTCTAGAATTAATGCTGGAATGGCAGAAATTCAATTGTCCATTCATTCATTGCTGTTTCATTATAATAAACTGTTCGAGATGTATTATTTTTTATTTTTTAACACCGCAAAGACGAGAATACTTAGAATCCGAATCTCTGTTGAGGCCTTTCTTGATCTAACTTTAAATCAGAGATCTCTAAACCAAAAATATAGTCATGGTCGCTATAAATCTAGGATTGTATGGGATTCTTTCTCCTGCAGTTTTATGACTCGTTTATTGCGAACATTTTGTATCGGGCGTTCCCACACATCGGAGAGTAAGCGTAAACATTACAGACAACTGATACTCGGCACTAAATACTCAGAATGTAAAAAAAATGAAAAAACAGAAATTCACGGAAAGAGTAATGACATGGGAGCCGTGTTGTACAGGAGAAGGGTGAAAAATGAAGCATCACTTTCCCACAGGGGCAGGCGCAATTCACTACGCCTACCTTTTGTCTCTCCCGTATTTGCTCGCACGTGACAACCCGGAGGGGATAACATTATTCATATATTTAAAGTAGATATATAACAACTGTAAATATTAAATGAGCGTAGGTTTCCGCGGCCAGACCTTGAATTATCGCGTAATACTGTGGGAAGAACCCTTGCTATTCCGGGATTTTTCTTGTGTTTGGAAACCACCTGAGCGAGGTCCATTGGCAGTGTTTTTGCCCTTCCCTTCTGGTTCTCTCTCGGGTATCGTCTGCTTCCGACGTTTCCAAACACGTTTTCTTCTGCCTTCCAAAACATAAATTGGCGAACTATGAACTATCAGATACTGTTTATATAGTTTATATATTGTGGATATATATATATATATATATATATATATATATGTATTAGGTAGGCGACAGAAAGTCATCGACTTATTGGCTTTACTTCTGGAACCACGGTCCCAGGATTTAGTTAACCTTGATCTGGGACTGTAGGAGTTCGCAAATCCCATCGTTAGGAAAAGAGATAATCCAGGACGGGGATGCGGACGCACGGGACTTCCTTCAAGGGGCCGGGAATGAGTCAGACGGTGGGAGTCAATTAAGCGATTATGGCGGGACGCGGTGGAGAGCCGGTGAGCGATGGGGAGCGTGTCGGGCCGCGTGCTCCTACCTTATGTCGGGTGCAGGGAGGGTGCCGGGAATGTGAGAAAGAGTGAGGGAGAGAGAGAGGGACTGAGAGGGAGGGAGGGAGTGATGGAGGGAGGGATGGAGGGAGAGATGGAGGGAGAGGGAGGGATGAAGGGAGGGAGAGGGAAGGTGAGAGAGTAAGGTGGGAGGGAGGGAGTGATGGAGGGAGGGAGGGAGAATGAGAGGAGAGAGAGAGAGAGTGAGAGTGAGTGAGTGAGTGGGCCTTACCCTAGTCGCCTCCGTCCGAGCTCGATATTTATCGCGTTAAAGGCCCCTCCCCGGATCGTTTACATCCCCCAGGCACCATCGGGAGCCCGAGGCTTCCGGCCGCGTGTCTCTTAACGCGGTACCCTCCGCAACCGAAATACGACCCTATCCGGAGTATACCACCCCCGTGAGGGGATAGTGCGGACGGATTAACACTTGTCGGTGTGCAATAGCATTAAACAATTAGAGTAATAAATCATTCGATTGATAAAACAATTAGCCTAAAAATATATTAAGGGTCGAGTTATCTTTAAGAAAAAGTTCAAATGTTGATCATAATTTCAATACTACGATTCGATGCTACGGACACTCCAGAAATGTCATTTCGCTTTCTGATGAAAATGAACTGTATTTTAGGCTGATGAAAAACTATAATTAAAATGACATATCGTACGATTCGTGTCTAGTCTTGGTATTACGAGACTGTGTTCACACGCTGGCAAATTATTTTGCATGCGGGGGCATAATTGCGTCGAAATTGTTATTGCAATAATCCATTCGGCTAAATTTGGCTCCGAACGAAGCCAAAAAAAAAATAAAGGGAAGTCAAAATGAATAATCGCGTGCCCGTCGCCGCCTTTCGAGGCCCGCGGCTGTATTTCGTTTATTTTCGAGAAATATTTCCACCCGTTTTGCGGGCGGCGGGGGAGGACAATAAAAAATGCATTACGTGAAAGACAAATCACCGAAGCCTCCCCGGGAATCTCCTGGCTTTAGGCCATACATCTCTGAAGGGAAAACAATTTAAAATTATAACGCGCTCAAATCGGGGCCTTTCTAGTTAACAATCCCAGTTCTTAACTGGCTTTACCGATGCTTACAGTACATATTATAAATAATTCTTTTTCAACTGTATTATTGTCACAACTTTAAAATACATTGATGTTCGCATAGCGGTACTAACGAAACAATAAAGGAGAAGAACCCACTGGTTTACCCCCTTTTTTAATAATTTTATTTGTCTATTTTTCTGGTATGTTTAGGTCACATGGTCACATTCTTTTCAGGCGTCCATAAGGGACGTTTCGGATGTCAGAAAGTAGTAGGGTTTGGACTATATGCATGTGTAATTCGAGAGTGGAGTTTGTTATACATTTGTATATCGAGGTCGCGGACAAACGGGACTTTAAGATCTGTATGTCGTCATTTGCCTATGTACAGGTCCAGGTATTTTACATTATCCGGCGTGGGCAGGGGTGTCTGGAATAGGGAATATTAGGACGCCCACGGTGCTACTTGAATTATGAAACATGCGGTAGTGAAGTCAGACGCGAATGTTTTCGCATCGAGTTGAATTAAGTGGAAGACGAGCGGACGAGAAGAATAATGGACGAGGGAACGACCACCCCCCCACACACAAGCAAATCGGCTTTCATAGCCAGTTCACTCGAATGGTCGGTTAATAGGTCCGCCGGAGCGGAATCGCTGCGCGCCAGTCGCCTGCATACACCCCACCGACTCCGATCGAATTCGGCCCTTCATCGTTAATCCCGATGATTGAAAAGTAAAAATCTTCCCGCACTATTGTCTATAAAAAGGATATTATCGGCAAGGACCAAAATATTTCTAGTGATTTAGTCACTATCAATGTCCTTGTATATAAAACATATATGACACAAAAATATACTAACTATACTTCATTCATTAACCTGCTCAGTACTATTTTTACCAACTTAAATTCATTTATTTTTGTTTTTCATTTCAAAAAATATTTTTTAAATTTTATCTCAAAATAGTTTACTAATTTTTACCCTATAGTTTTATAATACAGCCAATAAATTTAAATTGATTTTAATTACCATATTACAAAAATAAAGTGATAACCATCCTTCGGAACTTACGTGATCTTTATGCAGTAATCGGTGCGTAATATTATAATATTTAGATTGTGAATCAATTTCAGATATATATATATATATATATATATATATATATATATATATAAAATTATATTACAATATATTATAAATAAGTAAAGGGGCGGCAACAGCAGGATTTTATTATAGATTTCTTCCGAGCCTGGTATTAGGATAGCAGGTTGTTGCAGGAGGTAGACATATAGGTACGTACAAGAAACGTGCTGATTTTACATTATTATTTTGCAGACATTAACTTTTATACATTCTTCTTAAACATTCTGTATAAGAATTTCCAAGATAAACTTTTTCTATTTCTTTAGGCGCTCATATTTATGTGACTGCATTCTAGCAATATGAATTAGGATAAAAGGCTGATAATTAAACTATTTTGTTGACAATAAAATCGGTTAGAACCGTAGCTTACTCTGGTTGTATCTCGCATGCGTACACCATAAATAAAACAAATAAATTAATTTACCATAATCATTGTTACTGGCGGATGAATCGCAGAACCGAGTCGAAACTTGGAAGGCATGCAAACGATAGTGCAGACAGTATCCATCATTGGTAGTCGATATGCATTAATGAATCAGTAAGTAACTGACGGAACGCTGACGAACGGAACTGACGACGGCGAGAAGCAAGAACCGGTATGGCGTAGGTCCAGGCTTGTTTACCTCTACCTTTTTATTTGGCTTTGATTTAAAGTTCTTCGAGCCGTCCTTAATGCTCCCCGGTATAATTCAAATCTCACCTTTCACCAAAACCTCAGCATACCTACATGTTGAATTAATACACAACCAAACATACCTATATGAATTAAGGCAATTAATCAAATCCCTTTCCTAAAGTTTAATTCCCGTTTCGGTCTTCATTTTAATTCACTCGTTGAGTCCCTCACCTCCGTTAACCATCTTTTATCTCCCCCCACCCGACGACAACATAAACGCCAGGGCCTGCGCACAAATAAAGGTAATACCATTAACCGGGTCGTAAACCGAGTCAGCGGATTATAGTCCGATTTTATGCTCGATGGCCAACGGTTTTCCGGCCGACACTTTAACGCCGCTTCAACCGTTAAGTGCCTGGCCATTTTCGAAATTCGAATCCGGCGGCGGGAAGTCGGCAATCAGCGGATTCTGCGAGTTTCGAGGCTTTCTCAAATGGCCGACAGCTCACTTCATTAACAATACGATGACCCGCATCCTAATTGCATTAAAAGCGGAGGCGCATTTCTCGGCTTTTCTTATTGTTTCAAAAGCACGTAAATCATCCATGCAATTCCCTGATTTTTAACGGGCTGATTACCAAAGCGGTGGGGGGGGGAGATGGGTGACCATCGCCCCTTTTTTCATTTGATCTTTCTCCCAGAAATTTAGTTCGTGACTTATACTTTTCTTAGTACTTTCCATAGCTGATGATCAGAAATTTTCGACTTAATTTTAAATGTTATTTTTTTCAAAGTTGCAATTCGCATCTTCAGATCAGTAATGGGCTTTGTGATACAGATATCCTAGGTAGAGTGTACTGCGAGCGATGGTATTCAAACCGTCTCAGACCCCCAACAAATAGACCCTCATAACCTCACTCATTTAACCTTTTAGGGATATGTGACAGGTAAGTTCATGATGCTAATGAGCTGTTAAAATTAAAATTTAATGACAGCGACGAAGATATTACGTCTGGGAGACGTAATTCATTTCATGTGCCATTGTAGACTTCGGCATCTCCAAGACGTCAAAACTGTCTTCGGCGAACGCCGCGCAGTATATTATTAGATTATTCAATTAAAATGATTCACTAAGCTGTTTTGTTTTTAAGCTTGCGTATAACTCTTCAGTTGAGCCAAATCAAATACTATTTTTCAGGTGCATCAAATTTTATTCTATGTGTATTTAGAGGGATCGTTTATGGCGTGGGCCGAGGACATAGCGCTTTCCTAGAATCCATACCCATTACGGCCGATGTATCGCTCGAACGTTCAATCGGTATCATTGGTGCCGTTCGGTTGGGCAATTACTCGCCGAAAAATTCCTATTAATGCCCCCCCGATGGCGATGCCGGAGGCAATACGGAGAAAGCCAGTGTCAGTACGGGCCCTGTTATTTGTCCCGCGGCTTAATGGCTCCGCCCCTTAAAAGCTCCTGTAATTTTCCTTTCCGGAATTACAAACGGAGACGCGCAGTATGTCGCCCGACCGGCCGCTCTGGTCGATATAAAATGACCATCTTATGGTATCGATTTTTACAAAACATTCACGAGGATACAAAACATATGCGGCGAAAGGAAGGGACACCGGCTGTCGCTATTTGATGCCGCTACTGTGAATACAATTTAAACTTTATATTATTTTTTTCTGTTTTATTTTCACGATAACGAGTAGGCAACAATAACGTAGGAGAAACCTACTGACTTTCCCCTTTTCTTTAAAAATTTCATTTAATTATTTTTCTGGTATATCTAGATCATGTGACCACTTCCTTTTTCGAAAGGGATGTCGGAAGATATAGGGTAAAAAAAGTTTCCTAAAAATGGGCCATAAAATGGGGAAAAAGCGGTTTTGCGCCACAAAATGGGCCATAAATGTTGAAAAGTCGAAAATTTTTGAAATTTCAAAAATATTCGCTGATTTTTCCCATACGGATACTGCATGCAGTATCAACAGTGGTCCCTGTGCTAATAGCCGTTCAAAACATTTTTGGTGCTTTTTCCAAGCAAAGCGCCATCGTATCCCCGTGCCTTCACGCTTCTACTGGCGGTGTGAGAAACCTGACAGGGGCAAACCCCAATATCCCCTTGTCGCCGGGGAGAAACCCTCCTACTGCTTCTGCGAATTGTCCGAGCGCTCTGAAGTTGGGCATGATGGTCGTGATGCTTTGGGTGGGAGGCTTCCCGGAGCTTAGCAAGTATCCAATCGGATGCGGGCACAGAGCGGATACATACATGGGCGCTCCGCCTACCTTCTTTCCCACCACCCGCCCGTAACATTTTTCCATGTTCGATACGCTTTTTTCTTTCGCTTCGATGCTTCCCTTTGGCCCACACCGCATCCCGATCGCACCCTGCTTATGTGTTCGATATCCGACATGAATCTATTTATCGAATATTTAGATTACTGTTTCCCATCCGGTGTTCCGTAAGCATTTCAAAAGTGTTCCGCAATAATAAACCTGATTTAGTAGCGAATCGGAACGGGCGAGCTGTCTCCACTATGAAAATCAGCATCAGCTAAAAAAGTTGGGATTAGACGCGCCGCTACCCTTGTGTTTCGTCCGAAGAACACCTGTTCTTGAACTGCACGTCCTTGAATTACACCAATCTGATCCCGCCAAACACATTATGGCGTTAATAAACACTGAAATATAACCATAAGTAGTGATAAGTAGTTAGTTATAATATAACCGATGGCAAGCTTATATATTTCCGCTAAAGAAAATTGCTCACAAGAGTGTTTCGTACCCTAAAAAAGTTGGGAACCACTGATTTAGATAGATACCCATTGTCGGGAATTATATCCTTTATTTTATTATTGATATTGAATAGTAAAACACATTCTGATCTGTGCGATTATAATGACCAAATTATTTTTTGATTTCTGTTATATTGGCCATATTTTATTGAGAGTAAATAGTACGACTCATTCTCTTGGTCTGCTGGCTTGAGCAATGCTCATGTCTCAAAAATGGCCTCCTTAGATATTTTTAAACAATAGTATAATTTGAACAATTTCTTCTAAGAAATATAGTTTATAATTACGGAGTTCAGTGTCCTTAAGGTTTCATCGAATAGGAAGTATAGAATGTAGGTGCTCTATTCTAGAAGACGTGATATCAATATTTTCACGGATGATTAATTCTTCAATTGGGAGCTAAGCCATATAATTAACGGTACGTTTAAAATCTGAAACAACAGAAAATATAGGCGGACACTAGGTTGTCATTAACAAGGGAGCATCCTTCATCTCCAAAACAGATAGCGCCACCGGTTGAGATCCGGATCAAGGGTTGATAGCATTGACTGTATTCTCCGTGTTCTGATTTTCCACCGTTTGTATTATTTAACAGTATATTTAATGAAATTTATAAGTCCTGAATATACGAAAACTAAGGATTTTTATTGGGTATCTCGAATCTACAGGGCGCAGTATCTACAGCCCAGAGTCCTGGAGAATGATGCTAACAAACTTGCCCAGTGTTCAGTAAACAAACAAACCCAAACGGGGCTTGAAGTTGTGAACGCGCATTTTTTAGTTTCTAATTGCTTTCCTCACGGGAGCCGGACTTAGTCTCCGCAGGGAAACAGAAACCACACGGCCGATGATATTCCCGAACACTCGCTGAGTCCCGAACGAAAGCAATTTATAACGACCAAATTATTTCTTGACTCCTGTTACATTGCCCCTTTCATACCTCATAAAATTCTACGACATACATCATCGATGAGAGTTTTACCCTATATTTTGTTATTGACAGTAAATAGTGGGAAGCATTCTCTTGGTCTGCTGGCTTGAGCAATGTCTTTAAAATGGTCCCATTAGGTAGACCTAAATTTGAAACTTATATAGAAATGATATAGAAATATAGTATATAACTGGGCAGTTCATTGTCCTTAAGAGCAGAGCCGATGATATTGCCGAGCACTTTAGACGAAAAATGTCGAACCTATTTCGGTTTTATAGCCGGCGAGGCGCCCCTGGTGACGGATCGTCGACGTGTCAGCCCCCATTTGGGGCCGAGGAAGAGACTAATACTTCGGGATAAACGGTGCCGACGGAACAGCTGACTTTTAGCCCCCGACCTTTCGCCCTACAACCAAAACATTACACGATGGGAATAGAGCTAGGAGCCGACTATTTATAGAGGGTTGGAGGCGGCTCCCTGTCATTTACAAGAGCCCTCAGACCGCACTCTCCTTCGGGACCAGATGGGGAAACTATTAATTAGCGGGATCTTTATTCCGGTGGGATGCCGTTTCGGAACGTAGCCCGGCCGATCCGCTGCCCCCACTAAAAGATTTTCTCTTCCGTCATCGGAAGTAGATTAGAAAAAACCTGTCGCCTTCCTCCAAATCCAATCCTGCAATAATCCCCAAAAGTCCGAGATTTTTATTGCTGAATTGTAACTAAGGGATAGCCAGTAATATCGCTGTACGAAGCTAAATGTTTTTTCTCATTTGAAATAGGAACGAACCATTATTTCGCAATGTAATCTTGTTACGATAAATTTCCACGTTTGCATAAACTCCTATATGGAATAAGATATTTGAGAAAAAGTAAAAATTAAAGTTAAGGTAAATTTAATCCGAAATCCTATATATAAATGTATGTCTTTAGTAAAGGATTTGTATTACTATGATATGCTACAGGGTTGGTTTATGTTTGAATTTAGCGGGTTGATTAATCGTATTTAGGACTTATCCTGCATATCGCTGTGGTCAATTCCTCCGTGAGATTTTTTCTTGACCGGCTTACTCCGGCCATTTTATGCGACGATCATTCCTCTCCTGGAAGGGACAGCGAGAGGGTGAGAGTGAGAGAGTTAACGATAGGAGATAGTGAAAGACAAGGACAGAGGACTAAGAGCACCTCCTTCGGGTCGTCACTAAACTTTACGGGGTACGTCGTAAAATCTCACCAAGCGGGAGAGAGATAGATGGGTGGTTATCAAGAAAGGGGAGGAAGTGAGACGGAGAAAGAGATGGGACGGAGTGAGGAGAGAGAACTACATGCCGACCGCCGCCCCCGTAAAACGGGCGAGTGCCGCCCCCGGCACGCGAATTACGACTCATGACTCCAATTTATGTTGCGTGGAGCCGGTGAGTTTACTACCTCTTACTGCTGGGGATTTGAATTTCAAATTTTTTTTGGAATATCCATTAGGACATGGCCCTGTGGCTTTAAACAAATCTTCGATGTTATTCGACCTTACCAGAAATAGGTATCTCTAGTGCTGATATCTCCGGTTATTTTAAGAATGAGTAACTGCGAGGCAGGCGCCTGTTTATTATTTCTTTTAGAAATTAAGTACAGCATAGCCGTACGTGCCGTTCCCAGTGGATGGTTTCCTAACTTTAAGATGGAATTTTTTTTTTTTAAATATATATTTCTCATACCCGCCTGAAAAGAACAAATTTAAACCGGAAATTTGGATTATTGAGACCATTACTGAAACGGACATCCAAATTGATCTTAGCCAACAAAGTAACAATGTATAAGGCGATATTAAAACTGACATGAATATACGGAATAGAACTATGGGGTTCCACTAAGAAATCCAACATCGCTCCCTTCCAGAGTTTCCAGTCAAAAGTCCTTCTTAGTATCCTCAATTACCTCATTACCATTACATAATTGTTCATGCCAAAAGTGCCACCCTTGGGCGGCTTCTTTTACCTTACAGTCATGTCATCGTTGCCACTCATTGTAACTATAACTAATATAATAAGGTTAATTGTACAATAACAAAGGATAAAAAAATAGATATTTACAATAATAATTTGTTTGAGTTAAACCAAATTGTCGGCATATTCATATAGTCGGTTTTACATCCCTTGGAAGATTACTGGTAGAATTAGTTATTTCCATATTTAATGCTAAGGCAAAAACAAAAGTTTCGAAATCGATTCTGCCAATTCATCACCGGCCTTTGTTTAAAACCCTGCACTTCTGTTTTCGCATGTAAGCAGTTCGCAGAGTTTTATTTATAGCATTACCGGGAATTACCGCGGACTCAATTGAGTTTGTAGCCGGGAAGAGGATGACGGCAATTAACCGTGTCTTTCCTCCAATAACTGAGTTTGACGATCGTTAGTGCAGCACTGCGTGAAGGTGATGGGGGGAGGGGCGGGCTAACCAGATATGGCTCTTACTTTCTGCACACACGGGCACTCCACCGCGCGTACTAACTGTTCGCTACCGAAAGCGAAGTTCTTTTATCTTGTTTTCAGTCCAGGGCATTTTAATGTCCCCGAAAGACTTTTACCGTCGGCTCAGACCGCTTTCAGCGTTGTCGCCATAATCGGCGGCCGCGACGTCTGCCAGTCGCCTGGCGCATGGCATGCTCGTGGAGCATCCGGTCTACGCGACCCCATGCACTGTCCGAGAAACAGTTTAGGGGACTTTAAGGTCCTCGTAAGACATTACCTTTATTGCAATTGATTTTTGCAGTATGTAATGTAAGGTATTTGTTTGACCGTCCACGAAGGTGTAGACCGCTCGTAGCTTCTCCCCATCGTCGGTAGCAATTTACAACGACGAAAAATTGCTGTCTCTGTATTTTACTCAGACATATTCCTAACTCACCAGCTGTTTACAAAACAAATACAAAATCTATTTTTATACAATATTGACTTTTAAATTGATAACTGATATTTCATTTTGTCTCGATTTGTTCCGAAATAGGAACCCCCCTCAGCAAGAAAGATGGAAATGAAATGTTCCTCCCGATAACAGGTAATAGGAAGAATTCAGAATTTTAGCGGTGCCCAGCTCGTGAAAGAACCCGAACGAATTAACGGCCCCCTCCTCCCAAGGGTATCTCGACCTTTTCAAGGCCCTTTGTGACTTTTTTCCCTTGTAGACTTTTATTTATTTATTTATTTTTAAGCACCGAACTCGGTTTTCGTGTGTCCGTGTCTCGGATGCGGGCCCTGCCCAGGCTCCGGCCGCTAATTGCGGCGTTTGAAGATAATTCCGCGCTGTTTGCGAATTACACGGCGGTTTTCCCGTTCGTCCTTCATCTAGACTGGTTTCGGCTCCCCGCCACCGTCATTGGCGACTATCTATTTTCTTTTCGGCCAACTGGATCAAAGTCACGATTAATTGTGGCACAAATCAATATCAGGTCACTTCTCGACTGGGGATGGACAAATACATCACATTAAGTTCATACATTATTTCATCGTAGTTTAATACAGTTTGAAATTTAAGCACGATTGCAATTCTTATATGTTGTTTAAGTCTTGTATAACTTCAAAAAGCTCCTCCCGAACAAAAATTTAGTTTCTACGGAAAAATTAATGTAATTTTTTTTGGCTAGGATCCTACATATTCTGTCTGATAAATTCTTCATATTAAAAATGTATAAATCACGTCGTTCTATAAAATTGCTAGGGATTATTGTATGTATAAAACTTATTATTAAATATATATAAAAAAGCATGTGCGCACAGCAACGTAATAGGAATAGCGATAATAACAAGTTCTAAAATGCGTTTTCCTTTACGGCTCCTAATCACCGGTGGGACGAATGGGGTATATATCAGGCCACATTTTCTTGGGCCAGAGACAACTCAAATGGGTCCGCGCGATTCGCTAATTAAGACGGCTCTAACCGAGACCGAGAGCCAGCCGGGGAATTTATGTGTCTCGGTTTTTGAATCGGGAATCGAGTCACTAAAGCCGGTCCTAACCCGGAGAGGTATATCGGCCTGCTCCGCTTTTCATCCCAGTACTACGAAAGAATTCGGCGTCTTAGTCTAAAAAAATCACCGGCGGCCAGCTCTTTAAATATTTCACTTTACTCGGTCCCCCAATAAACTCCATTTAATGTGTCTCGGTTGATTAGTTTGTTTTCGATTCTGGGTTCTCGCGTATGGCCGCCCCTGTGCGTCTACAGAGGAGAGGATGGTTTTATGCTCTAACCTCTTGTTACATTCAATAACACGTATTAACAATTTCGTAACATATATTGGCGATACTTTGGTAATATGCCTATAAAAACTCGCGTCTTTTCGCAGTTATCGAATTAGAAAATAACCGATAGTGTTATGAACAAATTATTACCTCATTATTGTAGTAATTTGTTTGTGTATACAAATATATAATATTTTGTTTTTATTTTTTTCAATTTTTTAGGCTGGAAAATGCATACGATAGAGTAAACATAATAAATAAAAAATACCTATATATCGCAAAAACACGCCATATATGTTTCAGTAGTTCGAAGGTAGCAGTTTGGGCCGGGGAGTGTGCCGGCAGCTTTGCCAAACACTTTTGCTAGATAGAAAAAGTTAGGGCCGCATATACGCGAGATTTTAGCAGCCCCCGCTCCATTCCTCACCCTCGAATTATGGCGTAATTCCGATTTTATCAGCCGACAGCCGGAGTTAAAACTATAGGGAGAGGAGTCCTGGTGATGGAAGGAGGGGGGATGGGGGCGGTTTTATAAATAATGAAGACTCACGACGGGCGGGGTAATTTGTGGGACGCGTGCATTAGCCGGGCGGCCTCCTAATCATAGGCTCGCTCGGGGACATTAGCCGGCCCACTAACCCCCGCCTCGCTATCTCTTCGGAAATATATCGGGTTAAAAGCTTCCCTCCTCCCCGCCCATTGTCTTTCGGGATGTTGGCCCCTTGTCAGACGGACCCGCCGATTAAACCTTACCTTTCGGACTCGGTCCCGTAGCAATAGCCCCTCCCCCCTCCATCATTGGTCCTATTATCGCGTCCAAAAAACTAAGTGGCTTTCTTTTCTTCTCTCGCCTATTCTCGAACCTCCGATTCGGTATGCTGGGACCGGTGCCCTCTCCATTTACCAGAATTTGACGATGACGTTCCCGATTCCTTTTAATCGCCAGAGACCGGTCTAGATTCTCTCGGGTGCTTTACTCGGAAACAAAAGGGTTGCTCTCGCCAGGCGACTTGGGTTTTTTTTCGTTTATCTTTATTTTTGGTTGTTTCTTGTTTTTTTATCTTGTTGGAGTAGTTTTAGAATAGGCAGATGTCTATATTTGATACAAGATTTTGAAACATGATTTTAATCGGCTGGGAGAGCAGACTGAACGAATTTTGTTTCGAGATCATTGATTGAGAGATTAAGAGCCAACAATTTATGTTAGGGGTTATTCCTGAATGTTTCGCCCTTCCGATGAGAGATTTTCGTCCCTCCATATTGAAAAGAAAAACATGGATAGATGCGGCACCTCCACGTGTGAGTGCATGGTTCAAACTCGCAAGTTCCTAGAGGTAAAAGCAAACGCTATTAGGAAAAATAAGTAACACCGACTTCACCGTCACTATACCTTGAGGTTTCGCCAGTCATTGTTCAGAGCAAAAACTTTCGCACGTGCTCAACGGAAGAAAAGGTTGGGTAAAAAAGTTGGGTAGAAAAGGACCCCTAACGAAGGTTCACGGGGAGAAACCGATGGCAGGAATGAGCCGACGATGAAGAGGGATAAATTAGTTCAGAAATGTCTGGTTAAAGAACGTATTGTCGGACAGTATTGAGAGCAAAACTTTCATACATGGCGACCAGAAGAAAAAAACTGAAACGAAAAATTGTATGTTAGTCGCGATACCGTCAAGTCGTTGGATCGATATGAAGCATTGATTCGGCGGAATGAATCAAATTGAAATGTCATCAATTATAATCTATTTTTTTCCTAGTTCGTTCTCTTTTCTGGTTGGCATTACTATACTAACTAAAAATTTAAAAAATATAATCAAGCCTCGGCTGCAAGGTTCCAGCTTGGAAGAATGGTTTCTTGTAATACCGTAGGGTGGATTCCACGATTATAGTTTCGCACGGTGGTATAAGACGACTGTAATAAGAAATAAAAAGGCGTTACCGGCCTTAACGACGCTTCGGCGTTTTTAACAATCGTCCGTTTATTGAACCGAATGCGGGTGCGGAACACGTGGCCTCCCGGTGGGAAAGGAAGTCCGAGCGGCTCCGATCGGAAATGTCCTCTACTCCAGTCCTGGGAAACGTAGCACCTGTTCCTCCTCGATGCACCTGAACCTATAACGCCTTTCGGTGCTCCGCCACGCCCGCTCCGAGACTTATTGCCGATTCTCTGCCATTATATTCGGCGCCCGTCACTCCTACTTATCCCCGACACTGCCTTAAATCTGTGGACGGATAGTCCATTCTCTCTTCTGGTTTGCGTGACTGAAAGTTTTGCTCTCCGTTAACTACTTCTGAACTAATTTATTCCATCGATCTATTATTTATTAACATCGTGGATTCATTTTTACCGTCGGTTTCCCCCCGCGAATCATCATTTGGCAAACTTTTGCTTGTTTCCGAGCAAAGCACCCTATCCCTGTGCCGTATTTATGTATAAACCAGTAAAAGGAACGATGGTTTTCTCTAAACGGACAGGCACGCCCGCAAGTAACATTACTCACAGGCAATAGGGCGTGAAGCAACAGGACAAGTGAATAGCGGCCCGCCGATAAAAACAGAAATCGTAGAGTGCCGAGGGGAAGTCAAGCTCCACCGGGCACGGATTTATTCGCGACTACCTGTTTCCACCGGCAACAGTCATTACGATTCCGCTAACATTTCCTCACTCTCCTCGCGTTTTTCTCTCCCGGAATAAACAAAATTCCTATCCGTTCATTGTTGAAACAATAGTTTCAACCGCCGTATAGAAACTGTTATACTGTCGAACCTTTTTCCAAACCAAATTCACCGTTCCAACCAAGATGTCGGATCCAGAGAACACTACATAGCAGAGAACATTATTTGATAATGGACAACGCGCGAATTCATTGAGCTAGATAATCGAAACAAAGGATGGATGAGAAGACTGGTGACGGATAAATTTTGGAAACACATTTTCCTTCGTGTTACGACCGCTCGTTCGACGTACGCGAGCGCGCGCTGTCGACTACTCCCACAATACGCGATCTTCCCGAAGTTAATAATAATGCAAGTTCTGGTCGCGGAAACTGTTCTCTCATTTGTATATATATATATATATATATATATATATATATATATATATATATATATATATATATATATATTTCTATGGCAAAAAAATTCGGGCTACTATCGGAGTCCAGGAACGAATTAAGTTACGCAAGTACACAGTGTTATGTAACACCTTTCCTTGATTACCACGAGAGTAAAACTCTGACTGCTACTAACCATACGAGTGAAGTGGCTAAAATAAAAATTTCCCTCATCGGGTCTCGTCCAGAATTTGTACTTGTACAAATATGAAACACTGAGACGGGGGTGTATCGGCAAAAACTACAATTGTCTCTACCCCACGTGGTGAATCCGTTTGAGGACTAATTCCTGGGGAAGGGGCGCGGAGGGTACTCGATTCTTTATTTACCGAGCGTAAACGGGATTGCCGGGTAACTCTATTATTTATAGGGGGAGGCGCCTTCTGTGGCTTTGGACCCGAATTAGGCCTGTTACCGGTGGCAAAGGACCCACGCCCCGGAAACCTAAGAGTGGCCCTCCGTCTGGAGGGCTATCGAGACGCCGCTACAAAAACTCGTCTACGGCTACAGCTAATCTTACCTCTCCCTTAGGACATTTACCACTACAATGTATTTATATATATATATATATATATATATATATATATATATAATACAGTCATCTTTCGAATTTTGTAAGGTTCTGTGTCAGTGATTTTATGATATAGATTTCTTACAGGAGAATAACTATAGGTTTAAGAAATGGGTTTTTTCAATTGTCACACTCGGCTAAATGTTCGACTTCCATTTTCATGTTCCGCATTTTCAGGACAATTTAATGAAAATGATCGAAAAAAAAGAAGAACCGAGAACAAAAAAAATATGGCATTTGAGACCTGGGGAGACGTCGCGCCTGAGGAATCCGGTAGTGTAAAAAAAAGGTGAAGAGTGGAGAGGGGCAGAGAGAGAAGGAGAAGGAGAGGGAGAGGGAGAGAGAGAAAAAAAGAAAGGAGATTAAACGGAGTTGGGCCAACCGTCATTATCCGTTAATTGTGTAAGTATCGGACCCTACCGTCCATTTGTCGTTCCGTTGCTATTCCGGTTAGGAAGCCGGTAAAAGCTCCAGGATGGAGAGTAGGTAAAAAGAGATCGAGACGGCGCCCCCTCCAATTACCCTATCGCCTTCCCGGGGATGTGTGCCCCATCCCGAGTTCGCTTTTACATTCGCCGTATTCCTTTCGGATTGATGTCGGCGGGGGTGTAATGTGGTGTCGATCGACCTCACGGCTCCAACTGTCAGACCCCAAATACACAACGAATATGTATATATAAAGGCCCTGACTAGTACGTCATCACTTTTTATTTGCGTATCTGCGCGGTTTTGAAAGCCACATGTATATAGTCTGGCAAATTCAGTTTTAATCAGGCCTTGTGCTTAGTTGTATAGTCTGAAATGCGTTCTGCCGGTGTGTGTTAACACTTTATAAAATTTTGAATCTTATTTAAGGTGAAATACTTGTCAAGACTGTGATTACGGTGAAAATATAGCAACAAGTCACAACGAAAATCGTGAAAAAAATTAATCCTGCAACACATCATCAATCCCTGGATTTTTTCCACTGGACTTTGGTATTATCGGTTCCGTTTTTCGACATCGC
Source organism: Lethocerus indicus (assembly GCA_019843655.1). Classification (NCBI taxonomy): domain Eukaryota; kingdom Metazoa; phylum Arthropoda; class Insecta; order Hemiptera; family Belostomatidae; genus Lethocerus; species Lethocerus indicus. Next base: position 33,359,106 of record JACDQD010000001.1, read on the forward strand.
CTGTAGTAGTAGTCCGCACTGTCAAGTGGCTGTTGCTATCGGTTTTTCGTCCGTGAATTTGAGATTTAGTCCCGAAACTAATTTTTCAACATTCAACAATTTCGGGGAGTTACATTCAAACTGTAAACCCCCGAAGGCATCGAATAGTTCGAACAGTCTAGGTCTACCTCCTGGAACCCGATACGCAGTGACGGAGAAGTGGGGGCGGGGGAGTCGAGGCCGGGAGGGAAATAGGCGAAGACTAATAGGTTTCCCGTGTTACGGAAGTGGGTAGCATGGGACACGCCCCATCCGCTTTCAGCCGCTCCTTATTACTTACCTGCTAATTGTCTACCGTGGGGGCGCCTTCTAGGCCCCCCGGGAAATCTACCCGGGGGATCGCACCCGGCACCGATGCACCGGTCGATTCAATCTAACCAATCTAGGTCAGGACGGCGGTGATCCAGTCAGAAGATATAAATAATTTATCGCGTATATTTATCCGGGCCGCCGCCTCAAGAGGAAATGGCCTCGTGATTTCCTTACTACGTAGCAAGGCCTGCTAAAATGTTCGCTAAATGCTCCACTGGGAATGTGCTTGTGGGGAAGAATGGAATCTCGTGTTAAAGGGCTGAAGGCGTACCCGCCTGACGATGAAGTCAGAAGAGACCTAGGAACTCTTTTTGAGCCCGAGATGTTATTACAGAAGCACGCGCACAATTCGCGGGGAAGATTTTTTTCCCAGCGTTCGGTGGGACGGTGGACCCACCGTTTCCAAACGGATGGACGGAGGTGGCGCGTCCGGGAAGAGGAATGAATTAGGGAGGAAGTAAAGGTTAAGTTACCAGTCGCCAGGCAATGTGAGCTGAGCCCATAGACCAGTGAAGCACTAATGTCTTTGGCGAGGCCAACGACATGGAAACGTCTAATTATAAGTTAATTTCTTTTGCTTCGCCCTCATTTATTATCATTTACTGCCTGGTGACTGGTTCTTTAACCTTAAATTCTGAACTAATTTTCTTCTTCATCTTGTTTTCCTCGTATCCGAACAAAGAACCCTCCTTATTCCCGACACATCGCGTGGAGGTGTTCGCGTTGACGGCGGGAGAAACCACACAATAAGCTGATCACTGATGCTTGTGTAACGGAGAATTAACTACACGCATGTATATATACAACATTAAAAAATTTAAGTGCCGGAACACGAGTGCCGGTTAAGTCGATTAGTGTAACCTGCGTTAGAATGCGGGCAGAATCACGTCCTTAGGCGTATCTGGTAATGTTTCATGTAGTGAACGCGCGAGATAGTGCGCACGCTTTGTTCCGGTAGTTGAATTCAGGGAATTGATATTACTTTTCCTAAATCGGAAAAAATATTTTCATTAACCGGTTTATTTTACGACTTCATAACGAAGCCCATTAACACATAATTCGATTAGTTCACTGTGCGCAGGAATATTTCTTTATAAAGACGTCTTAAGTAAATATAACTGTAAATATTTTGACTGAAATTTTTTTTTAAGGGGCGTCAATTTTAAATGACCTAGCGAAAATTGGAAGCGATAGGAGCGACTGGAAAGGGTGGAGACACGTCGAAGTTATCGGTTGAACGTATCTGGGTCGAAGGGACGTCTCGGGCCTTTAATAATTCATATTTCATTGGTCGGCGGTAATCTGATGGGAGAAAACCCATGGGTAGAAGGTGACAGGTCGATGGGTCCTTTTCTGGACGTACCATCCCTTTCGCCCCGTGATTCACCTTCAAAACAGGTACAAACAAAGAATGACTCGCTAATTGTTTAACGGCACTCAGAGTGCTTCGCCAGCTTTTTGATTTTTACACCTTTCATTTGACTCTTCAATTGACGTTCAATAACGCAAAATAAATAATAAAAAAAAATAAAAATAACGTAAATATTAAAGAAATAAAATGAACAAAAAATAGTTCGAATCCCAGTTGCTGCCCTAACGGATTTAACCAAATTTAGATTATTTCATTATTTATTTAACCCTTTTATATCGACTTTAATGAGGCCGCATTCGGTTCCTTGCCGTCGTGATTAAAGTGGTTACAGTACGAATTTGCCTTCAACTGAAAGATTCAACCGATTATTAAAGTACGTATGTCGATGAAGCGCCCTTTCAGTACTGACAGTATTCTGTGATAATGATGAAACGAAAATCGCAAGTATACTCATATAACGAATCCAGGCGGGTCCCCGAACAAAAGTATTTCTCTCTTGGTCGCATATCTATGCCAATACAGATTTCTCGTGGTCAAATGGAATTTTTCATCAAACTTCGGCGCCCCACCGGAATTCCAACCTCTGTAGGGGCCCTAAAACCTCGGTTTCACCACCATAGTTTGCTGGACTTTTTCTTGTTGGCAAGTATATGCATCCAAATGCATGCATTTAAACAAACAAAAACTAGCTGTGAAACATCGTGCACAATAATTATATATCATGCGTATTTATATATACATACCGGACGTTACGTTAACGTGCCATTAAATTTTGAAGCTCGTATTTTAAACCCAAATACTGAACAATATTTCTCTCTCGTGAATGGTCCTTTCCACATGATTTCTTCACGACCTTATTAAGGGATTATGAAATCGCGCTGTCACTAAATACAATGAAATAATTGTACTCGTAAATTGAAAAATAAAAAAAAGGCCGTACTAATTCGCAATCGCGTACGTTTATAAAACTCATTCTGTGCAATTTTTAGGACCGCTAATTGTCCGTAAAGGATTGGCCGTTGACGGAGCCTTAAGGGTGGCAGAAGCCTAAGATTCGCGAGGGTGCCGAGAACGGGGGACGAGAGCTGGGCCGGTGTTTGAAGGAATTGGCAGTTGAGGCCGAGACGAGTGGGAAGGACGGGTGGGGGCGCAGATTTAATTCAATTTGAAGAGGAGGAGCCAACTGGATTTGGGGTCGGGGACCGCCATGTTAGGGGGCCGCCTACCGACTTGACGCCGCCCAGCTTCATTTAACCTGAAGATTTTCGGAAGATTTCATCCCACCCCACTGCAGAACTGGTTCTTAAAAATGTACCTCAGAACCAATTTATTTCCCTCAATCTTGCCGTCGGTTTCTCAAAGTGAATTTTCGCCGGGGATATTTTTCCACGGTTCAAAGCAAATGCCGGTTCATTCTCTTTTCTGGGTGGCATATCTCAATGTTTTGCACTTGATACTGGCTGGCCACTGGATCTTTAACCAGAAAGTCTAAACTGATTTGTTCCTCCTCATAGTGGGCTCAATTTTCACGGAATCGGGTCCGAGCGAAATCCCCCTATCTCCGTCCCGCCGCGTGCCGGTGTTTGCGTTGTCTACAGCCGGTGGGAGAAACCACATTGCTGATACATTTGTAATTGGGAATTTACAACGTACATGGTTACAATACAAGACGAGATAGTTTAATTGCTGGAACGGTTGTGTCTGTAGCGTCACAGAAACACGTCCTTCACGTCTTTCATACGTTTCGTATAGTGAATGCGGCGGAAGATGTGCACGTGTTGTTCTTACAGTTGAATTCCAGGTAATGAAACTACTTCCATGCCTATATACACTGGAATACAATGCGCCAGGGACAGGATAGTCTAATTTACTCAGAAACGAGGCTTGAGTATTCGATTCGGAAGATCAGGCGTTAAGAACTCGGCGTTAAGAATACCATTTACTATCTGCAGTTTTGGTGCAATATATTCAGGAGGCACTTGCCGGCTGAACTGAAAAAGTAATTTCAATTCCCCGAATTCAACTACCGGAACAAAGCGTGCGCACTATCTCGCGCGTTCAGTACATGAAACATGTCCAGATACGCCTAAGGACGTGATTCTGCCCGCATTCTAACGCAGGTTGCACTAATCGACCGTTCCGGCACTTAAATTTTCTAATGTTGTATATATATATATGCCTGTAGTTAATTCTCTGTTACACATGCATCAGTGATCAGCTGATTGTGTGGTCTACGGGTCCAGCTCACATCGCCTGGCGACTGTTTACTTAACCTCTACTTCGGAACCAATTCATTCCTCTTTATCGCGGGCTCATTCCTGCCGAAGGTTTCACCACGGGAATTTTCATCAGACAACCTATCCCCGTCCCCCGGGACTTGATAAGTACGCTTCGGGGACACGGCAATTTGTTTATTGCATTTGGTTTAGTACTGAGAGCTTAATATTACAAATTTCGCTGGGTAAACCTTAGTCCACTAATCCGGAGTTAGTGGATTGGTTCCCTGGCGTGGACTGAAATATACCGGATTGACATAATAGGACAATATCGGGGACAAACCGTTAGCCTCCAGAAGCCGATTACTCAAAAAAACCCCATAGAAAAAAGAGATACCAGAAGGATACCACAGTATCTCAGACCCTTTTTCATTTATAAGGTGACAGTCCTGCGTTGTTATCAGGGAAAATAGGTCGGTTTTAGACCCAGGCTTTCGCTTGTGATCAATCCCCTCCTATTAGTGTCAGATATTTACACAGATTAAATTATAGACAAGGCCCATCTCAGGGACTTCTTAGTTCATTCGCTTAATAAGTAATTAATAATTAAGTCATAAACTAATTTATTCCCTCATTGATGATTGATACTATTGGAAGGCAATATCCGAGGGGGCTAAAGAAGGTACGGTCAATAACCCTTCCAATGGTACCCGATTGGGTAGCTACCAAACACACGAATAGCAGGGGGTCAACCCCTGCCAACCGAGGTTCTTACTGATAATTTATTTCCTTTTCATATCGGACTCATTCCTGCCCCGCGGAAACCCCGAGTTCGGTTAATTACATAAATGTAATGTAATGTTGGATAAATACAATGGCAGGAATGTTGAAATAAATTGGCCCGAGACGTTAATTTCAATGCACCGAGGCAGTGTGAGAGCGAAACATTCGCTAGAGTCAACAACGCCGAGGGTTGAACTAGAATCAGCCGAAGAAATTTCCTCCCCAGATAATCTAACGACCAGCCAAGTCATGACCTCATTCATGACAACTACACTGACCTAAAGATTTTCTGTAGCGCGGATACACATCTAAGGTGCCATCGCTGGGTGTCTTCTTTCTCGTGATAAAAAAGAGTAATAATAATTAATTAATTAAACGCGATCGTATTTATAACTTTTATATACGTTGATTATACAATAAATAAAGGGGAAAAAAGAGTCCTTATCATCGCCTCTCCCCACAATCAACGACGATCGGGACCGTGAACGCATCTGGACCGCAGCTAATTCGATGGTCCATGGTGAGAATTCCGAAAAAAATGTAAATTGAGACCTCGCTCCATAAATGGGCTCTACTACCGGCTGCATCCACTTCGGCTTTTCTCCATTGTCGGTATAATTTCGACAATTTTCTTTTTAGGCGGTTGCCGAGGCGGCACAGTATATTAGTGGCCGCTGACACGATTCCTAATCCACTCGTGACGGTGAGAATAGCAATTATTAGAGAAGACGGAATATTATCGGATTTTTTTTAAAAACCATATTCAGTCTACTGTCGGCCTTCCTTCGGCGGGTGGTGGGGGGGGGAGGAATTAATTTTTAATTAACAGACCCCCTTTTGGTATGAGGAGAGCTTGACCGTGTTGGAGGGGGAACGGGGGTATCGATCGGATGTTTTGTTTTTTCTTGTACACCGGCCCCCGACTCCTGGGGCTTATTTTATAACCAGGGAGTGGATTAGCTGGGCGGGGGCGTTGATTAGCGATAACCGGGAGCGATCCTAATGTGATAAGGGGCCATTGGGAGGGGGGGAGGGGCGCATCTGTTCGGGCCGACACCTGGTCCCATCTGCCTTCGCCGACATCGGATTTACACACCGATTAGGGGGCCCCTCCCCGACAAGTCTAACAATTGTTTTACGCCATAGATCGCGTGCATTATTACAAAGCCGCGTCTGTAATTAAATTCGAATCTCCAGTTCGTAATTGTGCCGGTGTTTCTACGTCAATATTGATCAAGATTTAGGCAGGACGCTTATTCCACTCGAAATTATAAAATTCTAACGATTGTTTTATGCCAAAGATCGCGTGCTTTAGTAGAAAGCCGGGTCTATAATTAATTTTTTTACCATTATTTACATAGCGCAATTGGTAAAATCGAGAATAGACTGGCAAAATACAACTATGGGGTTCCACCAAGATATCTAACATCACTCGATTCTAACCCTAGGGTTCTAATCGAAAGTCCTTCGACCGTCCTGACTGCTCTCCGGTATGTTTCGAGTCACACAGTTCGCGAATACATCAACAAACCGACAGTCGACGTTACAAAACCCCTTGCTCCTAATGTTTTTATTCCGTTTCACTGCTCGTTCTAATCCCATGATGGCGGTTTAAACGCCACTGGTCCAAAGATGACTTCGGTCTGTAGCCCGGACGCACGTCGAAAAGTGCCATCATGGGCTTCTTTATCGGGAGAAGCAAGCTACAAAAAGACATTCCGCAATTGTACTGATAACGATAAAGGTTGTTGTACAATAAAAAAAATTTATCTGTATTTTAAAAGATTTCGGAGGCTCAAATGTAAAATATTTATGTACTTTTCAAAGAATTAACAAATAAAGCGTTTTCTCGCTTTCTATTTGTATTCTGTTCGTTTATTCTGGCCAATATGCAGATAATTTGAAATATAAAGAAAATTATAATTTTCCCGTTGTATCCCTCAGTGGTTACTCAACATTCGGACAGAATCTTTCTCCCCTCCTCGCTCCCAATTATTCCCAGGAATCGATGAAACAAACAAATAAGGGTTTGTTTGCTTTGCAAATAAAACCACTCGGCGTTATTGATAAAATTAATTATGTGCGAGCAAATAAATCTGAGTATAGTTAGGGCTTGAGAACCGTCTTTTAGGTATTCAACAACATAAGTCAATGCGAAGAAAAGTTTGAACAAACAAAACTGTACATTCCAAATCGTGATTAATGAGTGAAATTGAATGTTACGGAGGTTTCAATATTTTAATTTGAAAATTAATTAAATAAAAAAAATAAAATATATTATAAAAATTAAATTTTATTTAAAAATTATCGCACCGTAATACATTTAAGAAGTGTTTGTTGTGTAACGGGACTGCATTTAATATATTTTAGGACTATCGTTACTTGCGTGATTTTTATCTAAAACCTGGTTTCTGCCAATGGAAGTAGGGATCTTTCACTTTCTGTTTAATTTCTGATCATTCCAATGGAAAGATGATTTTTTCGATTAGTCGGCGCTAGGCGTGGAATTTCGTTGGTTCATTTGGTTAAGACATATCGGGGGGACAAATATGGAGTCAGTTTGGCGGTACCCTAACCGATTATTGGATTGAATTTAGTACTCTGCGTTGCTAAATTTCCGCATCGTAACGCATTTATTTGAACTTGTTTTGTGAAGGGAATGCATTTAAATAATGTACTGTCATATTTCATCGCTACTTCAGTGAGTTTCTGCAAATAGCAAAGAAGTTCGCAAATACTTCTGCAATTCGATAATCGGACACGTGATTCTCGAAAGAACATTTACTTCACAAATATCTTTTTTTTATTGGCCCCCGTTCTCAGGACCGACGGGCAAAAATCAAAGGAAAAAGCCGTCTGCTTTAATTGCATTTATAATTAAGCTATTAACAGGTTTATATAACTAGTCGCCTTTATGGCATTATGAACAAGGGAGCCGCCGCTTTATTTATTACATCAAATAACTGAGGGGCGACAAACACTCGGGAACAGTCCGCCAGCCGCCGGTACTCGAAATTCACGTTTTCATTACAAGCCTAAACGGATTCTGCTGGGGTTTCCTACCAATTCCGTTATTACAAGGGAGGGATTACGAGCGGACTAGATAATGTGGTGGAGGCCGCGAACAAGGTACGATCGTCTGAATTGAGGGGGGGCCTTCATGAATTATGGATCGAGATTAAAGTCGGGGACGGGTAGTCATGGGCCTATGTTTGCTTTCCGGTTCCAAATTCGCGTCAAATAATGGCCGCTGTCCGTCTGTCTGCGCTTCGCTGTTTTGTTTGAATTAGTCCCCTTCTCTCGACCGCTTCATTTCCATGCCGCATTCCCTCCCACAATTTCTCCTGGGATTATCCCCACTCCCCCACGCCAAAAACCCTACAGCTGTTTTAATGATTGACTCGAATAAAGTTGACGTATTATACTGGAACTTACCGCAAGACTCAGAGTGAAACGGGATTTCGGTTAGAAATCAGAAATAACTCTTGGTGCCCCCCTCGCTATTTCACTTACCCACATAAATAAACGTCAATACTTTGGAACGGAATGTAATACGTTCCTTGTGTGAACTACGCACACGAAGTCACAACTATTACTTCCAAATGTATGTTATGAAATGGTTATGACTTCTAAATATATGACAGGAAACCTATCTGGTATTGTGTATTTACTATCATAAAAGTTTTCCTGTTGATCAAAAATTTATTGAATAAGAGTTTATTTTTAGTAATCTAGTTAATCGGTGCAAGTGCACTGAACGAACTTTAGTTAAGTACATTTCCGCACCACACTCAAGGGGCGCTAGTTTATCGGTGCAAGTGCACTAAACGAACTTTAGTTAAGTACATTTCCGCACCACACTCAAGGGCGCTAGTTTCTCGGCGCAAGTGCACTGAACGAACTTTAGTTAAGTACATTTCCGCACCACACTCAAGGGGCGCTAGTTTATCGGCGCAAGTGCACTGAACGAACTTTAGTTAAGTACATATCCGCACCACACTCAAGGGGCGCTAGTTTATCGGTGCAAGTGCACTGAACGAACTTTAGTTAAGTACATTTCCGCACCACACTCAGGGGCGCTAGTTTATCGGCGCAAGTGCACTGAACGAACTTTAGTTAAGTACATTTCCGCACCACACTCAGGGGCGCTAGTTTATCGGTGCAAGTGCACTGAACGAACTTTAGTTAAGTACATTTCCGCACCACCCTCAGGGGGCGCTAGTTTATCGGTGCAAGTGCACTGAATGAACTTTAGTTAAGTACATTTCCGCACCACCCTCAGGGGGCGCTAGTTTATCGGTGCAAGTGCACTGAACGAACTTTAGTTAATCTATATCTAATAATTTGTATTAAAAGAGAAAGCAAAACTTTCATAGATAAATAAAAACTTAATATTGTAAGATAAAAATAAAAAGGTGTTACCTTAACTAATGATCATTGGGTGCACTTGCACCTGGAGACCACCAGTTTATAAGAACAACTGAAATTCGGTATGAGATGTTCTTAGTATCTTATACATACAATGCATACAATAAAATACTATTTATATAAGAATTATCATGTACTATATATTCATTATTACTTTTATATTATTAATTATAAAAATGCTACAAGCACCCAGATATAAACCCACGTAATTGGAAGGAAACAAAATTTAAAGTGCTTTAAAAGTATAAAGAGATTTATTTTGTTTTTTTCTTGGTATTAATATTGAGCGTCCTGACTTTTTACTGCGCAGTTTGCTGGAAGCATTTTTCACGAATTTAAAATTGTTGTTAAATCCCATTTTAAAAGAATTTTAAAAAGAAAAAGTAGCACAGTAATGAACTTTGCATAATTGTGAACAAATATTTGACAATACAAATATACAAATTTGACCGATAATAAGACAAAGGCATAAGCCGATTAACAAAATCCCAGTACAAGTGACAGTGACAGTGCAGTGAGGATGCCCAAAAACATCGAAAATGCAAAATGACTAACGCCTGTACTGAAGATGGCGAGAAGCCGTAACCGGTCTGGCAGAAGACCAAACCAGCGAGGGGAGACGGAAACACACGAAATCTACGGAATTCCAACCCCTCGCAGAGCACAAAACAGATATTCCAAACTGGAATATGGTTACTTCCTATGCGGTGGTGAATTCAACGCTGAACACCAGCAGTGCGGCCGCAGAGTCAGTAGCCGTTGTTGTTCGATTCAAAAGTGCGAGACAAATTTAGTTACCCCTTCCATCGAAATCTGTATTGCGATTATTGTTAACCGTCGTACACGTCCCGATACGAATGTGAGTGTTGTAATTAGGTCGGGGCGGTCGCGCCCGGGATTTCCCCCGGCGGGGAGCCGCGTCTGTTTACAGAGAATTTCCATTTTATGGTGGCGCGGGGGGACGGTGGCAAAAATCGCGGCGCGAATCGACCCCGGCCGCCCCACGAACAGTGACTCACGGAAGATAGGAAGTGACAATAAGGTTAATATCCGGCCCGGGAGGGATGCATTACCGGTAATGCGTGGGGTTGTTGAATAACGGTGGGTGGGGTATACTGTAGTATAGTGACTGGCAGAAATCACCTGAGCGCCGGCCCGGAAATCCGAGCGACGCTCCGGCCGCGGTCGACGCCCCATTAGAAACCGCACTAATCGCCACCCCCGCCGCCTTTTTTTTACCCTCACCTCACCCTCACGACCCCTAACCGCGCGCCACGCGTTTCCGACCCTCGGCCATTAATAAGGTTCATCTTTGGTGGCCCGTAGCCCAACCCCACGGCCAACTTTCATATACGGAAGAAAAAGCAATTTGTTCGGTTTTATGTGTGTATAAAATAAATGTATATATATATATATATATATATATATATATATATATATATAGAGAGAGAGAGAGAGAGAGAGAGAGAGAGAGAGAGAGCGTACACTGAAGTCACAAAAGTTGGCACTGAAATAATTTTTTTCAATCATGACTACATTTTTTAAGTTGTTTTGCTTAACTTTTAACAAACCTGTCATGTGGATAGTTGATGTTTAGCAAATTATCTCCTTAAGTCCGAGAGTAATAGTATGGTGCTTGTAGATGGGTAGTAAAAGGTTAAATAAATAAAAAATAGTTTTATTTTTAAATTTCCGCTGCATGGGCGATATGAATCCAATTTGCATTCGGACGAATAATATATACAGGTTTTTTGTTTATTTTTATTTGGTCTTATTTTTTATTAAGTTTCTCTTATCTTACACGAAAACATAATTCTGCATTGCGTGTCGAATTAAAATAAGCCTTCACGTACCCCTACGTGAAAAATGTATTTTTTAGCATTGATATTAATAGATGTTAGAAGAATTAGGGAAAATAAATAATACTAATTATTATTATAAAATGATAAATAGTCCCAAAGGAGTCTAGTTTTTTTTCCAAATTTATTGTGCCACGCACACTTCCAACGAAAAAATCTATTTTAACCCGCCCTTATCGCCTTTCATAACAAGATAAGCACGAGTGTCAGCAGTATGTGCCACTTAACGTATCCGATGGAATTTCGGTTTTGTTCCCCTTTATAATATTTCGAACACTTTTCTATATCATAAATAAAAGCTTTATAAAATGTAATTATTCGCGAAAAGCGGCTTTATAGCGATAACGTTCGCTTTAATTCTATAAAAAAATGATGGTGGAAACATTTGTTTTTCCATAATATTGCTATTGTTTCGATATCATCACAAGCTTATTGTTCCCTGCGCTAGGTTGGTTTCAAGTTTTCGTTGTCAATATTGGCGTTCCACCAGTAAAGTAGCTAGGTTTACGCGGGTTAATGAAATATTCTGATATAACCATCACCGCGCTATTGCCGTCATGGTTTCGAATATTTTCGTTATTACTCTTGAATTTTTCAAGAAGGATAAAAGGCCCCTCCCATTTCAGATTGCCGCAAGTGTTAAAAAGCAGCCTCATAAACCAGTACATAGCTGCACGTTGCGAAAAGACCAATTATGTTTTAGACTGCAGGCGGTATTCGCGTCGGTTTCTTTTTGTCACCTTTATGTCTCTCTCTTTAATGTTTTGTACTGCAATTCCCGCAATTTATTTATTTCTTTTTTTATTTATATCTTTATTTTTATTTATTTTCGTTAATTTATTTCCTCCCACTCGTCGGCTCATTCTTGCACCGCGGATTTTAACTATGGACGTTTAAGAAAGAGTGGATAAAAAGATCAACCAGTTATCCAAAAATTAATTATAAAATATTATGACGACGACTGTTTTTATCTATGGGATTGATTCAAAAATCGTCGGTACAAAGCCAAACACGAACGTATATATACGCTGCTGATATTGGGACGGGGGAATTGGATCGTGTGAGCGCGTGCGTGCAGGGTGTGTTGGTCGGCCGCGTGGCCGACACAATCGCCTGCGGTGACGAGTCACTTGTTCTCGAATCAAACTATAATAAGGGGATTGAAGCAATTATTTTTTATTACTTTCCGCTTTTCAAAACTTCATCAGTTCCCCACAACCGCTTTCGAACCTCTACACCTGTTACCGAACTTTTCGTCATCCTCGGTATCGACATAATTTTTAAATGAGCGAAAGATTTCGCTAAAATATAAAATATACTTCACCCTAGATTTAAATAGGATATCGTAGACAATATACAAATGTTATTCGATACTCGCATACCGGTCCGCGCACCTTTTTACATTTACATACACGAATATTAGGACTAAATGTACTCGTTTAGTGCACAGTTTCGGTATGGTAATCGAGATAGAATTACAGGAAGAATCTAGGACTTGACTAGGGGGTCAGTCCAAGCTATTACGCGATACCACCGGCGGCGATAATGTAATTTTTAATTTATATAATTCCACACATTTCGCCCGCCACAGCGTTTATTCTCCTTATCATGGCCGAGCCGAAAAGATGAAAGACGAACGAGAAAATTGTTCTTCGGAGGGTGATAAGCGGGTGGGAGTCATGGATAGTCCGCGAAGAGGAAGTTGGAGTCGGCAACTTGGGGGGTTGTGATCGAGCGGACAATTTGCTAAACGATATTTATGGGCGGCGAGGCATTGGCGGCCGGTGGTCGGGGGGCGGGCCGCAAATAGATGGCAGCCGGCGGCCGCCGGCCCGCCACGCGTACCCCAAACGCCACCTCAGGCCCCGGGCCCATTTTTCCACGCCCGGAATATCCGCAGGAAAATTCGCCCGGGGAGTCGCATAATGGCCGCGTGGCCCGACACCGCCGCTCCGGCGTTCGGAAGCTCGCCTCGGCACAGATGTCCCACGCCGACAACGGTTGCGGGATCATTTTTTTAATGCGAAAACATCTTACGCGTATAGGGAAACTCGTTAAGAGAAACGTCGAATAGACGGACACAATTTAAAGGACAGATTTGTAGTTGCGAACCTGTTATGTTGTCTGCGAAGGTACAGGAAACACGTTTTCGGGGATAATTTAACGATGGTTCATCGTAGAATAGAAAGTAAAGCACTAGGAGTGTCATACAGACTGATTCCGAATAAATTTTATATAATGGTTCTATAGAACCATTTATTTCCATATCCTGTGAAAAAACCGACTAGTAAAACATTTAATTGCCAAGCGTGTAGTTGCCATATTTCTTTTTTAAAATAGATCTAGAATGAGAAACCTGCTATAAACTTTAATAATCAGGACCTTTTTTCTTTACGAACTGCACTATAGCCAGGTATCTCCTAGCGAAATATGGAAAATGAAATGAAACTATCTTCTTTCTTGTCAATTTTGATTTTATTTACTTTCAGTTTATTACTTATTTACTCCTGTATTGTACTTACTACCTTTCGCCCGACTTCGAACCCGCCTAGGCGGATTACTTACTCCGTAAAGAGACCGACCGGTTGTTCGGTAGCGGTGATATATTCCGGTACCGGCGGTGGGGGAGGGCCGTGACAGTTTTATCGTCCGGGGCGTCGGTCTGCTCTGGCTGTAATTCGATTGTGCGGAGCCGACGCCCCGCAGGACAATGGGCCGGTGATTAGCCGCCGAGGTGGCCGAATCGGTTATTCTCAGACGGCGCTCGGGCCTCTCCTATTTGACTCGGCCGGCCAGTCTCAGAGCACAACTTTCACTCGTGCCAAACACAAAGTGCAACCTGCCACAGTGAAGTGAAACGTGCGAATGTTCCAGCTCATGTGACAATATCGACACTGTTATAGTGCTAACGACGGTATACGGCCTGTCGTATATCCTCCTCGGTACCTCGAGTGTACAGTGCACCAACACCAAGTATTGTGCTGTGAAACGAGTGGCGTGCAAAGTGTGTAAGTGTGAGTCTAATCTGTGTTCCCGGGTTTTTATCGTTCCTTTTAACGTAACCTGCTACGTTTAAAAATGATAAAAACAAAAGAAGATAAATTGAAAACGAATATAAAATTGGGTTTTGGACGAATCCCTCCGAGATTATATGGGCACTCACGGGGAGGCCCCGGGAGCCGAATCCTCTCGGGAGGCTAACGACTATTAAATAAGCTTCGGGCCCAACAGCGGTTACACTACCGATCAGTGTTAATGCGGGGGGCCTTGGGACAAAAAAGAAAAAAGAGATATAAATGTCAGTATCGGATATAGGGGAAAATAAGAATGGGCGGGGGTCCAGCCCGTACAATAGGCGGACATCTGCCCCCGGGGTGGCCGCGCCTCCCTCCGGGGCATCGTAATAGCGTTAAAACCCCATCTCTTCCTCCTTCCCTTATTTGTATTTATAGTTTCGCGTCGATTCCCGTCCAATACCCACACAGGATCCACTTATCCCGTTGGAAACCCGAGCCCGACGGGGTCGTTAGGGGAGGGCACGCTCCCTACCCGCAAATATTTGCTCAGCCTCCAAATCTGGGTTCGTCACTGTCCCAATTATTGGGGTCGTTCGATAAACGAAACTTAGAATAAACGACTGAAACTCAAAAATTACTGTACTTATGAAAGTTGAAATCGCGTCATTATTGACGGAATATAGACAACAAATTCGTAACAGAATAAATTCTAGATTAGAGACCATCTCTGGGACCATTTAGTTCATTGCCTTATCTGCACCAGTAAATGTTTGACTGGTTACTTTCTTTGACATTAAGTTATAAACTAATTTATTCCGTATAAATGAGGGAAGGTTTCCGCGAAAACTGGTGAATTACGAACTAACTTCCGGTAGGACCGCTTAATACTGTGGGAAGAATCTCGGTTGGCAGGGTTTATTCCGGGATTTTTCTCGTGTTTAGAAATCACGTGAGCGGACACCATCGGAAGGGAAACAGATAACACGCGAGAGGCCCAAAGAAGGTAAGGTCAAAAACCCTTCCAATGGTGGCCGCTCGGGTGGCTGCCAAACACGGGAATAGCGGGGGGGTCCACCCCTGCCAACCGAGGCTATTCCAACAGCATTATACGATCCTACCGGAACTATGTGATCATTTATTTCCTTTTCATATCGGACTCATTTTTGCCCCGCGGATCTTAATTAGGGATACATAAGTGAGCATGAACTAAAAAAATCCGTTCTAATCAATCAAATCCAACGCCGGTTATCCAAAAATTAATAACAAACATTTACGATGACTGACGATGACAAACATCTATTCACTCATAATTCTGTACCTTCCTTTGGGACACTTCTCTTCGTTTCGGAGCAAAGCACCCTTATCCCTGTCCCATGCAGATACATACATACATAAACAAGTAAAATGAACATGACGGTTGTGTACATATGGACGCACACGCACGCCTATGTTTGAGCACAATATTTAGTTAATTATAGACAAAAACGTACGCGCTTTATTTGGAAAAACTTACCATTAAGCGCATGATTACGCGCGCGCGCATGTGCGTGTGGATGCGTGTGTGTGTGTAACACGGTGACGGGGAAGCGATGCCGACGCCCCATGATCCATCGCGTGAGATACTGGGATTAACTGTTGCCTCGTGTTACGCCTCTCCCCCACCTAAATTCACCAATATTCATTAACTTGGGCCAACTCTGATTAAAATGTTACTGACGTCGGTCATGCGCATACGTCCCGACTTGCTCGATTCCCGACCGCGTCTCCGAAACGTTAATTTCAAAAAACCGAGGAAGTGCGAGAGCTAAACATTCACTCTTGTCAACAACCACGAGGGATGAACTAGAATAAGCCGAAATAATTTCCTCCCCAGATAATCTAACGACCAAACTAATCATGACCTCATTCATGACAACTACACTGACCTAGAGATTTCCTGTAGCACGGAACACGTCTAAGGTACCATCACTGAGTGTCTTCTTTCTCGTGATAAAAAAGTGTAATAATAATTAATTAATTAAATGCGATCGTATTTATAACTTTTATATACGTTGATTATACAATAAATAAAGGGGAAAAAGAGTCCTTATCGTCGATCTCCCCCCACAATCAACAACGATCGGGACCGTGAACGCATCTGGACCGCGTCTAATTCGATGGTCCATGGTGAGAATTCCGAAAAAATGTAAATTTAGACCTCGCTCCATAAATAGGCTCTACTACCGGCGATATCGACTGTAGGCTGACAGCGTAGCGCATTGAAAATGAATAGCGTCCCCTGAAATATCTTGTCCGACGGCGGAACACGATCGCGGATAGGATCAGTGTTCTTCTCATGGTGGCGAGAAGTGGCAAATCAGCGAGAGGAGACGGAATGTCGAAAGTACGGCGGCATTTTAACCTCAATTTTTTGTATCGCCCCGAGCGATAACTTACGTAACAGGTTCTGGAGCAAGATCGCGCCCCATCAAAAACACAATGAAGCACTTGGCACCCTTTGCACAAACAGCTTTATTGAATGAGCGTCAGGAGCGGAAAGCTGACACCCCGGCGCTCTGTCCAGCGGACCTTCGGCGTCATATCCAGTTTCACCACTGCTGATTCACAAAATGCCGATTCGGATTTTTCTCGCAGCTGTTTCTATACCGCGTATTTAATTTTTGGGGAACTCCAATCCACAGTTCAAGGGGTGCTCAGACCACGTGCAGACTGCAAGCATATATTAGTATTACTGGGATCGAAATGAGACATTCCTCCGTTTATAAACTATGTTTTTTTCTAATTTGTATTTATTGTACAGTCAACGTTACCTTCTACCGCCGCGACACCGGCCCAAACGCCAGACGTCTTCAGATCTTCGCCGACGCGTTACCGGAAACGGAGGAAGGGAATATGCCGGGTATGTCCATAAATATGATTTAGCGGCGGATGCGGAAACCATTAATAGTTTCGCGACGTCGGACCCATACCGGGTATTGGGGAGTCCGCTTTGTCCCCCTGCGATTGTTGCGATTCCATTGTTGTGTCGGGCGGAGGAGCCCAAGTAGTCATGGAAACTATCACCGCTGTGTACTCACATTAAAGTAAGAAATTTAAATAGTTCAGTAATAAAAGCTGCAATTTTGCCGACTGGAATCAACCCCATTAGCCATGGGACAAAGGGGGTACAACGGACCATCTTTATATCTTTATCAATAAATACAGATATTGTATTTTTCTTTGAATATACATAGTACATCATAATTATATCCTGTTGTTTTCATTTGGGCCTACGTACATTTGGGGAGTGAAATATAAAAAAAATGAAGACTAAAATACCGAAGTGTAAATTTGGGTTGTCTAACAGGTGGGCCTCGACACGAGTCCAGATAACAACGTCGATAGCAGTTGTTCTAATCTTTTAAAATTCTGACGGAAATTTCTGCGTGCTACCGTTAAAGCAAGTTATTATTAAAATGTGATCTGAAACAAATATATGGCTGCCAAGTAATAGCTGATATAATGCTAATAATGAAGGTTTACGACACTTTTATTATTAGCCCAAAAAACTGGAGGAAATTAGAACGTAAAAAACACTTTTGCGTTATTTTGTATTTGATAGTACTAATTCTTGTTTGGATATTAAAAAATGTGACATTAAAATCGAACAAAAGTAAAAATATAATTTTAGGTCCTCGTTTGTAAAATCAAGAAATACTGGTACTTTATTCTTCCGGCAAAAAATAATTAATTAATAATTAATTAAATAATTACTATTTATTTATTTATATGAATTATTATTTATTTTGAATAAAAATATTAACAAGTATCACTAATGATAATTGAATTTTATTTCCCACATTCAAAACCCTCGGGATTGTCATTTGCAATTTCATATACTTACTCAGCGAAAATAGATCATTACCCCATTATAATACACACACACACACACACACACGTATGTATGTATGTATAATCATATGTTTTCCTCAGTTAACTAATTAAAATAAGCTGTTCTGTCCGCAACCATTCCTGGCGATATCGGTATGTGCCTTCTCCAGGCTCCACAAAGTTTTCACGCTTCTCCCGAAGTAGCCCGCGCGGCGAGAGGCGGGAAAAACAAAAAATAAAGAAATAAAAAAACGTGGAGCGAGAGAGCGGGAGTGGGAGAAAGAGGGATAGAGGGAGAGAGGGTGAGAGGGAGCGACTGTCGGAGGGGCGGGTGTCAAGTAACCCTTGTAGCGTGGCACCCCACTCAACACAAATTCACTTAGCCCCTACACAGATATGCTTTTAGCCGGGTATTATTTTGCCCGGTGTTTCTGGCGGGGGCGGCCGTGACGTCATGACCAGTGCATCTGTCATACCGGCCCGGAGCTTTTCCCCCAAAATTTTCAACCGTGGACGCTATCGCATTAAAACGAGGCATCCACCGAGATTGGGTTCGTTAACGATACACAGACGCACGGAGGGCGTGTCATCCCCCCTGGATTATAGCATCCCCAGTCTT
Source organism: Lethocerus indicus (assembly GCA_019843655.1). Lineage (NCBI taxonomy): Eukaryota > Metazoa > Arthropoda > Insecta > Hemiptera > Belostomatidae > Lethocerus > Lethocerus indicus. The sequence continues at coordinate 33,377,621 of JACDQD010000001.1, forward strand.
CCGGGAGGTTTTCCGCTATCCTCAACAGCACGCTGTAATAATCGAATGTTAATTTGCGATTTGGAGAGTTACCTGTTCCACACTAACGCCGGTCCCCATCCCCAACAACTGATCCTCAGAGGGTTTCGCCCAGAAGCCACAATCGAAATCTCCTCGAGACGCCGGGAATTGCAGGACTAATGCAGGGGACTTTAACACTTCTGTGAACACTGTACTTGTACATTAGTACCTCAGTGCGAGGGCGGTAAAATATGGCCTCAACTCAAATTAATTGCACTGAAAGGAAAAATATAATCGAGGATTAATTATCGGCCAAAGCGCGGCGAAGTGGACGCCAAGCAGAACGGGGCGATACCAAAAACAATTTCCTTCGGGCATTTAAATAAAATGAAACTCTATATATATATATATATATATATATATATATATATATATATATATATATATCCTTTCAGAGGCGGAAGGAGCCGTTAGTTGGCATTATCGCGTCCCATTCTCGAAGAGCCGAGATTGACTGCAAATCAATACTGTCCGGCAGCTATGGTTTCGGCCATTATCGGGAGAATTTCGGAAAGTGGGGACCGGCGTCCTAACAGGGCGTCGGTTTGTCCGTTGCCGACGAGGCAAGAGATTTCTCGAGTCCCAACCCCTCAATAAATTACTAACCCCCATTAATAATCATACTATCATTATGATTTATCAATCGAGCGGATATAACCTACGAACTGCAGTCCAGTGCTAAGTCAATACATTTATTTACGACTTACGATTCACACTTGCAGGAACTAAAATTACAAATACATTTTTTCAGCTAAATCAAAGTTGTAAAGTGGTTTTGTACACAGCAGAGAAGTTTCCAGTGAAGGGCTTATTTCCTTTTCGGGATTGAATAAAGCACAGACACCAGTTTCGACGCAATGGAACCTAGGATAGAACGATTTATAGAGGTCGAGAGTAACATTCGAGATGCCGTGAATTGCTATAATGAGATATATGAAGATAAAAGAAATCAGTTTTTCAGTAAGAAAATATCTTGTACCTCAAATGATTCACAGCCCAGCACGAGCAATGATTAAACGATAAATAATACAACGTTAAAAATGTGTGTGTGTGTGTGTGTGTGTGTGTGTGTGTGTGTGTGTGTCTGTGTGTGTGTGTGTGTGTGTGTGTGTGTGTGTGTGTGTGTGTGTGTGTGTGTGTGTGTGTGTGTGTGTGTGTGTGTGTGTGTGTGTGTGTGTGTGTGTGTGTGTGTGTGTGTGTGTGTGCCAGAGTGACTCGCCGCCTACCGTCAGTCGCAGCTACTGATGCGCTGATGCGCTCCGGCTGTTTCTAAAAAGGAAAAATCCCGGACTAACCGAGGTTCTTCCCGTAGTATTATGCGAAGTTAGTTATCGACAATGTATTAAAAATCGATTATAATTCGGGAACGTCGAATCCTGGCGCCTGGGCTTGGGGCCAAACACAAAGGCGTCGGCCTATCAAAGCCGGATTGTGAAAGGGAGCCGGAGCGGATTAAGCGGTAATCGGGGGGCGTGACGATTGTGAAATGACCGGGAGCATAACTAGAATTTAGTGAGGTATATATTCATTATTGCGCGAGGGGGTCCGACCCTCCCCTTACTATTATGACAGTCATTATTGCATCATCCCATCGGTTCACGACCCATTTAACGCCGCCCCTACTTCGGGGTTTTTTTTTTAATTATCGGTAAATACGGCCCGAATCTGTCGCCTAGACTTCCGCATCTTCGGACGGAATGCTCGACACAGTGTTCATAATATGGGTCAAATTACTTGCAGTGGGAATTTCTCACGGGCGTTTATTATAAAACAGGAAAATCCGCTGCTATTACTGACACCCCGTGTCTCACGATTTGCAACAAGACAACGGAATCAAATTGAATTATATTCGAATCAAAAATATATCCACCGCTAACGGTACGATGTCGGGGTACTTGAGGAGATTACAAGATTACAAATAATTTATTTTTCTTTAAATACACAAATTCGACAAAATACAAATTTTTCGTTGATACTGATAATAAAAACCCGAACACCTTGCACTGCACTTTGCATTCCACTTGGTGCCTCGCTTGGAACAGTGTACAGTCGTCTCATGCATGCACGCCACGTCGCGGGCCTTTCTACAATTGGTGGTCAGGAACTGAAAAAAAAACTAACTGACCCTCTTTCGCTTGAGATCTGCAGATTCCAATGATCATAATTTTTTTGATTTTTTTTTGTGTTTTGTTGAGTTGTTGCACTTGCGCTACTTTTAATGGACACGTACCCCCCTGACCCGTTTTCGGGCCTCAAGTGCCGAAGCCGGAAACAAATGCCGGATTTAAGGTTTAAAGGATAGAATAGGCTTTATTCTTCCGGGACGAAGTGGGAGGGCTCCTCTCTGCAAACAGTTGACACAACATTTGGTTGGGTCAGAGAGCGACCGAAACTGTCCCCCCCCCTCCGTATTAAATCTCCATCTAATCACGTTAGCATCTGGCCTCCTCTTTCCTTCACCGATCGATAATCGCCCCCGGGGTGCCTCCCTTCGATCCCCACATCCATTATAAGCTTTATATTTTAATTACGCGATTTTAAACTACCCTCGCCTCTGTGTAAAGCCGGCTTTTGCGCTATTTATTTAAGTCGAGAGAGCCCCGAGGAGGGTCGCCTAAGTCCCCACTAGACTACTGACGTAACACCTCAATCGACTACTCGGATTCGGCTTGATATGCCTTTAATAAGCTACGAGTAATGCAGCTTTTCATATAATTTATACAACTACAAATATGCGCACAGTAGTACCGGCGTATTTGGTGGTATGGTAGTCCATTGAACGGGTAACATAAAAAACTTATTAACTCTGTTTTTAAATAAAATAAAAAATAAAATAAGAAATTGGCAAATTCGAATTTAAAAAAGTAAATTTCTAGAAGAGCCAATTTCTACTCCAAGTGGTGTGACGAGGTCGAGCATTTTGAACGCTTGATTTTTTAAATAAATAATTAAGATAATATTAGCAAGTAATTCTAAAAAAAAGAGAGTTCTGAAGCATGACCTGAGAATTTTAATTTTTTAATACCGTAATTAATTTTAATTTTTTTATAGAGATATAACTATGAATTTGTGAATTAAAACATGACTTTCGAATTATTTTACAGTTTATTTAACTTCATTTTGTTCGCGTTTCTTGCGTTGTCTGTGTGTCTCAATAATGCATAAAGATGGCTCGCTGGCAGCTATACGATAGTGTTTTACCTGTTTATCTAAAAAAAATAAATATATTTACATATTAAGAAGTAATAGTAGGCCAGGTGTTCTAAATACTTCCGGGTGGTGTGGGGTAATTGATCGTAGCGTGATTACATCAGGGACCTTAAAAACCTGGTAGGGAACAGATTGAAAGTTGCAGTGCGTGTGATGAGGCAATAGGGATGATTAAAAAGAGGCGCAAACTTAATATCGAAATCGTTTATTCTTTCAAAGCTGAAAAATGTTCAATGACCGTCCCTTTCAAAGTGTTCTCGAAACAATGGCTTAAGTCTCCCGCATCACGTAAATTAAATTCGCGAGTCGTCGTATCCTGGAAATGAGGCGCGTGTTAAATTTTGTAATCACGAAAAATGCCCACACTGCTCTTTTAGTACCATTCGGTATCATTAAACTAGCACGCGCTGCAAGGTATTATGTTATTTTTTTATTTCGTTAATTCTTATTAGTTGCAATATACCTTTAATCTTTCTTAATCATCATCCGGGTATCACTTTCCTTGCCTTACGATTCAATTTATTTACGTAAATACAAATGATAAATTTATATTTATGCAACATACGAGTGCCGTGTAAAACTTTAATTCATTTAATTCTCGGATATTCTTAATGGACTGAAATACTGTTGGGTGTAAAACGTCCATGGTATCCTTACCTTTGTGAACACATAATTGACAGGAATTTTTAATTTATCGAGTATTTAATTTCTTTAATTTTTCTTCTCAACTGCTTGTCCCTGTGCTAAGACCGGTTTCAGTATCGCGTTAATGGATTATTTGCAGTTGTCGGAACAAAACGCCTTGTTGCCACTGCGAATCTACACCTACGCATGAACATCCCGAATGCAGTCGTGTATGATTAGTCTCATCAGGGAAGAGAATCAAGGCGGAAGGTGTTCGAACCCCAACCGTCCGGGATTCCGGGCTCCGTTCGGGTGTTGTTCCCAATGCAAATCCCCGCCGGGGACGTCTCCTAGAGGGGGTGGGGAAACCGAACATGTGTTCCAATCGGGGCTAATCAGGTGAGATCTCTATCTCTGCGGACACATGCTTCGTCTCCGCCTTCTAAATATTGTATTACCCGCCGCCTGTCCGAATTCGCCCGGATAGCATCGATCCGCTCGTCGGCATCCCGACCCTTACCGCCGCCACCTCCCTCCCTCCCACTCCCCACCGCCCCCCATAAATTATTTTCTTTATTCGTTAAAACAAAAGATTGATTACTCGGAATAATCCCATTTTATCGACTTGTGGATCCCCAATAGGCCCAAAGTTATTTGATCTCCGGTTATGTGAAAACTGACTCTCCTATTTGGACCAGAACTACGACCCGGCCAATGGGTATTTAATGAAATAAAGTTATTTAAAAAAAAAATTGTAAAGCTCACCGATCATCTGGCTCTCAAGCTACTCCCTCAGCCCATCGCTTAAGAAGATGGACTAATAAACGCGATACAGACGATTGCAAATCCGCAATACGGCCGTGCATTCGAGAAATCGATACATTCAAGAAAGTGCTTTAAAATGCACCTAGAGCTAATATTTTTATATGCGAGTGTAATCTATATTCCCGTGCTTTTATTATTGTAACTTTCCCGATTACCATACCGACATTGAGCACAAAACGACTATATTTAGTCATAATAATCTTGTACATAATTGCAGAAATGCTCACGTTGCGGCATTCATGTATCAAACGATATTTGTATATTGTCAACGATATTATATGTATATTTAAAAAAGAAATTATATGTAATTTGGTGTTATATGGTATCTGGTTATGTTGGAAAAATAATAGTAAAAACCCTTACAAATATTACACCCGTCTAGCCTGAACAGTATAAATCCAGACCGGTTTTTACTTCTCACCTTCCGCAGTTTTCCCCTCGGGCCTGTTACTCCTGCAGGCTTAAGCGAATATGACCGGGAATAAGCCCGCGCCGGTAATCCAGTTTCGCCGAAAGTGTTCTGTGGCTCGCCGCCACAGATTCAACTTGTCTTCGCGTTGTTCACACTTCGAGATCAATTAGCCGCCGAGAAAATTCGACTTTCCGAAACTTCATTCTTGTAAAAATTCAATTCTCCGATCGATAATTTAAGCAATCAATGTAGTGTGCGTCCGCACAGGCGTTCATCCAGCGTCATAATCTGGGAATTGCATCAAATTTATGTAAATATATATTATTTTAAATATTAATACTTTCAATTATTTCTTTTGAGATTTTAAATTTTTTAACTACGACGTTCCCGGACGGAAAGGCAGTGAACTAGTTCATTGACACGGTGGGTACAAATGTATGGATTAACTCAAATTTGTTTTTTTTTTGTTATTGGCAACTGGAATTTTAAGAGTGCCGTAAGATGATGAAACGAAAAAATCTATGGGTTCCACTTGGTGGGGGGCCCTACAAATCGGGCTCCTACAATTTCGACTTCTCCTTTTAAAGGGGCGCAGCGCGATTGCTTACGATCTTTCCGTTCAATGAAAGGAACGCTCCTAATACCATAAGTGATTACTACGTGACTACTTTGCACCGCCGTGTGCGTTTCATATATTTTCGTTTGATTTCGGACAGCGCCGAACAAATTCACTTGATAGCGTCAAAATATCGGGAACTAATAGCAGAACCGGGATTATATAGGCGTATTCAATTATGGTGAGTGGGCAGTAAATACAACATTTATTAGCATACCGACAAATCTGTCGGATCGGTACGGAATACGGTACCGCCCTTCGCAGCTGTCCAATGACTAGGATTAGTGCCTATTTTTATTTATTCATTATTCCCCGCGACATATTTATCATATTTACGATCGACGTATTCCCATCGTTGTAGACCGGTTTGCCGATGGTCCCAGCTGCGATGGGTACTGCTCGTAAGGGGGGAATTTAATTAATGAAACCCAAATCGTTTTTAATACGAACCACACACTTTCTCTAAATGTACTACGGTCCGTCACCACTCGAATTTTTGATCCGCACCACCTTTAATTCTATACGATAGAACAACTAGGCGCGTACCTTACACAGCGCTTAGGACTTGTGTAGAATGCGTAAGCGTGTAAAATAAAATTTGAATGGGCGTATTTAATACTATGTAACTACGGTGCGGCAATTTATAATATATGAAAATTCGAAACACGGCTCTATTTTACCTCATACCTCGCCATCATTTTCTCGCAATAAAGAGGAATTAAAAGTTAATCCAGAATTAAAAGTTAAAGAACGTTGTATTTTTTCATATATACCATCCAGAAGAGGGAATGAACTGATGTTACGAAAAAATTATATAATTAAAACTCGAGAGTCATTAAACTGCGTTAGTTACCTATATATAATGGTCCTTTTTACCAACCCGCGTTGGTTTCACCGCAAGGGTTTTACAAGGAGCGGAAAATTTTCACCAGCCGGCTCGAAAAGGCTGGGTGGGCCCCAAGCAGCTGGCCAGGGGTTAGGAGTGGTTCTGTAGTTCGAATCCTAAAAAAACTCGGGGCGAAAACCACTCTCAGCATATAATTCGGACAGGAAACACCGCGCGTTCACCGGCCAAATAATTTATTTTCCTTCAGACATACATAGTAGGATATTGTAGACGATATACAAATGTTATTTGCTAGATGCGTGTCGGCCCGCGGGCCTTTCTACATTTATGTTCACGATTATCAGGTCTAAATATATTTATTTCGTGCTCAATATCAGTACGGTAATCGAAGAAAGTTGCAATGATATAAACCCGAGAATATGTATACGACCGGTCGTATACCGTCATTGTCACTATAACATGTAAACACCCAGATACTTAAAGTGGCAGATTTGCAGGTTTCACTTCACTGTAGCAAATTTAGCACATGAGGTACGTCTTTAATTGTTGAATAAAATTGTGCGATGCTTCGTTCCTCCAGCTGACACCGTAAGTAATTCCGCTGCCCTGTTTCCCGAATGGAATTCATGTCCCATTGGTGTTTTTCACTTTTCAAACAGCAATATAGGTGTTTAGGCCAGTAATATCAGTTTTTAAGTGTAGGAGAACGTATTGCGACAACCGTAAGTATCTGAGGCAAATTAAAGAAAACAAAATTAGTAAACCCAGTGTGGTTTTCCTCCGTTATGCTGTATTTATGTTGGTGTTACTTTGACATCAATGTCGCTGATTGTACTGTACAGTAGTGGAAATAAAGCAATGAAAAAAATTGAAATGATAAAGAACCAGTGGCCCGGCGTTGTTGAGAGCAAAACTTAGACACGTGTACGCCACAAGTAGTGTTCCTGTAGTGACAGTGACCTGAGCTTGACAGTGGAATGGCACAAAACCAATAGGGCTGACTACTAGATCCGGTAGGAACTAAATGGAGGATACCTTCTCTGAAACAGTTTATTTCTGCTCGCTGTGAAAAAACAATTGCCGTCGTAAAAAAAATGTATTTATTGACAATGTATCTAGAGTCAGAAATCTCTTATAAAATTGAATTATTAGCATTTTTATGAAGTGTACAAGGTAATCGACCAATGAAATATAGAACTTTCTCCTTTATTGTAAATTCTGATTTTATTTCCTATCAGTCTAGTTCTTATTTACCCCTCTATTGCACTTTTAAACGGTGAGAAGATCGAAATGAAAGTCTTCGAAAAATTATTTAAAATCGTGGAATAAAATACATTCTAATTTTAATTAATTGTATTACAAAATTCCAATATCACTATGCATATACCTCTGATTCAATAACAGACGTTAGTGGTCTGTGGTAGCCAAAATCTAAAACAAACGTCTGTTTCAGAGCATAATCTGCGTAAGCGCATATAAATACTGACAAAACGTAACAAAAATACATTTCAATCAACCGATCAGCTGTGTACTTAGAACGCCGTCAATAGACGGGTTAATATGTAAGCTTGTTAACAATCGTAAAGAGGCGATTTTTTCCATTTCCCCCCGTTTAACATTTGGCGGCTATTTCACTTCCCGGGTGCCGCCCACTCATGCATAACCGATTAAATCGAGGGGATTAGAGCCTGATCCTGGACTCGGAGCCTCAGATTAGACCGCATTTAAATGCTGCAATTTTTCATTCCTATTAGGAACGCCCCCGATTTGATGACGGTTTACAGGCAGCGAATGGGGGGAAGGGGAGTTGAAATCGACCCTACCCCGCAGACTACGAATGAGGTCTCAATTAGCGGCAACTTTTCTGACTCACGCCAGAAAAGTAAACTCCAGCAGATTAGATTTAAGAGCGCAATTTATTTGGAAGGCGGCTCAAACTCCGGGATAAAGTCTCGCGACGTTTAATTTTTCGAAATGTAATCATTTTTATATTGATACAGTTTATTAGGGATCCGCTTTAAAAATTAGCATCCGGCCGAGCTCGATAGTTTACACAAAATTCTTTTTGGCGCAATAATCGATCCAAACATTAAAGCATCCGCCAAAAACTCGCTGGAACAATGTGTCTCATCCGAAAACCCTATGTTTCTAATCCTCCACGACCTGAAGTCATAAAATCCCGGTTCCTTAAGTAGCCGTCTCACTCCTCGTCCTAATTCACTCGTCGAATCCCCCTTCCTCTGTCGCCCGTCCGTTTTCTCCCCCCACTTCGGACTTAAACGCCACCAGCCTAGAGATATCCCCGGTCCGTAACCCGTCCTGCTCTCATACCAGCGGACAGGTATGTCGTCAAAAATACATGTCCTAATGTATTTTTGACGACATACCTGTCCTAGGTACGATACATACTCGTCCTAGGACGAGATACCCGTCCTAGGGTATCTGTGGGAAGACAAATTTTCCACTGAAAAATTAAAAACACATACGTAGTTCGAAGATTGTAGCGGAAATTGATAAGTAACATTCTAAAATCGGTTTTCGGGAAAGGAACTAATACAACATATCTGACCAAAAAGAATCGCTTCAAAAAACCCTTCGGATGAGTTCGACCCCTGATAATTTTTTTTTTCACTCTTTTATTGTTACAACTGTAAAATTATACAACAAGCAACATTGATATAGGCACTAGCTACAGTAGACAACAATTAGAGGAGAAACCCACTGGTTCCCCCCTTTTTTATATTACTTTTTATTTTATTTTATTTTTTTTTTATTTTATTTATTTAAACATTTAGGTCGCGTGGCCAATTCCTTTTCAGGCGTCTGTAAGGAACGTTTGGGATGTCGGAAGATAGTAGGGTTTGGACTAGTGGATTAGGGTGATGGTGGAGTTCCCCGATAATTAAAACCAAAAGAACGAGCAAATTAGGATAAGGACAAAACGGGAATGGAACTTTAGGAACCGTGATTTTATAAATTCCTCAACTGTCGGGGTTGAGGTCGTGGCAAAAGGTTCGATTTCTAACATACCGCTACCGATTTCAACGTACGATTTCGCCGATTACGCTATATAAATAACGATTTAAAAAAATGTAATTATAGACGCGGCTTTGTACTAAGGCATAAAACAATCGTTAGACAATTTCATCGACAACTCCCTATCACCCCCTTGTGAACCGTCACAAGGCCCGTTCCTAGAATGTCCGGGTCCGTTCTTAAAGGAGGAACAATGCTATTGTGGAGGCGCACCTGATCTTCGGCTGCTTTGGTATCGCCGGCTATCGATTTCGCGCGGGGCGGTACAATAGCCTAGCGCTAATTCGAGGGCGGGGGGGGTCCCTGCCCGGACAATAAGCCCCCCCCCCCTTGGACTAATCACCGAGAGAGCCCTCGGCTCTCTTCAGATTAAAACTGTCCCCTCGGCAACCATTGTCGGCGGCTCGCCTCCGCCCCCCAATATGCCTAAAACGTCAACGCCGCGCTCCCTTTAATCCCGGCCACCGCCAACCCCCAACCGCCCCCCCCCCGACAGACCTCGGACGCGGGGACTCCTCCTATAATAATTCCGATATTTTAACCCCCGAGGTTAGGCCTTGGATCACCGGTCACCGAAAGGCAATTCTTTATAATGACCCAGCAATTGGTCATAATGAATAGGTGCTCCTCCGCGTGAGTAGCAGAGGATATTGACGCACGAGTGCACCCACCGAACTTTACCGAAGTACATTTCCGCACCACACTGTGAGGAGCGCTAGTTTCACAAAAATCGTTCATTGAGTGCACTTGCGCCGATAAACTAGCGCCCCCCTTAGGGTGGTGCGGAAATGTTCTTAACTAAAGTTCGTTCGGTGCACTTGCGCCGATAAACTAGCGCCCCCCTGAGGGTGGTGCGGAAATGTACTTAACTAAAGTTCGTTCGGTGCACTTGCACCGATAAACTAGCGCCCCTTGAGTGTGGTGCGGATATGTACTTAACTAAAGTTCGTTCAGTGCACTTGCGCCGATAAACTAGCGCCCCCCTGAGGGTGGTGCGGAAATGTACTTAACTAAAGTTCGTTCAGTGCACTTGCGCCGATAAACTAGCGCCCCTTGAGTGTGGTGCGGAAATGTACTTAACTAAAGTTCGTTCAGTGCACTTGCGCCGATAAACTAGCGCCCCCTGAGGGTGGTGCGGAAATGTACTTAACTAAAGTTCGTTCAGTGCACTTGCACCGATAAACTAGCGCCCCCTGAGTGTGGTGCGGAAATGTACTTAACTAAAGTTCGTTCAGTGCACTTGCGCCGATAAACTAGCGCCCCCCTGAGGGTGGTGCGGAAATGTACTTAACTAAAGTTCGTTCAGTGCACTTGCACCGATAAACTAGCGCCCCTTGAGTGTGGTGCGGAAATGTACTTAACTAAAGTTCGTTCAGTGCACTTGCACCGATAAACTAGCGCCCCTTGAGTGTGGTGCGGAAATGTACTTAACTAAAGTTCGTTCAGTGCACTTGCGCCGATAAACTAGCGCCCCTTGAGTGTGGTGCGGAAATGTACTTAACTAAAGTTCGTTCAGTGCACTTGCGCCGAGAAACTAGCGCCCCTTGAGTGTGGTGCGGAAATGTACTTAACTAAAGTTCGTTTAGTGCACTTGCACCGATAAACTAGCGCCCCTTGAGTGTGGTGCGGAAATGTACTTAACTAAAGTTCGTTCAGTGCACTTGCGCCGATAAACTAGCGCCCCCCTGAGGGTGGTGCGGAAATGTACTTAACTAAAGTTCGTTCAGTGCACTTGCACCGATTAACTAGATTACTAAAAATAAACTCTTATTCAATAAATTTTTGATCAACAGGAAAACTTTTATGATAGTAAATACACAATACCAGATAGGTTTCCTGTCATATATTTAGAAGTCAGAACCTAATAGTTGTGACCAGTTGTGTGATCAAATATATATTTGACCGATAATCCGACAAAGACTTAAACCGATTAACAAAATCCCTCCCAACCCAAATAAGACAAACAACATTCCCTAAAAACACAATAACAAGACACATATATATATATACACACGACAAACAGACAACCACCACAGTACAAGTGACAGTGACAGTGCAGTGAGAATGCCCGCAATACATCCAAAGGGCCAAGTGACACCGCTACTGAAGATGGCGAGCAGCCGAAACCGGTCTAGCAGAAGACCAAACCAGCGAGAGGAGACAGAAACACCAATTATAACTAATAATAATTAGTTGGGGGTTGGTATTCCAACCCCCACAGACCACAGAACAGGTATTCTAACCTTAAAAAATTCTCCTAACCTTGTATATATATATATATATATATATATATATATATATATATATATATATATAAATTAATGGTAAGTACGGTTTCCATTATGTAGTTTTTCTCATTGTTTAATATTTTTAACTTCATTTTCAAAGTACAATTCTTTGTTTAATTACTCCGACGATATTTCCATGGCAGACTGGAGCGATGTGACTGACTGTGGTTATTAGCGGAAGTTACTCTCGGGGCAAATTAAGAGTGTTAATATTTCATAAGTGTCTAAATAGACGTATAAATGTGGTTTTATTTTATTTATAATTCTTTCTGATTTGTTTATTATCCTCCTTGCTTGGTAATACAACATGCGCCGACACATTAACGTATCACAATTTCTTAGAATGAACTGATATTGATCAGTGAGATCAGTGATATTGATTTTCAAGTAGGGCCAGTAACAAGTTGATCATAATAGGGGAGAATCCCACTGACATTAACGTTAAACGTAACTGCCACTTATCAGATTGTGTTCGTTTATGAGTTAAATAACACGATTTTAAAAATCAAAATATTTTCACCATTAATTTTGCCATCGGGCCTCGTATAGCCTTCCGTTATTAATATAGGGATTTATTAAGGACAATAACAGCGTGGTGAATGGGGAAGGACGTATACTGTCGCCAGTGCCTCGAGTGGACATCGTGCAATGTGTGCGAGTGATTGGAGCGTGTGTAATTTAAGTTCTCGGGTTTTTATTATGTAACCTTCGCGATTACCATAACAACTTGGCGAACAGTACAAGTATATTTAGTCGTTTTCCTAATGCGTGTATGAAACAAAATGTGTGTACCGTCTACGATGTACTGCTTATTCGAGAAGTATTTGTATTTTGATCTAGTTCAATTAGGATCGAGTCGGAGGGGTAAAATCAAGTGAAGGGGAAGTCCCCCCGGTAAGAAGCGATAAGGTGAATATCGGAAAAATGCGTTGCCCGGAAAGCGATAAATGGCGGCGGTGGTGGGAGTGGTGACCGGTTAAAGGAAGCCCACTTAAGATCCCCTGCCCCCAGCTTTATAGACGTCTCCGTTCTAAAGATAATACTGACTCCAGACCCACTTTACCGTGAAAGTGTTTTGACTAAGGCGCCGCCTAGGTCCCTCTCTCTCTCTCTCTCTCTCTCTCTCTCTCTCTCTCTCTCTCTCTCTCTCTCTCTCTCTCTCTCACTCTCTCTCTCTCTCTCTCTCTCTCGCTCTCTCTCTTTCTTTCCTCCTGCTTTTTTTTTGGCCCGTCAAGGGTCGAGGGGCGCCACCGACCCAGCCGGGACTGCGAGCGTTTCGCCCGGTTCCTCTAATAGGCGACCCGGTAGAATATCCGAGCTGTTAACCGATTATTTAAATCATTTCTCAAAATATGAGCTCCGGGTGCGAACAATTATAAGTCCCTCCGGTTCTCACCGTCGGCGATAAATTAGCGAGTTTGTATTAAACAATAATCGATTTGAACATAGTACAGCGTTTAACAAAAATGAACGTATGTAAAAAAATTCCGAAACGCAGTATCTCATTCACAAAAGGTATGTTTTTGGTCACACCGTTCGCTCGAGCTCGACAGACAGTTAAATAAAATTCCGGTTCCCAAAGTTACATTCCTCGACCTAATTCACTCATCGAATCCCTCAACCTCGTTACCCGAATATGTTTAATCTCTAGTCATTCAGAATTGAAATCGTAATATTTGCCCCCCTTGAAATTTGTGGGTTTTAATTAAGCCTTGCGGCGGTTAATTTAGTCTAAGAATCTAATACAGTCGAAGACAAGATGTATTAAACAAGAATCGATCTAAAAATCAAATGTTTTAACAAAAACGCACTTATGTAAACGAAAGAACGTATCTCACCATCACGAATTCTTCGCCTGACTCGAACCGGGTGGCATTCATTCGCCGTCGAATCTTTGAAAGAACTGTGCGTAAAAATTATAGGAAAAAACTTTCTCGTTTCCATACGGCCGAATATGGGGCTTGTGGGTGTCCGGGCGAGGGCTGTGACAGGGGCCGAAGCACCGGCAATAACTCAACGGTAAATTGTCGAGCGGTGATAACGTCACCGGCATGCCTGGAAAGCGTTTTTCCCTTCGGCTTTTTTCTTTATTTTTTCTCATGGGCCAGATAAACTTATCTGTTTGTCCTCTTCGGAAGACTGACAGATGCAGTACAGACGCCCACGTACCCTCCCCCCCTGCCTACGTAGACCATATAAAATCCGCAATAAATTGAGACTGCGAATCCTTGGCGAAGGTTGGGAAGGGGGGATATATATATATATATATATATATCGCTCGGAAAGAGCTAAACGTTCGGTATTACATTTGTGCAAACAAATTGAAAACACGAATTGTATATCCCATATTATTGAATATATCCGGTCATAAGGATATAAGGATCAATAAGGAATAGTAGAGTTCCATCATGCAATAGAAATACCAAACACCGGAAAAATAAAGGATGGATGCCGGTGATAAGGAACAAATAAGTCTTAATCCCGAGACGATTAACGGAACCCGACCTAGAGGTATATATAGGACCCTAAGTTGATCTACTCTTCGGTCGGTCCCTGATGATGGAACCAATAAGAGTTCCGAAATGTTGTAAAAGCGGACAACACCAGAGAGGGCCCCGGCAGGAAAGGTCAAAAACCGTACCAATGGAGCCTGCTCAGGTGGTTTACGAACACAGGAAAAGTCCTGGAACAGCAGGTGTTCAACACCTCCCAACCGAGCATCTTCCCACAACATTACGCGATTTGACAGGAAACTAGTTAACGAAAATTTATAGTTCGATAGAACTCAGGGTAGAACTGATAAGTTGTATCAGTTGTACTTACGCATGTCGGCTGCTGACGAAGCATCTTATATTTCATAAATAACATCGATCTGCCGTGAATTCGGTCCCATACTCGCCATCAGTAAATTATAGAGGCGCCCTTGGATTCTGGCTGGCGATGAAACAACCTGTCCGAACTACCACCAAACTGTTAGTGTCGAGCAGAGTGCGTAAGGAACGCGTAAGGAAACCGGTCTATTGTAGGATCGTATATCTGTCGCTCCGATGTGTTCGATTTGTCCAAATACTAATTCTCGGTGTCCACGTACGCACACATTTTTGGGCATAACCCTCGGTGTGTACTATTCGCGCCTAAGTATTTGTCAAGGATACGGGTGTCGAGGGTGTTTGTGACTTTTTAGGCTGCTTGCGCTAGGAAACGAGTAAAAGTGACAGAGAAACCGAATGCCAGAGATCCGTCGATGAGGAGGAATAAATTAGCTCATAATTATGGGTTAAAGGACGAGTCGCCGGGTATTTTTGAGAGCAAAACTTTAAATCATTAAAAACTTTCGCACATCAAAAGAGAGAATGAACTGAGAGAAAAACTGCACGTAGGGTGCAGTTAATGGGCGCATCGCGTGGAGTACCCCGCGGATGGTAATTATTTTTTATTATTTCTTATATTTTTGCTATCGGCGTTGATTCGATATTGGAGAAGACTCCGAAATTCCAATGCCCTAGGTATTTCCTTTTCTAGGCATTAAACGAAATTGATGATATTGCAATCTTCCCTCTTCCAAAAACAAAAAACAGTTTATTGTCAAAGTTCTTTCATAATTCCGAGCGGATTTTATTCCGGACGCAAAAAAATCCAGAAGCGAAATAAATTATGATTTATTTGCCTATGGGCAAAGCGTAGGATTTTTTTAAACTGAGAATCGGGCGGCGACGGATTTTAATTATCATCGATGGGCGGGGTAAAAGGGAGTCCCGAGGGAGAGCCGATCCGGGGATGAAAGGAAGCCTGGACACAATAGAACAACACAAAGAGAGCTCTCGGGCTCCGGTGCCGCCTCCGCCAGCGGCTCCGCCTCCAATAGCCGCCTCCTAAAACCGATCCTACAAAGCCCGGCCCACTAATCACCTCTGGGGCCTCCCTTCAAATACATTGTCCTCGCCCCGTCATTCAGTTTGAATTCCTTCCTTTATTTCTCTTTTTTCCCTACCCCCTCGTGTTTCGCTAAATAATTACGATATGTTTTATGCCGCCGCCAGCTTCGATTCGACCTCCGAGCTGCCTGACACGTGTGTCCATCTCCAGTGTCCTCCGCTCCTATACTCTAGGACGGGGTTGTCAACAGTACGGCCATATAGTCAGAAGTACATATCTATATTACCAGCGGAGGTATCCTTGCTGGCGATAGTGAGAACCAATCGTATCTGCTTGCGGGAAGGAGGAAGAATGAAATCACATGCTGAGGGACTAGCCGCTCTAGGATGAAGCCAGAAGAGAGCTCGGGACAGCTGTAGACGTCGGAGCGCTCTTTGAGCTCGAGACGTTATTATAGAATCACTTTGAAGGAACGCTTTTTTTCCAGTTATCAACTATCTCCGGACGGGTGGATGGGTGTTTTCCCTCTGCGAGGCGAGACGAGGCTGAGATGCCTTGCCAGGAAGCCTCCTACCTGTCGAGGATTCGCGGGGAATCGGCCCACGATCACGAGAAACGAATCAATTCAGAATAAAAGATCAATGAAAGGTTCTGATCACCAGGCAGTCTTCAGAGCAGAACTTTCACACATGCCAACCAGAAGAGCAAGGTTAAATATATCCATTTGTTATTTACAGCATTATGTATTTCTTGTTTATACTGTTATATTGGGTTGACAACTAAGTAATTGCGGATTTCACCAACAAGTGGCGTTGTACTTATTTTTAAGTACGTCAACATCTTTGCACAGATAAGATTCTTTGATATGTTATTATTTGGTCCTTTCTGAAACATTCACTATCAAAATTACATTGACCAGTTGAATTGTGTGTGTGTATAAAAAGCTAAAACACGGTGAACCGAAGTGAGCATTTCCGTCACATTTTGCTTTTTTATTTTCGCAAAGGTGTTAATGCCTCACAGGATCATAAAAAGTCGTACTCTGTGTACGGTGATGAAGCCTTAAAAGAACGGCAGTGTCAGTACTAGTTCGCAAAATTCCGGTCGGGGGAGTTTTCATTAAGAGATGAGGAGCACTCTGGACGTCCAGTGGAGGTCGATGATGACCAGATAAAGGCCATTATTGATTCAGATCGCAATAGTTCAACAAGGGACATTGCAGAGAAGCTGCACGTATCTTATACGTGCATTCAAAACCATCTACGGCTTATCTGTGCAAAGATGTTGACGTACTTAAAAATATGTACAACGCCACTTGTTGGGGAAATCCGCAATTACTTAGTTGTCAACACAATATTTCAACCATTATTTAAATAAGTATAATAAGTTCAAAAAGATATATGCCTAAATATGTCATAAGGAAATAAAATATTCACGAATAATAAAAAACCCATCAATACTTTTAAGAAAATGGACAAGAAAGTGCACTGTCACTCTTATTTAAATAATTTTGTAATAGCTAATTTTTCAATGAGTTGTTTTTGATTGGACAAAATAAAAGATAATGTTCACATGTGTATATATATATATATATATATATATATATATATATATATGTATATTTTTTAAATAAAGAAACATGCGATGATTTAATAAATAAGTACATTTCCTTATAATTTTCCATATCATCCATAGAGCTTTAAAAATTTTGCAAAGTGACAACTATTACATATTTTATTGTAATTGTAATTATATAACTTTTATTTCTTACAAACTGTACACTGCTTTTATAGAATAATATGGTTTTAGACACTTTTGATTACTGCAAAACTCAGTACTTACTGCTTTGCTGGTAAAAAAGCATTATAAATGTTGCATAATGGAGGCAGGAGTAGAAGTGTTACATTTCAATTCATATAGCTCATAATTTATTGCTCTTTTAAGGTGCATTAATATAATAAATTATCGATACAAAGAAATCATTAAATAAGTTTATTAATAAATGTGTATAAATATATAAAAATAATAAATTAATTTAATAAATTATATTGTTTTAACAGTATTAAAAAATTACAACTTTTATACATGACAAATATTCAATTCAATAAGTAGAGAATAATTTTCAAAAACAAATAAATGTAATTTTCATGACAAAATATATCATTAGTATATAAACTTTTATTTATACTACTATCAAAAGTTACACAAAACAAACTGAAACTGACTAGTATATGAGTAATGTCTTTTATGTTGAACAGCCAACAAATGCAGTACCGTAATAAAAAATTCATTAACATCATCTATCAATTTAATTATTGACACTTATAGTCTACTAATAAAAATTGATTATTCTTAACTTTCTAATTTCATTTACTCCACATAGCATATGAATAACCAGATTCCAAAAAAGGAATGCTGGTTATGTAAGGGCACATTTGATGAATATACAACATTAGTTCAATAAATTAATTGCTCAAAGTACCATTTTAAACTTAAACATTTTAGATTTCATTATTAAATATATTGATCAATCAATATTAATTAATACTTTAAAATAATTTGTTAGTCTCCATGCAAAAGCAATTGTCATTATGAGTGCTATAAACTTTATAAACTTATTAAAGTTTCTGATGGTCCATGAAGAATTAATATAAATCATATCACATTATTAACTATGTTACATTGCAAAACCAATAAGTATCCGAAAATATAACTGACAGTTTAAAATATGTTTGACAATTTATTTATCACTTTTCACTTGATGAATATTTTTTTAATACATGTCCAACATTGTCCATTTGTTGGAAATAATATTTAAAACTGTAGAAGAAATATGTGTAATTATATTATAATTCTTGTTAAAGCTGCATTATAATTATTTTATTTAATAAGTTAGACTTATTTTCTATACTTAATACTGCTATAAATTATAGGTAATGGTAACAAAATATGATGTTTCTTGTAAAAAATATCACAGTGGTAATTTACTCCTTCCAGTCCAAGAATGTCTTGATCAGCTTAATAGAATGTGCCTCTTCCGTGTGTAAAAACTTGTCCAACAGCTAAAATGTACATTAATTTTTTTTTAATAAAAAAGCTAATCCTGGTTCTAAATAAATAAAATGTATGTTAATATACACACACACACACACACACACACACACACACACACCTGTATACGTTTTCACTTTATACAGTGAACACATTCAATAATGGGTGATCAAAGAATCCACTATCCATCAAGGGTTAGAGGCCAACTATCAGACTGTTTTAAGTCACTTTAATAAGCTTTGAAAAATTAATGTACTGCAGGTTAATGAATAATATGGAGTTATATGGACTATTTAAAAATACTTACTGTATAGTTAAGCTCATTTTCCAATAATGCCTTGTTAGTTGGATTGTCGTGGCAACAAGCTATCAACGTAGGGAACAGAATGTTTGATAATTGTTTCTCACAGAAATATTTAAATGGCAGGCACACTAACTGCTGCAAAACTGTTGGCATTTGCCCTGATTGCAGGAGCATCTGTAAATTTATACATAATAAATGCTACAACTAACTAGTCACTCAAAATATTCCTGATATAACTTCACAATAAAAATACAATTGTGTATTTTAAATAAATGATAATGTAATATGTTACATAATAAAACATTGTGTATATACCTGATTATGCTTATTGTGTACTGAGAAGAAACCTATTATCTCTATCACCAAATGCAACAAGTTCATGTGTTCAACATCCTGCGCGCAAAATGTCAGCAAGTAGCTAGCAATGTGACGAAGCTGCAAATACATCCCCTCAGCACCTAATATACCCTGGAAATAATATGTAATATATTACATTAATACTTTATTATAAAATATGTCCCCTTCAATTATTGTGACATCAATAAAATGCTAGGAAGAAAAAATGGGGTATATTGTTATAATTTCAATCAGTAAAACAAAGGAAAAAATTCATAACAGAATGTTATTCAAATATATTATATATCAGGATGAGTACCCAATCTGTTTCTATAAATATGGGCAGGGGTCTCAAGTCAATGGCGCGCCAAAGATGACGGCGCTAACTGAAACTGAACGGGTCAATCGGGCCATCGAAAGTCTAGGGTCCAAAAGTCGATACTCCACAAAACGATAGTCCAGAAATCGATAGTCCAAAAGGCGTGGGTACAAAAGTCGATAGTCCAAAAGGCGTGGGTACAAAAGTCGATAGTCCAAAAGGCGTGGGTACAAAAGTCGATAGTCCAAAAGGCGTGGGTACAAAAGCCCAGTGCAAGGTCTACAATCGCAATAGGTATATCCGACGAATTAGAATGAAGAGCGTTGTAAATCGAACTTTCACGCCCCAAAGTTGATGGCCCAATTTCGAGCTATTGTGTCAACAAAATAAATAAATGTGGCGTGAGTATCGGAAAATGTAAATTATATGAAATGCCCTAAAACCGGTAGGCGCGATGCGGCTACAATGGAAATAATTACTTTTACAAATCGGATCAAAGAAATAACAGGGGGCGGCAGGAGCAGGGAGCATATCGGAGTTAATTGTGGCTTTGGGCAAACAGAGGGGCTCGGCATACTAGGCCGCTAAATCAACACCACTCCCCCCTCTCTCCCACTCACTCTATCTCTCTATGTATCCCTCTAGTTTTAATTGAATTATTTCCCCGGCGATTCTCAATTATAAAGGCCGGGGGGGGGGCTGGAATGGGGTGGGTTCATCCTCAGACCACTGTCAACATGACAGGGGGGGGGCAAACATGACCACTTCTCCTAATAAACAGAATAGTTGATCCTCTGTTTGCTTTCCCTCTCCGCGTTTTAAACTCCCATTTGTTAAGGGAGGAGGGCTCTGTAAAGAATGTTGTAGGCAGCAATCAAGAGGGTTGTCTCCTGTATAAGTCCTGATTTTTATTTTTTTTATAGCTCATATGGAGCAACTATATCTGAGTTTGTGTAGTTATATATCTGAGGAATGCTTCCCATCCACAGTGCTGTTATAGCCAGTCTAGTAAAGACCAAATCAGCAAGTGGAGACATATAGAGTATTGCAATAACGATGATACAAAAATGATATCTTTAATTTTAGCAAAACATTACTAATATAGAAAAAATGCATCTTATAATTCCAATCCCCAAGAGAAAAAAATTGTTAATACATTAATTACGTCATAACTTTTCACATGCATAATAGATTCTGCACAACCTGAATAGTGCATATAAAAAAGTACCGAATAACAGAAAACTTAGTGTACGCAAAAAATGACAAATTCTTCAATCTGAGTAAAAATAAATACAATCTACAAAAAAATGGTTAGGTAGAAAAAATTGGGCCTGAGCTTATAATTTCAAGCTTATTTTTCAATTGGTAGGAGAAATTAACGCATTATAAATTTTAATTAAAATGTTAAACAGAATCAATAAGTATTGAATAAATTTCTATAAATCCTGTTAGGGAATACAGTAGATGATTTCTATATCATTAGCCATATTAATAACTGCCAGGAATACTGTCTAGAAATTACTAATTGATCCTGCTAACAGAATATATAGAATATTACTGATAGAATGCTACTAAATATGGTTAGAAGCCGAATCTGGTAACATAAGACCAAATGATCGAGTTGATCACAAGAATGATATAGTATAGCAGATTAAGATACTTATTAGCAGACTAAGATACCTAACTAGTTTTTCCTAAACTCACTGGAATCCCCCTCCAAAGTTAATTACATGCAGAATAAAAATTCGAAAGTGGAATAATCTAAAAATAAAATAAAAATTGAATCATCAGTAACCTGAAACAATTTGATGTCGGATCGGGCAACGGTCAATAGGAACTTCATGGTGTGTGTCGTGAAGGTAGGCAGTATTGATTTTGGAGAAGCTTCCTGGAGTGAACAGTAGAGAAGGGATAACACCCCCATCAGATCAGAAGACTCTAAGGTGTCTATGTATTCCACACTTCTCGCTCTGAAAATAAGCATATGATTTACATTTTTTTGGTTTATATGAGTTGGGTCTGTGGGATGTCTAACCTTAAAGCCATGGATAAAAAAGAAAAAAGTGAATAAATGATACTCACGGTAACTTAGTAAGGGCACTGAAAAACTCGATTGTTGGTGCTATCAGATAATCCAGTTTTGTGTCTTCACTCTCTGTCACAAACCTAATAAAATCCACAAGCCTCCCGATGAGTCCAGAACATACAACATAGCTGAAAGGGGAAACCAGTGAGATAAACGTACACATAAAAATCTTCAAAAAACAAAGATCCATCTGTCCTACTTTTTAATAACACTTGCCTCATAAAATCATTCAATGCAGATCGAAAATTTTGTTCTTTGGTCTCGGGCGTCAGTTCGATTTCATTTAACATTTCTGTTAGGGTCGCCAAAACGGTATCTGGTAATTTAAAAATGCATTCGCTATTAAATCCATGCTCAAGCAAAGACCAAATATTATGCACCATAAATCCTAAATTAAATGACTTACCACAATGGAATCCTCTCCGTCTCTCCAGTAAAGCCTGAAATAGGAGACAAAAATGGATTTATTACAAAAATTAACTACCTTAATGCAGAAAAGAAGCAGCTGTTTATAGATGCAACTACAGAACTGAATACTATTGCATTTTTCAGGTGTCTTGATGAGTTCTTATTGTTTAATTAGTTACAAATTCTAATTGAAGGAAAGTTCATATTTAAGGATGCCACTGCCAAATACAAGTGGTGTGACACCCACATGAGAGTAGGTTTTGGGAATTGGAATAATTGAAGAGGAATTCCAAACTCATAATTGTATGGCGACCGACAAAGTTTAGTGGTTAAAAGAAAAATATTTTCAATAACATATTTCTACAGGCTCTCTTTGCTATATTCGTATCTTTTATGAAAATTCTGTGGAATAATTATTCGGGCACCTATATAAATAAATACCAAAGGATTCAATTTTGATATAGGAAAAATCATTTTCTTACACAACTTTCAATGTAGATGTACATATGTATTCCTTAAATAGATACTAACTGCAAATCAATAAATACACAGATGAAAATTGTTAGTATTTTTTTAGAGAATGATACTACTGGTCAGTTGATTAAACAAGTGAAAGGGAATACATGCTGTTTTGTACTCTTAAAAAATACATTAACATTAGTGGTTTACACAAGATTTCCAATGTGAATCATGCATTAGGAACAAATTGAGCTCTTTAATTTATAGATAAAAAAAACTAAACTGAGCTCTCACAAAAATAATTTTTCTGTCTTCTCAAAATACTAACTTTTTTGTACAGGGCTTATCGAAAATAAATAAATAAAATAAATAAAAGCAGAAAGTAAAAAGCTATCTCAATGGAAATGTTAGTCAGTCACTTCAGACAGAGCCATTGGAATAAGGATAGATCATATAGTCCTTATCTATTGCAGTTCTCACAGAATAATATTTACAGGGTGAAATTATTGTGACAAATACTACATGCGAGAAATACTCTACTATTACAGCATACAGAAAATTACTTCGTGAAATGAATACTTACATTCATCCTGTATCTTAAGGAATCACATAATGAAAATATGCAACCACTTTGGAATACAAATTTAACATTACCAATATTCTTGAAGCATGATCGCTTGTAAATATTATTCACTTTCATGAAAATCCTGGAAAACAAATCATTTAAAAACACTTATAACTATCCAGTTAGTTTTTAAATTTTAAAGTAAAAACATATAGATGTAAAATAAAAACATACCTGTTAAACGTATGTGTGCTCTTCTCCTTCAGTATATCATCAAAATAAAGGTACAACTGTGAAAGGCACAAGTAGCCACCATTATTTTGAAAACCCTCCTGTTCTACTTTATCCTAGAAAGACACAAATCAATTATAAACTAGGATATTATTGAATTCCTCATTTTAATAATCAATTAACAGCCAAATGACTGAAGATTAGTCAAAATTATTTTTTCCTGTGCTTATTTAGCACAATTATCCTTGTCACCGTTATGTACTTTGTTATCTCAGGGGCAACTTAAAGGGCTCAAAGTGCTAATAAAACCCATATTATTAAAATGATAATAAAATTTAATTTATTATAATAATCTATTCCCATATTATAAACAATTAAAAATATTAAAAATAATTTAATCAAAAACCAAATACATTTCTCAGTTTTTGTTGTTGCACTTAAATATATATATTACATGAATAATTAATGCTAAATACGAAACAAAATAAACACCTTCATTAAATTAATTATATCTGTAGAATATTGGTCAAATGAGGCCATGTCCTCATTGTCCCATAAGCGGAGGTCTTTAGTAACCAGTTTCGATAGTCCTTCTAATGGCTTACTGGTTTCTGGTATTGATGAACACTGTTCAATATATTGTTGATGGGTCCTTTCCATAAACTCTTTTCCCCTGATTCAAAATATTCATATATAATCAGAACTTGGGTCATTTTGAATCCAGATTCTTGTACCAAATAAATATCATTATATATATATATATATATATATATATATATATATATATATATATATATATATATATATATATATATGTATGTATAAATATTTAAAGACCTTAAACAAATTTTAATAAATGCAAGTCTATTTAATTAATTTTAGTAAATGAACTATTCTATTTTAGTAATTAAAGAGTTACAAAAAGTCTTAATATAGTTCATACAAAGTATAATATAAATATATTTTACTTAATACAATTAAATCATACTTGGCAGAAATCCTCATCCTGATTTTCTTTGCCCTTTTTCTGTATGCTTTTAGTTTTTCTGATTTCTCTCCTTCTTGTTTCTGAATTTTTGAATCTCCTTTAGTCCTGTAGTCATCCTGTATACCCTGAACATATTAAATAATAATCTTCATTGTCACAACTACAAACAAAAATAAAATAAATCCAAATTTGTCTTAGCTATGTCGGACCTCAATCACTCAGTGACTTCAAAATACTTCTTCTGCATAACATACCATTTTGCAATATTATTTTATGATTATTCTTGATAATTTTTATTTCAATTATCATGTTGTATTCAGTATAGGATTTTACAATACTGTACAATTATTTATATATATTCATGAACACTTACATGCTTAGTGCTAGACTGATAGGACTCTTCATCAGATATAATAGTCCTCAAAGAGCCCCTTTCCAGAGCTTTTTGACGTTTCAATTCAATGCTCTCTTCGTGTCTTCGTGCACTACTTTCTTGTTTTTGCTGTATCTTTTTTTGGAGTTCTTCAGCAGTAGCTATCTGTGCTGCTTGCCGCGCCTGAAGCCTCTCTTCTCTCTCCCTAAAGAAATAATGCTTCCATTTAAAACATGACTAAATAAATAAAATATGCATGGCAAGAATATGCATGAGAATAATTACCTCGCCTTTTCTCTGGCTATCTCTAGTCTCTCATTTTCCTTTTCTCTCTGTTTTCTTCCAATGATCTCCTCTTTTTTCCTTCTCTTCTCTTGCATTTTTTCCAGCTTTTCCTAATATAAATTACAGTCTGTTAAATTCACAGAAGTTTTTATTTTGCTATTTTACCCAATACCATGACAGGCATGAAACGTTTATACTTACCAGGGGGGCTCTGAATTGACGGAGTAACTAGGGGTATTCCATTCACAAAACAATATATACAATACTAAACACTAGATTAAATACTTTACTGCTTATTTATTATTTTTGTATTCAACAAACATTTATTCTGTGTATAATTTATTTTGTTTGAAATTTCAAGTGTGAATTTTTAAGATATATAATTGACATTTAAATTATTTCAGAAGCTTTAAAACAGCATTATTAAAAACATGTAAGGCATTCAAAATAACAACTAAAACCAAATTTCTAACTACAACATTTTAAATAAAACTAACTTGTCGCTCTGCTTCTAACACTCTTCTCCTTTCCTCAACAGCTGCTTCTTTAGCTGCTTTTTCTCCTACCTTTCTCTGACGTTCTTCAATCAATGTTTGCAGCCGCTCTTCTTGCTCCTATCAGAAGGAGGTATATTGAAATTGAGGAATAATGAAACACTAGAACACTCCATGCTAGACAAAATGCTGGCACAAGGACTTAATAGACACTATTAGAACATAAAACATTCATCTTTGCTATGTGCATTAAGTACATTATTGTCCCTGTATTATTAACATGATTAAATATTCATGAAGGGCCAATAATAATTTCATCAGATGAAACATTTGTAAAATAACTATGTAAATACAAAACTTACTTGAGCATAGTTCAACATTAGTAATTTTTGTTCTATTTTAATTCTACTCAACAAAAAAATTTCCTGATGCAATGATTTTTTAAAAATAATACATGACTAATTGCATCTTTGAATCTTAAATTATTAAGAAACAAAAGAGGTGTTTCAGTATAAATATTGAATAGAACTCATCAATAAACATTCTTCCATAACTATACTTCATAAACAGAAATTCCTCTTCCATCTCTTAGTCTTACTCTCATTATTTTTCGTTAACTTGAAAACATTACCTGTCGTAATGCTAGGGACTCATGACGCCTATTCTGCGCTTCTAGTTCATTAATAAACGCTATTTCTTTCAGTTTCTCTTCCTCATCATGAGCTTTTCTTCGAATAACGCTCAAATGAAGCTGCCTATTTTCTTCAGCTTTCTTTAACTTCAAGTACAACCTGTATTTTCTTTCTTGGGCTAACTGGAATTGTTGGGCTTTAACTTCTTCCACCTTAAAAAAGGAAACTTTAAGTTTATTTGATCTAAACAATTTGGAATGACTTTCCAAACTGCTTATTTGATATAAACAATTTGGAATCACTTTCCAAACTGCTTATTTGATATAAACAATGTGGAATGACTTTCCAAACTATTTTAATAAATTGTGTATACATTTCTGTATACAATTCTGTTTGCATTTCTAACTAACACTTATTGTATGATTGTAATAATTTCAAGCAAACAGGCAACTTACTATTTCCAAACTTACAGAAAAAGTAGCTTTACAAATAACTACCTTCATAACATGCATAATTTAAAAAACTCATTAAAATCTGAAATATTAATATTCTTTATCAGCTAATGAATATTTTTAACAATATACTTGATGGTGGAAATGAGAAGACAGTAGTCAGCTTTATTACAGAAAATAATGGAAGAATTGTATAAATGTATACTTGGTTCTTAATACCAATAATACCAATAATACCAGTCAATAATTTTCCTCAGTCCAACATTTCATAAACTTTGTTTTTACCTGCATTTATATTATTCTCTGCATGTTCAGCTATGCGTTATACACGGAGTATCATAAAAGATGTTGTGCTTTATATTTCTTATATTCTGTCTGTTTCTTATATTTAATACTAAAACAATGTATATATACTCAATGGCAATATAATTCAAATATAAGTTCAACTGCACAGTTCTTTAAATGTTCTGAAAGACTGATAGCCAGTGGCTAGATCCTTTTCGAATTTCATAAGTTTGGTTTTAATATAACCTTAGAAATTGTTTAACCTAATATTATATATTTATTAAACAAAGTTATTAAAGTTACAAATAGATATCATTCAAAAACACACCTTTTGAACCAACTCCCTCATCTTGGCAGCTTTTTCTGTTAACAGCTGCTGTCGCTTTTCATCAGCTTTTTGTCGTCGCGCCAAATTTTTTTCTTCTGAGTCTTTCCTTTCTGATCTACTGGCCAGCTTCATTCGTAGTTCTTGAGCACGTCCAGGATATCGTTTCACTAGTTCCTCAAACTGCTCTACAGTCGCGGCAACGTACGGGTTTACTAAAATAATAAATTCACATATTCTATATACTATATATGAAAAACATTTAAAAGTAAATGTGGTGAAAATAAGAATCGCAAATACAATTTTTAAAATCATTAATTTTTAAAATGTATTTCATTTACTTTTACAAAAAACTCAAATGTATAATTAATCTTTAATATGTTATGGACAATTTTGAAGCACAAATTCTTGACTACACCCAGACAAAAAATGAAAAATTTGTTTTTGTATATTGCATAAACTTTTCTATACCTTAGCTTATAAACCACAATTAGGATGCAGTGGCCTGTTATTAACTTATTAATTATGAGCAATGATGTTGTTCTGCCATTATGCAAACTGTAGTAAGTTTTATTTTATTTACTTTTTAAGGTTTACTCAAACAGTAGAAAGGAACTATGGAAACAAATTCATATTGAAATTGAATATTAATGATTCTATTCTAATATTATTTATCAATTGACAATTTTACATGAAAAGGAAATTAATTTAATACTATAACATTATAAGTGTAAAAATTATTTATTTAATAGCCAAGATTGTGTATGATATGCAAAACTCCAGTAACTGAACAACCAATCCCAGCAACCAAAAAAGAAGCAAGTTTCAGTGGTTCTTCAAGAAACCAGATGCCAACAGCAATTTAGTAATAATGATCATGCTATTAGTAATGTCATGATGATTAAATTACACACTATAAGTTTTTAATGGTGTCCTTGTTGCTAATAATGATAATAATAAGCAATTATTTAATAATGCTATATAATTTATTAATATAAATTCCGGAAACCAATAAAATGCACTGAAGCAATTATTTTTTGAAAGGTAAATCCCAGAAATCTTTTTGACATACTAACCATTAATCAACCTTAAGCCTAAAAATAAAATAAACTTGACAATATTGAGCCATCTAGAGCAGGGGTTGGCAGCATTTTGGCATTCTTATCTGAATGAAAAGTATGCTACAGGTTTGTTATATTTAAACCAAGAAAGTAGTGACCAAGTCAAAATCTTGTTCATAAAATGAATGAATTGAATAAGAAAATAACAAACTATAAATTAACTATAACACTCTTCTGATACCAGTTTTATAATCCCAAAATCAGAAACAATCTCCAAAACAGGAAAAGACAATTACTCAGCAGGTTACAACAGAAAGCTCACTCACATTACAACCTTCCCACCTCACACGCCATCACAAACTAGTATTTTAACAGAATCATATTATAATACACCACCTGATCAAAGTAGTTTCAGATATAACTACACAAAAAATGACTCAATGATTTTCCTCAACTATAGTGATAATAAACAGTGAAAACAATTCTTATTTATGCAAACAGATTAGGTTAAGAATATGCACCTGAAACACAGATCCTTTTGGAACAAACATTTATAAAGATGAGAAATTGTTATGTATAACCTAGAGTGTTCACAGAAATGGAAACACATAATTTGATAGACATAACAGTCTCTTAAAATCTAAGATGCCTTAAAGAGTTGTTTAAAGAACCATCTGATTAACACTACTTTAAAGATGACAGATCTTATGAAGAGAAAAAAGCACATGTGTAAAAGGTATGTATTTGTATACTAGAGATATATAAAACAAATACTTGGAACTTATATAAAATTGGGATACAACAACAAAACTGCCCATGCCCAAGATAAGGAAATTGACCTTGTCTAAATTTTGGACAGAAATATTACCAAGAAGACATAATTCCAAGAACCAACCTAGCCAACAAGTCAATTATATGAAGAACATTAATGTACAAAAAATACTAGAAGAAACAGGATGCCTTACCTTAAAGTAATTTTCAGTTATATTATAGTGGTATGTTGCCTATATATCAATAACAGTGAAAATAATACTAACAGTACTGTGTCCCATTATTGTCTCAAGCGTGATTTGAAAACATGAAGTATTAAGTGCCCTGGAATCGTGCTGTGTTTGTGTGCAAGTGCATGCGATTGTGTGTGAATGCAGTGGCGGCAGTTGTTGTGTGTAAGACAGTTAGGTAGATATATTTATTGATGCCATTATCACAATAAGGTCCTAAGTTACTGTGTGCTATTTAAGTGAAATTTTATTCTTGATATTTATAAAATGCAATCAGCAGCTAGATAGAAACTATTACGTACAGAAAATGATAAAATTGTTTGTCAAATTTTTTATTGAAGAACAGAAAAGCCTGCAAAAAAGTATGTTTCTTTATTTATGTCTTAATAAAAGACTGTAATAATTGCCTCAAATTAAAGTTATTGTGGTAAATTCTTTCAACGGAACTAATAGTCAAAGGTTTGAGGTACAATTCCTCATGCAGCACAATCCCTTCTGTGTCCCAAGTGTTGTGTATCAAAGAATTGGAATTTCTGAATATAATATATGAAAGTGGTGAAACTTAACCACCCCCACCCCTGTTCCTAGACTCCTTTATTGATAGGTATAAAAGCATTAAAACAGGTGGATTCAGAGATTTATTGCTGATGTGGTATACCTATTACAAAGTTTAGACTGGGGTCCACATATACACCTGATAATTTCAGGAAAATCTTCTATGAACAACTTTGGCATGTTATGTGAGAAAGAAATTACTATTTTTCTTCGTAAGGTAATGAAATGGCACCTGAGAAAAACTAAATGGAAAGATGAAAAAAGAAATGAGGTTATCTACCAACTTTTGTTTCTACAGAGAAACAGAATAAAGAAATGATGATATAAAAATGATTAGAAACTAATTACCATAAAGTCATATTTAATTATTCAAAATTTAGTTTGAAAAATGGTAAGATATATATTTTTGTTCCCAAGAAGTTTTCAATAAAAGAAATATTACACACAAACAAAATCTTGTTGATATTTTTAAATCAATCCTTATAAAACTGAATACTTAATATGATGTTTTCAGACTAACAAGTTATCTAATTTTTCCCAAGCTCTATTTCATTAAGACTTCATAAGAGAATGAAATGCAAAATTATTTTGTCTCGTAGGGACATTATACTAAATGACAATGCACATCACCTACCAACCCCATTTCCAGAATTAAAAATACCTTTGTTGGACAAAAAAGGAGCAATTTCCTAAAGATAAATATCAAATACATATTAAGTACTTACCATCACTACTCCCAATGGATAGCATACGTGCTAATTTCTCCATCTCATCAATCTGATCCGACCATGGAATTGCTATGAAAACAGATTAATTGGAAAACATGACAGTATAAAGCATAAAATGAAAGATGTAAAATTATTTAAACAAAACAGTGTAAAATTCTTAACAACCAACAACATGCAAACAACCAACCATGTACATTCATGCAATAACTCAGTCATGGAATACTTATAATTCTTACTCTTAAGATATTCTGTGTAGTCCCTGTGCATAGATGTAGGGTCAAATGTGACAACATCATCACTTTCAATGTCTTCCTATACAAAAAAGTGTAAGTATTAGTTATTGGTATAAGAAAGAAAGATTTGGATGGTATTTTACATATTTCATATATCAAGCTGTCTTCATTCATTACAAATAAATAATGGTTATAGATAGTAATTATAGTTAGCACTGTTAGTAATTTTACACAGAAGCATAAATAAAAGAAACCTTTTCATACCCTAAATTCCTAGAAATGCATTGTAAATTTCATTGAATGTGCAGATGGGCAGTATATGTGCAGATGTGGGTCATATACAAATTTAATAGTTTGAGTATTAAGATTACTCGCATGAAAATTCCAGATATATTTATTACACTTTAAAATTAAAAAATATTGATACAAAAAATAAACATAAACTGACTTCAATATCAGTAGACTCAAGATCCTTGATTTTTTTGGTTAGTATAAGTTCTTGCTCCTCTAATTCATGACTCTTACGGATCTCTTCTTCGTTTATCCTTTGTTCTTCTAAATCAATTTCAGATCTGTAATATATTTCGCTGTTATTGTATATATTTAATAATCTCAAAATTAATACATAACAAAATTCATTTAAGAACATTTTAATAGTACTGATAGAACCTTGTGCAGATACTTTGATGTAATATCTAATGATGTAACATATATATCTATTTAATACTTAATGAATAAAATTAAAAAATTATTTATTATTATCTATATCGAATTTAGAATTATTTTATATTTTTTATATTCTATATGTATTTCCCTTATTCATAATTCTGCTATGTTCCTTTTAGTAAGAAATACAAAATCTAGTTTTACTAACCAAACATTTGTGGTAATACCATATATCATAAAACATAAACTTGACAAAAGTATTAAGAACTCCACTAATATGTAATATCTGGAATAATAAATTTGCTTACCTTGTATTATCAGCTTCATTTTCTATTTTGTCATCTTCTACACCGTTCTCGTGATGTGGAACACTTTCACATGCCATTTTAAACTCAATACATGTGTCTAAACCAGTGAGATGTGTTCCTTCAAATGCATTATTAAAATCAATATCAATATCTTTCTTCTCTATAAATCTAGTACGTGATCTTTTTTCAGTACTGTCTTGGGTTTTGTCATCAATATCACCTTCTTTCGGAGGCTGTGATTGCTCACTAATCTTTAGAACAATCATATTTGAATAATTTGTTGTCTTGCTCTTGCTTTTTTCGCCTTGAATAATTTCCCGTGTTTCTACTTTTTCACGATCTTGGAAGTCTTGTCTAAGTTTATCTAATCTGTCTTCTCTCTTCGTTTTACCCCGCACCTTTTCCCACCCGTCTAATTAAAAAAATAAATAAAAATTGTTGTAATATATATACACACCCATAAACACACAGTAAACCTTATAACTGAACCAAACTGAGAGTATTTATTTTTGTTCATAATCTGTAGTAATAGTACCACATCACAACTGATTTGACTATACATATAAATGCTTTCTAATATCACTTCATAGACTGTTTTGCTACATAAACATGTTCATATATGAATAATTAATAAATGCATCTTTCCCTTTTTTCTTCCCTTGCCCAAGTAAATAAAAGTCATTTCACTATCCCGTACTTTTACAGTTGGTAACAGTTAATGCATGCAATTTTTTGCTGGTATTTTACATCCTAGTATTAAAATAAACAATGTATATGTTTACCTTCATCTTTATCAGATTCTTTCTGGTCAATAGATAATTTCAAATTCATATTCCTCGCCTACAAACAAAGTATTTTAAATAAAAAATTTTAATTTAATTTATTTAAATATAAAACACTAAAATATAATGAAATATATTTTCATATAAATAAGCCTGTAATAATTTACATTTATACTCTTACAAAATAATATATTTACTTTTTTCGTAATATTTATATAGTGCAATTGTGCTTCCACCGATATGCACTTTTCGGGATCGGAGTGAACACTTATTTCTCACCGATCACTGTCCCTACTTATGGACCTAGCTTAGAAGCTAACATCCATGGCAAATGTCATACTTATCATTATTCACGTGGGCAGATTCAAACCAACGACCTCTGGCTCCTCAGGAGCATGCTCATTGCCCTGAGCCACCAAGGCCCCATATTTACATTTATTTTTGGCAGTTAATTGGTTAATTATAAGGGTCCAATATAATGGCAACTATAACTTACATTGGAACAGCGTATTTTCTGGTTCTGACTATTTGAATTTCTTTGTGATAATGGCAGTTTTAAAGCATTACAAGGCATTACTGATTTAGTTGTCTTTAATGGTTGATAAGTAACTACGGATGCTTCACATTTCTTGATTGCTGGTTCCTTTAGTTTAGACATCTTTTTTTGAATTACTACTGCCGCAAAGTTCTTCATGGGCCCTGAAATGGTGTTTTGTTCTTTATTAACATTTACATCGGAATCAATCATTTCCTTCTGAGAAAGTATTTTGTAGTCATCTCTTTTCGCCAATGGAACTAAATCTGGGAATTCAACAAAATTATCAGGTTCAATATAAAATGGCTTCTTAATGGGTTTATGTTTCCCTGACTGCTTGGCTTTATCAATTGGTAATTTTACGCCATCCCTTTCACCAGCCAAATCAATATCAAATGTGGACCAATGTAATTCATGTTTGCTGGGTTTGACTCTTCTTTTTAAAGGTTCTTTTTCAAATACTGATTCAGGATTTAAATTCCCAAAATCACCACGATACTCAGAATTTACCAGCAGAACTTCAGAACTTGTTTCTTGCACTTCAACACAATTATCATTGTTGTCTTCTACTAGATTTTGTTCCACAACCTGGGAACATATGAAAAGATCGCTGTCACCACTCAAATGTGGTGTTTTAATATCAGAGGCACTAACAATTTCATGAGACACAACCAAGCATTTCTCAAGATTAGTTGGTTTGTCCTCTTCCACCTTGTCAAGTCTGGTTGTATCTGAATTGATTTTAGCATTTATTTGTAAAGTTTGTACGCATGGTTCATGCATCATCTTTCTTTTATGATCCTGACTGCATCTATAACGCATTGTGTTATAAAGCCCCTCAGCTTCATCAATTTGGTTAATAAAATTTGTTGTAATATCATTTTGTGAGTGATGGTTTCTTGAAGAAATACGTAAATTAGACTTTGGTTTGGATTGTCCTCTTGTTTTCCGGGGTGGCCTTGCAGGCATAAAACTTCTACCATAATTAGAGGTATTCCTCATAAACGTAGGGCAGTGAAACATGCCCTCATGATGAACATGAAGAGGTGGTTGTGGCTGCATATGATGAGGCAGCATATGTTGTCCACGATATGGGTCAAAATTCCCCATATAGTTCATGCCAAAATTTGTCTCAACTTGGTCAGCCATTTCATCATATGTCTGAATGACAGGTGCCATTAAAAAATGGCTATCACCATAATCTTGAGGCACATACATATGTCTGCCTGAATGTGGGACTCCACTGCCTAAGTTCATATCCATAGATTGGAGGTGAAGTGTATCTTGTTGAAACAATAATGGATCCGGTTCACATTCCTCTGATATTGGAGGCAAATTTCTTCTTGAATGTCTATTTCTATCATTTTTTGATTTATTATGCCTGCCAGATCGAGACTGAAAACCAATATGAAAAATATTTAAACGTTACAACTTAAGATTCATAATATCACATATTTTTAATATTGCTAACCAAAAAAGGGTATGTTGTAAATTACACATATAAAACTTGTTTATGACTTTATTTATATCTTCATTTTGGTATTAGATTAAGGATAAAGAATAGCTGAAAGAGGATAGAAAAGTATTCATGTGCCAACAAATAGCAAAAAAATCCCAGTAGTGGAACAAACGATAGATATTTGTTCAAAAGAACAAATGTTTTGAATTTTAATTCAGTAACCATTCAGGAAGGTAGATTGAAATCAAACAAATAACAGAGAATAAAGTTCAAAACCATAATAGGATTATGTTTAATACTCAAAATGTAATAGGTAATTAGCTAAAACTTAAGATTGAAATATTACCTTCAGCTGATACACTTCTGATGAAACAAAGGAGGCATGTTCAGGGGGTGTTACATTTTCCTCAGACCTAGATTGTAAATATTTTGAAAGATGGTCGAATTCTCTTTTCAAATTGTCCAAAGTTGTCAAGACCTCCTGAAAAGTGATATTTCAAATTAAACTATAAATATAGTACTATTCCCCTCAACTAAGGAGACCTTCTGGGTGCCAAGAAATGGGAAATGTCCAATTATCATGATATGTAGTTGTATTTTTTCTTGTATAACACAAAACTTCAATAGGCTTATATATTTTTTATAGGTTTTTATATTTATGACATTAGACAGAAATAAATAAAACTGCCATCTTAAAACAATAGTTATCAACTTTAAATTAGAGCAATCATGCTGTTACAAAGAAATACTGTTTTGTGTCTAAGCTAACACAGATACTTAAAATTTATTAACAATTATGAGACTTCATTTATTATATACTATATGAGGGAACAAGGTCCATTGGAAAATGTGGACTGACTGAGTTGTCCACAATGTACTCAAATGAAAAAATGGAAATAACTATTCTTCAAGCAATAACTCTTCTTAAGCATTAACACTTATGCTATAATAAACTTTTTGTATTAATAGGTTTTACAGAAACATATGTAAGCAAACATTTCATAACTGATGAAAAATATAAGAACCATAATCAATAATAAGACTGTTCAGAATAACAAATAGTATTTATTACACACAATAATTAAAATACTACCCCAACTTCTAAGTACTACACTGAACTAAAAAAATAAAACCACTTGTTATTAATGTACTCACATTACAATGACACATGTTTCTGTTGGCTTCACATAATATATACATTTCATCAAGCGAACGTAACATGGAATTATGAAGAAATAACCAATACTTGTTCTCATAATCTAGAAAAAAAGCAAAGTATTATAAATATTACTTCAAATAACAATTTCTTTCATTTTTGTTTTAATTTCACAGAGCTTTTTCATAGAGTTTTCACAGATGTTTTATATTCATCAAGAATAGTTGAGAAATTATAGATTTCTCTATATTATTTCAATTCAATCCATTACAATTGAAAATATTTACGAAATTATTATGTTATGAAACATATATTTTACTTATTATACAAATAAACACAATTTTAAGTAATTATACAACTGCGAAAGTTGGATGAATTAATCAATAGAAAAACTGAAACAAATAAGGCAATACCTTTTGAGTCCATTATACAGTTAGTTAAACTAATGTCAGAACAGTTCCTGTAACAAATAAAGCAATATAGCAACAATGTGTTTAAATATTAGCTTTGTTGTTATGAATTATACAGAGATATTTTTATAGATTATAATTTCCTTTTTTATAATATTGTTGTAATTGATTGTTCTCTAACCAATCTACTCTGACTAGTCCCAAATCACTTCATAGAATTCTGTATTCTTTAATACTGTAATATAAATTATATCTTGAGTATATTATAGTGAATTTCCACATATTTTCAATATAAAAGAGAAGTAAAGTAATACAATTTGAAAAATTGTAAATGTGAGAACATTTTATTAAAAAAGTCCCATAAGTAAAACAGACTCTATTTATTTTATTGCACTGACAAATTCTTAGATGAGAAATAACAAAATGTGTGCTAGTGGTTCACAAACATTTACGATGCGACGAATAAATGATAACTTCCAACAATGTAGACTAGGCTAACCTAGTCGATAGCCAAGTATCGGTGGACCAGATGTGAATTCCGAACATGAAACTAAATACATTTACTCCGCTCAACTGTTCCTATCAAAACACGCTATTGGGGTCAATATTTCACGGCTGAAAATTTTAAATACTACAAACTAATGATAATGATGACTTCCACATATAACCGCACACATTTCACAAACAAACCGTTCAAACTTGAAAGCAACTTTTGAACCTACAACACTAAAGTACCAACTTAAAACGGATAAATGCACTAGTACTTTTAATAAATTAATAAACAGAACTGACCCACCAGTTTGTAACTACCCGTTTATAAGTAAAAATATAATAGATTAGGTCAATTCTTTATTTAAACTTTAAGAAATTTGTTTTCTTAATTTCCTTTTTATGATATCTACGATATCATTGAAACTACTCTTAGGAGGTTCAAAAACTGATAACAGTCAGGCGTAATATTGCACATAGACTCAAAACATTCGAGTTATGAGGGTCAGAAACATGAATATATTAAATGTCTAACAAATTCTTATTGAAAATATTTTGTTTAGGACAAATTAAATAGGCGGTGTAAATCTGAATATAATGCCTAATAACATATATGTTATAACATACACATGAATTAAAGACACACACAAAGAATATACTTTTACATATCTGTTCAGTGATTCAGAAAGTCACGATTACATTAAATTACAATTGCAGATTACAAAAAACTTAAACTATAATAATAATAATTTAGTGGTGACCTAAGTAAATTAACACACACTTCAAAATTCAAATACGCAATGGAAAAAAGACGATCTCCCGAATCCAGAATTTGCAAAACATGTAATAAAAATAAAAGAAGGAATGTTGTGCTAAATAAAATTCTGAACCATTACATCATATTCATGGTAATAAATAAATCCGTAATTAAAAAGAAATTAGAAGTTTTCATTATAGACATAATTGAGTCTCATATAGATTTTATGAGTGTGGAATTTCACATCATGGCTGCCATGTTTGGTTATCCATGGCGATTAAATTTAACATTTTCATAAAGAATATGCTTTATACTGGGAATTATTTTAAAAACCTCCGACTTAATAAGTAAAACGCAACTTTCTGTTGTTTTAATAAGGAGCAACTGATATACTTATGATTAATAGGCATAAATATAAATACATGAATACATAAAAAACTAAAAAACTTGTTTCAGTTTTGAATTCCTTTCAAACAATTAAATTAATTCATTCACAATGAAAATAAAACAAATACACCCAGTGGCCGAAAACACACAACAGACAGACAGGGCGACAAAATTATTATTAAACGCTATATTAATAGGCATTAAAAATTCATTATTTTCTGCTTAGATAGTAGTATTTAAATAATTTCGGTACTCAGTGATGATTAGCGATTTTTCTTTTCTTAGAAAAATCCTAGGTTACACAGATCTCGTGCAATGATGTCCTGCAAAAAATGGTGTCCTAAAAGATAAACATCTGTTTTTCAAACGCTATCCATACATGTATCAATTATAATCTACAGTCATATGGAATAAATAAAGCTTACTTATATTAAACGGGCAAATAAAGGGGCAATAAAATCTTTCTTGAGGAAATAAGTCCGATCAGATCTTCACATTGAACAAATAAAACGATGATCAAGACGCCACCTATGAATGAATTGCAAGGCCATATGGATCGCGGCGATTCGCAGCGCTAGTGTTTACCCATGACATTTAGTTAAAAATGTACATCCAATTTTACTTTAACTTTATGGAAGTTGTTACACACCTTTATAAATGTTCTTTTGTGTCCGACATAATTTATTGAGACGGTAGTGATATGAGGTAAATTTAATTCATTCTGCATAACTTTTCTGAAATATTTTACAATATTTTTTTGGTAATCATTATATTTTAAAGGGTAGATAAATATGTAATCGCAAATGATTTGACCGATTATTGGGAAAATATTACTGTCTACTAATTTAGGAAAAATTGATACGATTGTATGATGTTTCCCCTTCGTTTTTTAATTGTATTAACCGTTGAATAGACGGTTACGGATCTCCCGGTTCAATTCTCTTGCTAGGTCAAATGAGGTTGACAAACCCCCACCTCGCATTGAACTCAACACAGAAGCGGTTGGAGTAGTATCAGTTCTCATCCTACCCCATGATCGTCCGCAGGTGCTTCCTTCTTATGGAAAACATTTCGATTTTCTTGGTGAGTTTTTCCGATCTATTTTGTTATATTTTCGATTTGGATTTCCGGGCCGGAAAGTAGAAGAAAGAAATATAGCCGAATAAAACTTTTCGTACGCAATTTTTTTCAAATGTAGTTTAACAAATCTTCTATGTACGTCCACCGTTTCTATAGTATTTCAGTTTTTAAGTAAAGAGCCAACGATCAATACAAATCAAAATCGTTGCATTGATAACAATTTTCTGTATCGTCCTCATTAGATAAAGGCGGACAGAGACTAACGAGGCGATACCGGCGGAATTAAATTGAATGCTTTCAACACAAGAAATTTAAATTTTCCGAAAGAAACAAGCCGAGGATAAGGGACCCACCCGTTCTTTTTCGTTTATAATTTCCCCTACAAATCAAAAGCAGAATTACTATTAGGAGGGGATTAGGGTTTTAATTATTACCAAAATTTGACTTATAGGGAGCTTAAATAAAACTTGAACCGGGTCATTGGGGGAATGATGTCCTTGATGGACCTTGGGAGTGTGGCCGGACCGTTAGTCAACTAAACGCCTAACGGAGCGAAGCTGGGTCGACCCGCCTCCTCGCCCAAAGTTCTATCAGCCAGTCACAAAATAAACAAATACTTAAAGATTTTTTTTGAATTTATTTCCCGTACAGATATATAATTTTTTTACAGAAATCTGTTATTTGTGAAATATGATAGAGTAGCAGGGTTTTCCGCTCGCCTTAACACCAATAAATAACGTTTTAATATATTGAAATGCAATTTTACAAGAAAATGGTCACATAAATCTGCTTTTTGCAGATTGTTCATGGGAGTTATTTTCCTAGGGACAAACTTTTGTACAAGTAACAACAAAAATTAATTATATGCTCCTAAAAATAGTATTAAAATAATTCGTTTTATGAGTACCTCAATTGAGTTTCTTCATTTCACATCTGAATTTTTTATGAATATTCACAACCATTATTTCTTTATTAAAAAAAATTTGTCCATGAATAAATGTATGTAAACACATACACATACATGAAGGTATGTACACATTACAGATGTGTAATGAATATTACTGTAAAAAGAACGCTATATTCTTGTGAGATAACTTATAAAAATGATTGATTAAAAAAATTCTGCAGTGTCATAAATAGTACTACCACCAAACCGGTATTCCAAATTATATATTTAATTACTGTAACAAATTTTTCAGATCCAACTTATTCTTACTGTCTGGATTCAAGGTGAAATTATCCACTCTCCCAATGAAAGATCACATCAGCCTTTACAGGGTGGAAAACCTGAAGAAAATCCTGAGGGGTACTACTCCTTCTTACAAGCACCTCATGCAAATCCCCCTCAAGTCAGACCCCCTCCATATTTCAAATCTACTATGCCTTGTAAAGGTAATTATATTTAAATTAGTTCGTATGGCCACAGGATAAAAATTATAGGTTTATCTATAAATATTTTGTTATAGATAACATGAATTGTTTTGTGAAAAAATGTATTATATTCTTGAATACAGTATTTGTTTTCCCTCCATGTTGCCAATTTAAAAGAGGGAAGGATAACAAATAAAATATGACAATACAATAGTGGCAAATGGAATATTGTGATGTAACCAACCACCATCCATTCCATGATTTAATTTGCACTTAATTATATATTTCTTACAGGAGTAAATAACCCGTACAATCCAGGAAAGACACTTAAAAATATTTGTGGAGATCTCAATAGGGGATATATTCCAGCTAACCCAATGCATCAAAATGTTCTTGGAGCTCCATATCCATTGTAAGCTTACAATAATTTAAATTAAGAATATGATTGTTTTTATATATGTAAACACTTATCTCAAATTACTTTAGGAATTTGATTATTTTCTTAGGTAGCAATTTTATGGATCTGACTGAATAATAATTTTGGCTTCTGTTACAGTGAATTATTGAAGAATAAAACACTGCAGTTTTTCAGTCGAACCTTACCAATCCTTCAAGCAGATGAAACAATACCCAAAGTGACAAAATATCAAGAACTGCAATTTCAGCATCCTACATCAAACAAGTACATATAATTAAAACTGAATCAAACTACTGCAATATATAAAAGAAATAAGAATATCTCAATATATTTAGTAAAGCAACATGCCAAATCTAACCAATATCCTAGGTCAATAAACCCTACCCAAAAAAAATGACGTTTTTAATTAGTTATAAAAACAAAACACTTATTTATCTCAAAAATTTCAAGAATAATTCCTCCACCTATTTTTATCTTACATATTAAATGGACTTATTTTCAGACTAAACAGAAGTCGTAAGAAAAGAACAGAGAAAAGTGATCCTCAAGATTCACTTATGCTTCTGAAAGGTTTATTCACTAATGAGAGTGATTCTGTTAATAGTACAACTAGAAATGCCAGGAAGTTCTGTGAGAATGACAGCGGAATGTAAGTAATTATGTCTCAGTTAAAAAATGTTGCATATTTATTCGTGAAATATATTATGTAGTATAAAAAAATTAATGGCCCGAATTACATTTTACAGGTTCTGCATGCTATACAGAGCAATGCAAGGTGAATCTCTTGGAGCCAGTTTAATGGAACGGAGGGAAGATATTATTCCAGAATACAGAAGGTCTGATTCCACATCTGATGGTCCACCCACCCCTTGCCCAGCTAAAGTAGAATATGCCACCCCTGTATTTGCAAGAAATTACCAAGGAGTTTGGAGATATGTGGTTCAAATACCGTATGAGGGTTATTTCACGCAGACTGTAGAAATAACCAAATGCATGTAAGTTATTCTCAAATATCGTAAATTTTGTTAATTGCAAGATTCTCTTAAAGGTTTTGTTTATTACTGAGTAAATTAGGAACTACACATGATGAAATACCCTATCATCAACACTAAGATCACCTGTTAATGAAAGAACTGCCAGATTGTTTCTGAGTGAATGAAAAAAGTTTGACTCTAGTTTTTATTTCATTAAATGAAGTCAGTATTTAATTAAATTAATTTGACAGAGAAGATTGTTGAAATATAATATGTAATAACACATGATCCTATGTTGCAACATATTAAGTCATTCAAAGCTTTAATAAAACCATTATGCTTCAAATTTCTAGGGGCACAAAATGTCATTATATGGAGGGTGGCTGCCTATCATCACCTAGATGGATAAGTTTGTTGGTTTCTGAAATATATTATCCTGAAGATAATGGTTCTTTGGGAGAAAGTAATATTCCATACACCTCAAGAAGCCCAGTTCATGGATCTGAGCCACCCGGTAGACCATATCAACCATTTCAAAGAAGAATAGGCAATGCTCAAGGGAGTGTACATTGCGATGGGCATGATCAGAAGGGCTGCTTTCAGGTATCAACTACTCTTTTATTCTAAATTTGTTTTAAACAGTGGGCTATTCAATTTCTTTTAAATTCTTTGAGAACAAATATTAAATGTTTTATTAATTATGAGCAATCAATAATTAAATATGCTTTTACAGGTCAGGCTCTATTATGACTGGTTTCTTGTACCTGGTAGCTGCAAATGTTGGCGACCTGATTATTTACAGAGATATCTACATTAATTTATAGCCAAAACTAGTATGTTGCGAATGTATGCAAGTGTACAATGTGTAAAAATGCTGAAGAATGCAGGAGGTATTCACTCAAATAAACAAATATTTTGGTTATTGTTGCTTTGTTTTCAGTAATTTATAACAGTTTACAAATGCTTATGAGCACTTTATTTCTATTATAGCTGTGTTTGTGTTTTCATGTATAAGTTCTGTACTTGTTTCGTGAAATTGAATCTCATTAATATCCTTTTTCTGTTATGAGTGTAACATTTCTGACCACATGTTCATGCCCTTCCCATTTATATGATTAAATAATATATAATTAAAAAAAAATAAAATGGACCAAAGTGAACAAAAGTTTTATGTATGATATATAAATTTCCCTGTTAGAGGGTACACTTTAGATCATTTTATTTAATTAAGCGGTCTTATTTCTTGTTTCACTTACATATTTAACTCACCCAAAGTGGCTAAAATGTGCCTTCTAATGTTATGGCTAAAAAAAACTAAAACTAAACAACCTAAATTTAAGAAAGAGTTTAAAAATAGCAATGCTAACAGAACTCGGAGGTGTGGTAAACAAAGCTCAATTTAAATATAACACTTCTCTTGGTAATATTCTATTTACTGAATAGTAGTTAATCAATAATACAAATGTTATTTCACTTCTATTTTAGCATTACTCAAGATTTCCTGTTATAATTAAGATAGCCATAACTGTCATTGGAACAGCATGACAGATTGCAGATTCCATACATTTTTTTTTAAACTGCATTCATTTCAGTCAATTTTTTATTGCAATATTAATTATTATTTAATTTAAATAATAATTAATATTGAAATTGAAACTTATTGTATTTATATTAATAATTTGTAGATATATTTTTATATATCTAACAAAATAACAGTGTCAACAAAATAAGAATAATGTTTAATCAACTATTATAATAT
Organism: Lethocerus indicus; assembly: GCA_019843655.1. Taxonomy (NCBI): domain Eukaryota; kingdom Metazoa; phylum Arthropoda; class Insecta; order Hemiptera; family Belostomatidae; genus Lethocerus; species Lethocerus indicus. The sequence goes on from JACDQD010000001.1 coordinate 33,421,137, forward strand.
AAACAATGTTAATAACTAACAAATGAATAAATGGTTTCATATTATGTTATTCTAATTGCTGAATTTAGTGACTAAAAAGTAAGAACAGTGAAGAGAATTTTAAGTGGTGACAATTATTACTGCAATAATCATTATTAAGAACAAGGAAGTTCTATGGATAGTTTTAATTCTGAAGTAATCAGTAATTACCACATTTTTATAAAAAAAACAAACTTGGCAAGTATTGTAGACTTGAAAAAAAGAATTGAATTTAATCTAAAAATGAACAAATTATTATTGCCAAATTTATAATAACCAGAGTCTGACAATAAGAGCCTGCAATCTAAAGACTATAACAGTCTAAATAACCTTAACAATTTACAAATAAATAATGTATTTAAATTACCCTCTAACTTGGTATCATCAGTTCATTATGTGCTATCAGCTTTTTTTGTTCAGTTTCTTACACATTATAACTAATATGAATGCTTACATACACGGTGCTTTTTAATAAAGGTATTAATCATTTCAAGTTTGAAAGGCATTTATACATGAATCTTTAGTCACTTTTCAAATCAAAATTTTCCCCTTCCAGGAACCTAAACGGCAGGTAACATTACCCGAAAATAACTGACAGTCAAATTCAGTTGCGAATAATTGGTACAATAAATTATACTGAACTTTATTACAACTGCTGCATAGTTTACCAGATCTTATAATAAATAATACATTTAAGTTTGAATACGTTTTACTTGTATGAATTATTTATTCTTGTGCATAAATTACTTTTTGCCTTTATAGAAACATATAAATCAATTCAAATAAGATAAACTATTTCGTTGATTTATGACAAAAACGTAAATAATTACTATATAGTGTAACATACATTTGGCTATTGACGAAATCTCAAAACTTTAATTGGTATTTATAATTATCGGATATGCGATACAGGCCATTCGTCTCGATACCTGCGAAATTTTTATTGCGAATAAATCAAATTTTTATTTATTCATTATCAAAACTTTTCCTTTTTAAAACCAACATGGGGTTGAGTAATGGCTGCCAAGTTGTGTTCTTATGTTGGTAGGGAGTGGCTGTAATCAGGTTTTACCTTCTTCGGTTATTCTGAATATGATTTTATTCCTGCCAGTGAGTAAACTGCAAATGTAGCGAAATACGTTTTTCGCACAGGCAAATCAGTTATGCTGGTTTCATTTCCGTTTTCTGAGGTAATCCAATATTATTAGGACCAGTGTTTTTGTTAAAATGTTTTGGATTTGTGTAATTTTACCGGGCAGCAATTTGTGTTTTTAAGCAATGTACCAATCGCTCTGAATGTATTATAGAGATACGCTTAAATTTACTCCGTTGTGTAGTGTTAATGTCAGACTTTTGTCCATGCATTTTTAAACAGTGATCTTTAGTGTGTTCTCCTGTCAGAGTGAACAATTTTCATTCAAGTTCTTGCTTATGTGACGCTTTGTGGCCAGTATTGATGGGATTAAATAAATATGTTCTTGTGTACTTTAATTTCAAAAAGAAACATTGTAGGGGCTTATTTGAAACCATTTTATTTAAGGATACAATATTGACATTTTGCTGCCAACTCCTGCATATAGTATAAAGTTATTACTTTATGACTTTTGATCTGTGAATTAGGTCTTATATAATTTGTTTCGATCAATTTAAAATGTGTGACTTATTTTTAACTTTACAAAATCTGTGTTGCATTCACACCTGGTCAATATAATGTCAATTAAGCATTTTGATGTATGATAAAAAAAATTAAATTTTGTAAAATATTGATTGTACCTTCTATATATTTGGTCTATAACAGTTTCACAGTTAGTTTGAGTACAGTTTATATTAACACTGTCATTGAATTATATGTATCAGCCTTCATATAACAGAGTAGTCTAAAGATGCATGTTAGCATGTTTTAATAATCATCATATTAAACAAACATAAAAACTGAAAATTTGAATTATTATTAATTACTTGTATTTATTCTATTTTCAGGCAAATCATTAGTGTTTGCTTACAGAATGAGGAGCTTACATCAACTAAGTACTCTTTTATTTGCTCTGTCCATTAATGTAATTGCAGAGGATGATTTTGATTTTGAACAAGATAAAAGTCCACCTTTGCAGCGATTGTGGGGTATACCAGATACGACTGCAAATGTAGGGCATCTGTTTCATTTTGAAGTTCCAGAAAATGCTTTTGAAGGGAATGTCGCCCGATATAAGGCATGTTTTGTTCATTTAAATATTTAACGTAAAATTTGATGTTGCTCATTTAAATATTTAATATTTAACTGTGGATGTGCTGTAATTAATTGTTTTCTTTATACTTTTAAATCATAAAATAAAAATTAGCCCAAATTATAATAGTAGACTGAAGCACTTATTTAATGAATTGTTAGTTATTAGTTTATTTCTTCCTGACATTTTAAATTGAAGATGTTTAATTGTTATAGGCTTCTAGTGAAAATGGAGGTTCATTACCAAAGTGGCTCGATTTTAATGAGAAATCAGGGATATTGGAAGGAGTTCCAATAGAAGAAGATTTAGGAGAGCATTACATTACAATCAAAGCATTTGATCAGAATCTGCGTGATTCTGTTAAAGATGTATTTGCTCTTGAAGTTCTTGCAAGCCCACATTCTCATAATATTCATGTAAAGGTTAGTAAATGTTGTTTACACAACACACATATATATATATATATATATATATATATATATATATATATATATATATATTCTTGTTTTTATTACAGGTCAGAGTTGATTATTAGACCTTTTAAAAGTTCATTAAATATTTCTTTAAATATGACTTACTTATCAGTAGCCAAGTTCTATTTATCATATTTCCTTTTTTTTTGTTTTGCACTCCAAAGATTTTGCCTTCCAGAAAACTGACATTAGTCATAGCTATTTTTGGTTCTATTTTAACTACACCCCTTTTTTGCCTCTTACATATCCTCATCATTTCCCCAGGACCATGGAATCTTTTATTAGCATGGAATATGAGCCTACAATTTATATTAAGTATTAATATAATATTCATATTAAGTTTTTTAATTAAAAAATTATTGCTTATGATGTTTCAGGATATATGTAAAGCACAAGAGGACAAGACTGTACTTTCCATAATCTTGGATGTTGATTTTAAGGACATTTTGACCAAAGAGAGGGTGACAATTATAAAAAATCTAGTTGGCTTTTTTGGAATACACGAGGTAAAAATGAATTGTTATTTACCACCAACAGATTAGACTAAATTAACATAATAGAAGTATCAATTTAATTCAACTTTTTTATTTTAGTCCGTTCAAATTTTACTTTTGTGAAACCATTGATAGATTAGATTTCTGAGAATGAAATGTTGTTTATGTTTATTTATAAACAAAAATCTTTTTCATGCAGGATATGGTGAAAATTAGCAAACAGGATGAGAAGGATGAAATGCTGTCAGATGCACTAATATCAGCAGGGCCTGGTAACATTAAGAGAAGAACTGCCAAATCGTCAACTGTATTGCAGTGGCAAGTAAGTAAAATATTTTTAGTTATAGTTTACCCAGAGTTAGATACACCTTAATTAGATTCCAGTACTAGCTTTATTTGAATTAGAGGTAGCAGTATAAGTTTTAGGAACATATAAATTTGGATTGAGGAATTAAATATATCTTTTGCACCAAAATTCATAGCATTATTCGTGTCTTTAGGTCGGCTGCCATGGGAATGTCTGGAGTAAATTCCTATCGAAAGTTGATAGAGCTAAGTGCGGAGCGAAAGATGGCACTTTAGCTGAAGTTATCCAACATGCAGTTGTTGGTTGGAGACTGTCCAAGGATGATTCTGAATTTAGAAGACGCAGAGAGGTAAGGTACCAGTGCAGCATTAGCAAAATTACTTTGTTTAAAAACTTAAAATAACTGTGCGCACGTTTAAATCATATTATATGCTCTGATAATGTTGTTTTTAAATTTTAAAAAGTGAAGCCTCAGTGGCTCAGGGCAATCAAGCATGTACCATGGGATCCAGAGGTCAGTGGTTCAAATCCGCCTGTATACCGTGAACATTAATTTGTTAATAGGGACAGTGAAAAGCCGCTTACTCTGTATCACAAATTGGAAATTAACACAATTGCGCCAAAAACAAATACTGAGGAAAAACACATTTTTTCAAATTATGCTTCCTGTTAGGTGTATGGGTCAGGGGAAGTGGGTGTAGGTGATGATGAGGATGAAGACGACAGTGTTCCTGAAGAGCGTGTTGTACCCCACAATACTGCAACTCCATCTTTTCAACCCGAGGTTTCTCCCACGGTTACAACACGCACTGAAAACCATCCGCATAGGCATGGTCATGGGGTTCAATTATCCACTAGCTTTACTCCTCCTGTAGCTTCCATTATGCCTACTCCAACATATGTAAGTTATTGTTTTGTTGTTTCGCTGCGTGTACCTTTTGTACCTTTTGCACATTAGTACATATTTATGTTCTGTGTGTTTTATCTCTTTACATATTTGTAGATGTCATCAGGTCTCCATTTTGATCATTTCCAAATATTATGATTGACAAATTCCAAACACCATTTGTTAATTTTTTTTATATAATTTATTCTTACAGTTTTCAGCATCACTTTCAGTATCAGTGTAAATTCCTGAAATATATTGTACAGACTCTTTATTGAAATTTTCATTGATTTCTTTATTTGAGTTTCTTAATGGTTAAAATATTACATTGATATTATTTTTATGAGTTTTTAATGAAAATAATCATCTATTATTATTTTATATTGAGTGATTTTTCCTTTTATTTTTTGTTTATTTGTTAAGATTCCTGAACGGCCTGCTGGATATTCTACCCTCCATGAAGATTCAGATCATTCTGTTTCTTCCACTGTGTCTGTATATATCTCTACAACTTTAGCTTCAACAACTCAAGTCAGTATATTGTACTAGCTATAAATGCAATTATAAGTATATCAACATGTATTATATCCTGTTTTCAATCTTTATTTTTACTGTTTTCAGGATTCAGAATCAAGTGAAAGAGATCGTATAATCACCCAGCGTACATTAACAGACCCAACTCCTCCAATACCAGATGTTTCAACTTACACTGATGATATCTTATATGAAACTAAAAATAGCCCTCCAAAAATTGACCATAGGCTACAGAAATTGGCCATTACTGCTGGGAAAGCATTAAGGTATATATTGTTGAGTTTATTAAATAATTATAAACTGAAATGAGATATTCTGTACACTGATTAATGTATGCAGGCATATTGTACCTGCGGACATGTTTTCTGATAATGAAGATGGCAACTCAAGAAATTTGACATTATCATTTACAACAGCTGAAGGTAATTCAATCCCAGAATCTTCATGGATCCAGTTCAATCCTCAGCTTCAGGAAATTTATGCTTTGTAAGTTTTTAGTAAATCTTAATTTTATCAAATGTTAATTTCTTTGTTGTAGTAAAGAATGTTATACTATTAAGCATGTTGCTTTAATTTATTTCCTTGTACAAATGCTTTATATATGTCACAAAATTGTTATAGGTGTGAACAATTTAACAAAATAGAGTTTTAATAAAACTTGTTGCAGGCCATTGGATGAAAATGTTTCAAAATATACCTTTACTTTAACAGCTACCGATTCTGGTGGTTTAAATGTAGGAGATAATGTTGATGTCACAGTCCAGCATCACAAGGGAAGGCGAACTGTTACTCATGTTTTTGCTGTTGAAGTTACTAAAACACCTGTGGGTCTTCCACTCAATTGGCAACTTCAGTTGTTGGATGCAATACGTGATGTTTTCTCTGACCCAGATACATCTCAAATCACAGTATTATCTGTAAACAAGACTTCACACTCAATAATATTTACTTGGACTAATGATTCCCTCCCTCGTAATATCTGTCCACAGAATGAAATTGAAAGCTTAGTCAAGGTTGGATATCTGACTTTTTACCATTATATTTAAACATAGACTCAACCTAAAAATGTTCAACTTAGTTTTAATTATACATGACTGAAATACCTAACACTAATTTTATTAGTTTTTCTTATTATAAATTATTTATTGACAAGCAATTCTTAATTTTTGTTTGTTTGATTTAATATAATTTAAATTAATTTTGTTTTGTAATTTTATTTATATTAGCTCCATTTTAATTTACATCTATTGGTTTTACAGGTATTAAACAGTGACTTGGGATTAAAACAGAAAGTGGGACATGGGTTTACTGTTGGAAAAGTAAGTTGGGCTTGGCAGGGTCTGTGTGAGGCCAAATCACCTCCTCCTCAAGCTCAAAATTTTTCTCCTGTTGCTCGAAATCCAATTGACCAAGTGAATGCGACTGTTGGTCAACTTCTAATCTTTACCGTCCAAGATGTAAGTTACTTCAGATTTTATTAAAATGCCTGAATGCAATTGGTGTACCAATAAGCCAGAGGACCGATAATCTTAATTGAATTTTTGTTGTGTAAAATATTCAATCAAAAATATAGAATTTTTAATGCACATGTATCTTTGTTAAAAATTTTGGAACTAACTGAGTTATTCACAGTTTTACATTCATTTTATACATGTAATTTTAATTTCGGTTGCCAAAACACAATCTCAGCACAATGTTTAATGGCAATTTATAATTTACACATTTAAATATTACAATTTTGAAAGGTAACTTGTACGTTGTTCACTTTTTAATGAAATTTAGTTTTAATTAAGATATTTTTATATTTTAATTCATAGCAGGCGTTTGGATTAATATATTCAATCATCAGGTATTTTTGCCAAAAAACTTAAACAGGTTATACTGAAAGTTATTCCAAATTTCATTCAAGGTTAAGTATGCTCATTTGATTTTTTACAATTTGGTTTTTTTCTGTCAATCTCCAAATCCACAAGCACTATAAGAAAAAGCTAAAAACATAATGCATTGAATGTATTTTATATATAATTGAAAACATGTAATAAAAAATGTAATTGAAAACAATGTCTTAAAGCACCAGTTTGTTTTTTGTTGATTAAGGCCTTACATGTTTTTACAAGACTCTTTTGCTTTAATATATAATAATCCTTATACAGATGTTTTCAAACGTGTCGTAAGTCTGGAATTATTGTTGAATCTGCATTGGAACTTGATTTTGTAGATTCTCTAAAAACTCTTAATTGGAAATTTTTAAATATATATTTACGTGTAATATTTTTCAGTTATAAATAAACTACATTTTTTATATATTATTTATTTTCAGGATACTTTTTATGATCCAGAAGATGGTAGTACTAGATACCTTAAACTTTCTCTTTTGACTAAAGATAGGCGCTCAATTCCAGAAAGCAATTGGTTACAATTTGATGCAAAAAACCAAGAGTTTTATGGCATTCCAATGTCAGATAATGTTGGACAAGAAGAATATGAGTTGGTAATAATATATATCAAATATGTAAAATATATAAATTGAATTTTTTGGTCTATTAACTTAATTATTAATTTTGAACTTTATTAATTATAGGTAATAAATATTAATTAAAATTTATTAAATAATAGTATTGAGGAACATTTTTACTGATTATCTATAATCAACTATTAATAATTGTATTTATAGAATCTAAAACCTAATATTTGTTTATTTATTTCATTTTTCTTCAGTACAATAAGTTATTTTAATTAAATTGAACAATTTTTAGATTTATCGTTAATGTTTACAGATCTGTGAAGATAGTGGAGGTTTGGTTGCAAATGATGCATTAGTAGTAATTGTCCTTCCTGCCCCAAAAACAATGTACAATGTTGAATTCAGCATGAGGCTTGAATTGGAATATAGCAGTTTTGTCGGGAGTCCATTACTTAAAAAAAATTTTATCCAAAGATTAGCTCTTCTTTTTGGAGATATTAACACAAGTGCAATTGTAGTAAGTGGATTTTCACCTGGGTCAACTGTTGTCACATGGCATAACAAAACATTACCCACAAGTTTTTGCCCGCACGACAAAATACATCAGCTTAGACATGTTAGTATATTTCGGTGTATTTATTTATTTTTTTAAATGAAATATATAGTTGCATTTATGGATATTAATTGTATTATTTTTTTTATTAAAGGTCATGTTAAGTGATGATGAAAGAGTTACTGCAGCAGTTGGACGTTTCCTAGGACCTGAATTTCCAGTTTTAGGAGTCAGGTTAACACCAACTGGTCTTTGTCAAGGGGCCCTAACTGAAGTGTCAGTTGGTGGAGGAGAGACACCTACAAATGATGTTACAGCTATATCACATAGTGAACAGTACATCATTGGCCTTGTCGTACCAGCTGTTGTCATTGCTGTTATGTTAATTTGTGCAGGTCTTGTGGCTTGTATTCTTTATCGCAGGAGAAGAACTGGAAAAATGTCCGTAGGTGATGAGGATGAAAGGCAGAGTTTCCGCAGTAAAGGGATACCTGTAATTTTCCAAGACGAGTTAGATGAAAGGCCCGAACCCACTAATAAAAGTCCAGTGATAATGAAAGAAGAAAAACCGCCTTTACCTCCACCAGAGTATCAAAGGGGTCCTCCTCTAGCGACTACTGCACTTCTATCTGATACTGAGGACTCCCTTTATCAGCCTCCACCTCCATTCACCAGTAGTAGGGATGCAGCTAGACCAAAACCCACTCCAACCTACCGTATGCCACCCCCTTATGTTCCTCCGTAACAGTGAACTGTTCTCAACAGGTGAGTGCCTTTCCAGGTTGCTCCAAGGTGTGCAAAACATGTTTTTGAATAAATTACAGAATTTCTTTCAGCACAATACTTGTCATATTGGTTATAGTTGATTGGATTTTTATTGATAAATACTTACAAAAATGCAATATGACTTATGCCTTTTTTTAAATTGTTTGAATTTTTCTGTGACCCTTAATAATTTATCATTTTTCAGTAGACACATTTTTACTGTTTAATAATTCTTAACACAAGGCTTTGTTTCAAAGCCTGACTAATTTAGGACTGATAAACCTTTAATAGACCTTTAGTTAGGGATTTTTTTTTATTGTTTTTTGTAGTTATTTACATTTAACATTAAAATTTATTTTAAGATTATTCTTAGTCTCATAAATTCATTTCATTTTTGCTTTATCATTATTTCATGTTCCAATATTTAAGTATCTGCCTTGGTTTTTCTAATCAGATCATTATCTTTATTACTGTCTTATCACTTTAAGTGTTATCAAATGATTTTATCTTTTTTGAAAAGTTATACTATGTAGTGTTAAATTTTACGTAACATATTTTATTTTTTGTAATAAAAATGTTAAATACCAGTCTTGATCTGAGCAGTAGATGAAAACTAATTTTAATAATGTTAGCCAGTATTTATTCGAATATTTAATGTGTTTATATATATTTATTTGTTGCTGCTGCTATATCATATAGCAACAATGTTTAACTAACACACACGTCAGATGTTTTTATTATAGTCCTCATTTTATGTAAAATTTTAAATTTAAAGCCAGAAACAAAAATTATACCACTTACATTTAATTGAACTTTAAACTTTTAGTACTTAAGTAGCTTATTGCGTGCTACTACCTTATATTTTTCACATAATCAAATTTTGTTTTATCAGTTTTTTATATTGTTTTATAATTTGTATGAACATGTAAGCACTATTTGCAGTTATCCTTGGATACAGGAAGAAATGAGAATGTTTAATATATTGATTTTTGTGCTGCTAGTAATTTATTTTTAATTCTTCATAAACTATAGTTTTTTATTTATGAGTGCAATTGTATGAGAAAGGATTATTATTTAGTTGAAGTTTCAAGAATGGAACATAGCACAATAATGATAAAATGAAAATATCTAAGAAAAACAAAATGTTGTGCTTTTTTTATAACTGTAATCAGTTTACATATTATTCATGCCTAATATAGATAGGTCTATTCTGCATTTATGTTTCAATTTTGAATTTGTTTAATTTATTAGTCCACTGATGTGAAACAATGTGTGAAAGTTGTTTGGATGTTCTACATGATTAAGCAACATCTAACTTTGAGTTGTTAAAAGATTTTTAAAAATTAATGTCATAATCTACATACCAGACCACAGTGAACTTATGAATTAAATTATTTCTATCTAGAAGAAATAAACTTAGACATTAATTATAAACAGACATTTTCCTGTTTATGATTAATTAAAATTTTGAATCATGATCATAAAAATCTATGATCAAACATTCCTTTTTTTAAATTTCTTATGTCCATAATGTCTCCAACTGCATCTGATCTAATTTTTTTTAATATAATGTATTTTAAAAAGTATAATTTAAAAACATGTTTTCACACAATTATACAAGTACTTAAAGAACATTCTTCCTTACAAACTGTATTTGCCATTCACTGCCGGAATTTCACTTGAGCTTCAATCATGGATTTGGGTTTATTTAGTTCAAAATTATATTGATGTACATACACTAATGTATGCACACATAATAAGTTGTACTTGTATTTACTTCATGTTTGATACAGTGTCTTTTATAAAAATTATGTGTACAGTTGAATTAGATGTTATGAGTGTGGTAAATAATTAATATTTACTTAAGCAGTAATGTGTATATTTAATGTTTGACATATATGTAGTTGTATAACTAAAAATGATTGTTTGAGACATTTTTAAGAGGTATTTAAAGAAACTATGACTTTGTCTGCGAGATTAGATGTAATTAGTTTTGTAAGAATTTTATTAGTTTGAATTTTATATAAACTCAAACATAAAAACGAGCTTAAATTAATATTTATTTTAAGCATAAATAATTATAAATTTTCATGAATGTTTTACAAGCCATAGCTGTGTTATTAGCTCAATATTTCCTAGTGTACATCAGTTATGAGGAAATATGTTTTTAGATTAATTTTTTCAAAATTTTATAAATATTTGAAATAAGACTAGCAAAATCTTGAAAAGTAGGTTTTTGTAATCATATCTGTTAGTTAATAAGAAATCATAACAATAATAAGATGTGCATAATATATGGCAATAATTTTTATTACTGTTGCAGATGTAGTAAGAAATTATAATTTATAAGATTATTAGCTACATTTTTAACATAACTGTTCTCACATTCTGATCTAGTCAAGGACTAAAATTAGTAAAACATTTTTAAAAATAACAATTGTAAACTAAAATTGTATGTCTCAACTTTATATTTTGTGAAGTTAGTGTATTAGAAGTTATAGTGATCTAATTTGTGTGTTCAGTACAGGAAATTCTATTTAAAGTACTTAACTGCAATTAATGTTAGCAGTGTTGGCAAAAATTGCATGTTCTGTAACATAATTTTTTAAATAAAATAACTTTTTTGTAAAATGCTGATGAAAAAAGATACCATTAATAAACAGTAAGTTATAATTCAAATTTATTATTTTCATTAGGGCCAGTTTTTTCTTTCAATGCCAAGGCTGTATTTTGTAAAATTTTATTTAATCCCTTTTGGCCTTATTGCATCTGTAAAAGTAAATCATTGGTTCCTCACTGTGTTTCAGATATGTGATGAAAAATATTGAAATTAGTACAAAATAAGAAAATATATAATGGTTGCCAGAGAATTTGCTGTAAAATATGAAAGTATAAAATAAAAATAACATTCAATATATGAAAATTAAACGGATATAATTTATACTTAAGAAAATAAAATATATTTTTTCCTCCTTATATATTTTAGAAATGCCTTTTAATGCCCCAATAATTTTTGCCACTTTAATCATTAACCAGTATATAGACATAAATATTTGTGTTGAAGTATTCCTTGGACTGGAAGTAATACTTTCTTACTAATAAGTTAAACTTGTAATAAATACTAAACACATATTTAGTATTAATGTAAACAATGAAAAACGATTACAGAAATTTAATTCTGATATTTACACGTCCAAGTACATTACAAACATTAAAATATATTATGGTTATCTATCAACTACTTTGCAAGTATGTAGCACTTAGGGGATCACCTGAACCTTAACAATCCAAACCATGAACCTATAACAGCCTAGTAGGTCATTGCACTATTTAAGTATTGTTGAAAAGAAGAATCCTGAGATCTTGTGTACCCCATTCATTTTCCATGTAAGGAACCATCTGGCAGGTTGGATGGCACCTTCTTACACGAGTCATTTGGGAAACAAATAGCAAAATTTATATGGGTAGGGTAAGTGATGGAATTAGAAATGAAAGGTTCCACAAACTAGACCTAGTTACGGAAAATTAAATATTTCAATAAAAAAATAATTTATTTATTTTAACAAAATAAAAACATTTACATTTTATTAACGAATAAATTTTATTATTCTTTAAAGTGTAGTTTTAAATTATAGATTATAATTCTTCCAAAAAAATCTGTGCTATTCTTAAAAATAAACTTGATCCTAGATGTAATGATAGGATTTGGTAATGAAAAGTTTTGCATATCATTGGTGTCTGTTGGATAAAACACTAAGTCTTCAGTTCCACTTTCTATTTCATATTGGAAAACAGAATCCTTTCCCGCAAAACCCCCTTGGAACTGAATGCTGAAAGCAGTTATAGTTTTCTTCTCTTTGAAGGTCAGTTTTATCCACTGAGGACTGCCCTGAAAGATATATTTGTCTTACTCAAAACTAAATAGTAAACAGTATAGTATTTGAAATAAAGTTAACTGTTCATTAATATATACTAAAAAGAGTCAATAAGAATCCTGTCCTTCAGGAGTATCACTTTTATACTGAAGAATTATTTAGAAACTGCAAAAACATTTGGAAGCTGTTGCTTCATCTATATTAAATGTTACATTAAATTTGTTTTTTATTACAAGAGGGCATATTTGTGGAAATGGCTAAAAGCTGTACTGGAACACAATTCCAGAAATGGCCCAAATTGTAATCTAATAAAATATGATTTGTTGCTTCTTTCAGTATTTTTCCTACAAGTTTTGAAATTGATATTAATTTAAAATAATATACATTTTCAGTTATATCTTCAAGTAAAATCCTTAGTAATCAATCATTCTGTTTTATTTAGTAGACATTTGAATGCATGGAAACACACAACACTTTTTATTATTGGTCACAAGTGAATATCTACTTCCTTTAATATTAAATCAGGGGCCAGCTGGATTGGTAATGTGAAAACATAATACCAACTAATCATATTAAATATGCATGGAATCTCTAGAATATTTCCCACTGTCAATATTAAACCACAGTAAATACTGTAAATATTTATCAATGGTAATTACTGTTTATACCCAAGTTTCTATGAAAACTTGCAAAAAACCAACATATTTCAAGACTAAATTCTATTTAAGTACAAACAGATTTGTAAAAATTAATATTCAAGATACTTACAGCATCAGAGCTCCAGCAAGAGTCACACTGGTCATCAAGCATGTAATCTTTTCCATACGATTTCACATCTCTTTTCAGCACGGAACTGACCCTATTAAAAGGAAAAAATGATATACGAAAAAAATAGTTATTTCATCTATCTTCCATAAACAGAAATAATAGCACTTGTGGTACAAAACACCAATGGATAAAAAGTCCTCATAACTTAACTTTTCAAAACACTCGTACTTGTGCTAGAGTGGTTTTGGCTTCTCACCATAGTCAGTAGCAATATCCGTTTCAGTTACTAAAACTAAACTATAAATTACTGAACCCTTGTATCGTAAAAATAAAAAGAAAAAGTTAGGTTTTCAACAGACTCCAGTTTTCATTATGGAACAGGAATTTTTAAATGCTATTCCGCGTATTGGACATTGGTTTTATGCTCAATTTGTTGGGACACAAAACGTTCCGAAAAGAAAAAACAAACAAAAACATTCCATACCGAATACAGTTTCACCGACTGACAGTAGTTTTGAAAATCGATACGGACGATTCGAGAAAAATTCAAACTCACCCAAACTGTTCTAGTTCTTCTGAAAGCATCTTCAATGTTGTCACCCGTTTTTAAGGGAAAAAAACAAGAAGAACCCGTGCGCTAACCTCGCGCTGACAACCCGGCTCCGAAAGGCTGTATTTTACGAAGGCGGAGTCTCATTGTTCAAAAATCCAGTTCGGGGGGGGGGGATTCCGGTCGACTGGCCAGCGAAAATTATTTCCTAAATTGACGGAAATTTAAGATAAAAAAATAAAAACTACGGTCGGTAGTTCGAAAAGATGCCAAATGGGAGGACTGTTGAAATGATAATGTTTTGAGGAGTGTCGCGCGAAAGTAGATTCATGAAGCAGTGGTTATGGCCGCCAACCTTCGTCCAGTTTCGTGCGCGTTTGATAGGTTTTATTGCGTAAGGAAATACTAAGATACGGAATTGGCATTCGGAAAAGGGCGGCGGACTATCGGATTTCGGTTTCGGTCGAAAAAAAAATGACGTCTGGGAAGGACACCATGGGGTATGTCGAACATTGTTGTACGGCGAAACTCTCGTTTTGTTTCCTCGACGTTAAAAACTCTATTTATTCTCTTAGCTCCCCTCGTTAATCAATTTGAGTCGCTTCAAATGTTCGGATCCGAGACTAGTCGGTTGTACGGGACGTCCGTATATTTTACCCCATTTTTTAAAATAATTTTTCTTTTTTTCTCCTTCGGGATGTACTGTTTATGATCACAATTCTCTTTGCAGAGAACAGCCGATATTCACGTGTAAAGCCCATGTTTTCCACATTGATCCAAAGACCAAACGCTCCTGGATTTCTGCTTCGGCCTCAGCGGTCAACGTCTCTTTCTTTTACGATTCTTCCAGAAGCCTCTACCGAATCATCAGTGTTGAAGGCACCAAGGTGAGTAATTGTGTCGAACCCATAATAGAATACTTCACAAAGTTCAGTTTCAACCAATCCATTAGATATTTATTTTATTTCAGTAGTTTTAGAGGCTCTTCTGTTCACTCGATCAATTCATTGATGTTCACCAACAACGCTGAATGTGTGACTGTGGTACTCTAGTAAATATAAATTTGAGGATCAGTCAATAGATATTTGTGACATTCGACCATTTCAAAGTTGAATTATGAGTATTAAACATGTAGGTATTATATTCTGTTATGTGCAGAATACTGCTTGAAGCTGGTTTTATCATCACCAAAATTAACAATGAATTTATCAAAACAAACTTCAGAAGAAAGCAGGAAATGTTAATTTGATAATTTTCTAACAAATTCACAAAAATTTGCTTTTCTATGCTCATCTCTCCTTGGGCAATTTGAATTTTGGTGTTTTTTTTCTTGTATAGTAAGTCTAAATGATGTAGACTATTTTGGCCAGAAGACTGTAGAAGGTGTAGGCTAGAAGAACGGCAAATGTACATATTGCCAACAAATAAATTTAGTTTGTCAGTATGCACATGGAAATATAGAAATTACAAAATGACATTAGTTTATTTGTTTTAACATATGCATGTAGTTATAATAATGATCTGAAGAGTTTCTTCTCCTAATAAAGTAATACATGGCACAATGATCGAATGTAGTGCCAAAATAGTAATGTCAACAGAAAGATCATTTTATTATTAACTATTTAGATTAAGTAATGAGAGACCAGATCTTGAGTTAAGTTTAGACTTAGGTTTATGTGAACATTTATATATGAATGTAAATTGAGAACAAAATTTAGAATTTGTGAATGAAACTAAAGTTTAAAACTTAGACATAGTAGACATTAAATCAGCTGTTGAATGCAAATTCATATTATGACCTGTTGAATCTGGGTGAATTATGACCAAACATTTGTTTTTGCATTAAAATATGTGAGTGTACATCCCTTATAATGTTCGGAGAATAAAACATTATCCGATATTATATATTTTACAGTAAATCATAGTACAAATGTGATTTTTGAGTGTTAGTTGACATTTTATATTTTTATATAAATTATAAATATTATATTTTTTCATTTAGTAGACTTAATTTTAATTATTTATAATTTTTATCCCCATTCGATAATTTTAGCATGTGCGTGCTCACTTTCGGATAATATCAATTTTATTGATTCTACGATAATTGATTGTGTAGGCTGTCATCAACAGTACCATAACACCCAACATGACTTTTACAAAAACTTCACAGAAGTTTGGACAATGGTCTGATATCCGTGCAAACACAGTTTATGGGCTTGGATTTTCATCGGAAGCTGAACTTAATAAAGTAAGTGTTATTTTTTTCTTGTGATTGAGAAATTGTATAAAAAACTTTTCATAATCCAAATTTATTATTGTCTCATACTAATTATATTATTATTTCATTATACTTTGAATTTATCTTTTGAGAGATTTATTGTTTTTAAAAGTTCATAGAAAAATTTCAAGAGGTAAAAGAAGCGACGCGTGCGGCCGGCAATAAAGCAACGAATGGGACTGTGACGACGACTCCAGTGACTAGCGCGAACGCAAGCCCAATAACGACGAGAGCTAGCGGCGGAGCTCTGAGCGATGCGGGGCCTCTCCTTGAACCACCATCCATGCAGCCGTCCTGCACCTCGCCGGCGCCGCCTCTTACTGCTCCCGAAGATGCGGCGGCGCACCATCGAAATCAGCCAATTAACACTGCGCAGGTTCTTATTTAATTTTCCTACATTTGAGTGAATAAAGTATATATCGGGGCACATAATACCCTTAAAATACAAGTTGTGAATAAAAAAAACTTTATATTAAATACAAAGATACAGGCAATATTAAATAGGAGGATTTGGAAGTGAAGGTTTTGTTTTATCTTGTAACATCATGGATATTATCATAATTACTTAAAATATTTCCAATACTTTAATAGAAATTTGGTTTACTCGGGTAATTTAAAGATACAGGCATTATTAAATAAGAGGATATATACGGGCAGTATATGGTTAGCGTAATTGTTTAAATTTCTTTTTGTTTAATTTGTGTAGTTTTATTTTTCTTTTACCTAGGGTTTTACGAGTATGCATTTAATTTACCTATGAATTTAAGTATTGAAGAAAAGGTTTTTCATAACAGTATGGATATTATCTTAATTATTTTAAATATTATTGTACGTTACATTATTTTTAAAATATGTTTAATGGATCGTATATTTTAATATAGTAATACTATAATACAAGTTTTATTTACTCAGTTTTATATATTAACATGGGAGGAATTAGTTTTTTTTAATAATGCATTATTTACCCAAAAAATATTTGATAAAAATGTATTTATATTAATAATTACAGCCCAATGACAGTCCGAAACATCAACCCTCTGAATCAAAAACAATGCTTCCTGGTAGTGCATCTTCCACTGAAGTTCAGCTAAAATATGAAAATGACAGACTTAAATTAGCACTTGCTCACAGGTATTTTTATGCCTTTCACTTGTAAATTAAGTAATACATAATACCCATAACATAAAAAACACAAATGTTTATATTCAGTTTTTTGGAAGTTTACTATGAATATGAAATTTTGTGTGAATTCAATAACTTTTTTTTCATTTTGATTTAGACCACTTTCATAATTATGGGCACATATATACATTTTTGTGTATCATTGATCATATTTTACAATTAATTAATTCATTGTTACATTAAAATTTATTTCTGTTACAAAGAAACTTGTATACGTATACTGAAATTCATATATATTCATTTACAGTTCAGCTAATGCTAAAAAATGGGAGATAGAATTAGCAACATTAAAAAGTAATAATATGAGGCTTACTAGTGCATTGCAAGAGAGCACTGCTAATGTGGATGAATGGAAGCGTCAGTTACATTCATATAAAGAGGAAAATCAGAGGCTGAAGACAAAATATATTGAACTTGAAGCTGCTAAAGGTATTTGTATGTATTTTGGTTATTTTTTAATTTATAGATCTCATTCATCCCTCAAACTGAGGTATGGGTTTAAAACATTCTTAGGATAGTTTAATACTCACAAATATTGTTGTAACAAATTTTAATAGTAAAGAAATACAATTTATAATAAATTTTTTACCCTTTTGATAGGATATTTTTGTATCAACGAATTTGAGTAGATACATGTTGACGGTGAATGATTTTGAAGACTTATTAATGGTGATAACTGAACAATTTTGGTAGGAATTTTATTATGGTTGCCTATGTTTTAAGTTAACCAGATTTGCTACTGTTAGCTATTGAGTTATAGTTTCTTTTTATTGCAAATGATTTATTTCATAAATTTTCTGGGTTGTTTCAATAATATATTTATAGGCGGTACTGAGGCAGCAGCTGAGTTACGGAAAGAACTGGCCACACTACGTCTTAGAGTTGAAGCACTGGAAGTGGAATTAAAGAATAAAGAGGAAGATTTGAAAAGAGCAACTTCTGGAAAACAACCTGTTGAAGAAAAATGCAAAGTTGGTATCAGTTCGTGAATTTTCTGTTAGCATTAAACTCTTCTCTTAAATAATAGTGTTAATAATGTTATAAACTTATAAAAAGGTATTAATAATTTTTACCTAATAGTTTTTAAAGAATGCCAGCTTGAATAAAATTTTTCTCAAGTTAAGAATAACTGTAATATGTGATATGTGATTTTCCTACAATAAAAAAAAAACATTTTCTAATCACACCTGTCAAATATTTGTTTTATTAACGTTTTTCAATACAATTTCTTCATTCCATAATTTCTAATTTTTATTAAATTGAGAGGTATTTTGTATCACTGAAATATTTGTTTCTTTTGTTTTTCTATAATTAGTCCCTTCAGCAGGAAAATGCAGAATTACAGGCTGGCGTATCCTTAGCACAAGCACAACTTGAAACTGCTTTAGCTGCACATGAATCTCAACGCAGGGTTATGGACACTTTAAATACCCAACTAGCACTACGCATACAGGAACTTGCTGGAATACACCGCGAGGTTAGCTTTTGTACTGTATATATTATTGTGTATGAACAGAATAGATCATAATAATTTTATTCTCAAATAAAATTATAAGAAAAGTGTTCATTCATGAGATAAGTTCACTTAGACTTTGAAGGACAAATATGCACAAAAATAGCGTATCATATAAGCATGTCATAGCATAGCATATTTAATATGCTATTAATATTTTTATACAAAGGACAAATTTATTAATTAATTGTTAATTAATTAATTGAAATATTTATTTTATCTTTTAGCATAATTTGTAAATATTGTTTATTTAAATTTTAGCTACAACTGCATTTGGAAATTGAGAAATAATTTCAATATTCAAGAATTTCATTATTCACCATATAGTAGATAATGTTCTGTCCCAAATCATAATTTATAATGAAGGTTTTTATAATAAACAGCAAATACATGATTGAAGAATTATTGAAGATTTGTAACAATAGTCTTAACAAATTTATAATGTTTTCATTAGAAGCTTACTCTTGTTTTTGTTTCTGTAGGTAGCTACTGCATTGCAGACATGAGTAAACACTGATCTACATATGGCGGCAACCATATCTCAAGCTTTTGTCAACTGTATATATCATTTGGCAGATAGAAAATAAGTTAGATTTGTCCATTTACTGTGTACTGTATTTACTGTAATGGGTAATATTGTCCAAGTTAAATTATATGCAGTTGATTATATGCCAGAATAATTAATTCAATAATATTAATTTTGTTTAGTTAAAAATTAAATCTCTTTTTTACATATATTTTATGTATAGAGTATATTTTATATAGACTTTGTTTTACCTGTTAAATTATTATTTTATTGAATATTTCATAACTTCAGAGTAATAAACTTTCCAGTTTATTATCCTATGACAGGATTTATCTGTATTAAAGGTCTGAGTTTCTTAATCTATTTAATGGAATCTGTATTGTTTTTATCACATGCCAAATTATAGTGGACAGCATTACCCAATTAAGTATACATTTGGGTTAGTTTTATTAAATATTTATTCTAGTTTGGCTCAATGTAATTTTAGCACAGTTTGTTAAGGGTCTGTTGTTACTCTTGTATTTATTGATTATTTTTAATACAGTTTTTATGTGTGTTGTTTATTTTAATGTGATATAATATGAGAACTTTTTGTTTTTATGTAGTTATTATTTATTTATACTTTTATAGTGAATGATGATAGATTTCAATCAAACGTACGATTCCACTGACAGAGGACAGTGCAATTTTATGGCTAATTAACTATGATAGAGATAGCACTGAAGTTCTTACAAAGACAATATTGTTAATAAACGAACTATTGAGATGGGTATAAAGGTAATAATTAAAAATTAGGTTCGTCTGACTTGACTGCGAAGTGTCATGAAGAAGAAAAATTTTAAAATGTATGTATTTGTTTTAAAAGAAAACAACGCATAATTTTTATCAATATTCCAAAAAAATATTCTTTTAGCTTACAACAATTTGTGTCATTCCAAGTATTTCCAAATGATCTATTGCTGTTTTAGATGTAATTATAAAATAATATGCTCTGTACTACTAATTTTTCAGTGTTTAATTATCATTTTTTTGTACCTGAAAAATACTCAGTCTGTTTGGTATAGTTTATAAATAATTGTTTTTGCCTTAATCAAAGGTTTATTTCAAGATCTAACTTTGCAAACTATTCATTAAGTACTGTGTTAACCTGATCCACTGATGTCCACTGTTTGTCTTTGTTCAAGTGCCATTTAAATTTATTAAGATTATTGTTTACTTATTATTACAGCACAAATTTAGTCATTCCAAGCAGCCTGTAGTTGTATAGGGTTGAAATGAAAATTTTCTATAAACTTTGATCTAATTGATGAATCATTTAATTTATACTTAAACTTTCCTAATATTAAAGTTCATAATTATGATCAACTATTTTTTAAGAATATTTATGTGGGGTATATCTGTGGTTTTTTTATTTTTATAATTGTATGAAGCTGTTTTGTCAAGTTACAAATATTTCAATCTTTATACACTTGTAATATTTTCATCAGCATATTTTAGACAGTGACAAAACTATATTAAATGCATGTGAAAATGTTATTGTTATATTAGAAGAATTAGTCCTTTGAAATTAAATAGAGTTTAAAGAATTATACTTTAAACAGTAAGAAGTAATTGGCTTTCATTGTATAATTATAATACACTTCTTACTACTTCTGTTATAGAAAAACGAATAAGTGATAAAATATAAATATTGACTAAATGCATTCATCATAGTTAATATAAACCTATGTTTCATTCTTGTTGTTTTTTGAAAATGTAACACCCGTTATTTGGTATCATTTCCAATTATTTTATTTTTTATTATATAGTATTGTCAATTAGGTTTGTAATGTCTCAGACATTTTAAAATACATAAATGGATTATAAAAGTATCATTTTTGTAGGACTTTCTTTAGTTATCCATTGAAACCTGAATATATATATGTGTATATATATATATATATATATATATATATATATATATATATATATATATATATATATATATAATATCCATGTATGGGCCGAATGACTGAATTTTTGGGTTGCACTATTTATAAATTTAAGCTCACAATTTTCATGTTTATGTTGCAGATAATGAAAGGATACATTTTCTTGAAGTCTTTTTTTATTATGGAATATACCTATTAAGAGCACAAAATGCATATTCATTCACCTTATATGTATATAATTATATATTATTCTGAGAGAGAGGCAGTGAAATCTTCATTCCTTTCTATACTTTATTGTTTGTACTAATGGATTAATATTGGAACATGATGGAAATAATTAAAACATTATAATTAATTTATTAGGCCTAGGATTAAAATGTATTTAATCAGTGATGTACCAGTAAACACAAGCATCTGTTTCTTAAAATGCTTTTGGTAAGACTATATAGTTATTTGTGTATAATGGAAAAGTGTATCACTTTTGCTTTGCATAAATATCCACAAAGATTATAAAGAGATATTTATGAAATTGATGTTTTAGTGATTAGGTAAATTTATATTACTGTATGGTGATATCAGTCTCTGATTGATATTTGCAACTTTGTAATGCAGATCTGTCATTAAAAAACCCGGGTTTTTGCTATTTAATTTGTCCATTTAGATACACTTTTATAAATTCTTAGTTTCTCCTTTACTAATGAATGTTTTGTTTATGATGTACTTGGCCTTTGTGGTCTTTCCTTCTTTGAGATCTCACAACCTGATGTCCCTGAATAACGGTGCACAAAAAATATAGTTAATGTATGTGCATCCATTCCATATTTTGTGTCACAAGATATACAATTTTCTATGAATGTCTAGCTTGTATAAACTTTCATGTAGAGGGACAATTGTACCTACATTGCCTCAACGTCGTTGGCATTAAAGATTTGTATCAGAATAATTCATTTAAATTTGTGTGGTCAACTGTTCTGGTCTTGTTGTGACACAAATATTGGAAAAATTATTTTTATCATGGAATACAATTTATAAGCAAATAGGGTGTAGTATCACTATGTAAAATGTGGATATGTGTTCAAGCTTATTAGAATACACTGTAAAAATATCTATATAGTTATAAGGTAAATAAGGGGTAACAGTATCAATCATGCCAGAAACTTTTAACTTGTTTTACTTTTAATTGTTTTGACTAAAATAATCATTGATGTTAAAATGTTATTACTTAGCATAATAACTATTTTATTAATAGATCAAATTAAACCTAAGAAAAAACTTTGGCAAACAAAAGATCAGTCCATAGGTACATTAAAAGTTTGTAGGTAGTCTGATATTTATTTTGTAGCAATTGGACTATGTTGTACTTCTTGTGTTATGACAATAAGTTCTTAGAGAATAATATCCAATTCACCATTTACCAATTTGGTGATATTTGCAAAAGTTTATTTCTGGTTAAATAGAAATATTTAATATACTTTATTTTATTATTCAGTCATTAATTTCAAATTATAACTAATTAAATAAATTTATAATTAGCTTACTACATCACATCAGAAAATGTAAAAAGAAAAATATCCTGTTACATTAGTAGCAATGTAACTCTGTATATGAGTATGGTTATTAGTATTCTAAAATTTGTCATATATCCAAACCAGTTCATTTATTACAAACATTTGATTCTAAATTCTCGTGTTAACATTTTAAATGTTTGAGAACATTAATATGTTAAAATATGTTTAAAAATTCCATGCTTATATAAATGTTGATATTCTTTAAGATGAGTAACAGTAAAATAAATTTTACTCCTGTATGCAGTAGAAGGAAGTACTGATCATACTTTCTTTACCTGATTGCTCTTAACATTATAATTGCCTTAAGCTCTTAGACTATTTATGAGTTTTTTGTGTACTTTATTTCATATTTTAACTCATTACAGTTTTCTGGATATGATCCATAATAGAAATCATTCTATTAATCCTAAATGACAACAGTAAGCCAAATGATTCATGTACATTTTCTATAAATAAATACATTGTCACCTTATGACATCACCTGCAACAATTATGGTGATAATTGTCTTATTTTCCCTTCCTCCATTAATATTTCAGAAATTAATCATGCAATTAAGACTAATTACAGTATCCTTAGTATTTCATTTTATTTAACTTTTTATAAATGCAAAGGAGTAGTCAATTATTTTGTAGGAAACACAAAGAGTTTTTATTTACATTTGTAAATACAGTTTGTTTTTAGACTACAATTTTATAAAGTATGACATGAACTGCTGAATTAATTAATATTTGATACTGCTCATATTTTTTGACCCCAATTTTTAATTCTATGTCAAAAATGAAAAGGATCATATGAAATATCATTGAAATTAATGATGCCTCAAACAAATTAATTTTATAATTAGGTATTCCTAAAATATTCAAATTTTAATTGACCCTCATGAAAGTGTGACTAGTACTGTTAAATTAGTTATTAATTGTATTTCACTAATTAAATCATAATACTCCCTCTTTATTAATCTATAATGCAATTAATAATAATAAATTCATTATTGTAATTCTTAATAATGTAATTTTAAGAATTGCTTCATTGAAACAGCACGTATATGACTTCTGCTGTTGCCACCATTATCCTTCAAACTCCATTTTCTCACAGCTAAATAAAAACAATCAAAAACATACATCTTTTCTATTTATTAATTGATCAGTGTAGTTGATACTAATCTTTGTTTATTTCTGTTGTTTTACAACTTTATTTGGATGTACAATAATTTAACCATGATAGCAGTAACTCATGAGGTGTTCCTTTTACCAATGTTTGAGCATGGAATAAAATAAGTTTTTGTAATAATTTAAAAAACAAAAAGTTTACCCTCTCAATTGCAACAAAATAAATAGTTAACTAATAATACAAATAGATAAATATAATAATTATATAATTTAAACATCAATACACTTTTATTGAGGGCCTAAAATTTAAGAAATTTTCTCTGTTCATTCAATTTTAAATTTCCAGGTAGTCCCAAAATGTTGCCATATCTGCCTGAACATATGAAATTTAAAAATGTAATTGTTAATTGAATAACCACAAACATGAGGTATAATGTGGGAGTACATTAACATACAATGAAAATATCATATTAATAAGTTTAATTCTTATTTAAACCAAAAACTTTATACATACATTATACAACACTTAAATACTACACTATTAAATCAGAGATAACTTGTTATTTCTTTTAATTCATGAAATTAGATACACTGATTAACCCATTACAATTAAGTGCTGTATTATTATATAAGCATAACAGATTCATTAACAATTCATATTTCAAAAAGGTATATATGGTTATAATTCAATACAATAATGAATTAAAAACATACCACAACTACAATTTACAAAGCTTAAGGCACATATTTTAGTTACAACTAATAGCTTTTGAACTAAAAAGTGATACACAACAATAATAGTTATTAAAAGGATTATATATATGTTAAACGTAACTTCAAACTTTATAAAATGATGATATATGACATACAATGTTTAACATTCCAACAATTAATCAATTAGTTAACAAGTTGAACTATTAAATGCCTGCTAGTTGTTGCAGGCCCAAACTATACTACAAGAATAATCTGAATACTAAACATGCAGAACCATCTGTTTCACAAATCTCTCAATCTGTAATCAGTATTTATTTGAAATCTATAATTAGTAGTGCTTTTTGTCACAATCATTCATAATGGGTATGAGTAAACCTATTTTGTTATGATTATTTTAAAATATCATAATATATTTTCGATGTTCTTTTATTCAACAACAATTTAAAATATTTTTGATTACTGTTTGTTTAAAAAAATGGAGAAATAATAAATAATAGTTCCTTCATTAAATTTAAAAATTTCAAAAATAATTTGAAAAATGACTTAATGATTTTATTTTATTATCACAGATAACTTTTCTTTCACATTAATTACACTAAAGGAAAATAAGTTCTCAAAAAGCTTAGCCAAATTAAGTAACAATATCTCCAAGAAAAAATAAAATATATTATTGGTAAACAAACCATATTATTGTCTGATGTATTTCTTGATGATTTTTAATTGATAAAAATTGATATTAAGGTGTAATTATAGAATTTAATAAAAACTGAAATTCACTGGATATTTTTTAGCATACTCAAGGAATTAGGTGACCGGATGTCTAATGCTTAATTGAACCTTTCCATCTGGTAACCTTTTCATTAGGGCCCAAGCTTCAATTCGAGACAGTCCACTTAAATCAGTGTTGTTAACACTTAGCAGCTCATCACCTGCATATACCTGTCCGCATTTCTCTGCACATCCACCTATAGAGTTATATGTTATATTATATTAATGTATAAACCTATATTTATTATATATAACAGATATAATGTTTTGTAAACAATTATGTTAAATTGTAGGAATTTATTTTATTTAAAAAAAAATTAGATATAGCCAACATTATAAATTGCAGAAAAAGAAAATGAAAAAAATTGCAACTAGATATTTTACTTTTGGTTCATGTAAACAACTAACATAACTATACTTTAAAATAATATCGCACCTGTAAATATTTTCTTGATAGTCAAAGGCTGATCACCGAATGGAGAATCTTTACCCCCTTCCAAACTGAATCCCAGACCTGCACCATCTTTTGTAAGCACAATTGTAGTTACAGATCCCCATTGGGTCTCAGGTCCTAATAAGAAGTGAAATCATGTATAAGTAACATTGAATTTTTAATCAATGCTTTAAAAATTGAATATTATTTTTACTAAGTTTTTGTGTGCCTGTATGCTCACCATTTTCTGATGATTACGTGCTATGTTAATTAGTTCAATGTATGTTCATTAGATCTAATAATGTCCAAGTTATTCTGTATTAGTTCAATAGTGTATTCGATTTTTAATAATATTGAACATTATATAAGACTGTTTAGACCATTTATTTAGCTTTTGTGATCCAAAATACATCTACAAGAAATAATTCATTTATAAAACTGTAGATTTGTTGTGTTTCTGTCTCCTCTCACTGGTCCACAAAACAGGTATGATAAACTAATTTAAAAAACTTTGTATTAATAACCTTTTTCGGTGGATGGCTGGATAATTTTGTTCTCGGGTATTCTGGGTTGCCTTTGTGGAACCGCGGTAATGCGTGTTACGATGTCCTCTGTCGTCTCCATTCTATAACGTGAAACAACAAGAACAACCTCTGGACGAGGAGCCTGCAAATAAAAAAAATATATAAAATGAATATACTCATTTAAGGTATAAAAGTTGCACCACTCTTGCACTTCTCTATCTCCTCTGTATAACGTATGACATATACAAGAAGCTACAAGAACAACATCCTAGCAAAAGACCAAACCAGTAAACAGAGGCAGAAGATCAATAACCATAATGTTCTTTTAAATTCAGAAATTATTAGAGCATAGTGAGCAAATTAAGGTAATTTAAGGTGCATTTATGAATAAATGTTTATATAAGTATTAATTAGACTTTATTACACTTTATTACTTCCAGATTATTATTATTGTTATAAATTAAATGAAATAAATTATATACATGAAAAAGAGTTTAAAACAAGGAAATAGAAAATGAACTTGTCCTGAACTATTTAACAAAATGCAAATAGTTGATGTTAATTGAGCAATCATTTTTCAGATGATTATTTGAATATTTAATTTGTGATAAACATTTACTAAATGTATCATTTTAATTATACCGTGAAAGTTAATTTTTTATTTT
Source organism: Lethocerus indicus (assembly GCA_019843655.1). NCBI lineage: Eukaryota > Metazoa > Arthropoda > Insecta > Hemiptera > Belostomatidae > Lethocerus > Lethocerus indicus. The sequence continues at coordinate 33,448,261 of JACDQD010000001.1, forward strand.
TACTGAAACTCTGAAAAAGTATATACTGATGACCAAACATATATTTATATGTTCAAAACATTCATGGTAGCATACAATGTCAGAAAAATAACACCAGTGAGAAACAAATAACTAACCTTTAGAATGGCTAAAGATTCATGATGAGTGAGGCCTTTCATGCTTCTTCCATTTATAGAAATAATGCGATCTCCTTTTTGAATTCTGCCGTCCTTCTCTGCAGGGCTTCCATTCAACACTTTATGCACCTGTTAACAATACAGTAAACCCTGATTACCATGAGCCAGAGTACCCAAAATTGATAATAATAACAACTCAATGGGGTTCTGCAAAATGGCCTTTGCTATTAAAACACATAACAGTAAAAAATAATTTTTTTATATAAAAAGTACATATTAACTGGTATATATCAATGTATGTAACATATTATTAACTATTCTAATGTCTGGTAATGTAAATACAGATTGGAATGCCAACAGCTTTAATAACTTTACATTTAATACTTCAGCTTTATATGATAAAATTTGAACCAATTTCTTATTAAAAAAACTGGGTAGGCAGTTAACATTGCACTGAAACTATCTGTATAGAATTTTCAATGACCACTTTGCCTAAATAATATTGATCACTATTTTCAGTAATTTGCATGACTATTTATGAATACATTGAAGCAATGTTGTTCTCTATTAATTATTAAAGCTAAAGCATCAACAGTTTTTATCATTCCAACAACTTCTACCACTGATACTAGTACAATAGGTACAGTCACTTTAAAATCAAAATTAATTTACATATTCGTTATTAACTAACACATTGGGTATTAAAAACATTTTCCAGTAGAAATATAACAACAAAAACAACAAAAATTGTCAGTCTATTGATAATCTGCACTGGACAGGATGGTTCATCACTATATTACTGACGCCATGCTACTGACGACGATGGAAATCCGAAAACGGACAAACTCAGGATCATATGAGGGAGCGGATACAGAAGATGGGAAGAATTATTTATTGATTATTTCAAACCGCTAACCCCCCTCCCCCACAAATATCTTAAATACCAAATTAACAGTAACCCACAAGCGATTGATAAAAATTCAAATTATAAGAATATGAAATGTTGCATAAAGCTAATATAAAAGGTAATACCGAATCCTTTCGGACTTATTACTCTATTTCATTATGTATTGATAAACATTATTTAACCGTGGAGAACTAATTGAAGTAATGCCGCCCGAGATCAACATTCAAGATAATGGGGGACGCTACATGGGATAACTGTATAAATATACCGTAATAAGACACCGCCTGGGCAGTGGTCCGTTCCAGTGAACGTATATACAGACCACACAGCAACCAGTAATCGATTTATGTCTCGAATTTATGTTGCGATAATCAATTTCAAAGGGTTTTCGGCGTAAATTCGGGAGGTGGTGAATAAATAATTTTTGGCCCAATTTTCTGTTAAATTTCAACTGAAATTTCGAGCTCGCGGTCCGTCTCGGTGCTTTTTCGGACCGTGGCAGGAGGGGGAGAGCATTGGACTAATGGAGCAGGACGGTATCCTTTCTTTTCCACCCCCGCGGTCCCAACTTCAGGCTCTAGCTGTCTCAAAAAGCTACGATCATATCTCTAAAATGTATCATCATAACATACCCAAAGAGACATACATATTACAGGTTGTATCCTTCGCCTTTCGAACTTGTTTCTTTCGGCGACAAGAGAAATTGTAAACGCAGAATAAATGGAAGACCCGGGTAATAATAATCATTTCTGGACTTTTTCCCCCAGTTCGTACGCCCGATCGTACACTAGTAAGTTATACGGGAATTTCAGACATTAATACAGAGAGTGAAAGATAAATTTAAAATCGATATTAAAAATCCGGCGATTTCCTTCTCTACTGGACAGAATGGTCGACGGATATTCGGCATTTTAAAGTACTTCTCAGGATTAAGAAAGTGGGCGAAAGACTTTATTAACCAAATTAGTAGTAAACTCAAAAATTTCTTTTTTCTGTTCGTGTAAAGCATTGCCCGAGTGAAAAATTTAATACCGGAAGTAGAAGATTCGACATTATCGGGCTTAAATCGAAGTAGAAATATATAAGAAAATAATATATAGAAAATAATAGCATTTTTCAAACTTACTGTGATTTCTTTCGCTTCGCAGTCGACTCCTCCCGCTAAAATGATACCGACACTACTTCCGGCGGTGTCTCTGTGCAAGATAACAACAACGACTTCTTGAGAGCAGCCGCTTTCCTCCAGGGCGTGGTTCGAATCTTCTATCAGCTGGGACAATTCCTGAAACGAAAAGAGGGTCAGCGACGATTCTCGGGAGTCTCGTGGGTCAACGAGGATATAGGGATATGTACCTGCTGGGAAATCAGACTGGTCGAGGAGGCGAGGGAAGTGATACTTCCGAACTGCTGCTCTTTCAAAAGATCGGAGGCCGAACCGTAGTGGGTGGGAGTAGTGGCGAAGCTCTCGTCACTGTTGGTCGAATCGATGGAGGATACCCTGGGATGGTAGACCGGGACAGCGGTGTTCCTGAGCCTCCCGTTGGTCGCCTGTTCCGCCTTTTCGAAAGCCTTCTTGATGTCGTTGACGCAGACGGGTTTTTGGGGACTACGACTCTTGGTGGGCCCGCCATTTTTAATTTCCGCCTTCTTGGCTATCGGTGTCTTCAAATTGTTATTGGCGCAATCGCCGGTTTCCCAATCGTTGGGCGAGGCGGCGGTCTCAATTTTTCCGGAAACGGCGAAGTCTGCGCGAAACGTATCAACGATTTGAAACGGGCTACCGCGAACATCGTCGTATTTACATTTGTTGTACTTTACATCTTCGTCGTCGCGAAGGACCCCGGGCTCTCCGTCCTTCTTCTTGGCCGCGTACTCTGCGTCTTTAACTTTTTCCTTGTCCTCGCGAATCTTCTCCCGCGGGTCGCTCCCGGTGGCAATCTTGGGTGTCGACGGCCCGCCGTACTCCTCCCGTTTCCCGGGGACGGGAGAAACCGAAGTGTCGTTTTCCGAATAGGACTCGGAGTTATCGGTCGGAAACGCATTATCTTCCGTTCTGCCGGTGTCCGGGCGAATCATCCGCATGGGAGGAGATCCGACTTTTAAATCCTGACCGCTGCTGTACCTGGCCGAAGACAGGACGTTCTTTCGGTTGATGGCCTCCACGCTCTGAGGCTTAAGTACCCTCCTGCTATCGGCGCTCAAGGAGCTGCCGAGGCTGCTGCAGCTGGCCTGCGAGCCGGACGTGAGAGTGGACCCGTTGGAAGAAGTGGAGGCAGTGGTCTCCGAGGAGAGGGTCCGCTTCAGAGCCCTGCCGCCGGCTCCGCCTTTGTCCGATCTCTGAGCGTCCGGTATCGGCGAATTAGGGGGCGAAAACCCGTGAGAAATGCTCGATCTGCTCGAACTGACAGCCGAATCATTGTCGCTCTCTTCTTCGGTCACTCTCACGTCCGGATTGATCTTCGGGACCGGGGACTCCTTGAAGCCTTTATATTTATCCGGGGACACTTTGGAATTAGGCGAGTCGTTGCTTCTGGAGTCGAAACTCGCTTCCGACATGGAAGGGGAAGCGATGCTCTCGAGGGACTTGGGCTCGGGTCGGTTCTGGGGAGAATTCACCGAATAGGCCTTGGCCGTCGTCTGAGTTCCCGAAAAAGGTTTCGAGGTCTCGTTAAAGCAGTTTCTCAATTCCTCCCTGCTGGAGCTGAGGGAGGAAGATACAGAGGAGACCGAGGAAGAGACACCGTAAATGGAGAGCGACCTCCGTTTAAAGGCGGGTGAGTATTTGGGGAGGTCGTAGGGTTCGGGTTGGGCTTTCCACGGGGGAGTAGTGATCGGGTGGCCGAGCTCGGCCGGGCCCATCGTCTTCCCGACGGAGTCTCCTCCGGGCTCCCGACCCCCGTTCTTCTCTCCGGATCCCGCGACGGCGCTAGAAACCCAACAGTCCTTACTCTTGATTTCAGGCAGATCCAATATGTACTGGGGAGCCGGCACTTCGGCCACCTTTTCCGGAATGACCAGCCCGCGCAGTTTCGACATGCTCTTCCGTCTCTGTTCAATGAGAGCGTTCAGCGAGGACTTCCTCGCGTCCTCGATGCTCCTGCCGAGCGCCCGGTCGGGTCTGATCGCGACGTCTATCAAGCTCTGAGACCTGCCGTGTATTTTCGGAGGCCCCGCGAAACCGAGAGCTCTCGAGAAGGAAGCTTTCGAGCCCAGGTCGGGATCCTCCCGGCCTAACTTCCTCCCCGCGTCGTAGTTCCTTGGGAGTGTTGCGTATTCGTTCACCGAAGAGCCGGTCTCGTAGGGGAAACGGGCGGCGGAAGACAAATCCAGTGTGCTGCGAGTCTTCTCGCGGATCCTGGAGTCGACTTTGGCGTCAAGGCCGCCTTCGGAGACGTCCACCAGACTGGTGTAAGGGAGACTTCCTTTCTTTGCCGTGTTCAGTTTGGATCCCTCGCCCTTGATGGTCTCAGAATTTGAGAATATGCTGTTGGAGGTGGTGTCGTTTTGGGCGTTGACGTCGTCGGAGCTCCTGTATCGGTTGAGTTTCCTCGGGGCCGGCGGGTGAGGCGGCCGAGCGCTGTCCACGTTAGCCGAAGAAAACATGGCTATTTTGTCTTTCACGCTCTTTTCACTTTTTTCGTCGTTCCTCCAACCCCTGTGCTTATAGTTTTCAACATACGAAGTGCTTATTCGCTTCAACGTTTCTTCCAAATTCCTGGAAGGCTTGGGCGATTTTGTGCTTTCGATCACTTTCCGTTCTTCGGCTGTGGCCTGCTCGGTTCTAGTCACCGAATCTCTGACTGTTTCTTCGTAGTGGGTAGGAAACTCGTGGCCGTCTGGTGGCTGCCGCGAAAAGCTCGGCGGGAGGTGTACCTCTAGATACCCAACTTTCTCCGCTCTTCCCAATCCTGAAATCAGAAACAATAATCATTCGGGGTTATTCCCTATATTTGAAGGACTCAAGCCTAAGATCGACCGTATTGAGTGGGAATTAATAAAATGGGAGCTCCAAAATTGAAAGCCTAAAGTCGAAGCTCAATGTTATGGAATTGAAATTAAGAAAATTGAACATCCAAAGTCCAAAATTGTCGAAAAAAAAGGTTTAAAACCTAAGTTCCACCTTAATGAAGGGAAGTTAAGAAAATGGAAGGTCCAAAGTCCAAAATTGAAAGCTCGAAGTCGAAGTTCAACCTTATAGAGTTTAAGAAAGTTGAAGATCTAAAGTCGAAAATTGAAGGTCTAAAGCCTAAGATCCACCCTATTTAGTGATTATTAAGAAAATCGGTGGGTCAAAGTCCAAAATTGATGGTCTAAAGCTCAATCATATTTAACTGCTCCTATTTCACCATAAATAATGTTTATAGGAAGCGCACTCTTCGGTGTCACCTTTTAGAGAACAAGTCTTTTTTAATAATAAGAACAAATGGAAATACGACGGGGTAATCGCGATAGAATCGCGGCTATGTTTATTGCAGCGATAACCCTTTACTGGGATTTGAAGCGGCGATTTATACTTCCGGAAAATAATGTTGGCTAATACGGAATTACAATTACAATTTGAATTATAATTAATATTATTAAGAAGTATTATTATTATTACTCGTACAATTCAAACGGATTTTCGGGCTATACGTCGGTGGATTCTCCACCGCCCAATAAGGTCGGAAATATAACTCATGTTTCGATTAATTAACGATTAATTACAATTGGTAGGTGGACTACTATCTTTCTTGTCTTTGTTACAGGGCCACATCATATTTTTTCTACCTGCGATTTTGTCTCCCCGAATCGGAGTGCTCGCTTTTATACAAGTGGCCTTTACGATAACAAATCCTGATATAACTCCTACACACACACACACACACACACACATTGTCACACACACACACACACACACATATATTATAATAAAACAGTCGTACAAGTGCATCTCATTACTAGCAATTGGTTTACACCGTGCAGTTATGTTATGTTGCACCTTTGTGCAATTGTAGATTCGTACGAATATAGGCGCTGTGTCGAAACAACAACCGACGACGTAATCTGTTTTTCATTTTTCTTTGGTGAGCCGGGGCAAACAAAGCAAATATTAAAATAAACGATCGAGGTTAATATTATTAATTCAGTCATATTTCAGATATATTCAAGCGGTTTGACTGTTTACTTTTTCCATACATTAGATTCTTCAAAAACGTTAACGAACCCTTGCCATATCTTATCTGGCCAGCGTTTTAAAAACGGGAGCGAATCGTCAGCGTATTCTCAATAATGATAGGTCGGATTAAGAAAAAGTGCAAGAGTAATGAAATAACTCCAATGCGTTATACTCGTTAAACATACAATCAAAACGATTCCGAAAACCTGAATCACTATCGTTTACGCCTGGCTTTAAAAGACTCTAGAGTCGTAACAAAAGTATCCGAAATCGGTATAATTAATTTTTGTGGCGACAATTTTACACCTTTTTCTCGAAATTAGTTCCAAATTAAAACGCTCAAGTGGAGCTTACGGAACATAAGATAATTTCGGTTTTAAGATCGAATCGAGAGGAACAAAAAGTGACCGTCGGGATTCGGAAGTTCTCGCAATAAAGAGTAACGCTCCATCTTCAAAATAATAATAGCTAAAATACAATTATTAAGAAGGTAATGTGTAAGAACACGGTATTTACAGGAATATTTTAGACACAACAGAATCCACAAATGCGACTTTTTAAAACCTGAATTCCGAGAAAGAGTAAAGGCACAATATTCCTTCTCCTGTACGATATTTTAAGCACAAATAAAGGTTTTGTTTCCCTCTGTGTCAGTAGTATTACACCATTAAATATGAAATGATAAATACCTGACAACTCAAATTCCTTAGGCGCACCGACTGCCGATTAATCGAACGGAGTATCGTATTTTCATTACGGAATAGATGAATTACAGGGCACATACAGATCCACAGATAAAAACTGACTGAATGTTTAAAATTCAGGATCGAAAAGATATTCGGTCAGACGACCGGTTTCTTCCGAATTTCAAATAGGATTTAATAGTCGAATGTTCTATAGGAGATCGAACTCGCGGGCCTGTCGACTTGAATCAACAAGCTACGAATAGGGAAATAGGGTAAGATTTCAGTTTACTTACGTGACCCTCTTTAAGTACCACGCACTGTACTCGTCTTAAGAAGTCTTTATTCCGCTCATCTCCGGGCTTCCGAAGGGCGGTGGGTGGTTTTTTCGGTGAATTCACAATTACGAAAAATTAAAAACCCCGAGAATCCAGTCGGGGGTGAAGCACTCTTTGGAATAAAATAACTTATTACAGTATAGAATTATCTTCGGTCCGCCCGAAGTACCGGCAACAAGAGGGTAAATCTCGGAAAGAGAGAGAGAAAGAGAGAGAGAGAGAGAGAGAGAGAGAGAGAGAGAGAGAGAGGCGGGAGCGCGAGATGCTCCCCAGAGACGAGCCGGTGAAAGACTGAAGAGCGGGCGTAGGTGGGAGGCCGCCACTGGACGTTTATCTGAACTTGTTTTGCACTATCGGGGACTGGGCGGTTTCCCCCCACCATCTCGGCCGGCTAATATCCCACGGCTCTCCCCCACCGGCACGCCAATTCCGTTCAGGTGATATTCCATAGATCTATCAAATAGAAAAAAGAATAATTCCAGAGACGGTACGTCCTGAAATTTCTAATTGGAGGAAAATTCGGTTTTACCGACAGCCGGTAAATTCGGAACTCACTTTAAATTACTCGTTCCTTCCGCGACCTCGTTTTCATTGCATACGGGAATCTCGCCACTTGCGAGAATTAACTATTAGAATTAACTATAAATTTCACCTCGGTTAAGGGACAGTCGAAGTAGTTACATCGGTATAACTAATTGACAAGAGTGACTAAGTGACAACAGAGAAATGACTCAAAAGGGATCGTCGAACAGGATAACCGAAGCGTTATTGTGTACGCGAGGCTTTAAAACCCGTCTCTCCAGAGCCGTGCCATAACTATTCGGAATCGATATTAATTTCGTGCGGCCGCAATTTTAAAGTTTTCGATATACTTTCAAAGTAAGAGAGGATATGTCCTCCTATAATTAGAAGAAAATTTTGTTTAACAGACAGCCGCCAAATTCGTAATTCACCATCAATTAATCATTAAATTATATTTGGGCTACTTGTATTTCAATTGCATCATAGTTAAAAAACTTGGTTATAGTTTGAAATTTGTAACTGAATTGCTCTTACCTAGAGGGTGGGTTTAACAATACGATGCATTAAAGACCCCACTCGAACCTCTAGATAAACAGAACTCGGATCGCGAAAACAATGAAGTTTTTTCCCTAGCACAACACTGAAAGACCTTAACTAAAAGCCATATAGCGGAAGGATTAAGCTTAATTTTTACGGTTCGAAAGACTGGCAGGCGAATAAAGCATTTTGTTTGAAACGAGGTCGAGAGCGAATATTGAGATTTTTGAGTATGCGACGCGGATTCCTGCAACATGAGGTCCTAACGTCTCAAAGTTATAACGGTGTTGCTGCTATTTCTACTGACGATGGCGAGAAGCCACAACAAAAATAAGTTACAAGCGTAGTTCAAATCCTTCTTTCGGCATTTGACTTAAAAAATTCACACCAAGATTGAAGCGAAAGTGTAAAGAAGCGTTTATGTCCGCTTCTCCTGTAGCCAGAGCCCGTTTACAAATACGGTAAATTACAACCACAAAGTGAAAATAAATATTAGATATCACCGACCTATAGAAACTCGAATATAATAAATTCTTTATATCCTTCTATCACTTATGTACACCCGATCCCCGTATACCCTTTTAAATACCTGCAATAAGTCCATTCCGGTCTCTACTGGAACAAAATAAGATTCATGCGTGACGAGTGAATAGGTACTTGTCGCACATGAGCTTTATAGGAATGTAGTAACTGGGCGAAGTGACTGCTAGGCATGAGCCTACCAGGCCTGGTAGGCATCGATCGACTGATAACGAGTTCTGTACAGAAATACGTTTAAATGCACGGTTATGCGAAAATTGTTCGGTAGGGACACGATCGGAAACAGTAATAAGTTGTTATTAGTAACACTCGCCCTAGGTCAGTTGTAAATCCCGGTCACTACTTTACCCGGATATGGGACGAACACGGAGCGGGTGTTAGTGAGCGATGAGAAGCTTTAAAATGAAAAATTAAAACTGCTTACCGTTCTGTCCGTCCATGTTTGAATTGTCCATTTTCTTCGGATGAGGTGGAGGTGGAGGCTTAGCCTTGTCACTGGTTGCTCCTGAAAATATAAAATCGTGTCACATTATCTCTAAATAACGGCGAATTCTAATTCTATTTCTAAAATAATTTTAATTCTAATTCTCTAAATTATGCCGGTGACTATTCGGTCTCCATGCCCTAGCTCCACTTTGAACTTCGTTGGTAAACATTTTTACTTTGTATCGTGACTCATATATTTCATTCGCCGTTGGAAAGCCAAAATTAATTTCTTTTTTTCTTCCCAGTACGTAAATTTATGAATCTCAAATAAAACGACGTCGCACTGCTCTCGAGATTACTGAGAGCGAGGAGGCGCTTCCAGAACAAAGAGCGGAGACTGTGGCTTTCCTATTCAAAAAAGTGAGCATAAAAATTCATTTTCCATCATCCATTTGCACCCTACCTTTCTTGCTTATAACTACGTTTTTGCCCAAAGGTACATTTGTTTCACATAGCTCTTTGCCCAAGCACAACCAACTTGTTGACTGCTTGTTTTTGTGCTTTAGATGTTGCCTAAACCCACCACAGAGCAGCTTGAAATTATGCACCAGCTAAGCACGGGTGAGATACTGGCATTTTTGACGAAAGTAGGCTCCCCTTGCAAGCAGTTCAAAATAATAATTCAAAATACTGAGCAATAAATAAACTCCGATTTTGGAGATATCAAGCCAGTGTGTACACGTTACGTTCTCACATGGAAAAACATATCTACCCATTGCGGATAAGGTAAAATACCTGGGCCTCTATATAGAAAAAACACTAGCATGGAAGCCACACATAAATTAAAAAGACAGGAAGTTAACAGACGATACAATCTACTCCATAGATTACTGGACAATAGATCGAAAGTGGGTTGAAACTATAAATTATTACTGCACAACACTATACTTAAATCAAGCTAGGCATAAGGACTTGAACTGTGGGGTTCGAACAAACCAACAAATATCAACAAAATCCAAACTTTACAGTCGGCCCTCTATGCCTCCAACCTCACCCAACATCTAGATCTTAAAGTCCCGTTTGTCCGCGACATTGCCATACGAAAATACAACAAAGTTCACTGCCCAATTACCCATCATTCTAACCCAATGGTCCAAACCTTAATATCTCCCGACATCCCAAACATTCCTTACAGACGCAAGAAAAGGTAGTGGCCACGTGAGCTAAAGACACCAGAAAAACATAAAAATAAATAAATAAAATGTTAGAAAAAGGGGGAAAGCCAGTGGGTTGTTTCACCGTTATTACACTCAAACATCAATGTCGCTGATTGTATTTTACATTTGTGACAATAAAACAGTTAAAAAAAATTAATAGGCAAGACGCTTCCTCTTTACAATTAACCCTAATACAGTCTTACGGAGTTACATTACAAGGGTGATTGCGGCCAAACTATCCCATAAAGGTTTAAAAGGCCTGTAAAAGGTTTTTACCGATTCAAAGACCATAGAACAGAGGGCTGTTTACTACTTTGTACGCTCCCAACTAAGAGCATCTTTCCCTTTCCGGCCAGCGGAAGCCTATCGGTACAATTCCCGTCTATATTGGTCCACCGTAGACGACGTTTTTCTGGGCCCCCTTTCTAAAAATAGTACAAAGAGCCCTATAGGAAAAGGTCCGGAATAATATTTTGTCCTTATAGATTAATTTTTACAGCTATAAACACGAATAACATTACCTCGTTTTATAATTCTACACGCGTTTAAAGCTAACGTCATTATATACGACATTGCTTCTGTTATTTGTTTTTCCTTTTGTTATACAACTATGAAATATCATTTGGCAGGGAATTATTAATGATGTAGTTGAATTGAATCATTAGTGGCCGAAACTATTAGTTGATACAGTGGGAAAATGTTTTCTCAGAATCGAATAGTAAAATACAGGCTTTCTCAGAGCGTATATTTATTGTGGTATATTACAGATAATTGCCGTAATTACCGGTAAACCTATTTAAAAAAATCCAGGTAATTCCTATTAAAAAATTTGAGACCGAAGGGATATGCGTCTTATATGCAAAACGCGTTGAAACGGAGTGGGCGTTGATTTTGCGATGACACAGAATTCGGTCTTCTGTTCGACCTTAGCGAAATTACTAAGTAACCACCTAAGATGTAAATAAACGGGATATAATTTATTTTTACATTTATGGCGTCACAATGACCGGGATCGCCCAAATTTCTGTCCGATTAATCGGACACTTCGGAAGAACTTCACAAACACCGGACGTCAAGACTGCGTCTTACCTGAATGAAATCATATAAGAACGCGAGGAAAGTAATGCTAAATATCTTTCTTCAATTGCGCCGTCGCATAATTGTTACTTTTATTTTTCCTTGTTGCGGATATTGCATCTGAACCTGTCAACATTTACGACCATTCTCATTCATATTCATAACGCATTTTCATTCATCGAGTGGGGTATGGAAATGAATGATGACTGCAGAACGTTAACTGGAATTAAATGCATCAAACGATCATAAAAGCGTAAGCAGTAAATCTGAATTTATGCGCACGGTAATAAACTTCGGGGCGGCGTAAAATCAAAATTGACTGCTCATTTATCTTAAAACCTACTCAGGCATGAGCCTCGTATAATAATCCCTTTGCAATTTAAGACTCGGCCATCTTCGAAAGTGGATGGGGGTAATTAATGCGCACGAAATTTGTGCGAAATAGACTGCAAAATCTGTGAAAAAAACCGAGGTTTTCCCCCGAAAATACAATAATCACTGACCATCAACTGGCCGACCATAATACTGACATCTGCATATATAATTCTGGTATATCTGGTAGGAAACCTGGTATATCGCAGAGGAAAAGCCTTAATCCACTTGTTGTAAGAACTATCCCATAGATTAAGGGTCACGCGACACCGAGAAAAGAAAGTAAGAAAATATTCAAATTTACTGAGTTTCTCCGGAGTAGAAATGCGCAATCAACTCAAATATGCAACTGAAATGTTACTTTTGCCGACATTTGCATTTACTATTTCATAAGATCTTATTTCAAGCCTTTATTTAGCTATACACCAAGTTAGTTTTTGCGTTTTTTATTCGTTATTTATATTTATTCAGGGGGCAGCTGCTATGCGCCCAGTTATTGGGTTTATTGAAAACTAATTGTTTATACGATTCACTGCGCTGAAATCAATTCATTTTTTAATTTAAGATTCATTTTTAGATTTCGGCTCTGTTACCGTGAGAAGTCGGAACCGGTCTAGCTTAAGATCGAACCGACGAGTGGAGAAAGAGGATCGAACGAGTTACCCTTTCATATTTCCCATACCAAGCCAATCATCACACTATATTCTTCATACCAGCAATCATGTAACTCGCGAAATCACATCTGTTTTAACCTGGTTTCGATAAGTGAAATCGATGCTATAAAAAACATGTGCCGATGAATCACCGATAGTGTTCGCTCTTATCCTAATTGGCTGTCAGTTATAAATGGGAGGTCCTCTGTGCGAAAAACCGACAATTTTGGAATCGCGTATCTGTTTATCAATATTATTTCCAAACGGAGCCCATTAGATTTTGATAACACCCGTCGCGCACCGTTAAATGGGTAAACTTCTTCTGAATTTTTACACCCCTTTTGGAAATTAACGACGGATAATAACGATGTAATCTAAAATTTGCGACTAAAATTTGTATTACAGGATATATATAGCAGTGCGTAATCAGCAAATAATATTTTATCGGATATATTCACTATTTTGTAACAGATATTCAACACACAAGGGAGAGTCGACAGAGCAATGGTTGAATTTTTTATTTACTGCAAATATTGGTGTTATTGATGTATTAAACCTGGGATTTAACATAAGGTAAACGATAGGTCACCCGGAAAACTTTTTCTTTTGGGCAGCGGTACAACTTGAACGCTTCCAAAATGCCATGGCGAATAGAAAAACTTTCCAAAAGGAAGCGATTAATAGTCATTTCGTCGACAGAAAGCGGTTTCCACTAAACCTGGATCTCCAAGGAACGGCTCTGGGAAAGGTCAAGTGGAAATTCGAAAAGCAACAGCTCTCCGGTCTATATTCAAGTTACCAGTTCATTATTTCAAGTATCCGACGTTCAAACGTCGACACTTACTCGGTCCCCTCACCCCCGATATCTATTGTTAAAAAGGAAAAGAATATATACATATACATATGTATGTATATATATACATATAAAACATTTAATATTATTGCCAAACCTCTATGGTGACGCAACCGTCAATTCAACTGAAGGGACATTATTAATTAATATTTCTATAATTTTTCCGATAGTCACGAATAATAAGAAAAACGAAGAACGGTATATAAAGCTAATAAAATAAATAATAAAACTGATTAGTTTTATAGTGTTCTATATACGGGTTACTTACGTTGTACGGGAGTATTTACCTGACGGGGCAGTTTTGCGGGTCTAATGCCGTCCATAATTTATTAATGGCCGTGATTAATTTTTGTTTTTCTAAAATTCGAAAATTCGAATTCAAATATAATAATACTGTATTTAGAGATTAATTCGAATTGTCGGACGTTGTGTACGCTTGTCCCATGTTGTGGTATTGGCATGGGAATCTCACGGAAAGTCAAAACCTAAAAGATGAAATTTTCTTGTTTTTATCCTTCCAATTAGGGATTGCGACCCGTGTAGGCGGGTTTACAACTGAGTCCTTCGATTGCAATTTCAAGCCCACAAACTCCGGTTGAACTTAACTCGCAGAGTTGAATTACGTCCGCGAAGATCGCCAATTCTGCTGAAACCCTCCCCACAACCAAGCGCTTCAAACAAAGTGGAACATTACAAATGCAAATACTCTTTCCAGTCGATTTCTCACACTTTCATTACTTGAATGGGACCGTCCTTCGCGGTGTCTTCGTTTAAACGCGTATAAAGGTCTCGTACGTCTAAAGGTCTCCTGTTATGGTTTCGGACCTTCGGGCGAAAATATCCGCCTCGTCGGTGACCTTAGAAGAGCGAAAATTCTGTTTAATTGCTCCTCGCCACACCACATACGGCTTTACTAAATTTGTAATCGTATATCATATTTCAAATCTAGTAACTGAAGAAAAAGTACATATGCAGTAAGAATTCAGAGAATAATAATAAGACTGAAATTGGCATCGGAGCACGACCGTCGACTAATCTACCTAGAGTGGTCTCCAAGACTGTCTGCTCAATTATTTCCTTATCCTTTTATGTTATAAAATAATAGTGAGAGGGAGTTGGCTAAACGCAGATGGTCGCCGTTAATATCCACTTTGATGTCCCGCCACTATTGACAGAAAAGGTGAATTTCCGCGTCGTATACTGTGCTTAACCTGGGAAGGGTTCCCTCCCTTTCTGTTTTGGCGGCACCGTCGCCTATATATATATATATATATATATATATATATATATATATATATATATATATATATACATATATATACATACATACACACCCACACACAAGGCAATTTCATTGTTCCTTCAGAACGCAATATGTCAACAGGAAACGCGGCCGATGCGCACAACACACACGCGTTCATAAATACGTGCCAAATGAAAATCTAAACGTATAAATCCTGCCGACGTAAATTGGATGGACGTCCATATGCGTTTGGTTTACTGAACAAAATTGGCAGTATTAAATCGGACGGTGCAGAATAATAGCGGACCACCGTTCGTGAAAACGAAAGGATTAATTTAATAAAATCTATGGTTAAAAAAACAACAAAGGAGTGCATCATAGTAATTAAATATAAACGCATATTTACAAGTAGTAAACATTTTTTTTAGGAAGTCGCCGGGTGGGCTCGCGTTTAAATACTTAATAAGGTGTGTATCGATAAAACATACTGGGTTTGCTAAATGCCGAGGCGACAAATTCCTACAGAGAACGGCTGCAAGATCAGTTTGGAAAAGAATGATTTAATATACGAGAATTAATAGATTTAAAGATATTCTTTAGAATATCTTAAGCGACAGTATAAATTCTAGTTTTTCGGCTTCTCACCACCGCCGGGTGAATCTCGTTAATAAGAGCGAGCTCCTTAAGAATGCTATGAAGCATTCTTCAAGTACTGTCACTGCACTATTTAGCATGATACTTATCAAATAAACACGTTAAGTAAGCCAAAATATTCTAAACGTGTTAATGATATATGGAAGGTACAATTAAACAATTTGTTAGTTAGACATTTTAAGGTGAATTAGATGTAATTTTTTCCCTATTTTTCGCATATTTTACACCTGCGTTAAATTTAAACGTTTAATTACTGTTTAATTTTTATTGACACTCATAAAGAAAGGTATTTATTTTTGTGTAAAGGATAATCGGTGGAATTCAGTGGACCGTTGATCCGCGGGGATGTTTGTAAACCAAGTCGGATTTACGCCAAAAACTCCAATTCCTCAGCAGAAGTTACATCATATTTTACTTCATTGCTGTATACAACAGTATAATACAAATGGCATAATAATTTTGTCGAACATTTTTTTAACTACAAATCATAAATTAAATTTAAACTTTTCGTTCGAAACTGCATTAGTTTAAACGATATCTAAATATAAGTTTTCGTAGCGTTATTAGGTATCTAATATATAAATAAACAAATTATCGCCCACATAAATTGTCTTAAATTCCTAAGTTAGTTTCTATCTGCCGAAAACGCGTGATATAAAATGAAGGAAATGAAATCATTTGCTAAAATGTACAAGGGCCGAGATAAACAATATTAAATCCTAACGACAACAGTAAAAAACAGGTTATATACTAAATAAGGGTGAAGATATAGTGTCCGAAAGTGTTTTAGTTGGCAGTTCGATGTTAATCTGGACAGGTTTCGGTTTTTGGCCGCAACGGGACTACTGACGATGGCGAGCAACCGAAACCGGCCGGAGTATAGCCGTCGGCCGGTGCTTAAGTGGGAGATACTTGAACAGATCATAGGTATAATAATCATTATTATAGTATTAAAAATAATGACGAAACAACAGGCAATCTCTCAGGATAACCTTGAGCCGCCTGTTCAGAAGCCAGCTCTTGGATACATGTCATATTGTACGACCATTTTCGTGACAGGAAACCTTGTCCTTCCTTTAAGTTTAAAACACATTCCCCCAAACATGATTTACTTTCGATTCTGTAATCCCGGTAGTTTGGACAAATACGGCGGAAATGTGGAGAATTAAAATCATGAGAGGATAATAATAATTATTGTTATTAAAAAAAATTCCCTCCATATTTTTTTGCGTAGGTCTCGATTTATTTCTAACTACTAAAAAACAGTTAGGGGAAAAGATCGAAGTGTTGTAACCGGGAAATGTTAAAACTCCCGATATGATTCGAAATATCTTCTGTTGCAGTAAGGGGAATCGGTTCTACGGGTGAGTGGGAATTGAACTCGAATCGACAAGAACGGTTTTTCAGGTAAATTTGGAAATGTTTCAAACGTCGGGAGGTGGAAGGGATAGAGGTCACTTAGAGCCGGGCGCCGAGAGAACGAGAGGGGGGGCAGACAGGAGTCGGACTATACTTTTAATTCGCAAATTTTCGATAACCTCTAGATTTTTTCGACACTAAAGGGACCTCTTAATAGAAATCTGGCCAGATAAACGGCCGGCCGACGCCTTCGGGCACGAAATATAACCGTACATGCAAATATTAAATATCGAGAGCTACGGAGTAGGAAACCGGAATGCGAACCTTATATCGTGGCCCACGCCACAATTCGCTCGGGGAAACAAATCGTATAAAAAAATTTTCCGCTTCTCTACGGAATATGAGCGCACGTGGGACCGATAATCGAAGACAAAAGCGTCGTTAAAAGTATAGTATCTGTCGACTGTTGACACCTACAAGAAATTTACTTTCTCGACACCCGCTCTTATTTACGAAGCGACGGGTACAGACAAAAACACCGTACTATCAAAAAATGTATGAACTATCTTATTTACTACTCATAATACATACGAGGACTGAGAGCATCAATTACAGGTTACATATTATATAGATGTATTACAACCAAAAAATTTGACCAAACCAAAATTTGATTTTAAATAATCTACAAGTCGATGTAATTGAATGGAACGAGCGTTGGTTAAAAACATAAATTAAACAATCCGGCTACACAGGAAACAAACGAATTTGTGTCCATATCTACTGTCCTGTGTACACGGTAGCCCGGGGTTTTCATTCCACCGTCGAGACGGATAGCGGGCCAATTTAGCTAAAACTCAGAGAACGTAAAAAGAAAATAAATATAAAGGAAACGAAGAGTCCAATCCGAATTAAACGGTCGTATCCAAACATTTACTAATAGCGGTCGTATAATCGTTACACGAAACGCCCGGATGATAATCAAACTTTATGTGTTGACGTTTGAACTCCCGACGCGAGGCTAAATAGCGTCGTAAAACTCGGCTCGGTTGGTAATCACCGCTCCAAACCGCGTTTCAGCGGGGATATAAATTAAAAGAGCTTCGCGTCGGGTTAATAGCGAAAATTTAGTGTCAAAAGTAGGTGAGGTGAACTTTAAAATTACAGCTAGCGTCGGCGGTCGGAGCGAAGGGCTGAGAGCGGAGCACGGTAGCGACCGCCACCGGGGGCGTTTCCGTCCTCCCTCGGGTTTACGGTCTAAAAATCGGATAACGCGTGGATAGAGCCCGGTAGATGAAGTGTGGAGGTAGAGCGGTCATGGTGTAAGTTCACGGCCGCCACAACGCACTCCTGCAAAACCGGTTCCCCTAGCATCTCGCGTCCAGCATCACAATATCATCGCCGGCCGGATCTGTCGATCTGTCGGCCCCGGGGACGACACCCCCGAGCCGCCCCCCGCACTAAAACTCGTCCCGATCGCCGGCCCCCTACCATCCGATGCAGGAAGATTCGAAAACGCGGAAGATTCGGACTTGGAGCCGGCCCCGGGTAAGGGACCGGGCAGCGTCGTGGCGTCGGGGGAGGGGGGGAGACGGCACCGAGGCCTGCAGGCGACGACCCGAGAGCGGTGGCTAACTGAGCCCGAGTAAGGAATTGAGCCGGCGTTCCGAAAGGGGAGCGCCTCTTCAACGGATTTTCCGTTAATTCGAATACCCGAAGGTTCGGTGAGGGGACGGCGTGCTTTACGACCGGCGCGTTCCGACGAGAAAGCCGGTGGCCGGTGGCCGGGGGAACCGGAAGACGGCGGCCCGCCGACCCGGGAGGATAATAAATAAATGGATTACCTAATGTTGTAAGCGTAAGCAGAGCGGACGGGAGTGCGGTGTGACATGACTGAGCGTGCAAATCTCGGTAGGCGACTGGTGGGAGCGCGGGGTTCCGGGCCCGACGGAGCCCGTTAGGTGGGGGCCCCCCTCCAGACGCTCTCCGGGGCCCCCCGCTCCGACCTCAACTCGATTTATTAATATTTAACCTTATCCGAGCGAATCTCCGGTCCAATATTATAAAAGACTCTGCGGTCCAGACCGTGAGCCCGAAAAATGTCCGGAGTTTCCGCCGAGTCTGGATCGTTGGGTGGGGAAGAGCCTGGGGGGGCCACGGCCCCACTAGAACGGGGGCTTCTCGTTTAAAAGGAGAATACGAAATCGGTGGATTACGCGGAAGAAAGAAATCGCGGAGCGGACCGTTTTTTTGAAGGCCCCGCCTCCCCGGCTGCAATTGATATTCCTCGCGATGGGTAACGGCTTCTCGGTCGAACGGCTCTGTCCCGACCGCCGGTTACCATTTCCCACCCGTAGCCCGACCTTTATTTCGACAAAATATTTCGCCGTTCCTTCTTCCCTCCGCTCGCGTTCCCGGCAGTTGAAAAATACTCCGAAACATTCCTATATATATTTACGAATGGAAACCGGGGCGGGAAAAATGATCGATCCCTCGCTGCGGACGGTTTCCTACTATACGTACGGTTTTCCCGGTTTCCAGCAACTCGGGTTGACGAACACGCAGTACAGGATTAGTAACATTAAAAGGCAGATATAATGGCGGGCCGGTGATGGGAGGGGGGAGTCCGCCTACTGACGGCGTACCCACTTCTACACCTACTGAAGAATTTGACCGGTGGGTAAGTCGGCAAATAAAAATCGAAAGTGAATACTGCGACGGGAATTGCGGCGGCGGTGGGCGGATAACACGGGAGGCGTCCCGCCGGCCAGATGGGACCGTTTACGAGTTTCCTTTTAACGACTGCTGTCGTTCCCTCCGAAGTAACGACGACTCCCGAATGTATTACATTAGACTATCGGTAAGGAGAAAGGGACTTTATATACTTTGTTTAACTTAAATTATCGTGTTCGCATTAATAGGTGGCGGAGTGGAAGGGGTATTAGTGCTTTCCATCGCGTGTCTACGGGAAAATTATTTATTAATGATGGTGGGCTAGTGTCGGAAGAATCGGACGGAGAGGATATAGGATAGCGGACCCATTCGCGGGTTATAAACCCGGCGCAGACCCTAACGCGGGCTATTATTTTTATTATCGCGATAACAGCGAGCGACTTATATAACGGGACGGATCGAGGGGACAAGGACGAACGTTGGAACTGTGGGGGGAGGGAGGCGAACACGTATTGTATTGTATCATTAGGGAGGCATCTGTTTAAAGTGCAGCCTGCCAATAGTGCCCGTCGTCATTTGTTAGTCAAATCTGTCACTGGATGCCATCGGCGCTCCGGCAGCTAGACCGCGACCTAGTTCTCTTCCTAGACCGGTACGGGAACCGACTACTCGGGAGGGAGAGAAAAAGATAGAGGCTGCTGGCGGGCGAACGGGTACAGCCCGGCTTTGGAGCGAATCGGATAATTCCGGTTTAGAATTAGCGGCCGGGGCATGGGCCCGCGTTTCGGGCATTAACCACACCGATCTCCGTGACCTACACTTGACTCTTCCAATTTAGAAACGGGCGAAAATTTATTGTACACGGAATTGATTGAAGCCCGGGCTAATTTATACTGGTCCGTTGACTTCTCATTCCGGACCCCTAATTCGGACTCGCTTATGAATTTGGACAATGCACTCCAACAACGCAGAAAGTTATCCAATGGAGGTAACGACTATCATTCGTTGTTTATCGGCCAACCAAGATTTTGGAGTATCGACAGTTTGAATTTCGGCCTCCACTCGCCCATTCGGTCTTCGCCACCATCTGTAGCAGCCCGTTAGAAATATGGCGGGGATGCTAACGTTGATACTAAACTATCCGTCTTGCGGTCGTTACTTTGGGATTTCTTAATAGGTAAACCCGTGTCGGGTATCGTGTTCATTTAAAGAAATAACTATTCTGTAAATTCTGTATTTTTTCCTGGTCAGACTACCCAACCGAGTTCATTGTCAGGCCTAAATCCAGCACTATTGTTTGCCTACCGTGTAAACAAAAAGGAGCAGACTATTGGATACTTCTGAGCTTAAAAAATCAATTATAGTTTTTCCAACAGGTTTTATTATGATCAACTAGAAGGGTTATCGACTTAATTAAAAATATTTTCCGAAGCTAGAGGAGTTTCGGCATTTTCCCACCGTCGGTAATACAGTTAGATGCTTGAGTAGTTCCAGTAGGATATTTCATACAGGAAGATAAATATGCGACAGCAGCGGCATATAGACAATGCGCAACGGTGGCTCCTATAATAAATCGTTTTCTCCTCGGAGTTGTGAAATCTAAAGTGAACGGCCTCCTTGGCCGCATGTCCCCGGATTCGATTTTACTCATCCGATTGATTGTCCGATGTATTCAAATAAGTAGTAAAAGACCGCAGTAGCGCGGGCGTACCGAGGGACGATGCTAATTCATTCGAGCTCCCATATTTTTTAAACATTTTATATTACATTTATTATAACGTGAGAAACGTGCATTACAAATCGTCAAAAATAATCAAACTTTAATTTAATAATTAATAAAATAAAATTTGTATCGGTTTCATATATTTTTGTTCATTTAAACATTTGTTATTGGATACCTATAAATTCGACGTTTTATTTTCTTATTTTACTACTTTAATTACTACCGAGGACGGAGATAATGTAAGAACTATGCTTGATCATAATAATCAAGGTGCTCTGCACCTATAATATTTTACGAATAAATACGAAAAATCAAATGAACTTGTTTAATGGAGGAAGTCGTGCGATTTCTTATTCCTACAACTTTTATTCGAACGGGCCTTTGCTAAAAAAAAAAAGAATTTTAGTCTGGACTTCAAAAGAACTGCGAAACAAGGCCTGCGTTAACCTATTCTCGAGATATTTCACCGGGACGAGAGATGTGTACTGTCTGACCGGGGACCGAATATTAAGTCTGAGCCATGACTCTCCGCTTCTGGTTAAACTGATGCAATCGCGTCCCGCGACATAATTCCAGACAATGCAAGCGGAACGTTTCAAACGAGGCCCAATGAATTTTACGATCGGACGTCTTCAAACAGACCTTTTTATAGACGGGTGATATTCGAATTCTAACAATTATCCAGTCTGAGGTATTGGTTTTGGGGTCACCTAGGATCATATATATATATATGAACATGCCAAATGATCCGAAGGATATTGAAAAAAAATAACTCGTGCAATTTTGTCCATAGATTATAGCCATGTCCGGTAGCATTCCGTTAATAATAAATCGAGGTATTCACACATACCAACCAACAATGATGTGTGGGATAGTGCAATAAGGCGTGATAGATATTTGCGGGGGCTCTCAGGTTGAATATTGAGCAACTGGTATGACATTTTAGTGTCGGCGTGCCCTGACGGAACAATTTTATCCCGTTTGTCAACGGCGAATGCGTCGGCGAAACAATAATCTACGATATGCCCATTGTCGCGTCCCGCAATGGACAGTATCGGTGCGCATTGTTACCACGCCCAGAGTAAGTAACATTCGCGAGCGGTACTACTCACGAGAGGGACGACGAAATCCCCGAGTGTGTGGCTCGGGTGGAAACAGGAAGTGGGCAAAAGCAGAAAATCGTACTTATGTTGTATATCGATGGCTTCTATTGTTTTTTATGATCGCCTAACAGGTAACACAAAATAAATGTCACTCATTTCTGACATTGTTCAGAAACTTGTTTCAGGAAAATTTTATTCAAAACCTTTCGAGTATTGAAAAGAATATTTTTACACAGAAATGAATTCATGAATAACAGAAGGTGTAGCCCGGCAAAAAGTATTATCGCTCCCTTCTAGAATTGTACATAAACTGTCGCTATTAGGCGATCGGACTCGAAGCAAGCCCAATTCTAATACCCAGCTCGGTTATCATCATATCACAGCATTCTATCCCTCCTTTAATGGCAGATTTTTTAGCACTATTCTTATTTGGGAATGGGGTGTTGACTCAACGTTGGGAGCCCTTGCTCTTAGCCAGCCTGAATCATACCCCTGGGGCTACGAATCACTCAAAGACGGTAGATTTCTACAGACCGCTCTTATTTGGGAGAGGCGATTGTGACTCAACGGTGAGGGTCTACACCAGTATACAAACTGGTCAATACACCAGGGTCTTGGCCTTCCCGGCCCGAATTCCTCAATATGGATTTATTATGACAACGCTCGTTATTGATCGAGTGATGATGGGACCAGGAAGTGTTTCGAAACGTCGGAAGCGGACAACACCCGAGAGGGCCCCAGGAGAAAAGGGCAAAAACCCTTCCAGTGGAGCTCGCTCGTGTGGCCTCGAAACACAGGTAAAATCCCGCAATAGCAAGGAGTCCACCCCTGCTATCCGAGGTTCTTCCTCCCTAGTATTACAGAAATTAGTTGGTGATAATTCAAGTTCTGGTCGCAGTAACTTCGCTCATTAATATGTCCATGCATTTAGCTAAGCTAGTGTCAATTTTAAAGGTGTGAAAATTATAGATGATTTTATAAATGGGAATCACTCACTTATAAGCGATATCGTCGGTCGTAATTTTCTACTGACGGTGGCGAAAAACGTAATATACAGTACACATACTCCATGCAGTGAGAATATGTGACATATAATTGATTGGATGTTAATTAGTGATTAGTTAATTCATATCACTTAATTTGACTGACTGCTATCTTTATTTAGGGACGCGACTTAATTCTGAAGTAAGCTACTTTACTTTAAAGTGGACCTTCTTAATCAATATAAAGAAACAGATCGTCACTGGTTAGTTCGGACCTTAATTTATTAAGAACGCGTCGCCAGGAAGTTTGAGAGCAAAACTTTCACTGATGCCACAACCAGACGAGAGAATGAACTAAAAAAGAATGAACTCAGCTTTCGCCAGTGGGATATTATAGCCGACACGCCTTAATACCTGAATGTATAACTAACGCAATTACACTGATAATGTGGAGAAGGCTAAAGACCACGGGTGTAGAAAGAAGATCAAAAATTATGATATTCCAGACCTTCGAGTGCCTTAAATTAATTAAATAAAATAATAATAACGCTGTCACATGGTCGCAACCGATAGAGTGATACTAAGGAATTCTAAATAGTGTTCTGGATTGCAACCTAATTGAGCATTATTAACTTTTCTCGAAACAAAAGTTGTAGAATCGTAATTAAATGTCGCCAGAATTAAAAGGAAACTTATGAACTTTGTAGGAATGCAAGTTGCAGTATTCTATTCTGTGCGAGTAGCAGGCCCTGCAAGTGTCCGCGACGTTTCACCGAACTCGGGCGGTGGAAAAAAAAATAGGAACGGACGTTCTGGTTGCATAAAGAAGCACGTTCATTCTTCGAACAAAAGTGTGTTCATGTCTGGCGAACTTAGGTCGGACGAGGGACGAAAGCGGGTTGGGGGAGTCCGACTGTTTTTCTTCAGCCAGTAAATCACTGAAAATCGACACACCTGTGTACTGAAAAACTCTCGGGCAGTATTCGAGTAAGACACCTCTTGTTAATATACCAACATCTTACGAATTATATTTGCAGCTAATTTTTAATAAGGATATTAATGCATTGCCTGCTAACATAAAAATTATAGCGAACCTACTTTAAATGGTATAATGATAAATATTAACTACCGATTTTTGTGAACACGGTGTTTTATGTTAACTTTATTTACAACCGTTTATGTAACCGATATTTACAATAAATGTATTCATTTAAAATTAAGATTAAGTTACGGGGGGTGTCATCGAAGAAAAATATCAAACCAATAAAAACAGTAGGTCCATACTACAAATATTATGTAAGGGAAAATAAATGTGTTTCTGAACATCATAAATTATTTGACTGAAGTATAAAAGCTATGGGACATAGTGTTCTTAATCGTTTGATGTTTGTTCGGTGTTATATTTAAAAAGGTATATTCGGTATATTTAAAAATAATTCGGCTTTTTATATTATACGAGTAACGCTCTTTCAGCCACGATCAAATAATAATAATAACAATCTTATGGATTACATCCGGCAATTGTTCAAATTAAAGCGGAAATAAAGTGCATAAACGAGTAATAGAAAGCAGAAGATTTTTCAAAATTTGCTTACCTCTAGCCTCGTTGGCCGAATCCATGGCCCCTGCTGCAATTGCCGTTTCCCTCCCGCTCCCCCTGTAAGAAATAATTCAAATGTATCAGCGATTAAAAATTGTATATTACTAAATATTAATAAGATTTATATTTACGCAAGAGGCTTTAGGAGTTTAATCGATTTCAATTATCACAGTCAATCAATCGCCTACTATCAAACGGCCAGAACCAAGCACTTAAAATTTATAAATTGGAAATTCCACTTCGCTAGCCGTTAAACGGGACGTGATCAGAAAATAATACTCCACGAAACATTCAGTAGCAAACTTGCCCCGATCTGTTTCATAGTGTCTGACATAAATTGGAACATGGTGTAATAAAACAAACATTATTCTCATATTATGTGTTCTTACACAAAAGTTATGCGCTGTGTACGGTGATGAAGTCTTAAAAGAAAGTCAGTGTCAAAACTGGTTCGCTAAAAGTTTTGACTAATATTTAGTGATTTTTCACTAAAAAATTAGGAGGTCGAAGACGACCAAATAAATTCCATAATCGACACCGATCACCATAGTACAACGACGAGTGATAGATGGCCGAGAAGCTAAATGTATCCCACACAGGTATTGAAAAAACTGGGGAACCAAAAAATGCACGATATAAGGGATCTCGCAACTGGCGGATGGAAATAGTTGGATGGAAAACTAACGAACCGGTCCATCGTAACCAAACGCGGTCGTAAGTCGGATAACAAAATCGTGTAAATTTAACGAAACAAAGATAAATCTAATTTGGCGTAGATCGAAGCGGTGGAGGAGGCCTAGACGGTCATACTGGGCAGAAATTATGGACAGTCCTCAACGCCCGGTTAGCGGTACAGGGAGATTTAAGGGTTGGGGAACTGCTCACACCAAAATAGAACCTCCACCATTCACTACCGAGAAAGGACACGGGGAGGAAGGCAAGGGGTGCCTTAAACCGCGTCAGCAGATTTAAGATCGAGAGTCAGTGGACTCGCCCAAACCACCAGGCGATAGTCATACGCCGGGTCTTGGAGGGATAAACCCCCAGTCCGTTGTATTCGGAAACAACACTGCGGCCGGAACTTGTTCTCACGAAATAAACTTAGCCCTTATGGAACCCGAGGTCGAAATTAGCGCAGCTGTTGGGCAGGCCGAAACGCAAGGGATAAGACGCGGAAACACGATTTTGTAACTTTTTTCCAAATCCCAGCAGGAATGACAAGAAGAATTATATTTGATATAGTTTTAGAAAACTCGGCGATACTGGAAATGAAAATAAGATCGCCATATTAAACGTGCAACATACGAATAAATGTGAAAAAAAATAGTTTTTATTTATTTTACAATAAAAAAACAAGCACAATTGAGAACAGTTTATTTATTTTGTTTTATATCGCTTGTTCTCTCGATAAAGAAGAACCACCCAATTATGGCACTTTTGACGTATAAAAATAGTAAGCAAAAAAGCTGCAGCCACAATTATTAGAATTAATAAGCCGAAACTACAAATATTAGAAAACATTAAACTTCTTATTTAGAAAAAATTATAAATTAATTATTGAAAATGTTTAATTATATAGCTTTAGTACTGGCTAATATAATCATATATGTTCACTTACTCTACTATCCATTTCTAAATGATTTTTTTCAAGGTTCACCCCATTTACGATTCATATTTAAGGTTTAGATTTTCATAAAGATGTGATAATTTTCGCGCTACCGGCCTTATCGGCACAGGAGGAAAGGAACAGGAGTTATTGCGACATTGAATTAATTTCGAGTGGGGTCTCAAATAATAATTTCAGAGATATTATTAACTTACGAGAGAAATTAATTCTTGAGGTATAATGCAATATTAAGGGACGGGACCTGAATTCTGAGCCGACGTTCACACTATCATCAAAATTAGTTTAGTTGTTGGGTGGAGCAAAATGAAATGGATTTTGCAACTTTTATTTTCTAATTCAGGCGGACAACAATATTGAGTAAAAAAATGGAAACATTTTCAAAATTCATAATTAGTAAGCCGAAACTACAAATATTAAATGGATATCTCACGACATGCGAGTATTGCGCCATTGAATCTATTTGACGAGTGAAATAATAATTTTAAAGAAACGGATCCTTAAGGTATACTGTGCAACATTAAGGGACGGGAGACTGGAATTCTTGGTTCGCCAATCTGAAGGAGGGAGAGGAGGGAAAGGGGGGTTTCGAAACTCCCAAATGAATGGAAAAGTGACAACAGGTTTTTCTGTCGGCCTCGGGACTATAATAGATATCCGAGTGACTAAGTCACCGGGCCGCCCCCATCCGCCCAACCGCCCACCTCGCACACAACCGAGAAAGCCTGATTCATCTCCTCGGTTACAGCCGTTATGTAATTTAAGAGCCCCCTGTCTGATTCCGGCCGAAGGTATTTCGGGCACAATGTCGAGAGAAATTACCGTCAAACGACCAAAAACCGCGTGCCGAATCTAGCCAGTTGGGTCAATTTAACGAACGGAGATTGGTATAAACATATTTTGCTTAACCTCCCGCCATTAGGTTAAGACAGTTACACAGTGACAGTGTCGTGACAACGTTCAAGAGTGTTGTACAAGGGCCAGAAATTCGTACCGACGCCAATTCCCCGATTGTCTAATAGAAAAGCGTCTCATTATAGAAGAATGGCATACGGTGAGGACGCGGTAAAAGGATTTTAAGGTACACATTCAGACACCGTTTCCTATCATTTTTGAGCCCCATTTACAAATGTAACCCCCGACATAGACCCGTATTTCCGCCGACTGTTGTAACACAAATGAATCGGTTAAGTTTTCAGTTTGAATACTCGATAATTTAACAACATATTCTATAATATATGTAGTAGAACACGGTCTTGGTCCTACACCTAATAAACCGAGAGAGCAGAATTACTTATTCTTTAAAAATAAAATTCCGAATGACAAAGCGCTAGGAATGGTCAAATTAAATAAATAAATTCTAAATATTTATTGAAATCTATATGCTAAAATTATGTCAACTCGATTCAACATTTGAAAAAACCAGTTTCAAGAGTTTATCTCTTGTCTATCAGTGATAGGTTTCTAATCGTAAGAAATAATTTTAAAATATAATTTAATTTAAAAGTTAAGCATTTGAAGAAATAATTCGATGGAGAATGCAGCGATAAGCATATTCATTCCAGCAGACAGCTTCGAAACTTTTATTTGAGCCTTATTTGTGAAAACTCAAAATATTTTGTCAAATTTATAGGAAAAGTTGATAAATATCAATTCCTTTTAGAATAATTAAAAAAGGAGATATGCAGCGACCCTTCCGCGTTCTTGAGATCTTTTACTCTCAACGATAACACACAGGGCAATGAAATAGTACTCTTCCAATCCACAAACACACTAGTCAGATAAATATCCCTCTTGACGGTTGAGTTATCGCTCGCGCCATCTTCCCCGGGGTCTTTTTTGTCCCCCTGCATATTAGAACCGGTTTCGGCGTTTCGCCATCATTCGAGTCCAAGTTATAGAGCAGTAAAAGTTGAAACGCGGCGAAAAGCCGAAACCGGTCAAGTCCCATGCCGAACAAGGGAGACGAGCTGGAGATCGGTGCGTACAGATAAAAAAATCTTTAACTCAAATTTTGCAGCAAAACTAAACAACCCCCCCCCCTCCAATCACGAGATATTGTACTAGCAGTCATGGTGAAATAGATAAAATTTAATAAAAAGAAAATAATTACAAAATATTTCTTTCACTGAATTTCATAGGAATCGAGAAATGGCAACCCTTACCAAAATACTTTCTATGAACTTTATGCTAGACCGGAGTTTATTAATTAACTATGAATTAGTTAATTTTACACGGCTCCCGTATAGCAAGTGGATGCTAAACTGCCTAAGTATGAATGCTTCCTAGGTAGTAGAAATTTAACAGTTTCTTACATTCAAATTCAAAATCGTGCCCCTGTTGTTTTATGCTTTCTTATTACAGTTACCACCGTAGCGAAGTAAGTCTCAATTTCAAACGGACATGCTAATCGGACGCGGGTAATAATCAGGTCTCCTACGCAATTATAGGTCACGCGGAAGTGGAAATCGCTATAAAAACGATACCCATGCTGGCTACAGATCAATAGCTGATTGTTCAAGTGGCCATAATCCCGTCCTCTGGAGAAATAAATGATTTCCCAGTAACCCTCGACAATAAATTATTATTTGTCTGATATCATTTGACAATTTTCATTATCCTAAGTTCCGTCAAGTTCCATCCGGAACAGGCGAACTGTTGAACCGCTGCAGTATATAGCATTGTATAATTTATTTCTTCCTTATTTTGAGCTCCTTATGGATACTTTTCCTCATTTCTCAGCCAGCCCCACGGCCTCAGTCTGAATGGTACAATTGTTCCAGTCCTACCAACCATTTTTTTTAATCAATCGTAAAATGAACCGTTATCGTACAATTATGAAATGTTATTGTCACTTGCTTCTCATGGTAAATTAGCCACCCAATTTTGACGTGTCCGGGGTATAGAAGATCTTTCGGTCAGTAGCGCTTACATCGTCGTATGCCGAGCTAAACGAGTCGCTGAGTCAATAGATAAAACTTGATGAACGACCCCACAGACATCCGGCCTCCCCGTGGCCGCAGAAATGGCAGTTCTCGCAGTGTAATCCTTAACACGAGGACACGGAGGGGAAGAGACACATCTTAAGAAACAGGAGAGTATTCATCGGGAGCCAGAAAGTTCTGGCCCATATGCCGAAGAGACTGGTATGGGAACGATATTAAAATTGAGATATCGGTTGAGGAATTTCTAGATGGGCAGGTCCCGGATTTAATCCCCGGTAGCGAATCAACATTTCGAATAATAATGTCCTGATTTACAATCATATAGAGAAACATATATAGAACCGGAGATAAAAAATAAAATATTAATATTTATTTTGATGATTCTGATTCTCTTTAGATATTTAAGGAAATTAATTTGATTCACTAATATGATATAATGTTATAAATATTATTATTACTGTTGTATAGAAAACATCTAGATCCTTATAGTATTTTCAATTATGGAAATATACGATTGGAACTATGTTTCAATTTCGAACGTTTTCTCAGCCTAGGAATGAAACCTTGATTGTCCCCGAACGAAGACCGGAGGAACGAAGGAGGAGGTTTAATGGTGGGGGAGGGGAAAAGAGAAGAATTCGGATTGCCCACAGAAAAAGGGCGAACCGGATAAACGAAAATTCGGAAAAAAACGGTGAGAAGCGGTTTTCCCCGTGAGCCCGCTGCGGAAAGCTCTCCAGCCGAAAAGGGAGAACGAACGGCCTGCGGGGGAGGAAACAAAAAACAAAAACTTTTTCTAATTGCGCTAATTCGATTCGCCGATGAAGAAAAAAAGAATCAGTTTCGTTGTGTCCCGAGATGCGAGACGGCCGACGCTTCGACCAGGGCAGTTCTCCTGTTCCCGATTTCCCAACAACTTGTCGTTAAAATAAGCTTAAATTTTCCGCTTCTAAATTACGAGCCAATTAATTATTATTGGTAATTTGATACGGGCATGTGACCGGTTCGACTGATAGTGGGGATATATTACAAAATATGGACAGTCTATTTATTGATTACAAGTTATCACTATCATTATTGCGGTATTCCGTCTTCATTCGGTCAGTTGCCTAGAAAGGCTTCGATCCAATGCTACTGACAGTTGCGAAAACACGAACCGACCTGGCTTAGGACCGAATAGGAGAGAAGATTGACGTAGATCAAAATATTCCCTCTTTGATCAAAAAGGAGCAAAATTATTGAGAAAAATTTACTTGAGATATTTATTAATTAGGTTAATCCAGGTATTAGTTCAACACAGTGAACATTTCAAACTGGATCCTATCTAGACATAACCTCTATCGATTGTTTGTTGTTACAGTATTCATTATTTCAGTATACGGTTGTATTTCTGGTGTTGGAAAACGATTTACTATATTTTGGTAATTATGAACACAAATGGTGTCGACACTAGCTCATGCCATTCCAACCAGTCTAGCGAGAAAACGAGAGCGATTCAGAAAATCCGGGACTAGAATTCTGATTTTTTAAAATATTGGCATGAATTAAATCTTAAGAGGAATTATTAAAAACTAAATGCTATAATTTATATCAGCGGAAGACGGAATAAAAAAAAATATAAATTTACAACATATAATTTTGTTACTTGGCAAGACTTTTCTGAGGAACGGTAGCCCCGTGGTGTACTAGTGATGGGGGTTTACTATCATACGCTGGCGTATATTATCGCTAATAATTATTTAAGAAACTATTAATATGAGGTAGACGCGAAACTGCACGTAGAATCCCTGCACAATGATCCCCCGAGAAGTTTTAGGACGAGTTTAGGATGATAAATTAAAAAGTAGATTGAGGTACGGCACGGCACTTGCAGTGTGGACGGGACGCTCCGCCGGTCTAGCGCAAGACCTGGACGCGTAAAACTGACGATATTCCAGACCCGGACGAAAATAATTTCCGCTCAGTCTATATTTTCAAGCCGAGACAGGCTCCCGTTATCAGCTCGGAATGTTAATCTGCTGTGTACTCGGCGACGCTCGCATACATCCCGCCTTCAATCCTTTCACGTCCTACTTCGACATCGATAAAAGAATAAAAATCGAAGAAACAAAAGCCATAAACGACAATATCAGCGGTCTACAAGCAGGTAAGTGAAATGGTACGTGCTTTACAACGGTCGACTCAATCAGTAAATAAGGTCATATCCAGTCGCAGAGATTGAGAACAGAATGAGTCCGAAGCGCTAACAAATGTTTTAACAATTGTATATTTCAATTCATAAGATTTCCTTTATTGCGCCATTATTTATACGGTGTAACTATAACATTTATTATTATATTTAATGATTTCCAAGAAAAGTTCAACTTCAAAGAGTGGAGTGCATTAAGTCCGATATGTCATTTAGATTTTGGTAAATTATTACTAGGTAATTAAACAGTATCAGTATTAATCAGTGATAATAATATTTAGACTTCGATTAGGCAAAATAAATCCGGTAGCAGTTTTGTACCGCCGGAAGGATTTTCGTCCATAATTAGCGACTATTATTTATTATGTAGTCCGTATTGCGGCGTTTTAAAAATTTTGAAAATCACCGCCGTTGATAGACACTCAATTTTGACTTCAATAATGACTCGTATATGCGAAGTCTATTATTTGAAGTTAGGATAACTCCATTTTGGTATGCAGACTGAGATATATGAAACGATAGCGTTGCAAGAGCCGCTGTTACAAACAGAAGTCAATAACCGCAAATGTAAACAAGAGAGAAGATCAGGTACAGGTACTCCCTCTTGCCTTCCTGTACCTCGTGCCTAATCAGGAACGCTAACACTGTACCAGAACAACTTCTCTCGGAGCTTATGATTGCTACATTTTTTTTTGCCCGGTTGCGATAAGAGTCATATTTCGGTCTAGGAACAGGTCTCACTTAGGTGTGTCATAGAAGATAAAAAGGTGAATAATCGGCTAAGGTATTAAATCAATTTCAAATTCAGGGTAAAGGGGAGAAACCAGTGGGTTTCTCCTCCATTGTTGTCCATTGTAGTTAGTACTTGCATCAATGTTGCTTATTGTATATTTTTTATAGTTGCAACAATAAAAGAGAGAAAAAAATCAGGGTAAAATTATGGAAACTTAACCCAAAAATTCCACTCATAAGTACAAGAGGGAGTTAAACCCAGCGACTGTCTACAAATTCTTTAACTGAAACAGAACATCTCTCGTCACTTATCACTGCTTTTAAATTTGTTTTCTGCTTGCGATAAGAGCCGTACTTCCGTGTGTAAGAACAGGTTCTGCTTATCTGAGCCATAATGGATAAAAAGGCGAATGATGAACAGTAAAAAAAACTTCCGTCGCTATAATTCAACATAATTCAGGGTTGGGCATAACATCTTCAATTCCGCTATGCAAATAGCCGATTATGCCAGGATTTTCGGCTTCTCCGCATCTTCAGTAGAATTCCGTCAATAATCAGCGGGCGACAACCCGTCTCTTATTAAAGTGTTTTGGTGTAATGCTACTGGAATGCTAGAATAGGGTCAAATTATCGGGTGAAAACGGGAGAAGGAGAGCGACAGTAAATCTAACAGATACCCTCATATGGGATTAGGAGTTCGGAGGCACCTAGCAGGCATCTTCCGCTTAATCAATACAGTAACAGAGTGGGGACAACAAGGAAAATGCAAATGCGGCAAAAACGAAGAGGAAAAAACGGTACGCAGACCGCGTTAACGATTGATGGCCCGAAATGTGAGACAATTGAACTACGAACTTTTCGAGTGCCCTGAAAGGCCTCTACGCAACACAGATAATAACGCCATTTGATGCATTGCTAGCCTCTAGATAAGATTAGCCAGTTTGAAAGACTCTTCGTTTTTATTATGTTATTCAAAAATCGCGACTACAATATTATAACTATAAAATCAAAAATCGGGGTATAATAAAACAGTAGTTGGGCATACTCCGTAAATAAAAACTTCCGTCGCTATAATGTAAAATAATTCAGGGTTGGGCATAATATCTTCAATTCCGCTATGCAAATAGCCGATTTTGCCAGGATTTTCGGCTTCTCCGCATCTTCAGTAGAATTCCGTCTGTAATCAGTGGGCGACAAACCGCCTGTCTCTTTGAGAGCACCCGATTGGCCCTCAACCCTTACCCACTCTCCTTATATACGCTCCGCGGATCAACCGACCATAAGTCCTCGGCTCACATTACCCACACATAACACTAAACAACACCCCCTAAAAGTACTAAAGCAGGGGGTCGGCACTCTCCCCGACCTAAATAACTATTTCTCCAAGTTGTTTGCCAAATTTATTGGATTCATTTAAAGTGTATTAGATAGGTTTTAATATAAAGATAAAAATATCGCCACATAGCTGATGATCAACCGTTTACCGATTCCAGGTCTGAACTTGCAAGAAAATCTTCGATAGAGTTCTTCCGTATCCAGAAGTAATGAAGTTCAAACTCTAGTATCATACACAGGGTATCACATGACTACCCAGGTGCTAATGTTATTAAGTGATTTTAGTTTGAAAAATAAGTATCTAGGATAAACTTAACGCCACATAATCATTTTTTTGATTTCTTTATGAGCCATCGTCATTAAACATCTTTCTTCGCGAAGTAATTTCCTAAAACAGTAATGCGCGCGAAATGTAAAGGAGTCAAACATACAAATAGTGTCCCTTTGTGTTACTAATTGTACATAACCGTAACTGTGATGTTGTATACAAAAAGTTAAGAAACGGTATTATTACTTATGTTTGTACGAAAAAATTCAGTTTGCGTAGTCGCGAAAATAGCTTATCGGTAAATCGATTGAGGCGACCGATAACGTCTGATGTCACCGCTGACGCAATGCGTGGAAACTACGTAAAAATAACAATGAGCAGAAACTTCGATTTATTGTAATTTTTTTTCATTCATTCTTTCCGTTCTGTCAACCTTTCGAATCCATTTTTGTCAGCGCCGTCTGGAGTGGGAAGGGTAGCCCTGAGGCGTGCACTATCAATTACTGTGTACTTGAAACGGGCGTTAGTTAAGGTGTGTTCTATATTTGTGCACTGGGTTCAATAAGGCAATTACAACGGATTCTTGCTGTACTTAATGTCGGGATTGGAAGACCAGTTTAAACCTAGAATTTTGAAACCATTTCTTTTTTTACGCGATTAACGCGTAATAGAACTTTATTACGCGATTCGAAACAATTTATTTATACCAAATCAAATCGAGTGATCCAACGAACTGAATGAGTTTCCCTTAATATATATGCGTGTTTATATATATATATATATATATATATATATATATATATATATATATATTCTTTCAACATTGCTTGATTAGGAAAAAATCCACTGACCACGGTGCGATACTCGAATTTCACAACTAATTTTCATTCATTGTATATTAATTTAATTTGTCTGAGTGATGTAAGCACAGCCGACAGTAAAGAAGGGGTCAGTAGTGATTTTGAAAAGCAGCAACTGAATTTGCCTCGCCGACGGTCACTAAAGGAGGGCGGAGTGGACTCGACGACCGAATGAGATTGACGGGCGTTTGACCGTAGAGTGGACATGTGGCTGTTTATAGGATACAGCCCTGTTGGCCGGGCGTTCGTTTTTTCCACCGCGAGATCGCCACAGACCATTCTATGACCAGCCCGAGAGCACGTTCGCGGCTGAGAACGGGGAGCCCGAGCTCGAAGTGGGCGCTAGGTATTTCTTCGAGGAAACGTCGGACCCCCCCGAATCGTCGTCGCCGTCGGTTTGGAACGTGTTATTTACCCGTCTGGGCAATTTCAAACTGGGGCCGCGCGCAACTGGTCTTTTGTTAGACCGGTTTCGGCTGCTCGCCATCTTCAGTAGCGGTGTTAGTCACTTTGGGCGATTTGGATGTTTTTTGGCCACCCTCACTGCACTGTCACTGTCACTTGTACTGTGCAAGACGGTACAAGCCCGCAGTAACCCCAACCCGTCGCAGAACACAAAATAGGTATTCTAAACTGATATTTGTCAACGCTTTTTAAAATTGATTGAGAATTTGATACCACATTCGACATACCAAACCCTCGCTGACCATTTAGCCCTTCGCCGATATCAAAAATGTCTCTATTTTTTTTCTTTCAATTGGCAAATTTCCGAGCGAACCGAGCCATTTTACGGTTTTAGACACTAGACTAACAGATGTAAACGAATTTATAATTTTTGTAAGTTTCGCCTTGCACCTCGACTATAATGATGCCCCGATACAGGAATATGTACGACAAATATTTGAAACATTCCCCCTCCCGCCTGGCGGAAAAAATAAAAAAGTCAAAAAGAATAAAATTAAAAAGTCAAGGAGGCTTTTGAATATCGCAAAACATTATTGTCGGTTATCAATGCGAGGAGACTAATCGCGGAGGGGATAATAATAAAAGCGCGCAATACCCAAATATTATTCTCGTATACAGATGTAATTAGCCCGCTCTTAAGACGCAAGTAACCATGCAATTCAACCGTCGGATCACTTGTTAGAGCCATTTCAGAAATTCGGCAACGGTTTGCACGAGCCTTGTCGAATATTCGAGACAAAAAAGTAATAGACATTTTATAATCGATTAGGATTTATCTGCAGTATAATTTCTATTTTTTATAAACAAGGAAGTATCGACAAATTGAAGGTGTTTGAGAATTGTTAAATTTTTAATCCATAAAATCCGACCGGCCGGCCGGCACCGACATTGAATTTTGAAGTACGATTCAAAACTGTGCATCTGTCCGATAGAATAACCTTAAAGGGACGAGAGCCCTCGAGCCTTGTGCAATAGTTAATTAAATAATCGAATTCCGAGTGTTTACAGGTGCCCCCGACCTCCCACTCCATCTTCTTATCGCCCAAGATAAAGACAGGCCCCTTCACCTGCGAGTGGACACCAATGACGTCACTAATCGTCAACGGATTAGCACATTAGGACTTCGAAACTTAGCCAATATAACCGATCAAAGTTTATCCCTCACGACTGAGTGGTTCTCATTATTTTTAACTTACAATATAGATCGCGGCGATTTTAAATTAACGCGGAAATGAGTCAGATAGATTCAGTGAAACACGAATAGAGCGGATATTCGAATGAAGGAAAATTCGGTCCATCGCGGTATCGAATTAAGCACCGAAGTACATTAGTAATGTAGGCGAGTTCTTTGAACCAAGTATTTTGTTTTTTAAAATTAAAACT
Organism: Lethocerus indicus; assembly: GCA_019843655.1. Classification (NCBI taxonomy): domain Eukaryota; kingdom Metazoa; phylum Arthropoda; class Insecta; order Hemiptera; family Belostomatidae; genus Lethocerus; species Lethocerus indicus. The sequence continues at coordinate 33,484,792 of JACDQD010000001.1, forward strand.
GCGTTTAAGTCCACAAAGTGGGGCGTTAATTGTAACTTCCATTTTTGCCCGGAATAATTTAGCAGGTAGAAAATGGTAAGAAAAAAAGACCGGTGATTATTTATTGAAAGCACACATCGCGCACACTTGTGTGTGTGTTTTTTAAATTCTGTAGAAATTGTTCTGATACAACGATTAGATTATAAAGGCGCTAAACTAAACTTACCAACTGTTGTAAATTAAAATTACAATACAATAGGAGATCAGATATCGCACATTGGTTAGGCCTGGCAGATTTCGCCGGCAGATGCCGGTATGCGAAATGGTATTCACCATGTCGTGCGTCGTGCATTGCAATAATAGGAATACTAATGTTTATGTAAGCACAACCGGGTGACAGTATTGGTATGTTATCGATTTGTGTAATTTTTAAATACGGGTAATATCACCCAGTATTGTGCAATCTGGGTCTAGTTTCCAAGAACCTGATAGAGAATTTGAGGCTAAAAATTTATTTTTTAGAAGCACTAACATTTTTGACTAGCAATTTATGAAAGCGATGTATTATTTTTAACTATTAACTACGCGTTGTTTCATATCATAATTTATAAAATAAAATAACGGTTCTAATGTTTCTTCCTCCTCAAGTGAATTTATAAAGGATACGTGACATCGGATCGTTGTATCCGTTTTGATCATGTACCAATTTCAAGTAAATATGTAATTAGGGTAGGTGCTTCGTTGACCCTATTAAACACAAAAGACTGAAGGGAAGTTTGAATGTTAAACGTTACGACAGGTCGCATTGTATTTTAAATGTACAGCCGTTAAAAATTCGTTTAACATCGAACCCATTTAACTTCGAACACACAAACAACAAGTCTCGACTGACCCATTGCGAAATTATAGTCAACTATTTCTGACTGGTGAAAAAAGGAAGGATGAATAGTCCTTTTTTTCAGGAGCCTAAATTTTCCTTTTGTCGATAGCTTTCATTCCAATATAACAAAAGGGAAGGCGTTCAAATCGCGTCCCATTTCCCACATAACGGATGATAGATTTATCTCCAATCGCCCGTTTTGTTTAACAGTCCAATTACGGCCTGAATGAAAACGGATTAAGACAAAAATTGATAAAGTTCTTTCGATAACACGCCACCCTGTCGGGTGGAACGATGAGATGGGACTTTAAAAATATGAATTTTCCAAACGTTTGTTTGCCTGTGGAAACAGTTAACGGATTCTTCAGTTAACCAGTTATGATAGGGTTCATTAGGGTATTAGAATACATTTTTAAATATTACTCTCGTTACACCCAAACTAAAAATAATAAAATAATTTTAACGGAAGATTATTATAGGGCAGATTCTTAATTGAATTGCCTCGATCTAAATTAAAGCCGGATGTAACCGCATTTTGCTATCCACACTATCATTGTTACTGAGCCATTAAATGACCTTACTTAATAGTTTGCTGGCGGATTGTTCGAAGCCCAAACCGGAATACTCCTCTACGGAATCTAAAGAGGAGAGAAAAACAACATTAAAATTATAATATATAAAATTTTCTGAGACAATGGTCGTCCGGCTAAGAAGAAAATTAAACCATTGGTAGAATATAGACGCAAAATAATAATTACCCGCAAATGAAATGTCACGCCACTGACCCGTCGGTTTCATTTCTAGCGATTTTCTGTATCCAATATCTCCCTGCAGGTGTGGCCTTCGGGGCAAATATATGATTCAATCTCAACAACAACACCCGAGAATTAATACATAAATATTTTCTAGAGTCTGGATTCTAACCGAACAATAAAGGTTTTAATGGCCTCCATGTTTTAATGAAGAAAAATCATCCCACCGCTTTCCGGTTTCCCTGTCCTTATAAATATACTATCGGCGGACTCCCCGTAGCTAATAGCCAGGCTAGGAGAAGAGAGAGGTTTCCCATTTCTCGGGTATTAAGATTAGAAGGCCCTTTAACGGTCCCTTTTTTTCCTTTTTCTTGCCTGAACCCTTTTCATTTAGTTCGGACCCGAGTCAATTTCACGCGCGCCGACGGCGCGGTGGTCTGGCGGCCCAAGACATTCGGCCGGGACACAAATGGGACTCCTTTCAACGGCTGAAATAATTTCGAAGGCATTCCGCTGGCGGTTTGCACTTAAATCCGGGACAGAAGTCTATATTGATTATCGATATAAATTGATATTGCCGAAGTAGGTGTTGACGAGTAGCAAAGCTAATGAATTCATTGTACAGAATGCTTTTGAATCTAACTAACGATGAAAATAGTTTCTCCCCGGTCATACAAAGAAAGTAAATAAAAGTAATGCCCGAGAGGCCAAACTATGGCATTTTAAATTTTTGTTTTTTGAACCTGAAGAATCCGAAGTTTGTAAAGTCTGTAATAAAATATGTTAGGTACGCATGTTTCACCTGTTTCTCCAAGATAATCAGTAGATAAAATTAAAAAGGGTCTCCTGCTGATATCGATAGCAGCATATATTATCTTCTGATAAGGCCGCAATAGGTTTCGTAGAGATCTGATAACAAGTCGTAATGCTACCGAATTCATTGTAAGGATAAATTAATAGCTGACATGACACTTATCGTGGGACGGTAGACCTGAGGCGTTCACTATTTATGGGGGCTGCTATGTTAAGGTGCAGTTAAATTGAGAGTTGAATTCCACAGGAGGAGGGTCTGATTTTCTGTTAAATATGTTTTGTTATCTTAACTTATTTATTTTTACAATATTAAGATAATATTTTATTATATATATAATAAAACAAACTGTGCGCACATTTAGCAATATAGACCAGTTGTGGTTCCTTATATTATTATTTCTGATTATTATTTGAGATTGTCCTCTTGTATGAACTTTTTTCGCTTAATTGTTGAAATTATTATTTTTTTCCATCACTTAAATGATTTTGTGTTATAAAATTCATCGGTCAACTTTCTTACCAGGCATCCGCTGATGGATTCCACACCGCAAGTAGCATTACGTATGTATACATACGGAACAGTAGCCATATTGCGGAAATGCATACAAATCCAGGACACTAGAGTTTTTTCGGACTGAGTCGATATTTGTACGAATCAATTTACTCCAACTGCAATCCGTTTTAAATATTGATTATTTTTTATTATCGTTCATTATCGGAATAATCGCTAAATTCGAGACTTATCAAGCCAATAAAACCAGGACAGGATTCCTTTGAGGAAGGGTAAAAATCTGAAATTAATTCAAATTCGGCCCGCCGCCGGGATTCGTACCCACGGCCAACTGTGCCCTATTAGCTTATCAGATCGATTTTCCTTCAATCGTAAATTCGAATCAATTACGAAACTAAGGCGACACTGATATATTACTCAATCCCCCTAGGTCATTCTATATTTCATCATCCGGAGACCGCCATACACCGTCCGTTAAGCGTGAAAACTGGAGTCGGACGAAAACGACTCGTCGCCGGCAAACTCTTTCATCCGGTGTACGTTACCAATTATGTTCACATCCCGTATAAAAAGGAAACTCCGACGTAGCGAGAGGTTTCCCCTTTGTGGGGAACACAAAGAGACCAACAGAAGATTTAATGGTTTTAAAGATTTTTACGACTCTACCCCCGACGTAACGACCACATGTGTTTTGCAGCCCTGAGTCGGCTCTGATGAAACATCTCCAGATTATAGCCGACACTAAATGCCATGTAGCCACTCAGCCGTCAGAGAAACTGAGAGCTTCCAATGAATTGCGCATTTACTAGAGACTAGTTGTTTTCATAATGGAAAATTCCAAAACTAAATTCCAACATTTTCTTCTATCATTACGACTATTTCTTAAATTTATATTCGTTATCCGAATAATCGCTGAATCGAGAATAAAACCGAGAAATAAATAAACGAGAATTAAGTATCGAACACAGCTAAGCGATCTGGACTATAGTTGACTGCGACAAATGCTTCTAGACAATGTACCAGGTATAAATGTGCATGCATTAGTCAGGCGAGATAGCGCCATATTCTGAAGGGAGGGGGGCTCTCTGTCCTCTATTCTAATAAGCACACAGGCCGGTTCTTAAATTCGTCCTTCTCGCTCCATTTTAGGCCCCTATTCCAGGTCCCCATCTTATTCACTCCTGAGTACAGATCGGATTGGTTTTTCGCCACCCGTTGGAAGCGTCCTGTGAGCACACAATAGAGTAAACAAAAACTCAAATTTCCAATGATGTGGATATCACGGATTCTCACTACATGAAGTATATTTTTGTATTTTACGGAGTAATATACAGATTTTACGTAAGTTATATAGGTACCTGAAGGTTACGAGGTACTTCGCTATATAAGTCGCCGATAAAGCATAAAGGAGTGTACATTATGCATTGTAATATGGTACTGACTATGGTAAGAAACTGGTCAAGCTTAGGACAGAAAATTACGATCGACGATATCGCCTAGTCGGTGATTACAAGTTACAAATATATATATATATATATATATATATATATATATTAAATTCACCTGTACAATTTGCATTCGCTAAATACACGAACATATTAATGAGCGATGGTTTCCACGACCAGAACTTGAATCATTACTAAATTCTGTAACAGTGGGAAGAGCCTCGGTTAGCAAGGATATGCTATACCGGTATTTTTCCAGCGTTTGCAAACCACCCGTGCGAGCTGTGGCGGAAGGGTTTTTGCCCTTTCATCCGGGCCCTACCGGGTGTTGTCTGAACTCGCTCCGACGGCCGTCTGACTCTTTTGAAAAAAAATGCGAGTAGGCAAACCCTTAGAGTGTTAGTTTACATTGGGGACTGCTATCGGAGTCGACACCGGTTAAGCTAATGGGGCCCGGTGTGGCAGGACTTGTCCATGCCGGACGGAGGACTATATTCGCAAACAATAGGCGTTCGAGACGCGAGTGTATAAACAAAACTGCCGGGTCAGCGTTATTAGAGGAGAACACAAACGGGTCTATTTCTCAGACTGGTGGCCGGTGGCGTACCGAGGGTATATTCCCCTCTTCCTGAAGTTCAACTAATACAGGTATTACTGCGTTGTTTTCGTACGTAATTTGTATACATTTATAATAATCATCATATGACAAAATATATAATAATAAAACACTGTGCTCACATTTAGCAATATACACCAGTTGTGGTTTTCATATTATTAATAATTATTGTCCTTTTGTCCTGCTTTTACCTCCTTAATTTTTGAAATTATTATTTTTTGTTTCCTAGCTGAAATTATTTCGGTGTTTTGAAATTCATCAACTTTATGTCCCGGCATCTGCAAATGACTTCCCGTCAGTGCAAGTAGCATTATGTGATGAATCATCGATATTTGTACGAATTAATTTATCTGGAGTCCATGTTTTAGCTCAAACCGTTTTTTCAATTAGGCCCGGAATGCATAAATATGTATTCTAAATTTATGTTACAGTATTTAGAAATAGAATTAGAAGACTATTTTTCCATCTAGGATATATTGGTGAAATTTCTGGCGAATGGCCTTGCTTATTAAAATAGGATTTGACACCGCATAAAGGAGGAAAATGGCTTGCCACAGACCGCTCCTCTCGGCTGTTATGCAACGTTTGAAGGCTCACATATTGCAAATAATAACCATTTTTTCACTTTGCCTTAACATAACGTACTTGAGCCCACAATGAACACATTAACTTTGTTAATGTCCTGACATTTCCTCACTGTATTGCTGATAGTGCTCAACTGAAATATGCTGGAGAATATCGTCACCGCGTGGAAATTGCTATTTCGCAATGAAAATTGAACATTCCGCATTACGAACACGTTTTCCGGGACATTATATAAACTTTTCATAATTTGAAAGCTTTCAACTTGAAACCCGGTCAAGGAACATTTGTCTATGTAGACCGTGTCAACAATCAGGGCCTGGGAATAGATGAAAGTTAATGACGGAGAAATGGATATCCCACAGGAGTAGTTTTGGTACTAACGTATGTGGTAACTTATATGCCTTGTGTGTACAAAAAAAAACGGTTGTATCAACTGATAGTGGAGGGACCTTTGACTAAAAAATCCGAAATAATTCGCACCGATTCGGTAAAATGTGAGGATCTAGATGAATTAACATTTAACTGACTAATCCAAACGTACGCGAAGGTATCTTATTCCCCGGCCGGAAGACAGGAGACAGTTCAGCCGTTTTTTTGAGTCCGAGACAAAAACAAATTTCAGAAATCTGAAAAGTTGGCGGGCCAAAAATCGGGACACCGGATGCTGAAAATCAAATACTGGCTGTTACGACGTTTTAGGTCAGTAAATTCTCCCCAGGCCGTCGGCTGGAAGCAGTATTAAAAGGGGGCGTTGATTGAAAGCGACGGTAATAATTTCAGAAATCCATGCTTTAAAGCTCAATTCGGTCTAAGCTTCAAGACTGCTCTCACATCCCGTCCCATGTTACATCCTATGCCACTGTAGTAACGGAAGGCAACTGACAGCGGTGGCGTACCGCTCTAGATTAGGATCAGACGAACGAATCGCACCACTCCAGTTAACCGCTAAAATTATGTCGAGATACACACGACAATAGGTCACGGAGCTTCTATACGAGGACGAGCAATTTATTTCATCCCATTTGGCATACGGCAGCTCAGATTTCGACAGAATACCGTAGACGAGAGATTAGGTTAATCATCAACCTGCAAGTATAGACCGGGAAGGGGTGCGAGGCAGTCAGCGCGTGAACGAATGCAATTACCAGCGAATGTTTTGAGGTCCCGAAGGAATGCTGTTAACCGAAATTTATGCGCGGTCATGAGCCCGGTCTTTTAACCGTTGGCGACAGAGCCTCGATCGGTGCTGACGAATAATAGGCGTAATGACTAGAAATAACTCCCGGCCGACAAGCGTATGCGCGCTGGCGAAATAGAAAATAAAAAGGAGCTATTGCGAAATGGATGCAGTAAACAAATAATCTGTTTCCGCCTTGTAAGAATTCGCGACGAGGAGATGTGCCAAGAATTTTGGCACCTCCTCCGTCCTCTGACTCGGTCTTGAGCTAGACCGTTTCCGGCATCTCCCATTCTATCGGTAGCATTAGTGTAACAGTAACAGTGCAGTGATATTCAAGACCATTGGCAAACGACAGTGTCATACTGCCAATTATGACTGAACACGTACAGAAGGCGATCCGGCATAATCATCCGGTGGAAGCGGCTTTTCAAAAATTACGTTATTACTATATCAAGAAAAAATGAAAAATAATGGCTTTGACGAACGTCGATGGTATGGTGCACCATCGTCAGTTATAACACACATAAAACGTCATTTGTCACAACACAGGGGGGGGGTGAACCTATAACGCATAACAATCTGTAGGGATTTGAGAGATGTATTTAACAAAGGATTCAGAGATAGATCTAATACATTTTTTAGTAATTACAACATGACATAAAAAGTCTACAGACGATGGCTAGAAGCCGAAACTGGTCCGGCACGAAATTAATTCACGGAGAGAATGATTAGTTAAAATCTAATAATAGGTCCCACAATTACAGTAAAGGCGTGATATATATATATATATATATATATATATATATATATATATATTTTTTTTTTCAAATAATTGTCCGAAAGTATGATTATTTTAAATTGCGATGTAAAGTAAAGGAGAGGAGCGTTAAGAGGCCCATTAATCGAAATCAGTTTTAATTTACTGGCAACATTAAAGTGCTGTTTGAGTACTTCGTCGGACAAAAAGAAAATGTTGATTTATTTACTCGCGCTCGGAACAAATCGGGCTGACATATTAATAAAGTGGTGTGTCCCGAAGGAAACCAAACTGTTCCTGCGAATTCTCGGCATTTTCAGGAAGATGATGCGAGGAAAACTGTTGAATCAACGGATTGGAGTGATGGGATAGATTTGAATAGAAGGATTTATATCTGGAAACTGCAAATTCATGAACAAACGAAACTTTCAAATCGGAACGCGCAGAAACATAAGGTGGGGCTTTAACTATTTTACGAAGGATAATAGATTGTAAGGATTGAATTCTGTAAGAGTTAGGCGGTTTGGTGGAACATTTTCAGAAAAGTAATTGCAGTACAAATTCGGAAAAAGCTTTCCCAAACTGAAGGGTGTGTATGTCTGTATATATACACGAACACCACAGGCTAAGAATAACTAGAAACAATTAAATACTGCAATGATTAGAATCGCATTTAAGCCTAGGTGTTGATGCCATTCATATCTTCTAATTTAAAAGTGCATTCTAGAAAAAAATTCGATTATGATTTGGCCGATACAAGATCGACGAGCGTATTCATTGTCGAATCAGCGTTGCCAACTGAGCAAGGTATAATCGAGCAAGGACAGACGCGTAGACGCCCGATTGAAATGCCGATCATTTCCGGTTTCCGTTAAAGGAGTATCGGGAATTAAATAATTTAATAACAACCTGTACGCACATCTGTCAGGAAACGACGGGAGAAGTTTTTCAAGCCTACTGACCTCGGTTTCATCGTAAATAAAGCACAGTCGAATTTTAAATCGAAGGTAGAAATTCGTTCCCGATTGGGCGTCATTGGGGGACCGCCGTAAATAGAATTCTTCACGATCCAACGCCATTCGAACTAGAGCGATTACAGGAGATTGCCTATTGACTGATATTTCAAGTGATCATCTCTTTTTATCGGGACGGATATTAATGAATATTCAATTAAAAATTAATTTTTCTTGTATAACTTATATAACATTAATAAATTTTTGTTTTAGAATATCCCGGGCCCTCGGTTTTTATGCGGTTATCTAGGAACTACATAGTGAAACATTGCAATCTGATCGAAGTCGTATCAATAAAAATGTTGATACCTCTTACACAAGAATATTTACAGATGTTCTTTCTGCCTGCCCTCGCCAAATCGGTTTCGGTTTCTGCTCATCGTCGGTAGCGTTCTGTCAGTATGGTCAGTGAGGCGGTCTGATAGCCCCCTTACTGCCATGTTTACTTCCTGTCAGCAGTAACAGTGGAAGCCGCCAACCAAACCCGCCGGGCTTAAGCGCTTAACTCAAACTACTACTCGGGCTACTAAAGACAGGCGAGGCCATATATATATATATATATATATATATATATATATATATATATATATATATATATATGTATAATATAAATGAATTAAGCTTTTATGAGTAAAATTAATTCATCGACTAGTATATAGTATTTATTATCTTCCGATGGACATATATTGCTCGACATTCTTATTTTTCCAATAGGGTCGATTAAAATCGACTCAAATTTAATGACAGTATCAAGCCCGTCTATGCGACAATAAAAGCGTATGTCTTGTTCTCCTAGTGTCCCTCGGCCAAATTTTTAACAGCGGCCATTTGACCATATGAGAGCTAACCGTCGGATCCGTTGCGAAAGTCCAGCCCAGAAATGTCAAGGGAATTAAGTCACCGATGTGCCCCGCGCTCTCGCGTCCGTGAGGCTTGCCCGTGTGGGCGCGTCCAAGTAAGGCACGGCCGTTAGGGGAATCGGAAAGCTTCATCAACGACATTACCGCTGGGTCGAACAGAACTTGATCGGTAGAGGGAAATTTCGAATCCAGCTTCAATACACTGCCATATTTATCGTAGAATTTATTTCCTCGTTGAAAATCAATCGACTTTTTGCGTATATTTATGCTAATTTAATTCTCGTTAGCCAAATTATCAATATTATTATTTATTTAATTATTTCACGAAAGTCAGTGGTATTAGGTTAACAGTGTCGAATACACACCGACCTAAAACTAAATAAGGAAGCGATAAGCGGAAAGTACTGATGAAGCCGATACGATTATTAGAAATCTTATAAAACATGTAATGAGGAAAACTGCTCGAAATTTAAACCAATGCTTCCCAAACTTTTTTTTTATTTGCATTTATGAAATCGCTCGACGCTCCTCACTAGCGGCAAATATGAATGATTTAAATAAAACACTGTTTAAGCTTTAACGTTAATGTTATGTTATGAAAATTACATTTTCTTTAAACTTTCTGGGCCTTCCTTTGAAATTATCTATAACATCGTTTGGCGCGCCTCCCAGATCGGATATCGCTGCTTTAACCAGTGCTTGCCGTTGGCAAAAAGTTTTATAAAGTTGAGAATCATTCGAACGAAAGCGCTTATTTTTCGAGGGTGCGCTTAGTTTGGATGCGACCGCGAGGCCGCCGAAAGGAGGTCGAACGCGGGTACCGAACGGGAGCCACCGTTACGAGCACGCGATTTGCCAAGTCCTTCGGGTCAGCCGGGATTTATGGAAGGCACGTACCTCCGTCATAACCCGCGAAACCCCCGGTCGGGGAACGTAGTACCCCATTGCTCCTTCGCAGAAATGGTACGGCGGGGGAGGGGCGTGCGGGGACTTCGGATTTTAAGAAAGGGGGTTCCGTTATCCGGCGTCAGAAAAGGTCGAAAATTCCGCTCTAATCGCTCCCCCACTGTCGAGGAGCGTTAAACCGGGAGTGAATCGGCGGGCCCGGAAATCGGAGCCTCACGCTATCCAGCGGCAAAAGCTCGGACTAGGAACCTGCGCGCACTTGCCGTCGACCACCGGCAGATAGCGATACGCCGCCGCCGACCAGACTCCCGCCACCTTTTGAATTCTCCAACATTTTTTTTTGAGGCCGTCCGACTGGGGAGGCGACCGTTATTTTCCAGTCCCGTTTATATAAATTGCCCTGCAGACAGCCGAAATCGGAATTTTGGATTTCACGGCCGCCCCGAACTTCCGACTTGTCCCGTTGGATTAGCGTAATATTTCTTGTGGCAAGTGGGAGTAGGGGGGAAAGAAAAAACGTCGTCCTTGCATCCAGTTTCGTGATTACCAAGGGCTATTTTTATTGGTGTATGGCGATTCGAGAGAAAATATCGCTAATATACGGCTTGTTATCGACCTACGTTTGTCACATTTCTCGGCCTAAATCGACGCGCGAAGGCATTGTCGTTCTGTTCATAAGAGTGAAATGATTGAAGACGTAAGACTGACTCCGTTAGGGCCGAAATAAGGCATTGTATAGGAAAGTGTTCGTTCGCTTATTCGGCGTCCCACCGGCTAATTCGGATGCTCAACTTGATGGCTAAATCAATTAGAAATTTTTAAAAATCACTCTCAAGATCGCATGTTTTCAGTGAATAGTAGGCATTCATTAAAGTTTTCTCGTTGCTCTGTTGAACTCGTATCCATAAGAGAATTCTACAGACAACCAATGTCGGAAAAAATAGCTTTCATAGAGACTACTTAACGATATACATTGATGAGTGTATTAAAATTTATTCCTGGCCCAAATGCAACATTTCCAGGATCATTAGGGAAGCTGAATATTTTAAATTATTAGATTTACCAATTGCCTGGAACCACTGTTCAATTATACCAGGGGACTAATTATGCAGTTATTATAGGAATATATTAAGAAGCCCCGACCGCGTGTAAATATTAATTCACCATTTTTTACTGGAGTATCTGTTAAATGTTTGTCTGTGAATGTCTCAGAAAGAAAAACTACAGCTTTTACAATTTTGCATCGTAAACCTTTCCACACTGCGCTTATTTAAAATGTAACTTAATCAGCGGTCTCGGTTTAAAAAGGAGAGACTATTAAAGAACAAACAATATTATGAGTTTATAAACAATGAAAAATGAGTTATAAAACCCCCAATACAAAGAAGTGTTAATTGAAGTAATAACCTCAGGTATAATTAAGTTAAATAATTCCTTAAAATACAATCGAAACCAAGCAGGTCGCTTCAATATATTCTGAATCGAGACGCCCTTCAAAATCTCTTTAGAAGCCGTTAGGGGGTTTCGCTATTGATTTTCTCTTTATAAATTGAATATCTCAGTTTAATTTGTAAACTTTATTGGATATCATTTATTGAGAATAACAAACATTTTGTCAGGGCGCATTAAATCATGTTTATTCCAAATTGCAAAATCAAACTTTATAAATGCTCGCAGGAACGAACTGATATCGAGAGCACATTATCAGCATATATTATGAGCAACATTAAATTCTGAGCAAAACAACTCATAAGAAATACAGAAATTACTTGCTGAGGAGTTAAAGAACCTATAACAAAATTTTTCTTGACCCAATAAGGGTTTTTCATTATTATGATATGATATAAAGTCGTAAATAATAATTTTAGATTCCTTATAATAAAAAGGAGAAATAGTCCCTCAGACTATTCAGCTGGATTTTATTAATAAACGGAAATTATTAAAAAAACTTGCATTTTTTCTCATTATTATTTTGTAGGCTATTCTGTTTTTTCACAACTATTATCAATGTATGAAATACAATTAGTTTATTATATTCATGGGGACTATTGCTACGATTCAGGATACATATGACGTCTTCACAATGTAGTAACAAGAATGTGCAGTTTCATACTCCAACTCGTGTTACAGCATCATGCGTAAGTAACGCTCAACTTATCTACTACCCATAATGGCGAAAATCCGAAAGATTGGAACTAAAGTACGACAAACTGTCACAAGTGGTGAGATTTTTTCATTACATAAAATACAACAATAGCCAGGATATTTTAATTTTTCGGCACAGAACTATGGGGTAACCTAACCCATAACCGTAAGGTTAATTGTACAATAAATAAGAATGTAAACAGAAAGTTACTTTTATTGGTCTTACACTGTGGACTGTGTTAATTAGCACGTTTCCAAAGGATTACGGTTCTAAATATAAATATTGAATTCTCAAGTGTGACAGTCACAGCGGCTCACGATAAGAGCATCGGGTTACCGCTCCCATATTTACCGTTGAGACGGCCTCCTTTCAACGCGGTGTTCATTAATGTATGAAGTGTGTTTTAACTTATCTGTAGGATTTGGCCGTACAACGAATTGTGCCCGGCGTGTAATAACTGACGCAATTTAATCAGGTTAATTCGCTGTAGGCACGAAATTTTCCGCTGTTTAAGACTTCTACAACAATGGTAACTACAATTTAGAACCATACTGAGGCCATATTAAGAACACATTCCTTCAAGTTCACGTAGAAAGAAATGGGCAATTACATCTAAATAATAATAAAAGAAATTCACAGTAAATATTATTCGGCTCAAATTTTTAAATTCAACATCTGAAGCAGTAAGAAACAGAATGCAACTGATTTTCACAGGTCTCAACTGATTCGTAATTTATGCGATAACAATCATTTCGATTTTAGTAAGTGAAAGATTTTTTTTACCTTATTCTAACGCGCAAATTTGCTGTGCCGATATGCACTTTGGAAACAATTTAATGAAATACGCCGCTTACTATACCAGTAGTGTTTAATCCATATTAACTTCAAAGAATATTAATAAGAATAATTCCCGATGAATGGGGCCCTGCTGAAAAAAAAGATCCCCCAGTTTACACGGGCTTTAAAGACTCACTTCCTCCGTTCTTTTATGTATCCGGGCAACAATTAAAAATTCTTTCGATAACCGTTATTAGGCCCCCTTTGGATAATAAAACAAGTTGCGGAAGAGCGCATATAATTGAAGTCATTAACTGCTTGTTTGTAAACGGATTTAATCTTTCCGAAACGTTTTCCGACATTTTCTCTTCAGTGCATCAAGCTTTGCCCAATTTTTCTATCGGCGAATATCAGCCGACTGATTGAATTATTTATTTATTACAATTCAATTTTGTTTTGATTATGTCCAGTCCGGAAACATCATATGGCGGTCATTAATCTCTGCGATAAATTTACCTTTTCCTGGGATCTGGGACTCGACCGGTTTAGGCTTTCCCCCACCGATAGTAGCGGATATAGTTCATACCAACGTGCATATATATATATATATATATATATATATATATATATATATATATGCATTTAAATTCCCAATTATTTGAAAAGTGTCGGATGCAGGAAACAGAAGATAGTTCGAGATGAGATTTTTAAATTATTCAAAATAATTTCTTTGAGCCCAATACAGACAGTAAGCTGAGGGGCGAGGAGATTTAAAAGAAACTAAAATGACACGTCGGGATACCGTTGAAAATAATATCGAACTACTGGTTGGATGGGGAGGTATAGTCGGCTCTGATTCAGGTCCCGGGACTACCGTTAGGCTGGCAATTTGTCAAGCCCCACCGCCCGGCAAACCGCCTTACCCCCACCAAGTGGAAAGAAAATAATTAAAAATTGTAATTTTAAACATCCCCGATAACAGGCGCGGTACAATCCCGCTTTTCCGATATTCGGGACGAGGCCGCATATCTCCGGTAGCGGTTTGCTCTTATAAATGGAGGCCTTTGCGATTCTCTCAGCATAAATACACAAAAATATATAACAAGTTTTGAATCCTCTGAATTCCTTCTTTGATTACCGTTTATTCTATTATAAGCCAGAAGACAAAAATGATTTCTTTTCGCTCAATGCCCACAGTCTAGGCAGGTTCTCCGACTCAAAGAGTTACTCTTTAAATATAGAAATATGCGGTGCTCAACCAAAGAGCGGTAAACGTTTGATAAATCTACTAGATTCATTTTAAGAAGGAAAAAATCCTTAAAATAATTAATTATGTTTTAATTTTCAACCAACACAAAAATATACCTGCAGCTAGCAATGGGGTTGCCGAGCTTGTTGGTGAGGATGGTTTGCCGGCCCCCAGTTTCTATCCATTATTCACATTTTCTATTCACCCATTTGGTACCGCGCTATAAGATCACATTACTGAATGAAATCCCTACACTTTCAATGCTAACGAACTGCTAAAAACAATTTGTTCCAATAAGCAATCTCAATATAACAAAAAAAAACTAAATATTTCAGCCATAATCCGACAAATTCTGATGGTTTGAGCAGATTACATTTCGTAAACGCTTAAAAAATAGTGTTATTGATTTTAACGATTGCCGTTGTACTGCACATTTTAATAGCCGATTAATTTAAAAACGAGTAAAAGTAGCCGTTGCTGTGTTCACGGAGGGCCGTAAAGACGCATGGCCATTCGACTGGCATAAAAATTAAATATTCCGGTAACTCGCGAGCGACAGTTTGCCGGTCTATGACTGGATCCATCCCCTGTATGGATGCCTCGGTTTCGTGTTGAAGCGTTTAAGCCCTCGATTAGCGTACAAGCTAATACCAGGCCCAAGCGGCATTCCGGAAAAAGGTCCCTGACCGTAGACCGGTTTTCTAGGGCACTAGAGAGCAGCAGAGCAAGTTTCCGAAACCGGGACAAGTTTAAAATGAACGCGATCTTTTTTTTCGATAAATTCATTCTTTAGAAATAGAGTCATAGAAGAGGGCATAAGGCAAAATTCTTACGTGTACTTATTACTAATAATACTGTTATTTGTTCCCAATAGTGAAAAGCCGAAACCGACCTAGAAAAACCGGTCTAGGATCGTAGAAACTCTTAACGGACGTACAGTAGAGTAAAAGAGATATAATATAAATATCCTCTACACGAGGGGCACTTCCCGCGGCGAAAACACAAATAAACGAATGGCAACGAAACCTTAGACATTGAACGGGGTATCACATCTGACAAACAACAATCAACACCGACGCCAGAAATAATGTGCCTGTAGTAACTAACATCAATTATGTATGTAAGTCCTTTATTTTCAGTATCATATCGGTTAAAATTTCCATTTAAGTAGCCTCGCGTTGAATAATAAGATGGTATTCATGTAACACGGAAGGTTTAAATAACATTCGCTTCAACCACGTGCCGAGTCCGCGTCTTTATTGCGAACCCAAGACAGAATAAGCGAGAGTAGTTTTTTAAGTATATTTCTCTTATATTCCATAGCTCTGAGATCCTCTGTTTATGTAAGAGCGTCGTTTGATAAGTACGGTAAAAAATAGTTTTAAAGCAGTAGATTTGCTGTGTTTCTGCCTCCTCTCGCTGGTATGGTCTTTTGCTAGACCGGTTTCGGCTGCTCGCCATCTTCAGTAGCGGTGTTAGTCACTTTTGGCACTTTGGATTTTTTGGGAATCCTCACTGCACTGTCACTGTCACTAGTACTGTGGTTGTTGTGTTTGTCGTGTGCATATATATATATATATATATATATATATATATATATATATATATATATCTTGTTATTGTGTTTTTGGGGGATGTTGTTTGTCTTATTTGGGTTGGGAAGGATTTTGTTAATCTGCTAAAGTACATGTCCGCACCACCCTCAGGGTGCGCTAATTTATCGCTGCAAGTGCGCCTAACGAACTTTAGTTAAGTACATTTCCGCACCACACTCAGGGGGACGCTAGTTAATCGGTGCAAGTGTACCCAACGAATTTAACTTTTGGATGTTTTATAGTACTACAGTAGAAGTGACAGTGACAGTGCTGTGAGGTTCCCCAAATATCCCCCCCAGGTTCCCCAAAAGTGACTAACACCGCTACTGAAGATGACGAGCAGCCGAAACTGGTCTAGCAAAAGACCAAACCAGCGAGAGGAGTCAGAAACACACGAAATCTACAAAATTATTTTTATTTTTCAATATGAACTCCATTTATGGGAGATACACTTGGTTCAGCGAGTTTCTAATTTTGTTATCTCGTCCGAAAAGTATTTTCTTCGAACCTTGTAAAATAATTATTCACCTTATAAATTTACCTTAGTCATAAAATCACCCTCGGATTTCATGCATGAATTCAAAAAAGGTTCTCGGTTATTATTTATGATTTCAGATTTTAATTGTTAGCAAATTGTAAAACTCCAACCTAATTCCCACCTAAACAGTATTTGATATTCGCCCCTACCTCCTTTGTGACTATTTTTCGAATATTGGCGATTTTAAAAAAGAACGTTTGCATTCGGGATTGAACACAAAGACCACCAGTAGTAAAAGTGTCGTGCGCACGCAGAGGTTAGAAGTAAATGAGAAGTATAACCTAAAAAATCAAAATTTAAATGAATTTAAAAGACTTTCATAAAGTTCGATCAAACATAGACCAACAACGTATAAAATTGCACGGTGCATCACACCTAGCAAAAAACAATAGACTCCGACTTTTGACCATCGTGAGTACCATTCCGACAGTGCAACTACTGGTAATATATATTCCTCACATCATCTGTCTACAATCGCTTATTCGGTTCTAAGCTAAACCGGTTTCGACTTTTCGCCATCACCAGTAACATAGTGAGGAAAAAGAGCGACCCATCGGCAACATCTTTTATTTTAACAAACTATCGAACTAAATTCCAAAGATCTTGATCTAAAATCTGAACAAATAAATAAACCTGGTCCGAAAGTAGTGAAATAATCGTGAGACGCGACACCCTGAATACCGTCGGCGTCTGAAGCGGTCTCGCTATTCCGAGACTATTCCCCAAAACACGTACAAAAAGCTCGAACGACCCAGTCCGTTCCCGGGACCCGAGTTCGTTACAGGGCCCAGAAACCGACCGTCTACCGAACAATTATCCCCCCGACCCTACATTTCATGGCCCGTCATTTGAAAACGCCTCAATCGCCCGCAGGTAAACGCTCAACAATCGCCGAGCCCGTTCCGCACTTCCTAACAAGTGAGCACATATTTTTCCTTTAATACATTCTCTCGTCCGGATGGCATCAGTGAAAGTACTGCTCGCGGACTTGTTATGAAAAATTAAGCTTCGAAACAAACCAAGTCGGAAAAAATGAACGGTTCCCTGAAGCAGCTCAAGCACTACTTCCAAATACCTGGGTCTAGGGCTAAATTGTCGAACCGAAACGCGAGGGATAAACCAGGTTCTTTACTGGTTCTAATATACACCTGAGCAACCTTTAGACGTTCTCAAACTTGAAAAAAATTGACTCAGGGCTCATAGGAAATAAGTTACCAGTCAACGCGAATTAGGAAAAACTAATATATCCGAATATACTTAGACCTGCGTTCTGGTAGACTAGAGTTTAGTCACTACAGTATAATGCGTAAGTGACGGTAGAACCCGTATTCAGATTACATTGGACACTGCATAAGCGGAATAAAAAGAACGATATAACAGCAGTATGGTATCAAGGCCGTCCTGCTTATCTTAGCGATAGTTCTGATAACTTAGGACTAAGGAGAAAACTTGATGTGGCGGGACAAAGGATTAGCGGTGAAGAGATATGTCGGTATTATTTCATTATTAATTGAGAAATGTTCTTAATTAAAGGAGAGTTTGAAAAAAATCGATTACTTGGGAAAACACTTGGACGAAACTCCTTGAAAATATACCCAATACCGTGGCAAAACGAGGCCATCTCGTGAGGCCGTTTTAACAAAGAACCTTCTTCGGGCTGAACCTACCTAATCCTTCGGGCGAAACGTAACAGGTAGTTTCTCAGGGAGAGAGAAAAAACTGCGTGCTCAATTGATACAGAGTAGGACTTACGTATTCAACAGCTGATGGAATAAACGCGAAAAAGAAAAATTTAAACTCCGTTCAATATTAATTTCTCATGAGTCAAGAATCTTGACAAACGCTCGAGAGACACTAAACACACCAATTAGATAAGGACAAGCTCCCGACACATGGCGTCCCAACCCTTTGGCGTCATCAAACCAATTACCCAATTATTAGTGGTCACACACAGGCTCTCTTGTTTGTTCGAGATGGTTCAGAGTAAACGCTCAGTAATGTTGACTGCGTAAGTGGCAGTGGAGTTTTCGAACACAGACCACGTGACTCACACCTACGGCGATATTAGTGTTCTATCCGTTGTGCTTATCCGAAAAGTAAACGCACAAATAAAATCGGTGACTGGGTTCAGATAACTCGAGATCGCCGGAGGCCTCTAAGCCAAATATTAAAAACACCCTGTATATGATAACATTTTAAATTTGGCAGGCTCTCAGTGACCGGACCCGGAAATACTAACGCGAATAATTAGCGGCGGTCTTTCCAACGAGGTCCATCAGATCAAGAAACCTGGTCACGGGCCAAAGCGGCTGATTTACTGCCCAGCACTCCGGACAATTACTGCCCTCCACGAGTTCGCCGCTAAAATATGTTTCGCTGGTTTAATCTCTTATAAATGTACAGCACTTGCTCCCTTTTTTTTATTTTATTTTATTTTTTATTTACAACAACCGCGGCGACGTCCAACTGCGACAAAACCAACAGCGATCACATTACAGCCGTTATCGATTAACGCGTGAAAAATTCCTTGCGGGTACTGTTAATTTCAGAAATCCAATCGTGGATTGGCCGTTTAAAGCATACCTGGCCCTAAGTGCGCCATTCATAATTCTATTCACCGCTTGTAGTAATTAAATCACCGGCCGTGGGTTAATGCGAGACAAATTAAATAAATGATTATGTTGAAAGGCCTACATTCTTGCTTTCTTGATTTCTACAAGGGAGAACGAATGAGTTAAAAGAGAGTTTTCTAACGTTTGTTTTCCCCGTTTATTTATTGATATTGGTCTTTGGCACGGATTTACCTCGGCTTTTGACCAATTATGGAGCATATCATAAATGTCTAATTTGAAAAATTGTTTATTAAACAGAACATTAGGCGAATTAAAGAATAAGGAATGAAGCATAATTAATACAAAGAAAACTGAGAAATGTGATGAAACCATCTATAGAAAAACAGATGCGACGTTATTGACAATAAGGTGATAAAATACAATATGGTGATTTACAAAAAATATCGCCAACTGACGATGGGGAAAAGCCCCAACCGGATCTCGTCTTACAAACTATAAGTGGTATTATAACTGATAATATGATATTAGACATCATCATAGGAGAAAGTCGGGCCAATCTATGGAGGGGCGGAGCCCAGAGTGAAAAGCAACTAAGTAAAATTGCACCTTCACTTGTTATTAACAATAAATCTTTAATCAACTCGCCAGCTCTCTAGAAAGACTTCGAATAAATCACAGGTTCGCGAACGCTCATACACATTCATCTATGCTAATAATCTGAAATAGAGGGTGATTTGATAAGTAAGGTACATTCTTAAGGTGAGTAGTCATTTTACGAGGGATGAAAAAATTGGAAACATGCTGGACCACGTATCTCCCCCTAAATGGAAATTCAACCACCCCTTAAGCACTTCAAGATATGCTTCATTGGCTCAAGAAATTTAAAATAAACTATAAATTAATTTTAAAATTTTGGGCGATTATCAAAGCAGTTCTCTCGAGATAGTATAATAGACTTTTATTGTTATTAAAATTTTTTAAGCTATTTAAGTAGTTTATGGTAATTATATGTTGTGTTTTTGTTTGTTTGCCAACATTTCGAATAATAACATGATAATAACATAACAAATTTTGATTTTAAACCGGAACGATTACAAACTGTTTTTTTTTGGAAAAATTGCATGTATACAGTTAGTAAAAGAAATAAAAAGTGAAATACCGTAGAATTAACAAAAAACAGACCATTTGCGTCAGCATGTGATAATCATTTCCACCACACTTTTAATTAGCTGTTTTGAATCGCTGTTTTCGATTCATTAATTTTAATCAGACAGTTCTGCCACGCTTTAAATTAATCATGTATGTGTAAATCTGCATATTTTATTTCCGCCCCATAATTGCTCTAAAATTAATATGTATATTAAGATAGAAAGAAGTTTTGATATATTTCCGTTCCACAACTATATTAAATTATGTTTGGACTGGAACAGATTAGTGTTAACAGCAAGTGAACATATTGGGATTGTCATGTTATTAATTTATTTTCAGAATTGAGTCTGCGAATCATTAACTATGTAAATAGTTTTCTGCCAATGGATGATTTATCCCAAATAAGCCACTATAGTCTATTGTGTCGTCGTGTAATCGGTGACATATAGCAGCAGTCATATACTTTAGCTGATTCATTCGAATAAATAAATAAAACACATCAAGGAGTACACGCGTGGGAGAAATATTACAATTATTTTTAGACTCGAAGGTCATTGTACGGGTATTAAATGTGCATAAGTTTACCTATCTACGTTTATGACTTTTCAGGCGAAAATAACCTCCCACTTTATATAAACAGTGTTTCTGGGTTTTTAACGACCCCCCGCCAGGGCTTTGTTTAGAATTTTTGAGTCCAGTTTTGCGGTGACGGAATACTCTGTTCTCCCCCCGCCCACTGTAAGCCCGAATTATAAATAAGTTAACGACCAGAAGGCGCATGAAACCCACAGTTTGAAAGTCATCCCAGATTCCAGTGTTAAATTAACACTGGGGTTTTTATCGCCAGAAATAGGTCCCCTTGTCAATCTCCGCGACCGCACGATCCGTTTCCCACTTGGCGGCAAGTGCCAAGTTGATCGCATTTCCAAGTCCCTCGGAAAAGTCTCCCTGTCTCAGAATAATTTTGTTGACGGCGGAAAATATACGGGACGCGTTGCTAGGAAAGAGAGAGCCATTGTTTATTGTATACAGTATTCTGATTCCGCTCGCTGATTTGATCGCGCTCCAGACCGGTTTCGGCTTCCCGCCATCATCGGTAGGTATCATTCCGTCAGTAGATTAACGAGGGCAAAAGTGCCTCGACTGAATCACTTATGTACTGACGGAATGCTACTGATCGCTGAGCCGGTCTAACTCGAGACGAAATTCAACGAAGATTCAATGTTTTAATTAATTATTATTTAGAAGCATACATATTCGGTACTTATAATATATAAAAAAAACTTACATTAATACGTTAATACCCGTGGTACCCAAAAATATTCATAGAACTCTTGCGCTGCTATTCGACGACAGTTTGGCCCGAAAGGTAATGAAATTGTCACGCTTTGAATTTTCCTTTTCTATTTTAATTTCCTCCCACTAAACGCCGTGATGGCTACTGAAGACTTTATCCGGAGATCATATCCGGCCGACTTATGCCTAAGGGGACTGAACTGTTTGCCGATAGGGTGCTTCACAGTCGGCCGACTATATTAACGTCCAAATGCTATTGGCGATTATTCCTTTTTTCACATTTTTCAATCAATTTTATTTAATTCAATAACTCTTAACTTTCTTTTAGAATATTCGAGTCCGTGGGAATCACGGGAAACTTATTCATTTCACTACAAATGACGGCAAACAAAAGCTTTCTGTAAAAATATGCCGATAAAAATAATGTCACGGCGGTTTATAGACTGTCGGCCTGGTCAACAGGCGGTCTGCGTTCGTCTGGAGTCGTGTTCCGCATGGTCGGCCAACCACTAAATTTATTCCCCCCCCCTCTGTTATGAAGTTTTACAAATAAGGCCCTTCGTCGGTCCTCGATTATTTCGTGGGGTTTCGGGCGCATTTCTGTTTGTTTTACTTATCATACGTCTGTTGATTGGATATGGCGTGTTGGGTGGAGAAAGGCGCGAATTATTTTATGGAGTTCTGCCAAGAGAAAAATATTTATTTACATCCAGAAACTCTATTCATCCCATTTCAATCGTCATATACTGGCATTAATAATGGGTCTTTTATAGCGATTGCTAGGATTGCTCGCCTCGGATTGTGAAAGACTTTATTCTAAATAAAATGAAGAAATCCCATACTCAGTTTCCTAATAAGCTTGGAGGTCCTCAATAATTTAAGAGATACGGATGAACCGAAACAAGGACTGAAAACCAGAATCGGACGAATGAGCAGAAAACAATACGTATATAATATTTTTACCTGGTTTTAGATGGAAAAATGGGGTGCAACCGAGTCAAAATCGTTTAGCTCCGAACGCTTTGAAGGCACAATTAAACCAGAACATAATGCGAACCGGACGAGACTGGGAAGGTCTCAGTATCGCTAAAGCTATTGAAACTAACCTTAACTCCGAATCGGTTACCTCGAAACCGACGAGTTCTGCTCGCCGAGGAGTTCGTTTTATTGATAAACACGTCGGGGGAAAAAACTATGTCAACGATTAGTCACCTTCCGATACGGCTGATCGGTGTTTTTCATTAATCGGGTTCTTCCGTCGTACGAGTTATATAGTTATACTGTGGTTTTCTCTATTCTCTGCCCTGTATGGGTTATTGCTGTAGATAGGTAAGTGATTTCGTTAAGCGGAGTTAAAACTTCTTTTTTTGATTATTTATTTTTATTATTATTTTATTATTACAGGTAGTACGGAGTTTCTTTTGTGGATAGGTATTAACGGTGTGAATACGTACTCACTATGAGAGTATATTTTATCATCTATTACGTTCCATTTTAGTTTGTTCTCGAATATGGATTATGTCCATTTCTTCGCCTATTCTACCCGGGTGTATTTTTTTCGGTATTTATTTTAGGCGCTATTATAGTTTCTCCGTTATGCGCCTGGGTGTTTAGTTTTTGTCAGCCGTTTTTGATGCCGAGATGGAGAGCGACCGGAACCCGTCTAGCAAAAGAGACAAATTCGGCGAGAGGAGAATAGAGATTTAGAAAATTATGGTATTCCAAACCCTCGGCGGTCACTTAACGGGTGTTAAATACATTAGCGACACTGTAAAGGTAGACATTTTATAAGTAACCATAAATTATAAATTGAAGTAGAGGACTCACTGCGTGCGGGAGTTCTGTTGGGAAGCCGTTTCGGCGTCCACGGCGATCGGGCTGGTCGGTCGGTGGTGAGCGTCCGGGTGCATGGGACTGGGTACGACGACGTCGGTCCTATCCTTGGGTACGAAGTCGATGAGTCTGGGCAGATGGTGGGGCTCGGGAGGTGGGGGCGGGGGCGGGGCTGAGGGCAGACGGGGCGGTCGGTGCGCGGGGGCGGCGGCGGCGGAGGCCTCCTCTTACCGAACTTACTCTTCTCCGGGACGGGCTCCTGCCGAGGCGTCGGCTTCGGAGGTAGCCTGGGCGCTTCGCCCCCTCCCTCGCCATAGTCCCGAAAGCTCTCCGGGGGCTTCGGAGTCGTCTCCTCCGGCCTGCCATCCATCAAGTTGGAGGCTTCGACCAACTTGGAGAAGATGCTAGTCTCGTCCAGGTTGTTTGAAGAAAATTCCCTTTCCAATTGTAGAAAGGGCTCGAGGACCCTGTCTAGGTCGTAGGCCGTCGCGGTCTTGGTGGGTGTAGGAGGGGAGTTGGAATCGACGGAAGTTATAGAGCGGCCGTCCGAGAAACTGGAATTGGATGTGGTCGGGGTGGAGCAGACGCGGCCGACGACCGTTGAGATGCTGCTGCCGGTGTCGTCCGACTCGGACTCGGCCGGGTGGAGGTTCTCGCGGGATATCAGGTCGGTGTAGAGCTCGGGCCGAGGCGGCTCCGGCCTCGACCTCGGGAAGACTGGCGGCGAGCGCCTCTCCTCCTCCAAGGGCCCCGAATCTGTCGCCTCCTTCTTCCTGGGAAATTTCCTGGGCGGTATCGGCGGCGCCTTCGTCTCCCGGGCCTTTTCCCGGGATTCGGCCTCCATCTCGCCACCTCCCCACCTCACCCTCAACTCTATCACCACGTTGGACTCCTTCAGGGCCCTGACGCAGTCGATCCTTGTCATCTCGCGGACCGGGGCCCCGTCGATCGCCAGGATCTCGTCGTTGGGGGCTAGAGGGCCCCATGAGGCCGAGGTTCTGGACGCTGGACTGTCGGCGGCGCAGGACTGTATGAAGAGCCTGCTTACTTTCTCCGCGCTTTTAAGTCCTCCTTCGAATTTGAGGCCGAAGCCTAGCCGCTCACCGGGCAGTCGGTAGACGAGCACGTCTTCGGAGCCTGCGAAGTGCCTATCGGCCGGGTCTACCGAGAGAACGGTGACGAAGGGCTTCTCCTTGGGCTCCGCGGGCTCCACCGCCACCACTGTAACGAACTCCCCTGTTACGTTGCTATTATAATCCGACTCTTTCGGTGCTGGTTCCTCCAGTGTCCAGTCGTTGTACGTTCCCGAATCGTGGCTTTGCTGGCGTTTATGTTGTATCTCCAACTGGGAGTCGGCCTCCATATTTAACTGGCGGTGAACTGGTTCCGAAGCTCCGTTATATCGAGAGGACTCTCCTCTCTCGCCTCATAACCGCTTCGAGCGGACCACCGTTTTTATTTCCTTTCTTCTTCTATCATTCTCTTCCACTTGTATTATAGTGAAGATTGGTCGCCCTGAACCTGAAAGAAAAAAAAACGAATTGTGAATAATAAGTGGATATTTTTCCTATTACGTTCATATATATATATATATATATATATATATATATATATACATATATATGAAAGAGAGAGATAAAGAGGTGGTAAAATAGGCGCCTTAGTTGGACGGATATTGTGTAATTCGTGACAATATGGATGACACTTGAGAGCCGATTGAAAAAGGAATGAGACAGCTACCCGCGATAAGAATGGTGACGGCATTAGGTTTCATGTGTAATTCGTACTTAAAAGCGAAAATCGGCACGAGAGTAGAGCCTCTTTTGGTCTTAAACGTCGAGTACATATATCCTCTGTACGAAGGAATATATTTTAAATAACTTCCGCGTAATTTTTAATTAATTAACGCACGCCTTCTTCGGCTTAAAAAAATTACGCTCATTTCGGTAATATCATAAAACCATTTGATAAAAGTAAGTCTAATCTAAATTTTGAGTTGAATATATTTAATCGCCGTTGTCTATAAAAAATATTCGTTAAAGCAATAAACCTCGTTGTAAATCAAAGCAGAGTTGGATTCGACTAGCGACCGCAGACCGCGCATATTCGATCGGCTGCCTATTGAAATTTCAAGGTGTTACCCAAGCGAATTTCTGCAGAAGGATTTTAAAATTAGACTAACATAATAATAAAAATGAAATACTGACGGGTCGGGGAGCCCTTAAAGCCGTGTATACGAGCGCAGCTAACAGGCGGTGAGAAAGCGCCATTAAAAAGATGAGGATACTGGCCAGGAGGTGTTTGCGACGAGGGGGGCGGTTGTTAAACAGAGGCTCATAAAACCCCACGGCACTTTAATGCCCCGGGGGTAAAACAGTGTTTTACACCCTTTACTGGCCCCACTGTTAGAAGATTAAGAGAACTAACACAAAGTGGTAAAGACGGCAATTATACCACTGTGAGTTATATTTCATCGACTTTAGCAATTTATCAATTTTCGTCTTCTCTATTACGGTTACATTTTTCGTTGTTATTTTAAACCAGTGAAAAAATCAAGAATTATTTATTCAGAAAGGACTCTGACACCTGGACATACACTTTATAAATATATATGTGTGTGTGTGTGTGTCTGTGTGTGTGTGTGTCTGTGTCTGTGTCTGTGTCTGTGTCTGTGTATTGGTTTAGACTGTGTATGAGTTTAGAGTCAATACAATGTTATGAAATTATTTCAGAAGTGTGTGTGAACAGATTAAATAGCTATATAAGGTAGAATTTCGATAAGAAATTCGGATTTTTAATTTTTTCAATGTATTTATATGATCAAGTCGTAATTTTGCATATTTTTTTGCACTACTCAAGTAGTGGCAATTATATTCATCTGCACGTTTTAATTTCTGCTTGTACTATTGTGCAATGTATTAATTGTTAGGGCTGGCCCCAACACTAATCATGCGCCATTTTAATTTTGTTTAATTTATTGCATTAGACCAAATAAAAGCAGGGCATTGTATCATACCGCCAATGACCAGTTTTAGAGTATTCGATATTAGACATTTTAAAACGGGGAAAAATATTTTAAGTCAAATATTATAACGAATAGTTAACGGAGCATAAGTGTGCAAATTCGTTGACTAAGCTTCAAACTTTTCATTTGTCACACGCCAACACTCATCTTTGGTCGCAAAATTCGTCGAAGTGGTCGATATAAATTCCTTCGCCCGAGCTATCCGCGTTCCTATATTCCGTTTATTGATTTAGTTACGACCCTTCACTGAAATTCGATCCCCATCGATCATTCACTTAAACCGGCGACTTTCGGTAGGTTTGAAGTTATAAAGTCGGTAAAATAAAGGATAAAATCTCAATTATTTTTATAAATTTCAGTTTTGTCGCAATAATTAGATTCAGAAAGACAACTTTTAAACGCCAAACCATAACAGAGTGTTCGAATGCTAATCCATCCGATGAAATATATCTATAGGAAGGTATTTCGCAATCATTAGTACAAGTGGATTATACGACATTCACGTAACGATATCTTTAAACAACTGGGACATGTAATTATTGCAATAACAAAAAAGTTCATTTGCGTCGATGGAAACCGATTAAGTCTCAGACCAAATGTCGCTGGGGTAACAGTAGAACTTAATTTATGATACATGTTAGGTTGTCACCGAGGGTTTGGAACACTGCCACGAGAGACCGGCGTAGATACTTCACTAAGTACGGGGAGAAGTGGAAACACAGCTCTAGAATAGGACCAAATAGGGATAAAAGTACTTAAAAAATTAACAAAATCGGTGTTTACGTTAAAAAACAGTACTAAAAGAGTTTGGAATAGAATCTAGGATGAAGCTGTTTCCGCAATGCCGGCAACTGAAAGTTATCACTCAATTCAAACGATCAAGGCGATAGTTAATAACAGCCTAAAGGAATCATACAATAAAGGTAATAAATCCTTAACAATCTTAAAGGTGAGAAATATTATCGATATTCCAGTTGTGAAAGACACCGAGGAAATAAATAACGTGGAAAATCTGTACCTGACTCGATAGAGGCCCCTTTGCGGTCGAATATAGGATTTCATGCAGCAGTTATGCAATCTTAAATCTGACCCCCAATCAGACCGCAGCGTGTTCCGCAAAACGAGCACACCTCGCTTGATTTCTGGACGAATTTCCAATATCGTTGCACCTCCTGGAGGTTTTATTCCGGTAGTACGATATAAATTTTACCGCGAGGAAAGAAAAAGGAGTACGACGGTTAAACGCGGTACGCAGAACACACGGAGGCAAATGAAATCGGGGAGACTAAAAAATTAAATAAGGCGCCATCTAGATCCAGTCGTGGGGTGCTTACGCCTTCTTCTAAGCACTATAAGGACACGCACAAATATCACCAAACCATTGACGAACTTCCGCTGTCGATGGTGGCGAGAAGCCGGTCCAGCTATACAAGGTACCAATTCAAGCGAATCGAAATAAATTTAAAATTGTATTTTTACTACGTGTATAGTGGAGTGACAATGGGATTGGGAATAGTGTCGGCGGCCGAAATTCGTAAAAAGCTGAATAAATTTCCTACGCCACTGATAACTCTGGTCTCCAAGTCACATCAAATCTGAAGTAATGCTACTGAAGACGCGGAGAAGCGGAATCCGGACGGCATGAGACCAAATTAGCGTGTGGAGAGAGACAATCACAAGGGCGATGAAACATTCACTCAGATTCAGAATAATAATATTATATTTTCCTATAATTAAGAAATTATTCTTAAGTAAGTGTACTCGGCAGAAAAAGAGTATAACAATGTGAATTATATAAGCCCCCGAATATTAAGAATTTAATGAATAAACAAAATATCACTAGTGTAATTTTTGATATCGCTCGTTCGGTCCAAGGAAAACAGGGAGCGTCAGCCAGCGTCAATCCAGACGACTGACTCTCCAGAAGGCAAAACCGGTCTAGCGCGAGAGATAGAATAGTCACTCGTGTTGATACTTCGAACCCTACCAGACCTCCCTACACTGAATGGTTTCACTGGTGGTCCAGTTTTCTGTCCCGTCTCATCGGATCGATTGCGATATCGAGACCGGTCTAAGCCCGGACCAGAAAAAGGGAGGAAACAATGACGCTGCTGTGGACATTCCGTACCATTCTACACCTGCCTATACACTAAACGCAAAACAGTTTTATTACCCGTTAATATCATGATTTGTTACAAAATTCGGGTAGGTCTTGCTATAAAAATCTCTAGGTATTTATAATGTAGTATTTTAGTGTAGTAGAAAAATCGTCTCAGTAATTTAATGGTTGTCCATGTCCCATCGCGGAAAAGAATCCATACAGGTTCATCACAAACAGGAAGTTCCGGTCGAACGATTCTGCAGTTAGGCTGCATTCTTTCCTCGATCCCGACCAAATAACGCCACCTTATTTGCCGACGGTCGGAAAATTCATCAGTAGGGCAACCTATAAAGCTCGAGGTCAATTACGATATTGTACTATTGTATCGCAACAATACTAGCACGAAAGGCGGTAGCCGACGCAAACAGTTTACGATATTGTGCAAAACGATGATATCATCGGGGCCGAATAGGCGGAGCGTAAGGTGGGCCGGGGAGTGGAACGAGACAAAAGGCAGTTCTCAGCAATGCCGCCATTCTCCAAATGTCGGGCAATATCGGTCACTTACTGGCTACGGGGGAAGCCACTCACTCGCAGCTAGGCCACGGGGACACTGGCAGTGGGCTACTAAGCCCGGTAGCTGTACCCAGGCGAAAGTTCCGCGCTCGATCCCCACTTCCAACTCCATTCGGACCCCGGGGGGGCGCGTCAACGTCCAAAACCCCCACCTACGACTTTAATCCGAGAACGGCGCCGGGTATAAAATATACCCGGAATATTCAAAATTGGATACGGGCGTATGGAAACAAACAGCGATGCCAACTTAAAAAAATTAAAAATTAGGACCGAATATTAGAGGTCGATTCTCGAATATTTTCCGGTCGCCATAGCATTGACGAAAATTTAGTCGACACTTCCCGGGTTCCTCCCAGATTTTCGTCCCCTCTGTCCCCTCCCAATTGGAGACTCGCCAAGACAAACTTAAAATGGCTTCGGGATTTTAAAAGCCGCGATTCGGGTATCCGGGCCTCAAAGAGAGATTCCTGCGGCGGAGAATCGTTGCGAAAGAATTGGCGACCGAAACACTAGCCGCAGACGATATTCTTCGGGAAAACAAAATCTAGTTCGACAGTCCGGCATACATGTCTCTCTCTCTCTCTCTCTCTCTCTCTCTCTCTCTCTCTCTCTCTCTCTCTCTCTCTCTGGTTCAAATTGCCAAATTTTCGGAGTCGATCAACTTATTGCCGTTTTATTTCCGCATCCCCATTCCGTACGTATCGTCTACGTTCTACATTATCCCATATGATTAATTGAGGAAGGTGGTCGAACTTATACGTCGAAACGTCGTACCACTTTGCAATATTTTGTTTGGCCAAAGTACGAAATAAATATTCCGTAGTGGGTTTCTTTTATTGGAATTTCCTCTTCGACTATGCTAAAATATGATGAAGAATATTAAGAAATTTAAAAAAGTTTCTCTGAGATTTAAACACGCATTTTCAAATCAAAGAGGGGTTTCAGTGAAACGAGTTTCAGTGCAGTCGGTTGCGGCTTATTCAACGAAATGTTTGTTCCCGGACTTTGAGGTATAAATCAACTTAATTCTGTCTGTTTAGAGGAGAAAAGGTCTATTTAGAGTTCTGGCTGTTCGCTTCCGACTTTTCTGACCACTATAACTCACTTCAATTGTGCCTCACTTCAATCTTTTAGACTCGGCGTCATGTTGAAATTTGGCATTGCCGGAAATGATCTAAAAACAAGGCTTGAAATAGGGACTGCCAGCATTTCCTGTACAGCCCATTCTACAAATTCCACGAAGAGAGCACCCAATATGCCCGGCAGTAGAAGCTTTTCTTCGAAGGGGGTAAATCGGGATTCAAACTGAACCTCCGAAGTACCTGCAGCTCGGAAAGGTCTCTTTTCTAGGGCGTGATGATAATATTTTCATTTTCTGTCTAAAATAATTTGAATAATTGTTTAAAAATTACACACCCGTAACTGATTTGCCGAAATTGAACGAACTATTATGCAATAAACAGGAACAAAATTGTCATTGGTTTTTTTGAAAATACAAATGTTAATTTGTGTAATATTTTCTTATTTCCATATTTCGTTTTTGATTATTATTAAAATTTTGATTATACAACATTGTTTTTTATAAACTGCTTTAGGAGATGCAAAAGCATATTAAAAATATTTTATGCGTGCGGGACATGTAAAAGGTTGGGAACAATGATCTTGAGGAACAGCGCGTTCAAATTTTATATACACTGATTTTGAAATTTTTCCCCAATTTTTCCACGAAACGTGGACGTGGATGCGTCCCCGCAAGAATGCACGGACCGGTGTGTGGACCATAACCGTAGTTTTATTTTCAATACAGTTAAATTCATAAACGAATTAAACAAACAGGTTTTGAATGCAGCGTCATTAGGAACTTCTATATGAGTGGGTTAATAGGTAATGAAACAAGAACATTTTAATATTTATTTGTTGATACTTTTTCACAACGAAACCCCCTGTAGGGTAGAATGTTTAGGCCGGAATCGTATTGTACTGGTTAAATAACTCTGGTAATCAATTCACGAACCATTTACTTTGTCTACAAAAAAATTTTTTTTGGCCTCAGATCCGAAAATAACTTTCCGCATTTGGAGCTGTGGTGCTTACCGGTAATATTACGACAGCCGTCCCCGACTTACGCAATAATTGACGTAAGTGAGAAATTGGCCATCGCTTACATACGTGGATGGGGGAATGTTTTCAGTACAGGAATAACATAATGTATGTAATATCACTTTGTAAATACATAGTTTGTATCTAATTAAAAATGTTAGTCTCATGAACATAACCCTAATACAACAATTATAGAACACATAGATTTATAGTTGTAATTATAGAGTTTAAATTCGTACAGAACATTCAGGTTCTATTATTACTCATTATTATTCCTATAATCTAGATTGCTAATATGTCTCCACTCACTTATTTACTCCAACGACTCACATTTTCATTTGAGTACACTTTCAGATATTAGCGCAAAAAATACGTATGATTGGATTCTGGAAACACTTTATACAGCTCAAATTCCTGCGAAGATATTCAAGTGTATGACGTCTATCAGTATTTGGGTGTTCCTACCACATACGCCAATCCACTGAATCCATAAAGATAACAGTAATAATTTACAAATATTAGCACGAAAAAGTCAAAGCAAATATCTGTTATTTTTGAAAATGAGCATAAACGCGACCATAATGAATTGTTCAATGGATTGAATAAACGTACAAAATCTCCGCTTACAATACGGTAACTCACAGAACTATTTACATAGCGTTTGCGGTCAGGGTTAGGGCCATAGGAGCGAAGGTTACGATCTCAATGCAACACAAAAACAAACTTTCCCTCTTCAGAAACGACAGTTTTGAGTGATTCGAGGGAATAAAAAGAATTCCACATCCACTGATGCCTGCTGGAGTGTAATATGGGTCCACCGAACCCAAGGCCCCACGATGGTGTGCGATAATAGACTCCGGTCTATTCATTCGAATATATATAGCAATAGGAAAGACAAAACGCAGGGGTTCGGTCCGCGAAACCTAAGCACTCTGACATTATAAATGCCTAAAACTTGGGAGAAAGTGCCGGGGACAACGCCAATATCGAATTAATAGAGTCCGCCGCCGTTTCCTGCCAAGTGAAAACGCCCGGGTGTGGAAAACTGTGGAAGAGGAAAAAATGTTTATCGAGTCATCCATCTATCGTTTAACTTTCTTCTTCGGTACTACTTTCTACGCTGACGCCGAGACTCGAGGCGAGAGAGCCAACGTTCGGCTCTCAGTGTTCCTCCATTGTTCGTTACAAATTATTAAAGCTTGTATATAGAAAAGTTAACTCAACACGAATTATAAAGTAGACATGCAACGGAAGTCTAAAATTTTCAGTTAATAAAGAGTGTTGGGTCCTCAAGCTGGGGGTCGTTGTGGCACTATAGTGTTTTCGGTCATTCGCAATACGGATTTCCAGAAGTATATAACCCCTGTAGATAATTTCACGACTGTTCATTTATCAAGAAACGTATTCAATGTTAGAACCGAGACAACTAAATTCTATGGTAAATTTAGAATAAAATTGTTTATATATGCCTGAAGAATCGAAGGAACAATTCGAGACCAGATTAAAACCTAATAGTAACTTAATGAAATACAATTCCTTAGTGCTTTAATTAACAATTTCAGTCATGACGACTACACAAACGTTTTATGTGTATTGTATAAATTAAATAATCCTTATAGGATCTAAAGCTCAATAAAAAAATTATGCTCATAACACAATTAAAAACTGATTATACGTACCGGAGGTGAATAACCGAAACCATCGTCGTCGAACGGATTTACATAATAAGGTTATACCATTTCCGAACTCGTGGGGGAAGAACCATTTATAAAGTCCGCTCGTAAAGCCGGGCTCAAATTCGCTTTGGAATAAGTTTATCACGATATACCGATTAACGATAGTCAAGCGCTTTTACCAAGGCCGCAATGGTCCAAATCGTAAAGGTAGAGAAGGAGGATTTATTCGAAATCGTGATTGGAACGTAATAATAACGAGCCATTCTCGCACATTTAATTTCCCTCTCGATTTTCCCATGCTGCGTTACCAACGTAACGGGATTCTTTCAACAATCCCTTCTCGTATTTTTTAAAATTTAATCTCGTGGAAGTAGTTTATTCCTTTAATGTACTTACTGTCCCCATCCTGTAATCTCTGAAACAGGATTGGTAAATAATGCGGTAACTAAAACAATGTAACTTTAGTTTAGACAGTTCTTTTCTGTTACTCCATTCTTTCAAAACTGAAAACAAATTTTTCTTTGCCTTTTGTTTTCGGAAATAAGTCTTTTCGAATATTTTTTCCGTACGGCGCATGGATCCTGTTTGAATATGCATAGATGCAAATGATGCGACATTCAAGTTGTTTTTCCTCATAAATTCTAAAATTTTGTTTGTGCCCTATATTTTATCTTTCTCTAAATTTGTAACTTATGAGATTTGAAGACGGGATTGTCAACGATAAATTCATGTTGCTTTTGCGTGTTAACATTTTTTCTTGAATACCACTAAATAACATAAATGAAATTCTGATTAAATTTATAAGTAGCCGCATAATATTTCAGGTGTGGTCTTGATGATACTCCACATTTGACTGCCGAGAGTCCAGTTTTTGAAACTCATCGTTGAAGCCAACATTTCATTATACTTATTTTTTGTCTTAAATAGAAAAATATATGATGACCTCCTCATTTGCGGTCTAGGCATAAAATCGACTCAGGGTAACGAGTTAACCGTGACTGAGACAGGGAGCATTACAAAAGCGTTCTAGCCTAAATCCGTAAACAGCAGACGTTTACGGCAAGTTCATTTGCGGGTTCATGAAAATACATTTGGCACGGGATGAAAGCGCGTTCCAGTTAAGAGCCTCGAATCCGCCAGTCATAACTGCGGAGTTGTTTTATAGATCGCCGTCCCAACATGAGCTCACTTGTATCCTAGTACAGTTTATTTTTCCGTAACCCGAAACACAGAATAAATCAGAGAATCTTGACCGGGCAAAATGGAGCCGAGAGGATGCCCTGTACTTAAAAATTACATCCTGGTTGATAGCAAATTTCGTGCCCGATTTCGAACCAAATTAAATATACAACATTTCATTAAAAATACCGTATTTCCTTGATTATAAGAGGCACTCTTATTTTCAGAGGAAAAGATAAAAATGTATTACCTCTAAACGGAAAAGTCACGCAATCATTAACACGCGGATAATTATATGATTGTAAAAGAATCATCGGCACAGTCAAAAGTGCATGCTTTATTGTGCACAATCACCCAATATTGACTCCACCGCGACGTTCGCCACCCGGCATTCAAATTAATGCAATCGGCAGTTAAATATTATGCGTTCTAATAATAGCTAAAACGCGACACGTTATATCCTCAATTGACTCTGGAGGGTGTTTCCCATTATTATTCTGCGCTGTTCCGACCTTGTACCAGTAACGGGGTTTTGACGGATGAGCAACATATTATAAGTACGTTCGGTCACGTTGCTACAATGTTACATCGGCGGGCCCAATTGTTTCACGTTTACAACTGTATAAGACAACTGTCTTACACAGTGCTCAAAGGGCTTTGAGCAGAAAAGTGGTTGATCTGTCGCTAAAGAAATCCACACATTTTTTCGATAACAGAGATTTAATACAATTTACAGAGATATTTAATTTAATTTACTTAATCTCTTGTCCTAAGATAGGAAAATAACAGCGACGATTGGATGATGAGACAAGTATACATTCCTAAGAAATACAGTTGATTAGGCGAGTAATAAACTTTATTAGATGCTTAGCATAAAACTAGCCAGCATGACTTATTGGCAACCATGATGCTAATGTGGCAAGGCTAAGTGAAACTTTCACATAAATGAATACTTTTTATTACAATTCTTCTTACGATGAGTCCTAGTACAGTCTTGTTCCATTTATATAAAAACACGGTCACGTGGCAACTGCATTCCCAATCTCGTCTGGCCGTAGTGGACACTGCAATTAACTTCCCACTATTCAAATGAATCGATTGAAAACTTTCGACTTAATGTTGTTTTTTAAATATTATTTTATGTTGTTTCCTGCAGAATCTTTGGCGGTGAAGTTGCAAACCCTTTATACTATAGCAAACAGTTGGTTCCTAATTAGATTAAAGAATTAAATAATGTTAGACCAAAATTGGCTCACTGATGATAAGAGCAGCGGACTTTTCCATTATTTATTTTATTCTCAAAGGCAATGCGAAAAATCCAGGTTGGGTGTTTTTGCTCGTCACTTCCTGTACAACTTCCTCTACCTCAGACTTTCTCGGGCGGGAACAAAATCTGGATTCCAATAATGTAAATAAAGAGCGGGGCGACGCTATTAAATCCCAATGCCAGAACGCAAACATCAAGGGCGAAAGTCGTGGAGAGAAAGTGGCGACGGCTTTCTTTTGGGCCGTGGCCTAACTACCCGACAGATCTGGTCGCCGCGATCGTTAATCACCGGCCGATCATTAACGCTCCCCAGGAACAGACCGCTCCAAAACCGGGTCGAAACGAATTCGGCGGAAAAACTATTAAATCAATGCGACAACGAGATTGCAAATTAGGAAGCGACGATTAAAGCTCATCGCAACGTGTATTACGCGATGTATTGGCCTGGAAATTAAGTATTTGTCGACTCCATCAATATATGGCGTTATTTGTATTTTTACGCGCTCTAATCGCCCAGTCGAAGTCGATGACGACCAAATAAAGTCAATAATCGATACATATAGCCATAGTACAACGACGAGGGAAAGCGGAGAAGCTAAATGTATCCCGCACATGCACTGGCCCGCAATGTCACCCGCGGTCATTTTTTTTCCGTTTTTTCCGATTTCACCTTTAAGCCAGAACATATCTTTTAGGGGTATATAAAGGTTGACAACGTCGGCACTAAATTAAAACACCCGTCGATTCCGACATTTCGGTAGTATATTTCGTTAAAAAATAAAAACAGTGAAATATTCTTAAGTGATCAATGTGTTAATGCAGGCAATAAACTGATTCCGACGGCAATTTAAAGAGTGGACAGCTCTGTTTTACTGTTCTCGGGGGAGGTTTTTGTTCTGTCCAGTGGGTTGGGAAGGGTTGAGTGAAACCGAAGCATCTTTCACTGGTCCTGAAACGCTAGAACCCGACCCCGCCCCACCTTCTGTTGCTGTTCACGAAAAACGCTGGACATCTGTTCCGCGCCCTGTTGCACACAGCCTTCAACATTTTTTTTAAAAGCAGGACTCAGGGCGTAGCTCCTCCGAACAATCTAACAGGTACAGCTATGCGCTTTCTAATAGTGTCACAATTACACGTTACTCGAAAATATTTATATACACTTAAAATCTTAAAGCCGAATTGAAATATTCGTACTCATATTAATAAGAACACTGTCGTCTAATAACTGACTATCTGGGTAACAGTTGGCAGTACTTCCGGCTAATGTTTGCTCTAAAGTTTAGATCAAACTTTGTTTAGATTCTAAACAATGCCATTTGTACATTACATTATGTTAAATCATTGTACACACACATTGTGTTAAAAAATATGTTTACGGGTAATCATTTTAATCCAATAGTAAGGCAGATATCTTTCTGTATTAAATGTCGATATCTATACCTATATTCGTATTCTGCCGTCGTTTAAGATGTAGCATGTTTGTTTCGTTTTCAGTCATCAGTTTAATTTTTTTATAGTGAACTGTCACCGCAAGTGTCCAATTTCATTGGCCGTGCGTGTGGACTGAATATCGTGAGAGTCACGTTTTTCATTTTTTTATTCTGTCGTTCTCAGGTTTTCTGCTGCCTCTAACCTTCTACGATCTTTCGTTAGCATGTTTCAGTACCGCACCGTTTGTCGTAAGTACAGACATAGTTGTTATGTAATTACAGAAATTAATTAGACTACGGGCAGATTAATTACCTGGTACAAGGATTTTTATGCTCGCTACGATCCTTTCTTACGATGAGTACTATTGTAGTCTTGTATTATGGACATATAAGACGGGCATCATCTAATTATAGTCACGTGTCAATTGCATTTGCAATCGTTTGATAGGGAGGGTTCAAGGTAGGGCCTATGACATCGGATTTAGCTTCCCAATATTAAAATGAATCGATTACAATTACTCATAATTATAAAATAAACGAAACTGTGCGCTTCATTTACTATAATTAGGTCCGCCATTACTCCCTAGAAACTCTATTCGGTCTGGTCATTCTTAGTGGGAATTAGAGGAAATCAATAAGTTTCCGTAGGGAATAGATAGGGGCATAAAAACACTCAGTAGTTTAATATGTCAATACATTTATATTTAATAATTTATAACAATTAATTTTTAAAAATTATTAATTTGAATAAATGTTTATTGCCAATATATATTTCATGAGCTTGAACGTAAGAAATTACCCAACAAATGCTTAAAAAATAACGTATTAAGATTTCGGTCGAGGTATGTACTATAAATATTCTGTAGTTGAGCACTCAAGTAAAATTTTGCTCGAATTACATTAAGGAAAATAAAGGCCAGTTGTACAAATTGATATTGAATTCTACAAAACCATAATTCCAAATTTCTTTTCCAGATTAAATAATTCATTTTCGAATAAATCATCAATTACTACCGGAGAGTTCAAATCGGGCTGACTTCAAGAAGGAATGAGTGCGGTTCATTCCGCACCGATAAAACGCGGCACTTTAAAGTAATTCCGTGACCGAAGAGCTAAAAATTATTATTCTGGTCATAAATAACAAACGAAATCGGCTGACAAACGCGCGGAACACAAAAAGAACGCCACACTCATAAACGCCGGTGAACCAAAACGCTCAAAATGCATGAAAGAACGAGGGAAAGAATGAAGTAGTTGCGCTTTATATAATCTTATCTTGTTTTTCATGGTTTACTACTTTCTGAAATTCGTTTCGCCTGAGTTAATTGCCAACTAATTGTTCACAATTATACAGAAAAGTTTCCAAACTCAAACTAATCCGGAAGAAAGTTATGAAAGCGAACCGCTAGTGGACACGACGAGAACACCAGAGCGCTTCCCTAAGGAAAATACCCGAAGGCACTTTTAGCATGAAACATAAATGGTCTCCGCCAACCTTAAGGGCCGATTAATTATTTTCTGATAGTCGATGCATGCAAGTCATAATGATTGCGGTACAGCATAATTATAATGTCTATTACGTAAGCCCTCGAATACAACAATGACATTCTTTCAGATTCTATTTCGCCTTATTTATCCGGTAAGAATGAAGCGTTTCTTTCTCTCCTGAGATTCGAGGTCACAGCTTGAAATCCATGACCGGTGAAAGTTAACCCCATGGGAGCTGGAACAACGGGTCCCCTGACTCCGGTTACGGACCATAACATACTTTTTAACTAAACAAAAGGTAAACAAGAATGATATAAATAGAAAATTACATTTACTGTTTTTTGCAAAGCCCCCTTTCCCACTCTTCGAAAGAACTCAAGACGCGAATTTGTTCGGCCCGAAAGAAAAAACTAGGTTTGTCGGACTAGGTCCAGTGGTCTCAAAATGCAACTAATTTCACTTCTATTAGGAGATTACGATACCCCGTGGGTGTGTACAAAAAGTATAAAACTTTTCTTCTTCAGTATTTATATTTTAAACTGTATAAAAACACAAGATAATATTTTATAATTACCGTAAACCGTTTGAATTTTATTTCATTCGATGTTATAATTCTCGGTATCCTGTTCTTACTTCCTCTATATTATTAACTCTTCTTTCTAGCACACAGTCCGTCATATTGATCGGACCCGACTTGGAAATCGATGCGAGACGCATTCGTTAAGTACTTCAGGATGGTTCTTCGCGTTTTTTCTTGTCGGCTTTGAGAAGTACCAAATACAACAGTTTGTGGATATTGATTTGGAGACCCGAGGCAGACGATGCCTTTATTTCCCCCCGAATTTGATTCAGGTAAAGAGGTTTACAGTTTGTTAAAAATGGCCGTAACCTCGGAATAGATTTTTCGGGGACAGCAATTAGACGAATTAAAGCATTATGTGATATTTGTTCTTGAGTTGTTGTACATTTGTCGTGAACGTTTCGCCTTGGCGTGTTTAAAAACGACTGAGTTGATTCTTCTATCTGTTAGTTGATTCACTCTTTTTCACGCTTTTACATGCCCGGGGTGTGTACACGGGATTATCGGTGACTTCGAGCTCAATTCCAGTAGCAGCGGTCTCTCTCGCCCCCTTCACTATAGTCGGTAATATTTAAGGCCATCCGTTAAATTTAACGACAGAAAATAACAATCCCGTCCGTTTTTATGAGCCTTCGGGTGATTAAAGCTAAGGCGGCTCGGAAGGGAAACGGTGTTTTACTACCCGATGTCAGTAAACATTAAGTATGTCAAAGGCGTTTCTTTTTGTCCCAAACCTCGAATCGTGAAATATGCGTTTAAAGGTCATAAGAAGATAATAACTTACTTATCTCCTAATAATCGATTCGGTCCGCAGGATCTTCCGGTTTCGAAGGACTTCAAACCTGAAAAAAAAAGTTGAATGTAAAGACTTCCGGATAAATGAATATAGAGCCCAGTAATAGCTATCTGTTGCGCACAACGGTGAAAACGCAATTACGCCTTAAATAAGTATCGAATAAAAAAACATTAGGCTGTTGAAAAAATAATACACAATTTTCCTTACTTGACTTGTAAACACAGGCTAGGCAATATGCAATACTGTTTACGCCTCCTATTATATATGTAATTGATATAATTTTTCTTATCCTCTTTGCTTCAATATAATCCATTTTGAACGAACATGTAACGCAGTCTAAATCAGGCCCTTACAATGAGATATCGAAGAATGATTTTCGCCATATTTTACGAATTTAATCTCGGCCGCTGCGCAGCTCAAACGGCTCGGAATATTGAAATTGAGAATGAAAATGAATATTGAAAATGAAAAAAATTTGTTTTTTTTCAGGAACACCCCGAGGTGTATCCTCTTAAGGCCTTACTAATTGTCCTCTAGTGTATTCTCTAAAGTGTAACAACCTTTATCCTACCGTACACGGGGGGAAATGTACCCAGGGACTTGAGCATTACCTAAGAATGTTTGGTAGACATTAGTATAATTAGATATGACTAGAATTAGGTATCCTGACGACGAGTGAATTCACCTAGGCACAGGGGTCGGCACACCCCCCCAAAAAGCTACACTCCAAATATGGAAATATGCGGTCAGCTGACAAGGATAGAATGAAGGTTTTGGGATAAATTTATCGGATTCCATTAAAGTAGAAACAAATTTAAATTTAGCAGGTAGGCATTCATTTTCTCCAAACATAAAAATAAAAGTATCTCCGCGAGAAATGGTTAACCGACACCAGGTCTAAGTTGTAAGGCGCTAATGTCTGTTATCCACCGTTTCTTTATTGGTTATGGTCTATAAAACTACTGGATATTTGTATTATACTATTTGTGTACCTTCGATAACTTTAATAAATATTCAGTTTGCCCACAGACGACCGAATCCTCTTTGGATGGATTGGATAGAAATTGTAACATACAGTAAATAATTGCGGACACATTTATTACCCCCTGCGCAGAATGTAAAACATTAATTGCAGGTAACCTCAGTTTTCTCCCAGAAGCGCGCCCCTTTCTCGCGAAGGCGATTCCGGAGAAAACAAATTGGAAACCGGCTGTAATTTTACTGCTGGGCTATATAGGCGCGCCATGAAGACAAGACGTTACATCTGCGGAGGAGAGGGCCATAGAAAAGTGTACGGGGCCGAGAGGTCGATTTGAGGACAGAAGGTGGTGTGTAACGGCCCGAGGGGGCGTACACACCCGCCGCTGTGAATTCGGTTTCCCACAGTCGTCCCACTTTCACCCTCCCTTTTGTCCTATTCTCGCATTTCCACCGAAGCTTTCGTCCCCCCCCCCACTTCCATCTTGAAAATACCTGAAGAAAGTGCGACCGTTACGACAAAAGAGTTGTGTTCTCTTCAAACGATATTTGAAGTTGTGCGGGCAATTTTACAGTTTTTTCCGTGAGCACGGTTTTCATTCTAATTATTTTAATATTAGATATATATATATATATATATATATATATATATATATATATATATATATATATTATTTTAAATAATAGAAAGGGGTTAGAAAGACAGGGCTGAGTTTGATGAGTTTAAGTTGGGGTAGGCTTATAGGTCGATCGGATGACGCTAGGTGTATTGATCTGAATGTTTTATGTATATTTTTGATGATTGAATATTTCCATAGTGCTGGGAAGTATGTGGATTAAGATAGAATTATAAATTTAGTATTTCAGAAGTTATTAGATCGTCGGAATCGGATGTACAACAGTGTAGTCATCCTAACACGCGAACCGATGTAAAATAAGGTTACATTAAGTCTCCGAATACTTCAAATAACCTATTTTTTTAGACCTCCGACGACCGTTAGAATGACATTTGATTAATCGTTGTAAGATTAAATTAGGAGCGGTTAATGGAGTCCGCAGGAGAACTGCCACATGGATAATGGGGGAACTATCTTCATTTAGTTAAACGACCGGGTCAGTGGGTCTGTTAGGAAGATGAAATATTGTTTTGACGACACGTATTTTAACTTTTAAAATTTTTTGATCATTCGCTTGAAGATAGAAAGTTTCATTTGACGCAACTTATCAATTATCGAAAGGTGGCTGTAACTAGTTTTAAGAGTTCCATTTTTCAAATTTTTTGTATTTTAGTTCGGTGGTCATTTTGTAATAACGACAAAGGTAATAGTACCCATCTGCATGGGCTATATTCGTAATATTTTTATAACTAGATTTCTTTTTTCATGCGAGCACATTCGATTTTAAACCGAAACTTGTGTGATGAAGTTGTCCTCTAATCTGAAACGGCCCTCCCTTGAGTCCTCGCACTCTAAACACGTTACCGCTACTCAGTTAACAGTTCCGCCATAAAAAGTGTATACTCAGTTCTTCCGTACGAAATAGCCGACTTGTGGTTTTGAACTACCAGAATCGATACCCAATTGCGACAATTTGACGGCTATGCGAGCTTCTAACAAAACCTGCTTAGAACCTAACTTTCAATTACATTACTTACTTAAGCATGAAATAATTACAAGTGGCGTGTTCTCTGCTGTATTATGTATTATTTGGACATCGATAAAAGGTATATAAATGAATAAGAAACACCACTGTTTCTGGTCTTTTCCACAAAAGACCACTCAAATTTGTCCATGCGATGGACTAAATGCATGGGGGACGAGTTCATGTACGCGCACAGGCCGTTTTATAATAGACCTTGACTAAGGAACGGACCGATGGGGTATATACAGAAGTTACACTAGGCCCTGGCCAGCCCCCAGTTTTCCACTAGGGTATTATGAGCCTTTTCACACAAGCATAAACCCGTAGATCGAATAACCCCTTTTTCCCCTTTTTTAAACACTCAGGCATGACCGGCCTGGGACTTAGCAGTCCATTGTAACCAGTGAGCGGTGTAACATCTTGTTCTCTGCGCGCTTCTTTTGTGTATTGACCTATTGAATAAAGTCATTTGTTTCCTTTTTTAAAAACGTTTCTTATTCGCTACGAAATACGTAAGTCATATATATAAAGTAATGATTAAGCGTTCCCACTCTGAACGCCTGGTCGTTTAATTTTATCAGAATTCTTCCCATGATCGGGTCATTTTCTCTTTTTTTATATTATTATGTATTATTATTTAATATGTATTTCGGCGCTTCCGTATCGGCGATGTTTTGGACACGCGTGCAGGAAGTCACGCCCATAGGCATCCTGCAAGGGTTTTTTTATCCCGACAAATCGGTTGGGCCCGTATAATCGTTGTTTTTGTAATTATGTCATGCAAAGAGCAAGGATTTCCTAATTCGAAGAAATAAAGACGAACTATCAAATACTCAGTTTTAAGAATAT
This sequence comes from Lethocerus indicus, assembly GCA_019843655.1. NCBI lineage: Eukaryota > Metazoa > Arthropoda > Insecta > Hemiptera > Belostomatidae > Lethocerus > Lethocerus indicus. The sequence continues at coordinate 33,527,931 of JACDQD010000001.1, forward strand.
CTGAGTACTAGACATATAGAAGACTGGCGTCGGGCGGCTTTGATTTACCACCAAAAACGAAGGGCACAGCGGAAGTGCAAGTTACTGAAGCGGTGTGAGGATACCACCACGAAACAATGGACTATGCCATTTCAGGACGGAGAAAAGGATAGACTTTCATCAGGGCCTGAACCAGGGAGGGGGGCGCCAGAGCGTAGCGCTCTCCGGCTTTCTGCTCGTGAATAATATTTTCCGTCTGTAATTCGGTAAGTCGGAAAATATCGAACCTCAACATTTTCGGTCCCGTACAGGTCCTCCACCACAGTCGGTGGTAGCGCATTAGTAGTAGTCCACAAAAGAGCATAAGTTGCCAATATATATAAGGAATGTTGAAAAAAAATGGTCCACAACCATTCATTCGTAAAATTCATTTATCAGATTTTCCGGCTAACCGCCTATTTGGTCTTATGTTTCGACTGATTGCTATTGCATCTCTACGACCCATGAATTTTCGATTACTCGTTATCTCGAACCTACATTCATTATATGTTGACATTTCGTCAGCTTCTCAAGAACGAACTTCCGAATTGAATTCTAACCTGTAGACTGGAATTAATTTTACAATCGAAGGACGATTCGCGGAATTTTTTTATTTCAGAAGTATTAAAGTATACTTAAGCATCTCCATAAGCGTATGTATGTAAGGTCGAAAAGTAAGAACTTAAGAAAGTAAGTAAGACCTTCTTCGCCTTAAACTGGGCATTTGGGTGTATATTATCATTTCTAGACCACAACTGGGCGAATCCGTGAGAACGTGCCAACTACTAATATTCTCACGTTATCGATTGTTTTCAGTGTTTCTAACCGACCTCGTTTCTTGTTTTTGTTGAGCGACTATTGTTCGCGGGTCGCTTGATCAGCAGTTTTGCGACAGTCTTAGTAGGCGGCTGACGGTTGACATCAATATGTACGCCTTATCTCTCAGAGACAATCGGGTTGGGGTACGCGAATGTATCCTGGCGTTTTCCAACGGATCCCACTGATTTCAAATTCGAGTCGGATTAACAGATCCCCGGCAGTTCAAAACGTCGGCTTAAAGGAGAAAAACGCGCATTAAAAAACTGTATTAGACATGTACAGAGAACATCCCAACTCGGAAGCGGAGTTCCCAGGTTGGATTCCCACCGCGGTACCGAATGTTTAACGCGCCTGCGCAAACGTTGAATACCCTGCGGGCGTTTTTCAAACTTGAAGGAAATTCCACAGCAGGAAAACATAGAGGAAGAATAAAGCCTCGACTTTCCCATAGCCTGACATACACAATAAACCCGAGTCCCGGAATGTTTCAGTTTATATTTCCCTCGGGTAACGAAAGTGAAAGCGCAATTAAAGAAGTAAGAGTGATGGTGCACCAATTTCCTATCTGCGTTTGCAGATAACGATTTCTCTCGTATCGAGATGAGATTTTTATTGATCAAATACGAAATAGCCAACTAAATAAGAAGCGAAAAGCAATATATTATGAATCATATTGCTGAATATGAATCATATTGAAAAGGAACACAAGCCGATGATGTCTGCTCAAAGAGCGACATGGGAAGTGGGGGAGTAAAGAGCGAGAGAGAGAGAGACAGAGAAAGAGGGGACAAAACACGAGCAGAACAGAACAACACTCGGGACACAAGGCCATCCTTTCACCGGGCCCCTCTCCAAGATGGGACCGTTATTCCACAGCCTCCGGTGATGAAAATAGAATATTTTGGAATCACCCGTCGGTGGGGGGACACGAGTAAGCAGGGCATCTAGGATACAAGGTGAAGATCGAGGGGATGGTAAATTGAACAGGGAAGTGTTGAACTTTTCATCTCCGATCCTCGATTCGGTCTCATACTAGGTATCTGCTTCTCCCCATCATTGATTAATGAGGCCTAAGTCTGTTGCCGGTTGGGCATCCCGTTTGCAATGTCGGACAGTTTGTTTATACGAACGAAATGCCGGTGAATGAAGTCACATGAATGATGATTTATGTCAAACTCCCTGTATGATCGCGTAATACTGTGGGAAAGTCCCCCAGAGACCCCCTGCTTTTGCGGGATTTTTGCCGTGTTTTTAAACCACCTGAGCGGGCTCCGTTTGAAGGGTTCATGCCCTCCCCTCTGGGGCTTCTATATAACGCAGCGCTTGTCTGCTTCCGACGTTTCGAAACTCTTACGCTTCCATTATGAGGGTCGACTGAAGATTATATCAGCCTATATATATATATATATATATATATATATATATATATATATATATATATATCGAAGTTGGGATGTCGTTAATCCAATTAGGATTTTGACTTATTTTTTCCCGTATTACCGTGTATGTTGTCCTGTATTCAGTTACCTCTTGAATAATGTATACATACGTCCACCAAAAATGTAATCTGACACCGTTTAATACACTAAAACTTCAAATTTAAGAGTATCTTCTCCACAGACGCGAATAGAAAACGATGATGAGAAAGACATATAGCGTTTGTCAGTCTTCGATTAATAGCAAAATTGAAGTTACATTTTACGGGTTTGGTAATGGAATTTCTCTTCGAGTGAGAGGAATATTTCCGAAATGTGCTCCAACCCCGTTCTAAATTACAGTAGTCTGTACAGAAGCAATTCGATAATAACCACACTTTTCTTCAATATTCGTTTCATCCCCCACGTCCATAATTCAAAGGTCTGAATGGAAAACAAGGAAAAATAAGTACTGGTAAAATACTTTATGCTATATATAATTACATATTTACCAACGCACTCTTAAAGGTTGACATACATCTTTATTCTTGCTAAGTATTCCACCATCATAAATTCATCATTAATCATATGATTAATTGAATTGAGAATTCGTCACAATTGTAAAGGTCACAGGGCCATTATCACTATGACAAGATTACTGTGGGAGGATTGTATCTCGGCTAGGGTTTCAGGGAGTGGAATATTTTGGAAGCTGTAAAATCTCTACACAATTTTCAGATTTTAATTCGACAACATAAAGGGGTTTTATTGAAATTTATTCTAATACCAGCTGAGAGATGTACGGTAAACTGTACGTATACATTTTATTATAGTAATGTACATGAAAAAATTAATATCTTTCCTGATCTGGAATCTGGATCCGTTGATTGGAATTCTAAACCGTTTAGAAAATGCATTGCATTGTTTTCAGCCAAAGGTTAAGAAATAAGATTAAACTTACTTTTAATAGGGAAAACCGTCAGATTCGCACTGCAATAAAAGAATTGGTTAAAGTGATTCATTTTTCAAAACTACATTCTGGAACCTAAATTCGCAGGAAACACCATTCTAAACACCATTGTATTCTTGCGTGTACAAGCACGTGTCCTTTCAACACATTACTTCATGAGCGTGAACAAATATTCCGCTGTGTTTCATTAGCGCATCGCGGTCCCAATTTAGAAGTTAGGTTAGAACATCTGTTGCTCCTATTGAATAACATACGGAGTCTGGTAACGCATACTGTTTTCATTCCATTAATTCTTTTTTTTTTTTAATTCGAATCTCTACATTGTAATTGTTACTGTTACTAAAAATACTGATCTAAGGTATATGAACATTAAGCATATTCGTTTTGAGTTAATTGACCAATTTAGCGCGTCAATAAATATTTTATTAGGTCATCAGAAACTCGTCTGGACGATTTCTAGTCTAATTACTAAGTTTATAAATTCCTACGTTGACTTAAACAAAACGCCTGATTTATGTGGAGTTACGCTGGTGAATTCTTGTAATCTGAAAAGTGGTTGTATCCGGCCATGATCAGAAGTGTTCGCTGTTCATTATTTCTTCTAAAAACTGTCTTACTCAGGACACCTGTCATAGACACGAAGGATTTTCGTGATTTTTGTCTTTTTTCCACACTATTATTTGGACCGGTTTAGGCTTCTCGTAGTCGATGGCGCGATTAGGTCAGTAATGTAACCAGGTACTTAAACATTTCGGCTTTCAGTGAAGCATCCTGCCAGCAATGTCAACGTTACTGGCGGTGGTAGATCAAAACTGAGGTGGTGGGGACCGACATATAAATCGTACTATTATGAAAATCGTTATTCCAGCACACCTGGAGAGTGGCAACATCCAGTGATATTTGCTTTGCTTCTACAACCAAAATTCTCGTATTAGTTCCTTTGGTCTTTTTCTAAGAGAAGCCCTTAAGTTATTTCCTGCCACTGAAAAAGCGTTAGAGTCAACAAGAAAAAAACCTGCTTTAAACTGCATATGCGGACGGAGTTACATATACGCAACATCCTGTTCGATACTCCGCCCCGCATTCCCTTTTATGAAACGGGGTTTTATAACGCGGCGAAGGTTCCATCTGGAACCAATTATGAGAAAGGTCGCCCGACGGGCGATACCGTCGCTTAAAAATAAACCTGCAAGGCGTAATTTCTGGGTTCGGACGAACCGTCTTCGGAAACGGATGAAAATCAAGTTCGAAAACCAAGCATTATCGAGCAAGAATAATGACGGATATAGCTTGGGGCTTAAAATCTTCGGGGATTCGCGATTTCCCGAACCGGTTTCTAAACCCAGCGCCGTTTACGAAACAGAGTTAATGTTCTCGTTCCAATATGGTTTCACACCCGCTCGGTTTACCCTGAAAATATTTATTACTTTTAAGGCTAAAAATGTGCGATATTTATAACACACCGAGGGGACCAAAACAATAAAGGAGCGTTAGTAATAAAAATTCTTACCTTTAAAATCATAAAATGTTAGTACAAAATATTTGATAATATTCATTAAAACAATTTAACGAGATTTATGGAAAAATCGCTTCACCTTTTACAATAACACTTTTTTGTCCACAATTTGATTAATTTAATTAATGAGGAAGTTGTCATAATCGAATCAACTATTGTTGATGAATGAAGAATTTCATGCGTTTAGTGTCAGCAGTTTCGTGCATGAAACAGATTTCTGTTGGTTTTTGGTCGGGAAGTAAATATACTAAGTGAATTCGTGCGTTCGCATTATTTGGCCGCGTCGGATAAGTTGCAATTATCACATCACGGGGCTGATTGAAGAACCAGCCTTGAAGTTTTATGGCCCATTATTTCACTTTAATGGCCGCGGCTTACGTGTTTACGACCGTTTCAACTGCAAAGGTGATAATCTTCAAATTGAATGTACCCCCTATGATGACCCGACAAATTAGCTAAGGCTTTAAATGCCCATCTATATTGGTTTTAGTGCTTTTTAAGTTATAAGCCGACATTCATTTTTTCTGCGTCCTTTTGCCTAATTGTTACCTGCAGATAAATAAGAATATTATTTGTATTCGCAGTTCCGGCCTTATTTTTATTTCGGAATACCGGTTTCGGCTGGGCATTTAGGTCTGTACTGTCACTGTATATGAACAGTTACTTTTTTTTATTGTTCGATACATTTGTAGAGACGTATCGGATATGTTATAATTTATAAATTCAATGGTTTACATATAACTGAAGAATACAAAAATAAGATCCGGTCGAGTTTTTGACGTGGACTGTACCCCGGGCCATTGACGAGTAATCTTCACGTCTACGAAATAGATTTTAAGAATAGAAGGAGCGGACGGTACAATCGGCGTTGTCATCCTCTCCCTAGGCGAATGTCGAGTTTATCCATTCGTCACCACAATTTTTTTAAAACGGCTTTGCAGCCAGCAATTGGAGCCGTGGCTGTAACGTAATCGGAGCCCACTGTAAAGCGAGCGAGAGGACGGGATAGCGTATCACTCCAAGTTTCCGCGAATCTTCTTCAACAGGAGTACAGTTAATGGGCCCAGCCATGTTCCTGAAACGTTCCTTTATTCCACGAAAATGGATTGACATTTTCTAAGGGACATATTTCTCTCCCAATTTCAGTATGACGGATGACCATAGAAAGCAGCTAAGTACACAGGCAAAATAAGATGACTATCATCGCAAATGGGTCTTTCTAGCTCCCTTTCTTTTAAATGCTTTCTTTTACATCCTTTCATATTAAATAAACAACCTGTCGATGTTTCTAGCATTTTAAGTATAAATAATGATTCGGTACAGTAAATATAAGAGTTAATTTTTATTTGGAAATGCCATGTAATCAATTAATTCAAACTCTAGCGGTGTTTGTTTGCCAGTGACGAAACGGAGTATGTTTCACCTTTCAGTAAAAGAAAGGTACACAATTCTTTACATCAACAAACCGTAAAAACGGTTATCCAAAAAGTATCCGAAAGGATATCTTGCGACCACGATGAAAAATGCAACGACCGTTCAGTTTTTTGCAATCAAATATTGAAGAGTGTGCCCGTCTGCCATGGACGTTAGTTTGCAAATTAGTTGTAAGTAGGGACTGTGATCGGAGAAATAAGCCCCATAACTGGCCATAAGCTGTCAATTGCGCTATATACGTAACATTAAAAAGTATATTAATGTGTATTATATACGTCATAATTGGAATCGACAAAGAAACGTCAATACACAGATAGAAGAAGACCAAGTACTAATCCTCCAGCCGAATAAAATGAAGCAGATGTACGAGAAATTTACGACGTTGTAGAGAAAACCATAATTCTCTTATAGGAGGGCTAACTAACTGATGCCAGGAAAAAATATCCGAACTCTCAATGAAAACCATAGAGAACCGGTCCAATAAAGTGATAAGATGAGAAACCTGGCAAGATAAAACCTGGGCAGATAAAGTCGAAAAAAATTAATTTGTAACCTTTGATACGGGAAACAAGAACGTGGATGCGCGCAGCAAAAGAGAAATGAAAATGTTTCACCGAATGAGATGCCTTAGCCCTGAAATGAGCCTAGTTCAAAATTGCTGTTATACAAAAACCATAAAAAATATTAATATCATGATTTTCTAGTTTCTTTCTGCATATTTCCAATTAGTAATCATTTTCAATGGTTGCCAATGCAGCATCCTGGTTTAGTTCATGTTGAGTTTCCACATATTCTGGTTTCCGTGGTTACTATCCTCGCTCTATGGTGCGTTATTGAAAATCCGGATGTTATAGTTGATTAGAAGCTTGTGAACTAGGAATCAATACGAGTCGAACCAAATTTATCGATAACGCCTGATATTTTGCAATGAAATCGGTAGTAGCGTATAACAAAAATAAAAGATAATAAATAATATTAACATAATGGTACTGGTATAAATTTTGTTTTTAACTACGATAATGAATTTAACTACGATAATATTTATTTTGTAAAAGCCGTGCAGTTTGTTCACCCAAAGGGCAGATCCTATTTATAAAGGGCCGTTTAGAACCTTCCCGAAACTGGCAGCCTTCGCCAGCATTAGTTTAACGCAATTTCGAAGCACTGGATGCCGTAACGCGAAGCCGCACAAATCCACAGCAACTTCTACTACTTCCGAATCGTTCCGACCTCAAGCCGGGCACAAAATAGAGGGGAATCGCGATCGATGATCCAATTTTGGCCGTTTGATCCGCACTACCTACCACGAAACACGTTAGGAATATCCATTTGTCTTTATTCACAAGATGAGGAAGAAAATCGCTATTGTACAATGGTGAGAGGTGGAGAAAAAGCGAGAGGTGGGAAGGAGTGTTTTATTATAAATTCTTAGATACATGTAGTGAAATAATGAATACAGAGCATTAACGCTGTTACTGAAAAGGGGTAATTACCGTCGGTCATTTATCGGTGAATGATTTTGGCGTAATTCCATTTCGGTAATAAGATAACTGTGCTAGAAATTTAAAAAAATGCAATCAATATGTATATACGTACTATATACAACGTACTTATTACAAACACACACCAAGAAACCCAAATTGATTCTCTCTAACGGTCTAAAAGTCCGTCAAATAAATCATCGATTCTTTTCCCCCGTCCTCTAAATGCAACAAAACAATTGATCTTCTAGTCAATAAGTGCGGATCAAATAATTATTCAATGTTGCCACATTACAGTTTCTCATTCTGGCATGCATACCAGACGGATATAGTGTTTCATTCCGAATGGGAAAAAATATTCGCGCTGAAAAGCCGAGGTCGTGTTGCACCACTCACTTCGCTCACATTCCCATAGTTATTAAGCTGTCGTTGTATAGTTGTTATTTTATGCTATCGTATTTTTTTATTTATATACAGCCAAAATGTCTACATTCACTTGTTCTAATGTCAGGGATAAAATATATAAATATTGACACAGGTATGCATTTAGTTAGAAACATGCGCCCCAAATCTACTGCCTAATCTACTGATGGAACGCTACACTAGTTGAGTAGCGGTCCACCACCGGGATTCGAACTCAGGTTGCCACGCAATTTTCCAAATTTTCCTTGCGAATCGCTGATTAAATTAGAAGAGCCCGTTAACTCCAGTATACACATAAGAATTTATGTATATATATAAATGACGCATATCGTGAAATAGTAGGAGCGCTGAGTACGGGGACACATCAAGGACCACACAGTTTACGGGAGCGCTGCTATTACTCTAACTTCGCAAAGCGTGTATCGAATTTATGCGACGGAACGCGGACGACTGAAAATTGCAGCCGTGACGTCCCTTCACTTCCGGGGGCCCCCGACAGGACGGGTTAGTGAACCGGTCTAACGGACGGGGAAGGGAAGATAGCGCCTGGCGAATTCAGGAAGATAAAAGACGGCTCAGCAGACTACTTAACAGAAGCCCCACCTTTCACGGCGGTGGTCTTCAGATACGCCGAATAAATTGCAAATTGAAATATTACAATTCCCCGAATCAAACAACGTCCCACTCATAGGTAAAACAAGACAATGCACCTCAAATCCTGAACGCGCTATGGAATTTACTTCCGTGTTGCCCTCCGATTCCACTGTATGGCCGATAGAGCGCATTCACAATCGACCGCGAGTTTCAAACAGGGCTCTAAAAATTTCTAGAGGGCTACAATTCGCTGTTCTCCGTGGTACCAGAGCTTTCCGCTCCTGCTCTCCTTAAACCGGACAATAATAACTATACGGGTACAGGATGATTCCGACAGCGATATTACATAAAATATAAATCGGAATTTCATACATAACCTCAGGTCATAAAAAGTATAATCAAATTTATCTACTCAGGGAATCCTGCGACATGATATTACGGGCGAGTAAAATACTAAATCCAAACTTACACTAGAATGTACACTTGCACAGGTACATAAATCGGAGTAGAGTTTATATCAAATTTAAGTATCATAAAACAAAGTACTAAAAAAATTGTCGACTTACCGCCATATTGGCAGACGGCTGCTCAAGACATAAACGTGAGCCGTTTATGTTTTTTGCTTCGTGGGAAGAGCGGACACCGATAATACTCGGGATTATATTTTATGGCCTTCATGCGCTTTTTAAATCTGTCCACTACTCTTCCAGTCCCTCCGATCTAAATATAATCGTATTTCGTAAATCTTTTTTTCTAAAAAAGGTGTGGGTCCGGCTGTTTTACAGGAGAGGCTTGCGAGCGGGCGCGATCCCACTACCGATCGGCCTATGGCAACTTCATTCATTGCTTAGTATGGTAGTTTTTTTGTCTTCCTCTACGCGTCTTCGCTTAGGCCGACTTAGTGGTCCTCGGGAAACTCCCGGGGTCCACTAGGTCGTAGACCAGACTAGTGCGGAGTCCGCTCTACAGAGGTCTCCCGTAAGCGGTGGCTTCCACCACAAGGCCGTCCGCCGCACCCGACCCCCAGGTAGCTGGGTTACAGGAGCCAGCCACCGCTCCCGGTCGGTCGGACAATTTCGGTTCTTCATTCTTGTAGTACACCGTTTTCGGTTTCCCCATCCGCCATGAATAATTTAGTTTATTAAGGTTAAAGAACCGCTCGCCAGGCAGTGTTGAGACGTAGCCTTTCGCAAAAAGAAACAAAAAACAGTGTTTATTATCTCGTAACCTGTTAAAGTATTTACGGGGAGAAGAGTCTAGATTTTTAAAATGTTGGCATTTGAGATACTGATAACTGAAGTAGCATGGCGGCCCAGTTTATTCTTTACTTTCCTCCCGTTTTTTTGCGGCCCTTTACTAGTGCAAGCACCCCGCAACTTCGGCTTAAAGGCCGGAAATTCTAGATCACCAGGGTTCGGAATATATCTCGACCGAATTATAATTATGACTCCATTTTCATACAATCGACTATAATAAATTATCCATTATACTACCTATACAAAACTAGATAATTATCCAAACATCGGTACAATGATCCTATTTCTTATCACGGTCAAAGCTGAATTCTGTAATTTCGTTGGTCCTCTCAGTCGTCTAGTCCTACGGTTATGGCGTCTTGCCATTATCTAAAGCAAGCAGCGCTGATAGAATAAGATCTCTATAATAATGTCACACATGTCGGCTTTTGATGAACTATTCGGATTTTTATGAACAACGGGAATTCCGTCGTAGCATTCTATATAGTAGAATAATGAATATAGTATCATTATTCTACAATATAACGTAACCAAGCGGAGGGAAACCACTCACATTTCGTATGAATGTTTCTGTGGATTTCATTTAGGCACTTACACAGTACATGAGAATAGCATTTATTTTGTTATGTATACATGTAATACAGATACATGATACGTGATATATGTTACACCAAAATAGTATTAAAAATGATTATATCGAATAACCGAAATGTAATAGATAAAAACAGGGTGAACTAATAACATTCCAGTAAAACAAAATTTCTCAGTCGACTCTTCCCAGATGTATATTACAAATTAATTGAGCGATCGACTAGTGGTTACGGGAACACGCGGTTTGTTTCCCATGTCCAAAGCCTTTAAACAGGTTCATGAATTAGGCACTGTTTCGAAAAAAATTAAGCCATTTTATATTTTTTTAAAAAAGATATTGTCTACAGTGGAGGTTTCGAAACAAAGTGGCGCTCCCATTTCCCAAGAAAATATTCCTTTATGCAATTTGATACAACACTATTCCCGTGGGGGCTCTCAGAGCGAACGGCCAGAAAAAACCGGAATAATAATCTACAAACTCAAAATAATGATATTACTACCAGGCCACGGTCAGTAAAATGGATGACCGTATATTTATTATTATAATAAAAATTATAAACTTAACCTTACTTAACCACGATAACTCGCATTAGCCTAACGTTGAACCTAACAGTGAAAACATAAGTCTGGAACAATACAGTTTCGAACTGCCATTTATGTTTTGTTATTCATTTCGGTTACATAAATTCCGAATTATTCGTATTACAAAGTGTCTACCGCAAAATGTCAAATGGCAATCGATAAAATGGAGAAATTACGGGAGAGGATTAGCACCTCGACCACGAAATAGTCTTCGAAAAGAAAATTGAAATTATCACTCGAAGTTAATAAACTGTTGTGTTGGTAAAACTCGGATATATTCGGTCAAAATATTGAACAGTCCAAGAAAATCCAGTTTGTTTTTATACCTGCTGCCAATTAAGGGCATTCGCATAGATATCGCTCTTATCACAATTTTTATATAAACATTAAAATCTGTGAATGTAGGAATCGCGACTGTGTTTGTCTCCTCACGTGTCTCCTATTTGTGGTCTTAAAACAAATTCAGGTTCTCGGCACTGATTCTGTAGTATAGCTTCCGTTAGCTATGCTGGCTACATCAGCAATTAATGTTGTTCGATGTTTTTTTGTTTATACGTGCAATAATGGAATGAATTTTCGGACCCGATTTCTGCCATTCGCGGCCTGGAATCGTAGCCGCGGTTAATGCGCGGGGGTCTACCGACGTTTTTAACGTATACAGGAATTATTTTTTTTTTGGAGACCGGAGTTTGAACCCAAAAGAGCTGAGCCAAAAACACCTCAATCGGCTGGGCCGAGTGTACCTGTTGCCGCCTTGATTAATAGCGGACTGGTTGCACAACCGCGGGCACCGCATAACGGGTTTCGGGTTCCGGAGTTTCTCGGACGTGACCTCGCCTTCCTCATTCATCGATCGTTGCACGGCCGGGCAGATTCTTGTGGGCCTTAGTGTTCATCCCAATAGCTCCATTTTACGCCCGTTTAGCTTACTGGCTATTAAAAGCTCTACAATACGTCGGTAATCACCTAAATTTTCGATCTATTACCCTATTTTTTAAATTATAATCGGACTCTTGTCCTATTAGCTTACGCGCTAATCGAGGGCTTAAACCCATAAACTCGAAACTGAGGCCTCCGTACAGGGATAGACATAGACTGGCAAACCGTCGATCGCGAGTTTGATTTTGATTTTTATGCCAGCGAAAGGCCAAGCAGATTCTTATGGGCCTCCGAGATCACCGCAATGGCTATTTTGTGTTCATGAAATTTTAATGCACTCAAATCACCGGACTATTGCGATTGTAACTCGAATTTTACTTTCTTTTGTTACACAGAGTTTGCTTGTTGAAACATATTGTTTTAAGTAGTGCCATGGCTACTTTTTACTACTTTTTCATTTACTGACAATTAAAGTTTACAATACGACGGTTATCGCTGAGTTTTTTAGTTGATGATCCCATTTTTTAAAAGTATCCATGAAATCGTAATCTGCTCAGACCACGTGAATACTGCGACGATATTCCAAATATGCACCAACACGGTCCGACTTGTAACGATTATGACTCGAATTTGTATTACATCTTATTAAATTGAGATTCCTTGTTCAAACATATTGTATTTAGTAGTTCAGTGTATTTTTTTACTCTTCTTCTTTCTTTTTACTCTTCTTTACTTCTTCAATTTATTGGCTCTTAAAAGCTACAATACGCCGGTAACCCACGGTGTAAAAATGACTAAATTTAAGAGGTTTAGACTAACTGCCTATTCCTAATAGAAAAATCTTTTATTGATGTCCATTATCGGTTTAACAAATTATTCAAAAATATATAATTTTATTATCTTTCCTTCGGTTTTCAGAGATGCTGATATTCAAAATGACATCCCCCAGAATGGATGAGCGTTATTATTAATACTTTTGCTGTCATAAATTACTACAACTAAATACTTGCATTGTTGCTAAAGCATTGTTATAAATTGAACAGGGATATTACTACCCGCGGGATTAAATAGGCCTTTATGTAATAATTTTCTATTACTGAAGCCTTACCACCATCCCCCATCCTACTTCCGCCCTAGTGACTTCTTTAGCCGCCGTAGAATCAACTTGAATAGCAATCAGTAAGTACAATAGACTGGTGAACGTCGAGAATACCTGATGAAAAGACGACGCTTGCCAGATATACGGTTTCGTATCTCCGATCTGCTATCACCCATATGATCTCTTGCAGACTGAACTTTCAGGACAATTGAATTAGGGCTTCCCCTCGTTTTTAGATCTATCTTTGTTATTCTTGATTTTTAAAATCCTGAATGCTCAATGTTCGTGCAGTGTTTGACTGATCGCATCTCGTGACACCAACAGGTATATTGTATATGCACAGAGGCAAAAAATTTCTCCAGGGGAGTAGTTAAGATAAATAAAAAAATCTTTCAATACGCGAGAAATAACAATAAATATTTCATAAAAATATTTTTGATTGGGAGGCTGCACCGTATTGAATTTTAGGTATGGGGTAGGAAAATATAACCAGGAAGACATAGAATGCTATGACGTATTTTAAGATACCTGTTAAGCTTTGCTCTCGTACTACTCGAATTAGATTTGTAGAGTCTACAAAATAAACATATATCTTAAAATAAATATAACTCTTGTAGGAAGCTACAGTTTAGTCGTTAACTAATATATGTATTGGTTTCAGCATTTCCTCACAGTCGGGAGCGCGTCATTAGCTCAGCAGATAAGATGAATACTGCCTTAGGCACGATTAACATTATAAAAATACGAATCTGGTCGCCAATTCATTCCTAGAACTGTGCTAATTGCGGACATTCCACCGCGCTGATAAAACGGTTTATAGTTCATTGAATTGATAATTCGTAATATTTTTTCTTTTTTTTTCAAAAGGGCATCCGTTGTGTTTGAGTTATCGCCGGAGTTCGATATTATCGTAGGCCGTTATTTCAGGGTCTTCTTCCGTTTTTCCCAAAGCCTCTGTTCGTTTCTCGGAATATTCCAACGTTAATGATCAGCGATGCCGTACAATCTCGAGAATAAGCACTCAAGAAGGACTTATATACAATGCTCTTAATGAACATATAATGTAAAGGACCCCTCGAATTTAAATTAGTGTTAGTGGTTATGATTATAATTAGGACAGAGTGATATTCCGTGGATATTCTACCAAAAATAACAAATTAAAACAAATATGAAATCACTAAAATCTAATGAGCTCTACTCAGTTTAATCAGCTGAGGTTTGTTATTAAGGACAAGTCGGTCCTTCTATCTGATCGAAATAGCAAGTTACGATATTAACATAAACAATCGACATAAATATCAGAAGTTACAATAATTAAATCTCTAGGAGACGGACGCACTATTTCCTGGGGCCTCTCTTACCCCTTGCCATGCGCTTCTGACCATCCATTCTAGTCCGTAAACATATTGAATAACGCGTAAACAAGGATTCGAGCGGCGGAAATTATTTTTGAATACTTGCCTCGGTTTAATTCCAGCCGAGAACGATTTGAACTACTATAGGAGATATCATCTGTGAGATATTTTGGGCTTTGCAAACGCAATGCGTTAGAGGACGCCCTTATCCATTTCGAATACCGACAGGTGATGAATTCCAATAGAAAAATAAATTTGTATCCACTGAACGAATAAAATGTATTCGCGATAAATTAATAATGAATATATTTTTTACGACTCCTGCGATTTTCGGTCTGCTAGATTGAGACAAAATAGGGGAGTGGAACGCGTTAAAAAAAATCTTGAGAAAATGATAATACAATGCCGGTTCTGTGGCATCCTGTTATGCCCCCAAACAAATAATTAATAGGTAATACTTATGAATGCTAATAAGAAATAATTATTAACTGTATGAATGCATATATAATACATATATTCGAACGAAGCCCAATTCTGTCCCACAGTATACGCTCTCTTTAGGTGCATAATTTTTTGTTCAATGCCGATTTTATGACCGTTGTCAGGCTAGATTGTCGCCCTAGTAATCGGCTGAACGTGACCGACGCTTTAGAAGACTATCGCCGACCTGCCCGAGGGGCAGGTCTCCCTTATCGACTTATTCCGGGACTCCCGGAAACCAGATAAAGTGGTCGTCCCGGGACGCGATAGCGGACGACGCCTTACGGACGGGTTCACTGAGAGTTCATTCTGGAAAAAACATTTAAAAAAATCGAACTCGACACCTGCACCTGGAAGCGTAAAGGTGGTGAGGGAGGGGGCGAAGAATGTACCTGCAAGGTAAAGATAAACGACCCTGCCCCCATATGCACTGGTGAACCTGTTCACCAGTCGTGCTAGTGGAATCTTGGAATCTACATCAGAGCATCCGTAAGTCTATTCCTTTACTGTCTTATTTTAAATATCTAAATAATGTTATTTTAAATTACGAATAATAGCAGCGCTCCACTCTCCGCGCGCCCGCCGTGGATCTAGTGTAGGCCTAAAGCCTGTCTTACTAGAACTTAAGATTTCGTGTGTTTCTGTCTGCTCTCCTTGGCTTGGTCTTTTGCTAGACCGATTTCGGCTGCTCGCCATCTTCAGTAGCCGTGTCAGTCACTTTGGTATGTTGGATGCTTGTGTGGCATCCTGTTTGCACTGTCACTTATTCCACTTGTAAACATTTCACTTGTATTTCAGTACAAATGAAATAAGTGATAAGCTGCCGAACAGCCGAAACCGGTCTAGCAAAAGACCAAAGTAGCGAGAAGAGTAAAGAAATGAAATTTATTTATTTTGTTTACTCTGCATTTATTTATCGCGATGAATATGATAGATACATAATATCTCATACTGGGGATAATAAAATCTGATATTAGGGGTAATCTCGAACCGTCATGTCCATTCATTAAAGTGTGGTGAGGGGGGCGTAAGCTCATAGAGAAGTCCATTCACGGACCCGTTTAACGAGAGATGCGCTCCGACTGGCATCTCGCAACTAATCTAAACTCATTCTGTACTGGTTTCTGACCGAGATCCCGCCGCTTATTACATACCTGGAATGTTCATTGGGCCCGTTTAACGTTTCGATGTCGCTTGATCATCGACAAAACTTCGTTATGAAAGCAAATACTTTTCGATAACGTCAGCTGAAAAAAAAAATTAAATTCCCCCAGATTTCGTCATTTAACATGTACAAGAGGTTGTCAACTTCTATTCGGGTAAATAGTGTAACGGAAGTTTATAATATCCAGCTGGATTCATGGCCAAAAAAATTAGAGAAACACTAATTTTTGCAGATTATCTAGGTAAAGAAATTCAAAACAAATTTTGTGTGTCTGTAAATATTCTAATAGAAGTTAAAGTATGTACAGAATACGTACACACTGTTTTATAAATGCTGCTTGCTTGTTGATAAACAAGTTATTCTGCATATTATACCGAAAGTACTCCTACTATTGTTCGCATATATATATATATATATATATATATATATATATATATATATATATATATATTTAATGAAGATTTTCCTTCTATTTCTTTAAACTCACTGTGGAACTGGAGTGAAAATCGCATGATTGGACACATTCAGAGCGATCGAGAACCCTCACTCTATAATGCTTATCTGCGTTTGATAGTAATCTCACGTTATTCTATATCTGTCTATCCATTACCTATACGTATAATACTATTCGACCGAACTGTGCCCGGTGCAAACCGGGTTTAACCTTTAATAATCGATCGTTCCGAACGGTATAATACGACAGGAATTTAGGACATCCAAGGAGTCCTGCCCCCCCCCCCCCGGCCACAGGGGCCATTCTAACGGAAGTTCAAATTATCCGAGCCAAGATGTACGGTCTGCGGACGGGTCCGCTCCTATGCGAGCGAACAGAAGAGAAGCCGGTACAAACCCTGGCGGTAGCCGCGGCGGTTAGGAATATTCGGGGCGCAAAAAAGTGGGGCGTACACGCGAAGTAAAGGTTAAACGCGGGGACTTTCCCCGACCCCGAGACCCTGCCAGCAGCTCCTTAACGGCCACCGTAAGTCTCTAAATTGCCTCAAAAGAGCTCTAAGAAAGCGTGAATGCTCTGAGAAATCTCTTCAATTTTGTGCAGCATAAAATCAAAAACAATCAATTCTAATCTTAGATAAATTAACCTAAAAAGGGAGGGGGACCTTCGGAAAACGAGAGTCTGGTCGAATATTTTTAATGCTGTTAATCTTCTTTATTTCCCGTTTTCCTGATATTGTTGGTTTCCTGTATTATCTAATTAATCATAGCGCACGAAGGGTGATTTTCCTACCCTCTCACGTTTTGTTTACCGGACCGGGTTCTGTATCTCGCCATTTTGGTCAGAATCATCCCGTCGTGGTTACCACTACAATCATTACACATATGGAATCAATCGAAGGGGTAACAATGTAGTCGTAGACAGGAGTTACCGTTTGATTCGTTGCTGTGACCAATTCCCTTTAATCCTCGGAAAAAATTGCCTTAATTTCTTTTTCGCCAGTCCGCGATTAGCCGATACTATGCGGAGAATGTGTTGGAGGGGCTAAATTTCATTCAGGGGATAATTTTTCTCGTAAAAACTAATGTGCAGTAAAAATGTGTTAAGAGAGGTACAAAGGAAGGAACGAATGCATATACCATCGCAATGTAAGTACCTTGAATGCTTAGCCGCGGTTATTAAATATCAGATTTACTCTTATCAGCGTAAGTAGGAATGCAGCCGCCCTGCTTACTCCACCATTCAAATCGCGCGCTTTTCGACTCACGGCTTTTGCTCTTAGTTTTAAGCACCTCAAAACCCCAAGGATTAATTATAGGATAACAAAGAACACGTTTCATTTAGAAACTACGCTAGAAATTTAATTATATACACAATTAAACGGCGTGGAGAACCGATAATTAAATTCTCGCAGCGAACCTGGAAAATCTGAGATTTAGAGACAGATTGAGCTAAGCGTTTAATGGACCCAAGATAGTAACACTCCGTATTACGCATATACTCTCTAATCAATTGGCTAAAAAACAATGTCTGAGTTTTCCCCGTCAGTAGCAGGACAAAACAAGCAGGATGAGAATATTATTCCCGGTCGTATTCCCGTATGTATTATTCGGTCGTATTCCCGAATTGATAAATGAAAATGCGACCGCTGTCGGTTGTTTACGAGGAGGTTAAACAAGGTACCAACTTCACGGTCGGAACATTAAGCGCAATTTGTAACAATCCAGTGAAGCATGCATTCCTTTGTTGCGGATCTTTCGCAACACGGTACCGCCGCAAGGTCGAAAGAAGTTCGAATAATGACGGCAACATTTTCAAGAAACCTTTGCGGACATTGCGGGCATATTTTATCTTGATTAGAATCATTGAAACATGTAATATTCAAACAGTGAGTGCATTAACCTGACTACACTTCAAGGGGGAACAATTTCACGCGGGGGATAAGGTCGATATATTAAACGCATTAATTTCTATAATAGTGTTTCCATTCTATGCATCTCAACTAGATCTGCAAAGGATCATGACGATATGGGACAAATATGCGAGTACTGTATATGTCAAGAATAATAATAGTAATCGTGCCCATATTAATAATTAACTTTATGAAATTCGTCAAGTATCCTATTAAAATAACATAATCTTTTTAAAATATAAACTTTTGGAAATTAAATTTTTTACAAGCGATATCACAGTACCTTCCCAAACTAGAGAGACCCACTCTTTTGTATTTCGCAATCGACTCAAAACCTCTTTTCGATTCCGTTTTCCTAATAGCTTATTCAAGGTACTTAATTCACACAGAAGAAGCGGATCTTCCTCCCGCTTCCCCAGGTCAAGATGGCCGTGGAAGTCCGTCCGAGGGCCAGAATATTTGGGTTTCTCTCGGTACGTCCTTGGTTGAAGCCCCCAAACGGAGGAAAGGGCCCCACAAGAAACCGGCTTCCCCGGAGAAAGCAGCCGGGAAATTTCTCGTATAGAAAGGAAGCCGAGGGATATAGGGGCAAATTGTCCATCCCCCCACCACACTCCGTCAATAGAATTAAACTAGATCTCCCCGTTCTCCTGTTCCCGATCAAATATATAAACGTTCGTATAAGTTTTAACTCGATATATTACAAGGGTGATAACCAAATATGAATATATTTGCACCGGATTAACCCACCGGGTTCGAATCCCAGCGGCCTTTCCTCAATTCCCAAATTTGAAACGATCCATTGTGGATTTCGTAAAACCCGTCTGATTGGCATACGGCACTACCGGCGCGAAGTGTCCATTCATAGTCATAACTAATGCCTAGAATATAAATTTATCGTAGCCTCCGTTATGGCCCAAGTAGACGTTGAACCTAAATCTTAGAGTACAGCATATAAACCCATAGTATCCCCACCATCTGCGCTCATGCCGGTACAGGTTTCATTGTTTGAATTCTGACTGCGTTTAGTTGAAATTCTAATGTCTTTACGTCATTTCGTCAAATATTAGTCATCATCAGTCGGAGAGGTCGGAATATTATCAGGCAAGATTATCTGTTTCTTTCTTTTGTTTGGTTTTGTAGTATTATGTGTGAATCAACAAACCAGGATTGTCTCAAACCCAACAAAAGGTACAAGCATGACTCGACAGTAACATTCGATAAGCTAATTTATTGGATTCTCTAACATCCGAAAGGATGGACTTCGGTGTAAAAAAAGTAAAGAAAATCCCCCGACTAATTTGTCTTACAAAGAAAAGGTGCGAGTATTCTCGGTGCCTTCGCGCGTAGAAATCAGACCCTGTACACGCAAATGAGCCCGACACGAAGGCATAAATACGGAAAGGATACTTTTCAACCGGCGCAAATCCGTCTGGAGAAAGCCTCTTACTTAGAGTAGCGATACATGTAAAAGATAGGGTAATTTATTTGAAGCCACGTGTGAAACTCACGGAGGCGTAGCTCGGCTCTTTAATCGTCCGTTGAGGGACGAGCATCTCTTGTCCACCTATAATCGACCCACATTATATTTCCGGCCCCTGCGTACGCATTTCTTCGGCCAAACTCAGAAATTCCTGTGAAAATAATACGAAAAACTGAGCGTGACCCAAAAATTCAGTTCATCAATTGATCCTATAACTTGTTGATGACCAGACGGCTTAACTCAGGATGATTATTTTGTTTCATAAGAAGACTCGCAGTAAGAAAGTCGCAGTAATGGCTTAGTAGAGGTCAGAAGAAATCCGAGTCACTAAGTGGGAAGCGAGCGGGTCGCGAGGGGTTGCCCTAGAAACTCGGTTCTCGATTCGATCCGTGAACGGACAGAAGCATCCGGAGTACCTTCCGTTCTCCATCGGACCCCGCTTTACCGCGAAAAATACGGATAAATTAAAACGCGACGGGAGAAAGTCCGACTAGAGTAGGAATCCGGCGGGATCTGAAAAGGGGGGAGCTGCTTTTACCACCCGGGGCTAAATTTTTAAAGAGAACTCCTCTCTTCTTCCGGCCTTCGAAATTCTTTCGGAACCCGTTCTCCCGGGCGAAAACAAACGGCCGCCCACTTTCTAAGGGATTAAAAATTTAATAGAGAAAACCTCACCCGGTACGGAAAGGAGAGTGGCCGCCCCAAGGGGGGGGGTTTACAGTTAGTCGGCCCCATAGCGGCTCTCGGGCCGGCCCCCTCCCCGAATTCGGACCTCTGTCTTCCGCGAGGAAGCTCCCCCCGACCCCGCTAGACCGGTTTAAACCCCGGCCGGCCTATGTCCCTTTACCCCCGGGGCTCGGCATGCGAACCTCCCGTAACGAGTTCGCGTTTCGGGTCCATAATCCCCACCCCGGTGGTCTTCGAGGGCTCAGTTAAATCTGCCTATACCGGATGAAATAATGGACCGGCGATTATGCTCGTCTTACATAATACAGTGCTGAGCTTAACGACTAGAGTTCGACACCGACTGGGCTCCACCGGTATCGCAGAAGTCCGATCGGATAACTCTGGGCTTCCACATTGCCGGATTAATGCTATAAACATTTTTTATCGCCTCTCAATAATTTTCCCTGTCCCGCGGTTACTGTCGCTGCAAACACAGGCAGCGACATCGGCTGACTCCAAAACACAGTAAACAGTTTCAGGTGTTATGTCGGCGGCATTGTCATTAACGGTACTTTCGGTATGCAGTAAACTCCTTTGCTCATATCGTTCGGTCTCGGGAATAATAAATGTCGGGGTGTAAAGTACCTGGCCGGGTCATCTCCCGTTACTTGGCGTATCCCCCTCGTGTCGAATAAAGCCCCTCGTGTCCGACACTCGTACATGTCTTCCGAGCGCGACAACGCGCTCCTCGAGGTACCCTATTCTCGACTTGTGTAACAAAGCCGAGGAGGTTCCTTCTGTCGGTTAACCGCATGGAGAAGATGAGCTCTTGGGTAGTCCTTTTATACACTTGCGTCGGAACGAAGTTTATCCTAATGGCGCCTCAAAATTTCTCCCCTCCGATAATCGTCGAAAAGCCGAGACCCTCAGAAATATTCGTCGAGTGGCCGGCTCTCGAGGCGAATTCTTCAGGAATCGGGGACAAAACAAACGTAATCCGCAAACGGCAACGTGACAATTTTGACACGATCTTGTAATCCTTATTAGTATTTTAGTAGCTTGGTAGCTAGTTATTAATAGCTAGTTAAAACTTCAAAATTTAAATAGGCTTATGAACTGATTCGGAAATGAAGAGGCGAGGTATCGTATGCGTGGAGTCCGATGACGCCGGCAGCTATTAAGTTACCCCTTCGTACGTAAAAGGCCCTGGACGGGTAAGGAGGGGGTGCCCCCACCGGCAAAAAAACGAATAAAACGGCCGAAAAACCGAACTCCGTCGGTGGAGCATCGGACGCTCGTTGTTATTGGAGAGAGTGTTTGACCTGGAAACCGGATGTACCGCTATCGCGGTCGCTCGGTCGGCCGGCCTCCTTCCTAGATCTGCTCGCGTTTACGCTCAGGCGGATCTTTAACTGCCAACGACCAGATCTTAAGTCCCCAGCCTCCTCCGGCCGGTGGGGCTATTTCGAAACCGAAACGCCGCGAGTAGATTACGTAAGGGGGAATTAACTGGAACGCCATGTTTGAGGCCCACTCTGAATTAACGTCGGAAGGTGGATAGGTCGCGACCTCGGTATTTAGACTGCTTTTACGACTGGTAATCCGAAAGTCGAGTATTGCTGGGAAGAGCGAATAAGCACTTTTGATGGAACGTACAGACCGGAAAGGTAACAATTCAGAGGCGGTATTTACACGGCCTATCCTTCGCTCTTCAAATTTCGGACAGTCGACGATCGGATTTTAAAAAAATGTTTAAATAAATGATTAACTTACTTGGCTGTCGAAGACCTTCCCGCGGAATCACTTCACAGTATATGGTTAACGTTCCTAGAGCCGCTGATATCTACTCGGGCGATAAGAAACCGGAAACGGGGCCACTAATGTCACATGTGGGAGAAGCGCGGGGAGGCCGGGGCGACTTTAATACCTCTCCAGCGATAGTCGTTATTAACTGTAGAGGTAATGCCGAGAGGAAAGGAAGGTAACCCGGCGATATGCGCACTCGGCTACGCGCCGACATCTACCTCCCACTCTTGCTCGCTATGCTAAGAGAGCGAGAACCGGAGGGAGAGAGAGGGAGATAAGTGGAGAAAGAGAGGGCAAGAGAAAGAGCGATTGACCGAGAGCAAACGGTTAGCGAGAGAGGGCAACGTGTAGAAACGCCGAGAGAATGAAACTCCGAAAAATTCTCTTAGACCCTCCCCCACCAACCCTCAAAACGTGGCAACCTGTGAGAATCCAGCGGTCTAAGAGGGAAAGAGAAATATGAACGTGTAAATAGATTGAGGAGAAGAGAACAGAAAATGGAGGGAGCGCGAAGGACCATGGAGTAAAAGTGGCTTCGTGAGAGAGTTCGATTGGTGAGAAAGTCGGAAACGTCCCATTTGTTTAAATATGTTTAATCGTTGGCCTGGTGTAGGAATACAAACGAATGGATAGAAAGGAAATCGACAACACATGTTTATTATTTTCATATTCCGTTATGATTTCACATATTTATCGTAGATACTGCGTGTACACTACTCACTAAAATACACAAACCACAATTAAAAGTTTGCATCGGCTAAGACGATATTTTTTGCAGATTTTGTTCCTGAGTGAGTGAGCGCGCGTGTGTGTGTCAGTAAAATCCCCAATCTTCATATGTATTTCGTCTACCTCAACATAAACAATAGTTTATGTTTCGACAACAATTAAATGGAGTTTCGAACTTTATTGTTCAGAATCCTAGCTTAGGACTTTAAGTGACCAGAGAATGGAACAGGTGTTTTAGGTTTTCGTGTTTCAGTATGACTGGCATATTTTCCCCAGACACTATCATCACACAACATTATCCGGAAATACAATAGTGTGTATTATCAAGAAAACATGTCCTACTAAAACTCAAACGACCCAACCTGTATTAAAATGTTCATTAAATCCTTAATCTTCATTAATTTCGTCCATCTTCAGATTTAGCATCTTCGTATTTATTATTTATCCCTCTCCTGAGATTTTTTCTGTTTTTAATATAGCGTCAGCTGGTTAGCCGCGAATCGTTCGATGGAATGTTACCAACAGGCACAACCGAAACAGACAGTCGGGATCCACGTAGTATTGAATTAGAATCACCGAATTTCGTCAATGAAATATCACAAAATGTTATCTCGAGTGGCACCAAATCTGAAGACTTACTGGGCCAAATGGGAACTATTGACATCATATCAAATTTCTGAAATGCTTTATTATATATCTAAAGTTGGCAAATAATGCTTTAATAAATAATTTGGACGTGATTAAACAAATTAATAGGGATGTATTTTCTAATCGTCCTCTATACAAGGAGGCATAGCCCAATGTACTAGTCTCACTCCCGCCTTATATAATATTTACATCAGTCGATACTGCTGAAGTGAATAATATTGAAATGTACCTCTTCATCGAAGACACAGTACTCCAGTATAACTACTTTAGCACCAACGCAGAACACAATATGCTAATTATTGCGTATAATAAACATTCGAAATATTATAACAAATGAAAAATAAAAATTAATCCCGGGAAATCACAGGCTGTGTCTTTTAGGAAAGCCTGGCCTGGCTCCACTTTGTGGCATTCGACAATGAACTGAAGTTCTAGTATTAAATATAATCTACGAGCATTCCGCCAGCGTCTCAAGTTTACATGTAAACAAGTCATGCGATAGGACAATCGAAACTTAATCCTTTCACCCTATTCTTAACCAAATTTTCAAATTAAATAATACAAATATTTTATATAAGCTATCCTTGCTTAAGGCTGTCCGAAATGGAGGTTGATTGCAGAATCCAATTAAATTTTATATGCTTGTATATATATATATATATATATATATATATATATATATATATATGTATATTTATGTTTATGATTCATGAATAATTATGATGTACAAAATATTAGTCGTTACAAAACGTCATGTAAATCGTGTGCGCAAAACAGGTTGTGCGTATTTTGCTATAAGAGGATAAAAAAATGATCAGTTAATCGATTTTTCTAATCTATTAATAAGTAATATTGTTATATAATATTTCTAAATAGAGCAAATAATATTATATATAATTTTTTCAAGTTTAATGTAAATAGACAGTCCATCTTGTGACTTACGGCAAGTATATTCGCAGATGTTGAGCGCAGGTATTGAGCAGTAAGATAACAGAGAAAGCAATTTTTTTCATACTTTTTAATTTAATACTCGATTTAGGACCCCTTAATACTTAATAAAACCCTTCCGAAAATTTCTTTAAACATTTACAACATTAAAAAAGATACAATCCACTGTACGTAGGACCATCTAGCGATGTGGCCACTTATGCGGCTAAACAAAAAAAAACTTATATAAAAATATATAATTATATATAATAAAAAAATAAATCGAATATTTGAAATTTATTCCTAGAGAATTCGGACTGCCTCTTGACCCACTTTTGAGACGTCACCTTCACCTTCCAGTTTACAGTCTGTGGCCTTTAATTATCCACTTAGTTTTCATTTCTTTTTTTATTATTTCTAACATACTATTCTAATTTACCATCACATTATATATCGGAGTGTGCATTTTACGTTTGAACGATTTGCAGCTCCTGGAATTGTCATAACGTCCTCATTCTTTTTCCTGTTTGGTTTTAAGCTAGACCGATTTTGTCAGTAGCATTCCCTTAGTGATATAGGGAGGTACTATCAAGTCGCTTTTTATATATTCGTTTTCGAAAGTGAGATATCCTAAAGAGTGCTATTTAAGCTCAGAATTGTTCTTTCATAAAGTCTCTAAAGCTTTATTGCAGATTTAATTTCTTTTATCGGGCAAAAAAGATAAGATTATATGATATTATAAATATAATATAAACTCATTCCGTACTGGCATTGTGAGGTACGAATTTTTATACAGGAGAATGTTTGAACGTTAATTTTTTAAAATGTATTTAAAAACTACAGTATTAAAAATAACTGTTTGTAATTTGAATGCGCCAAACCATTTAAATCGTATTGTTCTAAAACGTTCAAGCTTGTTAGGGTTAATTTCAGAATTGTCCCAAATTTTCTCCGGATTTCTCCAAGTCGGTTTTCCCACAAAGGTTTCACTGTTTTCTGGATCCTTCCAACATTTCCCATCCATCAATGTTTCAAGCTAATTGTTTCACCGTTCGGGTTTGCGTCTATCAGCGCTCTGTTATACGCCGATTACTTTAGCATTTAGGTTTGCCAGTATAATGAAAATTTGAATTCGCCGGTTCTCACAAAGGACTGTGCGTTTGGAATTTGACACTAACAGTTAATGTTCATTCTATTAGGAGGGTGATACAATCTAAACAATGCCCTAAATGCACGGGTCAACTGTTTTCGCCTTCCGGAGTTTAGTATATTAGACTAATTGAGGAATTAACATTTTTAAAAATGAATAAACCATTACGCTTATTAATAAAATCCTTTCCCCGAACTAATTCTATAAGTTATATTGTTTATCTCAATCTTTGGTTTTATATCTTCGAGAATATTTGTACATTTATCACACCAAATCTTAAACCTGCGGCGTGGAGGGGTTCGACAGGGTATTTCTTAGACACCAATTGGTACTGTGACATGCTAAACAGAATGAAATGATAAAATAAAATCCATTGGCTTATTTCTCCTAAGTTATGGCTGAGAGTAATAGTGTAGCTGCATGGCTGAAAGGATGGTTCATCGGTATTTGTAACTTCTTAACCATAGTGTTACTAACGAATGCAAATCGTTTATAGAACTTTGGATACACTCCTGAAAAAATAGGCTTTTGCTAGCGATAGCAACTGAACACGATAAGATAGCACACAATTCTTACCAATGAAGCATTGTGCACTACTTATTTTTAATTGGAAATATATTCGTTTAATGCTTAAAGAAATAAGGACTTTCGCTTGAAAAGTCAGTTACGCTATACTTGGATGACTTCCAGTGGAAAACCAATTGACAAATTTCAAAAGCGTACGCGTTTCGGAAGTCCAAAGTGCTTAATTAAATTAATTAAAAGGAAAATATTTAATGCTCCACGATCGAAAACTCCAGTCAAAAGGAAGGGCGTGACTAATGCCTGCTCGGAGAGCACGATTTTCGCACCAACTTTCTGATAAATTCAGTCGGATAATTATGAGAAAAATTCAGTTCGAAAATGAGAACTCTTTAAAATTACTGGAAATTATAAACCAGAGGGAGAGCGCATGTTTCTTCCTTCATTTTTATGTCACAACTACAATTTTTATAATTATATTTAGTGACAGAGCGATGAGATTACAATACGAGATGTGCTTTTATCGGAGGATCCACCCATAGATGGTACTGCAGCTCCAGTCCCGCTTGCTATATAGTGAGGTCCCCTTACTAAATCACATGATCAAATCCTCTTAAGGCAGCGCTCGCGATTTGCAGGAAGGTGATGCGAGGAAAAATGTTGGATCAAAGGATTGGAGTGATGGGATAGATTTGAATGGAAGGATTTATAGCGGGATGTTGCAAATTCATGAACTAAGGTTAACTATTTTACGAAGGGTAATAGATTGTGACGATTGAATTCTGTAGAAGCATGTTTCTTTACAGCTGGAATAAATTACGAATTCAATTTCGTAGTAGAAATATTTTCAGTATAAGCCACAGATACTTAGATATGTATTGATTCTTTAATAGCATGCCCATTAATATAGAGTGGGTTACGACGAAACTATACTTACAGATTGTATGTTGTCTTCAAGAGTTCCTTAATGCCCTCTTTTGATTTTGAATTTCCTTAGCTGCAGTGTGCTTTAGAAAGTTCGACGTGTTTACAGTGAATGATGTTAAGGTTCGTGGGAAACGAAGCAGACTGTGGTAGAGAAAATAATACTGGGCGATATAACTTAAAGATGGAATCTAAATTTTACTTAAAACATGGCGCCCGATAATTTTTCCTAAAGTTATTACGATAGGAGGTACGTGCACTGGTAACTTGGTACACGTATTCTCCAGTATGATCCTCTCCAGTCCGGCCTGGTTCATTCAGCATAGGACGCAATATATGTCCTAAACTTATTACTATACATACTAGATATAACTATAATTAACTAACTTAAAATAAAATTGCCTTTTCTTGGTATTCTGTCAAAATAAACTGCCGCAGAGAAGAGTAAGCAACATTCGACATAATTAATGTCGGTGGTGGTTGTCGAGATGTAGACCTATAACTATAATTAACTAACTTATAATAGAATTACTTTTATCTCGGTCTACTGTCAAGATAAACTGTCGGAGAGAAAATAAAACTGAGTGATATAAATTCACGGTGGATTCTGAATTTTACTTTAAACACTGCGCCGGATAATTTTCCTAAATTTCTTCCAATAGGAGGTACGTGTACTCGTAACTTGGTACACGTAATCTCCAGTATGATCCTCTTCCGTCTGGTATAGGCAACTTTCCATAAAGGATATGCGGTGGTGGATAATACGGATGTAGATCTATAAATATAATTAGCCAGTTTATAATAGAATTGGAAGAATAGATTTGTAGGGGTACACCTAATATAGTGATTACTGAACAACATTCGACATAATAAATCTCAATGGTGATTGTCCAGAGACATTCCTTCTCCTAGGCCTGGTTCTTTCACCATAGGACACAATATATATCCTAAACGTATTACCATATTGGGTGCGTTTTCACGTATCATCGGACATGAAATCGAGTACATCTCTAGTATAGTATATAAGATGCGTTCGACAATATTCTTGAGGTTTGTGATAAGAATTGTGGAATGTGATGGTCACGAACGATAACCCTGTCCCCCTGTCTACTGTAATGCCTTTGTGTATTTGTGTAATGCTTGGTGTAAGTGAGATATGAGTGGGTGTAGTAAAAATGAGCTAGGGCCGTGGGGGCGCTAATCCCCATACACCAGTACACCTCTGGCGCCCCTTGCGGTGTATTTAACGGGAAATTGGAACACACATTCTCGCGTCCACATGAAGATCAATTTTGTAATATTTTGCAAATCAGCAGGACCTAATCTTCCTGTAAATACAATAAATACCAATTGACTCTACTCCTAATTATGTCCATATTTTATAAATATCATTATTAAGTTTGGTATAAAAAAGGTCATAAACTATAACTATATAACTATATTGGCTGCCTATCCAGTATCATCAGAAATCAATTATCCGCAATATCTTATAAATACCACTTTTACAGTCTGTGCGATAAGCACTCACGGTGGAACCTAACATCCGTTTCACCATTGCACGCGATATTTTATCCAAACCTATTACTATATAAGTTGTGTACACTATGGAAATATAGGAATAATAAGTTTCGGGAAAAATGTGGTGTACTCGGATGAAACGATCCCACTCATCGTGTCATCCGAGTACACCACATATTACCAAGAGTTATAATCACTATATTAGGTGAGTGTACCCCTATCTTTCGACGGTAAACTCACGTTTTTTGACACCCTCGCTTCTGGTTTAAGCAAATTCCGACACAGTAAATGTCGGTGGTGGATAGCCCAAATGTAGATCTATAACTATAATTAACTTACTTATAATAGAATTTCGCGCGATAATTTACCTAAAGTTACTACTATAGTAGGTATGTGTACTCGTAACTTGGGACAGGAACACTCCAGTATTCGTGAAAACCTCGTGTCTGGCATAATAGGCAATTATTTGATTGATAGTCCACATTCAGATCTGTAACTATAATTAACAAACTTGTGTCGTTGGACCAACGCTCAACCCCCAACTTAGAGAATAATATGTCATTAGCACAACTAAACAAAATTTGTACTCATTTATTACATATACAAGTGTAGCATATGCCATATATTATGTAATCTTGGTATAAAACTCTATTTTCGCATGGTAAAAACCATGGAATTTTACATTTTATTCAATATATTATGGCCTAAGGAAAGGAGCAGCCAGTTTTAGTCCCATAGAAAATACCAAACTGAACAGTTAAATATCTTGTATTGCTCGTAATTTGGATATACCTCATCGTTAATAAGTAAACGATTAGCCTACAGAATCTCACCGTTATATGCACTGTTCCCTATTTCATGTGGGGTACTGGATAAAAAACGTCAATTGAATGGGATATAATACTCCAAATTAACATATCAATGCTAGGTATACATAGACCTTGGTTTCTAGGGAATTTTTTTTAGTTCTTGACCAACCTCATTCCTGCATAATATATCTCGCTTCTGACTTCATGCTATACGTCTGAGAACTTGGTGAGTTATAGCCAGAGCTGCATGTAAACACCTAGGAGCGCTGACCCCGACCGTCTTGCCAGGCGCTCCCATTATCTACTTCGGTTCATTTTGTAAGGGAGAAATGAATGAAATAAAGTCCCGTTTGTCCGTAACCTAGCCATACAGAAATATACCATATTCCATTCCCGAATCACCCGTCATCCTAATCCAATCGTCCAAACCCTACTACCCTCAGACATTCCAAACATAAGATAAAATAAGACAAAAATCAGAACTGTTTACAGCTTTAATGATTTAGCTGTTAATTAATTGAATGACAAACAGAAAACTACTGCAAAAAAGTTAACATTATAATAATGATATATTCTTAAATTTGAATCATTGACACTTCAATTGAAGAGTGGAATATATATTTTTTTAATGTGCACATAGTGTTATTATTAGTTATGTTAAATAGAAACAAATTATTATTATAGATGTTTTCATTTGAGAGTGAGGATTGAACCTTTTTGGAAGGTTATTCGAAGAATGACTGGTGCATGTTTGTACCTACATAATTAGATGCTTCATTGGAGCTATTTCTTACTTAAAATAATTTATGTTTATTCAAATAAATACAACAGCATTTTCTATACATGGATTTTGAAATCAGACGAAATAAAAACCATGAAAACTGTTTATAGGCTTGATAAGGTAAATACAGAAAACTATTACTAGAAATTTGATATACCTGTTTTGTGGTCTGCGAGGGGTTGGAATACTGTAGGTTCGTGATGTTTCTGTCTCCTCTCGCTGGTTAGGTCTTTTGCTAGACCGGTTTCGGCTTCTCGCCATCTTCAGTAGCGGTGTTAGTCACTGTTAGCACTTTGGATGTTTTTTGGGCATCCTCACTGCACTGTCACTTTCACATGTACTGTCAGTACATGCAGTGAGGATGCCCAAAAAACATCCAAAGTGCTAACAGTGACTAACACCGCTACTGAAGATGGCGAGAAGCCGAAACTGGTCTAGCAAAAGACCTAACCAGCGAGAGGAGACAGAAACATCACGAACCTACAGTATTACTAGAAATGTTAATATTTTACAATATTGTTTTATTATTATTAGTTAAATTATGTTTATTTGGTTAGATCTAATTCAGAACAGAGTGTAAAACATATTTCATAATGAATTAGTGACTGGCCACTGTTGGCCATCCTGGGTTAGTTTTGCGAGACCCATTTCAACCGCTTTACGTTCTGTCCAATTTTGTCTGAATTAAGTTTAGTTTATGCCATTCGCGGCTTCTTATTGTTTCGTATGTGCTTAAATGTTGTGTTTGTTTAATTATAATACAGAATTTATTGTAATAGTACTTAGTAATACGGAAAGTATAGTTTAATAGAAGTCCACAGTACCAGGTATATTTATATATATTATATATTGGGAACGGTTGCTTGGGGGGGGAATGTTTCGGTTATATTACCTTAAACGAATTAAAATTCGTAGCCGTACAACTTCTGTAGCTATCTCTGAATTAGTGCATTTATAATAACTAAATAAATCTTCTATAATGACTAAACTAAATATCTATAACGTTTTTTCTATATTCAAATATCTCTTTGGGCCGTTTGCTTGAGTCTCCTAAGATGGCGCTGGCTGCATCGTACAATTTGAAAATCGCATAATTCGTTAGAAAATGTTAATATTCTAAAGTGTAATCTGTGTTAACGTTTGTGAAAGTGAAACAACAGAGCGCTTAATCTGATGTGGAAACATTTCCGACATCTCTTCGTGTTATGCTTTAAGTTAAAAGTTAAATTTAATCTTAATATGAAAGTACCAGTTTTTTCAGTTTCCGGGATAATTACATTATGTTAATTTAATCAAGTAAAAGTCGCCTATTATTTATATAAACTATCAGCAATCTAAACATTTATGGAAATTCATAAGACTTTTACAATAAAAAATTGAAAGATGACAACAGGTTATGCATGCAAACCAGAATAATCATATTTTAATACCAAACAATATCAGCTTTCTTAGTGTCTGCAGTTAGTGACACTTTGTGACTCTACAAAGTGACATTGACCCACTATTTACTATTAAAAATAAAATTATTAGATATTTAAAAAATAAATGACATGTATTCTGTCAACTTATATACATCATTATTTATATCTTAGTTTTAAGTTTATATATATGTTAGTTGACTAATATTTTATTTTAATTTGTTTCAGGCCTAACTGCTTCACCTCTGACCAGTCGACATAGCATCTTGTAGTAACACAAGGTAAGCTAATACATTCAATACTTCACTTACATTTAATTCATTTAATATGATTTAAATTGATTTTAAATATTATTTTAATTTAAAATTATCTTCTACCAGCACTTTTGCATACACCATGATACTAACCATGGTAATTGAGTGTCCAAATACTCCTACAATTCTATATTTCAATTATTATTCAATATTAAACTAAATAGAAATAGCTTTGTCTAAATACTATTAATAATCTATTATAAAACTGTAGTGATGAAATTCAGAAAAATATGCTTCAACTAAGTATTTGAAACTAAAACACAAATCCCTTTTTCTTTTAAATAAATAATATAAAATTATATATATTATTAATATATAATTAAATTCTTTTAAATAATATAAAATCTAATGTCCTATTTTAGTAAATGCAAGGGTTATATATTACCATTATTCATTAATGCTGATAAATATTTCTTAATTCATTAATGGATAATTAGTTACTCAAATACCAACTTATATGTCATATCCTTTCAAATCAATAACATTCAGGAAAACTGTAAGTATTCCTTATCAAGTAACTGAGTTCAGCAATAAGTGCTAATATTTTTTATTTTAACTATTATTTCCATTTAAAATTTATCTTCTTCTTCATTATGAAAATATTTGCTTCATTAAAAAGAATACAAATATTGGGAGTATTTTATAATCTAAATGTTTAAAGACATGGGAATTTAAAGGAAAAGTTTAAAACTTCATAATTCTTATTTTGGAATAAATTATATACTGTATGTTCTGATGTAAGCTTTAGTTAAGCCCATTTGGATTTAGTTTTCTTTATGAAGTAAGTATGTTTAGTAATAACTGCTAATATTGTTGATTTTAACTATCCATTATTTTTATAAATGCTTAACAAAAATATCCTAGCTGATGTGATATATTTTAACAACACAGCCTACATTACTTACTAGCTATTAAACTATAGAATCCACATTACTTTCTTCATATAAGAAATACACCTCTGTTGTTATACCTTTAAAGCACTATTTATTTACATATCATATACTGCTAAGTATTGTGCACTAGTAATATGTAGTAGTTTTGTTCCAATTTTTGGTTCTGATATTTGAGTCTGATTGGATGCCCAGTATTCTTTAGGTTATTGTGGATTGTTGAATAGGTCTGTTGATGTTTAAATGGAGTGTTAAATTTCCCCTACTAGTGGGCTATCAATCTAGCATTGCATTAATTTCTTCATGCTCTACATTCTCACTGTATAGTTTGTGATTTGATTCCATTATAGTTTATAGAAATATCTAAAAAAGTGTAAGGTAGTACCTAATTCTACAAGTCATGCTGGCACACATCGTGGATAGCTTTCCTATATTTCCAAATTGTCCCACAAGAAAATTTACTTCAAGATGAGAATAAACTTTGTTCAAACGGGAATAAAATTACAATTCAAGAATTCTATTCTTTGTTGTCAAATTTACAATAAAATATTAACTTAACTAATATAAATATCAGAGTAGATTGATGGAAAAGAACTTTGAGTAATTTGGAATGGGAATAATCAGATTTTGATACTTGTACAATCTTGTTTTTTGAGGGCCTTAAACTCACAAAAACTTTTGTGTCAGACTACAGTATTTTTTATTTGTAATGCTCTACATACTTGCAGAAAAAATATTAATTTACTGGCCGAAGAAAGATATTATATTTTAAATATATAAAATAATAGAAAGATAAAATTGAATGGAAAATACTCATTTTAATAATTTTATTAATTTAATCATTATTTTTAATAATTTAATTCATTTATTATTACTACATAATTTTGTACAGGTTTCATCAATGAAAGTTACACTATTATTTTCATTCATAATTATTAACCTAAATATCCTGATTTTTATAACTACAATTATAGAATGTCAATAATTATAATTAGGATAATAAAATAATCAAAACATGGTGACAAACATTTATTTCTAGTTCATTTACATTTAAATTAACAGTTAGTTAAAATTTATTTTCTTGAAGTTAATTTCTGGTAAAACAATTTAATATTAAAACCTTGTAATTTGAGAGGCATTATTCCCATTTGCAATAACATATCATTTCTCTTTGGATTCCTTCAAAAATCTTCCCCATCATCAAATTGATGGAAAACTGATAATTGAAAAAATGTTTGAAAAGATGTGATAAATTTTGCAGTCCTCCCATGCAGTCCTGGAACTATTTTTTATTTATTTAATTAATTAATTTTATTTTCCTCTATTCATTAATTTCTTTAGACTTGTAATGGTTAATGGTTTGAGTGCGACTGGATGCTCCAGTAGTCACTAACACTAACTAAAGTAAAATTTAGATAACAACCTTAAGTTATATCCCTCAGTTTTATTTTCTGTGCGACTGTCTATTTTGACAGCGGACCGTGAAAAAGTAATTTTATTTTAAGTTAGTTAATTATAGTTATAAGTATATATATCTAGTATGTATAGTAATAAGTTTATATATCTAAGTTAAGAAATAACTGGAGAGGATCCTACTGGTAAATTTTATTTACAAGTTTAAATCCGTCTTCATACGAGAGTGAATAAGTGAAGATTGACGTCCGATGATAAGTGTACACGCTCCCAATATAGTTATAAGTTGACTTATAGCTATAACTTATGAAATTCTTAATGCGACATTGAAAAATTGAATTTTTGATGCATGGCCATAATTGGGAGTAGGATCCATTAGTGTTTATTTTTGTTTTAAGGAACTCTAGGGCGTCCTAGAATAGAGAATATTAGAAAATAGGTAAACACGTGGCCGCGAAAATCCTTGTTCCATTTTCCCGTAAAATATACCGCAAGGGACGCCA
Organism: Lethocerus indicus; assembly: GCA_019843655.1. Taxonomy (NCBI): domain Eukaryota; kingdom Metazoa; phylum Arthropoda; class Insecta; order Hemiptera; family Belostomatidae; genus Lethocerus; species Lethocerus indicus. The sequence goes on from JACDQD010000001.1 coordinate 33,562,872, forward strand.
GAGGTGTACTGGTGTATGGGGAGTTGCGCCCCCACGGCCCTAGCTCATGTATACTACACCCACACATATTTCACTTACACGAAGCATTACTCTGGACACCAAGGCATAAAAGTAGCTGGGTCAGGGTTACCGTTCCTGGCCATCACATTTCACCTTTCCTACCCTACCCCAGTCTTGAAGATATTTTCGAATACTTCAATTTATATCCTATACTAGATTTATACTAGAATAGATTTTCTTCCAATGATACGTGTACAAGCACTCATTATAATTATAAGTTCAAGTCCGTTCTCATACGAGAGTGAATACGTGGAATTTTAAAATATGGCCGAAGATCGATGTTCAAAGATACGTGTACACGCTCGTAATATAGTTATAAATTTAGTTATAGTACGAATAGTTACAATTTAGTATAGTTCAGTTAATACGAAACTGAAAAAATTGTATTTCAGATTCATGGCCATAGTCAGTTCTAGGTAACTGGTAATAACAGTTTTTATAAGGGAAGAACTAAAAATAACATTCTCATTTATAATCTAAAAATAGTATGTTTTAAATAGGAAGCCTTAAAAAGAATTTTCAAGTTTATTGAAATTTAACAATAATATGTATGCTCTGCAACTTTTGTTTGCGACAAAACAAATTTTGTCCACAAGTTACATTATAATTAATTGATTTTGATGAGAGGGATGTTGAGGGACTATCATTCTTATGACATTTTAAAAATTAAAATATACATTACACATTACATATTCAAATACAGTAATATACCCAACATTATGTTTTTATCCATACTATTTAATATTGTATTTTTATTTATTACTTTAGTAAATAAATGTTTTTAATTATGGTATTTCGTGAATTAGGACTTTACATTCATATTTTATAATTTGTTTACTATTATCTAAGTAATATAACTAATTTATTGTTATATATTAATATAAGTAAAAGTTCTAATATAAAACCAGAACATGGAAAGTGAATTGTATTTCATGTCAGTTATGAATATATGATCATATATCACAATAAGAGCCAAATATGAATAATAAAGTCATTGAATTTTTTGTTATTAGATGTATATTTTAATGATTTTAGATAAAATGAAATGCTGAAAAGTCCCTTTTACTTCTTTTACACTTTTTCTGGAAGAAATAAATGGTCAAATAGCCCTTCTGTGGGGAAGATTAATGAATGCATATAAAACTATCAAATTTTATTTTTAGGTGTTTCTACTTGATTGTTTCATATATTTAAAATTGAAATAAATAGAATTAAATATATGCAATATAAATATAAATACAATATAAATAAACAATTGCAAAGGGATATATTCCTGGATGTTTTATTCGAAAAAGAATATAAATTAATATATAAAAGCTATTTAAAAAGGAAATTTGCAATTGAAGGAATTTTTAAACTGATTAAACAAGAGTTGGCTTTTAAACTCCAGTCTATGCATTAGAAAAAGAACTTCCAGTATACTCAGTAGAAAATAACTTTTGAAATATTGTTGTTCCTATAATCTTGATTTTAATAAATAATCATGAGTGCAGGTTGTTGAATATTTTTGATATCAAGAATTTTTAATCACATTATGGCTTTACATCGTCCTGTTTACGCTGTCCACAGTCTAAAATAATGGTCATTTATTGTTGAAAATAAATAAAATTATAAGCTTTAAACATTATGGAAAAGTATGGAAATGTGAAAAAGAAATGAGACCATAATCACGATTACATTTTAAGGAATAAAAATTTGAATAGTTCGCTACGTCCTGTGGAGTGTCCAGTATAGGGGCTGGAGCCACCAACTACCATAATCGTATGCCGTAATCGTACATATACAAGCAATCGTACCAACCTGTATTACCGCCGCTGTTTAGTGCTTTTAAATACATTTTAAATTGCCCTTCATCAGGGTCCTTTGACCGGCTTTGAACAGGCCGCGGCTTAATTAATTTCATAAACGGCTCAACAGGTTGAAACAGAGGGTTGCTTACAATGTGACAACTTCTTTGATACAGGAGCGCGGTTTTATCTCCGAGTTGTTTTATCTGCTTAAGTAGTCAAATTAAGTGGGGCAGTGTGATAAAACTGTTTCAGGGTTTTCTTCCTGTTGTGGAACTGTTCCTGTTGTTTAGAAACTGCGACGGACCCAGTCCAATTCGACGCTAGAAAAGCCCAAACGTTTTTTCCATGGTACGAGATGCGAAAGCGGGTACTTGCTATGCTAATAGGGAGGCGTGGGCGCCACGGTGCAAGTCTTGTTTTACGGCCCATCAAGGACGGTTGAAACTGTTTAAAGGAGAAAATCAATATACTAGACTAGCGTGGAAAACACCATTCCATTTGATTAAGTACTTGTTGAAATTACAAAAAATGTTTCTATCGATATTACGTTTGGCAGCAAAGGCGAAAGGTAAAATTTAGAGAACACTTGGGAAAAAACAAGTTATTTCCGAATAATAAGTACTCCAAAGAATTACATGAGATTGTATAAAAATAATAATTATGAAAAACAATAATAACAAGTACTGACATGAATTCCAATGGATGTAATACGGTACACAGATTTTAAGTTTGTTCTAAATCTAATTTAGTAATAGTTAATTTTTCTGTAGTTGCGAATATCCTAAATAAATTTATCTTTATTTTCTGTATATATAATGAAAAATTTGAAAGACTAGCTTGAGAACTCTAATTTTAGCGTGCACGGAAGGTCTCAGCCTAGGTTTCCTTACTATGTGCGGAGCGGATAGCGGTCGGATCGAACAGTTTAAAAATTCAGCTTTGGTCAATGGTGGAAAGACACCCGTCAAGCATTTGACGGGAGCCTGCAGTATAAATTACTCTCCGTAATATCTGCCATTTCATTCCTTGTGGAAAGCAACAAAACGACTCCTTTCGTATCCCACAATGAGTATGCCCTTTCGCAAAACCGACGGCTCTTGTGCCAGAATTGATGAGGAAAAGGGAGCCGAGTTCGCCAAGCACCTAACCGCAACCTTCAGTCCACATCCTGATTCTGATATAGATCACACCAATTCTGTATCTGAATTTCTCCCATCACGACTCCCTCTCTACCTCCCTCCTAAGGCTATTCTACCTTCAGAAGTTGCCTACATATTCATAAACTCCCCGCACGCAAAGCCCCTGGCACCGACCTGATAACGTCCGAAGTACTGTACCACCTCCCGAGGAGAACTATTATATTTTTAACTTACCTCGACAATAGTATCCTACGTACCACTTATTTCCCAATCCTCTGAAACTCTCCCTAATAAAATTAATTCCTAAGCCATACAATTTACACCGCCGATATCCCTATACATCCTTCCATAGTTCTCGCAACGTTTGCAGACGACACGTGTATCCTTACTTCCGATCCAAATCCCACAACTGTAACAACAAATCTCCAAGAACACCTCACAAACATCCAATCCTGGGGTAGAAAATGGAGAGTGAAGGTGAATGGCGCCAAGAGCGCTCATGTCACCTTCACACAGCGTGTCGTCGACACTGTCCTAACCTATACTTTAACGACATACCTATCCTCACTTTCGAACAGGTTCAGTAGCTTGAATTTCACTTAGACAAAAGACTCACATGGAATCGCCATACCCGACTCAAAAGAACCGACTTAAACCGTAAACTAGGTCTTTTAAGACCATTACTGAAAAGGACATCACAACTGACCTAAGTCAACAAACTAACAAACTTACTAATGCCATACTAAAACCGACATGGACCTGCACAATTGAATTATGTGGCGCCACTACGAAATACAACATCGCTCGCATCCTAAGGTTCCAGTAAAAAGTCCTTCGTACCATCCTTAATGCTCCTTGATATGTCTCTAACCGAACAATCCACAATGACCTTAACATACCACCAGTCGACGAAGTCGCAAAAGCACGATTCCTCAAGTTCCATTCTCGTCTTTCTCCTCATTGTAACCCTCTAGTTCAGTCCCTTTCCTCCTTTACCCACCCATTATCCCCCTCGCGTCGGCTTAAACGCCACTGGTCGAGACTTTCTCGCGCAGCCATAAAACTGTCACCACTGGGTGACTTCTATCATCATGCCAACCATATCGACACAAATCCAACATCACTGTACACATAACTGTAATAGCAGTTGATTGTATAATAAATAAATACATAAATAAAAAATATATCATTTGGAATAAACATGAGCAGGGTAGACCTGCCCCTGGGGTCCCTTGTCAACAGTGCAAGGTATTGAGAGTTTAGTTATTCCGAAGCCATTTTTAAGTTTTGGGATGAAAGGTGGATCCCTGGTTCTGGTTATGAATAAATTTACCTTACGAAAATTTATTTTATAGTAATATCACTTATTGTAAAATTGTTGTTTTGTATTGTCCTAAACAATGTTTTTGGAAACGTAAGTAGTATTTATGGTCTGGCAATATCTATATCACCCCATTTTAGATCCCTCAGGAAACTGAAGTAGCTTTTTTTCCATCCTGGTTCAGTACAAAACTCTTCCACTGCTTGCAAATTTAAATATGAAGTAAGCGGATTATGAGTAAATCCCTAACGCTGGATATAATTCAACACTAATTAAATGACTGACTTTAGTACTCCAGAAGCTCGAGATATTATTCGATAGGTCCTTAGTCGTCTCCTCGGTGTTAATTTTATTCCAAACAGAGCTCTGGGTTCAAAAGCAGAACATTTAAACTTTCGTAAACTTCTCGAAAATTGTCGAATTTTTAGATATTAAAATTTAACGAGATTGAACAATGGTAGAATATATGGGGGAACCAGAAGGCTATTCTGGGTTAAAAAACGAAAAATTTCGATTTTGGTTAACTCATTAAATTTAGAAATTTCTAGTTGACGGTATTGTAGAATCGTAGAATATAAGGGGAAAAATAGGGAGGGTATTCCAAACCCTCGGTTACCACCAATCTTAAATTATAGTGATAGTGCTGGTAGGACACAGTACTAAAGGAAGGCTAATGATGACGCCTTAATTGCTGGTAACTTAATTGTCATATGAAGAATGTCCTACATATATGAATATATCGTTGAGGGCAATAGCAGAGGTCCCAATATTCGGCCTTCCCCCTGAGGAAGAGGGTTCGGCCGCGGGTTGGGCTCCAGGCGCGGAGCCGGGGTCACGTGACTAGTCACGTTCCGTCTCACGTGGCTCTGGAATGCCGCTCGTCCTTGTCGTTCCGTTAGGCCGTAGTGTCCCTCTGTTCGGCGTTGAAAAAAGCCCGGGTTCCAGCGTCCCTCGTGGAGCGTCCTTTCGGGAGTTTTGGGACACCCCAAAACGGGGTGTTTGGCCGGCGACCGATCTCGGGCACGCCAGCTGCTTGTTTTCTTTCTTTTATTCCTTACTTCATTTTTTGCCCCGGTCACCACTAGTAGTGACTCCTATTTCACTTCTATTACTTGTTGAGTTAGGTGTTAATTTATAGTTCGGGTCTAAATAAACTACTTGATGTATGCATAAAGTATACAATAAAATGTACAATACAATAATTACTTCTCAAGTTACAAAATATAAAATCAGGAAATACCAGATAAAAATTAATACAGAGTTCACTCGATCCAGGTCATATCCTGTCCTTCATCAGTTTCCTGAATATTTTATAATTTAATGTTTCATTATAGTGTTAAAAAAATTTTTTTTCCAAGTTTAGCTTCCGTTACATTTCCTTTTTTCATTTTTGCATATCGCTACGTATTTATACTCTCACATTATATTTAATTTCCATATTTGTATGATACAAACAGATGTATTAGTTTAAAATTCATTTCATACATTTAAAATTGTTTCACTAAATTATTCGTAAACTACTTGATGTAAGGGTCGCGCGGTATTATGAAACTGTTATTTACATTCAGCCGACAGTTTGGCTCTCGCCAAACGTGATATACGTGTTTTTCCCCAAAGGATTTTCTTCGGGGCTCTGAAAAAAGTGGAAACGGGCGGATTGTGTCACACTAGCGCACATTAATTGCGTGCACATTATACGTTCTAAATTCAATGACTTGTATTCTTTTGATCGGAAAAAAAATTTAAATGTTAATTATATACCAGTATGAAATGAATGGTCATGAATAATAGCCCACAATTAGCGCAGAAAATGCCTAATGGATATATTAACAACTATACAAAATATATTAAGGGAAATATTAATAATTAATTACTTTTTTAAATATTTATCGAAGCGCAAAGGTAATTTTGGCTGTCCGGAGAGTCCTTCGGAAACAATATTGATTATTGCAGGATTAATCAGTCCGCAGTATCAGTTGGATATCTCAACACTCTTTCTAGTTGGAAGGTTTTTTAATTGGCAAGGATTACGTCTTGTTCCTTCGAGCTCAGGATTATTCGCGGATTAACATGTGCATCCTCTTTAAATTGGCAGGGGTCAAATTATACTATTGATCGCGTTCACGGGCGTCTCGTCAAGAGTTTGGAAATCGCCAACGGTTCACCAGTGGGTGGGGAGATTGGAAAAAGATTGAAGTACAGGATGTTTCCCAACGCTCCGTTTTGCAACCGCCTTGCGTTTACGATAAATTACAAAAACGGTATTAAGTAACGACAAATATTTACTTACATAAGTACTACCATATTGGCCGTTTAAGTAGTTGAATTATGATTCTACAATTCTTGCGATCCCGCGTCTCTGCTCGCTGGTACGGTATTCGCCTAAACTGACTACTCAGTTCCTGTAATTTTACCGCGACGAGAGAGGAACACAAAACAGGGGGGAAGGGACAGACGATCACAGAGAATTGTGGTATTCCAAACGCTTGCGGACGACCAAACAGGCTAATTCAAAATTAATTGTGGTCCCAACAATCGGGATCTCATCAGGAATTTAATAAAGAGCATGTTGAGTGACTGTGAACCCCGACATTTTGAACTTCTAATAGATGAAATGATGACAGTTCGATGTAATTTTAGGGGCGTAAGGTTCTTTTCTGTGAACGATCATTATTGGAGTCAGTTTCTCAACTTACCGCTTCTTGTCCCTCAGTTTTGAAATTTTAGAAATTCTGACATCGACTATCCCGTGAGGTACACTCTTAACTCACTTCCCTAAAATTCTTTCTCTCGACTCTAGACCATTCCATGTGGAAAGCCACAAAACGGCTCCTTTCCTATCCTACATCGAGTATGCCTCTTCGCAAAAGCAATGGCTCTTGGGCCAGAACTGATGCGGAAAAGACGGCCGAGTTCGCCAAACACCTGACCACAACTTTTAGTCCACATCCTGATTAGGATGCAGAACATATCAATTCTATATCTGAATTTCTCTTATCATCCCTTCCTCTTTCTCTCTCTCTCTCTCCCTCTTAAGGCTATTCAACCTTCAGAAGTCGCCTATATAATCGGAAAACTTCCTGCGGTCAAAGCTCCTGGCACCGACTTGATAACATCTGAGGTACTGCGACACCTTCCGAGGCGAGCGGTAATACTTCTAACGTACCTCTATAACGGCATCCTACGTACCACCCATTTCCCAATCCTATGGAAATTTTCCCTGATCAAATTAATCCCCAAACCCATTAAGAGTCCATTCGAACCCTCCTCGTACAGGCCACTCAGCTTCCTACCTCTGTTCTAAAACATTTTCGAGAGAATCCTCCTAAAATGCCTCCTTCCTATCTTTAACTCCATTTAATTACTTCCTTATCATCAATTTGGATTTTAACCACAACACTCCAGCGTTCAGCAATGCTTTCGCATTGTAGATGACATTTCCTCTGCCCTTGAACTTGGACAGTACTGCGGAGGGGTCTTCCTTGATGTCGTAGAAGCGTTTGATCGAGTATGGCACCCAGGGTTAATGTTCAGCTCAAAAATATCCTTCCTAGTACATACTACCTCATCCTCAAGTTATACCTTGAGGACAGATTCTTTAGAGTCAAAGAAGGTCATTATCCGACTACTACCCAGTCGGAGCGTCTGTTTCACAAGGTAGTGTCCTAGGTCCACTTCTATATACAATTTATACCGCCGAAATCCTATACATCCTTCCAAAGTTCTCGCAACGTTGTAGACGACACGTGTATCCTTACTTCCGATCCAAATCCCACTAGCTTAAACGCTACTATATCCCCGCACATCCTTCCGCAGTGCTTGCCACGTTTGCTGACGACACATGTATCCTCACTACCGACCCAAATCATGAAATTATAACTACCAACCTCCAGGAACACCTATCCATTATCCAATCCTAGTGCAGGCGATGGAGAGTGAAGGTGAATGGCTCCAAGAGTGCCATTAACACTACGTCACCTTCACACGACGTCGTCGGCACTGTCCTAACGTCTATTTTAATGACATACCTATTCCCACTCAACAGCAGATTCGCTATCTCGGCCTCCACCGACTCAAACTGAAAATTTCGACTTCTAAGACCATTACTGAAAAGGACATCAAAATTGACCTTAAGTAACAAACTGACAATATACGAAGCGATACTAAAACCGACATGGACATACGGTATAGAACTATGGCGTTCCACCAAGACATCCAACATCGCTCGTACCCGGAGATTCCAGTCAAAAGTCCTTCTTACCATCCTTAATGCTCCCTGGTATGTTTCTAACCACACAATCCACCATGACCTCAACACACCAACCGTAGACGAAGTCACAAAATGCCTGTTCCTGAAGTTCCACTCCCGCCTTTCTCCTCATCCTAATCCACTCGTTCAGTCCCTTTCCATTCTTACCCATCCATTATCCCCTCCGCGTCGGCGTAAACGCCGCTGGCCTAAAGATCGTCTTAGCACTAAAACCATCACTGGGTGGTTTCTTTTGTCACGACATTCATGTGAAGAGATACACGCAGCATTTGTACTTTAGTTGACACCCAACATTCAGTTGATTGTACAAAAATAAAAAAGGTTAAAAAAAAGAAAATCTGAACTGTTGTATATTTTGTAAATTAAACTATGTTTAATTAATATAAAGGTTATTTCACATTGTAATTGTCGAGTTATAATAAAGTAGGAGAATCAGAGAACTAGACTTTTTTATTTCAGCCTCCATAATAGTTTCTCTTACTACAACTGTAGGAAGTTAAGAAACAGTGAAAAGGTTAGGGGGATTTCTATTTTTCAAGGGAGTTAAGTCGAAGTTTTTATTCCTTAGGACCGATAAATCGCAAATAGGGGTTTTCTTGTGAGGGGTTGGAGTCTTGGTGGAGAAGGGAGCTTTGTGTAAAGTTCCCTCTGCTCTACTGTTAAGGGGTTGGGGGAGGGGGCACGGGAATTCCGATAGTTCCCTGGAAGTGATCCGGATTAAAAGGAATTCATTTTCAAAGGAGTCGCCGTCTCCTTTTCCTTCTTCTGAACAAAAGGACGGCCCTCCCCCCACCATGGGGTCCGATTTCGCTGGCCACTTTTCTCGGACAGGATGGGTCGGAGTTATTCAATATACAATCATTACTGCTGGAGTACAAAATATAGAATAATACCACAGAAAAATTAGTATAGTATATACATTGGGGTGGCAACTAAGTCATTGCGGATTTCACCAATAGATGACATTTGAATTATTACGCACGTCTGAGTTTTTGAACTGATAAGGTGTTCCGATGTGTTATTACTTGGTACCCTATGAAAAATTCTGGTAGCAAACTTGATTGAAACATGGTAAAACAAAACATTATCGTCGCATCGAAAGTTCGCAAAATGTTGCGTGCTGTGTACGGTGATGAAACCTTAGAAGAACTAAAATATTAAAATTTCGTTCGGGTGGTTTTTCACTAAAAGCACTAAAAGTTCAATTTTGCACTAAAAGCTGATGACGACCAAATAATGTCCATAATCCATACCGTTCGCCATAGTACAACGTATCCGTACGTGCATTGAGAACCATTTGGAAAAATCCCCTCCACTTTGTTTTCAGTGTTAATTTGAAGTTCAGGTCTAAATTAAATGATTGATGAGAGGTCTCAGGCGGTATTATTTAACCGTTACTTATAATGAGCCGACTGTTTACTGCAAACGCGATAAGCGAGTTTTTCGCGTAAACGTTTTCTTCGGCGCTCAGAAAAAAAAGTGGAAATGGCCAGATTGAATCACAAGAGCACGCATTAATTGCCTGTACGACTGCACGAAGGCCGCAAGTCATAATATATGTGCCAGTACAAACATAAACTAAACTTAATTATTACTACAACAAGCAATTGTTAACATTCTTCCCTTTTTCCTCTAATTGTTTCTAAAAAGAATTTTCGGGTTTAACGTATTTAAACAGGAAGGCGGCATTTTAATTGCCCGAATAAATAAAATTGAATAAAACAAAATCCCAATGAAACTTCAAATATTATTTTTCCAATTATAAGGTCTTCCGGGATTTTAGTGATTAGCAGATTTGTTTTTCAGTTAATAGTTCCAACTTCCGGTTTAACAATTCAAGTCGTTTCCCCCCACCCTTCCCTGATTTTACGGTACTTGCCAGTTAATGAGGGCCAGCAGCAGAGTGGCCCTCTAAAGGTCAATCCTTATTTACTCGAACTTTTAGCGTCGATAATTTAAAAAAATATGCTAGTTTCCAAGGCCGATATTGATGTCCGCCCCAAGTTGAGTTCGTTTGGGGCATCGTCATAACTTTTATTTAAATATTTAGCGTTGTAATTAATTAGTTTTGGTACAGTAAAAATTTTGCTTAAGCAGAAATTTTTGTACCCTTATTTATACAGCAGAATTGTAACAAAAATTTATAACTAATACATCGTAAACGTTACAGGCGGGTTTCAGTTGTGCACACAAATTAATTACTATAAAATACAGATATTGTTCCAGGTGCATTTTGGGCTGACACGAGGACAAAAATAATATCTTAAATCTTTAAATATTAACCAAGTTTGACATTGATAAACCTAAAAACACTTTTATTTATGACGGCAATTTAGAACGATATTTCCCTTCGAAAGTTTGAAAGGTTCGGCCAAAGAGCTACTCTCTGTTCACACCTGGTGGCCTGATACGAGATTGTGATTTTGTTTGAGATCGTTTGGTGATATTCTTCTTTGTACGGTCGTGATTAAATAGGGGGGCTAGTTTGAAAAAATATATATACATTTTTGTATTCACGCGTCAGTTATTCGCAGCATGTTTCAGCAATAAGTACATCCAAACTATCCTTCTGTGGATTAAGTTAGTTATTCCGAACCTCTTCAGGACTCGAAACTGGTAGTATCATCAACCAAACATTGGTAAATAAACCGCAATATATGTGTACGATTCGTTCTCAATACCGATCGAAGACGAAAAACTGGCATCCGACCGTTCCACACCAAAGGGCAAAGGGCTTCCCGAAGCACGCCAATTATAAGGTTTTCTTTAAATCACTTACAGGGAATTTAACACCATGGTATCGCTAAGCATAATCGCTTCCGCGACTTAGATAATGGCCGAAAAGATTGGGCTCTTATAGTGATATCGGACGCTTCAATTTTTGTCGTCTCCAATCTAGTTTACCCCGCGGTGAAAAACAAAATGCTCTCCAATTTTTGGTCTAGTCAGTAATTTCATTTCCAATGAACCAGAGAATGGTTTGAAAAGCGCGTGGACTTAATATCCCTGCTAAAATTTCCTCTATGAAACTCAAGCTAGAATTATTTATGCTTCCTAACTTAAAGCCAACCAATTATTTCTTTAATGAGAGAAACGCGTATTTTACATTTAAGTGGGGCTATATTTCTAATGGGTATAAATTTAATGGGCGGATTTCAGTTCGGTAGTTCCTGCTTCCCATCTGAAGTACAGTTATAATAAGGGCGTTCTCATTACTAGGTGCTCATGTAGAGTAAATTAGGGGTAAGAAATAATTGAAGGAAAATTCCTAAGGTCGATTGTACAGAATACACCTCCAGGCTCTATTAGATACAGAGTTACCGGGGGGACTCAGTTCATAATTAATGCAGAACGTTAAAACATTAAGATCATAATAACCCCATGTTTAAATTCAATTAGAACATCTGAAAATCGAGGTATTGTATTTGCAAAACATTTATCCAGATATTTTTGACCACATGTCAAATATTTTATGCAATTTAGAGTTATTTTGAGCGCGTTATTGAGAACTGATGCAATCAATTTTTTTTTTACATTGAATGGCGTTATATATTTTCCTCTCAATTATATCAACGTCCGTGGTATCAGACGATTGTCATAATATTGTAGTTGCAGAGATTAAATTAACAGAGATGATATAACTTTTTTAAATTTTTTTAGAGGCCATCCGGGAGTGTCTGACATAATATCATCGTTCGTGTGAATTTGTCTCTACCTATTTCAGTTTCTTCAGTTTCGATATAATGCTTTATGCATTCTAAAATTCTATCATTTTAATTATTAATGAATTGATTATTGAGCGAAACGCACATTCGAAAGCCCATGGCACCGGTGAAAAGAATGGAATGAATCGGCGGCAAAAAATCTGCTACCGAACGTGGCAAAAACTGTAAGCGGCTCTGGTCTGAAACCGAAAATTAGAGTTGGGCCTGTGAAGGAGGACATTCTGAACTGTCAGTATCAAGTACGACATTCACAGCTTTCATTTAGTCGGTAACATAGTACGGTGCCGGCTGCAGATGAAGCATCTTGTCAGCATTGTCATTGCACTGTTGCTGGACTTGATCTGATGTCTCTGTATATTATTGGCGGTGAGAAATGAAGACGGTTATAACTTAAATAAATTTGGCCAATGTAATATTAACTGTGTAGCATCAGCTTGATTTCATCACTCTATCAAACACCGTAATATTTCTTGATTCCAATGTATTATATAATGTGTAACTAAATGTATTTAGTCTAGCGAATTTAACAGAAAACAAGAGAAAAACTTTAATTTCAAGTACGTTGAAAACCTTGTTTATAATTTTAGCCGTATAAACTTAACGCTGTTTTTGTATAGGAGGCAAAATTGTTAGAAGTTTTCCGCTCAATAAGGCAGTTGGTGCCCTTCCTCCCACGTAGCGTCACCGACAGATTGTGTCGGAGCAGTTTATTATGCTGTTCCCCGATATCTTAGGGAAAACTCAACCTAGATTTTATATAAAGTTTTCCCTCTTCTGACGCTCCTTTGCAAGCACAACGACAGAACTGATAATGTTGTATTAATGCATAAATTTTATGTGCCACGAACGTCTGTTTCTTGATACGTACAGAAAGCATATTTGTCTCTGACAACGGAGAAAATAACAATGAAACGAAAGCGGTAAATTGATAAAATACGTATCTCGGGAGAGAGGTGAGTGGAAGGGAAATTACGCTAGACGGAGATACCACTACTAATCTGTCGTAACATCAGTTCCGCCTTATGACCCGAGATCGTAATTTAATATAACTTCATATAAACCAACGTTCATAAAAACGCACTTCACACCGGAGTTTACGGCACTTCTTGTAACTTTTAAAAATAAAATCTAGAATGCCGACAGATGTGTGTATATATATATATATATATATATATATATATATATATATATATATATATATATATATATATATATATATATACAAAACTTGCAAGTTAGTTGAACTGAGCCCACACCGGTTTTTCCCCAACCTTCGTAACAGTGATTCCTACAAGAAAGCTGTAATACACTTCCCTTTTGAATTACATAAATTAGGTTTTATAAATAAATATTACGTCCCAGAATGGATTGCGTAATAAAGAAAAGGAAATCCACTATTTTTTATATTATACTGCTATTATGCAAGTAAGAAGCAGTTATACAATATTATATATATATATATATATATATATATATATATATATATATGTTTATTATTTATTTTTTTATTGCCTTGTTCCAATTTCAGCAGTATAACACATTGCTTGTCGACCAAGCGTACCCAGTTCTCAAGATCAGTTATTCACTCTATTGCAATGTCGGCTGTAATTTATTCTGGAACAGTGCACAAAATGAAATGCAGGTGTAAAATAAAATTTTGCGCTGTCTCCACTCCCTTATTTGGGCCTAACCTACATCCGGCGTTTTGGTCGCATGCCCTCGACAGTAGCGCTGCTTTAATCACTTACCGAAGTACTTCTTAATTATCAGGTAACGTACCTTATACGGCTATGTATTACATTGCTTTCCTGGCAAAGTACTACTGGCAATGACTAGAAGTCAGTACCGGGTAATACTGTATGATATGTGTATTTTTTCGCATGCAGGGAGGCGGCATTTATCCAAAGGAAGGGGACTAAAGGTTTCAGGAACAAAATATTAATACACCAACAAAAAAATATCTGAAAACGTAACGGGTGACGTCGAAAGGTTAATTCATCGGCTCAATTGCACAACGGACGGGCGGTGACGAAACGAAACAACAATGCGGTTAGAGTATAGGGAACACGCGCCCACGTCGTTCAATCATATCTTTGTCCGTTTAATTATCGTTATTTACTCAGTGATATCATCCAAATTCAGAGGTGCCCTCGTGTACGGGTCTATCGAACCCAAAAGCATACATCGAGACGAACTACATACTTCACAATTACACAACTTGTAAAACATGTAAATATTCGTGTTGTAAAAATATGTAATTAAAACATGGTTCCTCAAGAGTAAAATTTAAGATGATCACTTTTAACCAGAACTTCCATGTTTTTGTGTTCATTTAAAAAAAAAATTGTGACTGCGGACACGAGATCCGTTTTATTTCTTATTATTTTTCTCAAGCTATTTTTTTCCAACCAGTTGATTCTATTAATTATAAATTTGAATTTATTGTGGTATTTGAATTTATTGACCAGGGTGGGGGGGGGATACTAATGAACGATTTCTCGATAAATTGGTTATGGGGCTCTTTTCACAAAAAAACCCGCCGAGTTGCCCGGTTGATTCGTTTAATTACATATTTTGAAAATAAATAATAATTCAATGAAATCAAAATTCGTGTAATATTATGTTTTTTTAGCATAAGAATGGCTTCCCGATAAAGTGCACTTATAAGACCGTTTTTCACAATAAAAGTGGCGAGGTACGGCTTTTAATTATAAGTCCAGGATTGGGAAGGAATGACTTTTAGTACATACCGGGATGACTATTACGATTAACCATTGTGTCGCGGTATTATGTCCAAATAATTAGATGATAATTGTGCCCGGTCGCTAAGCATACTTGAGCTGATAATAGTGACCTAAATTTCGTTGTTTACCAGTTCTCTTGTCTCCTCTCGCCTGTTCCTTCTGTTTCGGCAGTAGGGTGGTTACTGTGGCACATTGGATGCTTGTGGGGTATCCCGTCTGCATGGTCGCTTCACTTTTACTGTGGAGGTTTGTCCTGGATACATACGGGTTCTGTCCTTGTTTCGGTGTTTGGTAATGTCATTATTCTTTTCAGATTACCAGGGATTTGGTTAAGGGGTTTATGTATTTTTTTGGATTAACGGGTGTTTGCAGTTACCAAGTTTCTTTTGTCGAGCCGTATAGGCACGAATACGGCGTCACTTTGCGTGTTTATTTCCTCATTGTTCTACTCATTTAAAACTCACAAGTGTCTTTTAATCAGCGAGTCCCCTCGCAGACGGCATAACAGGTATTCAACAACGATTTATAAAACTTTCTATTTCGAGAGATGAAGTCATATATGCTCGGATGGTCGCGGGTACCAAGTTTCACGGAGTCGCTTCGCGAGATTATTTTCTCAATTTTTTGACTCGTTCAAAATTTACAAAGTGACTTGTAAGCGGCGTGAGCAGACAGATCGAGAGAAATACGGTATTACAAAACCCCGCAGACCGCATAACAGGTATTCCAAACGATTTATGATACTTTCTATTTCGAGAGACATAGTCACCAAGATTCTTTTGTTGAGTTGTATTGACGGGGCGAATATAGGAGTTTATTTTCTCATTTATTATGCGGCCTAAATGTAATGTTAATTCAGTCTCGAAATATGAATCTTCACGGCGAATAATCGTACAGGAAGTTGACTCCCGACGTGACTCCCATTTGAATCGTATCAACGGTGAATCGGGTGTATAGGGTTTATCCCGAGCAAACAGACGGCCGCGGTCGCTACAGAGGGCCCCAGTGCTAACACGCTGCTCGTCTTTTGATCCCGTCTAAGTCAAATCCCCCTTGAAGGAAATGCGAATATTGGCACTATTTAATGGGGGCGGCAACGGGGATATAGATTGAGTAGGCCCCCCTCCCTCCGTGACCCAGGCTTGTCTGATATTCTTTAGACAACGCTTAAGGGCGTTACTCCTCGCATTAATCCCGCGACAGGCATGTCAAACTCATTTTGGCTCGCGGGGGCCCCGCCGAGAATCCGAAGATTGTCGCGAGCCCCGCCCGGTATTTCCTTCCTAGTCAGACGCATATTTTCTATATTAGATCCAATATCATCAGACTCCCACTTTTAAACGGTATTTTTAAGCTCAGTAATAACATAAAAATAATAATAACCTTGTATGTTGTCACCAAGAGTTTGGGAATACCGTACGTTTTCCAATCTTCTGTCTTCTCTCGCTGGTTTGGATTTTTGTCAGACCGGCACAGGAGACAAAAGATCGATAAAACACGGTATAAAAAAATGTTGATATCGCGAGTTAGGCCTCATCGTATTTAATTGATATACGAGACCGCAGTATATTTACTTTCGTACAATTTCTGCTAGATACAAGAATTAATAAAAAGCGTAGAACTCAATAAAACTCGTGTGTCGCAAATCAGGAGAGAAATTATAGGACGCGAACTCAAAGCTAAATAATAATGAAAAAATTATAACCAAATTCCTAAAATTCGTACAATCTATACACAAAACATATGAAAACAAGGTTAAAGCATAATAAATGCGTAGCTAGATAATACAATGGAAAACAAAAATTATTATTGATACAAATGCCTCATTCCGTTCAGTGTGTTCATAGACAAAACGATAAATAATACATCTACTTAATATTAAACTTTCATAAAAAGCATAAGTATAAATTTAAGAAAGGTTCGTTGAAAAAAGGTTAATTTGTACAATGTATGAAATAAAAATGAAAGTAATAAATTTTGTGCAGTTACAATTTCTCTTCCTGGGCCTTATGTTTTTCCCTGTACTGGCTAATAGTATATATTAAAAAAAGGAGAAATCGCGTTCCCCCGCACACCTTTTTCCTATAACATGGCTATTCACTGGAAGCAAGATATCTGGGGGGGGGGGGAGTTAAGTCCCCAGGTAAAGTCGAATTAAACTCAGAAGGCTAACAGAGGTTGTGTCGGCCGAGTCGAGCGCCGTTGCCCAACCTGGCCATATTCTCGCATGTCGCAACTTGCAATTCTAAGTTGGGAAAGGGGCGGGGGAGGGGGGGATTTCTCATTATTGCCAGCCATTCGCCTTGTGTTTGACCACGTTCATGCTCTACTAACCCCTTGGGGGCCTGAAACATTCCACCGGGCCGGTTTCGCCTTTTAATTCGTAATATTTTCGCAAGCCGACGCCGATCGGAATTACGCTCGGGGGGAGATAAAACAATCGGCCAATGATTCCTCGCTTTTTTTTCTGTGCGTTTACGCATACACGCGTGTTCAGCGGGTGAAGTGACAAAGGATTGTCGTCTTATTCTGTGGACCGAACAAAATACAAGTTAAGTAATGTCTCGATAATAACACATAAATATTGACATTCTTAATGCCAATGTAATTACTCCGCACGCATATTAAATCAACTGACAATACTGTCTGAAATATTTGAAACATAAAGACACGGCTCCTAGATAGGGAACATTTTATATTATAGGGGCATATTTGTTTCCTTCTTTATATCTTCAATAGTTTTCATATTTTTATGACAATATGTTATAAGGACAATAATCTCTTTATAAGGAATATTCCGCAATAACCCACAGCGAATATTCTATAATACTATTAAATTGCGTTTCCGGAGCATATACCTAGCATTACCTGCAATAAATATTTGAAAATATATCTAAAATACACGCATGGAATAAAGGAAGCAACGGAGCAAACAAAATAGGAACGGAGTTTCAAAGGATTTAGTTGGAATGTAATCACCTGTATGATACACCGTCTCCATTCGCTTATTTGATCCGCGTTACTTCTACTAAGGCAAAGTCTAAGCAATATTTTGAACAAGCTTTTGGTTAGGCTAAACTATGGCGTGAAACAAAGCGGGGTGAAAAAGAAATGAAACCAAAGCCGGATGTCCGAAATAATAGTTAGTTAATCGTACATTGGGGGGAGCGATTGTACTTTGAATTTTAAACGGTTTTCTGGCTCGGAACAAACGGTGAGAAAAAAAGGAAAGTAAGTCTTGCCAATTGTTATGTAAAGGGGGCAGTGAAGGTTTTCGTCCCGTGAACGCTCTTCAGGCATCCTGCGCTGCCGCTATTATTTCTCACTCCGCCGCAACCGTGCATTCGGAGAAACGGCGTAAGTTATAGTTGTCAAAATTATCCTTTAGAAATTGTATCGCCAAACTAATTTTCAGCCCTGTATCTGCGGTGGGAATTTTTACAAAACTGAACTACGCTTGTTAGCCGGCCGCCGCGGACTTTCACAACAAGCGTTTTGAAATCCGCCACACTGTTTTCTGCTTTTACATTTCCACCTTTTATTGAGCGATGCATGTGAAGAGGCAATTTTTAATAGTGTAGGAACGCTCCAAATTACAATATATTATTTATCACATTTAAAGCGTAATATCCGCGCAGTGTATTTCAATTTAAATGTGTGACTGTGTTTTCGCTGTTGTTCGATACAGTGACGATGGGCGTTATAATGAAACTGCTTATACTACATAAAGCATATATGTATGAGAGATTATATGAAATGATTTGTCGGAATAATTAATCTAAAACCTATGTAAATTGAAAACTACCCCCTCTATTGCATATTCGATTGCTAAACCTCCCTCTCACGAATCGCATTGTTCCTATCATCCTATTGTGCAGTTAATTAATATCGCAATACTGCCTGTTTAATAAACCTACAACCAAATTACTGGTATTTATCAGCTTTAGTTCGAAGATAATTATATATGTATATAATTATATTATACTATAAATAACTAATCTATATATATATATATATATATATATATATATATATATATACATATATACTATTATTATTACTATTAACACTATTAGTATATTTTAATTTTTAGTACCTCTTTCGCGAGTCTTTCCAATGCCAAATCATTTTTTCATA
Source organism: Lethocerus indicus (assembly GCA_019843655.1). Classification (NCBI taxonomy): domain Eukaryota; kingdom Metazoa; phylum Arthropoda; class Insecta; order Hemiptera; family Belostomatidae; genus Lethocerus; species Lethocerus indicus. Next base: position 33,582,058 of record JACDQD010000001.1, read on the forward strand.
GGTGAGGTTAACGATTCTCGGTTGGAAGATTGTCGAAGTGCCATCATTTTTCATTTAATTTTGAGAATTACCCAAAAAACTTCCAAATCTACGAGTGGAGGAAATATCAATAAGATGAAATTACGTATTATAAAATTATAGAATATAAGCATTCATGCTTCAATCGGCTCGACCGACTTCTTAAATAAAACAAACCGGCGGAGCTTGAATAAGAACATGTCTTTGGCCGAAACAGAATTTTTAATAGTCTGCGGTTGGAAAATATGTAAATATATCAGAGCACCGACCTACAAGAATATTTTACTGCAAAACCACCGGGACATCGCTGCAGTCTCTTTTAGATTGGTTTAATTTAAGGTTAAATATTCTCCTCGGGCGACCGGTGGAAGTGCATCGGAAATTGAAAACTATCCCCTCCGTTGCATATTCGATTACTTAACCCCCACCCTCCGCAACCACCCGTTAACCAAGATACGCATTGTTCCCATCATTGTACAGCGCGATGGTAGAAGCTTCGGAAAATGAAGAGAGGAGGTAGGCCCGGATTAAACAAGAAAAAACCGAACGAGGGGGCCGGCCGATAACGATTGGGAAGTGAGGCCTTGTTAATGGGCCGGAGGGGGAGGGCTTTAATATTCAGCGCTAATCACTCCTTACTACGCAGATTTTGAGATCCCCCACCGCACAACGGTATCACCGAGGGATAATAATGGCGATGCCGCCTGGGGGAAATGTAGACTTTCATTAACCTGATTGCAATTAAGTGCGTCAGGCTACTGTCGTGCCAGAGTATCAAGTTCGCATATTAAAATATTGACAACGAAGAGTTGTATGATGTAACGGGAAAATGTGACTGATGGCCAAACTTATTATTTCTTCTGTTCCTTATGTATCTTTCATTAGCAGGTTGTCATACTCGGAGGTAATAGTGCATATTTGATGGAATGACAGGAACACGAATCTAATTACAGAGCTTGAACAAACTTAAATAAACTGATGGTCCTAATTTTTACGAAAAATCTACGATTTTGGCTTCTTAGTAGCATAAAAAAAAGTTTATGTTAGTTTATGGGAATAGTTATGGATATGTAATATATTTAAAACTGCGGCGTTTTTACATATTTCACTAGAAGTATATTGTATACCTGAGTTATTGGAGTAATAATAATGATTTCTAAGCTGCTTGGGACTATAAATTTATAAAATTGGAGATTATAAATTCATATTTTCCAGATATCGACGAGGCTTCCTCCTGCAAGTAACTTAGTGTATGTACTAATTCAACTTAATATCCCGACTTCAGGATTCGACGGATTCCTGCCTGATATCAATTAAAAAGAATAGAGATAATTTAACAGTATACACAGTATATATTTGTACAGTATAACCTGTGTCAGTAATAACCCAATTGGTTTTTAGAAGTCTGGGGTCTTTGCCCTTCCCGTCTGGTAGCTTCTTGAGTGTTGTTTGCTTGCGACGTTTCGGAACTCTTCCTGGTTCCATCATCAGGAACCGATGGTGGCACAAGTCTTTGGATTCATTATGTGGATTTATTATATCAATAATCGTAATTAATTGAGTCGGACTCAGGTGGTTTCTGGAAAAGTCCTGGAATAGCATGGGGTCAATGCCTGCTAACCTAAGTTCTTCCCATAGTATTATGCGATACTACCGGAAGTTGGTGTTTGATAATTGACGTCCAATATTAGGTATTTCGACGTAATCACAGGGTTACGGCCGTAGCAAAATACATTTTAAATTCCTTCGGTCGTCCATTTGATAGAATCACCAGGCAGTATGAGGCCAAAGCTTTCACCCAGACAAATAAAGTAAAATAAAAGAAACTGGTAGAAAATTAAATTGTACTACCATAGATTAGTATCGCCGTCTGAAGGCACGAAAATGATTACCGCGATGGTATGAGAATTTATTGTCCTAACTTTATTTCCAGCATTTAATACTGATTTAATACAGAATTCATATTATTGTGTTCATTTAAGAGGGTTCCGACTACGTCTAATACGATGCAATAATCAAGGCCTTGCGTCTGTGAACTGAAAATGTTTTAAACTGGTTTGGTATTTCAGGCTTCTTGAGACAAACATGGTCGTACCATTTGGTTATTCCTAATATTAGCTGAATTATTTATCTGTGCACCAGGAATTAGCTTTTTTGTTATTATTCAGCTATTTATTTATTATTTTATTAGTAAGAGAAGCTTTAGGTCTCTAAAAGACGGTTGTTGAGCGCTTTAATCGTCGCCCCATGGCTTCCTCCCCGGGGTTTTTATAGTGTATAACTTTTTTCGCCCTTTTATGCAGTCCTTAATTTGTTCCGGCTTATTTTCCACGCAATTAATTAACTTTCCAAATGGAAATTGAATATCGTCGAGTGCCACTTCGCGCTACTTCCGACAGAAACAAAAAGTTTCGACAGAGAAAATGGCCGATAATTAACTCAGGTTGAAGAGTTGGTACAATTGAATCTATTACCCAACATCCACTGTCAATAGTGGAAGAAGATTAAAATAAAAATGGAATTTTTTTCATTATTGCGGTAAAAATCCCAAAGCCTGGGTGGGACAATTGAAAAAACAAACGCCCACCGTGTATACATTGATGAAATCGTAAAAATTTCCTTCGCCTTAATCGAGTGAAATCTTGATCTTGGGTAATACCGTTGTCCTTAAATTATAAAAATATTTTATAATTTATAGTCATAAACTACAAGATAATTTTTCAAAGTAAAGCGATATAATTGCCTCAACTCAAAATATTCTAAATGATTGGAACATTCAATCAGTGATGGCTCATTATAACACTAAATCATTTTTACCTTCTTACCCTAACAAAGGTAAATTACCCTAACAATAAGGAAAATCCGTCACGCCTTTTATACGAAGGCAGATAATCAGCTTATTTGATTGGTCTGGTTGAAAAGTATCCCATTATTGGCTCCCGATAATTGGAGTTTTGCAGTTTTTTCTTATGAAAGTTACTCTTTCATCTGTATAATTGAGAGTATTACGAAATTCACAACTTTGTCTATTCTAATTTAAAACGCCCTCAACGAATAATTGCAGTGCCCTTTAATATTTTATTCATATGTTATAAGCTTATTAAAACAGTCTGAGTGTTGCTTTTATCCTGATCTAAACTTTTAACCCAACATGGATTATTCGTAACTGAAATTTCACTGCGAGCGAATCGTTGTATTGTTATATAAGTTAATCATTTTAATTTTATTTTCATCTAACTGAGAATCCGAACCGTTAGATAATGTTGTGCCTATGTATTTTTGATACATGAGTTGAAAATCAGTTAGATTTCTCATTTTCGAAATTCATACATGCGAGGTTTAAACGTTTTGGCTCGAGGGATATAATCTTTCCCATCCAAGCTAGAAATTGCAGTCTTGTCCTTTGTCCTTTATTCAGTAGAGTTCGGTTAATAAAACATTGGTGTACAGCATAACCTGGACTAATGTATCAATTGACGATATCTCTGAATCACGTAGAAGGGAGCAATTTGCAGATTTTACGAATGTACGTTTGAAAATTAATTTAGTTGGGAGAAATATATGTTTAATTTCCCGTTAATCATGAAAACGATCTTTGTCCGTTCCTGGTACAAATTGGTTTTGACGTCCGCTATTTTAATGTCGGTTTCTGTATTCTTGTTAGGAGGGAAGAATGACATATCGTGGGACGTCAATAAGCCATTACGTTTGTCAATTCGGTACCCCCAATTACAATATCATGATCTGTCGACTCACTTGGCTATTCGTAGAATTTTTATGGCGTTTATATGTTTAATATGAAATGTGAAAGACATTGCTAATATTAACTTCATTTGTAACAAAGTAAGATACATTCATAACCACCCTATTACCGCAATAGAAAAATTTATAACAATGTCAATATTAATTTTTAATAATGAATATGTTATCAATAGCTCCATATTTCAAACTCGCCTGTTGCACATGGACGTTCATAATTCGCGTCCTGACATTGATTCTGTTTTACTTGATAAACATTATTAATTTATAATTTTAGTCGCAATTTTTAACCTTACACCCAATAATAATTTAAAGTGTTTTTCCTTTATAAAAATAAGTAATGATCATCTTTTCATTATTTAGAGGTCCTATTGTCCCCAAAGATACGGGGCAGAATGACCATCCGATATTTTCCAGATAATATTTAAATCTAGATGTGGACTTGCAATTAGGTACAGATTAAAAATAAATTATTACATCGTTATTTCAAACACATGGTTGATCGATGGATCCGCTGTTTGATGGTGGCTGAAGGATGGTTGCCAGTGGTAGCAGCGGGGGTTAAGGGAAGTGAAGCGCGCGCATAACTTAACACTTGGGATAGTTAATTAAATTTCTAATTTTCTCATCTCGGCCAGAAGGAGGGAAGGTAGACTCTCATCCCTTTCGTGGGCGGTTTTAGAAATGAATCCTCCTTCCGCCAACGGCCGCTTACAAAATACGTATAAATAAATGCGCTCCGTATTGCCCTGCCCCGTCTGTTGCGAGCAATGCGAAGATTGAGGGGCGTAATTAACCGCCCCGGACCCAAACTTTGAGGCGGGATGATTTGTCCCCGAATTGTTCCAGAATTGCCGATTCAATTATAAAACGCGGAATGAAAAAGTATATCCCTTATACGATCTAGTATTACAAAATCCCTTTTTTCTTTCTTTGTCGTTCTCTCCCCCTTTAGTACTTTTCATGTGGATTCAGCAACTGATTATATTTGGTCGGTGCTTCCATAATTGGTTTTCTGTTTCGACATCGGAAAATTATCTTAGGGAAGTCTCATTAGGGAAGTTCGCATCATTTGTCCCATTATTCAGCGTGCCGGGCCGGTAGCGACACTACCTGCATTCTGATATTTATTTTTTAGACATTTCTCTAAGCAATTAGCGTTATTAAATTTAAAGACTAATGGTTTAAGAATAGGAAATTATGGCGGGGGTTGAGTGCACATTGCTAAAAAAGTTAAAATAATCAGAGGCGTGTATCCGAATCCATCCTGTTCGTTGTCGGAAGCGCACAATAATGCTTAAATAAATTTAATATACAGGGTAAGTAAAACAAAACTGGGGATTTACGCCGTTTTTATTTCGTTTATCTAACCGGGCATAATATTATATTTAAAAAAGTGAGGGGGTATTGAAAAATAATAATTCCGGGAAGCTCGGCAAGTGAAGGGTGATTTTTTAACATTTATTTAATTAAAGTAAATGTATAAAAATATGTTATTAGCACTCATGGCCCGGTTTAAAACAGATCATGTCGCAATATGAATTTATGGCGGGTTTATTCATTGGCGGTAGTTTTATATATTATACCTGCATTTTTAATCTCTAATTAGTGTTGTGTATTTATTAGCGTGTGTTCGTACGTTTTGCAATATTTTCCTACACTATTGCTTTCGAGACATACTTAAAATTAAATTGAAGAAGTAGACTCCCCTTTATTACCCATCTTCTATACAGTGGGGGGGGGGGTTCTTGATAAATTCAACTGGTTTTCATTTATCTACACAAATGCTTTGAGTATTCAGAGCACATAGCAGAGGGTTTTCTCTGCAGTCAAGGATTTAGACGAGCGGGATTTTCCCTGCTGTGACATGGCGATGAACAAGTTAAGTGTTGAAGAAGTGAAATATATGTTGCCAATTGTACAGAGATGCCGCGACAATGGACAACGAGGACGATGTTCAGAACCGCTCCGAAGGAATAAGGATAAGAATAATACATCAAAAATATGAAAGTCTGGTTTTTTTCAACCCAGGAATTCCGGATACAACCGATGCGGCGAAAACACATTTTCGGGCCAATTTTGCGCCTATGAATACCATTTTCCAGCCAATTTTCCGCCTAAAAACCCCATTTTTCGGCCTAAAAACCGTTTTTGAGCCAATTTTGCGCTAAAAAACACCAATTTTGGGCAATTTTTTGCATAAAAACAGCCTTTTTGGGCCGATTTTTCGTCAAAAAACCCATTTTTGGCATAAAAACTGCATTTTTGGGCCGATTTTTCGTCAAAAAACCCCATTTTTGGGCATAAAATCCCCATTTTTGGGCATAAAAACCGAATTTTTTGGCCAATTTCTCGTCAAGAAACCCTATTTTTGGGCACAAAAACCACATTTTTGGGTCGATTTTTACAGCGATTTGTTAATTCCCGTTGTCAGTTATCCATCGAGTAGTTTGGTCTTGCATCATACCCGAGTTCTCCTCCCAGCTTTATTGGGCCCCAAAGATAGATCATAATCATCCTGATTTCTGTCTGAAGACCGCGGGTAACCGACCAGCCGTCCCTTGCAGCCGTCAAATCACCGTAGTGGCGGGTGAGCTTGCTGTTCCTGGTAACTGGTCTCGGTTCGGTCAGTGCTCATCTGCACGGGCACACGGAGGGCGCTTACGGGGAGAAGGAAGAATTGGATCACGTGCTGTGGGACTGCCCGCTCTACGAAGAGACCTCGTGACATCAATAGGCGTCGGGTCGGAACGCTTTTTGAGCTCGACCTTACTACGGAAGCATTTTGAACCGCGCGGACCGCAGGAAGGGAATTTTCCCAGTGATGGGGTGCTTTGCGAGGAAGCGAGGAGTCACCGTTGGCGGGAATGAGCCCACGATGAGGAGGAACAAATTGATTGTAAGGTTAATGAACCGGTCACCAGGCAGTCTTGAGAAACTTCAACAAATAACCACCAGAAGAGAGAATAAAATCAAAGAAACTGTCTCAAGAATGCGCATCTGAAATATGAAGGATTTTGAATACCGTGTGTCCGTCCCCGTTCGGAAGAGAGCGAGTTGAAAAATGCGGGGATTGGATATTGGAACACAAAAAATGTACTCCAGATTCTAGGGGGGAGCATTTGAAAGCGGGCTTTGGTGGAAAGAGAGCTTGAGGTATTATGTGTGGTCACGCGTCCGATCCGGCTCTCTCCGGGTTTCCGATTTGTATAAAATCAGGGGTCGACACGGCAAACAGAACCCCGATGGTTATTGCTGGGACTTAATTTTTCCACTTTTACGGGATTCTGGATATTAATTGATTCCAGACGTGGGTTGAAAAAAAGCCCACGGGTCGTCAGAGGGAAGGACTCTTTGATATTACTAAACGTCCAGTTTCCAATTAGTATCTTCTTTTTATCACCGACAGAGCTCAAACCGGTTGCTACACCGGAAATATCGTCGAATGATCCTATCGACATTCATTACTGTTTACTCCAATTTATTACTAATCGAAATTCCACCTATATTTAATTATACCCATGAACATTACCGCGTGGTGTAGACTTGAATTTTGACGCTAGTGTATTTTTTATTTCATTCTATTACTAGAAGAGCGAATATAAACATATATATCAAACCCTTCTGAAGTTCCGTTAAATGGTGCACTATAAACGCACACATATGTACGAAATTCCCCAATAAATATCGAACGTAATGCCAACGGGGTAACATTTTACGATTTTATTGGCATTCATATTTAGTTTATTTCAATATATAGTTAGAACATTATAGTTCTAACCATACACTGTAAAATAAAATATTATAGTACTTTAAATTAATTACAAAAACACGGAGTTAATAAGTTAATTACAAAAAGCTACAGTCAAAATTCAAGCTAACGTCCTTTCGGCAAAAATGCAATAAAACTGGTGGGGCGTAAAAGCGGAATAATACAATAAAAAAAAGCGTCGCTATACAATAAGGTCAAACAAACGGTGTATTAAATGACGTAAACTTATATATAGGTACGTATAATTATAGGAACGGGTATATATAGGTTCCTATTATGTATGTTTAATCTACAAAATACGAAGAATAAAAGCCAAAACCTTTTTAAAACTGTGTCCCTATGTGTTCTACATTTACACACGGCTAATGCAGACGTTTGCGTTCCGTCCATTAGCTTCGTTAGGGAAGGCGAAGCGTTTCATTCACCTCAATTAACGGGCGTTGCGGGGGTTCATGCAAAAATAAGGGCCCGAATACAGCTCGCCCGATCGTACCCTTTACGCGAAAACAAACTTTATAAAATATCTCCAACGTGCGATCATTCAAATTTATGAAGAAAATCAATGAAGGTTTAATATCGCTGTAATGAACGGGTGTAAATTTGATAACATGACTTAAAATATCGAAAGACTTTCGTTGCGTTTCGCAGGGATACCCTGTGGTAACCCCAGCTGAAAATGACGCTGGCTGTGTGACGAATATAAATTTTACCTCAACTTATTCGTTTTGATTATTTTTCAACCTTCAAATTGTACTTTCAAGGAGGAAAGTATTATTAAAAAATGAAATAAGTTTTTACATTGGATTATGAACGGTTTTTTGGTCCATTTAGATTTTATATATTAAAACTCAGTGTGACCTTGCCGTACAAAAATAGAGCAGAATTCTACTCCCGAATTACACACCGTCCTCTGGTCCAAACCCTACTTACTCCTGACATCCCGAATGTTCCTTACAGACGCCTAAATGATTTAAACATACCAGAGTGTATTTTTTACATAAGTGAAATTAAAAAAAAGGGAAAGCCTGTGGTATTCTCCTCCGTTATTCTCTATATGTTACTAGTGCTGCTTGAACGTTAATGTCGCTGATTGTGTATTGTACAATTGCGATAAAACAGTTAAAAATATATCGTATAATCTTTTATTTTATTTCTCGGATCCACTCATGTGGATGACTGTTGATGTTTGAATTAACGATTCGTCTCACCTAAAAACATAATACCGGACAATTTTGAACGCCTCTTATAATGTATATTGGATCGTGACTCGCGCTTTGGATTTAATTTTCCGGGTTGAAAATGACGCCGCCGGAAATTCAGAGGGCACGTGTAGCCTGTAATGGAGTCCCTTCAGTAGTTTTAGAGGGATTTCTCCACTAGGAGTATTATTTTGAACATAGTCAGTAGGAAGGATTCCATATCCCTCTTTGAGAGGAGCTCGGTGGAGGGGGAGCCGATACCAATTAGTCCGAACTTTTCATTAACATTCACCCGCGAGAGCTCAAACGGGTTGATCCTCCCTCTCATCGCCACCCTCCATAGATTCTTCTATGTTACTACCCGTTAGCATGATTTTAAATTAATTCGAATTTCTTCTCCAAATAATCCCTAACTTCGTAAAACTGTGATAAATAAACGGCTCAATAAATGAACTGAGTGTGAATTAAATACCATTTTTTTCTCATATCAGAGTATTTTTCTTCTAATTTTAATTTCTATCAAGTCTCTTGTTACAATTATAGAAATAATAGTACAATTAGGAAAAGGAATTATAACGGCTTTTGTATTTATTGAAATAAAATGTAAATTGAAAAAATGTAATGTATTATAATACTAAAATAGCCTCTTTTTGACCTTCCTCAAGGGTCCCTTCCTTGAGGGTTCCTCAAGTACCCCCAGAACCACCGCTAGGTTCTCAGTGTCGGAACCTATGATATAGAACAATGGAATTATTGAAAGCGTAGGAACATACATAAACCAATAAACCAGATACCTGCTCGGATACACTGATAGGATTAGCGTAATGACCAGATTTGTGTGCATGCGTACATAGAATATGCGATCTGCTGTCTCTACGTGCTGATTTGGTGGTATGCTAGTTTCGGGTTTTCACAATTTTCAGTAGCATTCCGTTAGTTGGTCGCAAGAACTATGATATTCCAAATCCTCGCGGACCAGCTATCAGGTTCATAAGACTTTAAATTTGAATTTGATTACTGAATAAAGAAAGTAACATAATTGAATCGATTGTTATAGGCTCCAGTTTAACATTATAAGCAGTTTATATTTTTTCCAAAATTAAATATTTATATTTATTTATGTGCAATGCACCTCTGAAACGGATTTAACAATAATATAATAATGTGAATGCACTGGTCCTTTTTCGAGGGACGGAATTTACTTTTTTATCTTGTTTCAAATGGCGTCCGTTTTTACACATCTAAAGCATTCATCGAATTACAATATTAACGAGATCCAATCGGATTTTCAGTGACGACCATCAAATGAGATTAGAGATTACAGTTGAAAAATTGACTGAGTAAAATAAAACTCCATTTCCAACGTCCTGTATTTTAAAACAAGCGAATATTAAATAATATTGAACACAGTAATCTTTTATTGGGATATTGTATTTTACATGAAGTATGTTACTCTTGCTTATATGAAAAGTACTACTTGATTGATTCTGAAAATAAATGCAAAAATATTGTCCAAAACAGTCCCGTCATGTGGTCCTCGAGGAATACCATCATTCGACTGTGATTTTGTTTCAAGCTTGTTCAACCTGTTTCAGTGGCATCTTCAGCAGCACACCACCAGACGAATTTAAAACAAAATAATTGGACAATTGAAAGTTTAAACTGTTTCAAACTAGTTTTGCGCTTTGCTGACAGTGATAGGTGTTCCTGTAATTATCGTATTACCCACTCGTTTACTATTCAGAGTTAACGCAACGCAATTTCGACTGGAAATAGGGATTTCCGTACAGCGAATCAAACGAAAAGTAAGGCATTATTTTCATAAATATTAATGACTCTCACGTTGGCCCCGGTTTCTACGTCCTCGGCTATAATTTTGAGCTCCTGTAGCCCGTTGCTCAATTTGAACGCAACCCGCAGGACGAAAAATTGCTTGCGTAAGCATGAAAGTTGCACTTGTGCAAATTCCTTTGCCGATCAGGGAGTAGAATGGGGAGCTCTGTCTCTACGGCTTGCGCTTTGGGCACACAAAGCGTATTTTAACCCGGAGCGTTAAAAGAGGTTTTAAAGCCTCGACCATTATGTTTAGTTAGTAACGGTTGGCGATGTAGCGGCTGAGGAATATCAGTCCTCAGTCCGGTTAGGAACCAGCTGGCAGTCCCTCGTGGAATTTTCTCGCCTCGCATTATCTGCGAATTACACACCAATATATGGCACTAAAAACTCGAATTATAACTAATTATAATTATAACTCAAAATGATAACTAATTAAGAAACATATACCACATGGTCCAAAATGTGGCGGCCGTGCTCAAAATATTATATTTCTGGTCTTGGTATCCATAGAAATTCGAATTAATGAGATGCCATTTTTTAATAGAAATACAAAAATTTCATCGCCTGTTAAGCTAGACCGGATTTTCGTTAGTAGAACACCGCCGTTAATATGATCTTACTTATCCATCCGAAGAAGCATCCTGTCAACACTGTTATTCATTTTTGGCAGGCTTAAATAAGATTTTCTCACGTTTCTCTTCTTTTTTGCAGATCGCTAGACAGCAGCGGCGCTGTTACAGATCGGCAGCCAAAATGCTGTCCATCACTGTTAACATTCTAACCTCATATATTTTTTCAGAAAAATATGTTGCGTGTTTTTTTGTATGGAATTATCTAGTAATTAAGCGTTTCCTTTATTATAACTTCAATTTGAAAGAAATTGTTTAGGTCTGCGTAAGGAATTTTTCCTCTGCTTTATGCATAAAGGAGTGAAACTAAATTACACGAATGATCTCAATGAAGTACCCTGTCAGCCCTGTCACCACATTGTTACAGATAACCACGTATTTAATAACGACAACAGTGTGATAGATTACTGATTAGAAGCTTATTTTTATAGCTAAGTTACCAGTGTTAATTTCGTTTAAAAGTATTAAACCTGCGATAGTTCAAACCATTGTTGGACGACAAATAAACAATTATTATTAGTTAAATTAATTAGGTTCCCTGAATGATTCTTGGTTCGTCGTTAAGTGAAATCTAAAGATTGCTCCCCGCCCTTTAGTTCTGTATTATATTGATTAAAGGGCCTTAATTAATTAATTAATTAACACGAGAATATTAGCCAGTTTACGAGCCAAGTTTTAGAGCGTTTACTTTTCCTTTAATCTTTCATCTAGCATCTCCGATTTTGTGTTCATAAACTCCGGGCGCGGTGGAAATTCAGATTTTACATTTTCGAATATATCAGCCGAAGATTGGGTGAGTGAAAGGGCTGAGGAGTGGTTGTGGGGGGAGAGATTTCTTTACAGCTCTCAAAACGCCTTTCCTAATTGGGCAGCGGCAACAATTTCCACGGCCTTAGCGAAATGTCGTCCAGGTATTTGCCAATACGATCGTTCCCCGTTCGAGGGTTACGATGCGAAATGCGGCGGCAAAAACCGTTTTGGAAATGTTAAACCAGAATTTACAGGCGAGTTCCCACAGTCGGGCACTCGGTTCTGGAGAAAAAAAAGTGCCGCTCGAACCGAGCCTTTTGTCACACTCGGGCCGAACTACATTTGCGGTTTACAAGTACTTGGCAGAATAGAAATCCACTTTATAACAGGCAGGAAATAAAGGAATTGACGTCAATAAGTTTTTCCATTTACTCCCACCAAATCAATGTATTATTTTTTTATCGCGTCAATGGTGCAGTCAGACCATAATCGTTTCTACTATGGTTAACCATCGCCTATAGAATCATGCTTTCCCAACGTCTCATGACGCATTTAAACAGATCCTTACGACCTTCGGAAACAAGATCCGTGGTGCAACGCTTTACCGCTTGCGAGGGGGTGTTTGTCTGTAATTATTCTGAATGTAGGGTGCATTTGGTTGTGAACCGGGGCCATACACAAATCCGCCTCTAGTGCGCCTCCTCCTTTGGCCAGACCATATGTGCCAACTGATTTACCTACCGTAGAGTGTGACGCGATATGGCCATTCGAGCGAGAATGCTTTGTATAAACAAATTTAATTAAACCCTTATGTATTATATATTTTACCAGCACTATTGCAATACAATTTTACAAAAAATAATATGGTCTTACTATTTATGTAAGATATCTCTATATTGTATACTTGTATAGTGAGCCAAAAGATTTTAATAAACTATATTAATTAATTGAATTAAATTCGCAATAAATATTTCTCGGAATTCAGAGTGCGGGAACGCGAGAACATGTGTAATAATCGTAATTCGGGCCCCGGACACTATATTTCACACTTATTATTTCACCAGTTTTGGTTCCGATTAATATATTCTGCAATAGTTCTCCATTAAGAAAAAAGTGACCAAGGGAAGAATCGTTTCAATTTGAAATTCAAGATAAGTGCAGAATATTATCGTGTATTCTGTGTTGCTGCCAATAGGATTAAGTGAATGCTACTGAAGATTGCGGACGAAATAGGTCCTTAATTTTGATATAAGACCGGTAATATAACCCCACGGCATTGTGTTAAGTATAATCCAACCGGTAAAACGACCGAAAAATGACCATAAATCTCTTAATTCGTCCAGACAATCGTAAAGCGTGGCGCGTCACGCCCCAATAGTTTTTTTTTCACCTGCTCTGAATTGTATTTTACCCATACCACTGAAGCGCGTCCAAACGTTCCGTCTTGGGCGTACGCCTCGCGCGTACGGTTTTAACCTTTCCACGGGGTAATTTTCGCACCCGAATGGAATTCTGAAATTTCTTTTTTTTTTTCGTATTTCGTCGCGGCGCTCTTTCACCACCGAGATATCCCAACCGGGGGCGAGCCTCAAGAACGTGGCATTTTTGAGCTGGCCTGTTTTTCCCCCGCACAAATCGGTAATCATTTATAACTGACTTTGCCAAGAACACAAATTTCGATAAGTGGGAAAAAACCGCGACCCAGATCCGTCAAAAGAGCAGCTCCTAAGGTGTTCGCCGTCCGTTCGCTCTGATACAAACAGGGAGACCTATGGAGCTGTGTTTTCGGAAGTATGGCATGCAGAATTCAATTCATTTCGTTTTCCGTTGAATTTGAAAACGAGATTGGCACAGATTTGACAACATAAAATGAAAAAACATCTTCAACAGATACAACATCCAATTGAAAACAACACAGATCTCGTTCTGAAATTCGCGTGATTGTTTTAATATTATTATCTCGTATTTGCAATACTCAACATTCTCATCACTCAACCCTTTTGTTTTTTTTCTAACAAGGAACCATTTTAAAAGCACCTTGTCACGTAGACTCGGTACTGTCGGATTCTCCATTTGGCGTATCGACTAAAACCCCCCATTTGGCCTCTGAGTTGTTACTGAGGTAATGTCTTCGGATTTCGCGCTATTAACAAATAAATAATTAACCAATAACATACATATAAATAAATAAATATATATACACATAAAGTATAAAATTAAGGTAATTAAGTATTTATATCACCTGACTTCTTACCTCCTCAGGGAATTACGCTCTCTTGAGCTCGCTTACTAATCTATGGCTTATTAGGCTCAACCTAACTGGATTACTAAATCGAGGTCGCAATTTACAGAAGCCTTTATTTCCTCAAATATGAAAATTATATTTTTATAATATATATCCATAGTATACACCATTATTTACACCTTTCTGTGTTAATGTACACTCTTATTTGAAATTAGAATAAATATAGGAGTATAGAAATGTGTTGAGCGGGAAAATTACATTGATAAATAAAAATCTGAAGGGTTTTTGGGTCGTATCAGTGGAAGCTGAACACAGCCTTATGGTTCTTCCAGCTAGCTCTGAAGAGCTTGCTCCTTCTTTGGAGATTTTCGTAGTATACGCGTTGAACGGTGTTTCGAGGTTTCAGTCCATGACATCGGTTCGTCGGTAGGGTCAACCATCCGCGGATACAATTGCACGAGCGATCAATAATCAAACTATCGAACTACCGATTCCAATTAGTAGTTCCGTCTGCGTTACCCGGTTTTAGCCGGTCGTATCAAATGTCCGGTGGAAGCGGCTCCGGACTTTCGTTTTCCCCCCTTTTTTTCCTACAGAAGCTTTTACTGAGGTAAGTATCGCACCGTCATCCTACGACAAGTGACAGTTTTTAAACCGGCGAGTCAACAATCCCTCGGTAGGTTAGTCGCGGGCCGGGGAACAATGTCTCCGCATATGTCCCAGGAATTATATCTCAGCCGTAAACACGGGCCTGTGCTGATCCCGTACTTTCTTTACCAGCGGAGTTTCGGTGTTTCGCCAAGGAGAAACTGGGGAGAAAAAGGTCATTCAGCTTTTCTCTGATGGAGTTCGACAACCGTTTCCCAGGGATGTATCAGGGGATGAATGGATTCGAGGAGTCGATTGCAGTAATAATTGACGAGAGATTGAACCTAGACCAATTTTAAATATTGTCAGTACGACTTATATTACAGTTGGCTCAATTCAACGTACATACGAAAGAGAATACTCCTAGTATTAATTAATTCGAACACACCAGCCGTAACCACCACAAATGTACATGTACAAATGTACACAAATGTGCACAGGAGGAACATACAACCAGCGAACAGACCCGGACCGAACACGCATTACGTGACATAAACCGCACACCTGAGGAACGGAGGATTGGTGACTCCACCCCCAGTCGCAACCGTCACCAAGAAATGCGAAGGGTGAACGTAGCGTTTCGTTAGTAGATTAGTGATGTGTCGAAGCATTTTACCCGAGGGACATCGTATCCGCACTGTTACAGTGTGACACACGCAGATGAGCAGTCCGATATAATATAATACTTCAACACGACAATTATGGGTTATGAACAAACTTAAAATAAAAAGGAGCGATGGAAAAAAATTAAGTTATAATCGTGAAGCGTTGAGGAGCTGTAGGATTTAACTCTATTGGCTAAATAATTTCAGTAATAAACTGATACGCTTCCGAAGGAAAGCGATATGGATTTAATACGTTTATCGATCCATTGTTGGGATTGAATCGGTGTGTGCGCTTGGTTTGATTCAGTCTTTATTGTTGAGGATTATCCTCAGCAAGACAGTCTTGACTTGTAAAGAATCGGGTTGGGCCCAAAGTTATAGCCTTCTCCTTTCCCAAACAACCTCGACAATTTCAGGGGTACAAGGCATCATAGCTTATGGAAATGTGAAACCCCGGGGAATGATTTAATAATGAAGGCGATGAACAAGCGACGTTATTTATATATTTTTGTTTTACTACTTATCCTTACACTATTTAAGTATGGAAGCATTCGTAGGGTAAATTTCTACGTCGCGGTAAGCGTATGGTCATATGGATGTTCGTATTGAGCCTCATGTGTTCCGAAACTGTATTTACCAAAACATAACTAACTAAAAGTACGCATGTTCAAAGGTAAACCTTTAGAAATGACAAGGTAATTTTAACGCAGAGAAACTGGGGCTGGCCAAGGTTTGGATAGGGAGCCGGCGGAAACAAATCATTCTTCCTGGGAGACAAAAAAGTTTCCAGTACTTTATTTTTCATTCTCTTTCTGCGGCCAAACGACAGCCGAATAAGAATGGGTTGTTATTCAGAAATATGTTGTAGAAATTCAATCCGCCCTTACATAAGTAAGATTAAGTTCCAGAACATAAATTTCGATAAAAGGTTAAGAATGCCAACGGGCCGATAAATCTCTTGGAAAATTGTACATGCTATTAATTCGAATGATGTTGAAAATTTAACACAATCTCAGATATATTATAAGAAATCCAAGAAACAATGTCGTCCTAATCCAAGTCGTTAGATGAATAGACTATTTTTTGCTGTAATTCGTTTTCCGAGATTCCAAGTGAGTGGGGAGGGTGTTATTGTAAGCCGAGCCACCTACCCGTGTCGTCTTTTCCAACTCCGTCCTTATTATTGTCGGCCGTGGGGTTGGTGCATTATTAATTGAGCGCGTGTATCAGGTGCCTGTGGAGGTGAGCGGAGTGGAAGGGTTGCCTAGGAGACGGCTGTTGGGGGGTGGTGGGAAGCGGGTCCCTCTCGACGTTCTACCGGCCCGGGTCGAAATTGATCATTTAGCCGGCCGGCATCATCTCAATTCAAATATGCTTTAATGTTTTTCACCCCTTTGTGCCTCTCCCCTTCCCGCTCCACCACGACCCTATATATTAACGGCCGGTGTTCGAATATAAAGGCTCTCGAATGAAACCCAATACACTGAACCCACTTGGAACATACCAGAGTAAGCACTGTTTTTTTTTCGGTTGTTAATGAACTCTTGACCAGTGCATATTGTCATCCGACGCAGTGAATATTCGGCTTTTAACCGGAGAGAAAGAGAGAGAGACTGAAATATTAACACCTTTCTACTTCGTTAAATACACTTGTGAACGCTATTTCCATTCCACAAAAAGGTTTTATTGCAATACATTTTTTTACTTTCACGGAGCGCGACTACATTTTTTAAATATATTGATATTTAGTCATCCCCATAACCAAC
The DNA here is from genome assembly GCA_019843655.1 of Lethocerus indicus. Lineage (NCBI taxonomy): Eukaryota > Metazoa > Arthropoda > Insecta > Hemiptera > Belostomatidae > Lethocerus > Lethocerus indicus. The sequence goes on from JACDQD010000001.1 coordinate 33,599,285, forward strand.
TCAAAAGAATAGACTCAAACCGTAAATTAGGACTACTAAGAAAATACCAAACCTGGGCGACTTCATAATCAAGAGAAACAAGCGACAATATAACATTCCAGAATTTGTACTTATAATGGTTGATTGGAGAATAAAACAAAAAATATTTAGCGACAGTGCCATTTAATAACACGGATGTGGCCGTTTCCTCTTACTATGGCGCTCGGGATTTTCAGGAAGGTTACATGAGCTTTGTCTTTCTTTCGGGAAGGTGGAATAAACTCGATTCTGTCACGGACAGGCAGACAGGCGAACACCGCTGGAGTTGTAATTAATTAAATTGTACGCTTTTATTGCATAATTTTGAGGGTAAGGATCCGCGGTGTATTCATCTAATCCTGTCGCACATTGACTTTGTCAGTGTTAAACAACCATACATCTACACAAATACATTCTTAATGAGAATCCTTATGAAAGTTGTGTTTAGTGTTGGGCGAATATCACCAGATATATCATTTTTGCACTCGAATAATAAGCTCGCTAGTTAAATTTGGTAAAATGTAAATAATAGAAGTTATTCAATTATACATAATTTCGACGGAAATACAATGACAATCGTTGCGCAACACGCCGGTTCTTGCCCACACGTTCAGGTGGGTCAGTGCAAACACAACGCTCAGGGTGGATGAGAGATGGGATAGGGAACTAAATTCTGTTTAACATTTCAACCAATGGCTATAACAATAAGTTGTCAGGGTACGCCTGCAATTGGTAGCCCCATCGCATCCAATAAAATCAGAATACGAAATAACAAAATTAACTACAATTGTAGCATTTTTCGCGGATTTGACTGATATTAACAAACTATTTGTGCTGTCCGATGCCAGTTACACGATAATACGGTCAATATTCAATTTTGCGTGAACTATAACGAAATTATAAGGTGAAATCTTGTATACACGCAATACTATTGAGGTTACATAACAGATTGAAATCATTCTAGCCGCACTCGAACTTCCAATAATAGCTCAACGGCTATTAATAAACTCGCCCTGTTTAAAAATAACGACCTTATCCTCATTGTTATTAAATAGAGACGTGGTACCGTTTCGTGCTGCGGAAAGATACAGTTTTGAATGTGTTTTGTTCTCAACAAATGCTCCTGGAATGATTGTAAATTAATAATTTGTATTCGCCCCCATCAAAAATTACTAAATAAAATATACGACTCAATTATATTTTGATTGGGTGAGAGGTGGGGGATTATTAAGAAGTTAATTCCCTGTTATTTCAATAATGAATGTTGGCATTAATCGCAAAAAAAATCCGTCGACCAATAAAACTGCCGCTAATGGCAGTTTTAATAGTCCGATAATGGATACTTATAATAATGCGTGCCCCGTATTTAATGTACACATCACTTCCTCATTTTATTGTTAATTGCAGGTTATTGAATCGGATTTGGTGTTTATCGTTTCTGGAAAATTCTCTTTGTTAAAGTTAGATTTTATTTCACATTTTCAGTTTTTCCCACGTGACTATTGTTTTTCGAATGGCGATTAGGATTTATATGTTACATCATTTCTCGCTTTTTATATTTTTCCTTTGTTGAATTTTCAGTTATCGAAAATCAACTTAGGAATATAGGGAATACTTAGAATCATTTAACTATTAGTCAGTATCTCCAAGGTTAGGTTTTTGGGTTAATAATAATTGATAATTTATTAATTATATAGCAAACAAACGACAAAATTTTATGTGAACATTTACAAAAGATTAAATTGGAAATTATATACTTTATACATAATAAATACCTGTTGAACACAATATAACATAACCCAGAAGTGTAATGTTTGTATAATTTATTACAGGATATGTTGATATACGTCCAGTTCTTTAGTATTCATCGGAATCCTTTCTTATATCCCGTTCTAATGAAACTGCGACACAAATAACGCAATTTAGTATGCACGACTATAATAAGACATAAGCATTAGTAACATGTAGGCAGTTAGTTAAAGGATTCAACAGATTGAATAAGTGTCACAATTAGGCCTGTACTGGCTGCATGTTCGATGCGCATTGGCGGTATATTTATGGTCGGGTCGTGGGCCCATTGTTCCTTGACAGCTTAAACCGGTCGTCTCGAACGAAACAATTGATTGTCTGAACTAGAGATTATAATAATATCATTAAGACTTACATTAAGTTTTACTTATCATTAAGTAATACAGAGCGGTGCAAGTAAAATAATTTTCAATGGGCATAATTCAGCAGTTTCTTTCGTCGTATTTTGTAGGACGGGGAGATTCTAACGTTGCCAACGCTTTGTTGACTGACCAAACGTTTGGCACGTTTGCAAGTTAAGTTGGAAGTACGTTCCAAGAGACGCGGTCCAAAAGTTCCGCGTTCCGCCGCTAAAATTCGCGACTGAATTTATTCCCCTTTAACGAAATTCGGAACGGTATTTTCCTGCCGAAACAACTACGACTAGTCTCCGAACACTCGTCGACATATAGACTCTAGACCTTATTCATTAGTTCATCCTCCTACATATCCTGGCCAGCAATGAATCTACCCCAGACTGCGTGCAGTTTTATCAATTTCTGTTACTATCACATTGTATATTTGCAATAAAGGAGTCAAATCAGCGACTCGCCTATCTTTCAGCAGCTCAACCGTGAAACGTTTCCATCGAAATATCAAGGAAAAGTCGGTCCGTCACTGGGGTTCGATCCCAGGTCCGCTAAGCTATCTCGGAACAGAATTTTCAATTTGAATTTATTGCTGGAGGAGCTTGTATAACCCCAGTGGACTCGTTAGAAGTCAGTTTCTATTGGTTGGGAAACGGCAGCCGGACGTTAATTATGAGACTGGAACGCATGAAAAATTAACCCTCATTACTCCAAGTAGCTGCCACTAAAAGGGCTTTGGGGCTAGAAGCTCCTGCGGTCACCCACTTATACTGGCTGTAACTCATCGGGGCTAAATGAGAAACTCCCCCCAGTTCAAAAAATACTGGGGGAGATTTCGGACCTAACAATTACAGAAGTGTCATCCCTCTATTTTACAAGTTCCCTCGGACTGTAGACTTAACAGTACCTCTGAATAAACGTCGCCCTATTCTTCTTGAATATATCCCTCCAGAACACTCAGCAATCTTATATATTGAGAGAAATTTTATATATTGAGACATTCTTCGGTCCTACTTTATACTTCGGGCGAATTTGTGAACTGAACAAGAAATATCGACGTTTTATGTCAAATTTTTTTTGTTTTCCTACTACTGTTTCAGATGTCGACTCCATAAATAGGATACAAATACAAATATAAATGTTGTATATAATATGAAAACTGCGAGTCAGTAATGTACTATAGTAAAGTGCGCAGTTTAAAAATAATACATTGTTAGAGTAAATTAATAAAGGGATAGCCATCAGGGTACAGTCTAACTCGTCGATCTCCCTCCCCTTCATTATTTATTAAGGCAGGAGGCAGGTCAGGGTCGGGCTGGCTGGATTAACTTTTAGAGCGGATTGTGCCGTGTTCGGAAGGTGCTGTTTTGTGCTTTGTAACTCTCAGTACTTACATTGTGTAAGGTGGATATTATCCGGCTTTGTCCGAGTTCTGAGTACTATTACTGTGATAATTTGAAGTGGCGTTTCCCTTGAAAATTTCCCTCCATAGAAACAATTGGTATCAACTTAACTTCCAGTTTATAAAACGAATAGTAATATCCTTACTAATTAGTCAGCCATATTATACAGTATTGATTAGGTACAGTTTTAATTTTTACCTCTGGTACATCAGATTATGAACTCACTAGTAAAAACTAGTTAAAAAGTTCAAAGTCAGAACGTCTACTGGCCTTAAAGCGTTTATTTTTAATTTTTAATCTAAGGGTTGCACAATATTGTCCTATAACGTACTTACTTCTTTACTGAATTTTGGAACTGTCGCTAGATGATAATAATGATTAATTTAATAGTTAATTATTTAGATCGGAATGGAAACATTTTAAATTGCTTAAAAATAAGATTGTTAGTAAACAATAAAGATTTAATCTACCCTAGGTTCATTAATTCTGTTCTTGAAGATGCTCCAAGTCAAATATTAGTTATAACGCTGCCCCAGGTTGATAATATTCATCGGAAACGAGTGCCAGGGGCCCGACGTTGAAAAACTTCATCCGCCTTTAACTTCAAACGGGTGTTTTGAAAGGTAGAAAATTAATTTTCTCCTATAAACGCTTTTCGGGAGTTGCTCCGAGCAATGAGGCGAAGTGGTGGTGAGGGGGGTAACGATGAAATTAATAACCCATCCTGCGAATGGATATTTCTTTTGTCTGCGTGAATATCGCCTTTTTTTCCTATCGCACCGAAGATCGGATATTAAATTCGCTTAGGGGTCGGAACAAGGGGAGGCTGAAGACAAAACTGGGTAATTAAATGTCCTCCGGGGTCGGGCCGAGAGAACGGGACGCGACAGGATATTGAAACTGGTATCCAAGTCCGTTCATATTTTCTTTTTTTTTAATGTTCGCAATTTCCGCTCGAATATTAATAATTTTCCTAGTGCCAGAACTCAATACGCGGCAGGTTCTGCGGTTCCACAGGATTCCTTAGAACTTCTATTAAATATTTTTAATTTATCAGAAAGTTCGAACGAAATCTCAAAAATCGGGGGCGTGAGCAAAGCAGAATCGAGACTTTTAACCGCCACCAATATTATATCCAATATTCCTGAACGACATGAAGTTGGATTACACGAGTCGGGTTTTTATTTTTATTATTTTGGAATACCCGTTATGTGATCGAGAAAACGACGGTGTTTTGTAACTTTTTTAATCTTTAATCCTCCTCGCATAATGTTAAAGGACGGAAAGTCAGCAGACGCAACAAATTGCGACTTAGATTACTGGACAATAGATCTAAATTATTGCCTAAATTATTGTAAATTATTGGCTTCGGGTAAGATCGTGTGATATTGTGGGAAGAGTATCAGCTGTTTCGGGATTTTTCCTGTACTCGGAAACCACCTTAGTGGGGTTCATTCAATGGGGCCCTCTCGGGTGTTGTCTGCATCCGAAATTTCGGAACTCTTACTGGTTCCATCATCAGGGTCCTACTGAAGAGTGAATCAACTTGGGGTTCTATATATAAGTGGAGGTGAAGTGTCGTTAATCCTCTCGGGATTGCTTGTTTGTTCACTTATCACCGACCTCTGCTGACATATATTTAAACAATAAATTACTGTTGTCCGTACTGTGTTACTGGTGTTCGCCCATACCGATACAGTAAACCAAATAAAATTTAAACCTTACAGTCGAAAAGATTAAAGCAAAATCTCCATCCTCCAAATACCATTTATCCGTAACCTTCCCTTACAAAAATATAAAAAATTGCACTCCCGTGTTATATAACGTCGTAATCCTATGGTCCAAAACCTACTTACTCTCAAAATATCAAAACTTCCTTATTGTCCACTGAAGAGGAGGTGGTCAAAATGAATAAAAAGAAGGAGGAAAGCCAATACGGTTCTCTTCTGTTATTCTCTATTTGTTGCTAGTGCTACTTTAAGATCAATGTCGCTGATTGTATTTTACAGTTGTGGCAATAAAACTGAAAAACTATCTTTCAGTCCAATCTCTCGCGACTTGGCGCCGATTTTTTTTCGACTCTTTTCTAAAACCGAACTTGTTCTCCATCTTCGGGGGTCTAGCCTGGTCTGTTCCTTCCGCGAATCTTGGAACTCGCAAAGTTGACTGTAAGAGAATGTTGTCTGTGTTCCGATCTCGAAGCCAGAGAAGACCAGTCTCAAAGGCGTATTGAGCTTTGAGCTGTATTTACTCATATCTCAGTACATAGTGAGGGGTGCGTACTTGATCTGTACGTAGGGTGCAGTGAATGTGAGCTGGGATGTTACGGTCGCTCGGTTGGGTTTACAGCCAAAGTGTCGCAATAATTATGATCTATAATTATGCAATAATAATTATGTTTTGTTGTGTTCGGTTGATGAGGCTGACGGATGTGGTACGGATACTCGGTGCACGCAAAAGAATTTTGTTTGAACAACGACACGTATTCCATTTTTTGGTATAAATTTTAAAGTAAAATTGTTATTTTCGGTATTTGGCGGTCCGTGAGGTATGCAATATGGTCACTCTTGTGAATATCGGAATCATTGAGGTCACACCACAATTATCTAAACCTACTAAAGGCTAAACCACAAATATCTTAAACATAGAAAATATTTACTACTCATGGTACCACTGTCATCCTCAGACAGGAGTTAGTCGAATTACTGGCTTTACCCGGTATTGTGTGCAGCATTCCGTTGGCTGTAGAGGGGTACCTAACGCTTAGCGACTGCCAAGCATCCTGTCGGCACAAATCCCTGCATTGTTACTGCGTTCGCGTTTCCAATCGAGGAACAGCGTGACTAATTCCCCGTACGTAATATTTAGTTATAGCGAATATGATTTTCTTATTAAACAACATTTTAAAATAAGATAATGCCGTAAAGCGGAGATTATAGTGCGGCCTTACTCAGGTTCTCGAGTTTTTAGTGGAATAAATCAGTTAGCATGCAGTGTACACACTATAAAAATGCTTTGGAACGTTCACTGCTTTACAATTATAAAATGAATAATATCATTAATAGATATTACGTACGCAAGTTTTTTATCACTGCAATGTTAATACTAATTAATTGATGATATCTATTTATTATATTAAATTTGCCTATAGTATTTATTTAGCGGTGCGCTAGGGTTTATACACTGCAAATTATACGCATGTGATATAAATCAACAAGGGAGTAGGTATAATTTTGATTTTGGCGTATTGCGGGGTTCTGTTTAAATATAGACATTTCATGTACAAACGAAATATTCGCGCCCAATAATGTGCAGTATTCATTTGCCTCAGTCGAGATTCAGTTCGATTTACGGTTCCAGATATCGGAAATTAATTTACTTCAAATTTCAGTGCGCACAATTTATTGGGTGATTGCAAAACTTTGTGCCCGATTTGTAACCAAATTGAATACACAATAATTCATGTACACATTCTATATATATATATATATATATATATATATATATATATATATATATCGTGAATTCGTTCTAAATTACCATGAATTCACAGAGGGAATAATACTAGGAATATTGTGAAATTCTCCTGTTCGAATCTATGAAATAATGTTAATTTAAAATGCCCAACAGGGGTCGGCGAATGTTGAGATATCACTCTTCGTCTGATCACTAGAGCGGCTGCGTACTTATCATGATCCGCCCAATAACCTGGCAATAACCAGGACAAGTTGAAATTAATTTTGATTTATTTATAAAATGTTCAATTGAAACAGGCCAATCAAAGGATTTAATACTGAGTTTAATCTGGAAATCAAGTGAATTCTTGTCCACCGAATATTAAATTATCTCAAAATATTATTGTTTTCCGTTTTGTCACCGCATATTGTTAGAAATGACAATCCCTTTGTCGGAATCAATTCATAGGTATCGGTTGCACGGTCGGCCTGTAGCGGTTCGAGACCATATATACTGTATTTACCGCGTTGCTTTGAAATTATAATTTGACGGTTGTCGTGGAGACCGTCCCCGCCCGGTAGGTCCTATTGTCCAATTTAATGATGAGATTTACAGGCCTCCTATTGGATTACGCGTATTCTGCGTGCGTCGTTCCAGTATTTGCGATTTTCGAAGATACCCCCCGTAACTAGATGCAGCGGTTTATTCACGCATAAAACATGCCGGCTGTAGTGTATTCGTTTTATTCCGTATAAATTTTATTGAGTACAACATTGACAATTTAAATTTTTTTGGATGTTCCTATATAGTCGTTTGTGTCTCCCCAAATTACGTGACAGTAACATTCCTGGATAAAACTTCAGGAGTGATAAACATTTCTTTACGTAATCTGTGTTGACTGCGCTATTAGATAGATTGAAAAGTCCAACCTTGAATCGTGCGTCCATTTTTATAGACACAAAAGTGGACAAAAACAACTGAAACTGACGGACCAGTCAAACTAAACCGAATCGAAACTTTCACAACAGAAACTGAGCCATAACTATCCAGAATATCATTCGATATGTTATGATTCTCGAAAATACAAAATAGAAGAAAATCGCACACACTCTTTTGCACGCCATATTAAACCGCACAGGAGATACTGATATCTAGAAAGAGAGATCGTGTCAAAAGATGGAAATGTCAAACGTAGGCTGGCAACTGACAACCCAATCGTCAGGGAATATAGGAGAAAATTTGAAGATACACACATCTGAATTTACTAACAAACAATCGAATTTATGAAACAAGCAAGTTTTGAGACATTTTGAAACTTTGAAAATGATTTGCAATTCCCCACCACCACTATTTAGTTATTTGCGTGGGCCGTTTGACACTTGGCTGATTTTGGCCCACAGTATTAATTTTATGCATTTCTGCCGTATGCTCATTAGATGACCTTAATAATCAACATTATATTACGGTACCGATCAAAGGGCCCCCGGTTGGGAAAGGGCAGTTTAATTAAGCCGCATCACGTGACACAACCCTGCCCCCGACAGCACTATTCTTTTTTAAATTACGATGGCTATTTATAGAATAAAACTATATTGATGTATTTATTGTTTGAATATTTATTTGTAGGAGGCTACTTTTTTCTTACGAGTATACTGGAGCCAAATTGTTCCTATGGCAATCAAGTCAACTTTGAAATTGAATGAAACTTTTGCCCACCGCACGGATCACACCATTCTTTGTTATGTTACGAAGCGATACTCTATTAAATAAAATGTATTTTGTGATACAGTAACTGTATATTGTGCTAGTATACATCGAATAACGTGCTGAAAGTGCAGAAATACACAACAGGATTTTGATACCTCCGTTAATGCGTATATGTTATTAAAACAAAAGGCAATGTAATTAATGTTTTTATAGAAAAAACCTTATATATTTACTAACGACCCAAGTTCTCATTACATGAAGGTATTCTAAAGTAAAAAACAAGGTAATATTCGTTAAATTCCAATTTGAAGCTTTCATAATGACGACGACGCGTCGTAGAATTCATCCCCGTGCTCCGAGAAACATCGGATAATTGGATTTTCCTTCCGCGTCGAATTACATCCGTCTTGGGGATAAAAAGGAGCAGGCCCCGACGCAGGGATTCGACTGGAGGGGGGGGGGGGATTTTTTTTTCAGTTTTTCCGGCTCCCATTATTCGTCTGGGACGGTTGATCGTCGTGACTTCAAACCATCTCGTATCGGGCAGAATGGAATTCGGACACCCCCCTCTGCGACAAAAGGAGGAGGTTTTTTTTTCTTGTCGGTGAGTCCAATAGCCCAGCGATTGGATGCAGTCCGCCCTACCCGGGGCTTACTGCCTTCCCATCCTAGCAACGAATGATGTCACAGTTCGCGTTGTTTCGTTACACCTTCGCCCCAAACCGATCCGGTCCATCGAATCCGGACCGAGTTTTGGCATTTCGCCATTCCTACAGGAATGTATTTAATGATCGTGTTTGAAATTTCTATACCCATGTCATCACTTTCGGAAAAAGATTGATGAATTTTTGCTTTTCAAAAACACCGTCAATTAAACAGATCTTGCCTATTGTACAAAAAAATATTTTTCGACGATAATGAAAATATATTTTTATTTTAAATGAAGTACAAGATATTTTCCTCCTCGTTCCTAAATATTGTGTATACAAATTTAGGATTTACCATCGTGGAACCATTACCATACTTAATCGTTAGCCATTATGAAAAAAATGATGAAAATCTGCTATTAGAAGATAGGTGCTCTGCGTTATTTGTTGTCTCAGTATCTTGGAGGCTTTGAAAATTATTAGTAGTTTCTATTGGTTGCTCTAGTAGTACTTTTTGGCTGCTTTTTTCATTCTAGTGACTTTCTTAAAATATTTTTCTAATACTAATAAATGAATGGGCAATGCACATTTCCCTTGTATGGGTCCTAGCCATCGTTAGACCGGCTCATTCCCCACCCAACCCCGCCATTAAAACCGCGTCTTATCGATAATCAATCACCTTGCAGGCGCGTCGCCTCGCATTTAGACGCCAGTTTTAGCTCTGATCCTGGATTATTCAAGTTCGTGGAAAATTGAGCTAGCCACTTAAACATTTATAACGGGGATTATAGGGAGAGAGTAGGCGTCCTTTCTCGCGGGGATCGATAGGAAGGGGTGATTCTGTCTTTTGCTATATTCAGCACCTCCTACGTGCGAACTTCGCTGCATGTAATTATATACGCGAATTATTTATTATTTATTTTTTCATTAGTCATTATTTATTTTTTCATTAAAAATCTCCCGCTAGAATTCTCCTCGGATTTGTTTGTTCCAAGCCGCTTTCGGATCTCGATTAATATCATTATTAATCATAAATTAATTAATATCATTAATATCATTAATTAATACCAACCAAAAGTTAACGGTTACGTACAACATATAAGGTATTCCATTCTCATTTTATTTTATTTTTGTAAATGTTTCAGTACAATACTCGGTGGAATCTATTTGGGATTTATACATGTTTAGTGGGAGGCTTTTTCACCGCCTCTATTCTGACTATTGATTCGCTTAATTCATTAATAATAGCGACCAGTAATAATAGTTACTATCCAGAATATAAAAAAAAATATGGAAGAGGAAAGATATCCCGTTCGGGGTCTTCATTGGGTGCAGGGTCAGCGCCTAGGTTCCGAATTTGCCTTTTTTCCATACCCGGTTGGTTTTTAATTGTTTTTTGGATCGGGATCGTGGGGGGGCTTGTCAGCGAAAGAGGGGGACCACGCTTCCAAATTGAAACCCAACAGGTGGCCGCTCCCCACTGTATTGTCGTTCGGATATCAGAAAAAAAGTTTACCCCTCGATTAAAAAAAAACGGGGCAATTGCTCCGATCGCTTTTTCGGTGTCCGGAACGCCGATTAAACATTTACCTCCTTCTCAACCGGCGGTGAATGTTTCATCATTGCTGTTCGAGTTGTTGGGATGTAACGATTGGGGCATGGAAAAAACCGAACTCGTTCCTACGTTCGGCACGTAGTAAAATTATGACGGGCTTTCTGGAAATTGTAAGACATACACGGACACTTAGAATTTATACTTGGCATTTCAGGCCATTACTCTCAAACGCACACAGTTACATCCTTTAGTTTGAGACTACGTCAGTATGCGGTTTGGTAGCATTAGACATTTGGGAGCAATACTTAAGTTCTCAAATTTTCGTCAGGTCAGACTGTCCCATAGAACGTAGCCCCGGACCGGCATTGGTGAAAGCACTCAGATTTGAGTCATCCAGCCAGTTCCTGATGCGTGGAAATCACTTTCGGTTTTTAAGGAGCCGATAAAACGGGTTTTTACCCGTGTCGGCCTCCGCCGATAAGGTCAGATGGCGCATCTCCCCTGTCGCTTTTCTCACCACTCTTATTACCTTCTCTCGTCTGCCGCATCAGTGGAGAATATTCTCCGCTTCATTGTCGAATAATATCTATCAGAAAAATTATTTTCTTTCGTGAACGCGTACTAGCCTTCCGATTTTATAAAATAAAAAACTGGGAAGAAATTTGGTAAAATACACAGTTTTTAAACAGTATATTTATTATTGATTATGGCGGATGCTACTGACGAAAACGACACATAAAAAATTAGTAATAAATTTTATTTATTACTTCATACGGAAGCCGAGGCATTATTCTGTGTCATATGATGATGATATGAGGGAATATCTATACGCTATTATAACATACATCTAAACTAAATAGTTCAGTATATATAGTTTAGTATATAAATTTAGTTTTACTTAATATCGATAATACATATACGTGCTCTAGAGGAGACTAATAATTGTATAAAATAGTGTTGTCATATCAAAAAAAGTGACTGAAAATTACATCATACGTCTAACATTATTCCAGGCCTCCTTAATAAAAAATTAATAAAGTTTCAAGAAAAACCAATTTTATTAATTTATACGGCTGTAACATTATTCTGTGTCATATCACAGGGGAATATTTATATTTCCTTCTATAGGTTAATATGTAATAATAAATTTAAAAAAATATAGTTATCAGGAATAATAACTGCCCTATAAGACGCTAATAATTCGCCATTGTATTCGCCATTGTTATGTCTTATATGCAACAAGTGACTGGAAAAATGTTACAACACGTGTGATAACATTCGTAACCTTCATAATACCCCTACATTCGCGAGGTCAATATCTGAAGGTGTATAAAAGTCCATAAAGTTTCAAGAAAAAACTCGCACGTGTGGGTTCGCCTACACTGTAATCCCGAGATGAAAATAACAAATTAAAAATCGCCGGCCCTCGCCCATGTTCATTGTTCGCCGGTCTTGAATTCCTGAGGACGCCGGGATCGAAAATGTTTTCTTCGTCGTTTCTTGCTTTTTGTTTTTTTTTCTTCTCCAATAAATATTTACCGCGGCTTCTGGGGCCGGCGTGGTGGGGGACACGTGCTTCTCGCTCACGTGGACGCTTGGCCCGCTCGCTCCCTGTTCCAGATACCCTTATTTGAGGAGTGGGCTTTCTATCCGTATCCTACCAGAGTTCGAGGTCGCCCCGAAATGTACCGCCGAAATTATTTCGGGGCCTAGATTCGGTATAAAAAAACCTGAACGGGGACTGCAGAATTTCAAACTTGAGCTTTCGAAAAATAAATTTCTCCCACACGTCCGATACTTCGGAGAACCCGAATTTAACGTCCTCCCCTTGCTCCAAATATAAGGTTATAGGTTATATCCCCGAATAAATACAGACAAATATGTTTATATATTTATTATATAAATATAATATATAAAAATAGTGAGCTCGAACACGCCGAAAGGAAATCGTTCACATTAACCTGGTAAAACTGCCGCCATTTCACTATTGGTACGAAATGTGAATCGTACAAAGAGGGCACGATTCAGTGTTCAGTGTAAATCATTTTGGTTTCTGCTTGTTTAATTTATAGTATGTACCCCTACGGAGACATAGAACTTTTTGCGTTAAAAATGAAAATGAATAATGTGTTGACATAAGGTATTTTTTAACCCGCCAAAGCTGCCAATACAGTGATGTCGACTGCATATGAAGCATTGTCATTGCAGTATATTGCTGTAGCAGTGTTTTTCGTGTGAATAACAGTAATTTTTTCATCAAGATTACCCAATATAAAATATATCGCCCGTGTTACTGTCCCTGTAATTCTTTATGTATCTACCGTGTGAATACAGACCTACATATTATTAAAATAAATTATAATTCACTTAGATCCGTATACATTTTAAGAGGCCATTATAACTTGTTGATGTAAATGCTTTACTTTAAATGCTCCTCCAAAGTGACAAATACACCGGGTTGAAGACCTCCATCGACCGACCTTCCTTGCTCGTATACTGCCCCTTATGAAGGTCGGCCGAAACGTGCGGCCGAGAAAACGTGCCGATTAAAATAAAACAGGGCTCGAAGCCGAACTGGTAATATGTTACTTAACGTGGCCGGCCGACACTCTATTTCAACGAAGAATAAACTCGTTGAATAAATTCAGAATACTCGTAAAGCTTGAATTGGAAAGAAACAACATGCTCCGTCGGCGGTAGGCATTTCAGCCGGTCCCAATATCCACCGCACAAAGCACACGTCCGGGGCTGGGTACTTGGCGAACAGGTGAGTTTCAACCGCGGAGTCTCTATTGGCAAAGTTGATTAGTAAACTTGGCGGAGCCGAGTCAAAGTGGTTGCGTTCGCGTAACCCGAAGTGACGGCAGACAATGTCTCCGTTTCAACCTCGGTTTAAGGCCCCGGCGTCAACATCCCGGTATTTGCCAGCCACCAATAATCTGTTGATACCGACTACTCACTGTAAAATTCAATCCGACGGCACACATCTATATAATCCTGTTAATCGTATAAAAGCCGGTCCTTTATTTTAAATTTAGAATTTATAATAGGAAGAAATTCGCGCCGTGCAAAGGTTCCTCCTGTTACCGAAATAGACCTAATAATAAACCTCGCTGATTTAAATAAATGAATTTTTAACGCGATAAAAATGTATTATTAATTATGTATTATATTAATTATATTAAAGTAAGAAATAGTTCACATAATGAAAAGAGGTTATAACCGCTATTTTGAAATTTAATTTCGATTATATATATTTATATATTATTTGTATAATTTATAATTTACTATTTGTTACCACAAGACCCATGTGAGCCATTTAATCCCCGGGAGTGATATTACCATGAACCATTCCAGCTTTTCTCTTTCAACGGGTGATTGCGGGTCAACAGGTGTTTGACTACGCCATTAGGAATATGTTGCGGTAGGTTTAATTGACGCGCCGAGTTGTATTTTATGTTTTCTTCGGATGTATTTTTTCGTTAATTTATTTGAGCGCCCACGTTCTTTATAATATCATCGTTGGGCGCTCCTCATCGATCTGTCTCCGCTTGGAGGTTTCAGTTCTCCGCCGCCTTTAAGTACCTCCTTGTCGGTGGGACGTACCGGCAGAGAGTGAAAAGTGATAGCATATGTGACGCCTTTATAATAAAAATTATATTAGACTTCCGATGAAAACGTCTCTCCGAGGAAGACTACATTATTAAATTCCTTTCGCACGTGAAGTGAAACTGGCCCTGACCTTCATTCCAATCTAACATTCTCTTCTTTATGTAATATGAAAATATATTTTTAGGTAATTAGACTACGTTATACATAAATACATATATATATATATATATATATATATATATATATATATATATATATATATAATCGGAAAAGGGGCTATTAGCATTTCTCGACAGTTAAATGTCAATTTTAATAGACCGCGATCTACATTAGGTAATATCTCATGGCAGACCTAGATTGCCGGCCGGTCATTCGGAATATGGATATAGTTTATTGCGTATTTTAGATGACTGGACTGAAAAAAAATTGACAATTCGATTCAGCCACTTTTAAATACCACGAACCGGTGAAGTAATTTATGAACTCGATGTTATGGAATTCCCGTCTGTTTTAGATCCGTTGTTATTAGATGGGTTTACAATCTTTAAACGTAAAGTCAAATGAATCATGAGAAATGACCACAATAAGAAAATGTAACTTGTCGGAGTGCAAGTAATAGAGAATTTATATCAGATATGAAAGACTCCCGGTGGATATTATCCATTACACTTATTGAGAAATAAATTTTACTTTTTCCCATCTTGTTAACCACCGAAATGCGCGCTTTGGTATAACGCGGAAGGAATCGCGTTCTTGCTTCACTTGAACGATAAAGTTCACCGACGCTTTCACTCAATTTCGCCGAGACGTTTCGCTTTCGGGGGTCCACAAGTGCCCAATTAGCGGTCGTCGTGCAGTGTCATTTTTTTACGGTTTCTCTTTTCGTATACGCGCGGCTCTCGCCGTTGTGGAATATACGTTTGTGGTCGGAATTAGTTGAATATATAATTTTCAATTTGTGACCTTGATTTCCCCTACAATTTGTCTTTCCCTTATTCAAAACAGCTAAGTTATTATGGAAACCGCTGATTCGGGGATACACGGGCGTTCCTCTGCAGTATTTTGGCAACTCTTTGTCCCCAGGACCAGGACCTGTTCTGGCCACGTGAAACATTTCAGGGGCATTTTTTCAATCACAAAATACACGACTAATAAAATTCGTGCATTTTATTCAAATATTTATTGTGAAATAATGAATAAAAATGCACCCATTGGGAACGCGTTTCTCGAAAAATTAACGAATGCAATTAAATTAATCGTAAAACAGAACATGTAAATATAAGTAATATTTTTATTGAAATAATCCCCACAAAAATCGCGTTTTTTGTGTTGTAGCTATATGTGTTTTTATAGCTTCTAAGCTTACTAGTTAATTCAAGTACTAATCGTCAGTAGTACAATTATTTATGGCTGAAAAACCCGGTAAGAAATCAGGCGAGTTATTCGTGTTCCGAACACTCGTTCAGCTTCCCGTAAATATATTCATCGAGCAGTCCGACTTAATTAAACCCAAATCATATTACGTTTATTATATAATAGTGGGGTTTATAACGATCGGAAAAGGGCGCGGTAATTGCTCCCGGTTACGGTACGGGAGGTAGCACTCCCCGCACATGTACTTTGTGGGTTGATTATCCGGGCGCTATGGAGAAAGCCCGTGGCCCGGGAGATGAAAGTGAAATGGGAAGCCTATCTGTCTCCTTCCCAATTATAATGACGAACTTTCACCGAGAGTTATCGACCGATAATTTGTCCCTCTCCCGGGCCCCCGTTAGAAAGTGCTGAGCGTTCGTCCCATATCAATAAATCTACACCGCTCAAAATGTTATATAATATATACTATCCCTTTTTATTCGGCGGCTTGTGCCAAATCCCAACAAAATGTATGCCTTATATTAAACGTTGATTTTAATTTGAGAGCCGAAATGGCTCAAGGAACAGAAAACAAATGCCTCCGTATTGCCTTCGACACGACCTAAATCAACCACCCAAGCTGACCGACACAATTGACAAAATAACCACAAAACATAGGGGCAAATCTAAAGCCACCCAAATCCCCTGGCATCGTCCTACCGCGCCTCACTTGCCGACCAAAAAACGTACGGCAAAATGGAGGATCCTGATGCCAGGTGAGAAGACCCACACAAATTGCGATGTTATACTGTGAAGTGAAACCTGTGACTGTGCCAGTTTAAATGTAAATGTGCTGTTTGTTTAAGTGTTATAGTGCTAACACGAGTATACGTTTAAAACCCCGTTATTGGTAATTTGGGTTCGGAGAAAGATCGCATCGAACTTGATGATTATCCTTTTTGCACGTTTCAACGCGCTACCCTCTAGCGCTGAGAGCACGCGATTCAAAGCCGAAGATTATACCTGGTTGTCATGGAGAAGTGGCCGCGGCCCCTAGCAATCAATCGCCGTCCGGGGATTACCGGGAATTCTCGATGCCCGTGGGCAACGCTCCCCGGCAACCGTTTGTACATGATCGGTTTTAGCATAATTGAAACCATCACTTATGCAGATATGACGCCCCGCCCAGCAAATGGCATGCTTGAGTGCCTGGCTAATCTGCTGGCCGAGTCCTACTGAAGATGGCAAAAGCTGGGACCGGGACTGCTCCGGCACAAGAAGAAATAAACGAGGAATTAAACCCTCGCAGACCCTGAAACAGATATCTTACATTTTCTTAATATCCTTAGCGTCTTATTGCCACAACACAATCAGCGACATTTATGTTAAATTAGCACTAATATAAATATAGCATAATAGAGAACCCGACTGGCTTTCCTCCTATTTTTAAAATTTATATTTCTATTTTTCTGGTATGTTTATATCACGCGGCCACTTCTTTTTCAGGCGTCTGTAAGGAACTTTCGCGATGTTGGGAGATAGTAGGGTTTGGACCATTGGATTAGGATATTAATATGTGACGAGGTTTGAGTCATAGTCGGGTGCGTGATTTTCCTTGGTTATTTTCGACTGAATGCTTTGAATTTTTTTAATATCCGATTGTTTGGCCGAGCCCCACAATTCAAATCATAAATTTTAAAAAACATTTAGACTTACCTTTTTTGTCAATACATTACAATATCCTTGACATTGAAAAATATCTTACTTGAATTATAGCTAATATCATGAAACATGCATCGTCTGTCTCCACTTACTCATTTGGTCATTAATTACAATCATCCGGGCTATGATGTTTAATACATACTTATATGAAATGAAGTTGTATAAAGTACTAACGAAGTTCTTCCTATAGTATGGAAATCACGCGGGTAAAATTGCATTGGAACAAAACCCCCGAGACCAAACAATAATTTAAATTATTTAATGCTAATCCGCTCTTAAGAACAAAATTAAAGAAGCCTTGTTTTGTTTACAATACTCTAACAACATTGCGGGAATATTTAGTCCTGGCTCTAGATTTGTGAAAGTTCGCATTTCAGAGTTTTGCACACTCATTATCATCATAAGCCACGGTAATAACCTATTGCGTTATGTCAGAGGATAATAGCGGAAGGAAATAACTTCTGCTACCTCCGGAAGGATGTACATTCACTGCTATACTGCACACGAATATATCCAGTGCTGATAAAACGAACAACAGGATGATCAATAATCATTAATGAGCGCCTATCTTTTAACCAATTAAAATTTCCTACTGATAGAAAATGTTATTCTTCACCGAACTAATCAAAGCTGTAAGAAAAATATACAAATTTTTAGAATAGACGCACATAGAGGCTCGCCGTCCTTTCTACGTTTATACAGAGCAATAATGAAATTTATAGCTAACGTAAAATAGGTACAGAATAGGTAATCGGAAAATAACAACACGCTAAAATTATCGTCCATAGCGAACGCCCCCAAAATATGACAAATAAAAGTTTTATTATTCTTCGCAGTATATACTCTCGAAACGAATGCCCGAATGATAACAGGGATTAATTATTCGGATAAGAATCTCTGTGTAAACAAGGTAAAATCCATATTAATCAGGATATGCTCGTTCGTTTTTCTAACCTGACTTTCTATCGTCTTATCTCTCTCATTGAACTATCTTCCTTTTCGACCCCATACTAGCAGCAGCCTCCGGCGACTGAAAACATCCGTTTTCAGTAATAACTTATAACTTATACCGAACTACTAGAGTAGGTAGTACAGATTAGGTATGTCTCGACGAATTCTTATGTCACTAATTGAATACAGTATTTTTAGTACATTCAATACATAACCGTGGTACATAATTAAGCTCACAGGCCTTTTTTATGATTATATACATACATTTTTTTCTCTTGTATAATCGGGAAAATATAGCCCTTAAACCTCGAGTACTGCACTCCAGCATACTGGAAGCCCCAAAGGGGCATGGATCTTGTATAGTCTGTACACATAGTTCCCTTTCACTTTCTCCTTTGTCGTATTTGATCCGGCCCCTGTTAAATTCTTTTTTAAAATCCATATTTCTAGGCTGTAATACATATCCTGTTTTTTTTAATTAGTCTCAATAGTTTCCCTGCAATTGGAGGTCCAGGTTGGACTATCGCTTGAATTTCCGTCCATTTAGTCCTAGATATTTTTATTACTCAGTATAATATGTGGAGATTATATAAGTTTTATTGTTTTATTTTCTGTTGATGAAAGTTATTTTGAAACAACTTGACTACTATTGACAGAACGTGTTCTGTTAATGAATTTATCAATGATAATCATTGAAAATTATATGTACTCTCAAATTTTTAAATTACAACACATAATTTTATATGTTGCATGTATATCATCCAACATGTACTATTCAAACTGATATTTTAAACAATCTACATATCCCAATATCCATGGGGCCATAGGGGCGGCGCATATCAGCGTATATAAATATCGTTTAAGGCTTCCGCAGAAATTTGTCGCCAGGGTAATTTCATTTTCGCATTCGCCGGTAGATATAACTCCCGACCGGGCCAAGTATGAATTAGCCGGGGGCTGGCGAGTGACGCCCAATGAGATTAGCGAATAACGGTCTTCCCTTCATTTATTTTTACGGCCTCTCTTCATGGGGATCTGGGGCATTAAAACGGATTTGATTTACGGGTCTCGAATTTTATAGGCTAGAGTAGAAGTGGCCGGTAGACTGCCAAACCCAGACGGACTATAAACCGGTCATCCTAGACCCTCGTAAACCGGAATGACCGCCTAGGGCGAACAATAAAAATTTGAAATGGCTCAAATAACAGTTTACCGAATCGTTTGGCTTCCTGAAAGCATTGGTTAGACTAATATATATATATATATATATATATATATATATATATATATATATATATATATATATATACATTCCATTAACAATAATACATCCCTAATTAATACAGTCTAACACCACAGTTCTGGCATTTAACAAGGAATCACGTTTGTATGAATCAAAAGGAATTATATTTAAACATTTATAATTATTAATTAATTATTATTGTGTTTCTGGATGTTGAATGTATACATGATTTTCGCCCGTTTTGTTTTTTATAACATCTTTTGGGTTTATTTACAGAATATTCGGAATATTTTTTGTACTTGCAAAAATATCTTTGCGTTTAATCTCAGAACGGGACGAGTTGAAAATGTACAGTAAATTCGTCTCTTTCTTTGTTTTATGATGCAGGCAACCCTACCGGAATATATTATTAAAAGTATAAAGTTGTGGCATTGATGAAAACGTCCTCATGCTGTGACCTTTCAATCAAAACATCACGCCCAATTGAACCTGGGGCGATTATTTAGTTGAGACAATTGGTTGAAAGGGTGTTTGACTAAAGTGTTTCTGATTTGTCACTAACATAGTTTAACTGATCAGATGACTCTTATTCTGTTAAATGTATTTTAATTTAATTTTATATTAATTAATAACGCACAAAACACTTTTGTAGAAAATAGGAAACGAAATATCTGTTCTTATATGTAATACGTATATATGACATATACCTGGTCTGTGCGTGTATGTTGAATTTGACAAATAATGAATTATATGATTGCTTGATGGGATTATATATTGCACCAGATACCTACATAACAAGGACTAGGTAGTATCTTAATAATTAGGCCTGAAATAATAACAATGATTTATAATAACAATATATAATGATATCTACGTTCCGAATTGGAAAGAAAGGATTCATCTAAAGTTCTGGACTCTAGAACTGAGGGCAGATGCAGTGCACACTTGTGATAATATTAATAATGCAGCAACATTTTCAAATATTCTTTTGGATACTTTCCTTTTTTGAATAGAAATTATGCAACAATATGGAGAAATATTTCTCAGGTTAAGGAACGAGCGCTAAACATATTTTTTGGATCGTAATTGTGTAAGTTTTCAATTTTTTTATATACGAACTGAGTCTTTCTTCGAACATGTTCTATAACACTTTCAACTTATTAAACACTTTTTTCTTACAAAATGGCTACTATGGAAGGAGAACTCTTGGACCGATCATCCGGTTTGTGTAAGATGTAAATAAAATAATTGCTGTTTTATAACTAAATTAACATCTATTTCGCGCATAATATCCGGATGATTAATTGGCAATAATGCAATCCTTAGTAACGTTCACGTAAGTCATCCCGGAAGGGGCCAAATCAGTTCCATTTATTTCTACTAGGTACTCACCGAGTTATATATATATATATATATATATATATATATATATATATACATTGGAAAAAGGGTGTTATCTGACTGGAAATCTTCGTCGATACTCTCAGGAACACTGTAAAGAGGCGGTAATTCATATATCATTCAGAAAACGTCTTTATTTTCATACTTGCAAGAAATTTAGGGTATTTGTTTTGGGGTCCACGAGGGTACATGTCTCTCTTGTGTTTATCTGTCCCATTTCACTTATGTTAAACATAGCATTACATCAGTAAATTAGTGAGGCACTTACGCGTGTATCTTGCTGGCGGGGCAACCTGTTGGGACTGTTAATGCGTTTCGGTTGTCTAGATAACGTTTTTCCCTTCAAGGCTTCGTACTTCTATCGCATTTTGGACTTCAATACATTCCTATACTTCCCCTGCCCAAAACCCTCGCCGAGTTACCGGCGCCTTAATCGCATCACGCGCTTAACTGAATTACAAATTATTTGAATTCTCGTAGCGTAAAGTTTCGCCTCTAATAGAAACTTCTTTCATCGATCCGAGGTAGGCAGTAAACAACGGCTGCTCTCCAAATTATTATTACTCGCGTGTCTGCAGTATCGGCAAGTTGCCTTGGTACGAGTGAGCATCCCTGTCGCATTGTCGAAATTGCACGCAACAGTTACACCCCTCAATAAGTGTGTGAAGGATGCTTCATCATCTTCAATACTTCACATCACCATCATTTGCGCTATCGTATTGTCAACAACGATTTAATTGTGGATATCGACTGCACATAACATCGAAATAATATATAATAATAATAATATCATATAATAGCGACCATAATTTCTTATTCAGCTGTAATAAGAACCTGTAAAACAACTGTAAAAGCTGTAAAACAACCGATACAATAAAATAATGACCCACAAGGCTGATTTAAGGACAAATTACGGGTCCGAAAATATCAGATTATTTTTTTTAGAGTAATTTAATGTTCATGTTTATTACCTAAATTCCCCAATGGTCTCCCAAATGACATATACCGGTTTTTAGTTATTAGAATTAATTATAAGCAATGTTGAAGGTTTTATTATGACTAGCACACAACGTTCGGATATTCTACTGTAACTACTTTGAAAGTAGATCTGACATTTTCAGTTCGAGGCCCGAAAAGTGAACGGCTACTTCAAGGAAATGACCGTGGAAGAAAAAATTAAAACGATGAATTCTTAAACGTGCAAGCTCTACATCATTTACTGCTTTTAGTTATATTTCATAGAACGCGTTTTCTTCCAGCGGGCTCCATGGAAACTGCCGGCCTGTCGATTCAGTCGGTAAATGCCGTGTTTGATTATTAGAACGTAATTATTGAAACTGCTGAAAGTTATTTTTACAAGGCCCGCAACCCGGCAAAGGTTTATTAATGGCCGTGGGTCGCGCACAACGCTCTGATATTACAATAGTCATTTACCTTCAGAGGTGCAGACGCGTCATTTTCAGGCCAAGGTATAAAACGTGAAGGATGATCGAAAGACTTATGGTTGAACTGTTATGTATTGCATGCATCGTGTGAATTGTGCTTAACATTATTAGAGTTATTGTCGTGTTGGAATATTGTTATAATTATTGTTAAGTTCTTGCGGTGTATTTAAATTGTGGAAAATAGAGATTTTGTGTTTTAAAAACTTGTTTAGTAATTTATATATATATATATATATATATATATATATATATAATGTATGTATATATTGTTGGGCCATCTTCCTAGAGGATGTTATCTCCGAACAGCTTTGGGGTCCTTGTGCGAAATAGAATTGTGTGGATATAGAATTGCGATTATCTTAAAAACTCCACGGAACCCCGCCTCTCTTCCGCACCGGTAGTCGTCGGACGGGAAGAAATATTCCTTCCGGGTGAGGGGTCTCCGATAAAAGCTCAATTATGGGGAAGGGACGTGCTTTGTGTGTGGGCTGTCTATTTTCACCGACTACAACGCACTTCACGCCATTCGCTGGAGGGAGGGACTTTGAAAACAAAGCCCCCGAGACCCAATACTCCTGTTTACCGATAACTCTCGGACTTAGTTCCCCCTCTCGGGTTACGACCGCCGGGACGATAAAACGTGAATATATTTATGGCTAGTAAAACTGTAGAAAAGTTCAGAGCAGTTACCCCGTGTCGTAATTCTGCCGGAATCCAAGATCTCAGAGTATTTCGCGTATAAGGGGCTTAATTAAACAACTGCTCGGAAAATTCGGCGGCAAAATAATGATAACTGTAATCACTAAATCAAAAAATGAAATCAAATAAATTATATACACAATTTTTGTCCATCCTTTATTATTCGCGTACCTCCTGAATGATTCCCCCTCAAATAAGGGTTCTTTTACTGGGAAAAAGTGTTCCCAGTACCACTTGATTTGTGATTAATAGAATGGTAATCTGCTTAAGGCATAGTTCCTGACGAGAAAACAGATTTAGTCGCCAGACATACCTGAGAGGAAGATTCTCCAATACAGCATAAATATATTTATATGCGCGTTTCTAAAAGCCCACCGCTCTTTGAAGAATGCTAGGTTAAATTTTTAAAATATCCGCCAATTCATTTATAAAGGACCAAATGTACGCATACGGTATAGAGGATTTAAAATTCATTTACCCTTGATGATGTGACATTTTTCTTTAACTTGCGTAAATTGATATTTTAATATTTGATTTTTTTTCTTTTTCAGGTTGAGCATGACGAATCGTTAATCTGCACCTGTGAGTACAATTTCTATTATAGATCAATATTGCGCTACAGATTCTGACTAAAATCTGTATTTTGTCTCTGTTTTCGTTATTTGATATTGTCGTGAAAGGTTTGCAGTCAAAGGCTTTTATTCCGTTAATAATTTAATTACGCCTTTATTTGCTTATATTTACATGCAGAATTGAACAAAATTATAGATTAAATAGAATAAAAATTTGGTATATCATTTTACGAAGAAGCGAAAGTTTCACAAACTGAATTGAGTTCAAATTTTGCATTTACAAATTAATCCGGACAGTGCGTCTCCAGTGTGGGAGTTCGTGTTACACCTAACTACTTTTAACTATTAATTACTTCAACAGGATTCCTGTTAAATCGCCATTTTTGTAATTTCCAAACAATTATATTTAAATTTCATTAGGTTAGGTCATTCATTGCTAGGCTCCTCACTTTATCAATCATCCGTTTTATTTACCTAGGGCAGCCATTATTACTACATCGTCCGCATAAAGCTAGTGCCAACCTAGAAGCCATTCTTAAGACTTTGAATGTCATTAATTAATTAAAAGCGGTGGCAATAATACAAAATTAATAATAAGTTTTACAATTTCCGTTTGCAACGCCTCTAATAGGAAAACAGGGTTCGAAATATTACCAACCGGGCATTGTTTTTTCCCCGAGGGTTTCTTTCATCAGAAACTGACTAATAGTTGCTTAAAATTTATTAGGACGTAATATTATCGGATATAATTTTTCTATGAACTGGATGTCCAGTAAACTTAATGTTGATTTCACTTAGGTGTTAACGTTAGATCGGGTGCCATATTGTGACATAAACTTTCAAACTGTCATGTACACTGAACTTGGATTTTGTACTTATAAACATTTTATACACTCGAAGAATGTTCAAGGGGGGCCTATCCCCCCTCCTTTTCATCCTTCAATTCCGCCTTACAGTTCTGATACACGGGGCTGTCTGGTGTCCCACTATGTTTACCCGTTAAACAGGGCATGAGACGGTCGGATTTAGCCTTAGACACGTATCTCGTAGAAAACAAGCACGGTGGCAGATTTCCTTCAATACCCCTACTACCCCTTGGGTCAACTCTGGCGTTAGAAATATCCTCCCGCTTTAGCTCAACATTTAAATCTTTGGGTCCGCCACGGATCACGCTACGAGATTATCTCTTTTCTATTTATTTTAAATCAAAAAACAACTGTTATAAGAAACACTAGCAGAAAGTTTAATTTTTTTATATCTTTTGTTTCTCTCAATAAAGAAGCCACCCAATGATGGCACTTATGAAGTGCATCCGGGCTACAGAAAATCTATAGGCTTTTAAACAGTCAAGGGGTGGATAATGGATGGGCATCAGTGGAGAGGGCTTCAACGAGTGAATTAGGATGAGTAGGCGGGAATGTCACTTTAGGTACCGGGATTTTATAAATTCCTCAACTGTTTTCGTGAATGGTGTGATTTGAAACATACCGGATAGCATTAAGGACGATTCCAAGGACTTTTGATTGTAATCTCTGGATGCGACTGATGTTGGATGTCTTGGTGGAACCCCACAGTTCTATGCCGTATGTCCATGTCGGTTTCAATGTGGCGTTGCATATTGTGAGTTTGTTGGCTAAGGCCGCGGTTTACAAACTGGGAGGCGTAGACTATTCCCAGAGGAGGTGCGGACTTTTCCCAGGTCTTTGTGCCAGTAAACAACAACCCTCGCATTAAAATTTGATATGTTTTAGTTTAATGAGTAATTAATATAAAAATAAATATGCTTGTTCGTGAAGCGAAACCTTAAAGTATTTTTTGTAATAAAGTTATTATTATTTAAAACATGTCTATATTTTATATATATTCAAAGCGCAAAAAAATATTTGGGAGGCATATAAAAGTTGGAAACCGCTGGGCTAAGGCCAATTTATATGTCCGTTTTAGTAACTTTCTTAATAGTCATAATTTATGGTTTAAGTTGATTCTTTTGATTCAGGTATGGGGATTCAATATGCGTTTTTCATGGTGAAGAGTGTACAAACATACCAGCTAGCATATGATGGTTCGAAGGACTTAAGATCTTAGAATCTCTGGACGAGACCAACGATGTCGTGGTGGATCCCCATAGTTCATTGCCGTACATCTCGTAACGATCGAAGATTAGGAGAAACCGGAGGATGGTAACGGGGGGAAAGTCTGTTCCGAAAGCTCGTTTCCACGCCATGCTTGTTTTTAAGCAAACTCCAGCTCAAGTTCTTATCTAAATTACCGAGTTCTTGGTTTTCTTAGGACTCGGATAAAGAGATATCCCCGATACTGTCTGTCTGCGATTCAATGTGGGAGGACGAAACTTCTTTGTTTATTATGTCATTATTCTACAACACCTTGTATTCGAGCCAATTCGACAAAAAGAAAGTGTTCATTATCATCAGAGTTTGCTGTAAAAAGTTTTTATTTTTAAGATTTATTTTTAAATACCTTCTGGTTTTTTCGGAGTGGTTGATTTATTTTAATCGCGTGAAAATCATTTATTATGTGTTAGTAATGTAATTAGAAATCAGATTTTACAGATAGCACCTATTCCGCCTTTTTTCTTGGAACTTATACCTACTAAGTCCTAGTTAGACCTATGAAGTACGGTCTTGTTTTAAATACTTTTATCTATAAACTTTGTGTATATACGTTTTACTCATATATAAATCATTTATGTATTAGTAATTTAATTAGACATCAGGTACATGATTTTCGTCTATGTTTAGTAAAGCGAATTTTAAACATCTTTCTTCCACCATTTTTTAAAAGTAGACTGCAGAGCTTTTTCTTTTCTAAAAATAATTTTATTTATAAGCACTTTTGCGGGTTTAAGATTTCCGTTTCAGTTCGAGGAAATGGAGATGGAATCCTTTCGGGATCGGTTTGGGGTGGTGGTGCCGTCCCATGCATAATTGACCAAAACCGCTGGGTTCGAATCGTTCTCACCTCTCCGGTCCCCACCAGGTACAATTAGATGGGGGGAAAACGGTCTGGTCGAAATCGATAACGCCAGTCTGCTAATTATGGTCGGCCTACCGCACTCGCACTCACCGGGTCTTTACTCTCCGATGGATAACCGGTTTCAGATGTGGGCAGGTCTCCATGCCAACGGCTTGGCCGCAAATTTAGTCGATAAACACAATTATAATAATCGAAATTACCGGCAGTCAATATCGAGATTATTGCGTACATTCTCCGGTCAATTATTTCTACTCAATTTTAAAGTAGTAATAATTTGTAAACATTCGAACACGCCTTTGAACCCCAATTGGTATTGAACGACTGACATATTTTTAAAAAATTTTAATATTTTTATTTATTGTTCAAAAGTGACATTAAAATGCTATTAACTTAGATAAGGAAACGAAATAATTCTAATTCCACTGCTATTCTAATTGCTTTAAGCAGTGTAATTCCTGTGCGTATCTTGTAACTGATAGCTTAAGACCTTAGTGAGTTTTACTGGCAACTGTAATTATTAATTTATTTATTTTAATCTAAACGCTAAATTGTGTCTTGTGCAATCGTATATTCATTTATATTTTAAAACAAGTTCGACTTTAACTAATGCTAATTATCGATATAATAAAATACATTTTTCAATAGCCCAGGGGAATGACATCTCGAAGCATTAAAGAATAAACGATTATGGAGTCAAGCGCAAATATTAACAGCATTGAGAAAATGGTGAATTGCGGTAGCAAAATAAAAAAGTAATTGTTCTCAAAGATGTATGGTTTTATTTTAAGATGAAATAGGGAACACTCTCTTTTTGTAATAGTTGGGAATTAAAACATTAAGAGAGGGTTTGTTATTTGGGTTTTAAAAAATTTCCTTAAAAATAAAGGTAGTAAAAACTGGTTGTTTTCCCCCGACATCGGGAATGTTTTGTGAAAATATTTACTCATCACTTATTAGTTTAGAACATATTAGGTAGTGAGATGAAATTGCGTTTTTTTTTAATTAC
The DNA here is from genome assembly GCA_019843655.1 of Lethocerus indicus. Lineage (NCBI taxonomy): Eukaryota > Metazoa > Arthropoda > Insecta > Hemiptera > Belostomatidae > Lethocerus > Lethocerus indicus. The sequence goes on from JACDQD010000001.1 coordinate 33,627,225, forward strand.
CATACCATTATTAATTATTACTTCTTTTTTTGAGTTACAATAAAAACGTAAAGAACAATTAATATAAACTACTATATAAGATCGTTATCATCCACAAAAAGACTGGATTCATATTTATAATCCCATTTAAAAATGCTTATTTGTTAAAAAATGGAATTAAATAATTGTAGGTTCGTGATGTTTCTGTCTCCTCTCGCTGGTTTGGTCTTTTGCTTAGCAAAAGACCAAACCAGCGAGAGGAGACATAGCAAAAGACCAAACCAGCGAGAGGAGACAGAAACATCACGAACCTACAGTATACCAACCCTCGCAGACCACAAAACAGTTATTTCAAATTAGGAATTAAATAATTCTCCCCCTGGACTCCAAACCAACTGTCGAGAGCAGAATCGGCGGCTACATTTACATATTAGAGTTAATTATAAGCACTGACCAATCGAGAGCAACGTTTAGAATATATCAATAGAATATTTCGACCGATAGAGAGACTATTCTATAATCGGCCATTGTTACATTATTCCGTAATAATAACACATTACATTATTACATAATATTACATTATTAATGTTTTTATTTACAATACAACACGCTCAAGGAATGTTATCATGCTCCAAAAAAAGAGAGAAGTCATAGTTACAATAGTATTTCACCCTTTGACATACATATAAAACGGAATTTGATGTGTCCAAAAATTAATATTTAATTTGGCTCAACTGAAAGGTTATGTGCAAGCTTAGAAACAGTACATTTTATTGAATACTTTTAATTGAGTAATCTAATAATATACTGCACGGCGTTCGACGGAGACAGTTCTTGACGTCTCCCAGATGTCATTGAATGTCAAGGGGTTGATAATATATATTTGTTTAAGAATTGAACGCAATAATTGTCCCCGTGGACCCAAACCCAAGTGTCGACCTGTAGATTCAACGGCTACATTTAATTATTAGAGTTAATTACAAGCCTGTCGAGAGTGTTGTAGTTCTATTTTCCTGTCAAGTTCTAACCGATGTGCTCATCCTCGCTACTGAATGATTGAGTAGCCGACCTCGGAAAAGAAGACCAAATTTTTGGACCCGATTGGCCTCTTTTTTTTTATTATTCATCCCTTTCTGTTCGACGTGTCCTATACCGTTCAGCGTCATATGTCCATCACGTATTTATGAGACATCATTTTTTAGTGAGGCTGCCACTCGTCCGGGGACAGATGAGTCTCTCCTCGAGATCGCGCGAGTGATTATTTTCCCTACTTTTTTACATATGAGGCATTATTTTACAATTATTATTTCACAACAAAAGTATACTATAGCTATTCAACTAGTATACTTATTTTTGATTATATGCCTCGATGAATTTTACCAAACCTAGCACTAAAATCCGGTGAGCCTCTTCCAACCGTAAATGAAATCGACATTTGAAATGTCGTTTCAGAAGCCAAACCACCAGATTCAAAAATCCGCGGGGAAACTCAAATACCTTTAAATAGAAATCTTGGCATTAACAATTTGCGTATTATAATTTAATTTTGGCATTAGTTACCTTTTTAATTATTTGGAAGTGATTTGCAATTCACAAAAATGAACTTTCTTGTTCTCCACGGTAATATATGATATAAAGGAAATTTTGTATTATTTTTTATTGATAATAACACATGTATATATTTAATTATACATGAAGGTGTCCTAGATTGGTGAAGGGAATTTGGGACTGGGCCAAGTTCAATTTACGCGTGATTCAGCGTTCAACCGATTTACGACCGTAATCATATTTTTCCATTTTGAAACTTGAGTTTTCCTTGCACTTAGTTTTTAAGCGTACTGGTTTTATATTTAATTAGAGAAAGTATTCTTTACAAAATAGGGCTCCCTCGGATCTCGGTCTTAATTCGGAACCATTCGAAACAATGTTTTATCCCCCGTGCGCGTAAAGGGTTATGGAATTAATTTCCCATTTGAAGAAAATGTACCAATGGTGCGGATATAGTGTCTGAGGAAATTTATAGTGGACTCGAATATTCGTGGTTTGAATTGAGTCTTTTAAATCTCATTATGGAATTTATGGGAAATAGTCTTAAATGTAATTGTACAATACTTTCTCGGCATTGAGGTTAAAAATAAATTAAGATTATTTTCCTGACCTAAATCAATTACATGACTTACTCGTATGAACCATCCCTACAAAAATTAATTTAGAAAATATTACAACTTACCCCTTGGTTTCCCATCCAGACGCAAAATATACACCTACTGTTACAAAACTGTCATTGGTCAGTGCAAAACTGCTTTCTTCTGCATGAACTAAAACCAGACTAAAGGGTTTATTATTATTAAAATCCAGCTGACATTATCAATATCATTTTATGGTGCCGAGGCCTATGACAAGTATTAATGCGTTAGTGTTCAAAATCAGGCACGATCCGACTACTGAATGGCTCTGACTGGGAAAAGACAAAACATCAACCTTGTTTAAACCATTTAATTGTACAGGAGAGTGTGAAGATTTTAAGTACATAATGTATGAACTGTAAATTACATAACATAAATAACTAGATAGATATAATACGTAAATGATTATAGTTATATAAATACTAATTTGATATATTCACATTAAAAATTGAATACCCGTAACTAAATGACAACCAGAAATCCAAAAATCAAAAGTTTACTCGTATAACCTTTCATTATCATTTTAAATTCATATTAGTATATAGCTATAGCCATCTTCAATAGTTCCTTTAAGGTAATTTAATGGGACTTGTATATTGTTGTGCTTAGGCATAAGAATCCGCTTGTCCACGATTACGACTCGTGCAATTCCGACATCCGTCAGGGGATACTAGTTTAAGCCGGACCTTTAAAATCGGGATCGATACACATATAAAGTTTCCTCCGGGGTCCGAGGTCGGGGGCGGCATTATCGTCGGATAAACACTAAACACCCTCCCGTTTTATTGGTGCACTAAAGCCAGTCTCCTTACTGGATTATTACCCGTCGTAAAACCGTGGAGGATCCAAAAGGGGGTTATCCGTCTTATTCCCCCCCCCGACTTTGCTGCTTTTTCTGTTTTTTTGTTTTTGTTTTTTTTATTATTATTATTCGTCCCCGTTTCTTCCCTTAATACCGGCAATCAAAACGATAAGGCCATTGATTTTAATTATAGTAAGTAGACTGGACAACAAGACCATGAAATCGGCGATAAAACCTGTATTGATCATGGCGAAGAGGCGGATAGAAAACTCGGGATAAATTCGAAAATACGAATAATTTCCTTTAACCTAATTCGGTTGTACGCAAACAAAATTTATTACCGGCATACAGGCCTTAAAAGGCCAAAGAAAATTTGGAAAATTTCAGTTGGTAAATGTTGGTAGTATAAAACCATATATGTTTTATTTTTAAAATGGGTAAAGGATGGGTTAGCAGGTATTTTAATGTTGACATGCAATTCTGAATAAGAATTTCGGAATTATACTTTGTATATTCCAGTTTTGTCTGTTAATTAAACCTATATTCTCACAATTCAATCACCGACATTTAACCGTCTGTTACTACAGTCTGATAACAATAATTAGAAATAAAATTTACAATAAAATAAAACAGTAAGTTAATGAATATTTATGTTTAATGTGCATTTAAAAATTACATGGAAACGTCTGACCCATCAGTCTTCTTTAGGATGTGGTGTAATTTGTGTCCTCTTATTATTTAAGAAATATTTAAGATTGGTACAATTGGGAAAGTTGATTTAACTGTAAGCGAAGTAGCATTTACGGTAATTAAACACTATTCCAGTTCTGTCTATTTAATGTATTCCTGATGTCACAATTAAACTACAGTCATTCAATATTTGACGTAGTGTCTGACACTATTATTGTATTTTCTTTTATTCAGCCGCGATGATGCAAGGAAAGCTGTCGAATCAAAGGATTGGAGTGATGGAATAGATTTGAATGGAGAATAAATCCTATCATTGATATCCCATATTATAATTTCTACTGTAGGGTAGTTGTGAAGTTTTTAATCATGGCAAACTTTCATCTGTATTAAAGGGGCCCTTAAAGACCATTACCTAATGATATGGACAGTAATTTATATTTTTCAACGATTTCCATTTACTGTTAACTTTTCCCCTATTTTGTTAACAGAATATGATTCTTGACGAAGTTGAAAGTCACGGGTTTAACGGGTAATCGTTGCCCATCATCCTATTTTAAATATGAGCGGGTGAAGGGTAAGATAAGGAACCTCTTGTTCTAAGGCTAATTAGATGCTCTCGTATAATACGCTTAATGGGATAGAAAAGCTTCGTTTCTGAGAAGACGGCAGAACGGTAATGACGTCAGAGAGGAAATCAGTGGGGATGCGTTCAAAGATAATTTATTTTTAGCAAAATGAATTTTACGATAACTAAAAACGGTTATCAATATGGATGCCACGGTGATCTGGGTCCACAGGAGCTGTAACAAGTTATAGTATTTAATGCGCAAAATTGTTAATTATATCAAATTATTTCACCAACTTTATTTAGTCGGTCACACCGACTTAACAAGGGTTTAGACGCATTGAAACTTAACTTCGCATCATTGCAAGGTGCGGGAACTTCAGGAGAACTGCCGAATTATAAAAAGTAGAGCCCAGTTCAAATTTGGGGACAGTAACATTGCTATGCTAGTGCGTCGGCGGGTGACATGAAACAGGCGATAGGGAGATGAAGATTTTTTGTTCATTCTATTTTTCGGTTAGTATTTGTGAAATCAATGCTCAGAAATCTGCCTATTCATGAACGAGCGGAGCCCAAAAATGGTATCAGATATATTTTGTTCAATTAACCGTTTCTCAGATTTGAATTCAATGTAAAACTAAACAGCAAAAGATCGAGAGTGTTTTTTCTTATTTTCTTTTTAAATTCGCAAGCCTTTAAGAAAAATCCTTTCACAAAACTTTGGGCGCGACGGTCAAACCCGTTATTGGATGGTCGCCAGTGTATCTACTAAAACCTATATTGTTGTTAACCGTTGTTAATTATATGGAAATCAAGCCTGTGTATTATTGACCTACATTGCTTTACTCAGGCGAAGTAAATTCCCCCTCCGCCGTGATCTGATGCTGGACGTCTGGCTTCGACATTGAGCGACATAATCTGGAAATAGAAATTCGAAGGTGGAACGCCCGAGGCAACGAAGGCCGAGTTGAACCAGAAAATTAACATGTAAGCCCCGTAATAAGTTCATTAGGCCTTATGCACACTCTGTGGACTTGTGATAAAAAGGTTTGAGTTCGGCTTTTTATGACTTCTATAAGTCTAGTATATTTATTATTAGTATAAGGGTAATTGAAATTTCCGATTGTTCTTTTGTTTGCCCCTCCGGAATGAATTGTATTTGCGATAAAAGCGCAGAAAATTGTATTTGAAACCTTTGCACTACAATACAGGCGTAGATATACAGACGCGTATATCACCCAGATTTTTCCTCAAACCTTCTTGATCACCGGCAAATAATAAATCCAGTCATCCCGCTTTGGATTAATTGGAGTTCAATTCCCCCCGATAGTCTTACATTATTAACAACTAAATTGGACCTTTAATTAAATTCTATTGACGAAACCGAAATACCTTTACGAAATACCGAGATCAGGAGACAATATCGATACACATTTCAAAATTAAATCCACTAATTCGCCCAAATTCATATCATAACTCTAATGCTGTGCAAAATTAACGTACAATTGATTCTATAAGAGGTAAGCGTTTATTTAAAATAATTTATAATTCCATATTGATCGGAAACAAACTAATGTAAGTGTGGTATTACTGAAATTAGTGTTCTATTATTAGAAATATTTAAAAAAATGGAATTAAAAACGAAATTGGCGTTGTTTACTTTCAAAAAATACGACAACAGCATGACTGAATGCAACAAGATTACATCCTACCAAAATGAAAATACGACAGATTCTATTATTTAAGAAGAAAACATAATTTAATTATAAAATATATAATTCCAAATTTATTGGAAACAAATAGATTTAAGTCTAAGTATGGTGTCCATGATATTAGCGTTCTATTATTCGAAATATTTAAAAAAGAAATTTAAAAAACTGCGTCATTTGTCGTCAATAATTACAGCTGTGTAATCAATTCAAAACGAGCATAAATCCTATCATTGGCGTCATATAAAATTTCGAATATATGAAGGGCAATTATGAAGTTTTTAATCAAGGTAAACCAGGGGTTTTTCATCTGGTATTAAAGGGACCGCATTCAGAGCCGCTTCGATGTAATCGATGTTACCTGTTGCAGTATACAAACGTTCAGAATCGGGGGTAACTCTCGAGTTGGGCGGGGGAAGTTGTACTTAATTAAGCTGTCTGGAGTTTAATAATTCCTTTGTATTTAATTTTGATTGACGGTAACGGATCTAAACGGTCATTAATACTTCTCTCATTATCCAGCGTTTAGCTTCCGGTATTATAATCAACGTATAACCGACCCTTCATCCGAAGTTTTTTTTGTTATATAGCGTTGCGTCAGCCTCCCGGCGAAAGACGTCAATACTCTCGAAATCGATCTTCGAAGGTAAAATCAAAACGCAGTTGGAAACGAACAGGATTCGATGATTCATCTACGAAACTATCTCCACCGTACAATTCTTAATTTCTGTTATATTTGCGTGTAAAAGACTGTCGCCATTTTTCTTTTTATTTTAAGTCACAAGAACAATTTTTAAATAATACTTAGTGACAGAGCGATAAGATGGCGCTAGTGTAATTTTGACGGAGAATTCACACATTGATGGTACACAAATTCCCCGAGACGGAAAATCGCGGAGCAGTGGCGGAAATGACTCGGTCTTATTTTGAGGATGATTACCCCCCAACACCTCATCCCCCGTCGAAAGGGAGTCGTGAGCGAGCCGATATTATGCGAAGGCTCGTGCCTTTCGAAAGGTCGGCAGTAAATGACATTTCACGTGGAGAGTCAAGGACTGTGCCGAACCAGGACTCGGCTGGCGAAGAGCCAATTTGTTCGGAGGAGGACATTTTACCCATTCCGCTTCTGGACCCAAGGCCCGAACGAGCGACAATTACATTGTCCAAACTGTATCCTCTGACTTGTAAACAGATTGTTCATTTTTTTAATTAGTATGTTATTCCACTCGGTGGGCTGGTCTTTTGCTAGACCGGTTTCGGCCGCTCGGTAGCTGTGTGTGCCAGTTGGTGCTGACTTACTCTGGCACATGGGAGCCCTATGGGTCATCCTCTCTATACAGTCACTTCACTTGTACAGTGGAGGTTGTTTCGTTTGTCACGTGTGTGTCTGTGTGTGTGTGTGTGTGTTCTGTTCTTGTTTTCGTGTTTGTTCTTCTTTGGTTGTCCCACATAATGGGTATTCTAAATATTATTTGATGCACTGCTGGGAAATAAAATACGTGGAATACGCAAAAACTTCGGTAATCCCGGTCTAAATATTACCCAATCTCAGGATTCCAAGTTCCTTAAAATAATCTTAACGACAGTAATATATATTTTTTATACAAAATGACGCCAAACTTATTGATCCAGGATGGTAGACTTGTTTTTAGAGATAATAAAATTGTTTTACAGAAAAATGCGATCGTCCCGACCACATAAAGACCCGTCATATTAGCATTTAAATTTTAAACAGGTCCCGTTCATTAAATTGTATTGCAATGCTTAATTTATATATGCAAGTTATACAAACTTATTATTTGAGATTTTGTGCTCAGGTTACAGAACTGCTGCATAATTTATAGAGTAGTGTATTTCCTATTGCTACCGATGTGTTAGGCCCTGTCAGATTGATTATGCGGATTTCACCTATTGATAAATCTATCCAACGCACGGTATTATTCGGTTTGTGTAAGTGTTGAATCAGACAATAGCAGCCCGTCGATAACAGGATTACAGGATTCACCAGAGCGTATGTTCTGGACCAGATAGATGAACGAGAGAAAATTAACGCGGAAAGCCCCCCCCCTTCCACCACCGCCCCCGGCCACCCCCGAGAGGGAAAGCTAATACACCACAGCCTATCTATTTAGAACTAATGCCAGCCCGTGGGGGTAAATCACACGTCGGTGTTAGTGCTTTCAGTACAGGTGAATACGATTGGAAGTTGTTATTTGTTGTTAAAAATGCTATTCTAACAAAACAAAAGCGGTACGTCGAATAGTGACGATATCTCATTGCACACCTCACCCCTAATACGTTAATCGATTCCTCGCGGATCTACGATAATGACACGCAGAAGTGTAACAGTAAAAGATATACGTTTGAATCGAGATAAATTGAGATCAAGTTACGCGATGTAATAACGTAGTTTGCAATAGATCACGGTTTATTTATTATTAAAAGAAGAGGTCATATAAAGAAACAATAAACTACACCCGTTGCGTGTGGGTTTCACGCGCTTTTTTTATTGTTAACGATGTGGCCGCGCAAAGATCAGCTTCGCAAAATAATAATTCAGATGATCCGATATTAAATGATTAATTTCAGTAAACAAAGGGTTGGGTAGACAAAATCGAGTGACTAGAAACAATACTAGTAACCCCTGGAGAATCGATTGCCCATCTCGCCCAGAAGTCGAGACCTCCCCCCCCCCCTTCATCCCATTATTAATCGGATTACAAGGTCGGAGATTAAGCCCTCTAAACAACTAAGCTACTTGAAATAAGGCTCTGGGCCAGGTCTCTCTTCGCCCCAGGGGCTAATTAGAGCGCTAATTTCTCTCAGAGCTCCCCCCCATCGTTTCTCCGAACCCTCCTGAGGCCTAATACTTCCAATTCCCATTAGGCGGTCAACTGGGAGGACACCGGACTAACCTTCGCCCTCAGGTGACCGTTTATCTTATTATTCGGGAATTATCTCGATTGAGTCCCTGCAGGTTAACTTAGAACATAAATAAAACCCAGGTAAAAACTACAGGGCATAGGCTAAGAGGGCATCGGTTTGAGAAGGCTACATGAATATTATTATGTATGTATAAAATTATTCGATGCAAGTGAAACAAAGAAAATAAGGTTTAGAAAGTTATTACCGACATATTTCATATATAGTACTGCACCTCACTGGAGAATCTCTGTGGCCGTATATAAGTACCGAAAATAGTCTGAGTCCCAAGATGGGACGAAAGATTCTACCGGTCAAATTTAAATGGAGCCCAAACATTATTATACTTCCACGGTAGGTTGAAAACAGATAAAAAGTACTTCCCTATTAGTCTTAAGTCTTAAGGTTCCTTACGTACCATAATCTAGTTGTCGCTGCATTCGGACGAAGGTTTTCCATAATTCCAATCCTCAGGTTCGACAATGGCATCCACTGAAACGCGACCGTTTCATTTTTGATTTTCACAATTGTTCCGAAAACCATCACAACTTCTATGACTACGTGACGACGAATTGATAATCACGCCATCAATGTGGGAGGGCCGGCCTGGCGCTCGGATATTTATAAAATACGATCCTTATAGCTTAATATTTTCGTCCACCAACATCCACCAGTATCGGCCTTAAAATCACGGCAACGTTATAAATTGTCCATCCTACCATTCTACAATCCTCTCTCCTGAAATCGGTGTTCCACGACTCCCAGAAAATCTGAAGTGAAAATTCGTTAATTGTTATTTTTTATGTTAATTATTGAATGTTTATTTTATTATTTTAGCTTATAAAAAGTGATCACAGGTTACGGGTCTAATATTTTGATTAATTTTTATAACAGATAACTCACGATATTATTAATGATCGAGGGAAAAACGAAAAACATTTAGCATCTAATCATGCGGTAGATGAGTAGTATTTAAAACAGCACCAGAATTGGAGACAGATGAAAACAAGTTGCTTAGGGACTCTCAGATCGATAATAACTTCCGATTAGGACACTTCCACGTTCCGGCGTTCTTGATACATTTCGGACGCGACGTCACCCACTTACGCGAAAAACTCAAAAAAAGAAGAGGACTGGCGTGATCGACTGACTTAAGCTAAAAGCCGCCCTCCTCTCGGTAGTAGACTCCGAGCCAGAGGGCTACTCCCGTGGGGGGAGTGGACGTCAAAAAAAATACCGTCCGTCGCCGGATTTAGAACCCGAGTGGTGGAGTAAATCTGCTTTTTAGAAAGGAGGGCGGAGCCAAGGCGTCTCAGGGTGGGAAGCCAGCATAAGGGCAAGGAGTGGGACGGAGAGGTCGAAAGGTATGGAAGGGGTAACCGAGAGTCAAGGGACGCCCGAAAACAACATGCTAACGGGTACAATGTCTACTCATTGAAAATAGAAATGCTCGGGCCATGTATTTTCCCCGGAAGTTTATTCGACGACAATTTTCGAAACGAAGGATTGGAATTATGGAATAACCTATGTTCGAACGGAGTAACAACTGGAGTATGGTACCTAAGGAACCTTAATGGCTCGTAGGAACAATTTTTCGTGAATGTTTTAAAGTGAGAGTTATAGGAGTTATAGTAGAGGTATAGGCGGTATACGATCGGTTGTATATTGACCCCAATGTCTTCAGTGCTAGTACACCAGTAGACTACAGTGCACATATCTTGATAAGGGCTCCCCCTATGTGTACAGTAAAATATATAGACAAAATTTGTGTATATAAATGTAGAAAGGCCACCGTGCCAGATATCAAACAACATTCGTCTAATGCTATATTTAAAATTTAAATTATTCCTAATTTGGAAAATTGTTCGTGTCCCGAGAAAGAGATGAATAAATAAATCCTTACCGGAAATAAAAATTCAATGAAATCATAGAAAACTATACGTTCCAGCGATGTTTCGGAATAACAACAGGGGTGCTGCCGGTGACGGTAAAGAAAAAGCACAGTGCTCCCCATGTGCCCAAATATAATAAACAGATGAAGGAAATAAAGTTTTAAAATAATGACCTTTTTGGTCCTGGGCATTGCATAGCTCGATAAAGCAGACTTATCCTACTTAGCCGAATGAAGAGTTGATCAACTTGGGGTTATATATATATATATAATATATATATATATTTGTGTGTGTGTGTGTGGATGTGTGGTGCCGTTGATCAATCACAAGTTGATCCACTCCTCAGTCGGACCCTGGTGATGGAACCAGTAAGAGTGCTGAAAGGTCGGAGGCAGACAACACCCCATTCAATGCAGCCCACGGGTGGTTTCCATACACAGGAAAAATGCCTGAACAGCGGGGGGTCAACACCCCGGCCGATATTCCTCCGACATCACGCGATCTCACCGGAAGCCAGTCAGTGACTAGTCAAGTCCTGGTCGCGGAAACCTTCACTCACATTCCAAATATTTGACTAGCCATATTTCATGTACGGACGGTAGAACTGTCTGAGTTTACCCCGGACATATGCGATATTGCAAAAGTTGTATTCTTTTTAAACGAAAGGATTTTAAAAACATTTTAGATTGTTATTCGATGGCACGGAGGTTTTTATGACCGACACAACGGTTGCTATCAGACCTGTAAAACGGGTAGTAAACCTCCCTTCCCCCTCCCCTATCGTAACCGCCGTGTCTCGAAACTATTAAACGTTATTACGGATATAATTATTCGTGTGTTTTTAAGTTTGCCCGCACTATACGGCCGATGCCACTTTACGGTCGTTATGCCCTCGAAACGGCCGGAAACTAGACCTAATGTTCAGAAGCAATAATCTTCCACCGCCGCAGGCACCCCATCCCACTGCTGAAATAAGCCGGGGGATATTGCCAAACTTAATTTATTTACGCCCATAACTGTTCCAGCAATAAAACTCCCGAAGGAGGAGTAATATATTCCAGTAGATGGTGGGAATGGGGGTTAAAAAACTGCATTAGGGAGCCGGTTCTTCAAGGGTTTTAGCCTCCGGAAGTTTATGAGGCCCTTTTATTTCTGATAATCCTTAAAGACTGCAGAGCCGAGGACTTATTAAATCAATACCTCTACCTTTAGATTAATCTGAAGATGAAAATAAATTTTTCTCACATTTTTCATCAGATTCGGAATTATCCGACGACGAACTGGAACCTGCATCGTTACATCGAACCATTTTGTAGGGAAAAGCTCAAAAGACCCCCCCGCAATAACTAGTTTAAATTTCAATTTTTTTTCGTTACGGGACGATAAGAGTTTCGTTACAGGATTTAAACGAATTTCGAATCACTTCATGGAAATCTAGATTTTTTAAAAACGGAATTAATTTTTTACTCGTTTCACAATTGAAATCCGCAACCCGATCGACCCGGGAGAGCTGGGATGTCGTCCTTGCCCGGCATAGCTCAAATTTACAACCCCCTAATCCCCCAAAGTGCTTCGAGGTTATTTGGCGCTACGCTTTGCTAAGTGAAATCGCACACTGTCAAGTGCCGTCTAATCGAGGAGTGAACCTGATAGTCCACGTGTTTTCCCTATTCATTTTCAAGTGAATTCAATTCAAAGTGAAATATTTGAGTAGAGTAGTTCATACAAACATAAAAAGGTCCCCGAGCTGCAGAAAACATCCTTAAAGATGTATTTAAAGTAATTATCTAAAGAAATATTGAGTGTTATAATGATTAAACTTTGCAAGTAAGAAATACGCTTGGTTGCCATAAGATTCGGAAAATCCGTTCAGATGAACAGGTGTTCCTCGATAATTTGATCTGGATTAGATTTCCCCGCAGCTTATAACATTATAGTTACAATAATTAAGCTAATATTAACTGTATTTTTGTGTATACGTTACAAAAAAGAATGTAATTATTTAAAGGAATAACTAATATTTTAATATCCGAGTGTAAGCTCGGAAAGCCAAGGCCCCTTGTTCGATTCCCGCCAGAGAGCACCCCTACAAATGAATTAGGAGTGAGAGGATCTCAATTAAATCCAGAACCTCGCGTTTAACTTTGCACCGCGTTTGTCCTGGACAATTCGTCTAAATATAATTTTAAACTCAGCTAATCAGCTAATGGTTAGGGGGCAATCAGCCCGGTTATTTGGGACGTGTGAAGCGGAATCCCGCCTATTAAGTGTTCAGTACCGGAAGCAAGTCGAAGTATAGTACTTCACTCTCCTGGCTATCCAGGTCCGGAGGCCCTGGACCCAGTCCAAATGCCACCCCGGCAATTGGGACAACTTGAATACCCCCCCACACCAAACTTATATCGATTTATTCACGGGAGTAAAAAGATGCTACGAATGCCACCTAATTTTTTAATTACCCCTAAGTATGGGGTGAGGGCGAATTTGCATATGTAACTTATTTATTTGTAACATACGATGTAAAACTTTAATCTCCAGTACCTTTTTGGGGCGCGTTTTCAGGTCCCATTAACATTACCAATTATATATCATCCATGTTCAAAAAAAAGTAATACATAGACTACACGCAATATTCAATTGTTATAGGCAAACGGGCTTAAAATATTTTTAGCATGGATGCCTTTTGGATTGATGCGTAATGATAATATTAGGGGTACCTATAATAAACGGATTGATGAAATGACGTTTCACATTTTATAAACGCATTGTGCCTAAATTTATTTTCCGACTCCATATGTATATATATATATATATATATATATATATATATATATATATATATATATATATAGCATAACTACCATTTACGTTCCCAAGGCCAAGGGGGTCGGTCATACATAGTTACACGAGTCATTTTAATTTGTGCCAAATATTATTACACTGAAAGCAACAGACTCGGCTATAATCGTGATTAAAACTGTGAGTGGAAGTGTCTGACAGACCAATATTGCTCCCTGAGCAGTGTTCCTAGAAAACGTATTTCATTAACCAGCGATACCACCCCCATACTTCCCGCCCCCTTTCATAACGAACTGATTATGGAGTTCAGAAATTGAAAACATTGGCAGACCCGAGGAGAGCATTATACAGCCCCGCCCTTTGAATCAAACCGGTCTCGGAAATTGCGCGTATTCTATTCAAAAAGCCGCTCTAATTTACAACATTATTATATATCTTTTGACGCAGGATTTTATTTCCAATAATTGGAATTCGTGTGCTTAATATCTTCTCATACAAGGACTCACTGTAGGATAATGTATGGTGAGAGATTTTATTTTCACCCCACTAGGTCAAGTAATAGCAGTTGTAATGGCGGCAATACCCCTCAAATTTGGCTGTTCTACGTGCACTGTGCTTCACAGAGAGGTGACAAAACCGCTACGTATTATAACTGAAACTAGGTCACGGTTCAAACTCTGGATCGAATGGAAGAAGCGACATACAACTCCTGGAAAAATAGAGAAAGGTAATTCCTACTTGGTCTAGAGTAGGACCAACAAGGATGTTAAAACGGAACATGTAGGACATTTTGTTTTAGCTCCGAATAATTTATTTTTAATTCCCTACAATTTGTAATCACTATTGTCAATACAATACCAACAACCCTAAATTGGCGATGATGATAGGGTGCTTTATGTGTAAGCACCTCACTACATTACTATAAACAGATTTAGCTTAAGACAAAATAGGGGAGTGGGAGACAGAATTCACAAGGAGTGATATTCCGAGCCCATTAAAATATGACTTCAGTCTACAAAATTTAAATGCGGTGGTCCATGAGACTCTGTAATACCAGAATCTGTAGCACTAAATCGGGTCTACTTGGGGTCGTAAACGGGAATATACAAGATATTTTCATCCCTTGAAGTGCCCTGGAGATATTTGGAATTATTACTTCGATTTGCGAATGAATATTTTGAAGGGGGCTCGATCCCGGGACCAGTTTTTAAGGATTTAGGTTTGTTTTCTGGCTGTCAGAATTATGAATGATTTACTCGACCTCCTTTAAAAATAATTAAATAAACAGAACATCGAGTTAATGGACATTTATATCGGATAATATTATTTAAATTAAAGTATAAGTCAAAACCCATTAACACTCGGATAGGTTATGTTCAAATTGGATAGGTTGGGTTACAAAGGCTAATTTGGTCGTCAGCAGCGTCACCTCCAGGTGGTTAGTGATGTTAGTGCGCTGACGCTGTCGTCATAGAATCGGGAGTGGATGGCGGCCGGGAATTCCCTCGAGGCACTTCGCGGTGAATATTTGGGGCATTTGGTCGCGTTACAAGGGAGCCGCTGAAAAAACTCCGATAAATAACAAAAAAGTATGTAAAGGAGTAATTAGAGTGCCGGTGGGCAGATAAACTCTGAATACCGGAGTTTATCGACGAAGTCGTTAATTTAATAAAGATCAAACGGAGGACCGAGTCAAAGGGTAGCGGAAGGGGGGCGGTGAAAGTTTTAATTAAGCCTCCATCACACGATTAATAAACCGGCCTCACTCTCAGGCCCTTTACCGTTCCATGTGTCTCTCCCTTAACGTCTCGGTGAGAAATCGGGACCTAAATCTTATTTCTCTTGTGGGAACCGCGAATTTGAATACCAAAATGCCGTACTCAGGCCTCCCGGGGACCCTAAATGTAAAGGCTCGCATCATTCTCGACCGGCTGAGAGGACACTGTTGCACTCCGGTCCAACCTAACAACGCTGTTGGTTATGATATGTCACAGAATATCGCGTCTTGAAATATGAGTTAAACGCCCAGCAGAAGCTCAATCGATCAATACCCCCCCTACTAATTTATGTACCGATGAACGGCGGTAATGTGCAATACGATAGATCCACGGCTTACGACTTCGGTTTCCTGTACTCTGGTCGTAACCGAAATCTATTTATCCCATTGAAACACAGGAAAAAATGAAAAAGACACACGTCAAACAGTGGCGTCACTGGGAGGCTTCTTTATCGGGAGAGAGGCGTAAAATCTGTTCGAAGTGTTTTTTTTTTCAATAAATCACTATGTAACTGCCTAGCCTTTTCAAAAATGATTGGTTCACTATTTCGGACTACTGCTTTTCATTTATCTGTACGAGTAACAATCTTTCAGCTTCCTCTAAAACCTTTGATTCGTCGCGAAGTCAGTTCTTCAGCCACGTTAGCCGTCATTATTATATCATTGTTCTTTATAATTGTGGAGATGGTCGATTTTGGTCAGGTATTTATAAACGGAGTGGTCGTAACCCGGGGGATATTTTCCAAATGTTGTCGTACCCCCATTTGTCCGTAGCGACGAGAGGGGTTCGTAACATGAGGGTCCACTGAATTCATTTTAGTTAGGTGCATCTCACAGCCGACAAAAAGCACGAGCCCCGTGAGTTTGCCAGACAGTATATTAATGTTGGCACCATACATCATGTCTCCGGACAGTCTCTTTTTATTCTTTTCAGTCGTATACAATTCTTGAAGTTATTTTATCGTGTACGGAAGGCCGTTCTGATGTGTATGAATTATTTAGTTAAGGGGTACAAGAGAAGGTTATATTGTACCACTTGGTGTCGGACACTGGAATTAACAACAGATTTTCTTTCCATGGAGTGTTCAGAGATATTTGGAATTATTAATTCGAATTTACGATCGAATCAATATTTGACTGGTTTATTTTTTCTGACTCATTAATACTAGAATTTTAACAAATAATTGTAGGGTACTTCGAGTGTGGTAAAACATTCGTAAAAAAAAGTGGTGGTGAAATAATATTTAATGAAATTATTAAATCATTAAATAAATGATTTATCATTAGATAAATAATAATTAAATAAACTGTGTTTGCAAATACGGCGATGGAGTTTTTCTTTTCAAGTGTTTACAGTTCGATGGCTACGGATATATACTTTAAACGCTTTTATAACGACAAGAGAGAATATACCGAATTCCTGCGAAGTATTATCCGATGAAATTGAAAAACAGTGCTTGGATTTTTTTAAAGGGTACTTTCCGTAGTGATAAATGTCGAGAAATGTTAAAACAATTTATCATCTCTTTCCGCTCCACTGTTTCTTAACTCGAATTGGGAATAACAGGAATCTCCTGCAACGATACCGAGAAGCTTTTATAGCTTATAGCCTAATACCTTAGACTAGCTACTAAAATTAATTGTATAACTACTGTATTGAGTAGCTCAGATAATAGCTTTGCCATTAACTGTTAATATGCGATCGATAGTATTCAATAAAATCAACAAAATTTAGCAAAGTTATTTACGAGAAGCTACTAGAAAAGGGCCGAATTCATTATAAATAAACGATATTACAAGCGACGCAAGTAAGTTCCGTGTAAGATCGGTTTTGTTATTTCCAGTGGTATTATATTTTAACGATAGAACTTCATAGAGTCCTTTTATGACTGCCGCATGGATAAATCCGATACGGGGCTCGTATCGCCGGCAGTAACTACTTCGGCCCCTTTTCATTTAATTTTTTCTTTTTTCTTTTAGAGCTGGGGTGTGTTCGGCCCGTAAAACCCTCGTAAAATCTATGCGATAGCAAACCGGTCTGGTATATAATATATCGGCCCGTCAGAAATGACCCGCCTGTCGCAAAGGCGCAATTTCCAGTTTTGCACCCGGTCGGTATATACACATCGGTTAGGGAAGAGGCCCCCAGGGGTTAATGGACAGGCTGAAGGAAAATGGATATTGCCGAATCTCTATAATTATCAACACTGGATTTCAGTAATAATAAAAAGAATTCTTACAATTTTTTTGCATATAAAAACATATGGCGTCTATAAACATATATGAAAAAAAATATATTTTTGGCTAATTCATATGCTATAACTAACAAGTTGGGTACGATATATCGTACATGTTCCTGTATATATAGGAAACATATACTGGGTGGGTTTTAAGCAGGTAAATTAGTAAATCTCGTTGCAAATATATGTTCATATCTACTTCGACACTTGTCACCGACTACAGAATGTAGACGGTATTTTAGCTATCTGGAGCCTCGAGAAAAAGGAGCTAGAACATTTTTTCCACTTAAACAACCAACAAAACCACAAGATTAAATGTAGAAAAGAGATGAGTCTAACGGGCAACAACCCTTCTCGGACGTACTCGTAAGAAAAAACAACGACAATCCCTATCCTAACAAGTATACCGCAAAGCAACACACAGCAACAGGTACCTACACGCCACTTCCCACCAACACCCGGCCCAACTAGCAGAGTAGTAAATTCCTTGTTCAACAGAGCCAGCTAAATCTGTGATCATATGCACATAGCAGAAGAAGAAAATCATATAAAGAGCACATTACTGGCCAACGCTTACTGAAAACACAGAATAAACAGGAAACGTCAACCAAAGAGTAGACCTACAGAACGGCCAGTCCCAGAATTTAAGTCAACGGCGGTCTTGCCATATGTCAGAGGTGTCACAGACCGCATCTCCAAAATACTGAGAAAAAGTGATATAAGAACCACAATCACCACAACATCAAAAATAGGCCAATGACGTTCGGCCAAAGACCACATCCGTTTTGAATGCGAGGGAGTCTACAATATACCCTGCAGCTGTGGAAAGTGCTACCCAGGACCAACAGGCAGAAGAATCTCAACGAGACTACGTGAACACAAGAAAAACAAACGTAAATTAGGCAATTGAATCCGCAGCAGCCGACACACGCATATATAAAGGTCTATATTCCTGGAAGATACGGAGGTTTCCAAAACGGACGCGTTGTCAGATACAGGTGGACGGTTATTGCTGAATCGATGACAGAGGTTGTGGGCGAGGCTTATGTCAGCGACATTGTTCCGTGGTCGAGCAGGTGGCCGACTGCTTGTACCGACGTCACAAACACATAATATCGAGCTGCCCAATGATAGTTACTGCACCATGTAAATTATCCGTAACTGCGATTTGGTGAGACGGGGCAGCATTCAGTGTCCAGAGAGTATCCGGAGCCTCGCCCGTGAACTTCAGATCGGAACATATAGAGAGCCCCGAATTAATGGGGTTACCAGCAAAATTCTAGAGAATATTCACAAACGTAATGGGAGCCCCCTTTCGATCGGTACGATAAATTATTAGATAAAATAAATCGAAATAATTACTATTTCTGTAATTTTTTCATGAATCCCCCCCCCCAAGGGTGAGCATCAGGGTGTCGTTACGGCAACCAAATTAGATGTGCCCAATTCCGCCCTAATTTGTCTTCTTGCCACTTGTATACACCAGCGGTAGTGTATTTTTATATTAATTTTATTATTAAAAATAATAAAATTAAAATTGCACAAACGTCCTTGCCTTTTTCAACAGCCTATCTTTTCGAACAAGGGTTTTCTTCCACTGTAATGAACATAAAGCCATAAATCTATTGTACCCCGAAGGCAGTATTCAAATTGCTCTGACATAAAAGTGTATTGAATGTATATGGAGTAATTTCTCCAAAACATTGAATAAAAAAGTTTTCTTTTGTGCCATATATGATACCTTCATTACTATTAGAAACTTTTGTATTTCGCGTAGTTTATTTTTAATTCTTAAATGGATTCAAATTTAAACGTTCTTTGATTTCTGCCATTCAAGGGGGTAATATTGGGTAAACAAATATGTTTTCGGGTAATTGCTAGAAACGTGTTCCCCGACCAATCAATGGAGTTGACCGTGAGTGGATTTTGGACCGACTTCAGAACGCCCTATAAAATTGAATATTGATTTCGATAGGCGACGCTCCTCCATATACTGTCTAATTAGGCAGTATATATATATATATATATATATATATATATATATATATATCCTGAACTTGTGAATTCAGACTTTGGAGATCCATTCATTTCTAATTAAATTTGCGTAACGTTGCTCCCAATTGGGAATCAAACACAAGATCTTTTTTGTAGGGTGGGAGTTATGTATGTGGTTTGTAGGCTTTCCTCAAAATTGTGAGCAACGCCACAATTCCTATCATTCTTTTTATTTTTCAAATGAAAAGAATGATAGGAAAGTACGACTGGAGTTTGCGCTGTTTTGCGACACGGGGGAAGGGGGAGGCGCCCATTGTCTCTATCGTAATGACTCCGGCTGGTGGCCCTGAGCCGTTTGAAAGTTAATAAACGGGCCTAAGGAATGGCATACCTCGACTACAGTTTTCGGTTCAAAGGAACGGATCTGGGAGCGATTAGTTGTTTCATTCTGTAAATAGTCAGGCAGTTAAGCGGCTACATTATATTCATCTTCCGAGACATGGCTCCATAAAAATATATTACATGTATTATGTAACAAGTAATTTAATATCGTTATAATATTATAAGAACCAGAAGAATTTCAATGAGAATAACTGAACATAAAACAAATATGAAACTGAGCTAGCCAACTAAATCCACTCAAACCGAATGCGCACTAACAGGTCACACAATAAACACAGGTTTCGAGAAAAACACAAATACTGTCGAGGAAAAATAGCTATTACAACAGAATTATAAGGGAGGATGTAGCAATACAAAAAAAATAATTATAATAGGGATATAGGGTATAACATCAGCGGAGGATGGTGCCCGGTAATATGGGAACAAACAAGTCTTAATTCCAAGAGGATTAGGAAAAAAATCCGTCCAATAGAGCCCGCTCAGGTGGTTTCCAAACATAGGGAAAATTCCGGATCCCCCCGAAGAAGAAGAAGTAAGTAAAGAAGTTTTTTCTTACCGAGGTTCTTCCCACGACATTACGCGATTTACCATAAGCCAGTCAGTGACAATTCAAGTTCTGGTTGCGGAAATCTTGGTTCAATATTATAATTGTTATATATCACTCACAATTAAGCGTCTCCACTTTTCTGATATACTTCAATTCAATATGCCAATAGACACTACAGAGGATGTAGATTACAATAAATATTTCAGTGCAAGACCTTAATACTCCTTTAAGTTTTTTATTGTCCTAATAGATTAAAAATCGTTGGCCTGATACAGAAGAACAAACTGTGAAGTTATATATAAGACAAAATAACGAAAATATATTTCCATAAAACTTAATACACGCAAACTAGAATTACTATCAATGCTATAATGTATTACTTTGCGACTAAAAGAAATATGTTCAAAATATTCACGAAAGCTTAATAAGATGAGGAACACCAAGACCGGGAATATTATGTGCAGCTGAACCCTATCGGTGACTACACAACTGGAACTTGGTTGTGTAACCGTTAAAATACATCACCAGCTTATTGATTTTAAGAACTACATTTTATCGGGGAACAGAGAAGTTTAATCACGAATTTAAAAAAATCTTTAATTCGAGGAAAATATTCCGACATATAATTACTTATATAGATATGCATTATGGTTCAATTATTTTTGTTTTATTGTTCGAGTTGCCTCTCGAACATTTTTTTTATATTGTAGTGAGAAATCCGGGTATATATTGTAATATGCCAGACCTGCAATATCTCTTTGGTTATTTTTTCAATCCGCGGTCTAATTTATTTTATATTATAAATCGTATTATTGAAAATTCGAAGTATTCATTTTAACCGGTGAGAATTAAGTTTTAAATTATACTAAATGTTTCTCCGGCGTTTTCCGTCGAAGGAATTTCTCGATCGCGTCCAGCACTAGTTAACCTGTCGCTTGACGTCGATTGTCATTTCTGCCACGCTTAGAGAGGCATTCTCATTTAACTTCTGCAAACTTATTAACTATTCTATAATTGGACAGGAGACTTGCGATACGCTTTTCTGAAAACATTTAAGGGGGCGTCGGATAACAGGTTGAAATTATTTTCGCCTTCCTCCAATTTCCGTTATATTCCTCGCTCTGGAAATTATCCGCGCGTTTCCCGAATAAAAATCTCGGACTCGACTATGCGTCGGAAGACGAACGTAGAGATTTGGGAAAAGAACGCGTATTAACCCTCAGCGAATGCGGACTAATTTATCTTTTATTCGCATCAGTTTTAGTATTTCGCTTTCGCGGCGAGGTACTTATATCCTTTTGCCGTTGTCGTATCTTTATTGGATTATACTTGGGATATGCGGGAGCATAGTAACTTTACTGGCCGCTTAAACACAAAGGCGATCGTTACGGTTTATTCGATAAACTACGGAATATCCGGAAAACAATTTTTGATATTAAACATTTCTTAAGATCAATGCTTTATCTTCGTCCTATCACTGCAAATCACTCCGCGTCGTATCCCATTGCGCATTTATTAATTCATCACCATAGAGGTAACTAGAGAGTGCTATTGTTACTTATATTAAAATTATAAATAGATGACATAAACTCACTTACTGATAGTGGTGAATTACTAACCACAGCTTTTCCAGATGTCAACTTATATAAGTATCCTAGGAAGAGGATAGGAATCCTTTATGGACATATATAACGGTTCGATGTCGATAAGTCCTTAAAGTACCGGGGCAACGACGATTTGTCTTAGAAATAGTGATTAAAGTCATCTACCGAAGATATACAAAAGGGGAAGCGTATAAATTGGCGGACAGGATAGGGCGAATTATACAAACGGCGGGACTTCAAAGAATTTTCGTTTCCTCGACCTACCGGTGCCAATTACCGGAGACAGCCTTGTCAGCCGAATCAGCCCTGTTCTACGACCTTCCCTACAGTAAACATTGGGACAACGTTCCGCGGTAATATCCGGTTGACAAAGTTCACCGTGGGCGGCCCGCCGTGTAAACCCCCCGTGCTAAATGAACGTCCGAATCCACCGGAGTGAAATGTAACGCCGACCGGTTGCTAATTTGAATCGATTCAGAGCGGATCTCAAATACCCACTCCCCCCCTATAGAATTCAGTTCGGTGGCTAGTTCCTATTAAGCATACACGAGCCCGAGACACCATTGTACATCGGGGCGCAGGCGAATTTGAAGAGCCAGTGATTACGCCAGTAATCGCACTCAGCACTGCTTAGGAGGGGCATCATGCCCAAGCCAGTGGACGAGTAGATGATAAAAGTAACGTCAATAACCTACCCGTAGGTTCCTTCCAAACAATAAGTACCTTTGAACATTCAGTCTGTTCGGAGGAACAGGTATATAACTAAGAAAAATATTATTTGATCAGTCAAAAAATTCAACTGAAATTTGTGAATAACATGAAGAACAATTTGAGCTGAAACGTGAGAATTGAATTGCCGAGAATATATTCTATCGCATTATCTCGTGCATAATCTAACATAACATGCTCTCTCCAAGTTTAATTAAATATAAATTCGCACGAATATGCAACATTTCGGTCTTTCACAACATACGAACCCGCGTTCAACGCTCGAACCATCTTTATTGCATCTTGGTTATAGAAAAAGCATTTTTGAGCTGTATCCACAAACATCGATTTCCACTGCGGAATATCTCGGACGGGACGATGGGCAAAGTTTTTATTTCTGATATCCTAATAAAACCTATATTGGATACCCGGACTTGAGTTGAGGGACTTATATTGAAATCGATACCGCCTTATCGCGCGGTGCTCCCGCGACGGCGGAGACTCCTAGCCTTCCGATATACGAGTACATGGGGGACAGTTGCAGAGTTTAAACGTTCATCCAAGTTGTTTTTATATCAGATTTTCTCGGTGGACGATCCGTCCTTATTGTTATTCTAGTTCCAGTCCCATATCTATTTCTATGCTTGACTCTACATGTACTTCTACTTCTATGTACTGCTGCTACTGCAACCTTAAATATATTATAGAACAATCTAAAAAACAGTCAAATATTCAATTAATTTAAAATATATGATCCGGGATGCTTTCACGTTTCTGTTTTTCATCCGGTATTAATTTATCGCCAGGAAATATGCGACATTAAGACAGTTCCAATTCCGTTAATCGGTTTATTTTTTCGTTGACATCTCGGATCCTCTCGTCTTAATGCTTCAATAATTTATAGTACAATATTCAGTTTAACAAACAGTTAAATATATTTGTTCGGTAGGCCATGAGGATTTCGATTACGATTTCGGCTTCTTGTCCGGTACTAATTGTACCGGTATAACACATCCGGCATTCAGACAGTTCGGATCATCTACTCATGACGTGCTTCTATTTTCCACTTCCAGCATATTCTTTAAATTTTACTATAATTCTACTTTTTCTTTTCTCTATTATTTTTCTGTTGAGTTTTGCCTCGGCTCGGGGAGGGGAGGGGTGGCACAAGGGCAACTGCTTTTTTCCCCGCTCACATCGACTCCCGCCTCTTGTGACTCATTGGATATTTCACAACCTCAACAGTACTCCGCGTAATAGCCGGAGGCCTCCGCCCAACGGCATTGCCAGCGCCGGAAGTCGCGCGGACGGCCCCGAGGCGGTTTCTGCTCGATTTTTCGGCCGGATCCAGAAACAAAATCCTGGAACCTGTTCCGGAATAGCTTGTTGGCTGGAAACGACGATGTGAAAAAGTATTTTATGTTGGTCCGTTGCCGTTGAAGTGGTGGTGGGGGTGAGAAGGGAACGTCGCCGCTAGTTCGATTTTCTGTCTCCCGTCTCTTCCGTCCAAGATCCGGTCCTATTTCGTGTTTTCGTGGCATCGTACTTCCTTGAGTATTATACACATAATATATGACTAACTTGAATCAATCGACAGTTGAAAAATAAATAGATTTCTTCAATGAATAACATCGAATCCGCACTGGGCCGCATTCTCCTAAGAACACTTTTTGTACATTACCACCGTGGTATTTTTAACATGTGTTCTTCACAGCAAAAACACTACCCACTATACAAAAGAACTTACAGTAATCGATGCAACCGCTACTGCGAAACAAAATAGGTAAGAACAAAAATTACAAGACTGGACACAACAAAAAAAAATAAACTCTTCCAATCATAAAATGCATTAATCTATGGATAATAGAGGAAATGGTAACACAATAGATTGAAGTAGTTCTGAATAGATTAAGAAGAGGGCATACCAGACCCGCTACCATTACGGTAACCGAACGGAATTTAACAAACAAGTTTTGACACTGACATTCTTTTAAGGCTTCACAGCACATAACATTCTGTGCGCTTGTGAACGCATTTGTTTGTACCTTTACGAAAATAAAAACGAAAAAACAGGACGATAATTTGACCATGTTTCAATTGATGTCAAACAGATACTATTGAACGAATCAGGGCAAGTTTGCTACCTCACTGAATGTTTCATACAGTATCAAATAATAACACATCAGAAAACCTTATAAGTTCAAAGATCTAAACGTACTTTTCTTTTACTTTTTTTATTGCACTGTATTGCAGGTGCAATGGATTTGTGAATTGTTCTGCATGGTTCATATGATGACGAAATCACCCACCGGTGACACTTTCCTGACTTGTTATTCTAGACAGAGATGATCTCTGGGCTCTGGGAGATTCGACGAGAGGATTGGGATGAGTGGAAAGGTGGGAATGAAATGTATGAAACCGAGATTTCATGACTTTGTCGACTGTAGGTACGTTTAGGTGGTGGTGAGGAGTGTGATGGGAAAAACACCAGGGTGCGTTGGGATGGTTCGAAGGACTTTCGATTGGAATGCCTGGATGCGAGCAGCGTTGGATGTCTTTAGTGGATCGCCATATATCGATACCGTATGTCCACGTCGATTTCAATATAGCTTTGTATATTGTCAATTTGTTGGCTATAGTATGTTTTGAAGTCCTTTCCAGTAGCGGTCTCAACAGTCCAAATTTGCTATTTAAATCTAGTCTTTTCAGACGGTATAAGGATTCCACGTGAGTTGTTGGTCTATATAGAACCTAAGGTAGCGACCCTGCTGTTGGGTGGGGATGGGTTGGATATTATTAAAAAAACGGAAGGGCAAGGTTGTCGACGTTGTGTGAAGGTGAGGTGGATACTCTTGGAGCTATTCACCTTTACCCTCCTTCGATTACAACAAAGCTGGATTTGAGAAAGATGCTCTTGGAGATTGGTGGCTGTAATTTAGGGAATTTTGTTGGAGGTGAGGGTGCAAGTGTCATCGGCAAATGTAGCGAGGACTGTAGAAGGATGTGTAGGAATATCAGAGGTATATATTGCATATTGGAGTGGACTACCCTGTAGAACAGACGCTTCGACAGGACAGTAGTCGGTTAATGTTTGGCCTTCCTTAACTCTGAAATCCTTGCTACTACAACATCGGGGAAGACACCTCAGTAATATTGTCCAAGCTCTATTGTGGAGGAGATTTCTTCTACAAAGCAGAAATACTGGTGAGTGTAAAATCCGCAATAACTTAGTTGCCAACCCAATAGTTTGGTATTCTTTAGTCCCTGTATACGATCCTGAATATTGTCGTATTTTAAATTATGTTCTATTATGCGACGTAATGTCCCTTGAGTGTCATTTCACTACCTGGCCTATTCTTCCTCAATTGAAAATACGACGCAAGTAAACGTGAATTGATGTTGAAACGACTATATACCTATAAATAAGAAGAACAAGCTGTCGTTTCCTGGGTGAATGCCGTCGGTAGTGACGAGTAGTAGGTGGGGACCTTTCCGGAAGGGGGCTAGCTCGATCCAGTTTCTGTTATATGGTCATACGGAAATGGGAACTGAAGGACACCGGAGACTGTTATTTTTTCTCTCTCTTATTCTTTTAATTACTCCTCACGTCGGATCATAACGACGCAAGTTCTTCCCTTATAGAAATCTCCGGCTCCGTATATATATCTACGACTTTCGTATATATCTACGTGTTTCGACATAAACGACTCGACAATTAGTGGGAGTAAAATTTAAAATATTACTGTACAAATTTAACGTTTTGCAGCCCTCAAGACGCATACAATTGAAATTTACAAATGGAATTAGAGTCAATTGCACATTATTATTTATGTTTTGGTGCAGGATCAACTTTATCCAACTGGAAATTATATTAATTTATAAGGATAATGTACTGTCTGAAATCTCAACAACTCATTGACCAAAAGATTATTTGTCTTCTCTTTTATTGTTACAACTGTGAAAAAAATAAGAAGATTATTAAATAAAAAATAATCCAATAAGTAGATAGATAATAAAAATGTTCAAATAATTTGGTTCTATATTTATTTTCAGCATATTGTTCAACAAAATGAAAGATTAATTTTGACAGAAATAGGAGAAATAATCACTAATAGAAATGTTTTTAATAATGTATATCTGTAAACATATTCCAAGCATATTCTAAGGAGTACTAACGAATATAGTATATGTATAATGAATATAGTCCTTCCATGTCAAATATAATTGCACAGATGTCAAATAAACACAAATCATCAAATAAACGATATTAAAAAATATTTATGTCAATGGTTTCACTTAATATTGGTGTGGGTAAAATATTTTTATTAGATATAATTTCCGATGTCAGAATTACCATATTACATTTTTGCAATTATGTATGTATAATTTAAAAAACAGATTAATAATTAACTGACCTGTTTCAAGGAGAGATGATTTTTGCTTCAATGTTTTATAAATAAGGATCTCTCAACACTGCAAAACATTAAACAGGACATTGAGGTTTTTTCGTAGTCACCCTATTTTTTCTGTGTTTTACTTACTTCGAAAAATGCGGAGCCCCGCTATCGTCCAGGTGAGAAGGAGCTAATTTGTTTGTTAAGATTTATCGGTTACGAACTGTACGAACTAAGATGGTTAGTTTAAGAAACAGGAGGCCGGTAAAGTGTCTAAATGCCCATTACATGAGTGTAAACACCGCATTAGGTACCCGCGGTCGGTTTTTATTGCAGGCATCGCACTGTACGTCGTAACCGAACGTATACGTTTATACAGGAATTACCGGCCCCCGTATGACCATTTAACGATTATCTGAGAAG
The DNA here is from genome assembly GCA_019843655.1 of Lethocerus indicus. Classification (NCBI taxonomy): domain Eukaryota; kingdom Metazoa; phylum Arthropoda; class Insecta; order Hemiptera; family Belostomatidae; genus Lethocerus; species Lethocerus indicus. The sequence goes on from JACDQD010000001.1 coordinate 33,654,859, forward strand.
CGCCGGGTTAAGAAAAAAAGGGGAGTAAGACGTGGGAGAAACGCGCCCCCAAGGCCGACCTCCAAATTGACGCCGTCAGAAAGGCCTTTCACCGTCGCCTGCGATTATCCGGATATTTACGCGGGGTGCCCCATTAGAGGGAACCCCGCGACCTCGTTATTCGAGATTCGAAAAGCCCATAGAACTGGCCCCGACGGTACTTATTATTAGAGGCCGCAACGGTTGAATACATTAGCGGTCGGTAAACGAGCGGAAGCCCAATGTGAGTGTCCCGAGAGGGGTAGGATAAAATATGGTGAGTTCTCGACGTTTGTCGATAACCGAAGGGAGCGTTACATTCTATTAAAAGACAGAATTTTATTTGCGCAGAAAAAAACGCAGAAGGTTTAAAAGGACCGCCAGTAAACTGGCGTCCTTAGTATTAGTTAGTTAAGTTATGCAAATTTCATAAATATCCCTAAAATGTATAAGGTATTTCTTTATATTTCTTTAATCCGTTTTAATTCATGTTTCTTTAACCCAACGATTCATTCGCTTGGCATATGTGATGAGAATTCCGGTAATAAATTAAAGATATATTCCATTAAAAAACAATCCAATCAATCAAATACATCATCCGACTATTCAACTTTGTTAAAAAAAAATAAATAACTCCGCCTTAACTAGGCCTTAACAGATACTAAATTATTCCTCCAATTCGCCTTCAGGTGTTTAAACACCTTATTAGGTATATATATATATATATATATATATATATATATATGTTTGTTTTTTCGTTCACTCTGATTGTTCTGGAAACAGCGGAACACACAGGATTTAACTCTGGATCATCAAATTACTGCATTTTATACGTCGAAGAACTTTGGTGGGAGGGGGTAGGCAGTTTACATATAGGCGGAACCTGCAACAGGCGACGACCAATCAATATCTCTTTTCCTGGACGTTCTCTCGATATGTATGGTCATTTGGCTATGAAAAGCAAACCTTTCACTGATGGCGACCCGACGAATGAATGTACTAAGAGAAAACATTATCCGCATTTTATCGGTAAACAGCTCTCAAGTACTCGCTACTCAAGACTCGCCGATCTGTTTCCCAGTGAGCTTATTATATTGATTATGTATAATAGAATAGAAACTATATGTATTTTACAAATGCGATACAAACATATTATTTACAACATATATATCACTTCACCTTGTATTACTTTAAGATGAGCATGATTCATAATGACATTATGACTCTCCTGTAATCACATATTTAATACCTCACATTAGAAAACACTTTTTTCTCGACCTTTAGACACATCTCATTAACGCCGCTGTTCTTAGAGTAACGCGTATTCCCCCGCTTTTTAAAATTAAGATCAATTCATCATAAAAGCTATTCGAACTCTGCCAGCAAGAGGGCCAGAATATAGTCCCTATAATATGTCCTGTCTATAGACGGGAAAATTGCCCTATTAAAGGAATCTACACGGTGCTGGAAATACTGGTTAATTATTAATTAGTAATAATGATTAGGTCTGAAAATGTTTCAGCTTTATCGCCGAACACTGCTTTCAGTAAAGTACACATTAAATGATTAAAATAAATGAGAATTGAACGACCGCATACTAAAATTATTTTATCGACCCAATTGCTCTATTTCTGTCTTCAGCAGTCCATTTTAAACATCATTCCCTCTAACAAAAAGGTGACGGCCCTTGGTTTTTAACTAAATACAACTCGAATTAAAACGGTTGCTTTATTCCGAGCACGTTTAACTTCCTTTCTCGGTGCAATTGATCTTGTATCTCCGGTTGATTGTCTCAAGGCGTTCTCTTAATTCGAATGTCCTCGGGTGCCAAAGGTCCACTATTTTAAAAGGCCTTTCTTTCCACTTGAGGTATCGGCAAAATTTGATAGGGGTAAAACATTGTATCCGGTCCAGGAGAATTGCCTTTTGTGATTTCTGACTTGATTAAAATAATCATTATATTTAAGTATTTTACACGTTTCAAAACCAATCTACGGCGCTATTTTCGCGTATGAAAATCTGTTCTGAAGTGCATACAGTATAACAAATGTATGCGTAGAATATAACAAATGAAATATTCAATTTAAGTTATACCAATATGCCTGAGTCACGTTGACCCCACAAATACCTTATACTAACTTCAATAATAATTTTTCTACCTACCTCCATTAACTGATTTAGCCTTATGTGTGACCGGTTCCGGCTCTTCGCCATATTCGGTGTCATTACGTAGTAATTGGGCAGTGACAGTGTACCAATTTACTAAACCGGAAATAAATTATAAGGTGTTACAAAACCTATTAAAAAATGATTGATCCTTTTTACCTCTACATTCCAGTATTTGGTCTACCTTTTTACTCTAGCTCAACTTCTTAGTCCGCCTTAACCATCACCTGTAAACGCCCATAAACGTCGTTAAGAGTAGAAGCGATGATATCATTTTTCACGCCGAAAGGTTACGGTTGTATACTTGCACACCTGCTAGGCGTGTCCGTGTTCCATATTATTGGCAATATCGTAAATCGCCTAAAACGTCTCGGAACATGGAACTGTTTGTGAAATGAAACGGTTGTGAAAAAGAGTAATTTATAACCTCGATAAAACCAACGGATGCAAGCCCTCGGGTGACTCCTGACAATACAGGCAAAAGACATGGACTGAATGATAATAACAATAATGAAAATGTCAAAGTAGATTAATAACACATAAATACAATATGAAGGCGTGAACACAAGCCAGCTGACATCGGTAGAATGCTTCCCCAACAGGAGAGACTGCATATTGATTTTAAACTATGAATCAAAAAATGGCACACGACTATTGTCTATAGCGTAAAGCAGAAACCGATTCAGTCCGAATGTAGCAGAAAAGAATAGTATAATAAAGAGATATCGCCCAAAGTGTTCTGGCAATAATGCCGAACGATGGTATTCCAAACCCCGAAAAACCACCAAAAGGGTTTTTGCAAATAAAATGTGACTCCATTATATTTAATCGAAAGTAGAAATTATAATCGAACAGATCGCAACAATGATCCTTTTCCAATTAATTACTAATTTTCACATTCGAATATGACTTTTGAGTATAATTTACACCAGTTCTTCAAGCTTCATTCGGTCCAAAACGTGATGAAGCCAAACACGTGTCTTAAACTTATATTCGTCTTCTCTAGATAACCAAGCAGATTGCGAATATTTAAAAATAATTATATTTGTGTAATTTATATATAAATGCACTACTCGGTGTGTGTTTGTACATATTTATATTTATTCACCAAAGCAATTTCTATCTCCCGTCCGGTATTAATTAAATGGATGTTCTAATATAATTATCCCAATACAATTTACCTGAATATTAAAACACTGTTCGTATTCCGCCTGGCCGTTACGAGGGATTTAATTAATCGATCAAATATCGGATACGGGAAATTCAGTTCGGATACCAGGCCGTAATAAATCGGAAATTAACCGGTAGCACTGAATAAAGGACTCTCCCCTATCAGAACGGACGGTCATAAACACCATAGTGTTTTTGGCTTAATTGGCTTTGGGTATTCGCAATATCCCTTGTGTTCCCTCTTCATATGCGTTCGGTGAATGATGCGCATAAAGGGCCGGGATATTAATTTTTGATTAAGCATTCATTTATTTAAATAAGCCCCGGCTAAACTTCAAGCGTTATTTTGAGGGTCATATCTGCCTATTTTTATTCATAACGGGTGATTTTAGGGAAATATTTGTTTTATTCTTTTCTGTTTAGTATGTCTTCTCATAGTCACATGAGCACAGATCTATAAAAATAAATTTTTATTTAATAATAAGGAACCGTACGGCCCGACGTACCGCACTTCTATTGAGAAATGAGCCCAGTTATTAAGTGAAGAAAATTTATCGTCCTATTACCAATATAAAATTTAGACTATAAAATAATTTCTGTAAAAAATTCTTTTACTGTTCCGCGTTTTATTTTATTATTACCACACTGTTTTTTTTAAGTTTGTTCAATACTTGTATTGAAAATATAGATAACGGATGCGGGTGAATTTAATAACTGACGGGTGAAAAAACACAATTCAAATATATTCCCAGGGTTGTAATTAGCGTATGTGGGACGCAATCTTGGAATAGAGTGTTTTAACTGTCCTTTCGGAAATACCGAATTAAATCGGAAAAGCGTGATCGTGTTTTTATTCTCCGACTAATCGCACCATTTGTTTAGTTCGCGGCCTCCATAAGTGACTCATCTTAGGCAAGATCCTTGAGGTTATCTGGTTGGGTTAGTAGTATGACTACCCAGTATGACTGAATCTGCGGTCGAACGTTTCAGTGTATTGTCTGACTCCTCAGGCCATTCGGTCGGTGGTCCTTGAGTTTCTCGAATAGGCGGAATTCCATTCTCAATTTTTTCGCATATTTATCGCCTTTTAGGTTATTATAATTATATTTAAATATTTATCTGTACTTGCAGGTAAAAACGGTGGCCTAGAGAAATTTACGTTGATATGTGCCTAGACCAAAAAAACAGCCTTGTTAACAGGATTAAATATAATTATTATTTAAGTTAAGGATAAATGCGGTAAGAGAGTAAATAAATTCCTTATATGCATATGAAGTAATAAAATAAAATACAGATCGCTCAATTTAAATTTTAATTAAAAATAAAAATTAACAAACAAAATTTATTCTTAATTTATGATACAACAAAAGGCGAGGCAAGAAAATATACTAGTAATTCTTTGTTCATATTCTGCTCTTTCTACTGTTTGTTTCTGTTCTCAGGATAATGTTTTTAGTTTGCCAATAATCCTAACTGTTTTTTGATATTGATGCTTCTTTATTGGCAGTAGTGTTGTGCCAATTAATGGTTATTTTATATCGCTGATCGTATTTATAAGGAATCGTAAATAGATTTTCTTGTTATGTAAAACACTGGTAAAACGGTAGTTTTAGATGTAAAAGGAATGAAAGAGTACGGGGAAAATCATGGTGCGTTTCAACATCCCACCACATTCCTACTCTGCCAGTAAGTCAAGCCGACCTTGCCTATTACCGGTATTTCCTTCCTCTGACGATTCATTGCCGAAAACAAATAACAAACCTTTTGAGTCACAGTTTTCGGAGTACGAACCGATTGATTTAAGGACACCACTCCTTAGTGTAGATTAGTAGGGTACCTAAGCTTGAAGTTTGCCTATATTAACAGATAAGAAATTACAGTACCGGCGGTTTAGCATAAGGCCAAATCGACTAGTTTATGTTTGTTTGTAATCATTGCAGGAAGTGTTGAGAGCAAAACTTTCATAAATGCCACCCAGAAAAGTTAACTAAACTACAGAAAAAACTTATTGTATTCCATTCTTTTCGGATAATCCCAAACCGCTCATTAATGATGACTTCTGAGCGTCACGAGACAACATATTTAAAACAGATTCTGAAACTTTCAATATAGGTAGGATGCCACTGGTTTTCAGACGTCACCCCTAAACTGCGTATATCGCTGTTTAGAGTGGCGGAAAACTGTCCAGTAAACTACCTACCAGTAAAAAACTAACTAACTGAAATGTGTGTACCTAAGTCAGTGAGATCCACTTGTTTAACATCACAGTTGGTGGAACGAGTGAAAACACGATTTTAGGAAATTCTGTATTACGAAACCCCGGAGAAAAAAGTGCATATTGTCGCCCTTGTTCGTTCGCTCGATGTGTTAGATAATGGTCTTGTTATCTCGCCTCATCTCTACTGCGAAAGCCGCACATCAGCTCGAGTAGTTGGTGAACGGGCCTTTCGACTTTTTCCCAACTGAAAATGCGCTCACCGTACGGGAATATCCGGTATCAAGAAAAACGGATCTTGAATCCTTGAATGCCTCCTGATTTCTCTCACACTTAGATTTCATTGATGCCGTTACAGCGTGAAAATTCCTACTTTATTTCGTGTATTCCATGACAGCTCTTCAAATCCTCATTTTTCTTAGTTCCAACATGAACGCATAATTTGGAAGTCTGGGGTCACTGCACAAAACATAATTTTGTCGGTACAGTCAAACTGATAAAAGCATATAAAATACAATATATATTACCGAAATATAAGCACGTGTACACTGCGAAGGTTTCCGCAACCGGAACTTGAATTATCACTGACTTATGGGAGGAAATATGCCATGGGAAAAACCTAGGCTGATAGGGGATAGCCCCCTGCCATTCAATTTGATATACCTGTTTTGTGGTCTGCGAGGGGTTGGAATACTGTAGGTTCGTGATGTTTCTGTCTCCTCTCGCTGGTTAGGTCTTTTGCTAGACCGGTTTCGGCTTCTCGCCATCTTCAGTAGCGGTGTTAGTCACTGTTAGCACTGTTTGGATGTTTTTTGGGCATCCTCACTGCACTGTCACTTTCACATGTACTGTAATGTTTGTCAGTATGTCGTCGTTTATAATGTGTTCTGTTATTGTTATTGGGGGTTATTTTGTCTTCGGATTTTGTTAATCCGTTTTCTAGGTATGAGTCAGATTGTCGGAAGGGGGTGGTGTGGTGGTAGGGTGGGTGTGATCCTTTAAGAGGATTGGTGTAAATATCTGTCCTCAATTTTTCGTCCGGTTTGGCCGATGTAAACTCCATCGCACGATCCGGAATGTTATCTTGCGTATACCCCACTTTGTTTGTGTTTATTTTGTTGTGTGCTGATGTGTTTTTCTAAATTTATTGGTTGTTCTGTATTATAATATTTTGAATTTTAGTTTTTTAAAGATGTTCGTGATTTTTAGGTTTCGTGACCAGTGTAAGTGAATATGGCCCATTTGGGGGGTTCTTCTGGGTTTGTGAGGTACAGGCAGTTTGGTCGGTCAAGGCCGACTCAACAAGTCTGTTCTCTCCCGGAGGCGGGGCTCCCGGCCGAACACATTGGGCCGCGCCGCTGGACGCCTCTCGTAAAAGGCCAACGAGTGGTCATCCCGGGCGCACAGTGGGACGGACAACGAGACTCGCTACACACACCAACCCGAGAGGGAAACACACACCGAGGAAACACGAGTGGCCGGTCTCAACCGGACAACAAGTCTGTTCTCTCCCGGAGGCGGGGCTCCCGGCCGAACACGCACTGGGCCGCGCGCTGGACTCTCTCGTAACAAGGCCAACGAGTGGTCAACCCGGGCGCAGTGGGACGGACAACGGGACGCTCGCTACACACACCGAGAGGGAAACACGAGTGGCCGGTCAACCGGACAACAAGTCTGTTCTCTCCCGGAGGCGGGGCTCCCGGCCGAACACGCACTGGGCCGCGCGCTGGACTCTCTCGTAACAAGGCCAACGAGTGGTCAACCCGGGCGCAGTAGGACGGACAACGAGAGCTCGCTACACACACCGAGAGGAACACGAGTGGCCGGTCTCAACCGGACAACAAGTCTGTTCTCTCCCGGAGGCGGGCTCCCGGCCGAACACGCACTGGGCCGCGCGCTGGACTCTCTCGTAACAAGGCCAACGAGTGGTCAACCCGGGCGCAGTGGGACGGACAACGAGGCTCAGGCTCCGAGTGGCCGGGTCTCAACCGGACACAACTGTTCTCTCCCGGAGAACACGGGCCGCGCGCTGGAAACAAGGCGAGTGTTCTCTCCCGCAACGAGTGGGACTCTAACCGGACAACAAGGACAACAAGTCTGTTCTCTCCCGGAGGCGGGGCTCCCGGCCGAACACGCACTGGGCCGCGCGCTGGACTCTCTCGTAACAAGGCCAACGAGTGGTCAACCCGGGCGCATTGGACGGACAACGAGAGGCTCGCTACACACACCGAGAGGGAAACACGAGTGGCCGGTCTCAACCGGACAACAAGTCTGTTCTCTCCCGGAGGCGGGGCTCCCGGCCGAACACGCACTGGGCCGCGCGCTGGACTCTCTCGTAACAAGGCCAACGAGTGGTCAACCCGGGCGCAGTGGGACGGACAACGAGAGGCTCGCTACACACACCGAGAGGGAAACACGAGTGGCCGGTCTCAACCGGACAACAAGTCTGTTCTCTCCCGGAGGCGGGGCTCCCGGCCGAACACGCACTGGGCCGCGCGCTGGACTCTCGTAACAAGGCCAACGAGTGGTCAACCCGGGCGCAGTAGGACGGACAACGAGAGGCTCGCTACACACACCGAGAGGGAAACACGAGTGGCCGGTCTCAACCGGACAACAAGTCTGTTCTCTCCCGGAGGCGGGGCTCCCGGCCGAACACGCACTGGGCCGCGCGCTGGACTCTCTCGTAACAAGGCCAACGAGTGGTCAACCCGGGCGCAGTGGGACGGACAACGAGAGGCTCGCTACACACACCGAGAGGGAAACACGAGTGGCCGGTCTCAACCGGACAACAAGTCTGTTCTCTCCCGGAGGCGGGGCTCCCGGCCGAACACGCACTGGGCCGCGCGCTGGACTCTCTCGTAACAAGGCCAACGAGTGGTCAACCCGGGCGCAGTGGGACGGACAACGAGAGGCTCGCTACACACACCGAGAGGGAAACACGAGTGGCCGGTCTCAACCGGACAACAAGTCTGTTCTCTCCCGGAGGCGGGGCTCCCGGCCGAACACGCACTGACGCGCGCTGGACTCTCTCGTAACAAGGCCAACGAGTGGTCAACCCGGGCGCAGTAGGACGGACAACGAGAGGCTCGCTACACACACCGAGAGGGAAACACGAGTGGCCGGTCTCAACCGGACAACAAGTCTGTTCTCTCCCGGAGGCGGGCTCCGGCCGAACACGCACTGGGCCGCGCGCTGGACTCTCTCGTAACAAGGCCAACGAGTGGTCAACCCGGGCGCAGTGGGACGGACAACGAGAGGCTCGCTACACACACCGAGAGGGAAACACGAGTGGCCGGTCTCAACCGGACAACAAGTCTGTTCTCTCCCGGAGGCGGGGCTCCCGGCCGAACACGCACTGGGCCGCGCGCTGGACTCTCTCGTAACAAGGCCAACGAGTGGTCAACCCGGGCGCAGTGGAACGGACAACGAGAGACTCGCTACACACACCGAGAGGGAAACACGAGTGGCCGGTCTCAACCGGACAACAAGTCTGTTCTTCCCGGAGGCGGGGCTCCCGGCCGAACACGCACTGGGCCGCGCGCTGGACTCTCTCGTAACAAGGCCAACGAGTGGTCAACCCGGGCGCAGGGGACGGACAACGAGAGCTCGCTACACACACCGAGAGGGAAACACGAGTGGCCGGTCTCAACCGGACAACAAGTCTGTTCTCTCCCGGAGGCGGGCTCCCGGCCGAACACGCACTGGGCCGCGCGCTGGACTCTCTCGTAACAAGGCCAACGAGTGGTCAACCCGGGCGCAGTGGACGGTCTCACACGAGAGGCTCGCCAACGACAGGCCGACACACCGAGAGGGAAACACGAGTGGCCGGTCTCAACCGGACAACAAGTCTGTTCTCTCCCGGAGGCGGGGCTCCCGGCCGAACACGCACTGGGCCGCGCGCTGGACTCTCTCGTAACAAGGCCAACGAGTGGTCAACCCGGGCGCAGTAGGACGGACAACGAGAGGCTCGCTACACACACCGAGAGGGAAACACGAGTGGCCGGTCTCAACCGGACAACAAGTCTGTTCTCTCCCGGAGGCGGGGCCTGGCCGAACACGCACTGGGCCGCGCGCTGGACTCTCTCGTAACAAGGCCAACGAGTGGTCAACCCGGGCGCAGTGGGACGGACAACGAGAGGCTCGCTACACACCGAGAGGAACACGAGTGGCCGGTCTCAACCGGACAACAAGTCTGTTCTCTCCCGGAGGCGGGCTCCCGGCCGAACACGCACTGGGCCGCGCGCTGGACTCTCTCGTAACAAGGCCAACGAGTGGTCAACCCGGGCGCAGGGGACGGACAACGAGAGCTCGCTACACACACCGAGAGGGAAACACGAGTGGCCGGTCTCAACCGGACAACAAGTCTGTTCTCTCCCGGAGGCGGGCTCCGGCCGAACACGCACTGGGCCGCGCGCTGGACTCTCGTAACAAGGCCAACGAGTGGTCAACCCGGGCGCAGTGGACGGACAACGAGAGGCTCGCTACACACACCGAGAGGGAACACGAGTGGCCGGTCTCAACCGGACAACAAGTCTGTTCTCTCCCGGAGGCGGGCTCCCGGCCGAACACGCACTGGGCCGCGCGCTGGACTCTCTCGTAACAAGGCCAACGAGTGGTCAACCCGGGCGCAGTGGGACGGACAACGAGAGGCTCGCTACACACACCGAGAGGGAAACACGAGTGGCCGGTCTCAACCGGACAACAAGTCTGTTCTCTCCCGGAGGCGGGGCTCCCGGCCGAACACGCACTGGGCCGCGCGCTGGACTCTCTCGTAACAAGGCCAACGAGTGGTCAACCCGGGCGCAGTGGGACGGACAACGAGAGGCTCACTACACACACCGAGAGGGAACACGAGTGGCCGGTCTCAACCGGACAACAAGTCTGTTCTCTCCCGGAGGCGGGCTCCCGGCCGAACACGCACTGGGCCGCGCGCTGGACTCTCTCGTAACAAGGCCAACGAGTGGTCAACCCGGGCGCAGTGGACGGACAACGAGAGGCTCGCTACACACACCGAGAGGGAACACGAGTGGCCGGTCTCAACCGGACAACAAGTCTGTTCTCTCCCGGAGGCGGGGGTCCCGGCCGAACACTGGGCCGCGCGCTGGATGCCTCTCGTAACAGGCCAACGAGTGGTCAACCCGGGCGCAGTGGACGGACGAGACTATCACCTACACACTCCGAGAGGGAAACACGAGTGGCCGGTCTTCCGACCGACAACAAGTCTGTTCTCTCCCGGAGGCGGGGGTCCCGGCCGAACACACTGGGCCGCGCGCTGGATGCCTCTCGTAACAGGCCAACGAGTGGTCAACCCGGGCGCAGTGGGACGGACGAGACTATCACCTACACACTCCGAGAGGGAAACACGAGTGGCCGGTCTTCCGACCGACAACAAGTCTGTTCTCTCCCGGAGGCGGGGGTCCCGGCCGAACGCACTGGGCCGCGCGCTGGTAACAAGGCCAACGAGTGGTCAACCCGGGCGCAGTGGGACGGACAACCGAACACCAACCGGACCTCTCTCCCGTCTGTTCTCTCCCGGAGGCGGGGCTCCCGGCCGAACACGCAAAACAAGGCGAGTACGGTACACACACCGAGGGGGAAACACGAGTGGCCGGTGTCTGGGAAACACGCACTGGGCCGCGCGCCGGACAACAAGTGAAAGAGCCAAAAGCCCGCCCCGGCCGAAACCGCCCGTACGCCGCTGGGGGGTCAAAAGAACATTTAAATTTTCAGCAGTTTCGGACCATTCTCGGACCAAGAGGAAAACAAAGCTGATATCGTCAGTGTAGCACACGGTGGCTCGGTCTATTTGAAAATAGACTTAGAACCGATATTGTTCAATTTTATGCGGCTAAAGCCGCCTTGTTCCTCTAAGAAGAAATTTTTTGAATACCGGTAGCAGTGGATACCCGGGTATTCCGCCTATTTAACAGGCTATAAATATATAGTCTCGTTCGTAAGAACGGCCATGCACCACTATAAATGAGGCAAATTAGCTCTATATTATATGTAACTATGAACTTCTGTCAATCCTTCAGAATGTTCAGGGGCCAGTGTGCCTGACCGGTGCCGGGACCTAGCGGCATTCAGTCCCTAACACCACACACCGTGCCCAAAATGTGTTTCTGCATCGTTACTGCCTCCAAGAAATGTAAGACAAGTTTGGACCGGGGTCGACGGGTCATTCACGGTAAATGAACCAGACTGTGACGGACGGCAGTACCTCATCTCCCGTCAAGTAATATTAACTACCTCCCCGGTCAACGACCACCGGGACTCTCCGGTACTCCGTCCGGGACTCCGCCGTCCAAACCCACTAATCAGATCCTCTTTTTTAGTTTTTTTTGGCTCCCGGCCTCCTGACCCGCCGTCGTACCTGGAGCGTCGACCTTCCCCTCCCTGATACCCCGCGGACTTCCCGCCGTCGACAACTCTCATCCTCCTCCTTGGCCTCCTGTGCCGCCCTGATATTTGCCGTTTGCTCAGCACGTTGGCCCTGAACCTCCCTCTTTGCTGCCCGCCTGCCCCTGGAGCGGATGGCACAGTGTTTTACTTTTTGTTTGTTTTAATTGACACTTTTGCATTGGCATGGCGGCGGGGTGCTGCTGCCCCTGAACCTCCCCCTTTATTTTTTTGCGACAACTCTGCATCCTCCTGGCCTCTCGGCCCTTTGCTTGACAACCCGTCTGCCCCAATCCTCATGATCCTCCTCCCGACAACTTTAGTGTTTGCGACATTTAACGGGGTGTTTTGGCACATTATCTTCACTGGTTTGCTGTTCTCTACTTCTTGACCTTCGGTGTCGATATCCCTGGTGCCTCCTACTGCTCGATAACCTACATCCTCCTCCCGGCCTCTACACTGCTGATACTGTTTTGCGGTGGCTTGATACCCGGTATTTTGGCATCCCATGTCCGTTTTGCGCTTACTTTGTTGAACCTTCCCTACACTTGGTATTTTTGGGCTTGTTGGGGGCAAGTGCTGGATTTTTGAACTTGAGCTTTTGGAACGTGCCTGCCGATTACTCTTGCATGCGCGTTCTTGGCTGTTTTGGATTTTTCCCTGATACTTTGCTTGCTCTGTCGACAATCACATCCTTCCTCCTGGCTCTTACCTGCTGCCGTCTCCTGCTTCCCTGATTGCTTGGCACGGCGTGTTTGCGCGCTGGGATTCTCTCTTGGCTCCCATTTTCGGCGTGGCTGTGCTGTGGCTTTGAGGCTCCTGCTTGTGTTTGCTGGATCACTTGGCATTCCTGGCTGGAGGCTGTGCTGGGCTGCCTTCTTTTTGTTTGTTGACACGATTTTTTGGCAGCGACGGCAAGTGTTTTGGGCGGACTTTTGCGTGTTTGCTGATACTTTGCAGATTTTTTGTTTTTTACGGCAAGTCCCATGTTTTGGATGCTGACCTTTTGTGCATGTTTTGCTTGGATTACTTATATTTTTCTGATGCCTTTGTTAGGGCTGTTTTGATTTTTCTTTGATATTTTGGCGTGTTTGCCGCCGATAACTGGCATCCACATTCCTGCCTTTCTGCTGTTGCCTCTGCTGCTTGCTCTGGACCTTCCTGATACCCCTTGCTTTGTCGACAACTCTACATCCTCCCGGCTCTGGGACTGTGCCCTTGATCTTGCTGCCTGTTCGATAACACATCCCTCCTCCTGGCCTCACCGCTGTGCTGCCCTGGAACCTTCCCTTGATATAACCCTGGTTTGTTCTTGTCTTGCTGTCGACAACTAATTGCATGTGTTTCTTCTTCTTGGAGCCGAACTTTTTGGAGGCCTTGTTTTGCAGCCGATATTCTTGGCCTGCCTGCTGCTGAGGCCTTTTGGCGTGTTTGCCGATAACTTATCTCCTGGCCTCCTACCTGCTGCTTTTGATTTTTCTGATTGCTTGCCTGTTGCTCCTGCCGATCCTACTGACTGCTCTGCAACTTCCCCTCGTGTTTGCTGGCTTCAAGTGTTTTTGCTAATTTTTGTTGGCACTCCGTGGCTTTGTTCTGGATACTCCTTGCTTGCTTTGCTCGACAACTCTACATCTCTCTCTGGCTCGGCCTCCTGTGCTGCTCTGACCTTTCCTTGATACTCTGCTTGCCTGTCGACAACCTCCATCCTCCTCCTGGCCTCCTACCTGCTGTGCTGCCCTTGACCTCCCTTGTTGACGATACGGTATTTCTTGGGGTGTTTTTGGATTTTTGGCGGTTTGCTGGCGGCAAGTGTTTTGCTTTTGATAGAGTGGCGGTTTTGCTGTTTGCGACACGGTATTCTTGGCCTACAAGGCCTGGCAAGTGTTTTGCTTTTGGATATTTTTGTTTTGTTTGCTTGATAATGCTGGGGCGTTTTGCTTTTGATACCTCTTGCTTGTGCCGGGACCTTCCACTTAACCTATGATCCTGGCTTTACTCTGTGCGTGCCTGATACTGGACCCCTTGATACCTCTTGCTTGGCCATGTGTTTCTGGACTACTCCTTGCGTGCTTCTTGTGGCATTCTCCTTTCTCCTACTTCCGCGCTACCGCTGCTGCCTTGGCTCTTGATACCCCTTGCTTGCCTGTCGACAACCTACACATCCTCCTTCCCCTGTCCTCATGCTGCCCTGGACCTCCCTCCCTGATACCCTGCTTGCCTGTCGATAATTTATATTCTTTTGGCTCGACTTGCAGCTGACTTCCTGCTTTGATATTTCTTTTTGAGTGAGCGTGTTGATATGGATTCCTTGGCTGGATGGCAAGTTGTTTTGCGGCCGTTTTCTTTTTTTTTATATTTTGAGGCTTGAGCCTGATGACCTTTCCCCTATCCTGCTCTTGGCTTGAACGAGCTGGCTCCTCCTTATTGCTTTTCTTTGATATTTTTCGAGTGATTTTTACTTTTTTCTGGTGCTTGATAATTTGTGAGATCTTCTTTGGTTTTTCTGGCTGTGTTCCCCTTTTTCTCTTTTTATTTTGCCGTTGTCCTGTCGATACATTCTTCTTATTTGTGACACCGGATTTTTCCTGCCTTTTGAGTGATGAGTTGACACTCTTTTGCTTGACGCTGCCCTGCTGGCTTTCCTGTTGGCTTGCTTGCTCTTTGGTTTTTTGGCAACCGGTGCAAGTGTTTTCTCATGCTGCTGGATATTGGTACCCCTGTTATATTTTTCCCCTGCTTGGAGCTTTTTGGCTTATGTTTTTTCTGGCTTGCCGCTGTTTAAGCGATACTTGTGGACAACTCACATTCTTGTTTTGCCTGCCTGTGGCGGTTGTTTCCTGATTTTCCTTTGATACTGGCGCCTGTCGATAATTTGCATCCTTCCTTCCCGTTTTACCTGCTGTGCTGCTGCCTGACAACTCTGCCTCTGCTTGCTTGTCGATAACTACATCCTTCCTTCCTGGTTCTCCTACTCTTGTGTGCTGCTCTGACCTCCTCCTCTGATACCCCCTGCTTGTTGTTTGCTGACCTACATCCTTTGCTACTTTCCTATTTATGTGGCTTGAGTGTTTTGATTTTTTGATCGACAGCTCTTGTTGCTTGAGACCTCCGGCTTGCGGGGTGTCTTGGAATTTTTCCTTGTTGTTGTTTTGAGGTGGCGAGCCGTCTCTGACATCTGTACCCTTCTTTGTTTTGTTTCTTTTCCCTGCCTGAGCCCAACTTGGACTTTTGTTTTCTGATTTTTCTTGATATTCTTGCTTGACATTACATTCTTCCTCCTGCCATTTGTGCGTTTTGAATTTTGATATTTTTATGAGTCGCCCTGGACTTCCTGCCCGATTAACTCTCCTGCTTGTTTTGTCTTGTTGACAACCTACGTGTTTGCCGACACGGCCCTCCTGCTTCCCTGGCCTGCCCCTGTGCTGCACCCTGACTGCTTGCTGCTGATACCCTGGCTTGCCTGTCGACACCATATCCGATCTGTGCCCATACTTCTAATCGCTGCTGCTTGTTTTTTATATGTTTGTTGAGCACTATTTTTGGAGCCGGTTGGTGTTGTTTTATACCCCTGTTGTTTGTCAGACGCGGATAATGGTTTTTTTTTCCTTTTGGTTTAATTTTGTTGGGGCGTTTTTGGAGTTTTTCTTGATACGCTGTGCGGAGTTGCCCTGAATTCTGCTCATTCCCATTTATCGCGCGATTGGAACTTTTTCTTGCCTGACATTCTCTTTGGTTTACTCCCCCTTGGTTATCTCGAACTTGTTGCTGTTACATGTCTTACCTGAGCGAGATACCTTGCTTGCCCGTCGACAACTCACATCTCCTTCCTGCTTTCTCTCCTTCCTTGATTCTTGCTTGTCTTGTCAATACCTTATTTCCCTTGCTGAGCTTTTTGATGGAGTGATGGCTTGATATACCATTCTTTTGGAGTGGCTGGCTTGGAGTAAGTTTGCTCCACCGACATGCTGCCCCTTTGATGGTGCTGACGGTGGTGCGGCGTGTGTTTTGGTCGCCTGTACATATCAAGGCCTTGGATTTTTTCCTGATAACTTGCGCCTTGACAATTTGCATCCTTCTCTTGCTTGGTCTCCTGACCTTACCCCTTGCCTTGCCTTAACCATACATCCTCCTCCCTGGCCTACCTGCTGCTCCTGCTCTGATACTCCTCTTTGTTTGTTGCTCTATGATCCTTCCCTTCCTCCTTCGGTTTCCTGACCGCGGCCTGACCTTTGGACATGGCGAAGGGCCTTATCTGCGACGACTTCTTGCTGATAGACCTTGCCTCCTGGATGACGACGGTTGTGCTCCCCTGATCTCGAGCCGACCTCTGATCCTCCTTATTTCCTGCGCGTTGGCTCTGACCTTCCTTATACTTTGCTTTTGTCGACAACTTACATCTTCCTTCCTCTTGATTTCGCCGCTGCCTGGACTTCTCCTTGATACTCGGATTGACATCCCCTATCCTTACAGCTTCTTGACTCCACAACCTTCTTTCCTTTGCTTGTTTGTCTTTATCTTGTCTATCTTTTTCTGATTCTTCGATCTTTTAGAGCGTCCTCCTTTTAATCCTCTGCTTTTTCCGACGCCCCTGGCTGACTCCATGATCCCTCTTGGTCTGTCTTTTTGATAACCGCAACCTCCTTGAAAGTGAGCTTGAGCTGACACTTACTTTTTCTGTTGTTGTTTTTTTTTTGGCGGTTTGCGTCTGCCTTCCTTGATTGAGCTCTTCCTGTTTGTTGTCGACACACTTATATCCTTCCCTCACCTTCCGGTTTTACTTGTGGTGTTTCCCTTCTTGATACCTGCTCTGTTGTTTCCGTCCCTAACCTATGATCCCTTTGCTCGTTTGACCTCCATCCTTCCTGTGTCCCTTGACTCACCTGGTATTTTTCTTGCGGATGTTCCTCCCTTGATACCTGCCTTTGCCTGTCGATTAACTATGATCATCCTTCTGGCTCTCCCCTTGATTTGCCTCCCTCCTGAACTCCTTCCTTGATACCCTTGCCTGTCGATAATTTACATCTCTCCTCCTTTGTTCCTTCCACTGCTGGGACTTTTCTTTGATACTTTGCTTGTCGAGTCGACAACTCACATCTCTTCCTCCTGGTTCCTATTTTTCCTTGCTGTCTTGATTTTTTGATACTTTTGATGTCTTGACACTTTATCCTTTGAGTGGTGTTTTTGCCGTGCTTTTTGATGGGGTGTTTTGAGCGGCGGTTTGCTGGAGACTTCACGCCTGCGTTTGGCTTTGATCGACGCTTTTTTGATATTTTGCTGATACTTATTTTTTCGGGCGCTCCCAAGTGTTGGATTTTGCGGCTGCACTTGACTTTGCCTGCCTTGTCTTCGAGCTAATTTATCTTTCTTGTTGTGCGCCCTGCCTTGCTTCTGATATTTGGCGAGCGGTGCCTGTCGACAATTCTCTGCGCATCTTCCTGGCCCTTACCTGCTGACGAGCAGACCTTTTCTTCCTCCCTTTGAATAATTCTTGCTTGCCTTCCTTTGTCGACAACTACATCTCTGTCGACCTGCTCCTGCTTTTGATCCTGAACTGATAATTGTTGCCTGTCACTGTTTGTCGAAACTGATACGGTAGTTTTTGATCTGGTTCTGCCGTTAAGGTTTTGGATTCATCCTTGGCTTTTTTTGTCTGAGTGTTTATATCCTCCTGGTTTTTCTTGTTGCTGCTTTTGATTTTTCTTTTCTTTACCCCTGATATTTCTTGCTGCCGATAACTTCTGATATTCTTCCTCTCCTGGCTTGCTCGGTTTGCTGCTTGCTACGACTTTGGCTCCTACCTGCCAGCTGCTCGCGACAACCTCGACAACTTACTCTACTCTGCTGTTTTACCTCTGCCTGCTCCTGAAACTCTTGGCCTGCCTCTTGACTCTCCTTGCTTCCTTGTCGACAACCTACATCTCTCCTTACCATTGCGCCGCATTTGCCTGGCTCCCCTTGATACCCTGCTTGCTTGCCTGTCGATAACTATGACCCTCCTCCACACTCTTACTGCTGCTGCTCTTACCTCCCCTGATCTTCCCTTGCTTGTCGATAACCTGAGATCCTCCTGGCCTTATTCACTGCAGGTGCTGTGAACTTTTTCTGAGGCTTTTTTTGTTGGTATCTTTTTCAGCATGGCGAGTGTTTGGATTTTTTGAGAGGCTTGCACCTGTTTGAGTGAGCTGATACTTATTTTTGCTTTGATAATCATGCGTCTGCATCGGATTTCTGACCTTTTGATCCTGTTTGTTGTCGACACTCTATTTTTGCATTTGGTTTTCTGGCTTGTGTTGGGATATTTCTTGATACTCGGCTCGGCTGTTTGCCTGGGATGGCCTCCTTCCTGCTCTTGGCCTACTGTGCTGCTGCCCCTGAACGTTTCTCTACTTTGCTTGCCTGCTTCTGACAATCTTACATCTCACTTCCGGCCTTTTTTGCCTTGGCCCTGGACCTTCCTTGATATGCTTTGCTTGTCGACACCCCATCCTCCTGCTCCTAGTTGTGCTGCTCCTGATTTCTTTGATATTTTTTTGCGTGTTTGTTGATACTTATATTTTTCTTGACTTTTTCTTTGCTGGGGTGTTTTGGATTTCCTTTTGATGAGCAGCCGATACCTCTGGTATTCTTTTGGTTTTCTGCTTGCTTTTGGCACTTTTCGATACTTTATTATATCTGCCTCCTGGGTTTCTTCGGCTTTTTGGCAAGTGCTGAACCTTCTGGATATTTGGCGTGTTTGCCGTCGATAATGCATCCTTTCTTCGCACCGGCCTGCTGCCTTGATATACCCTTGCTTGCGACAACTTACTGCATCCCTCCTCCTACCGCGGTGCTGCCCTGGGTTTCCTTGATACCTCCTGCTTGCCTGTCGACAACTCAGATCCTCCTCCCCTGGCCTATTGTCTGTTCCTTTTTTTTCGTCGTATTTCTTGCTTGCCGCATTAATTTGATTTTGTCTTCCTACACGACGTAAAGGTGGACTTTCCTTGGATTTTTGCTGCTGCTTTGTTTGCCGATAATTCATTCTTCCTGGGCCTTTGCGTGTTGCCTCTCCTGATATTTTCCTGCTTGTTTGCCTTGCTGGACAACTCTATATCTCTTCCTGTTGCTCCTACGATACCTTTGCTTGCTGCCCTACCGTTCCTTCCGGTCGATTTGCTCCTGATGGCCCTGACGCCTCGCTTGCCTGCTGTTCCTGGCATCCCCTCCTGGCTCCTACCTGCTCGTGCTGCCCTGGAACCTCCTTGATACTCCCCTTGCTGCTTGTCGATAACCTACGGATCTCTTCCTTTCCTGGCTGCGAGCCTCCTACTTTTATTCTGCTGTAGCGCTTTGACCTTTTTCTTTCCTTGATAATTCTGCTTCTTGCTGATAACCTATGATAATCTTCTGGCCTCCTAATCTTGGTAAGCATTTGGATTTTTTGACCCTATTTTGCTCGGTTTGCCTTGATACGGTATTTTTGAGCGGCTTTGTGTTTTGGAATCGCGTTGATTTTGCGGAGCCGAGCCGAATGCCGTATTCTTGCTTTTTGACGGCTGGCAGTGTTTGATAGATATTTTTGCTGTGTTTGCCGGATAACTTTTATATTTTTTTGGCTTCACTTGCCTTGTGCTGCCTCTGCCTTCTGACTTGTCCTGTCGAATTTATACTCATATCCTCCTGGGCTCTCCCGTTTGCGACTGCTGCCTCTGGACTCTCTGATTGCTGCTGCCTGTGTCGACACCTTCAATTTATTCCTGGCCTCCTACCTGCTGTGCTGCCCTGGACCTCTCTGAACCTCTCCTTTGCTTGCTCCCTTGCTTTGTCGATAACTCATCTCCTCCTCCCCTGATCTCCCTTTTGAGTGATGGCTTGCAGTACGTTTTGATTTTTTTATAGCCGATCTGGCACTTAATTCTTCTCTTTCCTTTGCTATTCTTGTTAAAGTGTTTGGTTTTAATTTCCTTTGAAATCTTGCTTGCTTTTGATGTTTGCTGACCTTCCTCCTTCCTTTGAGCCTTGGCAAGTGTCTTGATTTCCTCCTTTGGCGTGGCTGCCGACACTTATCTTTTGAGCAGTGTTTTTCTTCCTTTGGAGCAAGGTTACTTTTGATTGTTTGCTGAGCGATAACTTCCTGGTAATCTCCACCTTCTGCCCTGGACATCGTACTTTTCCTCCCTGTTCCTTGTTGTCTTGTGCGATCGAACTAACCCTCCTGGCCTCCGACGGCCCTCTTCTCGCATCGCCGTCCCCTGGTCCTTTTTTCGATTCTTATAGCTTTGGCTGTTGGACAACTTCATGATCTCTTCCTGGCTTTCGCACCTGCTGTGCTGGACCTCGAGCGAGTGACACTCTATATTTAGCGTGGCGGCAAGCGATAACTTCGTGACACGGCCCGACAACCTCATTCCTCGCGGCTGGCGGGTGTTTTGGAGCGGCGGCTTGCCTCCTTTTGTAAGGCCGGTTTGGCAAGTCATTGGCGTGTTTGCCGGATAACCTTGGCACATCCTTCCTGGCTACCTGCTCGATACCCCTTTGCTGCCTGTTTCGACCTGCCCTGGCTGGCTGACTTTGACCTCCCTGTTCGCCCTTGCTCTCTGTCGACAATACTCCCCGACTTTGAGCTGCCACTGCGACTTTCCGTCGACTGTCCTGACACTCGTCGTAGTTTTGCGGCTTTGTTGCGCGGATCGCCGCGACTTACCACCGGTTTTGCCCTGGCAGTCCTTCCGCCCCGGATTTTTGACTGCCGCTTGCCTGTCCGCTTGCTGGATAACTCACTCACATCCTCCTCCGGCCCTCTACTGCTGCTGCCTGGAACTGGACATCCTACCTCTCCTGCCGCAGCCTTGACAACCCCATTCTCTCCTATCCCTCCCCCGCGGTCCGGAACTGGCTGGTGCGTCCGCTCTGACTATACGACGCTTCCTCACGACAACCACAACCTTTCACCTCTCTCACTCCGGTTCTACACCCGGCCGTCCAAGCCGGGAACCTCCCTCTCTACCTCCCTCGACCCATCCTATCCAGGCTCTCCTCCTCCAAGACCCAGAGGACAGACACATTGAAATACTTAAAAAGAAATATATCAGCCACTATATCAGTTACGTAGACGACACACTACTAATCACAGACCACCACAACCCCGACGAAGTACTAAACGACTTCAACCTCCTCCCAAACCACAACCTCCTCCACCCAAATATACAATACACGATAGAGAAAGAAAAAAACGACCAAATTAATTTTTTAGACGTTACCATAAAAAAAGAAAAAAATAGACTCACATTTGACATTTTTGGAAAGATACCACCACAGACACCATCATCCACCACAATCCAACCACCCACACCAACACAAACTTGCGGCACTAAAATACCTAACAGACAGACTAAGCAAATACCCCTTATCCAGCGAAAAATATGACAAAGAACATAAGACAATCCTCCAAGTCGCAAAGAACAATGGATATCCCGCCAGTACAATAACAAAACTATTAAAAAACAAAGAGAAGCCCACAACGAACCTCACAAACCCAGAAGAACCCCCCCCCCCCCAAAAAATGGGCCACATTCACTTACACTGGTCACGAAACCTAAAAAATCACGAACATCTTTAAAAAACTAAAATTCAATTTACATCGGCCAAACCGGACGAAAAATTGAGGACAGATACAAGGAACATATAAAAGCCATAAAATACAAAACAGATTCCAATTTCGCCAACCATATCATAAACACCGGGCACGAAACAATGAACATCAAAAGATCTTTAAAATTATTACACCCAGGTAAAAAAGGAAAAGAATTAGACATTATAGAAAACCTGGAGATCTTCAAACATAAGAAAAACAACATTATAAATGAGAAAATTAATTCCCAGAGTGACGCGATATTTACACCTATAATCCTCTTAAAGGATCACACCCACCCTACCACCACACCACCCCCTTCCGACAATCTGACTCATACCTAGAGAACGGATTAACAAAATCGGAAGACAAACATAACCCCCAATAACAATAACAGAACACATATATAAGCGACTGACATACTGACAAACATTACAGTACATGTGAAAGTGACAGTGCAGTGAGGATGCCCAAAAAATATCCAAAGTGTTAAAAGTGACTAACACCGCTACTGAAGATGGCGAGCAGCCGAAACCGGTCTAGCAAAAGACCTAACCAGCGAGAGGAGACAGAAACATCACGAACCTACAGTATTCCAACCCCTCGCAGACCACAAAACAGGTATATCAATATATATATATATATATATATATATATATATATATATATATATATATGTGTGTGTGTGTATATATATATATATATATATATATATATATATATAGAGAGAGAGAGCACAACTTCTTTTAATATCACATTAATCCAGAATTCTTAGAACCAGACAGAAGAAACGCGGTTAGGAAAAAAACTGCGATTAATTCTCCGAGGTGAAGCCAAGACTCGATGGGGTTTCACCGATTTGAGTAAGAAGCACCAGCCTTGACACTAAAAGAAAAGAACATCGTTCGGGAAATTGGCATTCCGATCATACTGTGCCTCGGCCCTGCGGGTTCCCAAATCTCTTTCAACATTGATTCGTCGACATCCTTAGAAGTGATTTATTTCGTCCGCGTTTATTCGCCCTCTAGATATCACTAGGATGATTGGGGCATTCGACTCATGGGCATCCTTAACATCCGTGGGGATTTATTCTTGTTTTTTTTGTCACATATTATTTTTCGTTTTGGTTAGAATTATAACAATTTTTTTCCCCTCCCACTTATTCGGGGGAACAAAACGTGAATTAAATCCCGGAATACACTGCAAATAAATCCCGTTATATCGGTACTCTTTAAAATACTGAATATAGTTTTTTTTTTATAAAATGATTACACCGACGACGCGCATAATAGCTGCCGCTGCTGGCTTCGTATAAATGGATTTTTTTAACATTTTATATAATTCGTTATCATACACGTAATAAATTGTCACCTCTTGCTTTGGAACCAAACGTGTGAGAGGATTTATACACGCATATATATATGAAACAGCGATATGAAATCGCAACATTGAGGATATGTTATCGAGGTAAAAGTCTGTCGCTTTCTGTGGATCCCAGATCGGTCACTAGATCCCAATCCCTACAGCACCGAACTACCTCCTAGATCTGAAGAAAGTGGTCTATTACACCGGTACGCGGGTGGGAAATCTGGGTCGGGTCGCGACGGCCCTCTTCGTTGAGCGAAAACCGCTGGAGAAACCCGTCTAGTTTCGCCGACCTCATCTCCCGGGTTTTCGCTCTTTATTTTTCTCTCCTTTTTTACCCGGAGGTGCCCGTATCGGGGCCGATACCGGGAGACCGGCTCATAATAGAAAGTCACCCACCCGTCAATAAGGAATGCAGCTGTTTATGCTCATACCAGATGTCTACATACAGATATAGAATATTTGAGACCATTTTATTATATTTAAATCTGAACAAAATGAAATAAATTTAAATAATAATAATTTTAAATTTTCCAAAATACCTATTGGCTTTATGATATTATATATATATATATATATATATATATATATATATATATATATATATATACTGTTTTTAGTTCATTCTCTTTTCTGTGAGGCATTTGTGGAAGTTTAGCGTGATTACTCACGTTTTTCAGTTCTATGTACATTAATTCAGCCATAGCACAACTATTACGGTAATGAAATGTAGTAATCCACGTGATTCGTTTGTGTGTTAACCTACTAACGTGTATTATAACAGATATGTATAAATGTAAAGGAAAGACTAAAACTGGTACATGTAACGTGTATTCTGGGAACTAAATTGACGGGCATTGTGCATGAAAGTCGTACTGTTTTCGTCCTAAATCTTACCCTCAAAAAAGGTCTTAGTCGTCGTAATGGACGAGTACGACCCGGAAAAAAACCAGGGTTAGATCTAATATATGGAATAAATATAAATAAATGGGGAAGTTTAAGAAAGATTATTTTTGAAATACAAAAATTTATTTTCCTTTTAATCTCATGTCTTACATATTGAGACGGCATTCAATTTGAATCGACGCAGATAGGCGATGGGATAGAGCGTCGGGTGAAAACTGGCCTTACCTGTCCGGTTCCGAATTGGAGATTGCGGCTGGTTTTGAATATCCAGTGATAAATGGAAGACAAATTCTCCTACTTGCGGAAAATTCCGGTTTTCCGGAGCAATATCGGATTATTCGATTCTTTCACTGGACCCTCCGAATTGTCTATTGAATGAAAAATAAAATTCCTTTAACGCGTGGGGCTGCATTCTGATTTTAGGTAACAGTGGGAGTAAGGGAAGTTATGTGATATCGGTATGTACCAACTTGACCAGAAGGTGTATACTCATGCGCATCGTATACATATATAATGTGATTTTAGTAAACAAATCTAATTCTTTGCTAAATGTTTAATTAGCTCCCATAATTCATTTAACACACTTTACTTTTAAAATACAGCTCAGATCCAATTATTTTTCCTTTATTTTTTATCGGGTATCAATCATATCAAGTGAAATTTGTGATTTGGAAGAGTCGTATACCTGGCCTTTATTAGGCTTGCATTACACTCAATCTTATTCCTAATTTAAATTACAAATACTTTTTCCTTTAAATATGTATAGAATATCGTTGGGAATATACAAATGTTTTTAATACACGCATGCCGACCGGCGGGCTTTCTACATTTGTATACACAAATATTCGGACTAAATATCTCTAACCTATTCTCACTACACACGGGCTCTAGCGTTGAGAGTAACAGTAATTGAGATGAGGAACAGTTGTACAGGAACAAACTACCTAAATGATGAAATGACAGACCGAAATTTCGTTATTTACAAATTTCAACCGGTTGAAAGAATAGTGCTCACTAGTTTCAATATATCAAGAATGTATTCTCGGTACTCTTTCTATTTCAAATGGGAAAAAATACGTATTATAATGGTGGAATAAGTAAGTTCCTCTATCCTTAATTGAGTTGCTTTTGATCACACATAAAGTGTGTAGAGTAATATCTGTAGAGTGTTCTGGAGTTAGTTCGGAGTGACTCGATTTGAATTCAAACTCACAATTAATTGAATAGATTGAACACCGTTGGGAATCGCACCCAGGGGACCTTTCTTGCCGATGCCACACTCTCCAATCAATTTCTCTTTTCCTACTCCCAGTCCTATGGGAATTTCACCACAGGTATTGAGAGCGGCGTCTTTATTCCTGCCTTTTATCCGAGAACCTGATATTTACGAAAAACAGAACCTGATCCAATCGTCTTTTTCGATTTTCGATTTTTTTTGCCATAGCATCCTGAATCAAAGAAAGAATATTATTCATTTTCTTGTAAACGGTAGTTTACACAGCCACAGTAGTGGCTCAACAGCCAAAACACAATCATATCAACAATATAAACAGGATGCTCTAACCGACAACCGCCACGCTTATCTACTGAAGATGGCGAAGAGTGATATTTAGTAACAAATTCCGTAATCCCTTTTTCCTTTTTCAGTTTAACAATATTCTCGATATGAGCGCCTAGAATGTCTGTTTATTTAATCAATTCTTATTATTCCTTTTATGATTTCGATATTCGAAATCTCAGGAATGGGTTTCGAAACTGTTTCTGTGGGTAGCGGCCGGGTTTTCACAACAATGGGCAAGCTCCGTTCTCACGGACGTTACACGCCGCCACCCGCCATGCACCTACAACAATTGCTCGCCCCTTTCTTTCTGTACGAAAAATAGACATGAGAACCGAGCAGCACATTTCCTATTATTTCAAGTCTTAATGTGCTATTTCGTAGAGCTCTCTCCGCATTTTAAAAAAAGAAGAAATATTACCACAGTTTTCTCAATCTTGTCTTTCCTCGTTGTTTTGTTGTCCTCTGTACCTCTTTTTGTCAGTAGGGTGGTGAGTTTGCCGGTGGGCCGGAGCGCATAATATGGGTAGCGAAAATATGCTTTGACTCTGTACTATATCGATTAAATTGATTAAATATCTGATCTGCATGGTCTGAAGCCTACTAGGAACGCAATTACCAGTTTAAGTTGATATATTGTTACTCAATAATAGAAATTATATTTTACCGGTTTTTCTATTTTTTCTCACCTGATTCCATTATAATGCTAATTTATCCTTGAATGTACCTTGAAAATAATATACCTGAATGGTTATCACTTGTGAACAATTGTTTAACCGGTTAATCACTCTGAGGAAACGGTGCAATGATGATGCCTCATCGCGGCTGACTTGCGTAAGTACCTTGAGACACTGCTAACGGGACTCTAATCTGACGTTGCCCCCAATTGGCTTGATTATAATAACTGGTTTTTGTTGGGAATTTAAGTTCCCAATAGACCATAAATGTCTGTAGGGTGAACTGGAGTTATTTGAGATTCGATTGTGATCAATTAAAAACCACAATTTATTGATTACCGCGGAATCGTTACATTCGGTATACGGAGGCGTATTAGATCAAATTAAAATTGTTTTCAGCTTTATTATATTCCAGATTGGTAGTTGATAATTGTAAATCGTAGTTGATAAACTCTAATTGTAAATACGGAAAGCCCTGAGAAACCTTATTACACAATTCGTAAATATAGTATTATCAAACAGTATACTATTTGGATTGAGTGGAGAGATAAGGCAAACGAAGGGTAGAACGCTTAGGAAGGAGTAGAGGAAAACAAAATCTGAGGGAAACAGACGGAGTCCGAGTTGCCCCTGAGTTAAACCCGTAGGATGGGGGAAACAATAGGAAAGGTTTTAATTGATTAGCGTGCGAAAACCACGTTTGAATTTCCCAGTATTCCTCCTAAAAGGGTTTATTCACTATCGGGCATTTTTCCCAACTCTCTAGGGGACAAAACCCCCCCTCCCGTGAAAGTACAGTGCTTCCTCTCGCCGCCTTTTCACATCCATATTACGCTTCCTGTAAGCACTTGCGGTCAGTTTTTTCCTCGCCCCATCTCTAACCGCTACAGTATTTATCGCCCAGCTCCGTGGCGGCTGTAAATAATCGGTTGAACAGTTCATCGGCTTAACATTCCTCTACGAGGTTTCTAGAATCGTAAGCCGCAACCCCGACGCTCGTTTTCTCTGGTGGATTGATATTATTCTTATTTTATTATTAGTGGCCCCAGTTACACAACATCACTTAATGAGTCGATTGAGTATGGACTGTATTTATGTCCTCTTTAGTCCCGTATATATTGAGAAATATAAACGATCTAATATTTCTTCCAGAATTGGGAAATACTTCGATCCGTTGCATGCCTTCGTGCCGTTCGATTTTTACAAGATTTATTACATCAGCATCAGCATGGATGAAGGCATTGGCCGATAAGTTACCCTTCCATGACTATAGCAATCAGCAAAGTAATCTATCATTCCTGTAATTCTGGAAAAAATATATTCGTTAGATAAATGTAACAGCAGTTACCTTCTTAAAAAAATACAATCAATACCCATTGTCGGACAACCTTCAGGAATTGTTATGGTTCGATCCATCTTAACTAAGACAGCTGCAATGCTTCTCGCCATCCTCTGTAGAGGTAAGATCGAATCGGCGATGGAGGCAGAAAAATCTCCACTTTTGATATTCCAAACTCTTGTGGATCACCGAACAAACGCTCGGGTCCCAAAGGAGAAAGTTTGAAACAGCGGTTTTCAGAAGTCGTTCTCCTTTTGCAAGAAATGATAATCTGCCCCCGTTGATCACTATGTATGTTGATCATCGAGGCATTGTCTTACGAACCAAAGCTAGGGATTTGATGTAAGGGACAACACGTAAAAAATCAACTATTTGTTTCGGTTGAGATAAGTGAGAGGTTATTGTAAGATCTGTACTAGAATTAAGAGCTTCTTCTTCGTTTGAGCCTGAAGCACATTTGAAGAATCATTTTACTGAAGCATTTTCCGGGTGGGTTTATTTCACAGCCCTTAGGAATAAATAAGTTTAATAGAGGGGAAATTCATTTCAGAGAAGATATCGTTCTATGCTTGTATTTAAGTTCTCTCTCCATTCTCCTTCCTTTTGCTCATTCTTCTTTGTACTTTCCTGTATACTAGCATATTCACACGGCTTGACAGAGAGATAGGGTGCTTCGCTCGGGAAACTATCCCTAACGAAGATTCGCGGTACGAAAACAACGGCAAGAATGAATTTATCAATCATAATTTGTGTATCGTCTACGATATACTATGTATTCAAAGAAAAATATAGTATTTGTTATTTATTGTAACAATCAAGAGTAATAAATTAGTTCCGAAGTTAAGGAACCAGTCTCCGAGCAGTATTGAGAGCAAAACTTTCACAAATGCCAACCAGAAGAGAGATAAGTTAACTCAAGATTACCGGGTCCTGGAGCGTTTGTCATTCGATACTGCTTCCCTAGGAGAGGAATGTGGATTCGTGAGGTCGGGAAGACAATGCGGAGACTGTGTTGCTTGTTGTGGCCCGTGGGGGTACGGTCGCGGAATATTTATTCCTCGTACCGCGTTAACCGAGTTCGAACATGCGCCGCAGATGGGCGGAGTACGGTGGATTGCCCACACTCGTTTAGAACAATGCCCCCCCCCCTGCCATCATGGAGCTCCTACGCCTCCTGGGGCCCCCTGGAAATAAATAAGAAGACGGCCGTCTAACGCATATTTGTGGCCCAGTCAGCGATTCGGTGGGTTCTCTGATCGGAAACAAGGTCAATTTCAAGTGGAGGGTTTTTCGTTTCCCAGCGACCCACAGACAAACTTACTTAGTAAGTGTCTTTGAATCCCCATACCCAACTGGAAACTCTCGACTTGAACCAAAAATTAAGAGTACTGAGACCATTACTAAAATAGACATCGAAATTGACCTCAGCTAACGAAATCAGAATTTACAAAGCCATATTGAAACTAACATCGCTCGCATCCATAGATCTCGATCGAAAGTCCTTCGAAACATCCTTATTGATCCTCCTATAACCATAAAAGGTTGATTACACATTAAATAAAAAAGCCGATCTACTACCTCCGGACAAATAGATCGAGGTCTCCCCCCTCGGTGTGGCAGGAACCTAAGCAAAGTTCTTTTCTAGTAACCGTACTGAGTATTGACAGATGCCAGCCGGACGACTAAACTAAAAACAAATTTACCAGCCCCCCTTTAGTATTATGAGACTCGTACCGAAGTGTCGTCATGGAAAGAGGTTTAAAGAATAAGTAAATATTTCTTCATCATAAGTCATATAAGTATGAAGTCCCGAAGCATCGAATTTGTTGAGCCGGTTGATACGGCGGTGTTTCTGGACTGAGTTGGTTCGCGAACGAGGCTCTGGTGCCCATTCCTCTATGGACGGCGGCACTCGGACTCGAGCGGGATAAACGCTTCTTTCAATGTAAATTTAAATAAAAATAGGGGCGGTTATAACAACAACAGTGGAAAAATAGCTCGAAACGCGGTTGAAAGAAGAGAGGCGCCTGTTTGGGGGCCGCGAAAGAGAAAGTCACTTGAGTCTCGTTGCGCGGTGAAGGCCGAAGGCACCCCCTCCTCCCATCCTTACATTCCCCACCCGTTCGGTTTGTGCGCACACCGGTGTTTCGTTCACCGACATATTTCAGCATCCCGCTCGTCCACAAATTTTTCAAACTAAAAAATAATCATAAAAAAGGCATGGCCGAATCGCGACAGCTCGAAAAAGACAACAAACATTCCCAAATCCCAACAGAAAAACGAAGACAGAACCCGCACGACGAACGAGACAACCTCTACAGTTAAAATGAATTGGTAGTGCGGACACGATGCCCCACAGGCAACCGATATTTCGAAGGAGCTGCTGGCCCTCGCCAGTACTACGCAGAACATTCCTTACTCTAATAATTCTTGCGGCCGGGAGACTGCACTTGTTATTTTACCTCTAATAGTTTCAAAAACTTTATTAGTGAAACCATTTTTTTACCTCTGACCTTTCTCGGCATTCCTACAGTACTGCCTTATGAGTAGTCTTGATAGTAAACAATGCATATTATGACGTACTGCTATTTTAATTTTTCGGTCCACTCGCCTTTTTTTAACTTCAATAGCGTGAAAAGAAGACGAATTTATAGTGAGAGCATAATGTTAAGTATGAGGCAATCTATCGTTTGGGTTGTCATTCAGTCTGATTCTTTGAGGAAGGGCGGGAATTCTTCCTGTTGCCGGTTTCCAGTAGTCTGTTGTAGAGCAGCAGCGAAGAATATTCCGAGTTGAATTGTTTTTACGGTAATGGGTTACTATTTTTTTTTCTTGCTGGTCTGGGGTACAGATGTTTTCTGATTCTGGGTCTTTGTGTACCAACACTATAAGATCACACTAACTCGATGATTAATCACGAATGGGACAAATTCACAAAAGAATACGAAACAAAACGTACTAGAAGTACGTAAAATACAAAAAGTACTAGAGTGTAATAGAAACGCGTCCGCGTGGTAAGCGTACGACCAAACCTTCCTGGAGCATGGGGTAAGTTCTTATCGAGTTTAATGTAGTTTTCTACTCGACAGAGAATGTTTCGACGAGTTGCTTGTTTCGCTATGATACTCATAAATCATGTTCAGTTAGTAAATGGTCCATTATTAATTTCCAACATATCATGCCACTAATAGATACCGGAGCCGATTTAATGCCGATTCTGTCAATACTTGCGTGGCAGCTTCAAATTCAGGTCATTGATGCTGATGGCGCACTCAGCTCCCAATAGGCTTTTATACCTCAAGCATAGGTTATTGTAAAGGGAGTACGGTACAAAATTAGTTACAGAAAATACGAAAAATTAAAAAATATTCCCTGATAAGGAACAGGGAGCATATTTCGCTGGAATAAGCATCCTGTTACTGTATCCTTAAATAACTGACAAAGGACAACAGAACTTGAATTGTCACTGACAGGCTTCCGGAGATATCCGGAATATCGGTTGGCCGGGGTTGACCCCGGATTTGAAATGATTGTTGTTTGGTCTGACACCGGAAGCCAGAAATCAGTGAAGAATAAATTAGCTCAGAAGTAAAAAATGAGTGCCAATCTTTCACACATCCTGACCAGAAGAGAGATTGAACCAAACTAACTGTACATTAGTTTGAACCCGCTATTACTCTCAAAGTAATCGCTAGTCTCAGAGCAAAAGGGCGAATATTGTACCAGGCTTAGAGACGAATCTTTATAATTTTTCAAGTTATCTTCATTTAGCAAGCACATCGCGCCTGTAGACCTAACATAACCTAACCTAACTTAACCTAAACAACCCT
This sequence comes from Lethocerus indicus, assembly GCA_019843655.1. NCBI lineage: Eukaryota > Metazoa > Arthropoda > Insecta > Hemiptera > Belostomatidae > Lethocerus > Lethocerus indicus. Next base: position 33,686,112 of record JACDQD010000001.1, read on the forward strand.
TGACGAAGATTGGGACAAATCCGGGAGCATTTTAAAATTCTATTTTTCAACTTTCCTTCATACAAGTAAATCGCTACTGTAGACCCCTTGGCCTAATCTAGAACACCGTCACCGGCATTATTATTACCCGCTGTTACTCTCGAAGTACGTACTGCAACTTCAGAACAATGGGGCGGGTTTTTTACCTGACTTAGCCCCGAATCTAGAGCAGAGCAATTAAGCACGAATAAGAGCGAATGAAGAACGATGGAATATAAAGTTGAATTGGGAGTATTTCCCGTCATTGAATTCACTCGCGCACCAGGTACCGGCAGTATGTGTAGCGGCCGGGAAAGGGCACCCTGTCGGAGTTTCTCTCGGGCAAGTAGAAGTCCGAGCACTGATGGGGATGTTTGGGGAGGAGTAGGCCACCGGGAAGGACTTTAGTGGGGAGAGAGCGCCCCCCACCATCGGCTACCGTACCTGGCTTCCTCCTCCAGTACCTCTCATGAGTCGGCTCTCAGTTTTCCCAGTGTGTGCCTCCCGCTTTCTTAGTTACCTTCGACCAACCTAGCCCCACTCGCTCGGACTAACGCGCGGTAAGTGTTCCTACTGACCACTTCTACTATACTCCAGTGCGTCGCCGGCCCCCGGAGAGAAAGTTAAAGTGAAGTTCTGGTGAGTTGTAAAGTCCGCGTGGTACCTAAACAGTGTTCGACTACCGTCTTACTCGGGAGACCCAATCTCACCATCTTTCTTAATATCTATCCGATTACCGATAAGCCCGAATATTTTTCACAGTGCAATTTCTAAATTTTTTTTCAATTTCGGTATTACACACGACGGGAAGGCGACAATTTACGGTCGAACGGCCGCACGTTAAATCGAGTGAAAGTGCCGTTCGTCGATCGTTCGGATGTAACGGGCTCATTTTTTCCGCGGTCCGGGGATCGTCCAATTTTGTCTATACCGTTAGCGACCCGGATCGTGGTGGTGTCGCCCAATACCCCGGGTGAATATTAGAGGGAGCCCCGTTTAAAACCCAACTCCCGAATCCGATTCGGAATGTTTCTCAACATTTTATATCCTAAAAAAATAATGGTAGTACTACAGCGGGAAACGCTAGAGTAGAGACGGACCGGTATCGAAGGCGGTTTATTGAACTCCGATTAGCTGGGCGCATATGCCACCTCACGTATTATTAAAATCTCTCGACGCGGAAGGAATAACGAAGAACCCCAGGGTGTCCTGATGATTCCAGGAGCGTTCCAACGTTTCCGCGGCTCGGCGTCCAATTGTCACCTCGCAATTCGAAACGGTCCATTTCTATTTTAATTGCCCCCTCGGAGCCGTCGAGGGGTCCCATGAAAGTAGGATCGTGTCTAACTCGCGCCGTCTTGCTCCTCTCCGAGCGTTCAACTCTCCGCTCCGTCATTAGGCGTCGCGACGTACCCCATTGGTCTCTATCACCACAGTATTGTTTGAATAAAGCGAAACTTTATGCTTTTTTTATGGACCGACAGTTTTCCAGTGCGCTGTGCGTCAGTCTATGTTCATGAATGTTGCAGACGTTTTAGCTGTTAACTTCCTTCGGTTGTAATTTGTGGCTATATACTGGCTATTACTATTATCATTCCACTTGCTGGTTCTTATAACGTGACGAAAATGTATACTCATTAAATAAAAGTCAGAATCAGATGTGCAACATGGATGATTAGCGAGTGGAAGAGTCTGCGCTATATGGCTGTCGTCATAGGATGGCCATATTGAACTCGGAGCGACTCGAGAGCTCGGCGGTGGGCCACTGTACTTCCGAGTTTTAAAAATCTCTTATTTCGTCCTGCAGGAGTAGTAGGATATGTAAACATTAGAAAATGTTAAGAGAAAAGTAAAAGTTACTTCTTACCAGTAATCAAAAATATTTGACTTCCTAATACGGCATTAAGCATTTCTGCGATGTTCTCGTCCTGTAACGACGTCTCTAGCCGGTCGTGGAGAGTGCTTTTGCTGTGCCTCGTTTGGGTAAGGTAATAGGTACCGGAATGAGAACGTAAACGACGAGACTGCGGCTCCGGTTCTACGGGGCTCCGTCCTCCGTAATTGCCAATTATTTCTAATTAATCGAGGCCCCGTTTAACTAGTTTAACTAGACCCCGGTGCGCGTCTTCGCCGCAGCTAACCGAGATCGATAGCGGCCGTCTCGCCTAGCCCGCTCCCCTTGCTGACCCCGATAAGACCACAGAATTTATAAACGTCGGGTGTCACTCCCGCCTACTGCTTTATTCCAGACGGGACGCCGATGGATAAGAAACCTAAGCTATGTTCCTACGCGAGTAAAATCCTTTATTTATTTATTTCCTGGAGTGAGCCGCGACGGTGTTACACGCCGGGCGGAGCGGCTTGGTCAAAACTACATTGCCCCAGTTTATGTTGGATCGAAAGAAATTTCTCTTACGTAACAAAAAAACTTCGTTAGATAAACCAGGCCAATTCTGTAGCTGATAATGTTAGAATAGAATGCTGTAGAGAAATTGGGTTTACTCGAGTGGTATGGGATCGAGGAACTTCGGTTTCTTTATTATAGCGAGGGGTTCCGGCCACCGTAACGAAAATGAAAGGTAGTAAACTTCAAAAAATTTATCGTCCAATTAAAGCCGGTTTATACGACAGTTCCTCTCGGCTTAATGGCGTAGCTCGCCGGCCACAAACCGGTACGGAGAGAAACACTAGAAAACGGAACCAGAAGCGTGTATTTATGTATCCCAACTGTCTCTTTCCATTCTATTCTGGGGCGCTTTCTATTCTAAAAGAGACGATATAGCCGCGAGCGAGGGGACTTCCGCTTTTAATTATTTATTTTAACCTCTTAAAAGTAAGGGACCGCGGTCGGTCTTGCGAAGACAAAGACTCGTTTGAACCTTCGTCCGAAGACGGATAGGAGTGCGGCGTACCAACAAGGTTGGACGGGACGGAACGCGAGAAGAATAAAGGAGAAGGCCTTTGTAAGAACAAGAGCAAAAAACCTAAAATCGTCCTGAAATTCGGGGCCGTTTGCCAATTACCAACTGGGGAGCGGGAGCCTCGTGAATGTTTTGGCTGACGGAGTATGAAAGGCGAGAGTACTCGGTCCTGGCACCGTTTTGAAGGTTGCGCAAATCTCGTTTCGTAAATAATGCTCGCCCATTAGTCCCCCCTATTGTTCTTCGCTCCAATTACTCCCCGTGCCCGATTCCTGAACTGTACACGGAAAGATTAGGATCACTCGTCTCTGTTTAGTACCGGCGGTAATTTTCTTGCAAGGACGCTCTTCACCGGTGCTCTTTAGTAGAGGATTCCTATCGCGTGTGGTTCGAAATATACTAGCCTACTCGAATAGTCTCTCGAGGAATAGGGAGCACCCTCTATTACGGGATCTATCCTGACGCCCTCTACGTACCCTCTCAACGCTTGCTTTTAACGATCGAGCGTTTTTAGTTCGTATACGTAGTGACGGATGAAACCCGCGTGTAAAATGCGCTGGAAATATTGCACATACCGCTAGTTTTAACACTCATTGGAGCCGCTCGGAAAATGTGGAGACAGCAACCGAATTGAAAGCGCGCAAGCTGACGATGACTTAAAGGACGGGAATGAACGTGGAAATAGCACACTTCACTGTATAATACATTCAGTAAACAGAAACAGTGCAAGAAGCCACCGAGTATTGGTTTTGAACTCGGCGGGGGACGGAGTTTATTTGTTTGCTAAATTTAGGGACGTCGCGTCTCCGTAATAATTTTGAGTGGACGGAGACGTCGGTCCCGACTGGGAGCCGGAGGGCGGCGTAAAGGATTCTAACTGGTCACACCCCTCCCCTAACACTCGAAATAAATTACTAGTACTATCGTACGCAATCGTGTAATTATTGAACATACAAAATTGCGGCCTCCTTAATATCCAGTCGGGTTTCACCGAATCCGCGAAATTTAAGACATCTGGTAGGTTAAGATTGGTGGATCTGACCCTTACTAACTTCACTGCAATTCAAAAATTGTTTACGTTAGGCGGATTAAGCCAGTTTTATAACGCAAGCGGCCTCGTTTAACATCTAAAAAACGGCGTCTCCCACAAAATATTTGCCGTCCATACCGCGATTTCTACCTCCCGGCGGTTATTTGTTTCCTCGCCGCGAATGCCTTCGTGGGCAGTTAAATGTTAGAGGTTCGACGAGTCCTCCCACAACCCATGCCTCACGTTCCCTGATTACGACTCAGAAAGATGGCAGTTTATTAATAGCTTATTAATAGTAGAAACAGAGTAGTAGGCCCAATTTACCCAGAGTTTACCCAATTTATATATAAGACCATATGACTCTTACAGGATTTATGGGTGAAATAATTTTTTAGAGATTTTTTTTTTATTTTTAGAAGTTGATGGATTCCTGTTTCAAAAAACAAAATCTTTGCGCATTAGGACTAAAAATGTTATAAGTCTTTAGTCTTCAACCGATTTCAAGTAGGGCCTCATTTACTTATTCAATTGGTCTTTCGGAGTCTACATCGGAGTAACCTCGGTGGTTCAGAGAAAATCGATTTTTGTTGTCCTTTCATTTTTGTACAATTGTGGTATGTTTATTTGTGACTTGATAGACTCGATAAAAGAAGGTACGTAGTGGTGGTGGCACTTTTTGACTCCAATTTAATGGCTAGAAATCTCGGCGACAGCAGATCTGTGGGCCAGTGACGTTTAAGCCGTCGTGGGTGGATAATGGATGGGTAATAGAGGAGAGTGACTGAACGAGCAATTTAGGATGAGGAGTAAGGCGGGAAAGGACATAAGGAATCGGGATTTTGCGACTTGTCATTTTGAGTCGAATGTTGGCATGTTGAAGTAATGATGAATTATGTGATCAGAAACATACCAGCATTAAGCATGGTTCGGAGTACTTTTGATTAGAATACTGGATGTGGGTGATGTTGGAAGTCCTAGTAAAACCCCCTAGTCCGATTCCACGTCAGGTTTTAATGTGGTTTTGTACATTTGTAAATTTGTTTGTAAGTTTGTTGTCTAATGTTAATTTGGATGTCTGTTACAATAATGGTCTTAGTAGTCCTAACTTTCTGTTTACGTTCATCCTTATGTATGGGGACAGAGAAAAGCGAAGTGAAGTTGAATAAAATTGCTACTTTTCTCACAACTTAGGCTTGTGTCGACACGAACCGTTCCTAATTTCAGTAGACAATAAATAACGCGAGTCTCCATTAACTAATTTTCATTCCGGCCGTCCAAAAGGGTTCTTCTTTCCCCCAAGAATGACTCGAAAAGGAAACAGGTTTAATCCCGCAGTTGGGAGCCCGCTAAACCAAGCCGCGGAAATCCCTAAAGGTCACTTAGTGACTGTTGGGTTAGAAAAGTCTCTCCGTATTTATAACCCCGGTGGAATGGTGGGAGTGTAAACCTTGAACGGGGCTCTACCTCCTAGCCATTCAAACAACCTTCAATAAAAGACTCGAGCTTTCAATTAAAAACGCCTGGATAAAAACGCTATTTGTCCCTATGAATAGGGGATTCATTATATTGACCGCTCCGGGGTAATTTGACTCAATTGATTCGTGGACAATCTTGGATTCGATTCCCGGTGACGGACAAACATTTCAATCATTTTCACTGACCCAATGAACATCATTATTATTCCTTGGGTAAATTATGTAAGGTAAAGTTTTAAACAATTTTATTGATCCCTGATCGAATTTGCGAGTTATCGTAAATTGTTATATCTACCTGTCGGTATTCGATACGATTATCGCAGTCGAGTACCTGATAATCTTAAAATTCACGATTGACACACTATCAGTGTTATTTTCACGAGTTTGAACTAAATTTGACACATTTAAAACACAATCATTTCGTGTACTTTTCTTTCTCAAATTAAATTAGAAACGTACTGTAAGCAACTCAAGTGCGATTCTCTAACTCCGCGTCCTCTGTGATACCGTTGACGTTTCGTTTTATTCGATTTGAAGCAACAATTTATTTACTTATGGTAGCAATAATTATTTGCGCTTATTAATTATGAGCGTAGGACGCGTTTGGCTCTTGGAGTTTGGGTTTGTTTTCCTCGCATTTGTGCTCTATCAGGCCCGAATATCCATATTAGGACCGAAACAGCGAGCAGTCATAATCGCAGAAGAACGGTACCACCTAATCTATATTGAATTATCTCTATTTTATTATCTGTATCAATAAACTTGACACGAGACCGGCCACCTTTCAATCTAAGACTAAGATAAGCTCTGCTCCCAAAACTTGTAGCTTTACAGTCAATACTAAATTTGAATTGATTATCGATCGATTCAAGATCTCTTTGTAGTAACCATTCCCCCCCCCCACGGTTAAATGCTGAAAACATTGGGTAAATCATTCGGTCTGTTGTTACGGGAGATTGAAGATATTGAAAGTGGAGGAATGAGGATGAGGAGTGGAGAAAGCGGTGGGTCCACTTTCTAGACAAGGATACCGGAGGACACAGAATCGTCGAGTCTTATTTTGTATCTATTATTTAGCCGAGTCTATTTTTCTGTTTTACTTTATAGGAATATGCCGGCAGCTGCGTTCGTTGAATCTGTCCCACCCACGATAAGTTAGCGTTCAGGGTGATCGGCTTTCATTGCTTTCACTTTTTCTGAGTATGCGATTATGCTTTGTTTATTAATTCCATTCTGTCCCAGGCTTTCGCCTATAGCCGATCTTCAAATCCCGCCTTTTCAGCTACGATGTGACCACGTATTTATAACACAAATTTTCAAAGGGGCAAGCTCAAGAGCCTCTTGTATAGAGCAATATCAATCTTTATGAACAGTAGTACTAGAATAATAACATCTTTGAGCTATATTTATTTGTAAATATTACAACCGATCCATAATTCATATTTCAAATCTTAATAATTAATGAATATAAGGCGCAAAATCTTGTTCAATTTTTTAATGCAGACAATTAATGAATGAATAAATTAATTACATTCCTCCTTAAAAGTAGAATTCGAAGGTCACGAAATAATCAAAACGAAAATGTTGAGGTAAAATTTAAATTTGTCAGCCAAAGGAGTATGCAAGTAATTCTGCTGCAAAAAATATGAAATTAAACAATCGAATATGAGTGAAACATTTCAACCTTTTTACTCCGTATGTTTTTTAATCGTTTTTTAATACAGACAGTTCCAATGGGATCGTTCTTCATTAATTTACTGACCGCCTCATACTGAAGATCGCGAGAAGCTGAAACCGGTGATTTTGATACAGGTAATCGTAAGAGCGATGATAATAGGACCGGTTGGTCGATCCTCGATTGGCGAAACGTTCTCATTATAATTTGGCCAGGACATTATACAAGGTGCTCGTAACGTCCGCGTTATTTGCTACGGGAGGATGTCGGAGATTAGCGGTGTGTGTGTGTGTGTGAGAGAGAGAGAGAGAGAGAGAGAGAGAGAGTGGGTGGTAGAGAGAAGAGTGGGGGGGGGGAGAGCGATCGGGGCAATTTATTAACGCTCCGTTGATGGGACACCACGCAAAACCCTGATGGAAGGAGGGGACGAAAGGGGGTATTAAATTAATTAAACCGAGGATTTTGTCACACCCCTAAGTTTAAGCGGATGCGCCTCCGAGCAAATTTCCCTGGAAATTTTGGAAGACAAGCCGTACAATTTTCATTTAAATTATAACTCACGCGAATCAATTTCCTTCATAAAGAACATCGTGGCGTGTTTTCCTGCATTATTTGTTCTCGGATCGTAATGCTTCTAATGTCGGGGAGACCAGAATCCTTTTAGGGATTGCAAGAATAGCGGTATTTTAAACCTAAATTAATACTTTTAATTTAATTTAATGCTTTCTTAACTGTACAATCTAGAGTTAAATATAGAAACCCCAATATATTTTGGTTCAAATTTGTTCTTTAAAACAAGAATGAAAGTCAGAGCAAATAGCACCTCTTCGTTGAAGTGGCGGTCCCTGGTTCGATTCCTATTTCGACCTACTTAGGATCTCACTGGGTTTCGAGAGGCCGCACTTCCTACTTGTAAATTTGAATTGGAAATCAGTTTAACTCGATTTAACACTCCACAGATTTCATACATTAAATTAGTGGAGCGGTCCCAGGAGGGCTATCGTCATCCCTGTGTTTTTCTTGCCTAGTATATGTCCGTCTTTGCTACCGACCGAATACCTCTGACGATGGCAACAAACCAAAACTGGTTCGGTAGCTACGGAACAAGCGAGAGAGGTGCTTGAAGACTACGCATTTGAAACAATTGATAAATCTGTATTTTGTCTATATTTATTATACGTATTGTACCGTAATTTTCTCGATCTGCTCTTCCCCTCGCTGATATGATCTTTTGGCGAGCGGCCAAAACCGGTCTAGCAAAAGACCAAATCGGCGAGAGCAGACAGAAGATCGAGAAAACTACGTTATTCCAAACCCTCGTAGACCACATAACATTTCACGCTAACAGGTATTTCACGCTATGCATATTGTGTTACTAAAGTATTTAAATAATGAACATTGTCGTAGTAGTGCCGAAGGACATAGTTATGTTAGTTGTTTGCACATTTATCACTCGCGCGATCTGTTGTAGACGGGTTCTTTAGTCATAGTCTTTATTGATAAACCGTTGCTTGGCAACCGCGAGTAACACTGATCGTCAATGCAGTGGGACGAGAAAACTCAAGAAAGAATCTTTTTTCATGTCATGGCTAGCTTTTACAGATGTGGGGCAAGGATGCCACCAGTTAGCAATAATGTCAACATGAAAGGTTCGAATCTAAATCCAGAGTTGACGAGGTCGATACAAAAACTGAGGTTGTCAAGGGGTCCTTTGGGGGGTTGTGAAAATAAATAAAATGGACAGGGAAAGTAAAGTGAGTAAACTTTTCTGCATTAAAAAAACTCCTCTAATCAGTTATTTTTATATATATTCGCTAGATTTTTCATTTGCAAATTACTTGTATTGTGTGTTAAAATGTAACATACCCTTGGCGAACTGGAAGTTTTCTCGTCAAGAATTTTAAATAAAGGATTCTAAATATAGGTGATGTAAATAAAAGTTTTACTCTCAAACTGCATGGCGACTAGTTCTTCTAATGTAGGGACTGAAATAATCAATTTCCTATTTATCCTATTTCTCCTCGTGAATCTTCGTTTAGGATACACAGCACCCTGTGCCTGTCACCGCGTGGAACGACGGTGGGAGAAACCTCTGGATCGCTGGGAAAAAACCGGGAAAGAGCACAAATTTCGACATATTCATTATAACTTTATTTTTTTTTCATACTGTTCATACGGATTTCTGGGTAGTATTTGTGAATATTTACCTCTCAGTACCGCCTTGCGACTGGTTCGTTCGGAAAGAATTTGCTCTTCTTCATCGTGGGCTCATTCTTGACGTCGATTTCTCTGCACGAATCTTCGTTAGCGAAACTTTTGCTCCTTTCCGAGCAAAGCGCCCTATACCCTATACAATGCGTTCTTAGCGCTATTAAATATTTCCGCCAGTTTGTGTCTTAAGTGAAAAACGTTAGATGAATGAAAAGGGCTGTCGGAGTCAAAAGCAAAAGGAAATCACTCCCTCCAGGCTATCGCTCGGAGCGACTTTTTAAACTTAAAAAGTTTTAATTGTCGAGCTGAAAATGTTCAACTAGCCCAGACCCCACTTAAGGATAAATTGCAGAATAACGGGATCAATGTAGGCCGACCGCTAATCCGAAGGTGGATATATACAGCCTGCTCCCGGCTCAGGAATCCGCATTATGCCATAATCTACGGTGCGCGTACTGCCTCTTTCTCAAGTTTTATCTTTTTCCCGGCACTTAGATTCATTCGATGTCTGCACGCCGGGTGCAGGATAAAAATAAAACCGGACGAATGAACCAAAACACGAAAACAAAGAACCGACCCCTCCGTCGGCTGTCTGCGAGGTGATTAATGAGTTGTTAAATGTGTTCGAAAAATAAAACGAAATCTTATTTTTATTTTCTAAATTTCAGATGCTTATTGGCCTTGCGAATAAAAAAAAGGTCGCTATAATTTAATAATAAATACGGGTTAACCATTAGCTAAACAATATATGATACAAACGAAAGCCTAGGTTATTTTTAGTACCAAATAAAATACCTAATATTTTAATCATACGAAGCGCTTTATTCAAATAAATATACAAATTCGTGTCTTGGGTTTGTAGAAGACATTTTACTTCGTACAAATGGTCTCTTAGAATATCCCCCTCCCCCAGCCCTCGAGTGACATTTAGCAGGGAAGGAAATGGGTAATCGTCCGCCTTTAAAATCGTTGCTTTGAGGCGAAGTATATACGGAGTTCTATACTCCTTCAAGTAGTACTAATACTAACAGGCGTGGTTGGAGGGGGGCAGTAGGTAGCTCGTGGCCCACGACACTAACCTGCACCGAATCCGTGAGACGTCTTGCACGACCCAACGCTTTACATAACATTCGAAATCAGTTTTTGACCGGTTTAGTTTATGAAGAAACATGTTACACACGGACAAAAGGATATGAAGCTGCCTCACTACACTAACTGATGGAATAAATAATTCAATAAACCCGCCTAAAAGGTGTATTGAATTATTCCTATAACAATTTGAATTCATTCTCTGATTTAATTACGGAAATATATATTTTTCTTTTTAATGACAATTATTCAAAATAATTCCAGGCATTCTATTCATCCCCTCATGAAAAATTTCCGACATCGTTCTACACGAACAAGTTAATAATGATGTATTTAATTATTAACTACCGAATATAAACATACAATTACTGTATAACGAATTTTTTATGCACACAATATTGTCCTTATAAAAGCAATATGTTGAAACATTTAAATTCAAATTAAAGATAATAAAAAAGAGGTATTAATGGCCTTGGCGAGAGTTCGGAGTATAATCAATCACTTTTGCGATTTTTGGCTCCATTGTGGCTTTATCACCATCAGCACGAGTGGTGAACTTTCCTTCTGAAACAATTTTAAATCTAGCCTTCAATCTTTAATAGGAATCTTAGGGGCATTCAGAAACCGTCTTTCCGTAAATCTGTTCCTTGGGCTCACCTTCGAATATGTTCGCAACCGACATATTTCTGTTTTACTATGGGAAAGCAACGGAAGCTGCAAGGTCTCTCTCTTTGTAAAGGGCAACTTGTTTGCAGTCTGCTATTTGCCCGCCGTCTCCTAAGTACAGTTAGTTTCAAAACTTACTCCCCGAACGGACCCTTTTCCTCTTCAGTTTGCAGTCTCGCGGCTTTATATTGTGTTCTGTTTGGAGTGTACACCGGGAACATCGACTTGGAAGGATTTGCCCTTCTTTTATAAGTACCGTTTAGAAAAAGTATCTGTCCGTGTTGGCGGGAGGAAATATCGATTGGTGCTGGTTTAAAAACGCGTTAATTTAGCAGTTATTATTGTCGTTTATAACCAGTTAAAAAGGGAAAAATGCCTAAATTTGTAGGTAGCCATTTGCGGTTATTGAATGGCATTTCCTATTATCGCACTTGACGTAAGAAACGCTTGCGCGTAGTTTCAAGTTTTTAACAAATTTTTCAATGTTAAACCCCTATAACGTATTTTTGTCGATAGTATACCTATTTGGTAAACATTTCCTTAGGCCCGAGAATAGCTTGTACACTTACTTACATTTCTTATTTAACCTATTCTGCGGTTTAATGTCCAGTGAATGGTTGATATCCATACTTACGTGTTCTCAGAGTAATGGTGGCGAGAATAATAGATCGGTTTGGTTTGAAATCAAGCATATAAGGAACCAAAAAGCAGAGGGCTAAAAATATATTCAGGATACGATAAATTGCGGGTGGTTACGTTCCGAGCACTCGGAGACTCCTAGGTATTTATGTTAATATTAAAATAAGTATTTAATATTAATATTTATTTTAATATTTAAATTATTTTAATATATTTAAATTACACTCGTTTACCTTTTATGCGGACCGTAGTTCTAGGGAAACAAAGGAGACAGTGTTAAGTATTCCCTTCTACTAACAATAGTGGAACAACGTTTCCGATATTCGAGGGCTTTTAGCTCTCACGTCAAAGCTTAAAAGGATACTAAGGTTAGTTTTTCCGGAATGTTGCGTAAGTAGGGAGAGGGAGCAGGTTGAGGCTGGCTAGGAGGAAGTGGCTCGGGGAATCAGAGCGTTTAAACAATCTGAGCCGGCTCCAAGACTTTCCTAACGCCTCCCTCGGCCATTATCCACTCTTCCTGATTAGTTTCGTCGAGCCCAAATTATACAACAGTACACAGATTGTCGGCAGTCCCCTTTTTTTATGAGTTCGGGAAGGGTTAGTAAATAAATTTATTCCTGCGAATTAGTAAATATGTCCTATACATGCGTATAAATTGCTCATTGATAATTCTGACGTTTGATAGATATAGCAAAAAGTATTTTTGCACGCGACAATGTATTTATTTAAAGGCCATTACAACCCAAGATAGGGCTCGGCCGCGCAGATATCGTTTCGTAACAACGATGGGTTGTTAGCCCTTCGCCGATCCTCCAACCTAGAGGACAATAAATTATTAAACATAATATATGTTCTTGCAGACTTGAACGTAAAAGTTACGTGTTTATAAATTACCCATTAATAATTCTGACGTTGGAAAAAAATATACTATTAAACATAATATGCGTTTTTGCATATTCGAATTTAAAACAACGTTTGGAGAATATTTAATATATTTTAGAAAATTATCGATAAATTATAATTTAAGTAAGGTTGGAGGGCACCTCCTCTCGCTTGTTCGATGCCGCTTTATAACGGCATTTATACGATTTCAGTACCATTCCGTCAGTTACTTAATAACTTGCGTGGTTTATTATGTTACCCTTAGCGATGTTCAGATGGCGAGAGGGTGAAACCAGTTTAGCATGATATCATGCCTACATGCTGGTTTGTTATCAAACCAGCGATTGAAGACAGTTGATAACGATCTGATTTATATGATACGCAACGCACATATCACTTTGTACCCTATTGCTGATCATCCAGGATAATTTACCGATAGCGAATTATTCCCGGCGCGCTTATCAACGCAAAGCGACGGTCCGGTCTTTCGGTTTCATTTTAACTCGAATAATTAGAAAATTATACGCGCCCGGCGTGAGGCAGACTATCTATCCGGTCGATCCAGCCCCATTTAGTTTTGCGATTCGGCAATGTCGCGACAAGCGGGAGAAACTGTCCGTCGTTTCTCGGTCGACGCGAAAAGAGGCTCCCCGCGTTATACCACAACCCCGACGTTTTTGATTGTGCTTGGAAAATGCTTGGAAAGATGGACAGGAGGACATGAACGGTAAACCAGTTCCCCACCGCAGGCTCGTAGGTGAGTTATCGGGAGCCGGGAAGGACTCTGTGTCGCAACTGCCCGCCCGTGTTGTAACCCAGAGAAATCGGGCATCAATTTTTACAGGCTCCCGAAGCGGGAGGTTACGACACGGCCTATAAGCTCTGAGCGTCCGGAGATCGCCGCGCTTAATATCCTCCCTATGTAACCCGGGTGAAACTACCTGCCATCTCCCCTTAAGGTTACATAGGTTTTCATTCCCGTCTCCGTTTACATAACAATCGTCCGTCGGGTTTTCATCCGCATCTCGGTCAGTCGAAAAATAAAAAATACCGAAATGAAAAACGATCGATCGAAGACCGCCTGTGTCCGTATATAATTTTCTCGTAGTTGTCTAACAAAAAGGTTATTGTTATATACGTCTTTGCTTGTATCGATTGGGACTTTGTTTGTTTGTTGTCTCTCTAAATGATTTAGAGAGATATCAAATTGTATTCACATACATTGAATTAAAAAGTGGATAATTTAAGAAATATATTTTAGGGATCCGCGTGGATTTTGTATATCAGACGTCTTCAGTCTCCAGTCCACGCTCGCTTTCATCTAAACCATTTTCAGTTGCCATCATTCCTGCAAACAATATATGAAAGCGTTTAGACACCCTTTTAGCACCTAGTTTCGCCTGGTTTTTCCCCAGGCAACGAGTGTCGGTTACTATAGAGAGTTACAGAGTTAGTATAGTCAGTTTTAGAATGTACAAACGGATCACTTTTCTATAGAATTATGCCGGGAAAATGCCGTGCACAGCACATTCCTTATACCCTGTAATCACGTATTAACACTCGGTGAGTAATAATTAAACACATTGTCTCTAACTTCTGGTGGGGAGTTAGAGGGTTAGTTAGGGGGTTAGCTTTGGTTGAAATTCCTGTGTTTGGAAACCATCCGAGCGAGCTCCAGTGGAATGATTTTTGCCCTTTCCCCCAGAGTCCTCCTGGGTGTTGTCCAATTGCGAGGTTTCGAAAATCCTACCTGTTCCATCATCAGGGTCCGGTCGAAGAGTAGTCGACTTGGGGTCCTCTATATAACTGAAAGTGGGGTGTCGTTAATCCTCTTGGCATTATACCTTATTTCTTCCCTATTACCCGGAACCCTCGTCAACTGATATTTTATCCAATTTTGAAGCGTTGTTATTGTTCTGGATCTCAACTCACTCCCTAATAATCCTGTTGTGATAGTTAGGTCGCCCAATAGCAGCGAGAGTGATGATATTTCGAACCCAGTGGCTTAAATGACCCGGTAAACGGGTTCATGGCAATAGTTTGGACTAGTTCCCATCACTTGTTACGCGTCTTCGGTTTGGGGTTTGGGAATTAGCAGAAAACAAGTCGGAATGCGGTGAAAGTGGGGCTTTTATTTTGGCTCCCTCTTATAAAACAACGGCCATTCCCTTCGGTCCGGACTCCACAAATAGATGGCTCCTGCTTGACCGTTGCAAAGAATCTACAAAAATAACTACAATCGAAAGTATGGAATCAACATTGGCCAAATTTAACTTGGGTTTCCTGAATTCCAATTTTATTTGCTAAATCTCTGAGCCGAGAATGGTCTTTTCAGAGCCCCCCCGGTTCTCCTTCCCATATGTCCCGCTTATATAATTTGTCTCGGTTCTTAGCCTAATGTCCAGAGCGAGGCAAGAAAAACGATTCTTCAGGGTTTTTATGAAACCCGAACCTTTTCTTTATTAAACCGATTTTAATAGCGCCCTTTTTATTTTTTTTATGCAGTCATGCTTTCTAACTCCTAAATCCATTCCTAAAGGTGTAGTATGCTTTTCTGATACTTCAATTTCGCCACATAATGAACCCTAAGTTTATCCTGCTTATCGAAACGCGTTTTTATTTGTATAAGATCTTGAGATCCCAGTCCATTTATTGTGATACAGTTTTAAAAAATCTAATACTCTTGCAGATAACGTATAACTCCCTAACAGGTAAAAATAGTATTAAAAAAGACCATGTAGTCGAGTGGAAACAGAAGATCGATGGAGTGATGATATTCCAAGCCCGAAATTAGGCTCCTCACATCTGTTATGAGGAAACATAACGAACCCCATGTGCCAAATTTCAATTTTTTATCATTCTATCGACATAAGATTTAATGAACTTTTATATAAAAACATTTATGTTTTCCTTTTAAGTTTATTAATTACAATACATTTTTGATGGCAGAGATTACTAAATATTTAAATCTTGTTTCAAACTCTACACGGTGAAGTGAAAATTACAAAAAATGACTTGTGTATAGTGTAGTTTTATGTTTAAATAAATTTTGTTATCGGTTGTTGTAACAGTTTTTAACAAATTAGGAATAGTTTGTTGATGTATGGAACCTTCATTTATTATAATGTGCACACTCTTATATTTTGCTTTCAGGTTGTTGAAAAGAATGGTATACTGGTGACTTTCCTGGACACATATTGTTAATCATGAACGGTTATTTTTACCTCGTAGTCGCTTTCCTTCTTCAGGGTAAGAGAACAGTTTTGTATTTCAAATATCCATATTCTGTTATAAAGCAAATCGCCATTGGGATTTTTTGTAAAATCATAATGATTGAAATTAAGAGGTCCTATTTTATTATTAATATAAAAAAAGAAAATGACCAGTAAATATAAACAACGATGGATAAATATTAAGCAGACTAATAGAAGAGTAAAAGAAAGAAATAAAACCTATTTTATTACCGTAAATTATATATGTAACTCGTTTATATACAAATAAAAATTTCATTTAATTCAACATAAAGGTATATAATTATTATAATATAAATACAATATTATTATAATATTGTATTAATGATGAACAAACAAACTGACAGAGACCAAAAGGATGGAACTCAGACACTTTCGCTTGACACCGAGAGTGAATTTATATATTAAATGCCTAATCGACACGATAATGCAATATATTTATATAAACACGAAGAATATGAGATAGTGGTAACAAAAATTAAAACATTTGTTCAAAAACGTTCCTTACAGTGGTTCGTGACAATGCGCTGCGTATAAAAATGTAGGACTACGTATGAGTCCTTGGCCAAATGTCTACACCTTTCGATTAATAAATATTTTTATTAAATTATTTATTAAATATTATTTTTAAAACATTTGACCCAACATTTTGTTTACCGTAATCCGGTTTTTGCAGATTGTAAATTATAGTGAATTATAATTATTTTTTGGTTTTTGTCTGGGCAGCGTTATCGTGGTGTGAAGGGGGCGGACCAGTGTACGTGAATTCGGGAGGCTCTCCCGTCCCAACTATAGCCAAAAGCGCTCCCAACAACGACAACCTCATAACTCAAACCGTTTACGGTTTCCTGGACTTCACCACCACCATAGCCAATACCGTTATGGTGTTCTCGCCCCAGAGCCAACCAGGTAAACGGGATTACCGGTATAATTACTTTATCCTAGTCGCAAGTGTGCTGGAGTTTCATAACAAAGTTTGACTCGTCGTCATTGGCGACGACATCGAAGACCCAAATGTCTTTAGAAAAACTACTTTAAGTTAAATGAGCGAAGGTTTCCGCAACGGGAACTCTGACTGAATTTTCACTATCTTCCAGTTGGATCGCGTAATACTATAGGGGTACTACTGATGTTCTACCCAATACCCCTATTGAAAATGTTCTTTTTTTATTTCTACCGTTTCCGGAATATTCCTCTCCAGTAGAGGACGGTTCTTAGTAATAAGGGAACAAATGAGTCATGATCTCCTGGGAAAACTGCAAAAACCCTTCCACTGGAGCTCCCTCGCGTGGTTTACAAACACAGGAAGAATCCCGGACTAGTAGGGGGTCAACTCCTGCTCGAGATTCTTCCTACAGTATTACGGGATCCCACCAAAAGTTAGTGATAATACTTTAACTTACTTTAAGATACCCGTTTTGGTAATCGTCGAGTATTTGAACCCGGCTCGCTGTTTCGGACTTATGTCGGGTTTTGGCTTTTCGCCTTCTTCGGTAGATTGGTGAGGCATTGTTACTGCAACAGTATAGGACGTTTAAATACCTCAATGATCTACCGCCTAAACTCTATGTTACTTCCGATACTTCCGTAAATATATTCCCGTACTTAATCGGCCGCCAATTTTAAGTTAATTCTTTTTTTAAAAACCCTATTTTTCGGCAGCCGTAGAGATCAAACCGACCCCGAGTTTGAAGGTGGTAAAGACGAAACCCCCGCCTTCGACCCGGATGTCGAGCGTCGTTCAAGTCAAAACCAAAGCAGCACCGGTTATCCTCAGCTCGAAGGTCGAAGTGAGGGAAGGACCGTCGGTGGTGGTGAACACGAGGATCTCTCCGACCAAACCCCTGCCGCAGAAACCGGGCCCGGAGAAGACAACCATAATACTCGACAACCACGGCAAGCTCATCCACAAGACCCAGTCGCCCGCCTCGAAAACGGTTCACGTCAAGACCGAAGTCAAGACACAAGTTAAGAAGCCCGTCGTTTCGAGCAAAGTCCAAGTGGTGACAAAGTCCGAGGAGCCGGCCCTATTCGAGAACAATCTGGAACAGGCCGAATATGATTTCTTGTCCAGACAACCGTCGGAAGTCGTCGATGAAACATATAAAGTATACATTTCTTCTGTACCCATTCCTTAACTAGTTTGTAATACCTCTTATGGGATCAGCGAGTGTTATAGTTAAGGGATGCCGTAGTTTTCACGATCTTCCGTCTCCTCTCAACGGTTTGGTCTTGTGTCAGACCGTCTTCGGCCGCTCGTTATCTACAGTGCCTCTGCCTGTGGTTACTTGACGGTACAAGTGAAGTGACCGTGCAGACAGGATGCCCCCCAAGCATCCCACGTGCAAGACCGACTCACCACCATACTGACAGACACGCCTAGGCGTGTCTGTGCCTACTGAAGATCGCTAGCAGCCGAAACCGGTCTTCGCTAGCAAAAGACCAAACCGGCGAGAGGAGACGGAAGATCGAGAAAACGACGGCATTCCTTAACTATATAATACAACACAGGGTACATAGATTATAGGTATTGTTATACTAGTTGGTATGTGCGTGAAACAGTCAATCCATTAACAAACGCAATAAGTTCGATACTTTTAAAAGCTTTTATATTTCGAATAGCTTTCGTAAGCTACATCAGCCGGACAATCGACTACTTTAAGGAGAAATTGTTTGACTAAATAAATCACCGAAAAAACGATCAACCAGCGAGCGTTAACTATCTCCAATCGAATTCACTCAAACTAAAAACCTAGTTTAGTAAAGTCGATCCTCACGCCCACATAAACAACACGGTTAAGGTGTTACTCTTGAAGTAAGATAACGAAAAATCGGGATTCCACGTGTTTAAACGAGGAAAATATATTTTAATAGGTAACGCATTATTCGATAGTTTTTTTAATTATAGGAACTTTTATAGGTGGTAGAAGTGGGTCCGACGTCAAAAGCGAGAAACGGAGTGACCGGACTGGTGACCAAGCTCGGAGGAACGGTGGTGAAGGAAGGAGTAACTACCGTCCACGAGACCAGCGTCATCGGCACTTATATCTCCGGCAAATACGCCCAGATCCTCAAGAGTAGTTCTCACATCGTCCAGAAGCCAGGGCCGACGGCGACACTCCAGAAGACGGTGTTCGGGGGCCAGAAGAGCCGCGTGGCAGTCGAACCTAGCGCGCTCGAAGATAGCCTTCCATTGGAGGCTCTCTTTACCACGCCCCCTTCCCACAACCTGGTCCGCCAGTCCCGAAGACCGGCACCCGCACCCTCCCCCGCACCATCACCCGCTCCCGCCTTTTCCCCTCCCTTCAAGAACAGGATTCACCGCACCAAATCTCAAGAGGCCCCGGAACCCTCCAAGAGGCAGACATCTAGACCCTCGTTCAAGTGAGACATCTTTATTAACTTTTTTTGTTTGTCCGACCTATAGCGTTAAATCTGCGGAATAATATATACCGAAACCGGTTTTACTATTTTAGAAAACATATAACGATAAAAACAACGCCTACTACCAAATCTAAGGAAAAATTTATTTCGCATATACCCATATTTTAAACCGTAAGAAGAATAACGGAACCGACCGACGGTTTTCAGGCTGTCGCACAACCGATTCGGTCGACCCGGTTCGAGCACGAGCACGGCCGAAATCGCGACCGTCTCGGTGTTCACGGAAAGCTCGACTCCGACGAGGCGGTACCAGAGGCAGAGGAGCGGGAGCCCCGCCTCCACCGCCACCGGCAATAACATAGAGACCGGTTCGACGAGAAGGTTCAAGCCGAAGCCGACCCCTCCCAACTCGGAGCCCTCTACCAGCCTCTACAAGTTCAAACTGTCGCGACCCCAAGGCAGGTGGCACTACAAGACCTCGCCCAAGCCGAGAATCGCGATCAGAAGGCAGGACGAGGACGATGCCAATGCCAAGCCCCAACCGACCCCCGCCCCTGCCACCGGCCTCCCCGAGATAGAAGACAGCCGGCCCGAAGCCGAACCCACCCAGTCGACTGCCGCTCCTACCCCTTCGTTACCTGTCCAGACTATCAAAGTCGACATATCCACACCGGCCGATTTCGGTAATACCTATTACGAAATCGCCGTCATTAAGTCCCCCTACACCTTCCAGGTGAGTACAACCTTATTAGGCTAGTCGATCCGTTATCATCCCGGCGATCCGGTAAATGATATGAATATTTATCGTTCGTTTAGGTGGGCACCCTGAAGAACACCAGATACATCACGGTGACTTCGACGCGAGAGAAATTGTTGATAGAGCCGACCGAAGCCGGTTCGACGGAGCCTCTAACGGAAAACATCCTGACGACTAAACCGGCATACGACAAAGAAGCGAGCGTCGCTACTTTGCCCTCGATCGCGATCGCCGGTGAAGAGACCCTACCGCTGGAAACTATGACCGAGACCTTCAGCACCAGCGAACTGCTGCTGAAAACCCATCTGCTCCCCGTAGTTAAAGACAGCGATACGACCACGATCACGCTCGTGCAGACCTACGAAGTGACCAAATTGGTGACGGCGACTAAAACCCTGCCACCCACGGAGCTTTTCCAGTTCGTCCCGAGCAAAACGCTCAACGAATTCGATACTAGACTCGACGAAGCCGGTTCCGAGTTGCACCTGGAATTGGACTTCGGGGACAACAACAACGAGGACGAACAGCCGTCTCAGAGAACACTGCCCGAGTATCGAAATACGACGACGGAAGATCCGGTCCCTATCACCGCCGTTCCCGGACAGCCCTTCTTGCCGGAGCAGCTCAGCCCCGAGAAACTCCAGCAGCTGGCTTTCTTGCGGCTATTGAACCCTAATCAAGGTCCCGTAGTCACGTCGACCCCGGTGCTCTCCGTCCATACGTTGTACGAGAGTCATGTGATACCTGTGTTCAACGGCTTGAGCACGGTGCTGAGCACGATCTCGCGTGCGGTGGGAACGGTGACCAGCACCCAGTACATGACCAATACTCTGCCTATACCTTCCATCCCGCTACCGTTGTTCCCTACCCCTCAACTCCAACCCCAGTTCACTTCGACCCCAGTCGTCACCCAGACGGTTGTCACCGAAACCGAATCGAAAGTTTTAAAACTGACGTTCGGAGCGAAAACGGCGTACACAACTCTCTACTCTACCAAGGTGGTTCCTACCCTGCTCACCACCTACGTTCAAGCCCAGGTACCCGTCCAGCCCACCGCCGCTCCCTTCCCCTCCTTCTTCCCCCCCTTCAATCCTTTTTCCTTTGTAGGATAAACTGTTCTGAGAAAACGTTCGGTTACTCAGCGATCTAAACCCAACTACGAAATCTTTCTTCTACTGAGTTGCATTTCTCGAGGAGTACGATACAAAAACCCGAATATGTTCATGTAAGTATTGTTCTTCATTGAGGCACGCCGTGTTTCACAGTTCTACGAATAAACCCCTAACCGATTGAGACCTTGTCATATAATCGCTTATTATTTATGGTTTACTGTGGCATTGTGTGCGTAGTTCTTAGGATTATTTCGAATTTTCTGTAACGTTTGGCCTCGTCATATTTCGTTGGAGTCCACATCTTTAATGTGATATCACATTATCGATTACTTTAATTGTTTTCGGGAAATAGGTGTTTTTTAAAAGCTTAATGACGACGCGATAATCCTCAATAAATCGGAATATCCGTTATTTATTATGAACTTGTCTAATGTGATTGTTGTAACCGAAGTGGTATTGTAATTTATTGTCATATATGAATTTGTGGAGTATATTTTGTACAATGTGTTTTAAAGGTGTATTACCTCTTATAACCTAAGTGTAGGTAATATTTGTATATTTTTTGTAATAAATGCGCATGTATAAATAAGCTCATATATTAGTCTATTAAGGTATTTTATTATTAATTCGTATTTTATTTCGGCTACTGTTGTATTACGCATCAGTACCATTCATCTCACTGTTTCGACCATACTCATTCTATTGCCTCCATTTCTTTCATTGTTATTATGTTTTGTCATAAATATTTTTCACTTTTCCCTTTTGTTTCATAATTTAAAATAATGTTCTAAATTGTTTGTCTATTGGAATGAAAGATTATTTATTACCGTTTTTTCTTTGTTTTATATGGTAAACACATAATTATAAAACTAATTGTTACTATTTTAAACGGATTATTTTATTAATTAAATTAATCGAAAAATTAAATTTTTCGATGTTTCTTTCTTTATATTATCTCAGACAACCTACCTCTATCTGTGTAAAGAAAATTATCTACAAAGTTGCTAAATGTCTGTAAAATATAAGTGTTACACGTAATGTAATATATTAAAATTGTCAATAAATACCTTTTCTATTACATCATCTTTTCCTATACACTCCGACCGATTTTTTATGAAAAACTATTAGTCTTATAATGGTTTTATGGTGATGAATTAATAAACTTTTTTTCTCTGTATTTTGTTACAGCGCAAATGTGCCTGATGCCGCTATGCGCGGCGATTTAATAAACGATTAGTCTATTCTGTACACGAATATTAAGGAATATTGTATATAAAAAATTAATTTACGTTATCTTCATTAACAATGGTCCGTTCATAAAAATCCGTTAATAAAATTCATCCGTTCTAAGAATCAGGAAGTGAAGTTCATTTGTTGATAAGTAAATAGTGACCTATAAATTGCGTGTTTATGTAATAATAGTTATTGGTATTTTGTTGGGCGTGCCCGTGAGTCAACGAGAAATTTCACAAGTGCATATCTTATCTCCCTCGGTGGAGAGATAAAAAGATATGAACCCTACCTGTCTTACTGAACGAATAAAGTTATTTTATCTGTGAGATTTTGTTCAGTTGTAACATTGTTCAAACCTTAGTTGTTTTTCACCTAATTCTGAAAAATGAGCATGAATGTTGATAAGTCTTATATTCTGGATATACACACTACTCACCTGAGGCAAACCCTTTTATGCATCAATGTTATTACGCTGGTAAATACTGTACTAGTTTAGTTTTAATATTCATTTTTCAAATCATTCATGTATGTTCGTGCGTGTACGATAGACTACATCTGCGAGAATGAAATCATGATATAACTTTGCCAAATTACTATCCCTGCGTAGTGAGATATATATATAGTAAAATTCAAGTGAGAAATAGTACTTAATAGTAAGTTCTGCATGTTATATTTTCCTTGGTGTTTACACTCTTTTTAAAGCAATTAGACGAACCAATCAACAATGTAATTTTTGGATATCTGATATCCGAATATTAGCTAATATTGTGAAACAATAAAACATATGGTTTTTTAAAAATTAAAAATATATTCATTGTACAATAATCTGCCTTTTTCTTACACTGTTTTGAACATAATAAATTCTTAATGTTTTTGTTAATTTTATTTAGAATAGGAAATGCAATAGATTATCTGATTTCAGATAGTTGGCATATCATTATTTTCACTCTGCCTATGGATAAGATTTGATCCAGACGTGAACGAATGGGTTGATAGGTTAAATGTGTATAATGTTTATACTGGTGTATATATTCTGATATTTGCTTCATTACTTATGATGGGATCAGGAGTCCTGGGCTCTGTGTCCTCCTACATACATACATCACTGTTATTGGCATTGGTAAGTTAATGTACCTCACACCCTTGTTACAGTATAATGCTTAATGTAGTAGGTATAATGTTTTCACTAATAACTTATTTTAATGTCAGCCTTATACTTTACATTATAAATTAATACAGAACTTTACACAATGTAAAAAGAAAAAGGTTAACATGTTATACAATATATTATTGATATTGTTACGTATTTGTCTGATGTAATATTAAAAATAAAAGCTTATGTAATTATAAATTAAAAGAAAGCAATTATTAATTCATTTACAAAAATATAAGTAAGTTGAGAAATGTTTAATTGGATTATGCGATACTAATATACATAATGTCCTTATTTATGCCTTATCTATTCATAAAGAATTAAAAATGTCAACTAACATGAAATATTATCCTGAGACTGTTAAGTTGACAAAATGGAAGACATGATAGTCATAACAATTACTTTACTCAGGAAATGAAGCTTTACATTTATTTTATTATATAATATATCAAATGTGTAGAAGTACACTATTTGTTTTATTTCTAAATGACCTGACATCCTAATTTAGTCAAGCCATTCACAAACAGTAATATTAATTAAAATTCTTCCTTTTTGTATTATAGAATACTGCCTATCAAATGCTGTGCTTTATTCTTGGACTAGCTGGTGCTGCAGTATTAATGGATTACAGCACCTATCAATCATCAATACAACCAATTATCCGTAATGTAATGTTGAGATTAATCAATTTATCACCTCAAAACATTGAATCAAGTGATGCCCTAGCAATGGTGCAGGAAAATGTAAGTAAACATTATATTTGGTTTCCTAGTTGTTTCTTAATTACATAAATTTGTGTTGATTCAACTAAATTTTAATTTATATTTCTTATAATCAGATGGGTTGTTGCGGAGCAGATGGCCCCTCCGATTACATAATGTTAAGAAGGCATTTGCCAACCCAGTGTAGAGATACAGTAACTGGAAATGCATTTTTTTATGGATGTGCAGATGAACTAACATGGTTTTTAGAGCAAAGATCATCTTGGATTGCTGGTGTAGCCTGTGTAATTTGCTTTCTTAATGTTATAAATGCTTCTCTTACAGTAGTTTTGATACAAGCAAAGAAACTTTATAAACAAATTTAGTATACAAAATTATCTTAATGTCTAAAATGAACAGATAATAACTTACATAATGTATTATTTGTAAATGTATTTTTTATGTTCATTTAATAGATTATTTTTGCTGTACCTAAAGAAACTGAACTTCAAACACTTAATATTTTTTTAACATGACCTTGTCAAGAACTTAAGTAACAAATTTTTGTTTCCCATCCATCAATTTTTGTGTGTTAATATAATGTTCAATTTACTATTTATAAAGTTAAATTTAGATAGTATTTACATAATGTAAAGTGCTTATAATTGCAGGATTTAAATACTAAGAGCTGTTTTTAATTGAATAAAGATTAGATGATATTACATTGAATATTTTATTAGTACAGGATAACCAATATTTAACTGGATTAATTACTGTCATAACAGAAACAGAATTGAGTAATGTGATTATGATTGGTAATTTATGTTACCTGTAATTTATTTAGTATACTCATTTCTGTTAACTGTTTATATGTGAAATAATATTCTAATTAATACTTTGAAAGAAACACTTATTTAAACTGTTATTCCAATAATAATTAACAACAACTATATCCTGTGTAAGTCATGACTACAAGAATATATTTTGACCATAGAAACTCATTATAGTATTCAAAGACATGTGTGTGCTAATATATTAATCTGCTTTGAAAGAAATAAAATAAAAATTTAGTTTTATTAATACCTATACTCTTATAGTACACTGAGTTGTGGAATATGTTAGCCTTCACATTTTTTATGATTTTTATATATATATTACATATTATACTTCTGAAATGTGAGTTCAATAAATTAAATTTTGAGAATCTTATTTTTAGTGTTCTTTTCTTAGAAATTTAATAAATACAATGAAGTATCGTAGAGACAACCGAAGGTAAAATACACCCTCCTAAAAAAGTACGTTTAAAGATGTTCCCAAGGATAAATACTTTTAAATTATTGAAATATTTCAGTACAATTATTATTGGAAAAATTGTTAGAAGAAATTTCGAAGCCATTCTTCAGATTCGGAAAATATTTGTTTATATATATTATCCCTTATAAGGATATGATTTTTTACTGAGACACGGTACTGGAGCATAATGTATCTGAAATAAGTGAAGTAAAACTGAAACAGTGCCATAAATTCTGAGGGGCTCTGAAAATATAATATACACCGGAATGGGAAAAGTGGGAAATTTCGTCGGGGAGAGGTTGGTAGACGTAATATGTCCTTGGGTCAAATGAACTAGAAACAGTGGTGTTGGAGGGTGGAAGCGGCATTCTGTTGACAGAGGAGGTGCGGGCAACTACTTGGCTATGGCCGTCCTTAGATTTCCTGTTTGAGTCGAGTCCTTTACATAAGTCGGGCATCTTGTTTGCCGGTTGACAGGCAGAATTTCGAGTCATGAAATACCCGACTTTTCCACCGGATCGTTTCAACCGTTGGATGAGTATACCTTCTCTATAACCAGTGTTTGTCCCTTTTCAATCGATATTTGCCCACTTTTTTATTACGTCTACCCTCTGAGATATACATTTGTGAACCTTCTGACCCGGGAACCTGAGACGTTGTTTGAATACATTTTTAAAAAAGATACTGGACCCCGTCCTCGCGAAAACGCAACCGATAATTTACTCGATTATGAATAATAATTCATCGTTATTCGGTTAAGAGCCGGTGATTTTAAACCGTGACAATCTTTCAAGTGTATTATGCGTAGTTTGATAGTTCATTAAAATATAGTCGGAGTTTAATATATCTTCCAATTGTCCGAGATGGCAAAGCAGCACGTTAGATCCGTTGTCATCTTCTTTATTTGCGTTCTTTGTTACTACAACAGCTGCAATTGTGGCTTTGTATTCGATGACATAAGTGCTATCAAGGAAAATCGGGATTTGAGACCGCATACTCCTGTGAGAAACGTCTTCCTAAATGATTTTTGGGGCACACCAATGCATAAGGTAATATCTCAGATTTTCCTAAATATTTACTTCCTCTGAGTACTTATTTGCTTGTTTTGTATTTCTGATTCCAGTAAGTCAGTTATTATATAAAGTAGCACATGTATAACTTTCTATTCCCAAAGTAAACAAAACCATTGAAAGTGAAATTGATTACAAATTTTGTTTTGTGGTATATTTTGTCCTGTCTTTTTCTTTATTTAATTTTTAATTCAAATTCCAATCTTTGATTAACATCATATTTAATTGTATTCTTATCTGAAAACATTTAATTTTTTTTGTTTATATGAAGTAATTTAACTTAGTTCATAGGTTAAGTAAGTGCGCTCATTAACTTAATTCAGACATATTTAACTCACTTGATTTCAATTTAATTGTGAATTTATGATAAATATTTGTCTGTAAATTTTTTTTATAATAATAAAATAGTCTCTTTATTGATTTAATGACATTTTATTTGTTGCAAAATTACAAAACAGGTTTACAATTAATATTGTCAATTGTTTTATTGTTAATACAATGAAATCATATAAAACAATCATATAAAAAGAGCATTTTTATGTCAGTTATGAAGTAGTCAATCTCTGCACTTTGAGAGAATTCATATCGACCAATCCTTTACCAGTATCTGAGACTCGAATACCCAATGTAATGAGTATTATAAATTATATTGTGCTATAATTTAATTTTTTCTTATCGTATTTTTTCTATTTCAAATCACTAATTTCATATATTGTTTTTCTTTAATTATTAGGAGCAGAGTCATAAATCATACAGACCCCTGTGTGTACTGACATTTCGTTGGAATTATTATTTTCATCAATTGGAACCTTTCGGATATCATATTATTAATATTATACTTCATGCTGTTGTTTGCCTCATGTATTTAAGGTAATTAAACTATTTATTATTCCATTTTAAAAATGTTAACGTTTTTATACTTAATGTAACATTTTAAAATCTATTAGTTACACAGTTATGATGAAAATTTGATAATTATTATTTACTTAAAAAAAAATTATAATTATTCTATAATCCATATTTATGTAACACCTTTCTGTATTCTCTTTTCTTCCCCTCAGCCTCCTTTATCATTTCACAACTTTTCCTCCCTCCATAATCTAATCACTCATTCAACCTTTATTTCTTCCCTCTTCTCTCTCCCATTGCTATAATTTTTATTCTCCTCCAACATTGGTTCTCCCCCTCTTATCTTCTCTTCCACCCTATTATCCCTCTCCCTCCACCCACTCCCCTGATATCCCCTATAATCCCTCTCTATCCCCTCCACCGTTTCATCCCTCTCTATCCCCTCCATCCATTTCATCCCTCTCTTGATTCCCTCCACCATATCTCTCCACCATATCTTCTCTTTGCTCTCCTTCTTTATACCATACCCTTCTCTTCTATCTCTATCCTCCCCCTACCATATCTTCTTTTTTGCCGCCCCTCTTTACTCCTCTCTTTCTCCATTCTCCATACTCCCCCTTTTTCTCTTTTCCCCTTTCCTTCCCTAATTTTTCCTATCCTCTGTCTGTTCTCTATTTCCTTCCCACTACTTTTCCTACTTCTCTCTTCCCTTCATACTGTGTGACTCATTCAATTAGGATAATATTTGAAAATCTTAGGGTAGTAATCTGGATGTATCGTGTATTGAATTTCTTTTGGAATCATTCATCTGTGGAAAGTGAAATTCATCACATACTCCACTTGCTGATTTGAATATGAATCAAAATTAAGTTAGTATTTCCCCCTACTTATTCCCAAATTCTTTCCTTGAAGGTTCACCTTAGTCACTTCCCTTAGTCAGTAACTTCTGAATGGAACAACACACTTACCCAAATAGTGAAAACATTCATATTGCCAATATAAGTTGTACTGGGAATAGCGGAAGGAAAAGAAAAGAAGTAACTACATTACTTTTTAAAAATTGATTTATATTATTTATTTCAGAATGTGTTCGATGTTTCTGCATGAGCTTCCTAGCTTTGTTGCTACTGTTCTGTTTACAGTCCATCCTATCCATACTGAAGCTGTAAGTTAACAAAATCATAATGCTTTATTATTGTTATATTGTATTCCTTCTTATTAATTGTTAACAACTGAGTTGTTACCAACTGAATCATTATGAAGAATATCTTTTTTCAAGCTTAATTGTAGATTACTAACCATTGTAATTATAACACAAGTTAAAATAAGACCTACATTTTTCATTGAATAAGGTTGTTATATATATAAAAGTATTGGCAATCAATTTTTTTAGTTTTTTAAAGTTTAATAATAAATTAATCATTCATTTGTTAAACAAATTATAAAATGGCATTCTCATTAATAAAATAGTTTTTTTAA
This sequence comes from Lethocerus indicus, assembly GCA_019843655.1. Lineage (NCBI taxonomy): Eukaryota > Metazoa > Arthropoda > Insecta > Hemiptera > Belostomatidae > Lethocerus > Lethocerus indicus. The sequence continues at coordinate 33,715,000 of JACDQD010000001.1, forward strand.
GTGGTGTAATTAAATGTTTCATTATAGCACACCATTTGATTGTATCCAAATAAAATATATTATTCTTAATGGATACAGTCTAGAATTTTACTACTACTTGAATCATTATCAACAAAAAAGTATAATTATGTGACAGTAAAAACATTATTTATTTCAATTATAATAACTTCCCATGTAAATGAGAAATGATTTCATTTTCATGATTTGTATTTTTAATCATAATAGTTATATGTTTCCACTTGTGAATGAGTGGATAATAGAGCATTTATTCATATTTTGTGATACAACATAGATTGAATAGGATTGTTACTTTAATTTAATAAGGTATGAAAGTTTCCTAAATACCTAAATTTCTTTGAAGCATTAAAAAATTAATGGACAATAGTTCTAATATATTCAATCATAGTTCCATAACAATAATACTTAATTTTTATAGTACCATTAGTAATAGTATACCATTAGTATATAGTACTTTATAACTATTGGTCTCTCAATCTCATTTAATAGTATACATTTTTTGATAGGTGACTGGAGTTGTAGGAAGGGCTGAGACATTATCTTCAGTATTCTTTTTAGCAGCATTTATATTTTATGCCAAAGCTACTAAATACAAACATAGCGTTGGTATGTATTCTTAAACTTGATAAATAAATTATTAAATAATTTTACATTTCTTAACATAACTATGCTTTTTTATTAATTTTTTAATCTGTTTAGGTTGGCAGTCATTAGTATTGGGAGTATTATGTGTTGCAGTTGCTATGTTGTGTAAAGAACAAGGCATTACAATTACTGCAATATGTGCTATCTATGAAATATTTGTTGCACAAAAAGTAAGTTGACAATATAAATGTTCAATAATTTTATTCTTCAAACTCTATTGACACTATTGTTTTTAATTAAATTAATTTTTTATAAATGACAGGTCACAGATAAGTCATAACTCCCACTTAGTAAAATTAAGATTCCATCCTGTACATTATATATGAATTTGAATTAAGTTCAAAAATACAAATAGAGATGGTCATGTGTTATAATGGTTACTTGTTTGATAATTGAATAACATTTTATTGTAGTAGTACAGTTGTGATTAATTAATAAACATACGGCTATTTAATGTTAATTAACTATGTTTAATGCACATTCCAGTTGAGAATTTGTGACTTATGGCATATAACTAGATGGATGATCAGTGGCAAACCTGCACCCACTTCTTGGTCACCACAAGCAACAAAGAGGCTATGCATCCTTACAGCTACTACATTGGCTTTATTACTTCTTCGTATTCAAATTATGGGAGCTAAATTACCTGTGTTTACAAGGTAATAAAATGAAGTTATTTCTAGTAATTATGTATTTTTTTTCCTTTATGGAATAATCTGAAAAAATGTGTCCAGTATTAAAAATAATAACAAGAAGAATATAAATATAATTTAATATATAACTAATGTGTGTTTGTGAATTACTTTTTCATTGTTTTGGGAAAATATGCTGTTTACCATGTTGCAGATTTGATAACCCAGCTTCTGTTGCAAGTACACCTGCAAGACAATTATCATATCATTATCTTATATCTCTGAATACTTGGTTACTTCTATTTCCTTGTGATTTGTGTTGTGACTGGACAATGGGAACTGTTCCACTGATTACAAGCTTAACAGATCCTAGAAATTTAGGAACATTATTCATGTATCTTACACTTGGTGCTTTAACATACACAGCTGCCCGTATCAATGATCGACAGAGAGGAGTAGTGATTATAATGGCATGTATTTTGTATTCATGATAATATATTAATGAGTATATAATAAATAGTATTATTGTACATCGATTGCTTATGCAATGTTATATATATGTTTTTTTAGGGTTCTGAAAACCCTATTACTAATTAGTAGTAATCGGAAATCCTGGTTGTGTATTAATGTAATACATAAATATTAGTCTTCAAACTCTGACAAGAAATAGTTTTTAAACCAAAAAAAGAGCAAAACACAAAAGAGTTTCACTGTGTAAATATCATTTAAAATATGTTGGGCATACAACAAATTGTAATTATTTTTTCTATTTCAGAGCTTGGCTTTTATGATCCTTCCATTTTTACCTGCTTCAAACATCTTCTTCCCAGTTGGATTTGTTGTTGCTGAAAGAGTCCTTTATATGCCATCTATGGGTTTCTGCATGTTGGTCGCATATGGATGGTTTCAACTTCTAGTTAATAAGTAAGTACAATTTAAATGTATTAAGTTCATTTTAAATGTAATCATATATCATGAGACATTTTTAAATAATCTGGGTCTTGTCTTATTTCAATATGTTTGGAATAAACTACTTAAACATTGCATTATTCTAATGATCAGACACATTTTATTTGAAAGACTTACAACTTATTTGATAAATATTGTGGAATATACTTGAGAAAGTATGCTGGGCCAGTGTGTTTCAGTGACCACATGCATATGTTTAGGACCATTTAGATCGCTGGGAGTATGAATTAGATTTTCACTGCAGACGTAAAATTTCTGTTCCCTGGGTATTTTAGGCAGTTAGGTTAAGAGATAGATTAAACTTAGTTTTCTTAGTTTTTTAGTTGAACTTAATACACGTGATATTCTACAGCTCATAAAACACTTGGATAAAAAAAGAATATAAGATTCTCTAGTTTTTTTATTACTTTTTATTAAATCATGTCTCTAATTTCAGACTCCGGAAATTAGCTTGGTTTGGTTTGGCAGTTTTGATACTGAGTCACAGTAACAAAACATATACTAGGAATTGGGATTGGGAAACTGAGTATTCAATATTCATGGCTGGACTGCGTGTCAATCAACGCAATGCAAAATTGTTCAATAATGTTGGACATGCTCTAGAATCCCAAGGAAGATTCGATGAAGCACTCCAATATTTTAATAAAGCAGTGAGGTTTGTCTCATTTCTGGTTCTTACATAAGAACAAAACTACCAATTAGCCTGTATATAACCATCAACTATTCTTGTTTGTTTATAGTGTACAACAAGATGATATTGGTGCCCATATAAATGTAGGAAGGACTTATAATCATCTTAAAATGTTCAAAGAAGCTGAAGAAGCATACCTGAAGGTAAAATTAGATATCATTGGCAGTACAAATTATTGCTGTTCATGGTTGCAGGTCAACGTCATTATTGATTTGTAATTTTGCCAAACTTGCATTTATATATATATATATATATATATATATATATATATATATATATAAATTATTATTACTGCTTCAATATATTGCATATATAAAAGTGTATTGTATTCATCATGACCACCCCCTCATTATGAATGCACCAATTTTTATTTATTCACAATAATGTGCCATATTACATACATGCAATAAAATGTTATTATTTTATCTAATTGCAGGCAAAGTCACTGCTTCCAAAAGCCAAGCCAGGAGAGAGTTATCAAGCTAGAATAGCTCCAAATCATTTAAATGTGTTCTTAAATTTGGCTAATTTAATAGCAAAAAATGAAACACGACTAGAAGAAGCAGATCTACTATATAGACAGGCTATAAGTATGCGTGCTGATTACACTCAAGCTTATATAAATCGAGGAGATGTTCTTCTGAAATTAAATCGTACTAAAGAAGCCCAAGAAGTTTATGAACGGGCATTGTTTTATGATAGCAATAACCCAGATATATATTATAATGTAAGTAATATAATTCAAGGTTGTTATTTTTCTGTTCAGATTTAGAATTATATTATAATTTATATGAAGCTTTTATTATATATCATTGTATTTTATTCAAGATTTTAATAGTTTTATATATTCTTTTTAGTAAATATAACATAATGAATAATATAGACATTTAAAAAAATTTAATGAATTTAAGAAATAAAGCTACAACAAATTGTAATTTAACTTAACTGAAAATAAATTAAATTTTAAGCTTTTAAAAAAGTGTTCCAATTAAAACAGGTGTAATGTACAGGAGTAATTATGTCGTTCAGGACAAATTTTGTTCAGTTTTATCACCAGTTACCTTAAACAATTTTACAAATATAAATGTGTTTATTTTTTTTTAGTTAGGAGTAGTTTTCCTAGAACAAGGGAAGGCTTCTCAAGCACTGGCATATTTGGACAAAGCATTAGAGTTTGATCCTGATCATGAACAAGCTCTTCTTAATTCTGCAATATTGTTACAAGAACTTGGAAGAGCTGAACTTCGGAAGATTGCAAGGGAAAGATTGCTGAAACTACTTCAAAAGGTATCGCATATAATTTCAATTTATCACGTTTAACATATTGAACTTATCATTAACATTAACCCAAATAGTTTTAATTTGACATTAAAATAAACATTGTAATGGTGGCACATTTTAAAATGTTTTGACTTTCATCCTATATTCATGAATATAAGGGTGAACATTAAAAAAAATTCATTACTAATTGCTCATTTATCATCTATAGTTTTAACGTTTAGCTTTACATCACTTAATTCAATTAATTCATGTAAGATAGACAAATAGAAAGGAGGGCATTCCTTAATAATTTAGAATTATGTAGTATCCTTTTTTTAGCCGTCTAGTTTTTATTTTCATGACAAGTATAAAAGCGTTTAGATTAATATTTGTTTGTTACATTGCGTTTTATAATTGTTTTAGGATGGTAACAATGAAAGAGTTCACTTCAACTTGGGAATGCTTGCAATGGATGATCGCGATCTACCTGGAGCTGAACATTGGTTCCGTCGTGCAATACAGATTAAACCAGACTTTCGTTCTGCTCTATTTAACTTAGCTCTTTTACTTGCTGATGATCACAGGCCATTAGAAGCTGCGCCATTTCTTAATCAGTTGGTTCGATTTCATCCTGATCATGTTAAAGGACTTATCTTATTGGGAGATATATATATCAATAACATCAAGGATTTAGATGCTGCAGAAAATGTAATACTGTTATAGGACTGTTTCAAATACGTTTCTGTAGTTAGTAATTTTGCTTCAAAATAATGCAAGTTTATATATTCTTGTGATATTTGCTTATTGCAGTGTTATAAACGAATTTTGGAACTTGAACCAGACAATATTCAGGGAGTACACAACCTGTGTGTTGTTTATGTGGAAAGAGGTACGTTAGAAAGGGCTGAAGCTTGCCTTAAAAAGGCTCATAGACTTGCACCTAATGAAGATTATGTTCTGCGGCATTTGGCTATAGTACAAGCACGAATAGCATCTGCTAAGGTTTGTTTTATTATTTAATAGAAAATAGATGTGCAGCATTGATGAAAAAACCATTTATATTATCATGATTTTTATTTATTTGTATATGAATAACAATAAATCATTTAAATTTTAAAGCCTCAAAATAGTAATGACATTTTTGTTTCTTGCAGATGAAGGATGAAGCAGGAAATGAAATTGAAAATGGAGAGGACATGACTGATGATACATTATAGCTCTTTTCTGATTGTTGTAAATGGTGATGGATCATTTTCTTATATACCCTTTAATGGTAATTAATAATATCCAATTTTTTTATTCAAATAATTTCTTAATGATTGTCAGGTTGTACCATGCTCTTTATCACTATCCATACAGTGTTCCATAGACTGTAAGGAAATTAATTAAAACTTCGAAGTCATATTCGAATGATCCACATAGTATTGTATCACTGCAAGTAAATAGAAAAATATTCTTACTAATTAGTTTAAATTTTGATGTATTAATTTAATTGAGTTTATACATATTTCCTGTGGAGTAAAGTAAGCAAACATAAAAAGCTATGGATGCAACTTTTATTCTATGATAATTCTTTTAACCTTATTAGTTATGAACCTTATCATAGAATTATGATACAACAAATAATTTATTATGTTCTATGATATCCAGTTACAGTGTCTGCTGAAGAGGCTTTAATGTTCCAGTATTAGTAAAAAACAATGGTATCCAGTGCTGCAAATATATGTTTTTGATCTGATATTTATTTGTACATCTATATGAAATTAAATTCCATAAAATTAGTTAATGGAGAGATATTATACTTATTTAGTAGTGCATATCCTAAGTATGTTTAAAGCTTTAAATGGAAATGTTGATATTGTGTGTTAATGAGTAAGTACATTTTAAATTATATTACAGTGTATTGCTTTCTATGTTTAATGAAAACTTAAATGTTTCTTTGTTGATGTATATGTATTAGTCACATGTGCGTCCATGGTGAATGGTTGAATTATAAACTGTTTCATCAAACGATGACCACAGTTGAATTTTTTCTTGTAATAATTGTCTTCAATGGCTTTCCATTTATAACCAGTCTATGTGTATAATCATATTCAGATATTATTAGTGTCATTAGTTAATAGCGTTTCTTCAACATTAATTTTGGTGAATATTTAATTTTTGCATTCTTATTGTATTATAATATACAGCAAGGAGCAAAATAGTTTTTTAAGGTTGATAATATTTTGTCATAAAATTGGTATCTTTGTGTTCTAAAATTAAAATGAAAAAATATGTTAATTATATTTTAAAGTCTGTTTAATTGTATTCAATAATTTAATCAAGTGATTGTTAGGCTATTTCATAATCTGAGAAATTTTCATGATGTTTCTTAATTTTTGTTTTCACTTTCGAATAAAACATCAATGTGGTTTGGGACATCTCTAGCACATATGTTAAGTAAAATGGGATCTTAATTTCATTAACCTATTGTGGAAAATGAGAAAACAGTTTTAAATTACTAGTAATAATGTGCTGAGTATTATTTGAATGTTGTAATACTAGTGATTTTTTTCTCCTGCCAATAATTTTGAAGTCTTGTATAGAATCAAGATAGAATTTTAAGTCAGATGTAGAATTGTAAATAGGAGTTTATAACTCATTATTGTCACATAAAAACTATTTTATTAAATATTTGTTGTAAATAAGAGTATGCTAAATAATGAGTACAATGTTGCTTCTTTTCTTATAGTATATTTTTTAATGTATCCTTATGCATGTGCAAGTACTGTATATAAAATGTATGTTTATAAATCTTAGTAACTGGTGACTGTTAGTCAAATTAATTTCATAATTGTAAACAAATTTTAATTTATTTAATGAATTATTTATTTTGGGATATCATGGTAACTGGTAAAATAATTGTTATTGAACCCATGCAATCAGGATTTGAACACTGTGATAAAATATGTTTATATTTTTTAACTAATTTGTTGAATCATAAATATGTACAGATATACCTGATTAGAGAATCTGTAAATTTTTTCACAAAGCTTAATTTAAAAATATATTATATTCCACTTGAATAAGTGGAAAGAAATTAGGAGTATACTTCTATTGTATGTTTTGTTCACTGACTATGCATTCAAGGCTTTCATAATTAATTTGTTTAAATACAGGTTTTGTTGATATGTACTATAAAACTGGTTTAGGTATTTGGAAAATAATTTGTTTCTTAATTTTATATCGGTCAATGGAAGAATTATCAAAGGAAGAAGTGCATGGGAGATTAAGTAATCAATACAAATATGGGTCTATAAAATATTAAAATGTACTCGCTTTATGTATTTTCACCCCATATTTAATTTATAAGAATATATTTATGAGTGTATAAAGATATATTGCGTATATAATATTCAGTAGTCATCTGGCATATTTTGAAGTCAAGACATTTCAAATTAAATAATAGAAATATTGTTAGAGGCATTTCATTAATACAACTATTTGAAACTAAAAGTACATTTCAAGTTCAGAAAAACTTACATGATTTGTTACAATGTTTGTTCCTGATAATTTATTTTTAAAATAATTATTTTAGTAAATAATGATTGTGTAATTATGAAAACTGTATTAATAAAAATAATAAATTTTAAAAATTTCATTAATATCTTGTTGCCTAACTCATTTAAAAAAATATAAATCAAAGCAGTTTGATAAAAAAATGTGTCAAGTTTATATGTCCTGACTTCTGCCATTCAATATATTTCCATTATTGCATTTACGTCTTTTTATACTAGTTATTCTTGCTATTGTCTCGTTATGTTTAAAATGTATTTTTATTGTATATTATGAGGCTCCTTTACAAAATGAGAACTAGTTACATGTTTTGCTTCCATGAAACTTTAACAAAAAGTATGATTTGTGTTTTAATAAAGTGCTTAACTGGAATTTCTCAAGGGTAATTGTTACCCTGCATACAAGATAGGGTTCTTTTGAGCACAGGTTGTCTACTATTGCCAACATGATAAGTACTAATTTTATTGATCTCTTAATTAGGTAATTACAGATTTTATAGATATGTTCTTTTATATATGTCCATACATATATTAGGTGATAACCATATGTGTTGGCTGTAAGAGAAACACTAGATTTTTGTTATTTTAAATAATTTATACATTAAAGCTAGTGATATGTCCACAACTTCCTTGCTTTCTTATATATTTGGGGAAGAAGAATATGTATAAGAGGAATGAAGGCAATTGTAATTAACTTTGTTCATTGATTTATACTGCAAATATCTAAATAACCACCTGAAACAAATATATATTAAAGTTGAATGTTTGTAGTAGTACTTGGTCAAAATTTAAATAATATGTATATATTTAAACATTTATTTGTGCTGTACACTAAAAACATAAATCTTTTGAATAATTATTGGCAGGAACAATTTAGTGGAAATAAATACCCTTTTTTATTATTACTGGACATGTGATAACATTTAATTTATTATATCTCATTGTGTTGTATTTTAATGTAGCTGCTTAACAATGTTCATTTATTGTTATTTTCTTTCAAACAAATTTCTTGTATGATTGCAGCCAATTAATAATTATTCTGTAAGTAATATTTGGGAAATGAGGCTGTTACTGAGTAAAGAAACACCTTAAATTGTATAACTGTCTGTAGGTCTAGAGTAAATGTAACTCATTATAGTTTGTAATTCATAAATTACATTACAAGATTATGTTAGAGCTTTGTGTATGATTAATTATCAAATTGAGAGTTAATTTTTTGTGGGGTGATTGTCTTATATTGGTGCCTTCATGAAAAACTAATGTTTTATGCATAATGTTTTAAAAAGATTTTACTCAATGAAAGAGTTATTTTTCTATAAATATCAAAAGCAACACGTGTATATATCTGAAACATATGATGTGATTTCAAAATTGAAAACCAATGATTATCTAAATTTTCATAGTTGGAATAAGGCCTTAGTTAATTAGAATTTAGTTATTATTTGTACATTACTGGTTAATAAGTTCATTAAAAATTATTTATTGCTCTACTAGTGTGTTTCCTTTAGATTTTATAATGTGATATAAATATATTATCTTGAATATTTTAAAGTTTAATAGTAGTCATTATTTGATATTCCTTCTCTAGCAGATTACGATTTAGTAATTGTTTATAATTATGATTTCAGCATTGAATTAATGTTCGTATGTATAGATGTTTTAGAATATAAATAAACATAACTGGTTGTGGATATTTAAAAACATATGTATAAAGCTTATATACACTCTTAAGATCCACTTGTTTATAGTTAAACTTCTGGTTTTTGTTGCAATTTGAAAACATACATATAAATGAATAATTGATGTTGATATGTGTATGTTACAATGTCGATCTAGTGTATTTTAATGTAAAATTGTTATCTTTAAGCTCAGATTTTTTTAACACCTCAATTTTTTCAATTGGTTCTATAAAAATTATAGGTGAACCTAAATTATTTTGTCTTTCCAAATCATGTTCTCTAAATCTCAAAAATAAGCTCAAACATACAAAATGTAGTAGCTTAATCACTCATTAGATTCTTTGTCTTCATATAATGAAGTGAGCAATACATAATATAATGTTACTACTCATTCAGTAACATTTGTATAGTATATTATTTACTTTATACAAATGCATAGCATTATATTTGTTAATTTATATATTTATAAGTTCATAATTGTAACAACCCTTGTGCATGTGTTCATTATGCCTCATGTATATACATGAATGTGGCTATAAATGAACATCTAGTTCGTAGGGGTTCATCTGAAGAAATAAGGTATTGAATAAGAATTATAATTGCATATGTATATGAGAATGTCATTGTACTGTATAATGTTCAATTAGTCTAGATGTATGTTATAAATGTGAAATATAGTGTATCATTTCTATGTAGGAATTTTATAAAAAGCTTGGAACTTCTGGAAATATTAAGACACATGGTATAATTAACCATGTAGAGTGTAATCAGTGTTAAATAGACAATTCTGTTCAGGAGTAATAGTGGACCCTTTCTGAAAAATCATTACCCATTTTGAAATAAAAGAACATACACACCTATAAGATTTAACTTAATTGTTGATTTAACAATGTGAAATATATTCTCACTAATTAAGGCATTTTTAAACACAGTAAAATTTATTATTCTTTTAAGTAAGAATAGTACAAAGCTGTGCATGTGTTTAAACATGGCCAGACAAAATAAAACTTATAATCCAACATAGTTAAGGATAGAAAGTTACACTATTTTTATTCACTCTTTTAATGACTGATTTACATGCAATCAACTTGAAACAAATTATCACTAACTTGATTGTTAATAATTAATTGCAATATTAGTAATTTATGTATCTTTTTTATTTGGTAAATAGAATCTCAAAATTTAAGTTGTAATGAGAGCATAAGATCAAATGTAGGGGCCTACCTAGTAAAATGTGGAACTCTCCAGAGAAGTGAATGAAGCAAATTATTATAACAAATAAAAGTTTATTTTATTAAAAATAAATAAAATTGAAACATTTTTAAATTCTCTTTGGTACAATCTTAGATATTATCATATAAAAATAATTTAAATGTAATTATTATTCTTAGTTTGTGATGCATTAGTTATTAAAAGTGTGTGTGTGTGTGTGTGTATATATATATGTCCTAAAAATTTAAAATTATAAATTTTTAAAAAGTACTGGTGGATTTATAAAAAGTAGTGGTTAACCTTCCAAGAGGAAACATGTATGGATTGCTATAGTTCAGAAACTACATTTCAAAAAATTTCTGATAGTTACAGCTTAAGCTTCTTAAAGGTTGTGTTTATAATTATGCTGTTTATAAAATGGAATAATTTTAATATGCTGTGTATATTTTGTATATCCTCTAACTCCCATAAGTTCTTAAATTTGAGATGGCTGTTGTTTAATGCTTTAGACCTAAAACCATTGATTTTAAATAGAATATTTTACACTACTGATAGTAAGGCATAGTCATGACTTAATTTATTCATTTATGTTGTTAATATAGTGTTACCCCTTTATGAAGAAGGTAAATTCGGATAGTGCATCTGGAAAAACATGGCTAGTGTCTATTTATAACGGTAAGTCTATTTATAATTAAGCAAATCGATATCACAAAACGTCTTCATAATGACAGCTCTAAGAGATTACCCCTCTCTGCCCATAAAACAATTTACTATAACGTTATCTTACGAGTCGTTATTTACAAATAGCAATTTATTGGAAAAGAATCTTTCGAATAAATATTTATTCAATAAATACAAATATTATAAGTATTCCTACAAATTGTCCCTTTCCTGGGAATAAAATCTTTTGATTTTCGGAATAAAACTTCTCAGTCCTTCTAGTATAAAACAACTTTCAAGACGCACGCTTAGCATGTTTAATTGTAATACATGTATCATCGCATGTAATTTATATATATATATATATATATATATATATATATATATGTGATGTATTATATGTATGTAGTGGTTTATGGACAAAGTTTAACTCGTGATAGACAATCGTGAGGATGTTGTCATGACAATCGTTTAAACTTGTTCAAGTCCTACGTTACTCACAAAGTTAAGCGAGGTTGTAACTGTGTTCATTTTTGTTTATATTTTAAATACCAGTAATATGCATTTTTTGTATTTTTAATGTCTTTTCTTAGTAATATTATTGATATATCAGCAAATTCATAAGGATTTTTAAATTAACACGATACAGAGAGGAAAATTTTGTTCAGTTAGTATATGAAAAAACACGTTTGTGTGTCCTGATACCTATGGATATGTAAGTTTGAATTTTTACATCGCATGATAAGACTTGAATCTGTCTGTGTTGATAGTCATTTGAAATTATAGTTCAATATAATGTTTTAGGTTTGGTTGATCCTGTTTTGGTAAGGAAATATTGTCAAACTAAAAATGAAAAAAGAAACAGAAGCCAATAGCACTGAGCCTGATGGTCAGATGGGAAATATACAATGTTCTATTGATTTGTTTGAAAAGGCTACTTTAAAAAGCCGAAATAATTTCTATCTGCAACGTGTGCAGATAGAATTAAAAAAGGCAAATATTGATCTGGAGAAAAAGAGGAATAGGTACTAGCCTATTCGTTTTTTTTGTAATAGTGGTGCAAAATATTTTATATGAGTGTAGTTACATGTCATATTGATATGTTTATATAGGGATCATTTCTATTTCAATAATTATAGTTTGGTAGATGCAGTTCCTTTTATTGCATTTTACAAGAATAATAGTGTAATGGCATGGAAAAAATATTAAAATATAGTTACTGGTTAATAATCAGAATTAACATCTCAAAAAATTATTACAGGCTACGTTCTTTTCTCCTGGAGGAAGAATGTGATCTCACTCGTGAGACTAATCATAGAGGCCAAATCGCCATGGACAATAAATGGGAATTATTGGCCAAAAGACTAAAAGACATACAACAGTCAAGAGAATTAGCTCATAAAACATTAGTTAAAGAGAAATTAGAGCAACATTTTAGGTATAGAAACTTTATTTTACTTTTCAAATATAGTGGACAAAAAGCTGTAATGACTGGCCTTATAATTTAGATTAAGCACATGTTTAAGAACCTAAATAAAATATAAAAGGCATGTAAAAGGGTCCACATTTAAGAACTAGATTAACTGTTCCTACAGTTTTGAATGAAATGTTGAAACTTTATAATCAAAAAACAAGGACAATGATATATTCAACTATTGTCAATTTCAAAGAATATAATAACATAAACATGAAATATTCTTTTTATTGAAATTACAGAGAAAATAATTTGGAATTAAGGGAATATTATTCAGCTCAACTTAGAGTGAATGCTGCTGAAGCTCAAAAGTTTCAAATGAGACAAAATGAAATTAAAAGGAAGCAAGAGAAATTAAGAGATAAGTCATTGTGGAGTGAAATTGAAGCCAATGAAATAGCATCGCAGGTACAGGTTTCTAAATTTAGGATCTATACTATACATATGAAAACAAAAAAAAATTTACTAATAATGCATATCATCTGAACCTTATAAACATTTTATTTTTACAACCACAGCTAACTACAGATGAACAGAGGAAACGGGAGAAACAAAAAATAGCAAAAAAAAATGAAGAAATTCTGAGGTTGCAAATGTTGGAACGTCAAATCGAAGCATATGAAAATAAATTTGTTAAGCAACAAGAAGCAAAAATTTTAGAAACATCCATAAAATCTGAACAGGAGAAAAAGTTAAAAGGTATTTTTTCAATTAAAACCAGACAGAATTACAGAAATTATTTTAGTGTTATAAGAATATCTTGTTCAGATATCTCCAGAGGATCAAATAAATATTACATTAAACAATTCATTACCCCAAACACATTCAGGATCTATACATAATTCCATATATTCAGTTATAAAATATCTTTATTTATTTTATAACAGAATATATGGATAACTTCATATATACATATATATATGTTTATTTATATACATAATTTGGTATAGATTTATTTCTTCAATGAGTAATAAACATATTTTAAATGTTATATTTTTAATTCATAACCATTCTTTCTTTATTGTAATTTCTAAGAAGTATCATTATGTGTTTTAAAGTTTCAGAGTTCTTCAAATGTCAATATAAAAAAAAGTTAATATTTTGTCATTATGTTTCTTATCAAGCATAATTAGTCTCTGTTGAGTCCTGTCATTGGTGTTTGAGATATTTAAGTATATTCATTCAAACAAAATTATATTATTTATAGAATTAGAGAGAAAACTAAGAGATAAAGAGGAAATTCATAAAGAGATAACTAAAAATTTGAATGATAGACTACATCAGAAGACACAAAAACTGATGCATGAAAAGCAACTAGAGAATGCATGCCTTCATATTATAAAAGAGGACATAGCAAAGGAACACCAAAAGCAGGTTGAATCAAAAGTATGAGTTCAAATACATTTTTATGAATTGATTATATATAACCATAATAAAAAAGAAATCCATTTTCATTTATTCCCGCATAGATTATTAGGTGGTATTTGTTTTTAAATATAGCCAAAAACCTACAACTTTGTAAACATATTTATATTAGTGTATGTATAGATTGTATATTGATAAAAATACACATTTAAAAAATATGGCATTAATATATAAAATCTACTTATTTCAGTGCATAATGCACTGCCAAGAAATTCACTGCGTTTTAGAAAAACAAGGGAATATTCTGTCGTATCTTATCTAAAACAAATATACTTGATATTTCAGGTCAGAGCTAAACAAGAATCATTAAGATACATGGAATATCACAAGAAATTCAGAGAATACAAAGTTCAGGAAGAAGAAACCTTTACGAAAATACATGAAATAGAATTGCAAAAAATGAAAGAAGAAATAGAGAAGTTAAGGCAAAAAGAACTTGAAACAAGAAATAAATTAAATAAGGTAGCCTCCTTTGAAATTTCTGATAGCAAAAAATTATTTAGTGAAGGGTTATTCATTCAAGAAAGAATACTGGAACATGTTAAAACAAAATTGTTTTTCTCTTCGCTTATGAAATTGTGAGGCAAAAATATGCCTCCACTATTTTCTTATGAAAGGACATTCTTATATTAATGATAATAAAAATATTATTATTGTTGTTTTAGGAGGTTTATGAAGGTTGGAGACAACAGGTAATTGATAAACAACTGTTGCGAATGCATGAAAAGAAGTTACAGGAAGAAGAGTCAAAAATTGTTAACATTGGTATTCAAACAGAAGAAATACTACAGGCTGAAAGGAATAAACAAGCCAAAGCAGATAATCTGGAACTTTGTGCTCATCTTCAAGCACAGATTGAATACAAGCATTTGCTAAAAGTGGGTAACTTGGTTTCCATTGTTCTTGAGACTATTTACACTGTTTGGTTTTCATATGTATATGGTAAATTGAATACTTTTTTATTTAGGAACAACAGAAAATAGAAGAGAGGGACTCTTTAAAGGATCAAGAAACTTTACAAAATCTAGAGAAGCAGAAATTAAACGAATTTATGTCCAAACCTTTATATCTGCATCGCCACCCATTTTACAAATTCCTACAACAATAAGCATTGGTCAAAAGACGAAAATTTTCTTATTGAGCTGATATATCCATCTCTTCAATTTGATAAAATTTGATAAAAACAAAAAGTTTCAACATGTAGTGTTATTTTCTATGACTTTTGTTAATAAATGGCATAAGTAACAATAATTAATCCCAATCAATAGATTTTTCTATCATTAGAACATGCAAATAAACATTTTGGAATGCTTTCAGTTGAATAGAATCAACTCAGACTCCAAACCGGAGATTTTACACAGTTTAATATAATAGTTTCATTATATATTTTTTAAGATTTTTTATTTTCAAATATTTTCTTACTTTTAGTATCAAACGTCTTACTGCTCTTGATGACACACATAAAATCTCGCAGATTGAATTATGAAATAAAAAAAATCATAAATTATTATACACCCTTTTTGTTCATGTCAAAAACTCCAATAATAATAATAATAATAAATATATAATAATTTCATTATGTATATGTATCATTCCTTGTTTGTGAATTTTGTACACAATATTATTGTTATGTTGGTTACATTGTGGTAGCGAAACATTTTCGTTTAGAAATGTTTCCACATTGTGTTTACTTGTATACTGGTGATTAATGTTACTTAAGCTAATACTGGAGCTTATTTAATTTTATGTTAATGTTGACATACATTTTTTGTGTTGGGGTAGTTTATTGAAGTAGACAATTGTAACTCTGAGCCATGTTTTGAATGTTGTAGCTGTCATATGTACATATTAATAACTCATTTAACATTTTACTGTATATAACACTTAACTTTACACGAGCGATATATCGATATATGACGTCACGGATTAATCGAGCTGTTGTTATGTGGTAAGGTTAGTTAGCACCGTACATTATACTTTTACCTCTATAATACGGAATAATGTTTTTATTGTGTGATTGTATAATTATTATGGTTTACAGTGGGTTGTTGAATATTTAGTAACAAATACCCATCACCCGGAGAAATATAATGTAATCAATATTAGTTCAGTGGGCAAAACATGAGAACATTATTTAAATAATTCAGAAACAGCATTTTCGGAATTTTTTGTTTTATTGTTTCAATAGTTTCTTATATTTCAAATAATAAAAATGTTATTTTTTGTATTTAGATACCTCTCATGCCTGTGAAATGGGGTGCTGTACTGATTCAGAAAGTGAAAATAGAAATTACATAGTAACTCGAGGCTGCACTGACACATTTTGGCTGTCTATATACCTTTTTCTATGGATTTTAATGGTAATTTTTATTTAGTAAATAAAAATTAAATATTTGTACTTCATAAATTGCAAATCAAATAATTAAGTGAAAATAAGAAATGAAATTGTTTTTAAATAGGGTGTCTTAATTGAATAGTTTACATGATGTAATGTTTTCAAATATGTTACCTTTTCTTTAATCCATTATGTTTTTATACTCATCATTCAAAAATTCTATAGTGTTAATACACATAAAAAATAATACTTCATGAAAGTGTAAACAGTGATATCACTACTTCAGCGTATTATGACACATTGGATTATTTTTGTTGTATTTATTTGGCACTGTTACAAACTGAATTTTAAAATTAATTTATCAAAAGATTTACAATATGTAAAATTGCATAATTCACAGAATTTGATTGTACATAATTAAATGATTAATGATGAATTAAATAATTAACATTTTTACTTTAATCCATAATGCATCAATATCATTATGTATGTTGAAAAGATTATTTACTCCCTCCAGAATAATATAAATTCGTATGAAATCAAATGTTTACATTTCTGGCCCAGCCCATTTCTTCCAGTGTTATTTAATTTAGAATGAAATAAATTACCATCCTTTAACTCAGAATTCTACACGCATTTATATATATATATATATATATATATATATATATATATATATATATATATATATATATATATATATATATATACACATACACACATATATACAAATACAGGCTTTCTAAATGTTTTATTACTTCACATAAAATTATGTACTGTGCCAAAAATTATTAAAACCAGCAAAAATTCTGAAATAAATTTTCAGATTTCAGTAGCAGCATTTTCTTTTGTCTATGGAAATCCAAAAAGGCTTGTACATGGTTACGATAGTTTTGGTAATACATGTGGTGCACAAAATACCAATATGAGTGGTCTAAAATTTTCTGGATTAGATATGTCCAATAAACCGTAAGATGTTACAAATATCTTAATTCATTGCTAATTAATTTAATTGAATATTTCTTGTATTCAATTATGATTATTTATTATTACCTATTTTATTTTTCAGTTTTCTATTTTATTTTGATGCATTAAATATAAAACAATCTCTTCAGATTTGTGTAGAATCATGTCCAGATCATGAAATTGGCAATTTAGAAGAATTAAGAGGCTATATTTCAGAAACAGGAAACAATATTTGCAGGTACTCTTTCATTTCAACACCTTTTGGCCATAAAACTACAACTTTGCCAAAAAACAAACTGTCAGTCCTGTTAATTTATTGACAAATTTGATGAATGATAATACATATTTTTCATAATCTCAAAACTATATTAAAATTTACATTCTCTTCTATTTCAGATATGACTTCAATGTCCTTGATAGAAATAATGAGGACATCAAGCATGGATTGAATGAATTATTAACACTTAGTTCACCGTTTGGGCCCTGTCCTTCATTGCCAGTTCATCATAGGTACATAATTAATTATTGCAACATAGGAATTTTAAGGTAGTTTGTGAAATTCTAAATAATTGAAAATGTTTTCAGCACTGCAGTATTGAATCGCTGTATCCCATCAGATATATTAACATCAGTTCACAGCTTCATTAAAAGTTGGGATGAAGTTGAGCAATTTTTGTGCGATATTTATTCAGCCTGGTCACTAATTATTTGTTTCAGTCTTCTGGCATTAGGTAAGTAAGGTTTTAATTTACATCATATTATACCTATGTTATCTTTCCCCATTAATAACTAGTAATAATAATGTAAAAATAATTTATGCATTCTGAATTTATTTGGAACAATAGTATCGTTGTTATGTGTCTCCTCTCCTATTAAATTATTATTGTTGGCATATAATTGTAATATTATTTAATTAATACTTATGCTAAATAAGTTGACAATGTTCAAATATTCTGTCGTTTTAAATAAAACATAATAGATAATATTAGTTCAACTCCTTGGTTAAAATCATTATTACTATAAATTTTTTATCTCTCTGGAAACTGATACTAATATTAATATAGTAATAAATTATTCCAGCAGGTTCCCTAGTGTCTAGGGCCAATGTATAATGCTAAAAAAGGAAATTAAGTTTATAAATTCTTGTAGGTACACTTTTGACTGATTTTGTGTCATTATACAATTTGTTTCGTGCTTTTGTGAGGCAGATATGAACAGAATCTCTTTCTTAGGAAATATTTCATAGAAATATTGTAGGTAAGAGGATAAGGTCACTAAATGTAAGCGACCACTGTAACAAAATAAAGTTTGTTCAAGCTTGGGGGAAAATAACTGCTTGTAATAATAAGTTGAATTAAAGAGGAGTTATATTGATTGTCTGGTTTTTAAATGAATTTTATTGTCTGTTACTGTGAAATTTGTTGTTGCCATAAACAATAAAGAATGCATAATACTCTGGCAAAGACCCTGGGAAAAAGGATTTAATTGTAACAAACTAATTATTTTTATTATATTGTAATTATTATTTATAACGATGACCTTTGAATAATAAATAGCAGTTGTAATAAAAATAATGGAAAAATCACCTTCTTTAAAGAAGAAGCCTACTTTATTCCTAACATCTCAAGAAAATATTGTTGATGAGACAGGGTCATGGTGTTGAGCCATACCAAAAGCCCAGGGTTATCAGGGATATGTTCCCTGATTAAGGGAATATAACACGAATTGGTGGTCTAACCCAAGAATGTAAATCTTTCCCAGTTGTGGGAAGCTTTGATACTACTACTGCTATTGTTAATGACCACAAAATCTGTTCAGTTACACTCATGTAGTGCAAAACAAAATGCAGCCTGAAATATAAGTAAATTTCAGTAATTTTTTATATTACTGTTAAGTATAAAATAATAAATATTATTTATATGTGTCTGTACAGCAATTTCTTGTTCTTATCAAGAAAGTGATGCAAGATATATCAGTAACGTGCTCTACTTCAGGTCAATGTGCCTTTTAACTACTGACGGTTTTCAACTCTACATTTTGTTCTAACATCCAAATGTAATAAATTAATAAATTAATTTTGCACCTAAGCACTGCATGTATCATTACACATATGTATTATACATACCGCACTATGCAGTATTATCTTGAATATTTAACTGTTTTAAAATAAATTACTTAATTTCATGTTGATCTAAGTGTTATTCACTACTCAGCATTTAACTAGGGGTGACATTTACATTAGTAACTCTACTGCCCTCTTCTGTATAATTCTCTTTATTTAACTATGTTTGTGTATGTGTGTGTGCGTTTGTACGTGTAATATGCGTGTATTAGTCAGTGTATATTATCTAAATAATAGACATCAAGCTAAAAAAAGTATGATTCTTTGTTGTATTGTTTTTACCTGTTGAAGTAATTTAACATAATTTCTTAAATTCATATAGTACTAAATATGTTTCAGAAATAACTGTTCCTGTAATTTGAAATTCAGACGATCAGATTGAAAATCTACTGAATGTCACTTCAATGTTTTTAGAAGTAACTATATCTGAACACATGCATTTGAATAAAAAGTATTGTTTTAATTCACATTGTTTGGTCACTCACATTCTAATCACTTTTTATTTTTGCTCGTTTTTCCTTATAACTTACTGTAGCAAATTAATTATGTTATGAATTAAATTGAATCCAAGTAATTTTTTGTCTCTTTTTTACTTTTTTATATTCTTAGTCACTGGCCAGTTTCTGTCAGTGGCATTTTATTTTAAAAAGGTGATATTAAATTAGCTTTAAATATATAAATAGCTCTAGATAATATCTTGTGATATTTCTTTTCTTGTTCTCTCTGAGGTAGTTATTTATTTATAATGAAACATAATGTGATATTTCTTATTAGGGCAAAATGATTTGTTTGCTATATATTTCACAATGGCTAGGCATAAATTTTACTACTGTGAATACATTATAGTTAGTTTTGGTATTCTATCTTCAATTGCAGTCTACTACCTCCATTAAAATTTCACGTTTAATTCAAGATTTTTCTTTCCAGTTAAGGAAAGGATGTGGTCTATATCTTGTGCCCTTTATTTTCATTTTGTGAGTGAAGATTGGTTTTTCATTTTTGAAACATTGATGGCTATTTTTCTCCATACCACTTAAGGATAATGTTTTAAGGTATGTTTATGCCACACAGTGTGTGATATTAATCTTTATGTATAAAAAAGTAAGTTAGGGTATTATCAAATGGTTCTCTGTTCTATTATATTTTTTAAGATAATTCTTAATTGGCATCTATTTTTCTGCCACATCCTTTTAGATATATAACTGTTTGCATACATTACTAACTGACACTTCTTCACCTCAGGCTGTTTGTTTTAATATGTATCAGCTCACATTATTGGATCAATACTACTCATTTTATTTAATGGGAGACTATATTAAGAATGTTGTTATTCATTCAGTATTACTTCATTATAGTTTATCATAGATAGATCAAATCTAACTAAAATAATTGTATATGCTCAGTAATGTTATGTGACTGTGTTATGTGTTTTTGCAATCAGAGATTGAAGGAGAACTCTGAAATTGTCATGGTGGGGTCAAGCACAGCTTAGTATTTAAAACTGCATTCAAACCTGGGTTTGAAACCTGTTGACAGACTGAATTTTCCTTCATTTGCTTAATTGTAACAATGTTTTAGTAAACTATTATATTTCTGTAGAATAATCACATTTATAGATAA
This sequence comes from Lethocerus indicus, assembly GCA_019843655.1. Classification (NCBI taxonomy): domain Eukaryota; kingdom Metazoa; phylum Arthropoda; class Insecta; order Hemiptera; family Belostomatidae; genus Lethocerus; species Lethocerus indicus. The sequence goes on from JACDQD010000001.1 coordinate 33,736,262, forward strand.
AAAGTGGATCTAAATTAAATACTATAATATTAAATGATTGAGGTTGATTGATACTAATTTATTTTACTTGGATTTAATAGTTTTAATGCTGATTTCAGAATACAAAACAAAATAAAAGTAAAATACTTTCTATTGATGCAGTTCTTGAATGATTTAATTCAGTGAAAATAAATGGATGCACAAGTAATGTAGCTCTAAGGCTTTTTATGAAAAGTATGGGTTTTGGATATTGGGAACTTGGGTATGATTTTTTGTTTTTCATTAATTAGACTGTACTCATAGTAAACATGCAACATTGTAAATTCAGGCAAGTCAGTAGACCCAGCATGTTATGCCTCATAGATTTCCACTGTCATACCTGCCTAATTGTGACAAAATATTTTATAAACATGGTCCAGGACTCAAGACCCTGACATAAATTAATTTTTACTACTAATAGGTATCAGAAAATTGAAAAGATTTTCATTTGCTAACTGTATTATTTTTTTTTTAAAGTGAGCTTATATAAATGTTACTGTTTATTGTAGTTTATGTTTTATTTAATACATGTATTGTCTTCCTGTTTGTGTTTCTTGCCAACTTCAGTAAACATATTGTCATGTTGTGTGAGCTTTGTTACTCTTCATATTATAGTTAATACGCTTCATTGATTTATTCATACTGTTACCATAGTGACAGTGCTGTCAAGATCCTTTATTTGTAGCGAACTTAAATTAGTACTATTATATATTATTATTGGGGTGCTACTGAGCTGATGATAAGAGCTGAAACGAGTGCAACTTTTAATATAAAATATGCAAGTAGAGACCCAAAACTGCATGCGCAATATGATTGCAAATTGCAATATTTTTGTTTTGTGTATTAAATTGAGTACTAGATTCTGGAACTCTAGTGGAAAATGGCATGAGTGAGGACAAACCCAAAACAAATACTTGATATTTGTTGTATAAGGTTGTGATCGAAAGATTAGACTATAAGTGAAAGTAATATTTTCAATTAATCAACTTCAAAAATACAGTTATTATAAAGACATTGTTTCATTACATTTTTATTAAAACAGTATTCATATATAAAAAAAACTGTTTATATTCTATGAATGAAATCATTTTTGAAACTAGGAATCACACTTCTCCAAATGTGTATACATTAAATTACAATGTATAGTGTGCAAATATAATTGGCTTTTCAGGTGATATAGAAATTTAAATTATGTATAGAGAATTATTAAACTAAAATCAGCGCATAGTAACTAGGCTCCTATTTCAGCTTCAGTATTCATTTCTTACTTACTAATGATAGAATGTGAGTGAAGACTACAATGGCTAGTGCATGATAAGTGAAAATCCTTTGTTCTTTTAAATACCAATGATAGTTATAAAAATAATATACCTAATAAATGTATACAAGATAATGCTATATTTAATTATCCTATTGCTGCATGACATGAAACTAAAAAAAAAGCAAACTAGGTATTTCCCAGGAACAGTTAACCATTAACATTAGTGTGGATGAACTGTTAAGTTTCAATTTTTCTTCTTGATATATATGTCATTTTGAATTTTTATGATAAATGTTTAATTTTTGTTGTTTTAGTTTCATCTTTGGGGATGGTATCTTTATTTTATTTGCTTGCAAGATTTGTTGGATACATAATTTTGATTTCTGTTAGCCTTATTACCTTAGGTATGTCATTTTCTTTCTTATGTAATATTAATATGTTATTGCAATATTTAATTTTTATCCAAAGACTATGTATTATTATAAGTAAAAATTCAGTTAAGGTGTTTTGTGGCAGTTTTATGTTTTGTATGTTTTAAGTAGTATTTGTATAATTATTTGCAGACAATTATTTTTTTAAATGGAATATGTTATTAGTGATTATCTCTAATATTTGTCCATGAACATATTAAATGTTGAGTCTAACATTTGTAGCTGGTACTGTTGCACTGTGGTGGGTTTATTATGACATGAAAGAAAATGTACCTTATACCATACCTTTCATTGAAGAAACAATAACAAATGAAAGAGCTTTTTTTGTTTATGCAGTTACTGGTACAGTTATTACTGTAAGTATATGACTTGAAGAAAGTATTCTAGGTGCATTATTAATATTAAGTTTCTTGTAGGATATAAGTTTATTTATTCTTCCTGTATTGAAATAGCAGTGCTGGCTTTTAGATTCATTTATTTGTTTTAATCATATATTTTGATTATGTTGTGCTCTTTATTTTCATTCCAGATAATAATTTTGCTGCTAGTTTGCATTTTGAAGTCCAGAGTGTCATTTTTAGGAACATTATTCAAGGAAAGTTCTGAATGCCTCAGTGCACTCCCTGGCTTGTATTTGCAGCCTGTAATATCATTCATTCAACTAATGATATTCTATGCATTCTGGATTTATGTTATAGTGTGCCTTGCGTCTGCCAGTATGTTTTCTTACATACATATATTTGTACAATATGTTTGTAGTGATATAGTATATTGAATTTATGTATATGTGTGTATATATATATATATATATATATATATATATATATATAATTTTACTCAAATTTTCAATTGAAAGAGAATTGAGGTCTGCCACAGCATAGTGGTAAGAGTGATGCAGCATTAACTCAATGACAACTACTAAAATTCCAGTGCAGTGAATGAATTTTATTTCATTGTAAATTTGAATTAATCGTGTGAAGAGCTTGTAAAGTTTAGTACACTAATTAGTACTATTTAGTACACTGCTTTTAAGCCACCTAAAAAAACAACCATTGCTCTTTTGGCTGCTCTAACAAACCTAGTTTCCTGATGCACACAACATTTGATTCATCGGAATATATCTAATTTATTTAAACAAACTGAATAAGACATTAAAATTCTTGATGAAAACCATTGTATTGGTAAACAAGATAGTATACAAATTGTTGCCGATCTTCATCATTTCTCTGTGTAAGACATAATTTTACATTAAAAAAGTCTGATAACCCTATCATTCTAGAACAGTAAAGGAGAACCACAAAATGAGTATATGTGTATACATCTATTGAAAATATATTTGATTGCCTGGATATAATAATGGAATGAAAATTACACCTTTAGTTGTTTTGCACTTGTAGAGTATCCTGGTACAGAGGAAATAACCACACCTTTCTCTAATGTTCCAATACCTTCTGCAGCTGCATCTTATCAGTTAAATGAAGAATCACAGTCTCATACTTTACAGGCTTATATTAATAGTACGGTTCATGCTATTAAGAGTAAGTGGTTATTGAATTCATTGTTCATTTTTTAGTCATCATTATTTCAAATAATTTTAAAAAATAATACATACAAATAAAAAATAATAATTTTCAGTATTTACCAGAGTCGAGTTCATTGAAAGTACTTGGGTCCGTTACATGTGGTGGCTTTATATTATTGGCTTAGTTTGGGTTTCAGAATTTGTTTTGTCCTGCCAACAAATGGTAATAGCTGGAGCTGTAGCAACATGGTATTTTAACGGGTAATTATTACATTATTGTACTTTTGAATACTATGTTTGCTGTATCAGAAAACCATGGACTGGAGGTGTGTGTGTGCACAATGCATGCAGCTCTTCTTCAGGTTGCTGCTTATGAAATGTTTAAATTGTCATTTAAATAATTGTTATTTCAGACAAAAAATGACTGGCAAGTGCCATATATGGGAATCAGTGAGAAAACTTATTTATTATCATTTGGGTACTGCTGCACTGGGTTCACTTCTGATAACTATTTTTAAGCTTCCTAGGCTTATCCTTTGTTTTATATATACAAGGTGAAAACACTTATTTTGTTCAGACCTCATATACTAATAGCTCACATATACTTGTTATGCTTATAACAAGTTTTTATTAATGTAAGCTGTTTAATTAAAAAATTAATTAATTTGTGCTCTAATAAATATATTTATTTCTTGATTTAAATTACAATTTTTTCTTTTATTTAAATAAAATGGCAATTCTTATTATTATATACTTAAACATTTTCTATTCCATTTCATTTTTAATGCTTTTTTTTTAACTTTATTACACTGTTGATCTGCTTTCCAGAAGGTTAACTTTTTAAACTGTTATTATTTTTCAGATTAAAACGTAATTCTGGGGACAACTGTTGTATTCAATGTGGACTTAAAAGTTGTACATGTTGTTTTTACTGTTTTGAAACATTCATTCGCTACATTAATCATAATGCTTACACTGTAGTTGCTATGCAAGGCACAGATTTCTGTGATGCAGCTAGTAGGGTACATACAATTATTTATTTAATAGTAACATTCGTAGTAATTTAATCTTTTTAATTAACATTTTTAGTGATAACTTTTTATTATATTGTCTATTGAGTCAATGTCATTCAATATTGTAATTAATTATTAAATGTATTATTTATGAATTTAAGTGCTGTGTTCTTGTATATAGGCTTGGGAAGTACTTGCTGGGAATCCACTCCGGTTAGCAGCATACAATAAAATTGGAGACTTGATTTTGTTTTTAGCGAAAGTTTTGATAACAGCTTTCACTGGTTCAGTTGCATTAATTATATTTAAAACTCAAACTAACCTACATACATATGCTGCTCCTACACTCATTGTTTGCGTTTTTGCCTTCTTCATTTCTCATTGTGTTATTTCAATATATGAGGTAATGTATAACATTAATAGTATCTACAACAATCAAATATTTTGGTACAAAAATCTGTGATTACTAGTCGTTTAATAGTTCTGATTTATTTTATTAAATTATCTTTAATATAAGATATTATGGTCTTCAAATTTTTAATTGTAATTGTGAGGTTTTAAAGTTCTTATTATCTCTTTCATGACTTCTTTACTTTGTCTCATGGTGGCCCCCAAAGAAGTTAGAAAAAAGTGTCCTTTGTGTGTGGTGGACCAATCACTTTCGCAATAAACTTCTCCATAATTTTTTATTTAACTGCTTTGGACTTTTCTGAAAGTTAATCATATTTATTGATCCCTATGGAAGGTCTAGAACATTTTAACAACAACAGATGAGTTGTGGATTGCATACTTTCAATCTGTGCACTGTTTAGTGTATGTATTTTAATATACATATATCAATACATTTAAATAGCATCTAAAAGAATATTATCTCTTTGCATGGTGCTAATGTTGTTCTGTCACTTTACTAGTCAAGGGATAATAGAATGGAAAAATGACTCATTATTTAATGTAATTTTACGATTAAATATTATTCAATCTACCTATCTATCTATTCAATTTATAATCTGTCTACTTTATGGCAGTTGTAATTTTACAAAATGCTAAATAAGGACGTTTCTTTTTTTAGATAATAATAGATACATTGTATCTCTGTATCTGTGAAGATGAAGACATTAATGGAGAAAATGGATTGTGGAAAAATAGTGCTTTGGCAAACTTGAAGCATATCACTCCAAATAAACATTCTTCAGAAGGTTCCTCTATTCACCCTATATAATATATGAAAAATTTGGTCAGAATTTAGTAAATCTGGGTAACTTGTATACACTTTGTGATTTAAATAGTACAATGAAATATATCTTTTATATTAAAAAGAAGGCAGACATAGCTTTCTGCCTTAATGTCATGTTTGTTTTTGCTATATATGGTTTTTGTACCTTTTTAATTATTAAAATTATATATATTACTAAAAATAAAGTCACTATATAATTTTACTCATTATCAATATATGAGCATGGCAAATATGATTTAAACATTTTTAAGTTATTTTCTTCTGTTATATTTTTATGAATATGCTATAGTCTATTTACTGTTTTAGTGTGATAGTTCATTTTATGTACTTCCATGTTCTTAATTCTGGTCTCTTGCTATCTTAGTTAAATACTTATATTAAAGATAATATTATATACAACTATGTGTGTGTGTGTGTGTGCATATATATATATATATATATATTTATGTATGTAATATTTCACACTAATAAAGACTACTGTTAAATCTTTAAAAAATAATATGCATTTCGCCCTTATTGTTAATAAGATAGATATAATAATAAGATTAACTACATATATCATGTAATTCTTTAATATTCAAGCATGCACCAGATTTGACAAATTTATGTTACAAGGAGTTCAAACTTGCAAAAAAGAATTTTTATAGTAAAATATTTTACAATTAACATCCTATTATGCTGACCATTTATTTGAAGGCAGGTCTGTTGCATATACCTTCAGGTAAGCCTGCTAAGTTATTCTCTTGAGTTCACCTGTAAAAATGTATTTATTTATATTGTTGTATAAATTGTAACATAATACAGCTGTAAGGTATAACATTTTCCAGAGTACACTCTTGTGACACACAGCATGTGTTATTTATTTTATACTATGATTTAACAAATGTTACTATACTACATTAAATTATCTCTCTCATGGGCATTACCAGGAAATATTCAGCTTTTAATTGTGCCACAAAAGCATATAACTGCATTTATTGTACAACTATTACATTACACTGAAAACAATTTTGTACATACTCCTTCTATTGTTGCAAAAAACTCATCTGTTGCAATATTGATAGCATTGATTCCTGAATTTTGGCCAACTGTAACATTATCTCTCTGATTACTTAAATCCTGTTTTGTTCTCATTTTTAGCCTCTGTTCTCTCATTTTTCCTTCAATTATTTTTTCTCTTCTGCTTTCACGGTCAAACATCTAAATATTTAGATTATTATTAATGTGTACATACATGTTTTGGGCAAGGTATTTGGTAAATGATTTTGAAAATGAATGGTAATATAGTTTTATGAAACCCATTGTTTATGCAGAAACTAATAGGTAAATTACCAATATTCTTCATACCATTTAATCAGATTTTCTCTGTATTTATTAATATATAAATATTACATCCAGTGTTTTGCGAGTAGTTTACATAAATCAATGATGACTTCAGTGATAGCAGTTAGATGAATTAATATCCGATTTCCGGTTTTGCTGCGTACATCGCTTAGCCAGAAATTCGAGCTGACCAGCACCCAGCCCAACTCTGGAAGGAGAGTGATGAGATAACAACAATCTCTCAGTTTTATCGATGAAGCCAGTGCACATCAGTATCTCCACCACCTACGCGTAGGAGTAGGAGCTGGCATCACAATCCCACTAAATTAGCAGCAGTGGTTGAATCTTTGTTCACAGGAGTGAAGGGGGTGTGCTCCAGTGAGAACGCCTTGAGGGACAGGCAACCTTGATAACCTCAAGCGAAATGGGTATAGTATGACTAGGGTGCAGACATTTCAAGAACAGTAAGATTCTTATGAGTAACATCTAAACGACTTTCACAACGGTTAAGAAGGTTTTAAACTGTCTACTATCTCCTAAGGATAGAATTTTCTTGAAAGGTGAAAGAGTTGACAGGATTAGGTAATATTATTTTTTGTTCCCTTATTACCGGGAACCATCCTCTACAATGAAGGATTATTCGGGAGGCAGTAGAAATAAACAAACCATTTTAATAGGGTTGTTGCATAAAACATCAGTAGTGATTCTCCCTACAGTATTACCTGATCCCACTGGAAGTTACTCAGTGATAATTAAAATTGTGGTCACTGAAACCTTCGCTCATTTATTAGGAATACAGGCTATCCTATCAACTTGGCAACATTTGACTATCAGTGATTGGACGGCCAATCAAAGCCTGTGGCAGGAGTACCTATTCAGACAAAAGAAGGGCTCATGAAGAAATTGGGGCCCTTTCACTATCCTTCCAGAATTGGGCTTGGTGCCGGTCGGTTTCGAGTGGTGAGAGGCAGCTCCACTTGGTGGGACCTGAGTTGACCGATGTACTCGAAGAAATGTATACTAATTTGAACAGATTATGGAACTGTGGTAACATGATGATTACTTACTGCAGTTAGGTATGCTTTATCATTCTTATCTGATCGTACAAAATTTTCTGATAATTCCACGACATATGTGTTTCCTACATCATTTCCTACAGCAACTAATTCACCATTTTCATGACATCTCAATGCATGTAAAGATTCATCGCATACCTATAATAATTAAATACAAAATTAATCGTACATACAACATTTTTAATATAATTTAGATAATTTATTTTATTTCCTTAACACTCAAGCATGGTTCTCTATGCCTCTGCAAAATATCCCAAATATCCAATGTGCCATCAATTCTTGTTGTATAAAAGACAGAGGATCTAGTAGGAGACCAAGCACCTCTTGTTAACATTGTTCTATGATAGCTGTAAAACAATAGTTTTTTGTAACTTTTTTATATTTCACTATGATAATTAGGTATATAAGATTTTAATAAGTTAAAAATATTTTATTATTATACCTGGTCCAAATAATAGAAGATTCTCTACAATCTTCTGACCATATTCTGGCAGTCCAGTCACCAACTGTGAGAAAATTCTTAAGAAATGCAGGATTTCTCTGAAGTGACCACACTGGTCCATGATGAGCTTTATACTGAGCTGCTAATTTTTCTGTAGGTGTTTTTCCTTTTCTATTTCCACTTATCACAACACCTTTTTCTGTACCAACCTTTTTTTTTAGGTAGAAGTTGAAAAATGTTGATTTAATGTAACTAACTGGTAAGACTTTACTTAAAAAATAGAGTAACCTTTTTTCAAAATAAATCTGTGATATATAACTGATTTAGTATAAAGCTACATTACAAACAATGTATTTAAAAATCCCAAAAATGTTATTTCTTATTAAAATACCATGAAACGGGTAGGTATGGTTGGTTCATACTCCAAGCATGATGCACCCCATGACCTGTTGAGTAATTGTTCTTCACCTTTGGTTAAATCCACAATTAATGTTTCTAGTGGTTTTGAGAGCTTCCTTAGATCCCACCATTTTATCTGTAAACAAGTGTGTCTATTAACATTTTTTTCTCTCTTAAACAGGTTTTGCTGCAGCATTTATATAGGTTTTTAATAATTTTTTTCATATTTCATTTAAAAGTATAATTATTTTAATTTCATTAAATTTGGGTTTCTTTTAATATATTGTGTTTAGTGTTCAAATATATTTAATTTATGTATGTAATGTGTGTGGATATATATACACTTGTATATTCAAATATATCAACACAGAACACTGGAACAATGTTTTTTTTATTTATTTGTTGTTTATTTATTGTATACACTTCTTACTTGTCCATCTGTTGCAGCAGCAAAAAATTCCATCCCTGATTTGGAATTTATCCACAGTACACTCATTACTGGATCTCGAAAACTCTGATAGTGATCACTCATTTCAATGGGCTCACTACCCCGCCTTGTATCCCAAAAACCTACCTATTGATTATTAATAATAAATAAATTGAAATATATTTGATAAAAACAGTACTATGAAAATGAGTTCCATATTGAGTGTAGTTACAAGTTTCACTTTTCTCATTGAAAATATAGTACACAAAATATTCATTTTAGAATTAAACAATATTTTTATTTACTTGGCCATTATACAGTCCTCCCACTAAACTGTTATTGTCCCTAGGATTATACTCTAAGCAAACAACAGGAATCCCTGCATCAATTACTAGCTCAGGTTTGTTAGGATTTTCTGAAAGCATCATTCATCAGTATTCGGGAAGATAAATGTATTAGATTAATATTTTACTCACATTAATCATCATAATAAATTTAAAATGGTGTTAGCAGCCAATTTTACATTAATTGATTCTTGACTTTTGGGCATTTAAGTAACTTGTGTTCTGATGATGAACACTCCTAACTAAAACCTTGGAAAGGTACACAATAACAGTTAAATGTGTGATTTACATCCTCTGGTGTTGACAAAAGTCAAACATCAATGTGCAAATATTATAATTCAAAAGTATGCTGCAATGCTACTAAGTATCAAATATATTTATATGAATTATCAATTAATATAAAATTGCGTATATAAAAATATGTAGTAACAGGTGCTATAAATTATGTAATCTTTTAACAGAAGCTTTCTATACATTACTGAAAACATCAAAAATAAAAGGAAAACATACCAACATGCCAAATGTAGGAATGATTGCTTTGATCATTTGGAATTTTTTGGAAATTTAGATTGGAATGTGTAACAGCCAATCTGGATCCTTGATCAGGTGACCATGACGCATGCACAACAGGTCGTTTAACTAAATTTGGATCACGGAAAACATTCACTGTTCGTGAATGTGAAGTCTCCACTAAGTCTGACTGTTCTGAATCCATAAAATACAACTCATATATGTTTACAGCATTGTTTTGTTGCACACATTGTTCCATTGGCTAGAAATGGCATGTAGTAATTAGGTTTTGTAATAAGAATACAGAGTTTATATGGAATATGGAACATTCTATATACAGTGGCATCCTAAGAGTATTGGTTTAGTATTCTTTTTATGAACAATAAAGAAGAAAAACTGTAAACAGAAAAAAGAAACATGAAATTTTTTATAGGATATGTATTAACATTGTAAAATGAAAAAATATTTTAATAAGGGTATTTAATGATACATGGATTAAAAGATTTTTTAATCTGATGTAATTATCCAGTAAATTACAATAGTACTAAATCAATAGCTACCAGTACATAATTACCTAATGACAATTTTTAATAAGACACTTTACAAAGCTCATAAAGCCCAGTAGTAATTAAACTATGTTAAGCTTACTATTAATAATTGTAGAAGTGTGTGAGTGTACATTTCATCTTTCTCAATTTTTTTTCTAAATCTTAAAGTTTGCTCTGCATCCATAAAGTTAATATCTTTTGGCCACCCCCCTTCTGTGTGATTCATACTGTTCTGTACATATTTTGCCCTTACTGTATTCACCTATAACAATAACAGAATTAAGAAATGAAGATATTGTAATATGTTAATATCCAAACTTTTTGTTACAATTAACAATTCAAGAATGAAAATACAAATTTTAGATTTTTAAAAGTTGTACAATTTTTAATAAATTCATATATGCATATACTGTAATCTAACATGAATGAAAAATTAAAAATCAATACAAATTCTGCTTCTTATAACAATATTATTTATATAGTATATAAATATTTAATAAAACTATATTAAGAATTCAATTAACTAATACCTCATGCCGAGCCAACGTCTTAGAAACTTGACATTCCCTTTCTACAGTATTGTTTACAGAAAAGTTGCCCACTAATTCCTTATTAGGAGGAATATTTTGTTGTAATTTAGGCCCATCATTGACAAAAATATAGGGGCGTCCAAAATCTCTTCTTTTTTTTGTGTAACTATATTGTATTTCCATTGTAACTAGAACAAGGTATACTACTGTTTACTGCAAGCAAGACTGTCTTTATGGTTACTATGGTAATTGAAGTGTTTAAGAGAACAGGAATGAACATGAAATCTCCAAATAAATTTACCTATGTATGTATGTATTTATTATCATATTAAATAATAACAATAGATTGTTATTGTTTAATAATAAAAAATTAGTAAAATAGATCAAGCCAAATATTTATAGTTTAATATTGCAACCAAGAAGATACATAACTAATTAAAAATTATTAGAATTAATAGATAATTCCATTCACAAATTATCATGGTATTACTTATTAAACCTTGAAACATGGGGTTGTTTTATTCATCAAAATAATAATAAGGGGGTTCACTAATAGGTTTGTGCCTCTTTTTAATTTTAATAAATGCAATTTTTAAAATATAAACTATTTAATATGCTAGCTTATTTACCAAAAATGCTAAACCACTGTGCTTTATATTAAATTAATTTTTTAAATACCTATTTCATTGTAGAGATGAAGGATGCAAAAGTCCATTAATAATCTAATGCTACTATCTTTAAGTTATAAATAAATATCAAGATGAAATGTATTATCCATATTTCACCTGACTAAGATGAATGAATTCCTTGTACATAATACAAGACATGAAAATCTAAGCTGTGAAGACATTAAAGAACCAAAAATTTTACAATTAAACAAAAAATTCACAGAAAATATTAAGGCATATTATTAATCCCAAAGAATTTATTTAATCAAAGAATATTAGCATTTAAACAAAATTAATATAGCTACATATTACAGTCTACCCAAGTTCATGTTATTGTTAAAAAATAAAGTAGTAGGAGTTCTAATTTTATTTATTAATTCTTTATTAGCTGAGCTATTTGAGCACCTTAATGTTAGTAGATTTTCAATCATACCCTAACAATTCTAGAATTAGAAATGAATCAGCAATTATTTAGACTACCATGATTACAACAGAAATATAACATATTACTAGACATATATAAACATAATAGGAAACAAATATAATTATGGTAAGTAAATATATGCCAGGATAAGTAAAGAAATTGTTTAGATTATTAACATTTATTTCAAATTATAAAAAATACTTTCAATTAAAAAACACTTTATTCAATTACAATGTACATATTACGAATTCTCCCAAGATTTCCACTCTAAACCATCTGGAGGCTTCATGCCCACTTTGTTTTTACCAACTGACTCCCAGTTAGTGCTTAAAACAGTGCCTCCTGACTCAACCTGTCAAAAATAAAATGTAATTATCAGTAAATACACAAAAACCAGTAACAGTGAATTGGCAGTGCAGGCAGGATAGCGAAGAAACCAATAAGCCTGAGTCACCACCCTACTGACAATGGAGCTGCTGAAGATGGCAAGCAGCCAAGACCGGTTTAGCAAAAGACCATACCAGTGAAGATTGAAAAACCTATGGTATTTCAAACCCCTTGCAGACAACGAAACAGGTATTCCAAATTAATATTATTGTGTTGAAACAGATCTAAAAAAATTGGAACTTAATAGTATACTTTTTTTGCTTCTTTTATATTAGCTGTTATTTGGGGTTTTGTTTTTTCAATGAATAAAAAAATAAGTAAACAATAAAACTAACTATAAGTAATTTTAAATTAAAAAATAATTCAACCTCCATGAAAGTAGTAGAGTGAAAGATGAAATATTTGTTTACATAAATGATTCAATTAGTGAAACATGAGGTCATGAAATAGATAAAGAAAAAAGTAGAAACAAATAATTTAAAAATGCTTACGAAGGATTTGTTCATTGCTTTTTTTACTTCATCAGAGCCTTGACTATAAATTTTTTGAAATAAAGAATTAATAGCTCCTTCTTCGCTGTCTAATAATTGTTCTTCTTCCATTTTTGCTACAACTTTATCCCAGTTTCTATCAACTGAAATAAAATAAATTGGATATATTACAATACATTTTATACATGCAAACATAATCATATATGTGTATCAATAATAAGCAAATATTTTTTAATCATTCTAGTTTATATCATTTTTGTGATCATTTTATTCTGTTCCTAAATTTATCTTCTAAAATAATTCTGGTGAAACAATCATATCAATCATATGACCAGACAGAAATTTTGATATAGTAAACCAATAAATCACATTTTATACAGAATATTCACAGAATGTATTCAACGGATGGAACACAGAAATGACAAATGATTACAATTAGTATATTGGTGAAATTGTTTGAAATAAATAATAAAACAATGTACTTTTAAAAAATCCTTTTCACTTAGAAATAAAAGGATTACATAAAGGTTTTGTTGTAGTAACCATTACAATTTTTAGGCATAAGTTCTACAACTAATATAGCAAATTTATGGTATTTCATAACGATATTTGTCTCACTGATATTTATTTAACATTATAATACAACTATGTAGTACTAGATCATTATTTTATTATATTTATATTTTATTTTAGCCTCATGTCATTAATAAATACATATAAAACTAATTCAGAAAAAAAGCTTACACAATTATGTGATTGGCATATAAGACAAATCCCACAATGATAACTTAAATTTACCTTTCGATGGAACTGGAAGTGACTGCTCCGATTGTAAATTTGACCATCTATGAAAATTTGCTTTTTTCAACTTTATTTCCACCTAAAATATATAAATATGTACACAAAAATCATATTTAAAATAACATCTTAAAAGCATGACCACATGGTGATATGTGATCTGGCATCAAATACAATTTTCAACTAATCTAACCTTCAATTTTTCATGTTATGAACCATTAAAAAAATGACAAGTACACATTATTACCAAATATATAATGACTATGTAATGAATAGTAGTTTGCTATATTCTATTATTTTGAATGTACAAAATGTACACAAAAGTTTGAATATTTAACATACCTTGGAAGCTGATAGTTTATAATTGCACTGTTCAACTTGTATTAAGTCAGCAAGATGAAATATTTTGTCCCAGAATGTGTCAATGTTTAATTCTAAATGCAATTCAACCTAGTAACAGATAAAACATGCATATTTAAGAATAGATAATAGCAATGGGGTGTTGCATATCATTGCACTATACAAATGAGAACAAATAAAAGATAATCACAAGAAAGGCTTAACACTAGAAAGACGGAAACTTTGTATATACCTCCATTGCCCCAAAGCAGTCAAAATGACTGCATTGTGAAAGAATAACTAATGTGTAAAGAAATTTGTTTAACATAAATTTTAAATATTTCTTATATTATTTACACTCATACAAGTTATTAATAAGTATTAACAATTTAAAAAATTTACTTCACTTGGAAAAAAAATATTTTATGCATTATTGTTTGAACATTTTAAGAAAATGAAAGTGGAAATCTTTTTATGTGTACATCTTCTGCAAACATACTTGACATTTTTCACATATATTATTTGTTTTGAAGTCGTACTTGACAAATTTTTCGTTTGTTAGAATATGTAGTATTTGATGTTTGTGGGTCTTCATTTTCTGATGACTTTTTCTGTCTTGCAGCTTTGTAATCGGTAAAAAGCTGTTCTGCTAATTGAAACAAGAACTGTTTTCGTTGTATTTGTATTTCAGTCGCTTCCTTGTAAAGGATCCAAGCATTTATAGCACCCAAATCTAAAATATTGAAAAATATTTGGAGGGGCCATCTACAAGAACTAGATTTTATGGTATATTTTCTGGCCATTTGATCTGTCATATCAACTCCAAATTTTGTTTTATTATAAAATTGAATGGAGTCCGGTAACATTTTTTCATTACTTCTATCAATTTTCGCAAATTTATGCCTGGAACTTAGAACAGATACTCTTCTATTCGGTTTGCTTTTATATATTGTAAGGACAGAATTTGCGGTGCTCCCACTCTATCAAAGCGTATCGATCACAGTAAGTAATCCTACAATCAATGATCCTCCTTCCCCCTTGAACTACGTTATCGCGCGTTCAAGGGGAATGAGGTGCGTGGGCAGGCCTGTTATAAAGATTCGAATAAAGAATGAATAACAAGTAAATAAAAAATAAATAACTGTTATGCGAATTCGCAGCCGATCCTGTCATATAAGAAATTTACTCAATTCAATAATAAGTCATTTATTTTTTTAATTTCCCAAGTCAAAATGACTGCTTTTCGGCAATACAGGTATAACAATATACAAATTAAAGTAACTACTATGATATAAACATTTAATGTACAAAAAGTCACATTCTAAAAGCTGTGTCTTTATAAACAATTGTTTTTCTGATTGAAATTGAAAAGCAAAATTAATTTGTTAAAGAAAGAAATATAAATACACAAAAGAACGTTAAACAGTATATGTGGAATATGATTATAAGATATTACAACATAATACAACGAAGAGATATTAAACATTTTATCTCCAGAAATGAGCAAAATGCATTATTACATTCTGCAAAATGGTAAAAACAATATTATCACTGATAAACAAATGTAAATTCAATAAAATTTAAAAATATTCAATTAATTTCTTAATATATAATTAATAAGTGCATGAATATACATTCAAATGTAATGAAACTATTGAGCCAACCTTGTCTGGATGAAATTTAATGCTACAATTCTTGATATTCTTCTTAAGTATTTGCACAATCACATATGAATCTGTCTGATACCACTCATGTTTAAACTCTAATGGCTGAAAGATATAGAAATTACATTTGACTATACATTTTCATGTAAAAAATTATAATTAAATATGAAAAATCAACACATAAAAAAAACACTGACTAATTTATTTAAATTGCATATTTTTGCTTTGTCTTATTTTTAAATAAATTTGTTATAATCGCCATACTAATATAGCAATTACGTATCTTAACATATGCACAACCACTTATTCTATTTGTGTAATATAAGAATGAATGAAGGAGGTAATGAATCCAATACTTTAATATACAAGTCATTAAGATGAGGCTGGGATCAATCATATAAAAATAAATAAAGGTAACATCTAAAGAAACAATAGGACATGATGACAATGGATAAATCTGATAAATGAGGTTTTTAATTGCACACTTTTTTATTACATTTTTAAAACAGCAACAGTGAATAATAATTAGTAATTACTGTACAGATATATAATCAGAATTAGAGTCATATCTACAGAAAAGATTTAAAGCAGTAGGTGTATGCCTCGCTTGAAGGCTGGTCTCCACATTTCATCATGAAAAGAGTATAGAACAGTCAAATAAATAACAGTGATTTAATCAATTTTGATTTTACATACCATTATAAACTAAAAAATAGCTATATTCATTTAAGTAGGAAAGTGTTGTCATTCATGTTGAAATTATAAACATGGCCCTGGTCTGATTATATCTTGTCATTACATTAACCATGCTTGCAAAAGCATATATGGATACAGACAGAAATACAACATCCAATTCTTCACATGCCTTTATGCAATAGAAATAGTGTCAATAAATAACATTTTAATTTTAGAAACATTCAATAAAATCAGGCAGAGCTGTGAATTTTTAATTAAAAACTGGTCTTATTATTTTTTACTGCAATAAAAAGGCTAGAATTCACCCTTCAAAGCTGCATTATAATGATATAATTTGTTGCATTCACTTAATCATATTAATCAAAATGGAAAAAAATGACTAGCCTCAATATTTGTTCATGATGTTCTATATCAGGCAGAAACTAAAATTTAAATTACACAGCGTTTCCACTCTTTGGATCTGATAGAATTATAAAAGATGGTTAAGACAAAACTTATAAACCTTTAAAACAAATATTTTTTGTAGTGAAGATTTCAATAATTTTTTATGGAAGATTACATAAACAAAAGTTTCCAGTATACACTATAAGCTTGTATTTACCTCCCCAAATAATCTGTAAGCAGGAAAGTAAAAATTTAATCAATTTTGCATTTTGAGTCAATGCTTCAAGCTACTAGTTGCACACACGACACATATATAGGCAAAGGATTGTCAGGCTTAGGGTTGCATGTGAATACACACAAGGGCGTTTTTTTCATCAGCTTAACCACCAGTTTGATCATTTCAAAATCCCGTTTAGGCTGATTCATAGTCACACTGCTCAGTAACCTAAGGTAGCTAATAAAGTTAATACAAAATTAGACATTTAATGAATTATAAAAATAAGAACCCTAGACATTATAAGTCCCAAAATCCTAAATGACTGATTCCGTCAAAAACTGATTATAATTTATCATTGCGAGTAAGAACAATTCTAAATTCATGGTGTGTCAGTTAATATGTTTGCATTAACCACAATAATTGCTTGAATAAATTAACCTTGCGGATACGTTAGAACTAATGGAAACAGTTGTTATGGCCCATACAAATTAATAATAATAACGTATCCGAAAATTGTTCAGAATCAGACCTGTCCTTTTTCGGCCAGAGTATCAACAAACGAAGCCATTCTCACTTAGGCACAGTCATGCCACCCGAACAACTTTAATTTTACTACTGACATATGTCTACATAGTATAAAAAAGGAAAAACATATTTAAGAAAATATTTTTACAAGTATGAAATACAAGAAAAACGTTAAATAAAAATTAATTATTGACTTTCCAGATTACAGAAAATCATTTTTGGGATTCAAGTTATAATTTGGATTACGTTTATACCATTTATATGTATATTTATTTATATTAAATTTATGAACTTTAACATATCATAATATATGAAAACCTATAATTCAATATTTTAATGTTTAATGAAGGCATTCGTTAATAATAATATTTAATAAATTATTCTGCAGTTTAATCAATTTTGCTGATTTTCGAAATTTCTATATTAGTCAATATTGTGATACTTTCTATTGACTTGAACGGTTTAATTTATCTATTTATTGTTATTAAAATGCATTCATGTTTGTGTTCATGAAGTTGGCAATATGTTAGTGAAGGTAATTTACTATTAATGGTTCTGTTCTGTTCTGGAAGGCAGGTTATGTTTTAGTTTCAAAGTTGGCCATAATATCAAACTAACAAGTTATTGACGCCGTAAAATATGAATGAAAATGCGAATAGTATTTTCAGTAAGGTGCATAATTTGAAAGTTCGTGATATAAAATTGAGTTGTCATGTTTCTAATAGTAATAGTGATATCCTGGCCTTTGTAATAGGGTAAGTATATTACTGTAGATTTCAAGTATTTTTGTCTCTCATAAATAGTTCATTCAAAATTGTTCTTTATTCAGAAAAAATACATTTGTGGATTATGATAGTAATTAAACATGACATTTGAATTCATTTCTAATATATGAGAGATACTAATAACATATAATTATTTACTAAATAAGTGCGCCTAATGAATTAGAAGATTTGTGCCCACACTTCTTGAATGTGCATTTTTGCAAACCCATTAGTTTGTTATAAATGATTTCACATAACTTATTTAGCCATTTAATATATAACTGTCTATGATATGTAACAGCAAAAGTAATTTTCTTTCAATGCAGTTATAAGGAATATAATTTTTGTATGTGAGTTTTTAAAAATAAATATTAATTTATTATAAATTTTTCAAAGTGAATTTATCTTTTTATTTCTTTGTATGTACATTTATATGAGATTTTATTGTTGTTGATGTATTAATGGTTTGTTATTGATTTGAAATTTAACACTTCAATGTTTTTAGCCTAATTAGTATACTTTACTAATACTACTGATAAACTACTTGTTTATCATTTCAAGAACCAGGGAACCATTGTTTTCAGAAACTCAGTTGGATTTATAGTTTATGTTCAAGAAATGTCCATATTTTTTCATGCTATACATTACTTTGAATATATTTCATCACAATTACTTACATATTTGTTTAGAAGCGGAGACCTGTTTTTGTATAATTTGACACATGATAGAGAATTGCCTCTCCTTCGTTGGTTACCATGGTTTGATGATATAAAAAAGAGAATTCATGCTCTTACTTTCAGCCCTGGGCCTGGACGTTGGTTGTTATTAGTCTGTAAGTAATATATTATGTTTGGATTTATAACACGTTTGATTATAGTATATAGGTTTTCATATTATGTTTCTACACAGATCTTGTAGGCTCAGAGGCTAAAGGCAACCTTTAAACTATGACCTTTGGTGTTTATGGTAGTTTAACTTGAGAATTAGGTTAGATTGACATTGCTCATTAATGAATAGAGAATGAGGTTAAGAAAGTGTTGACTTTTATACAGGTAATGATTGCACTTTATATATTGTACCTGCATTGGCATTATTGGGTGTGAACAATGTCGGGTCCGAAAACTATGATTGGAGCTCTGATGATGTTACAAATTTATCATCACCTGTTTTTTCAAATTCAGAATTTGTACCATCTGCAATTGCTTGGTGGACTCGATCAGGATATAAAGGAGAATTGAAGTAAGTAGCTGTATATTGGGGATATAATTTGTATTATAATTATAAGATATATTTAAATATGAATTTTTTTTAAGCTCATAAATCATATAAATTAAAAAGATCTACTATACCGATTGCATACATTTTTTAATGACATTGTTTTAATATTGTATTTAAAATAATTTCAATTCTTAATTTTTAAATTTAAGTTGTTACAGTATTATATTTTTAGTTATATGTTTTTACACATTTCAAATGTACTCATTATTTAGTCAAGAAAATGCATAAATATATTTTATTTTTCAGAGATGTAGGAATACTGGGATCATTACATGGACATGTTGTTATTTTTGCTATTTTGACCGGTAGTATCATAGTCACAACCAAAATAGAAGGTTCAGTATGTCAAATTGACATTTGTGATCAAGAACCAAATGCTTGTGCAATTGTGAGTATTAACTGAATATATATATATATATATATATATATATATATATATATATATATATATATATATATATAGGTTTGTCAAACGTATGCGTATGCATCTTAATGTATGTATTTATATTTATGAGAGGTTATATGAGGAATAATATAATATAAGACTTTCTAGTTAATGAAATAGTATTATAAAAAGGAACTGGGAATTGCCCTGTTCGGAGGAAACATTAATCTGCTAGCATTGTAACATTGTAGTATATTACCAAACGATACAAGTTAGTACAGTTTAGAGGTAGTTGCACGATGAGGCATTAATAGTATTATGGCCAGTATGGCATTATCATGTATCAGAACTATGGTCATATTAGATAAACTTGCTTTAAATGTTGTTTTAGATTACAAATGAAATGGGGCACCAGTGGAGACTATTATTTCATGAATCATTGCGTGATCAACAGGATCAAGTTAAATCACCAATGTACGTTATAAGAACATTTGTTTTCTATCACTGCATAAATTAATTTTTTTTAGCTCTATATTATACTTCCTTTTCTAAAGTTGAAAGATTTTTCAGAACTCCTTTTAACATTGGATAGTTGTTTTAAACAAGAAATAACAATGGTTTTTGACAGTAACATTTGAAATTCCAATGCTAAATACTAAAAAACTTTTATATCAACAATATATGATGTATATTCATATTCAAATCTACAATTTAAACTAATTATAAGATTAATATGTAATAACATATGTAATAATAGAATATAATTATTAATTTTCCTCAGTTATTTTTAATAATATATACTGCGAATTAATAACAAATTAGTTATGGATTATTGTTCTCATTGTATTTATATAAGTGTAATAAATTTCATTTTATTTTTCACAGTAAGATTTGCAAAATATTTTTGTTTAGATCTTTTATACTTATTATTATTATTAATTATTTATTTAAAAAAATAAAATGTATTTTAGTTTGTTTCCTTTGACCATGTCTTTTTATTTTTAGGCTGGGAGATACAAGAGGTTCAAAACTACTAGGCCTAAAACAGCTTTCTGTTGATACTATAGCTAATATTAAACAACGAATAAGTGAAACAAGATCAAAAAGTATTTCTACTATCCTTCCAGGTAAATTCCTTTCTACCTGAAGTCTATGATCTTTTATGGTCATGTAGATAGAACATTCCATGTTTAGACTGTGGATATTTTTGCTGATTGTAGATGTTACGTAGCATTTTTGTTCCTTAACCTTATATAACACTACTTGATTAGTCCTTAAATTACATCACTTATGCATATGTGGTTTACTTTATGCCAGTATGGTATGAGGTATGCTTGCTTTGCAGCATGGTATTGCATGGGGGACACACATCAATTTGTTTCAAAATTATAATAATCAAAGTGTCATTAACAGTTATTTTTACATGTGAATCCACTAAATCTCATATTAGAAGTTCCTTATATCAGTTCTTAATTGTATTCTATGTTTTTAAATTCACTGTTTACTGCATTCTGAAAATATTTGTTTAGGATTCATCTCCTTCTGAAATAGGATTCACCTCCTTCATGAAATATATCCTTAATGCCTTATAGTTCATAGCAATTATTATTTTAGTGGAATGTACTGAAGGAGATATAGTCCGATGTGGTCCACAGTGGCAGTTGAATGTGAAATTACAAAGTGTAAGTGAAACTAGTTTAGCAGTTCACAATAAAATCATCACCGCAACATATCCTGCTAATATTGTTGCTGTAAGTTTATTAAGATTATATTTTTGAAAAATCTTATTGATTAGGTTTCATAGGAATGTTGAATATCTGTAAAGTTCTTTCCACCCTCCTCCACCCATAATAGGGGTTACTATCGGAGAATATACCCCACAATATCTTCTAGATGGAACCCTGATTATTGACTCATTTCAATCAATTTAATTTGTCTCTGAAATAATAATTATAATAATGAATAAAATAATATTGTAAAGTATTTATTCTAAAATATTGATACATTGTTTATTTATGAAAAAAGGTATGGTTAATAAAGTTACAGATGGTTGGAGGAGATGACAGTTTTATTTACAATTGCGTCTTCCTTACTTTATTTTGATTTGTTTTGTGTGTGTGTGTGTGTGTGTGTGTGTGTGTGTGTGTATATATATATATATATATATATATATATATATATATATATATATATATATATATATATATATATATAAAACTTTATATCGATTAAGTTTTTTCATTGTATTTTTTCATTATATTGTACACAATATAATGCCTGTAGATTTTATTGTTATGTAGATACTATTGATCTTTATCAATAGCAAAATATATAACTTAATTTTATTTGTTATCAATTTTGTCTGATTTTCACATGTTTTTTAATTTTTATATGCACACTTAAAAAAAATATTTAGATGTAAAATTTATCTCTGCATTATTTATGTTCTCCTGAATATGCTTTGTCTCAGAATATTTTATAAATTGTTCATCTAAAAATATTGTTGTTTTATGTATGCTTATAGTACTCTCCAGCACTTATTTTTAAAATTAGTACACCTGACTTTAAACATAGCTATTATGGAACATAAAAAAGAATATCATATGATAATAAATTATTTATTAGTGTACTCTACTGTTATGTTTATTGTAATATGTAATTGTAACTGATTTTTTTCAGGTAGAAAATTTTCAGACTGAAGCAAATACTGTTCACAAACTTCCATTTTCTGGAGTTCAGTTGATTCTTACCAATTCACTGTTCATATTTACATCTGAAGAATTGAGTAAAATTTATCTTGTCTCCCAGACACTATCACAATGTAGAACTGATTCTAATAAACATTTCTTAAGTACGGTTAGTGTATCTTATTGTAATTCTAATGTGAGATGTTTATGAAATTATAATTTATGGTCGTCTTTACATTGTATTAAGGTTTGAATTTTATAAATTACTTTATTTTGTGCTTTAAGTCTTCTTAAAATGTATTCCTTTTTATATTTAATGAAGATAATTGATTACTAAAGCACAATGATCTTACTATGTAGCAATTTGTTTGATTATATAAGCATTAGTTTATTTTATACTTATCAAGCACTGAGGATAATATCTGAGTAAATATCCAGTTTAGTTTTGTTATATGAGTAAATATTCCTAAGTCTAAGTTTGTATTAATAGTGTATTATAGGTTTATCATTTCTGTTAGATCTTGATTAGTTCCTAATGTTGGTTCATAATGTTACAATATTATCATCTGATTACTGTTGCAAAATATATTTTGTATAGTCTAATTTATGGCAATTATTGCTTTATATTCTATTCAATTTTCATATTTTAGGATTTTAATATAGAATCATTGATACAAACATTTTCCCTGGCAAAAAATGAAGTGGTAATTAAACTATATTGTACAAACTATTTAAAAAACAGGTCCGTCCTTATATCTAATATGGGTATTTATACACTGTTTATGGGGTATGTAAAATATTTTACTTTTTAAAAATATATTAATTTTAATGTGTGTATACGTGCACACGCACATATACACAAATTATTAAACATTTTGTTTTTTTATTTTATTTTACCATATTGAAATTAATTTATTTATTATTATATTTATTTTGATAATTAACTTATCCAATTTATTTTTAGTGAGGAGCCTAAATCAATTGTTTTGAAACAAATATTGTCATCCGATCATTCATTACATTCGGCAGAGAAATTAAGTTGTGTATTTGGACTAGATATACAACAACTTATTTGTGAAGCAGCTGATATTCAGTTAACCAAGGGTTTGATTAATGAGGCAACACAACTATATGGAATGTCCAGAGTATGTAGTATGTTATTTTTTATTATATGTATATTAAATAATATTTTAAATATTTGTTTTCTATTGGTGTGGTTATTAATACAAGAATCACAATTATAAAAAGTTCTAACAAACTTAATAAACAAGTAAGTAATTTGCTTTTCATGTGATTCATAAATAGAATAAGCTCCAAGTCTATTTGAGATGTAGCAAAAATTCATAGATCCCTTTTTAATTTTAATTTTTTTTTAATTTAGTGTGGTGGAGTAAGAAGTATTGTCATGTTAGCAAAATTTGGGCATATTCCAGAAGTCATGAAGTCATTGTCAGTGAATAACTTCAGCCATTCTCATAAATTGCATCTAGCTAACTTGAAAGTGTTGGCATATGTGCACCAATATTTGACTAGATACTCAGAACAATTACATATTGATTTTTTGTAAGTATGTAATTAATTTATATTGTCTAAAGTCGTATCTTTTTACCTGTACTGGAATATTGCTAAATGATTGTCATCTAATAATTAAGTAATGTAAAACACATTAGTGAATACAGAAAAAGTTTTAGACCATTTATTGGAATGCAGCCATCAGCATAGTTATATTTTGTCTATATTTGAAAATCAATATTTGTCTAGTTTTAAAATTTCTCTGCAAATATTTCCAGCCATTAGTAATTTGATTGTAAGATCAAGGTACATATTTTTATGGAATAAAAAAATTCAAAACCATAAATATATGTCTATATCTAGTAAGAGTTCTGATCTTATTTTATTTTATTTATAAGTACAGTTAATTGTATGTTTCTTTTAATTGTTTGTATTTTTAGAGAAATGCTTAACAAAGGCGGTTATGATGAGTCATTAGCTGTCAGTGTCCTAGCACAAGCAGGATTATGTGAAGATTTGTTACTTATAACTAAGCAGAGAGGCCTACAGCCTATCACAATAGTAGCCTTGGCAAATATTTTACAACATAACTACCCATTAAATATTATAAGTGAGGATTTTTTGCATTATAAAACTGACTAGTGTGTGCAGTCTATAAAATAAGAATGCTATGTTTATAAAATATTGGTTCATCATTTTGAGTGGGGAGAAAATAAATATTGTGATGTTTTCTCTTCTTTTTTATGTATCTTTCTTCTCAGGTTTCTTGTAAAATACTTACAACATTTTTGAGGTAAATAAGAAATAAATATCCACATTGATTTCTATTATTTATCTTACAGAGTGTAAAGGATTCTGGGAATTAATGAGTGAATATACACTATGTGAGGCACTATTAGCTAAACCGCGAATTGCAAATATTCATCTTAATTTCATTCAGGCTCATTTAGGAAGCTTAGATCATCAGACCTTACATGTAAGCTTGAATTGGTATTTTTATACTTTCTCTAAAAAAAATATAATTGCTCATTTTAAAAGTTCAATAAAATAAATTATATACATTACAAAATTCAATAAAATTCAAAATTATTTGAAAGCATTTTTATGAATGTATAAATGAAACATAGTTTATAATTTCAATATTTTCAGAACTTGGAAGAATTGTACAACCCTTTTAGAGTATCATTAAGACCATGGATTACCTACACATGTCAGGTCAGCAATCTATGATATTTGTACTGTAACTTTACACATTAAAAGTTCAATAGTTCATAATGAATCACATTAAGGCAATAAAAAGAATATTTTTATGAGATGTGGTGAACATTGGTGTTAACCATTTCTATTTAATGACACATACACTTTTATGTAACAATAATATTCATTATGTTTCTTCTAGGGTGAGGCACCAATTTCCTTGTGGATACAAACCTATATTCTTATTTGTATACACCTTTCTTCAATGAAAAATGAAGTTAATCTAAATATGGTGGAGAAGATATACTCCCCAAGTGGAAATGAATTCAGTTCAAAGAAGGTAATAATAAAATGTATTTTTATTTATAATTTCATTAATAAAATTTTTTATTTACTTAAAAATAATACTTGAGCCTAATGCACTTAGTCTGACATAGCTCATTAATATTTAAATAAATAAATTTATACAGATAGATACCTATATTTTGAAATTAAAGAAAGATAGTTGCATTTTCTTTTAATTTGTATAAATAAATAGTAAATTGCCAATGTTGTGAGTTCTATTTTCACTGTAAAGATATAACAAATTTGCACCCTGGTTTAGTATAAGAGTAGTTTAGACTAAGTTTAAGTTTCCAATGTTCAGGGCATTGGGGCAAGCAAGCGTCTGTAGATGCTGAGGTTAGGGGTTCAAATCCATCCAAGTGAATGATGGGTAGCCTGACATTTGCCATGGATGTTAGCATGTTTATAAGTAGGGACACAGTGATCGTAAGTTGCCCCTGCAATCACAAAAAAGTGCATAACAGCGACAAGCTAATTGCGCTATATAAGCACTAAGAAAAAAAAATAAGATGCTAATATTTTATGGGGTCTGCCTAGCCACTTCACCAGGATATTTGGGCTTAGGGTTTCCATGTGATATTAGTGTACATCCATAATCCATGAGCTGGGAACTAATACACTTGGCAGATGTATCATGCAAATGCATATTATATTTTGTTAAAATTAGATCCATATTAATGTGGGTTTTATCAACTTTAGATTCCTGTGAACTTAAAGGCACAAATTATTGGTGCAGGCTTTAGTCATTCATGTGTGATATTGCATGGGAATGCATATACATGGGGGACAACAGCATTTGGTTGTCTAGGTAACATTAAAAAGTTATTTTTCATTCTCATTAATTTCTTCACATTAACTTTAATCTTTTATTTAATTTTATATTAGCATATTGTTTTAATATTTTTATAGACAAATATACCTTATGTTAATGGTTTTTTATTAACAGGTATAGGTCCATCATATCCACGAATTATTGGTCCTAATATTGTGGATATGTTCCCAAACATAGGCATACGAGTGTTGTCTGTTTCTTGTGGAAGAACTCACACTATTGTTCTCACAAATAATGGGGTAAGCAGAATAATTGCAATATTTAATAAGAGCAATATAGAAATGATGGATGCGAACGAGATATTTATTTAAAAATTAATGAAACATTGCATAATGAACATTTGATTTATGAATTTGATTCATTGTTCATTTATTTCAAACAACGTGGTAAATTTCAAGCAGTTTTTATTTATTGTTTTTCTTGTTTCAAATGCATTATTTATTGAGTGATTCATATATTATTTTTTTTATGATATTACAGGTTTATGCATGGGGAAGTAATCGTTACGGTCAGCTAGGAGTAGGCAATATTATCCAGTCGTGGTTTCCAAGGAGTGTGGATTTTTTTATGAATTATAGCATAATTCATATTTCTGCTGGCCAGTACCACAGTATAGCTATTGATTCTGATAAAAGGTATTATATAAGATATAAGTTTTCATTAAATATTTAGATTATGTACATTAAAATTTGACGAGTTTTAATGTTCTGCTTTTAGAGTATATACATGGGGTTGGGGAGTTCATGGTCAACTTGGCCATGGCAATGTTGAAGATTATAATATGCCAAAGATTGTTGATTCTTTGTTGAGCCATGTGAGTAATAATTTAAATACTCAATGGTTATTGGTTATTTTAAAATATTAGTTATGGTTGCAAATTACTTCAAAGTTTATTGATAGTATAGTTCAAAGTCAATTGATTGCAATTTGTGTTTATATGTTCCTGTGTTTTGATAGGAAATAGCATGGAGCAGTGGTGGACATGCTCATACTCTCTTTTTAGATATACAAGGAAAAGTTTGGGCATGTGGATCTAGTGTGTTTGGTCAACTTGGAACTGGGGCCAATATCAAGTCTTCAGTACCACTCCAGGTGTTTGGCTTACCAGAGAAAATAGTTAATCTGTCTACTGGATACTTCCACAGTGTATGTTATTTGGAATTTTTCTTTCTTCTTAAAAAAATAATGCTACATCAATAAAATGTCTACTCAAGCTTATAACATATCACTAAATATCTCCTTGCTCTATATAAAAGAAGAAAAACAAAGAACAAACAAAATGTCGACTTGTTATGACATTACTTTGGATAATGTTTACGGATTTTATTAATATATTTACAGGTGGGATTGGCTGAAGGAGGTAGAGTTTATCAGTGGGGCTGTAGTCCAACTGTGCTTCGAGCAGCTGCTCATGCTGCTAAGAGACGACTACGTTCTCATGTAAGTAAATAAATATATTAATTTAGCTGTATTTAACATGTAATCTTATGATGGATAATCATCATAAGTATATGGATGGATAATCTTATCATAAATGTATGGAACGTACCTTCCATGTTTTAGGTAGTTTTGTTTCATGTGTTTGGAACTTTGAAATTTGGAATATTTCGTTTTATAAACTAATAACCTTATATGTAATACATATTTAGGCAGTTGGTGATTGAAAAACACTGACTCTTCAATTTTTACCTTCTTTTTTTTATAACTCATAGATTTATTTGAATTTCATGTTGTTTTTATTACCTTCTCTATATATAACATACTCTACAAGCTTAACAAAGAAATAAAATTGACATAACCAGCTATGTATTACTTTAGCATTGAAATAACTGATAATATGAATCTTATGAATGGAAATAAAATTGACTTTATTCCTTGAGATATTTTTAAATTGTTCAGTTTTTACGGAATTCATCAGATTGTATAAATCATTAAAGTTATGTAAGTTTGTTTGTGAAGTATAATGAAACAATAAAAATAAAAATAGTGTATTGCATCTAAATATAATTATTTAAATTTTTTAATAAGTGATTTTCCATTTGCCTTTTGCTTGATGAAAAATATGTCATGTCACATTCGCAGGAGGGTTCAGAAGATTGCAATGTACAATTAGATGACAACTTATCCTATTTAAGTCCTACATTAGTTGATACTTCTCATGTTACAGGTAAAATTATCAAGGTGAGTTGAATTGATTTTAAATGAATTTTATTAATATAATACAATAAATAGATAGATTTATTTTCAGCATCCTTATTTTGAGACATTTCTGCATGGATTAATTTCTTTTTTTGGTACAATACATATTTGTAAAAAAAGGCAAAGATGAAATAAATTAAATCTAAGAATAGAAATCATTTCATATGAATATTTCAGACTAACTTTAACAATTGGTAGTAATAAATTAAATGCAGACATAGCATTTGCTTAGAGGAACAAATTATTCGTATCAGTAAAATTGTTTTTGTTTTTAGTAATTTAACTTTAAATTACTAAATATTATTCTTCACTAGTATTTTCTACTTTGAGATTATTGTTTTTTTTACCATTAATTGTTTTTATTAATGGTTATGAAAAAGAATTTATTTTACACTAGTAATCATTTAACCCGGTATTTTATTAAAACTTGATGTATGTAATAATTTAGATAATGCAGGATGGGGATTATAAACCAGTGGAATATGCTATTTGGTCACAATTTTTTTTATGTTTTAACGTAGCTGTATTTTTAGGTCAGTGCTGGAAATGAACATAATGCTTTACTGACAGAAGCTGGAACAATTTATACTTGGGGTCGTAACATGGATGGGCAATTAGGCAACACTGCCTCACAAACTCAGAGAAGATCGCAACATGTATTGCATCCAACACAAATTACTGTTGGTAAGCAAAGCAGTGAATAAGTTAATAATATGGACTATTTTTTGTATTCGTAATTTTACCTGAATGAATACAGTGGTTTCAAGTGATTTGTAAAAATGTTGTTTTTTTCTGTATTCATTAGAAATGTATTAGATAAGCTCATTTGGAGGTCATTTGTTAAGTTAGCAAGAGTCTCCTGCTGACTTGGATATTTTATCGGGCATTTGCCAGGTTCAAGGTCACATTCAAAATGAGGGAGGGAGGGTATGTATGTATGGGAATGAAATAAATGAAAGAAAAACCACTTATAAAAGTACCCTTGTTTAATATTACAAAATGAATACAAATGTATTTATATATGATCTTATTGATTTTAGGTAATATGTAAAAACAAAACATAAATACAGTTTTTATTACTTTCCTTTTAAATATTTCAGAATTTTACTAAATAAATACAGCTATATTTCATGGAAATATAATTGCATTAAAAAGTGATAATAGGAGAAGAGAAAGATAAAAAGTATTAAACTTTTTATGTTACATATTTCATGTTATCACAGAAATTGAACATAAGAAAAATTTAGAAATAGTTATATGATCATTTATTTTTAGGTACTTCAATAAAAGATGTAGAATGTGGCAGTGATTTCACAGTTGCAATTGACAATACTGGTAATGTATGGACCTGGGGAGCCAATCATCATTCAGCTGTAAGCACATTCTAGTTCTAGATTGACATAAAAGATTCTTAATTTTGTATATACATAGTGTGACAATAAAATTCAGGGATCTGAGGTCCCTAAAAAAAAAGAAAATTATTTTGATTGTAGAAATCATTCTACATATGTATAACTATTTCCACTTGTTGATTTTTGATGGGTTTTAAGATAATTACACTTTATTGTCTTGTTGTATAATTGTTTGTTATGTTGTATTCTATAATGTTGTATGCAATTCTGTTGCGCTTAAATTAGTGTTTGTAACTTTTTATACTATAATCATTCATCATCTTATTGTTATTTAATTATCCTTTTATTTCTGAAATGCTTACTTTTTAAAGGCAAATCGCAGTGCACTAGCAAGTTTAGAAGGAGAGGTTGTGGTAGTCAAGAACAGAAACCGTGTTATTAAGTTACCACATAGTGGCACAAATTCACAACCATTACCAACCCTACTTTCTATACCAACTCAGCATGTAAGTTAAAAATTACAACAGTAAAACTGTTTTGTTATTTTCTGCATTATTTCAGTGTGAGACATTGTTTTGGAAATTGTTTTAATTACTTAATTTTTACAGAATGATTTACCTTTAGAAATAAAGGACAGACCAATAAATATATTAGTGAGCAACTGGGAAACAAGATTACATTTTGCTATTGAAATTCTGCATCCATTTTATCAACCATCCTTATTGATTGATAAGGTAATAAAAAAAGCTGATTGTGACATTTTTTAATTAATTGGACTATTTTATTTTATAATAATAATTCTAACGTATATGAAACTTATATATATATATATATATATATATATATATATATTTATTTATTTATTTATATTGTCACATTTGGATATAATACAGGATTGCTTTAATAACATTATGATAAAAAGTAAAATAAATAATATATATGGTTTAATATTAATTTTACCACAAGAATAATCTTTTATATTTAGATGAGTTAATCTTTTTTTGTAATAAACATTGTTTTAACTGCTATTGTCTCGGTTTTATTTTTCAGTGTATTGAGTTAGGGGAATCTAATGCTGGAGCAAAAATTGCCCAAGTCAGTGATGATTTAGTTATGGCCGTGAAAATGCATTTGCAATGTGCCCAGAGTGTTGAATTCATTTGTGACATCTTATATCATTACTTACCGCTTGCCATAAATAATGTAGAACAAATATCTGGGGTTCTGGAATATGTAAGTTACATTGACATTTTGTTACTTCTTTTTATAGTTTTTTTTTGTTATTCGCCTACATACATACATATATACCATGAGATATGTAAGATTCCAACAGTAAAAAATATTTATTTGCTAGCTTTTCATACATGGGTATTTCTTGCAAATAATATTATTTGTGTATTACTAATTTTTATGATACCTGTTCTCTATTATGTGGAATATTCAGTTTATGATATTATTTGTGATATTATTTATCAATTAATGAGCTATTATAAATTTTTATTTTTCATAGGTGATGAGATTTTGGAGTAATTTGTCTTTGCCAATGAAAGAATTAGAGATTGTTTTGAAGCAGCATTGGGACCACATTGCTAAACCATTAGGGCATTTGTTACTTAGGTATTGAAATTAATTGCAGTTTAAATCATTATGTTAAGTGCACAATAATTGTTTTGGTATAAATAGATTCAAACATAATTTTTATTTCAAGAAAGAAACAATGTGTGTGATGTCAGTTACATTATGCATATTATAACAATATAAGGATTTTTATTTTTAACATGTCTCTGCATGGGTGCACATTTACATATATTTAGTATAGTTTTATACCATTAAATTATGAAATTAAATAAAAATGATTAGTCTGTACACATTTTTTTACTTGCTTATATAGTCACTTTTACTTTAATAAAAAAATAACCTCATACCTAAATTTGTATCAAAAACATTAAGTTGATGTTGTTTGATTTTGAGTTACAAAGCTCATGTTTATAGCTTTTGAATAATACATTATACCATTTGTTAAAGGTTAAACTATTTAAATAAATGTTTCAGGGCAAATGGTGGAATGGCAAATATTTTTTCACAATTTTCAACCGAATTCAACATCAGTTTAGTTTCACATATGATAGAAAACAGTGGTAGGTTAATGTACCATATATTTTTAACTATTTTTGACTATAACATGTTTTAACATCTTTATAATGTTTCAATTGTTATTGCATTGCTGTTTCAATGCCACCAAAAGTCAACATGTTGGTATTTTTACTTTTCAGATGGCAATTTAGAATGCATTTTACCTGGTGTTCACAATATCAAGGATGCTGTTAATGCAATAAATATGTCCGATGAATTCATTGATATAGTAAGTTTAAACATAATAATTATTATTTATAAGCTTCAACTAATAATTATACTTTACATTTTCAGCAACTCAGTTCAGTGGAGTGCATATCTTAAAATTGTATGTGATTTAAACATTTAAATCAATTAAAATCATTTTTACAATTTTATATTATACACCACTCACCATTTCATCATTTATTTTCTCATCTTTATTTATCACATGCTAAAATTGTCTCACTATTAAAGTGCTAAGATTTAGTACTAAAGATAATAATAATACAATGTTGATGGTAGGTATAAAATTATTATTTTTCATTTATATTGCATTATTCAATTTTTAATTCAAATTTCCAGGCAACATGAGTATGTTAAATTAAATAATTGAAAAATTATTACAAAATGTAAATTATTTAGAATAAATTCAATAAAATAATGTATTAAATATTGTTTTGATTTTATTATTCATAAAGAAACTTGTATAAATCTAATTCAAATCACTAACATGGTATAATTAAATAATGAGTTTTCATTTGATTGTTTGTATAAGATCAAGTAATTATTTAGTTTTGAATCAAATTTACCTAAGTAAAATTTTCGTTACCGTAGTTTAGAACAATCACAACTATCTCTTATGAACAAATCAATAATTCAACAATATTTTGAAAGCAACCTGGGACTAAATAATCAAGTTGTGGGGATCCCTCAAGCTGTCTATATTAACACAGCCCCCAAATCCCGGCCACATAGTGGTCAGGTGAGAAGGAGTGGGTTAATAATAATTAATTTTGTTGTAGGATGAAAACATGGCATATGAAAGTATTCCTTATCCTGTGAACAAATTCACTATATCTGAAAATTCATATTCATCACATCAAGGACTAAGGAAACCATCTCTTTATTTAAAATAGAAAGAGTTTAGATATTTTGTACTAGTTCTCAGGTCTTGACTATTCTTATCTGTTATGAGATTGACACTTTTTTATTTTGTACACATGCATTACTTTTGCAAGTTACTTTGTTTAAATTGATATAATTTGACCTGATTACTGGTCAGCGTGTCTTATATAAATTGTACAAATATGGTAGTTGTATTTATTGTTTCATGATCATGCATCTATTAAATATTTATTGTATTTACAAATCATCATACTGTACATTTTTGTTATGTGATATGCACACATTTGTTGTAGAGAAGGTGAACACTGAATTTTTGTACACACTCAATTTTGTTAATATGTATTTAATTTAAATTTATTTTATTATTAATGTAGATTTATATTCCAGTTGTTTCAAGAATTGGATCATATGTTCTACTTTTAACTTATACTTGGGCTTAGTATTTGAAATTTATTTTAGAATGAAATCAAGGTATATTTTTCAATCTGTTATATGACCGCATGGACAGTGATGTTTGTGGTGTCCCTACTGGATTGATTTTCATATTAATGTTATATTAACTGGAATATTACAATTTTATACTCTCAAAACGTGTTGCAGACATAAACAAATTTCAAATCATTTTACATTTTAATCTTATTTGTTTTTATGAAACATTTTTCCAACATTTCTAATTTTACTTTTTACTACAGTCTCCCTGACAGAAGACTGTATAATGACGGGTAACATATTGTGTATTTTGATAGTTATTAATTGAAAACACAAAGTACTAGTGTAGAAAATTGATTTATAATGTACCACAATCAGAATTGTGCCCTTAAATGTGTAACGAATTTCATAAACATAATGACTGTTCTTTGCTACTGTGCTTGTAAACAAATTGTATTATGTATGTGAGTTAATTTATAATTTGTGAGAATTATTGTTTAAAGTTTATTTATTTCATAAGTTTTATGCCATGTTTATGACTGTCTTAAATAAAAATGAGTGGTTATAATGATACAATGCACAAATATTGTAGGCTATAAAATTGTTTGTCAGACGGGCCTGAAAGTTTTCATTCTGTAGTTACCATGCATATGTCGTCTATAGATAAACATAAAGATGTGGATATTTATCAAAAGTGAAATATATAAAGTGAGTGCTATTTATTATATGAACAAATATACATTTGTGTAAATAAAGTAATTTAAAAAGAATTACTGTAATTTGATTATTCTTTAATATTATTTCGTTATATAATAGAATTACCAAATAAATTTATAGTGATAATTACATAACACTTTCATTTCTTTTACCACTCTATGAGGCATTAATTACTTCATTACATTAATTAATTCTTCCCATTCTATAACAAATACTTCTACTAAAAATATATTTTACTTTAAACTAGTTGTTGGAGGTAAGGAGGCATTTAGGAAATATACTGGGGTGTATAGTATTTCTATTATCAGAAAAATTTAAAGATTTAACTCTAAGATTTGCTATTCTCTCTAAAATACTCACTGTTTCCTGTATTTTTAAATGTTAGTTCTGAGTTTTAGGCGAAACATAGGACACAAATTCAGGGTGTTTATTTCCTTTATAAATGTTGTTCTCCCGTATTTATATAGCGCAATGAGGTACTACGCCAATTCTATTTTCGATCTATCTATTAATCGTGGGTCAATCGTGTATCTTTTGCAGTAAATAACTTGAGACCCCTGACAATAAATTCGCTTCGCGGAACAGTTAACAAAAAATGATAAAAGCGAAGGAAATCGCTGAGACTGTGATTTTCAACCTGCTCCATTCCCTACAATCATAATTCAGAATATTATGACTCCCATCTCAAGATTGTGTAACTCAAAAAGTATATTTCAAGTAATATAATATTACCGGCGTATAATCTTGCCGTTATTTTTGTCTAAGTTAGTGCAAATTTAATTGCAATTTTACAAATTGTACATCCGAATTTGCTGAATACCGGTGAAATGTGTAAACAACGCCATTTTAGTTAACAATTGATGTGTGTATTAAATGCGTACTAACGAGTACATTTAAAGGCTCCTATAGCCATAAGGGCACTACGTGAGTGGCTACCAGTGTCTAAAACATTATTTTTGAGAAATCCAACCGTCCACTAGTGTTTTTACCTGAGATAAGAACACTATGTATAGTTTATTTCGTCGTACTTTCATCAACATTCTGTTAATGCCTGTACAGCCGGACTGATTTTTAGTCACAAAAAATATATAACTATAAATAAGATATTTAGTTAAAAAGCAAGCTGAATCCCAAGTTCCAATTTGCGATGGTTATGGCTGTTGACGGCCTTAGTACTATCGCATTTTTTCCTTCCCGATCGTTCGTTTTATGGGAAGTATTTTATATACTTATTTCCACAATATGTTTGGAGGGAGATACGAAGTTGTAAGACTGGGCCAAGCGTGGGGTCGAGAGATCGATTGGAATTTTGTCCCCGTTTTGTGCGGGGCTGGGGTCGGGTATTTCGTATTTACAATAGATTATTTATTCGTCCGGGGCGTTCAGTCTCCACTAGTACGCAACCATTTCCTCATCGATACTTAAGGTAATTTATACTCGGGTTCCGCTTAATTATAGTAATAAACCGAGGTTAACGCTCGACATTTTCGCCGTTCACCGTCAGATGGCCAACGAAAAAGAAACGAATTACTCTGTTTATCCGCTTAGAGTAATTTACTGTGGAAATTGTACATTACCCATTGAATACTGTGAATATCACCCGGAACACGAGAAGTGCAAACAGTGGCTGGAAAAGAATTTGCCCGTCGAGTTTGAGAAATTGTTGTGTAAAGTAGTAGACAACGCAGGAGACGATGGGAGCGAGGAAAAAAAGAGACAGAAACGCGGTGGCAAGGGAATAGTTAAAGCAAGAAAGAAGGAAGAAGGACCAAAACAGGTAAATAAATTGCCTAGTCGTTCTGGAATGCGTGCCTACTTTAACCTCAAAATAACCTACCATTAGTCTTTTGTTAATTTTAATCCACAAAAGAGAACTTTCTAAAATACTTCTTTGTTTTTTATTCAACTCACGCAGTTCCCATTATAAATAATTACTTTAAATTATTTATAATATGGAAAGGAAACATCATTTGATTTTACCTGTGAGTAATGCCTGCTCACAATCAGTTGGGCTGACAAAGTTTATCACATGCTTCTTTGTCCCTTCCGCTTTATCTTATTTTGCTTGAGGATCCCAAACAATAAAACTACTGCTTGATGTTTAAGACCATCATTGCAAATCTTTATTCTCGTATTGTTTAATAAAATAAGCCCATCCTGTTAATATGCATGAATTGTATTTTGTTCTTCGGAAGACTGTTCCTATAAGAGTTAAAACAAAATAACATATAAAGTGGTGTTTCATGTATTAAGTTTTATACATTTTTAATATGAAGAATTAATGTTTCACATATTTGTTATTTGTTGCAGGTTTGTCTTTCTAGAGCTCATAGGGGAAAAAAGAAATCAGTTACTGTTATCAGTGGATTTAATTCATTTGGTATCAATTTGAAAGTTGCATCAACATTTTTAGGCACTAAATTTGTCTTATGGTTCATCCATTATCAGTGATGACGGAGACAGCAATTCAAGATATGAAAGATGAATTAATTGGTATAATCCCAGAAAAGTTGCCAAAAATTGAAGACGTGTGAATTAATTTTTAACACACTTGTTATTTGTTGCAGGTTTGTCTTTCTAGAGCTCCTAGGGGAAAAAAGAAATCAGTCACTGTGGTTACAGGACTTAATTCTTTTGGGATTGATTTAAAGGTGGCATCAAAATTCTTTGGAACAAAATTTGCCTGTGGTTCATCTGTGACTGGTGATGATGAGATAGTCATTCAGGGAGATGTGAAAGATGATTTATTTGATATAATCCCCGAAAAGTGGCCAGAAATTGAAGAAGATTACATAGAAGATCTGGGTGATTTAAAACGTTGATACAGCCAATTGGGAATGCACATTTCCTGCTAATAATGTACAAGCAAGTTGAAATCAATAAATTTGTTCATAAAAAAATAAAATTGTTACTATTCGAACTAAAATTATCACAATGATTATACAGGTTTCATAACAGATATTAGTTATGTTATTTTTTGGGACTCTTAAGGACCTTATATTAAATATATTTTATACATATTAAAATATATTTTATTTTATTTTTATTTATCTGTTGAATCAGTCATTTTTTATATAGCCTCATTATTAGTTATTAAAAAAAACGCGTTTTTCATTGTTTGAGTGCCCCTTTTCTATTAAATATGTTTCCTACAATAACATTTGGGCCTATGGACAAATCCAATCAACAGGCAGAAGGTATCAACAGATCTGTGGTGGTCAGAATTTTAAAATGAGTCAATTCAAAATTAAATTTCTGGGTCAAATATCTCAAACATAAAAAAAAACACTGGAAAATTTACATATAAAAAATAAATTTCCGAATGGATTCGTATAAACAAATACAACTTTCATATATAGTTCTTGTGGCTGAGGAGCAGGAGCGAAGGTTACGGCATTGTATAATGATTCGTTCTGTCAAACGCTGTTGAAGAGGTGTACAGAGGCGTGGTCTAATGGCCTGGTTCTGAACGATGTATTAAAAAATGTTAAGATGTCTTATTTGTCGCCTACAAATTGGTTATTTGTATGCATTTTTATCGCTGCTTATAATGTATCAGTTGTAGTGCAAACTAGCGAGAATGTCTGACGAATGAATTGTATTTCTGTTCTTTTAAATAGAATCCAGTCTGCACTCTTACAACAGAGAGCAAATAAGAAAAAATAAAATAAAAACTGCTGTCAGATATTATGCTGTCTATTTTAACCGTAGACTTAAACTTTGATTACACATAATAAATAACGCTCACTGACTAACCCATAAACATTCCACTATTGAAGATATCGGGGGCGTGTCTAAAGATATCGCTCCTTCCACCTTCTGTTTTTCCTCTTTCCCAACAATGGTTCCACTGTTCTTTCAAAATGTTTAACCGTCTTATAATTTATCGTGTCCTAAACATTGATTAATTGTATGAATTTTGTTGTTACCTATCGGCCTATACCTGTCGGCTCATACTTGATAGTGTGTGTGTATGTGTGTTTTGTAAATTTCAATTAAACAGTTTCGTTTGAGTCCAGACGCGGGTAGTATGTTGTGTTTATTATTTTTTTAAACTAGCGTATTAAACATCTGAATTTATCGTGACCTGATACCAATAAGATTTGTTAATTGTATTCGTTTTTAAGAAAAAATGGCAACGGTTAAAGTAGCTGTAAGAGTTCGACCTTTCAATAGAAGGTAAATATTATAATGTTTGTTTTCTATTAATCGATGTGAATTCCGAATATTCATTGTTCATCCTACGTATATATTTATAGAGAAATCAACATGGGATCTAAGTGTATAATAGAAATGGACAGCAACAAAACAAAAATATATCACAAGGTGAGTACGATCTTTAAACACTGGTTAAATTATAATAGTACTTTAGAAAACCAAAACAACTAATTCTCTGTTATAAGTGCATAATGATGTAATGAAGGAGAGTAATCGCCCCTGAATCCTTAGTCCTCCCCCTGAGTTTGTGTAATTATAAACAAGGATGTAACTATATAATTATATATAAGGCAAGAAGTATGGATCATTCATCAATGATGCGGAAAATTATAATAAATGTTATCACACACATATAAATTATTACACAAAAAGGTCATAAGCTTTGAGTTGAGTGACCATCTGCTATACAGCTACACTATTCCTGCTTTCAAACTGAATTATACCAAACATTCTTTTTTTTTATTCCAATTAATTTTCTGGCCTTTCATGTTATTTGTATTCTTCAGTTTGTGCATATGGCTTGAGTGAACTTAATCAGGTTACAGCATGAACTAATCCACAACTGTTAATATCAAGTCCTCATCCACAGTTACCCCTTATTGTCCATAATAAATTATGGCAAACTTTTATAGTTATCTTCAGTGTTTTATATTGAATGTTAGTTAAATTTGATTTTATATTTATATTTTTTGTATTAATTTCATTTTCTTCTGGTAATTAATTTACAGACAAATAATGGAAAAACATCTGGTTCATTTAAGGAGTTTGTTTTTGATTATTCCTACTGGTCCTTCGACGAAGATGTCAGTAACTATATTGCTCAGGAAAAGGTAATGCTGCTACTTGTAGCTAATCTTCTTAATAAAGCCTTTATTACAATACAGATTTATTTTAAATGATCTAAAATATAAAAAAGCAACTAAAAATAGCTTAAAGGCAAATTGGCCATAGTGGCCATCATTGGATACTTGTAAGTAATAATATAATTATTTCTAGTTGTTAATATATTTATGAGGTCTGTGAGTGTGTTGTTTGATAAACGCACATATTTTAGAGTCTCCTCTCATTTGATGGATGACTTACCACCTTCAGTAGTATCATTGAGTTAGCACTACAGTAACGCTACCTACGGTGCACTAGAAAGGGGAGTAATCTCATTATGTTTTATACTCTATTATCAAAAATAACTCTAAGGAATGTTTTGAGAAACTTTCTTCTATGAATAGACAGCTGTAGGCATAAATGCTTATTGTAGTAGTCATTACATATTATAGTAATGTTCAATCCCATTATAGTTTTTTTGCTTGTTGAACATTTCATTTATTACAAAGTGATGATCTGTTTATTTAGTGTGTCCTATACACATTAAGTTAATGGCTGTTCCCTTTTACTAATATCTATAGGTAGAATCTAAGTATCAATATTGGATTTTATTCAGTGTAGCTTGTTGCATGTCTGGATATATATATTTTTGCATTATTGTTGTCAGATTTTCTGTTGATACATATTTTTGATATCCTTATAGTTTGTGTATACTATCCATCTTTCTGGTCAATTTATCTGCCTGTTTGTTTCCTTGTATTTCAATGTGGGGGGACCCAGTGTAGTTGTATAATTGATTTTGCTTGTTTTTGCACTTAAAGTGCTAATGGATGTTTAACTAGAATTTTTGTATACCCGAACTAAATATTTAACACTATTGTATATTTTGTTATGGGTTTTGTTAGTTGTTGGATAGAACTGTTGCAAATTATTTTCTTTGGTTATGGGTATTGTGATCTTTTTAAGGCCTGAAGTAACTTTGCAATTAGGATATTGTCTTATCTCTAGGCAGACCATTTAATTTGTCTGCAAAAACTACTGCAGTAGAATATATTTATTCTGTTTTTGAAGCTTCCATTAACACCATCACATATTTTGGCCAATTTTGTAATTATTTTAGTTGATTTTGTGTTATTTTCCTAAGTTGTATATGTTTTGTAAGAGTGGTAGGGTACTGTTTAGGTGAATTATTTCCATAGGGGTGGGGGCAGAATGTTATAATTTTTAAGTAGAACCACAATACTTATTTGTTATGTAGTTGAACATTATTTAATTAAATTTAAAATGTGTTGATTGTTTTATAAGTATATTTATAATGACAGAAGGGATTAATGAGCTTAATGCAAATAGTATGTACATCATTATTACAGGTACATAGGTACCTCGAATAGCACATTAGTACCTATAAAAGAAAGAGGTGACCGAATTATTGGTTGAAACATATGAACAGTTGAAACTGTTTAATGATATTGCAGTTCAGAGTTTTTGTGGGAAAATTGTAAATATATAGTAATATTAAATGATTGATTAGTTTTTAGTTGATTCTTTTATTTATTGTGGTACATTATAATTTAATCAGAAGATTATTTCTTTCTTAATTAGGTTTTTCAAGATTTGGGGACCGGTGTTGTAGACTCTGCATTTGAAGGGTACAATGCATGTGTTTTTGCATATGGGCAAACGGGTAGTGGTAAAACATATACAATGATGGGAACACCAGTAAGTTGCAAAGAGCATGAAAGAAATTATTTATTGTTTTGGTATGTGATTATATTAGTTATAGTTGTATTTTTATAATGCATGCAGTTTTTTTAAATACCTCGAGGATTGGTGTTATTAAATTATACTATATATAATATCTTTCTATTCAATAAGTGCCTGTAGCAGACTGTAATTTTGATTATTTTTTAGGACAATCAAGGACTTATTCCTCGAATTTGTGAGTCACTATTTAATAGGATGCTAAGTGGTTCCAGCTATAGAGTGGAAGTGAGCTATCTAGAAATTTATAATGAAAAAGTGAAAGATTTATTGAGTGCAGACACAGGGCATAATCTACGAGTCAGAGAACATCCTCGCCTGGGTCCTACTGTGCAAGACCTTTCGAAACATCT
Organism: Lethocerus indicus; assembly: GCA_019843655.1. Classification (NCBI taxonomy): domain Eukaryota; kingdom Metazoa; phylum Arthropoda; class Insecta; order Hemiptera; family Belostomatidae; genus Lethocerus; species Lethocerus indicus. The sequence continues at coordinate 33,778,024 of JACDQD010000001.1, forward strand.
TGTATCAGAGTATTCCCACATACAGGTATTCATTTACCTAGATTTGTTGTTTTGTGATAGGTAATAAAGAACATCTAAAAACATGTATAAAGGCATATGTTTTCCTTAGTATTAGTTTTACAGAAAAATTTCACATATTTAACATTTCATTAATAAATTAATGTTATTATCAATTGTGTATAATAAATGTATTTCTTCTATAGGCATTAATGTCTCAGGGAAATTCTCATAGGACTACAGCAAACACAAATATGAATGATTCTAGCAGTCGAAGTCATGCTATATTTACTATTATGTTTGTCCAAGCTGGAATCAGTAACAATCTTCCAACAGAAACAGTTTCTAAAATACATCTTGTTGACTTGGCAGGCAGGTTGGTACATACAAAGTAATATACAATAGTAGACTACAAATATAAATTCAGAAGTTGCACTGATATAAAATAGTTAAATCTTGTAATATTTTTATGTTAAATTGTTGTAATGTTAAATATGAATATAAGCTTGGTATTATGTACTGATGTCTTATGCTTATTTAATGCATACTGAGTATTCATTAATGTATAGTAATACTAAGTTTCAAAAAGTCAAGTTGAATGCCACATAAATTTGAATTTCAAATTCGAATTTTTAATTCAACAAGTTTTTAACTGTAATTGTCTTGTACAATCTAAAAATATATAACTTAGACTAATACAAGAACAGTAATAAAACAATGGTTATTGTAATTATTGCAGTGTTATCACTGGAAGTAATATGGTTTTTCTCCAAAAATTACAAACTTTATATATATTAATTTTTATATAACTTTTAATATATAATTTTATTGCCAAATAAGCAGTAATTAACAAGTGATGATCCTACATATACAATTTACAAAAAATAATGTAAATATGTATTGCAAAATATTGAAGAGTTAAAATAGTATTTTTTTTATAATGTGGCTATAATAAAATCTGTGGATTGTAGGTGTAATAAGGGTCAATAGTCAACATTAAAAGTTCCCTTCAGGTAACTTTTATTTCCAATGGCCTAAAAAATATTTAATGAAGAAAAAATTTTATCAAAAGAAATACAAATCTATAATTATTTGTAAGCTAAAAATTTCTGATACTATAAGTATACTTTTAGAATTTCATATTTGTTTGATTTTTCAATTTCTAGTGAACGAGCTGATGCTACAGGAGCTACTGGCCAAAGATTAAAAGAAGGAGCACACATCAATAAATCCTTAGTTACTTTAGGATCCGTTATTTCAGCTCTTGCTGAGCTGTCATCTGCTCAAGAAGGAGGGAGTACTCATCGAAATGCATTTATACCATATAGAGATTCAGTACTCACATGGCTACTGAAAGATAGTTTGGGTGGGAATTCTAAAACCATTATGATTGCAGGTTAAATATTTTTTTAAATCTCAATGTAGTATTATTATATTTGTTTGCTCTCACAAACAAATTATTTATATTATTTATTAGTCGTTATAATTCTTCCTCTTTCCGGGCTATAAATACAAAAGTAATAGAAAACATTGGTCCGAGATTAACATTTGTGTCATGAAATTAAAATGTTAAATTATCTTAAAATGAAAAATTTGTTTTGTTATAATACCTTTATTTTTCTTCTGTATATTTATCTAGGTATACATCAATACTAAAGATAAAGATGATGATTGGTATTCATTTCTTCATGAATATTAATGATTACCTAGTTTATGTTACATACTATTTAGATTATAATATGTATTTTAATTAATACAATTATAATTTAAGCATTATTTATACTTGAAAATACCAAGTTATGTAACCTCATATTGTTACACACACAAATTTGTTTCATACCCATTGTTTGTGTTTACCCTTCCCGGTCACAAGTTGAATTAAAAAAAAAGCTTAATGAAACATTTCTGTTAAATGTTCTCTATATTTGTTTGAAATTTCATTGGAATTATTCTTCCTCATAAATGTGACTGACTCAGGAATTACATATTTAATTGAATTTATATTAGACAATTTATTTTCCTTAGCTCTATCTCCTGCTGATTGCAACTACAGTGAAACATTAAGCACACTACGTTATGCAAATCGAGCCAAAAATATCATCAATAAACCTACAATAAATGAAGACCCAAATGTAAAACTCATACGTGAACTTCGTGCTGAAATAAGCAGACTAAAAGGCTTAATTAGTACTGAATATGTAAGCATACAGGCTTTTTTCTATCATGTGCTTTACAATCACTCTTGCAGTTTTAGGTGAGTGGAAACTTTGTTTTCCCAGCTGCGGAATTCCTTTCCGTACATTTTTTTAATATTTATTACTATCTATTATTGGAATTGGTACATGCTCGTCAGTTTGTTCTCCATTGGTAATTGTACTCATTGCTCATCAGAATTAACCCTTGAGGCAGATAAGAAAGACAAATTTCTAAGAATATACATCTGTGGAACATCGTTCTTTCAAAATTACACCAAAAGTAATTTTCAGCATTTTAATTTTTTTAAAATTATTTTTCAGCCTGAAAGTCACAATCAAGTTCTTGCAACTTTGTTCAAAAAAGAAGCTGAAGAGAAGGTTTTGACAGAACGCTGGGCAGAAAAGTGGAAAGAAACTCAGGTCATTTTGCAAGAACAAGAAGCTCTAGCATTAAGAAAAGCAGGGACTGGTGTAGTTTTAGATTCTGAGCGACCTCACTTGATTTGTATTGATGATAATTTACTTAGTACTGGTGTCACATTGTATCATTTAAAGGTGAAATAACACACTTTGATGCTGATATATATTGTGTGAACATTTTTATTGTCCCTTTTGCTAATGATAATGCATTTCCGTTAATTTTACAGATTAGTAATAAGACAATTTATCTGAAAATTGATACTATGGATTTGTATTATTAATTAATGAATTCATTAAAATATATGCACAACTAATACATTATTTAATATTAATTGATAATCTGAAAAATTAATTATCAATATATCCTATACATATTTTTCTGTTAGGATGGTGAAACTTTAATTGGGACTGAAGCAGCTTCTCAAAAACAACACATTGTTCTAACAGGCATTGAAATGGAACCAGAACATTGTAGTATTTTGTTACAAGATGAGAAGGCTACTTTAGTACCTAAACCAAATGCTCATTGTTGGGTTAATGGATTTTTGGCAGATAAACCTACAGAACTTTTTCAAGGTTGCCTCTATTGTGCATTTACTTTATGTAGGCAATAGTGAATTTCCTGTTCTATATGTACACAGATTAAAGTTGTAGTTTTCAGTCTTTCCATAGCTTCAGAAACTCCATAAATGTCTTAAATTTGTACATATTCCTTTATCATGTATTCTGTATCATGTTATCTGTAAACTTTAAATGATCCTTCTGACAGAAAAAGACAAATTTAACAATATATTAACACAAACATTACCTTGAACTTCTTGTTCAGCAGAACCATTTGGTTAATTTTAATGTAATTAACATCTGCTCTTTTATTTATCTGCATGTATTGACATCCATAAAAGTATAAATAATATGACTTACTCTTTTTTAGGCTGTATCATCTTAGTTGGTAGGACTAATATGTTTCGTTACAATGATCCAGTTCAAGCTGAAAAAATGCGAAAAGAAGGGGATATTTCTCCGTCACATCTTAATTTGTCAAGAATGTCATTAATGACATGGTCATCATCAGATTTAATACAATCTTCTGACTTAAATACAACATGGTAAGCAAATCAGCATTGAATTTGTACATTTATGAATGTGTGATTATGAGTCACTGATTTGTATTAAGTAGAGCAGATCTATTTGTCCATTTATAATAGCAAACTTAATGTATACAGTTTTATTACAGTGAAATTGTGCCTGATAAAGAAGATAAGAGGAATGGAGAAATATGTGATGGTGATAATTTACAGGTATATTGTTTATTATTCCCTCATTTATTGTATAATAATAATGCACTTGTAGAATATATATATATATATATATATATATATATATATATATATATATATATATATTCATAAATAAGTTATTATTGCAATTGAGATATTCTGATATAAATAGCAAGAAGCAAAAACCTAATTTTGTTTTAATTTAATTGCTATCTATAAGAACTAATACAGAAAACTAATAAAATAATGGAAGTATATCAACTTTTTATAGATCTTTTAATGCTATAAGATGATATAGTTAAATCTGAATGGTAGCGACCTATTGTGAGTAATGTTTCTATCAAATCCTAGGACTTAACAAGCCTTGGCAAGCCTGTCTTTTAAGCACATAACCTTCCTATCTATTTTTAAGTGATGGTATCAACTTCATAAATTTTAAGATGAAAGTAAAAAGTAATTGATTGTTTGTTTTGTAATAATTCTAGAGTTACATGGAAAATAAATTTATTTTGTAACATTTGTTTTTTGGGTTATCAGATTCCAAGTATAGGAACACGGGAGTGTGCCCAAAAGCAATTAGAAAAGGTAACTAACATCTTACACCTGAATATTTATATAGTTCATGTATATTTGAATATGTTTAATTGTTATTTCTTTATTTTCCTTTCATCATCTAATGTGTAGTTGAAAGGATTGGTTATTTCATTTTAAGGTTTATTTTTAATGCTTTTTATTACTGTCAATTGTTTATATTTGGGCAAATGGTGTCTATGTGAACAGCCTAGAAAAAATTTAAATTTTTTAAATTTAATTTAAAAAACTTAAAACAAAACTTAAATTGGTAATATTGCTGGAAAGTATGGCATTCATACAATATTTATACATAGTTAAATACATAATTCATTTAAAATTAAGTATGTATTTAACATTTAAATTTTTCTGTGAAGAATTGGTAGGAAACAAATGATCAAATACTCAAAGAGAGAAGAGCGACTTAAGCTAGAACATTTACAAAAAATGTGGAATTTGCTCATTATATAAGTAAAAAAATTGTTATTCCAACTCAAAATAACAACTGTAATAAGTTTGATACCAGTCCATTATCTGTAAGATATATTTGTAATATAATTACAAAGTTTAATAATGTTATTGTATATGAGTTCATTTGCATTGCTGTAAAAGTAAATATGCACTCCTTTACAAAAACTATTCCCATATACACATTATTCTTTTTTAGGTATTTTTTGTGTCAGTTATTTTATTTTTCTTCAATTTTCTCCTTATTTAACTATTATATTTTTTTTTAGGATTTTGCATTAAAACATTACAAAGAACTAATTGATAAATTATCTTCAGGCATTATCTCAGTAGAATTTTTAACCCAGAAAGTTGAAAATAAATGTGACAGTAGCATTAACAATGTAATAATGGATGATATTAGAAATCATAAGGTGAGTTAGAGATTAATCTATTCTCATGACAATTTAACTTATCAAACCATATTCATCTTTAGGTGGATATGCACATGTACATTAGGTATTGCACTATTTTCTACATTCAGTAATATTTTAAAGAATATTTATTATAGATATTACTGCTTTTGTAGCAAAATAAATTGTCACCTATTGACCGGGAACTAAAAATTAATGCAGAGGAAGTTTTAGAACATGAAATGAAAGTGAAAGAGCTTGAATCAGAATTGACATCAATTATGCCACTCAGTTGTATAGATGTAAGTATACTTTCTTTTTAATTCGGCTTCAGTTTCCAGGCATCTATAGTCGATGTCTCAAAATTATAAATATTTTTTTCTTTATGTGCAATAATATTTATATTTTTAAAATATTTTATGATTCAGGAATCTTCAAAAGGTGTCAGTCAACATGTAATTCAGATTGCTGAAAAAAATAAATTAATAGAATCCAGGAAAAGGTAAATTGGTCTTAATTGAATATATATAATTTGATTTATAATGCTAATAAAAGAATGAATTTTAGTCCAATCATTAGTTTAATTATATAGGAATCAATTTGATAATTAAATTTCTGTTATTTTGTTGCTGAATTAATTTAGTTATATGTCTTAATTAAATTCCCCTTTCCCATCTATTTATCCTTACCCTAAGGTAAAAAAGAAATATTACTCAACAATTGTGATTTGGCATTGATAAATAAGAATAAATTGTTTTATGGTCTGTGAGTGTGTGCCCAGAATATTCTTTGCGCAAAATATTTTATGGCATTTTTTTGTTTTATTTTAAGATCAGTTCATGAAGATTCCATACAACCATGCAGCTCAGTGGATACTTCTAATTCAGTTGCTGAATTAAATATGCATACTGGATTATTGAATTATGAAGATGTATTGGGCTCACCTGAAACAAACGTGGGACAGGTAAAATGAAACTATTGAATTTAAGTATGACAAATTGAAAAAAATCGGTATTTATTGTTTTGTTTAATTATGTCTAAAATTATTTATTGAATCTTGTTTTGTATATATTTTATGACCCTAGCCTATGTATTTTATTAGCTTATTTTTATCTTTTAAAATCCATTTAACCAATTTTTGTAACCTTACCGCACTGCTACATAAATCAACTGGTAAACACATACCTGAAGTTTGCTTGCGTTTTTAATAGAATTTTAAATTATTCAAATTTTCTAAAACAATCATATGAAACACCTGCCTTGAATGTGTGCATATATGTAGATATGAAATCCTTCAAGATGAGGTGGAACACTTAAATTTAATTAATTTAAAATTTCAGAAATTGCATTAATTTGAACTTTAAGTCCAAATATATGATTTTATTAATCAAATTTTTTGTGTAGTTTGATATCTACATAATATCTTCTTTTTCCTTTATGACTTCATAAATTATATTATCTTTTATTTTTTAACCTTTTTCTTTATATACAATCAACTTTTTCAATTTATGAGTACAATTACTGTCTGTTTTTTTTCACAAATATGGGAAACTTATTGTACACATAATAATAATTCAGATATAATGTTTCAATTTTTCAGAATCATTGTTATGAATCCCCTCTGCCTACTAATTACAGCCTTACCCATCCGTTAGCATCTTCAAATTATTCTTATAGTAAGTATTTTGGAATATCCAGTATTATCTTTTTTATGAGTTTTTTACTGTTCAATAATGTGAATAGTAATAATGGTTTATAAAAGTGAATTTCCGTAAATTTCCTTTAATAATTTATTAGGAGTATATCCTGTAGCTTATCTTGAAACTAGTAATAGTTTCAACCCTTTGACTGTGGTGAAATTTTGAATCAATTGGGAAAAATCGTACTCAGCTCAAGTTTACAGATGTTTTCTATTTAGACTCCATGTGCTTCCCAGACTCTGAGCAGGTGATTCACTGATCACTCAAAGGGTTAAAAACGTTGAATTAATATTCTTATATTACCATAATAGTATCATTCTTTAACTGTAAACTAAAAATGTTAAATTTTTAGTAAATCAAGAAGAAACTAGAGGGATATACGTAGGAATACAATCATTTGTATTGAGAGGAACAGGAGCTAGTACTCATTACGTTTATGAAGTTGCACTGCAGGCTGGTTCAGATAATTGGACAATTCTCCGAAGGTATAGCCGATTTCGTGAGCTACATTTAACGATGAAAGAAAAATACGGAACAGTGGTTAGTAAATAAAAATAATAGAATATTATTTATCATTTGTTTATCTGATTGTATTACTTATATATTGGGATTAAGTATGAATATATTGTGATTTAAGTATGAATGCAAAATGTTTAAATGTTTTAGAAATTTTAAAGCCAATTCTTGAAACATTGAAATTATAATCAACATTAATGAATAATATAATATAATAATATTATTATAATATAATATGTTCTATACTAGTTTTTCTGACTTACAGGTTTCCTCCCTTGTTTTTCCACCTAGGAAATTGTTTTTTCGACTATCTGAGGATATTGCAAAAGAAAGAAAACATTTATTGGAAGCTTATCTTCAATCACTCATTCAAGTATGCTCACAGATTAAGACATGTCCACTTTATTCTGATAATAATACCCCCTCTAAACAGGCATTAGTTGAATTTTCACCATTTTTCAGAAGAGGAATCTTTGAGACTGGAAAATATGCTACTAGTTAATTTTTTAAAAGATTTTTTCACTTTGGTTTTTAGTTATTTCTCATATAAGTTTTTATTTCACTTAATATCTACATTAATGTTAAATAAATGTCTTAAACACTCGAGTTTAATGCACTTGGTTTGCTGTCATTCATTAAAGTAGAAACCTATGTTATTTTGATTTTAGTTTCTTTTAATTGTTTGTGACCCATAAAGTATTTGTGTTATGAGCTAACCAAAAATAGATAAGTTCATATTAAATTCCTCCTTCAGACATAAAATGTATTTTTGTAAAGATGTTTTCTTTTATTCAAAACAGGTTGGTGCTTCAAATGAAATCATGTATATATTTGTTGACGTTCATTTTTGGGTGTGGGTATCGCAAATACTTAAACATGCCAAGAAGCATCCATCCCTTTTTTTTAAGTATTAAATACATATTGTTTTAGAGGTTGATAAAGTCATTTCTTGTAATGCATTATTATGGTCCGTACCTTTATTTATTTGTTAATTTTTCAGTGTTTCCCCAAATTGATGGTGAAAGTTAAAAATAATGACTTAATTTGGTACTTCTTATTGTACCAATAAGACTTGATTGCTTTGACCAAGATTTTTATATATTTTTGTATTTCAAATATTTTTCTAAAATTATTATGTAACAAGGATATTTTTTATGAGAATGTGTAATCAAGAATTCCGTAGAATTGAATTTTTGGACAAGTAAATGAGGATATCCTTTTTATATGGCTAGTGAGAATTTGATTTGTTGTAAAATTTTATATTCCATCGTCAATTACCTATGCTGTGAAAATAAGATGTAGCATTATATTATGTGTGATATGTTATTTCTCATTGATTATAATGTTTCTCAATTATAATTAAACGTACTAATTATTTTATGCTGATCTTATAAGTTATTGTATCTTAATTAGCATTTTATTGTAGATTTAATTATTGTTTCATGCTACTTTTTTAACAATAAAATAAAACATTGTTAATTTTTATTCTTGATATTAATTAAATTGTTTAAATAAAGTTAAATTGTTAAAATTAAGTTTTATACTTATATTGCACTATACCAAAGTTACAAATGACATTTCTCATGTTACCAGTCACTAACAGAATGTGGCTACAAAAATAAAACATATATTATTATAATATAATTTTTTATAATATTTTATTTTTTCCAATTAGTTTTTTTATTGTAGGTCTGGTGTGCATATATAATTGTGAATAGATCTCTTAATTCTATACTGCCTGTATTATACAATAAAATTGGCGTGTTAAGTTACTGTACTTCATTCTGTTTCATTTTTGTATTTCTTGTATTTCAATGTATTTATTGATTAATGAATGAAGCATGAAGTAATATTATTTATTCCATCCATCATTTTCAATTATCTTTTAAGCATTATTTACAACTCTAATATCTTTGTCATGTCAAAAAGTCATTTTCCATGCGTGTTTTTACCGTGAAATTAGCATATACAAGTGTTTTGAGCTAAAAACCGGCATATAAAATGCGTTTGCTTGTGTGTTTTAAACACGAAATCGGAGTCAAAAAAGGGATTTGCAAGAGTCTATTGAGCTCAAAATCAGCGTCAAAGAGACACGTAATATTCTTTTGAGCATGAAATAGGTGTCAAAAAGGCGTTTGAAAGAACGTTTCGACCGTGAAGTCGGCATCGAGAATCCGTTTGCTTGCATGTTTTTAACGCGAAATCGGTGTGAAGAAGACGTTTGCAACTGTATTTATGACATGAAATAGGTGTCAAAAGGTGTTACAATTGTTACGCTATTTCCCAACTTGGGACCGTACATTTTCGCTTTTATTATTTATAAAGTTAAAAGCAAGTTGTCTTTTCTGGATAATACTAATTTTTTTAAAGAATGAATTACATTTTTATCTATGCTGTTTGACTTGTATTTTTAAAATATGCAGTACAGTATTTTCCGAAGCGCTCGTGAAACAGTCGGTGTTCCACACACTATGGTTAGAGACAGGTCTCATACATTATTAAAAAGTATTCATTGTTTAATTCGTGATTTAGGTTTCTTAATTAATAAAGTCTCAATGATCGAAAAGACCTGATAGATGTCACACCGAGGACGTGTCTTCTATTGGAGTGCGTTGGGTTGTGTGATAGCCCGTATAAAGGAGACTAGCAGAGGATAAATGCGAAGTCGATCCGATTTTATTAGAGGTCACCTCGGTAGCCAGTAATTAATCGGTACTCTGCATATTAGCGCCGGTAGGCTGGACCCAACCAGGACTTATCCAATCAGATCTCTCGAATTGTCTGTAATGGCCCTGGTAGACCCTATCCATATGGCACCAAATGCTCTTGAAACGCATTTTTTAACTAATTTCACGCTTGTAAGTGCTTTTCTGGCCCCAATATAGCGTTGAACATACTTAATAACCCCTACTTGATGCCGGTATCTGGCTAGATATATTTGAAATACATTTTTAAGCTTATTTCACGTTCGCCCTCGTCTTCTTAACGTGGTCTTTTGCAAGCACATTTTGGCGTAAAATGTTATGTATATGATAGACCAATTCAGTGTTTCAACTGTTTTATAAAGGAATTTAACCTGAAGCAGTACAGTTCAATAAATATTGTTATGTTTTAAAGTAATATAATATTTGTGTCGTTTGAAAATAGTATTGTTCTTTATGTTAGAATTCATTGTCAAATAATTATAATCAAATTCTTCTTCTGTCGGCAATATAAACATGAAGCTTTCACAAGCCTTCTCAACACCTGTGTAATGTATCATCAGTACATAATACTAGATTACTTATCTCCTAAAATATTAAGGTTTTAATGTTAAACAACGTGAACAAATCGGTGTTCTGTAGTCAATGTTTAGAAACAAGGTTTCATATATTTAAAAGTATTCATTTATGCATAATTTAAGTATTTTTAATTAATATAGCTTAATGGGAATATAAATGACCACATAGGTCACTCCGGCGTCGTGTGGTCTATAGGAGTACGCTGGGTTATGTGAGACGGCCCGGATAAGGAGACGAGCAGAGGTAAAATGTTAAGTAGGTCCAGTTTACCTAGAAAACAACAACGCGCTCAGCGACAATCGTCAATTAATCGGAGGTTTCTGCATAGATTAGCTCTCATTTGTGCCACGGTAGATTGGATCCAACAAGGACTTATCCAATTTCTGTTTCATTGTACTCTCCTATGCCCAGTAGAACTCCGTCAGTTCGCTGCTAGGTGCAAATAACCCCGATAGAATACGTATGGCACCGTTTCTCTCGCATTGTACGCTAAACACCCTTCGATCCGATTTTTTGACGTCGCTGTCCAGCAAACCCCCTTTATAAGCGCCTACTTGACGCTGATATCAAGACATTTGAAACGTATTAAGCTCGTGTCTTTGCTTGCGTTTTTAACGCATTAATATGTATATAATTCATTGTCATATAATTTTAATCAAATTCTTTTTCTGTAAGCACTATACACATTAAGCTGTCACGAGTCTGCTCAACACCTCTGTAATATATCAGTACACAATACCGATTACTTGTTTTAAAATATAAAAATGTTTAATTTTATTATATAAATACTCTTTTAATTGCTGAGAAACAATTACTCGTTAATTATTTGTTACGATATTTCCCAACTTGGGACCGTACATTTTCGCTTTTATTATTTATAAAGTTAAAAGCAAGTTGTCTTTTTTTATACTAATTTTTTATTTAAGAATGAATTAGATTTTTAAAAATAAATGTATCTAGGCTGTTTGACTTGTATTTTTAAAATATGAATCACGGTATTTTCCGAAACAATCGTGAAACAGTCGGTGTTCTACACACTATTGTTAGTAACAGGACTCATACAGTATTACCAAATATTCATTGTTTAATTCGTGATTTAGGTTTCTTAATTAATAAAGTTTCATGATGATCGAAAAAGACCTGATAATGTCACACCGAGGACGGATCTTCTATTGGAGTGCGTTGGGTTGTGTGATAGCCCGTATAAAGGAGACTAGCAGAGGATAAATGCGAAGTCGATCCGATTTTATTAGAGGTCACCGCGGTAGCCAGTAATTAATCGGTACTCTGCATATTAGCGCCCGTAGGCTGGACCCAACCAGGACTTATCCAATCAGATCTCTCGGTTTCTCTGTACTCTCTTAAAGTTAGTTCGCTGAAAGGTACTAATGACCCTGGTAGGCTCGATCCGTATAGCACTTAACGCCGTTGTTTTGCTCGTGACAATATCTCGCCCAACATTCTTGAAGACGCCGTTTTAAAGACCATAACTAAACATACTTTGAAAAGTCTTCTTAAAGCCCATAATTAAACATGCTTGAATACGCTTCCTTGACATCAATGTCACGTTGTACCCTGTTTATAACGCCTATTTGATACCGATATCACGCCCGACATGGTAGATACTAATTATTAAGTTCATTTCATATTTGCTAAGTTTTTAACGCGTAGACGTTTGCTAGCACATTTAGTCTTATAATCGTATGGATATTACAGACCGATTCAGTGTTTCAAATGTTTTATAAAGGAACTGAAAGTAAGCAGCAACAGATCATCAAATTATGTAATTATTTTGAGTAATGTAATATTTGTGTCATGATTGGAAATAGCAGTTATGTAAAATAGAATTCATTGTTACGCTATTTCACATCTTGGCACCATATATTTTCAATTTATTTATTTATTTATAAAGTCCAATGCATGTTGGCTTTTATTTATAATAAAAAATAATTTTTAAAATAAATGTTTCTATGCTGAGCTTTGGAGTAGAGAGGGACTGGATAGATTCAGAGTAGAATAGCAGGGGACTAGATAGATTAAGAGTCGAAGAACAGGGGAGTAGAGAAGGACATAAGAGGTGGCAGATGCTTGGAGTGGGAGTAAACAGGGACAAGATAGTTTCAAAGTGGAGGGGCAAGGGAGTAGACATGAAAGGTTGGAAACCACCAAGCGGCTGGTAGTAGACAAGGGCAGGAGGGATTCAGAGTAGAACATGAGTGGTGCAAGTCTGTCCTGTGTGTATGTTTCTGTGTTTAAGGGAGGTGGGTGGATGTGTGTGTTTGTGACTGTCATTCTGTAAGTGTCTGTCTTAAAAGCTTAAATTACAAAATTGCAATACCTTTTACTTTTAACTGATGTCAAGCATTATTTTTTTTATAGTTCAATGTACAATGATGTTTGGACAATTACATTGTGTAACCAGATAAATATACTCAAGGAGCATCAATAGTATAATTTTCTGTTTCCACTCCCTTATATGGTCCTAAGCTGGAATTAAATAACTTCCTTTAAAAAAATGTCACCAATTAAATGTTTAATTGGCTTAAAAATAATAGGCTTACCTGTATTTCCTGAGGCTGAAGTGATTTGCAAAGAAAAGGAGCTTGTTAGGGTATGGATAGTGGTAATTACAAGCAGTAATGCAGGTAGTTACTGCCAGTTATATCCTGCACATATGAGCCTGCATCATTCATGGGATGTATCAATATACAAGAATGGTAGAGGTGCGAATGATGCGGCCACGCAAGAAAACAGACCTAGCATAAATTGCAATGCCTCTAACCCCCACCATCACCACCACCACCACCACATACTAGATATTTTATTAGTAACATTCAGGAGGTTACATATTACAAAATTTTTAACATATACACGAGGTAAACATCATTTAATTTCCTACATAACCAAGATGATATATGCATCAATTTATCTTTCACGCGGTTGACATATCTCCTTTAACAATATTTGCAACTTTCTCTTTGGATTTCTCATTCTGAATAGATAAAATTTCATATGAATATTCACTATTAAAAATTATTTTCTTTGTTATCATACGGGCCTCAATTAACTCCTGGCTTCTTCTTCCTTCATCGGTAACAGCCATCTAAAAAATAAAGATAAAAAATTAATAATTATTAATTATTTATAATTAATAATTTATATAATATTTGAGAGATACTTTCTAACGAACCATTGCCATTGACTTTTTGGCCTCCACCAATCGGATGTGTTACTATATTTAAATGCAGTTGACTTCTTGAACTAGTGGAGTATCACGAAGGTTTACATCATTTTTACCCAAAAATGGAGGTCTTTTAAGCTATTAGTCTGTAAAAACAAACCATTGTTAGTACAATTGTGTTAATGAATTATCATGGGTTTATGACCCCTTTTCTAGTGCAGAATTTTTCCTGCCAGTGGAAGGGTTTTAACATTCTCCCCTGGGCCCTCGCAGGTGTTTTCTGCTTCTGGCGTTTCCGAAGTCTTATTACTTCCATAATCAGGGTCTAACCGATCTTCGGAGACAGATGTGACTAATGTAATATAATAAATATAATATGTGCATATAATAAATATAAATAATATCTAAATAATAAATATCTCCCAATTCTGATGCAAAGCCCAGATGTAAAAGAGGGACCAAAAACTTGAATACTATAAGAGTATTTTGCACAAAACTTACTATGCGGGCTTAGTGGTACTCCCAATATGGGTTCTCAGACTGCGAGAAGCCACATCTAACAATAACAGGAATAATGAAATGATCACATCATTTTTAGCCAAGCTTTATATAACATTTAATTTGAATTACTTCCTAATAGGTTATGAATGTTTTGGATTAATTTAATTTAACGTTTATTATTGTATATAAAGACTAATTATGATTTATCACTTTATAAATGAAGAAATGAAGTAAAAAATAAATAAATAAAAAACCTTACAAATTTGTTAAATATTACATACCTTATAAAACATTTAGGAGTGAACTACAATTCTGCAAGTTTCAGAATTGCCATGAGTCTAGTGAATTGCTGATCCAGTTGTTGCTACTTTCACGGTCCACTTTTACTTAAATGACCATCTATCATTTAAGCATAACGTCAGCAAATCAATTCAGAGCTAAAAAAATAAAACAATACATTTATTATTACTTATGTTGAAACGATAATATTTAAAAAAGTAGTCAGTTAAAAAATGATACACAGATATAAGAACAAATGTAATTTTAATTAATTACAAATAATATTGATGCAAAGCAATGCAATTATGTTAAGACTGCAGGTTATGCTTATAGAATTACGATTGCATAGCTTCATAGTTTGAGGAAATTTTGATTACCTGAATAGTAAATAAAATTCATACATCATGCCCACTATATACAAATTGATCAGTTTAAACTTTCTAACATAAAAAGCTAAATCATAATTCCTTAATGATTCCAGATTGAACAAATAAATTCAAATAAACAATTAATTGCTTACTAAAATAATATAATTAAACAGGATAAAGTTCAGTATTTAAGCTATAGAAGCCTGTAAAATAAATAAATATCTCAACATTTTCGTATTTTATAATTAGAAAATCTTAAACTGAAATCTTTCATGCTTAACAGTTTATCGAGTCAAAATAGGCTAAAAGTGAAAGAATAACAAAACATCATCAAACAATTTCATGTAAACAAATGATTGTTATTAAATTGTGTATGGGTTAATGGAAAAGGTTGTTACAATAAATTTATTTGGACATTAATTATGTATAAAACAGGTAATAATATATTTAGATAGATGAGCGAAGGTTTCTGTGACCAGAACTTGAATTGTCACTGGCTGGCTTCCAGTAAGATCGCGTGACGAGGGAGGAATATCAGTTGGCAGGGGTTGACCTTCTGGGATTTTTGCTATGTTTGGAAACCACCTGGGTGGGCGCCATTGAAAGGAGTCCTCTCTGGTGTCGTCTGCTTCCGACACGTTTCCATCATCAGGGTCAACTCCTGCCAACTGACATTCTTCCCACACCATCACGCGATCATACCGGAAGCCAGTCAGTGACAATATATTTAGATGTTAACATCGATTTATAAAGTATTCTCTTAGTTGCTGGCAACTTCTTACCTTACATGAATTGCTAGGTAATTTATTAGGAAAAATGTAATGCTTTACCTACAAATTAACAATATAATTAATATTCTGCAATTAAAAGTATTTAAAAAAATTAAATACCTTGTTAAATGACACTATAGAAGTTAGGAGGAATATTTAATGGATATTAAAAACCCAAAATTAATAAAATCTTAGTATCTTGTATTACTATCTTGTATAATAATCAATTATTTCATCACTAAGATAAATATGATACTTGAAATATTTTTTAATTACATACATATATACAACAAAGCTATAGTTCCGACAAGCTATAAAAATCCAGTCTCTTCTATGTAAATTCTGAATAACGTTTTTTAATTCAATAATTCAAAAGATTTAGAAAGAAATAAAAACACATTATACAAATAGAAGTGGAAAGATAAATTTATTTCCATTGCAAAAAACCTCACTCTCTTGAGAATAAATAACAATTAAAAAAAAAATTGAATATTGGTATTTCCAATTGTGCTAATCCATGCAGAAACTATGCAATGACACGGACATGCAATAATACATTTGATCTGTAATACACATTCTGTATTATACAACATGATTTACTACATACGCAGATGATAAGTGATGGTGATGGATTGGTTCTGGGGGGCAGTGAGGGAAGTGGCCGTGAAAACAACACAACCAGCTAACCACACTGCCACCTAGTAACCACCCTTTCATTTCCAGTCAACCATCCCAGCATCCAGTCAAATATCCAGTAGTCCTTTTTGTAGCGTGGTCAAAAATTATGATATATATTAATATTATGATTATCATTATTAAATAATTTATAAATATTAATGTAATCTCATTATATTGACTTAATATAAATTAAAGTAAATACTTACAATATAATCAATTATAAAAGAGGGCAAACTAATTAAAAGCTGTGTATGATCTGTAATTAAGTAACTAAAAAAATAATATTAATTTTTTATTAAATAAAAATAATATATTAGTGGAAAAAATTGAAATATTCTATATACATCACACACTACATTATCCTAACATTAAAAGTCTTGACATATGTTAAGGGTTCAAAATTATTAATAAAGCTCAAAATCAATGTCCATGTATAATTTCTCAACGAGAATACCTAAACACACAAAAACATGTTCAACATCCAGTTAAATATTATTCCTTTTTTAAAATTATATTTCAAACCTGAAATAATGATTACTTTCATAAAAATGATGTAACGAGTTTAATTTTTACAAGAAGAAAACGGTTGAAGTGAGAGGGAAAGGTAGGAATGGAAAAACCTGCTCTATCTTCATAACTCTAATGCTAAGAAATGCCTGAAACTAAAATATTTGTTGGGAAATAATAAATAACCAGTATTAGGAACTAGGAGCTGCAACAGAAAATGTCTCTCGGATCAACCATAATATGCAATAAAGAAAAGATCAAAGAGAAAATGGTTTAAAGAAGAAAAGAGGCCATAATAAATGTTTAAAATTTATATAAGAAATTGAAAATTTTTAAATCTAAATAAAGTGTTAATAAATAGGACATATATTAAATTACAGTTATTATAGAACATTTTGATTATAAACATAATGATGAGTTTTCTTTTATTTTGTCCACTTCCCTGTTTGGGAAGTAAATATTTGTTAGGTGGGGAAAAATATTTCCAAAGAAATAAAGAATTATATCTATATAATTCAACCATATAGATATTTTTCATGATTATATTTAATTTCATATGCAGCTATTACTTACCCTTAAAATATAAGCATTGTATAAAAATGTTTCAAAAATGAATAACAAACAGTTAAGCAATGAACTAATTGTACAAATGAAACCCTAATATAAATTGAAGGTCATATTAGGAAGGTCTCCCATTAATTATTCATCAATCCTCATTCTGAATTTCTGTGAAATAGTGTTTTTGTTTTATATATATATATATATATATATATATATATATATATATATATATATATAAAGGTAAACATTGTTTTGTCATTTTCTTGTTACTTATCCCAAAGCCAAATATAATTTATATTCCATATTTGCGGAGTGTTAGGGGGATTTTAAAAAGGATAAAATTTACACATTAAAAAATATAAAAAAATGTTATATTTCACTTCACTTTACAATGAAAGACAAAAAGTTCTCAGACATAATAAATATCCATGCATATAATTATAAACCTATTGAAGATAGAGAGGTTTATGAAGGTATAATATAAATAAGATTAGGTTTTCATTTTAAAAATGACAGGGTTTTAAAATTAATTGAAGTCTTTAAATATGCAATATTTCTACTTTTTACAATTTAATTAATTTTTGTAATCCATTCATTAAATGTTTGAAATCTAATATTAACTTGAAGTAACAGAATGTAAGGATTTAAAAAAATTGGAATTTTAACAGTTGAATTAATAATGCTCAGATATCAATAATCTCCAATAGTATATTATGTTTAAATGAAATAACTTTAAGGAATATTTTATAATTCTGAATAAGGAATATGTATGTTGTACCAAGTATTTGAGTTACTCCAGTAATAATTTCAATGTCATAACTAAAATATTATTTTTTAAAAACGTAATTTTGTCTATTATTTGTAATTTAAAGCCAATAATTACTCTACATGAATTCAGTTATTAAAAAATGATGTATGCCTTTTTTATAAATAGCAACAGGTCACAATATAACATTATGAAAAATTATATAGCATTAATATTATGAACTATAAATTCATTCACAAATGACTAATACAGAATTTGTTTTTGCAGGCTTTTAAGAAGTAAACAAAAAAACCAATGAAATAATGTAATGTAATTATAAAATATAATGAAAAAGTAATAAAAAACATAAATAAATCAGGCTAAAATGGTAAACATGAAACAGACAGTAGGAATAGCTTGCGAATTTTAAACTTTATAGGTAATTCCTAGTATAAAGAACTCAACAACCATGTTACAACATAACATAACATGACTGATAACAATTTTTATATACTGATACTTAATTGTTGATATTAAAAAATATATTTATTTATTCCAAAATAGTATGAAATAAAGTTAATAATGGGCAATGTGATGTTATTAAGTGTAAATTATTTCAGTTTTTTTCAGATTCAAGTTGATTTATTTTTAACTCTGGTGAACAAAAATCAAGTAGAAGGGATTGTGTAATCAGTAATACAATAAAACTTTATTGTTACACATTGGTATAAAAATGTTCACAAGTACAAAATACATAAAGTTAATCATAAAAATAACAGCAACATGTTTCCTGTAATCAAAGAAGTCCTTTTTTAATTATACACAAAGAGAAGAAATGAATTAACAAGATGGAAGAATTAAAGGTCTCAAACTATATTAAAAAAATAATGAATATAGTCTCATAAATACATGGCAAATAATGAACAATGTAAAGACAAATCATTCAAAACTATATCAAGAGAACATATAATTATTACTTATAAAATATTTATTACATTATTCATGACAATTATTATGATTATCATTCATCTGTATTACAATACATAATGGCATGATTCATTTTCCCAAATTATACAATATTAATCAATCTGAAATAGAACAAGATAATTACATTTAGCTTTAAAAAATAACACTAATCATTATGATGAAGTTTACAATGTGTGTGTGTGTGTGTTTGTCTAAAAATGTGTAGTATTTAGCTAGCCATGAAACAATGATATTGGTTCAGTAATGAATAAAGGGTAGAGAATTAATTTTTATGGTAGCATAAGGAACACATAATAAATATATGTATGGAGAGGTGGAATGCATACATGCATCACAACAAAATATGAATATAATTCAGCATCTGCTTTCAAACTTTATAATTAAATTTTACAACTATGGCACAATAAAAAAGTATTTGAAAATTTCATTCAAATTTGAAATAAAATGTTAATTTTTATTAATTCAATATATAAAAGTAAGTAGTATTTTATTATGTATGTAAATATTGAGTAAATATTTCATGAGTGCAATGCACTGTCCATTATTACATCCTTATATTGAAAGGAAACTTAATAATGGCTTAGAAAGTTATTATTTTAACTGGCCACAATAAAAAAAATCGACATTTATGCTGAAGTATATTTTAAAAATCTATACAAATACAATCTGAATTACAATTTCCCCAAAAAAATTAAAATAAATATGCCAAAACTATGATGCAATAGATTGCTGAATGTGGAAAACGGTTCTCTAGTGATTCAACATATAACATTCAGGGACATCAAAGTATTTGAAATGTTAACCTAGTAAACAACAAAGTAAACAAAATTAATGTTGTTACATTAACTGGATGAATTGAAGAATATGATAGCAATTTTAGATGCCACTTGACTTTTTAATAATAAATTATTTTAACCAATATAAAACCCGATTTTAACTTTTTAGATTAATTAACTAAAGATAAAATTGCAGCTTTTCCTATTTAATTCCCAATTCACTCACTAAGCCAGATTTCGTCAACTTTCCAATTTTTCTAAACCCGATTTAGGCAAAGTTTTAATTAAATACAATAATTTACTAACAAAGAAGGAAAAATAAAATAATTTATTCTTTACACAAAAAAAGAAGAATTTACATTTTTCAACTCCTTCTATATTGCGACTTAGCACAAGCTACATTATTAAAAGTTTAAAAGTATAAACTGTAAGATAAAGGCATAATAACTTAAGTACAAGACTTACTAAAGCCGTGAAATTTTAATCCCATTAAGTAAAAGTAGTTTACTAACTATTATCGATTGGTTAAATATATAAGGACTAGTGCTCCAATAATAAATGAATCACAAAAAAAGAGCAGTCGCTGAACAAAGTATACTATTCGATCAATGAGAGGTCAGGTAAGAAACTAATGCTTTACCCTCGGCCAAACGCAACTTTCAACAAGATTAAAATCCGAATAAAATAAAATTGGGAGCTGAACTTTTGAGAGAAAAGAAGGTTATTTAGGTTTTAAAAAACTAAAGTAGCTGACTATAATGTTTTGTAAGACTCATGGAGCCGAGAAGGAGAAACGAATTGACATCGGGTCAATGGAACAAATTAAACGGCAAACGGACGGATACTTCCTCTTCATTATTTAAAAATAACAAATGACAAAATAAAATTCGCGTATATTTTAAAATAACGGACAAAAAATTCTCGACCTTATTTGCAAGTAGCATAAAAGAAATTTACAATAGAAAAAAAAACTGGCACGTTTCAAACGCGGAATGGTCGAAGCATATAACTTAAAAGTGCCCGGAGGGGTCTATTCAAACTCTCATTCCAACGACATAATTTCCACATCAGCGTACACAACATCGACAAATGCATACACAAATTTACAACATCAATTTTACATGCGTATAATATATTGTACGTACATGTATATACATCGAGCTACTGTATACAGAAACAAAAAAAAGAAAGGGACCTCCCCAGTTTCAAAGCCGGCCAGAATATTAGACGGGTAAAATAACATCGAATAAGCATGACTCGGCTTCAAAACGGGGGAAGTGTCAGTGAGCCAGAGGCGAGAGAGGTGTATTTATGTGTGTTCATGTGTGTATGTGTGTATCTGATATCAGAACAGAAAACAGAGAGAAAATGATAAGACAGAGGCAGGAGAAAGAGAGAGAGAGAGAGAGAGAGAGAGAGAGAGAGAGAGAGAGAGAGAGAGAGAGAGAGAGAGAGAGAGAGAGAGAGAGAGAGAGAGAGAGAGAGAGAGAGAGAGAGAGAGAGAGAGAGAGAGAGAGAGAGAGAGAGAGAGAGAGAGAGAGAGAGAGAGAGAGAGAGAGAGAGAGAGAGAGAGAGAGAGAGAGAGAGAGAGAGAGAGAGAGAGAGAGAGAGAGAGAGAGAGAGAGAGAGAGAGAGAGAGAGAGAGAGAGAGAGAGAGAGAGAGAGAGAGAGGATGAGAAGATGTCGTACCAGATAGTGCATTTACAGGGGATGAACCACGGCATTTGGGCCAGAAGCCGTGTAAACGCACCTCTGGCACCCGCCCCGGCACCCTAGAACACCTCTCGCCGCTCCTCCAGATCAAGCCACTAATATTAACTTAGCCATGCGATTTAAAGCCCGACACTCGCACCACTTTTTGGCTTACGCTCGCCTCCGTCTATAATTAACGCAGAGAAACGTTGTAGAGGTCGTCTAGTCGCAGTGGTCCGTATCGAGTCGCGGACCGGCAATCTCCGCGCCCGGCCTAGAGCGTCGCCCTGAGCCTAGAACAAACCCGGAGTATCCCGCTTGGATAATCTCCGTTCCGTTAAAGCCAACGATATCGATACCGATTTAGGGGATTCGCTCCCCGGACGATTCGACCAAGAAAACGGACGCGGCGACCGGCCGGGCCGAATCGTCACCGGGACGGCTTAAGGTGGCCGCACGAAAGCGAATGGTAGTAGTCCAATTGCGAGCATGACGACACTGTGGATCATATCAGTTAACCCCGGTTTATTAGTAGCGGACATCTAGCGCAGTCGATCATTCCAGCGATAATTTAATATAAGCCCACACATTCGAGCATGCACGTACATCGTTTTACACTTTCCTCTTATTTATTTCGTTTACCCGGCCGGTTCCCCGGCGAATGATTCGATCGAATTCTAAATATTAACCGTCGCACCATGCCAAATCTACTAACACAGATTGCCACACAAAGAAGTTCGGATATAGTCCACTCGCATACAAAATACACTCGTACATACAACAATGCAAACATACATATAAATACATACTTGTATGCATATATATATATATATATATATATATATATATATATATACATATATTACACACACGTAGTGTTAAAAAAGTCACAGTGCGGTGGTAATATTAAAACTATTATATAGCGGACGACGTTTCGTATAATCGATTTTCGCATCGAACGAAAGGTGCGATAATAGCGTCAGCTATTCGAGAAGGATACAAATACGTAAATCTAACGAAACGGTAATTACTCGTTGTACAAGGTATAGATTGGCGCTGGGAAACGGGAACGCGTATTCTCACTAAACGGTACAAACGACCTAAGGTACCCACCGGAAAAACGCATGCAATTTAAAACCGAAACGCGAATCGAGGGGGTATCTGCTCCGAGCGCCATTCGTTACCAAGTTTCGTAATCATAACAAATGGGCACGGGCGGGTTAGAGAACTCTCGAGGTGGAGAAAGAGAAACGGGCGATCTGCGGGGACGCGAGACTAAATCGGGCGGGGGAACGCGCGCACTACCGATCCGCCGTTTTATTTCGGAGCTCGAGGAAACGAGCCCGGCCCGGAGAGGCGGAAATAAACAGGCGGGGAGGGGACGAGGGCCGGCCACCGGGTGCTGGGCTACCGCCTCGCCGACTGAGCGACAATAGGCCCGCCTACCACCTCCACCACGGCCCCCACCACACCACACCCCACCACCCCCCAACGCCCGTCACCTTCCCGAGTCTTCCGGGAGCCCTCGTTGGCACTGCCCACTCCTCCCGGCCAGGCCCTCAGTTACGCGTCCCCGGTTTAAAATTACGACCATGTTAACGGTGCTCCACCTGGAGACGGTATTCAGCGATTACGCCCCATGGACTACCGCCTCGTTTTATATCAATTTCTTCAACCACACCTACCGCCGTTATAGGAACGTGAGGGATGGAGGAGGAGGAGGAGGAGGAGGAGAGAGGGAGGAGGAGGAGGAGAGGAGGAGAGGAGAGGAGAGAGAGAGAGAGAGAGAGAGAGAGAGAGAGAGAGAGAGAGAGAGAGAGAGAGAGAGAGAGAGAGAGAGAGAGAGAGAGAGAGAGAGAGAGAGAGAGAGAGAGAGAGAGAGAGAGAGAGAGAGAGAGAGAGAGAGAGAGAGAGAGAGAGAGAGAGAGAGAGAGAGAGAGAGAGAGAGAGAGAGAGAGAGAGAGAGAGAGAGAGAGAGAGAGAGAGAGAGAGAGAGAGAGAGAGAGAGAGAGAGAGAGAGAGAGAGAGAGAGAGAGAGAGAGAGAGGAGAGAGAGGGAGAGAGAGAGGAGAGAGAGAGAGAGAGAGAGAGAGAGAGAGAGAGAGAGAGAGAGAGAGAGAGAGAGAGAGAGAGAGAGAGAGAGAGAGAGAGAGAGAGAGAGAGAGAGAGAGAGAGAGAGAGAGAGAGAGAGAGAGAGAGAGAGATTTTGAGTGGGGGTTGGGAGGCAGAGGAGGAGAGGGAGGAAGAGGGAATACAGTGGGAGGGAAGGAGGGAATGTGAGTGGGGCGCCGGGAGCGAGAGACGGCAGGACCGAAGGTAAACGGGATGGGAGGGGAGCTGCGAAGTAACGGGCGGTGAGATTTTAAAATACACGAGGGCGTCCGGGCGGATAGTTGGCCGGGTTCCCGGCCCCCCTGCCAAACTTTCCTAGCGATGTTCACCCTCGAAACCAAATTATCTGGCCCCCATTTCGAGCTTCGTTTTCGAAATCTCCCCGCACGAGAATAGCCCCCGCGGCTACGGGACACGGTCGGCCCCCCGCACCCGCTCTGTCTTCCCGCTTCCTCGATCGGGGCGTGAACGTATACCGTCCGCCGACTATATAGGTCAAACGCCCGTGCAAAAAAGAGAGAAGACGGCATGATCAATTAAAGAGGTGGGGGGGGGAGAGAACACGTCGCTCGGTCAGTGGACGAATTCAATTTTCATTTACGAAAAGAGTGCCATTGTAAAAGGGTCAACGCTACATCACGCGCTGCTCCGATATAAAGCTGTTTTCCTTTCTTTTATGCCCCCGAAGGCTGGAACCGCGTTCTTCGGGCAGACGCCTAGCCAGGTAGTACCATAGTAATATCGAAACATTCGCAGGATGTCACTCGGTCTTAAATCGAAAGGCCGTGCGTTGGAGGTGTACGAAAGAGGAAGAAGGTTGTGATGTTGGGGTCTACGCGAGCGGGTATGCTAAAAGGAATCGATGGAGAAAATCCGAAACGACCGGAAGACGGTCCTCGAAGCGGTTGAGGTTGGGGCCGGAGTGGAGCTGAGATACCACCAGCTGTGTTCACTGGAGCGGAGACAGTGAACCCAGGGTGGTACCCGGGCCCGCTCCGACCGTGATGCGCCACTCCTCCTCTTTCCGGCGCTCGCTCACAGGTCGCACCACCTACCGGCAAACATATGCACTCGTCGCTGAGAGATGAGGCACGTTAACAAATCTAAAACGTGCCCACCGCTGTCCTCCGTCGGCGAATACCTGCAGTGCGCTTCTCGGGGTCGAAAATCGGCGCGGATGGCGGGGAAACCATTCCAACATTTTTTTAAACATATACCAAAGCCTTTGACTGTATCGAGTTAAGGATGTAGGGGGTGTGATTTAGGTTGGTATCAAAGCTCTTTTCTCGAATGGGTAAGCCCGACATACACTGTGTGATCTACGAATCTAGAACTTCACACTTATAGATTTAAGGTATCGGTTTCGGTAGGTACGGGAGGAATAGGCCGGTGGTACTTTATTTTGGCTAGTAGATTAACGATGGAGTGCTTCCGAAATCGGACTGGTGGGTGGATACAGAAAATCGTCCTCACCTATATTATATATACTAAAGTTCGCGACACTTTCAAATAAATATCCCGAGTTCGTCGTACTCTCGCAATATCTGTTGACGCAAGAATAAGATCCCTCGGGCATCGGAAAATGCGTAATGCGGACAGATTAAAGGAGACGCGACTTGCAGTTCTTTATTTTTCGCGTCGTTTTAACTTTGGCGAAATCTATAGCGCGGGACAGGCATAGAATATAACGGGAATGAAGAACGGAAAAGTTGTTATTTATTTATTATATATCCGATTGGTCTATTGGTTCACAAGGCCGAGGTATACAAACCGAAATAGAGAATAACGAAGGTTACTCGACGATAAAAGATTACCGAGCCGAAATATTAAATTAATCGAATTTTACCTGCGACTCCAGATCACACTAACTACAAGCAAGTATATTATACTGAAGAAAACTTCTCACGAATACTAAGGGCATTAAATGTACACACCTCGGGGCTACCATCCCCGTTTAAATATGCGAGTTTTGTGGCGCTTCTACAAAAACTACTCCCACGACTCCGCCCATAGTGGTGGACATCCGACCATATCTACCAATGGCGAGTAGTCGAAACCAGCCTAGTCACGACACTAAATAAGCGAGTGAATATAGACAATCGCAAGAACTACAAATATAATAAATAGAAATAGAAAGAAGTTCAATAATATACACTCATATAATAAATAATATAAGATTCATTTCATAAATTTCCCATTCAATATCAGGGACCATCGCTTTCTGTATTTTCGGCTGGAAAGTGTTATTCTTTTATATTTTTCCGCATACATTTCCTACCCTACATTCAAAACGATTAACTATAATATATCACTAGGGAATTAACGAAAGTGACCCAGAATAAGCTGGTGCTGACAAATGAAAATCTTTTGGGGCGTATGAAAAGCGATTGGAGCCCGCAGCCAGGACACAAGGGCACCTACCGAATTACCAGCCGGGGGAGTCAGGGTCACCTTCCAAGGACGAGGTGCACATTTTTTAATCATTTTTCCTACCTTCTGCTAGTTCCGTCTCTCTCTCTCTCTCTCTCTCTCTCCTCTCACGGATTAAATTGCACGCATGACGATTGGTGAAGCTTCCAGTTTACAGCAAGCCCGACAGGTACCTTAATAATCAAAATATGACTAACCTAGTTATATTCCGATCTCTTATCAGTGGTTTTATTTCAAGGAAAGTTAACGATATTCTTCTTCTTCTTTCAAAGGCGCTACAGTTCACCACTGGAAGGCATGGCCTGCCTATCCAATACTGCAAGTCTCTAAACGATAACGCCCAATTTTAGACGAGCTTTTAGCGTAATAAGAGACAGATATCTTAAAAGAAGATAGAACGATGAAATTTTTCCTCTGCGTGTCGATTGGTGGTGCTTCTAGTTTGCACCAAGCCCTTAACGAGGTACGTTAACAATTGTATTTTTGGTAGTTTAAGTAGCACAAAGCTCAAAATATGACTAACCTAGTTATTTTCCGGTTCCGGTATTGTTCGGCCAGTATCAGTCTGACGGTGAGGTATTCAGTCTACCGCGAAACCAGTGGAAGCCTAACGCCCATAAAGAAGGACTGGCTATATGAGGAAAAAACATCCGACTTATTCGCACAAACTCTTTCCACTGTAACGTCTCAATTTCCTTGAATTTACTGTACTCGAATGTACAGAAACTAAACGACATTAGAAATTGCTACTATGACTCCTCGATAAAACATCACAAATATTACTTGCTAACAAATTAATAATTTAACCCAACAGGGCGTACCGTCCGACTCCAACAGAATTCAATCCTCGCAATCCATAATCCTTCAAGAAACTGGTAACACCTTATGTATTTAACCGCATTCTAATTTGAAAGTCCCGTCCTTCCCGATATACTTCCAAAATATCCCATCACTTCGATCCTTTGATTCGACAGCTAACCTCGTTTCACCTTCCCAAAAGTCCTGAGCGCCGCCTTAAGAGGAAATGGCCGTGTGATTCCTCACTACCCAGTAGGGGCACGAGCGGAAGTACCATCAATGGGTGATTACCCATAATAAGCAAATTTGTGTGGTCAAATCACACTGCCACAAAATATAATTAAAAACGCGTAGTCGGGACTTCAAAAAAATATAGCTACCGTATGAAATTGATTTCAAGATGTCCAAAGTATCGTCTCAAACCTAATGTACAATAGATACGTGTTATTGCAAATTTGTGTAGTGAACCAAATATGATTGCAGATATAATGATTTAGGTGATGAGTAACGACGTCTCTTTCGTTCAATTAAATATATCTCTCGCTTTAATTTAGTTTATTAAATGCCTTAATTTAGTTTATTAAATGTTAAAGGTATCCTGGATTTTCGCTGTCAATACACGCTATCTTACCGACACTCCGCGTACTCATTGATCTACTGGTAGAACACTACTGGCGAAGAACCGAAACCAGTCTGGCACAGGGCCGAATCAACGGGTGGAAGATTCTAACTGCCCTTCTATCGATTTATTATTTCATTCATTTATTTATCATACGTAAAACTTCCAATTTAGGTCAAGATTGAAATTAAAATTCTCGATTACTAGATGATCAATCTGTCGGATAAAACTCTTCATTCGACGATAAACGGGGAAAACCCCCGTTTGACCGCAGGCGGGTTTTACATTGAGTAGAAGCGAGCTAATCGACTTTCACGTTAATCAACCAGATACAGTCGTCAGGCAGTATGAGAACAGAACTAACACAACATGGGATCTAACAAATTTGGAGATCACGCTATTATTATTGAATTAGCAATTAAAGACATACTACAGCCCTTATCCAATATCCAGGGCTCAAAGGTTATTTAAAGGTTGTCCGATCGACTCCCAAATCTCTTCTAAGGACAATATGTCAATATGTTAAGGTAAATCTTACAGTTTGAGTCAATAAGATCATCGATTAGGGCCACCAAAGAAAGATTCAGGGCGGAAGAACGATTATTTTAAAAAAATCATTCAGTCCTAATTACCAACAGGGCGGGAGGGACAATGCGTTGAGCTCAAGTTCCCTTTTAAGATCTCTACCGAATGTATATCATACGCGCTTCTCAGATCCTCAATGGGAGGGAGGGGCAAGGAGGGAACCGACAGAATGCGATATATGTTCTGAGTTTTCTGATAAGAGAAAATTCGTTTTTGATTCCCGAAGAGAGAAAGGGAAATATTAAAAACAGGCTTATCTGATTAAGCCGGATCTCATCAGGCCAGGAAAAACTGATTAAGTATAAAACTGGGCTAGGCTTTAGAAACTTCCTCAAGAAGGAACTAAACACAAACTAAACTTTATGTAACAGGAAAAAAATGGTTTTAGATCAAGGCGCTGAGGATTAATAAACTGGCATTAGTAAAGGCCTTTTTACAATGAAGGATAAGAAGATTATTAAGAGAAAGTTTAAAAAATTTTTTAACTAAGGATGCTGTGTTAAGCATATTTCTATGTCATTATGTCAAGCCTAAGATAGGAATAAGATAGGAAAAGACGCGTATAAATAAAATATATTTATTTAATTATTGAACACTCGTTGGCTACTAATTAACAATAGTATCGCACAGTTGCCAAAAGTATGTATATATATGTGTATATATATATATATATATATATATATATATATATATATATATATATATATGATGTACATGAAAGGTCGGTGACGCCTATAAGGAAATTTGTCATGAGATAACTCATACCCACCTTGCTATACTGCTGTTAGAAGCCGAAACCGGTTTAGAATAAGACCAAACAAGTGTGACGAAGTATTCAAGCTTTTATTTTCAGGAATGGAAGCATTTCTTTTGGACTTTCAGCACGAGAGAACCGCCGCAATTAGATTAAGAAACCGGTTTCGGAATAGCGCCCTTTTAATTATTTGAATGATCTTTTGCGACAAGCCGCCTCATGTTGTAACACTCATGAAATACGACGTTTCATCTGCGAGGACAAAAGAAAGTGACACACCTGCGATCTACCGGATACTGAACGTATAATAAAAATGGCCCTTGACTAAATTCTAACCATCCGGGAAAAAGAGCATTCGGAAAACAAACAATGAGAGAACAAATGCAGAAGAAAACCAGATATAACTAACGGCACCACGAACAAGCAGGATGGAAGCAGTGCATCATCTCTTTAATGACGTAATGAACATATAACTCGAAGAAAATAAATTTCTATTTATTTATATTTCGTTTAATATTTTACGAAATTAAAAAACATAATTGTTATTTTTAAAAACATATTAACATTAATTTATAACACAAGGAAAGGTTCTTCAAGAATCTTCCCGTGATGATAATATCTCCTCATAGAAATAAACTATCGTTTCCACGCTAATCCACCAATTTGGCGCGGCGTCCTCCAAAAGCAAGGTTGATGAGATTCGAAAGTGTTAAACGCAAGTACCTTAAGTGCCGTCCGTACCGCTAAAAGCTGATCCCCGAATGTGGCCGTATATATTTTTATTTTTAAATCCCAGTTTGTCAGGACCTCAATATGGAAAAATAGAATTCATGTCAAGATTTCCCGGATGCATTCGATGCGAACTACTTCTTTGCTCCATACCCTCCGAGGTCGAGTATCCGCTTTTGAAACTTATTTACAATTTCGGTTATCCTTGGTCGGACTTACAGTCTTGCGCAATTATAGGAAATATATATTTAATAATAATCTACGCTTAATATAATACCATCATTTAAAACCAAATCTAATTTTATAAAATGTAATTTAGTAGAAATCGGCGGTAGGAAATTTAGGAATTCCGAAAACTACAGATACAGTAGTACGAAATTTCAACGTATAATAATGAAGATGGAGTTATTATCAAAATATATAAATATATTCAAATGCAATAAGGAATTCTTTTTAAGAAAATACTTTTTTTATTAAAATTATAGTAATCTAATGGTCAATATTTAAGAGAAAATAAAAAATGATAAATTTCCAAACTAACTGTCATAGCTGGCTTATTTTGTTTTCTGGTATAATTATTCCCGTGAATTAAGAATGTTTTCAATTAAATCACACAAGAAATGTGAACAGCAAACAAATAGGTCGCTGTAGCGGCCCAGATCCTTTCCCAAAATTTTTTTCTGACTTTAAAATATAACGTACTTTTCCTGCACAAAAGGACAAACTTTGCTTTCGAGTTTAAAATTAGCTCACCCAACAGATCAGCTAGAGGTTTTAAGCAAGAACTGCCACAAGGGAAACAATGTTAGCAAATGCAAGAGGAATGCCAGACAAGTCCTTGTTTTTTTTAATCTCTCAATTACATTCCGGCGACAGATCTGAATTCTTAAACATGCAGTAATGAATTATAAACAATATTAAATGTTTATACCTTTATTAAGAAAATCGAAGTTTATAGTTATTAAGTTTTGAAAGCTTTCGGCTGCTCGCCATCTTCAGTAGCGGTGTTAGTCACTTTGGATTTTTTTTGGGCGTCCTCACTGCACTGTCGCTGTCAGTTGTACTTTGGTGGTTTTCTGTCGCCGTGTGTGTGTGTGTGTGTGTGTGTGTGTATATATATATATATATATATATATATATATATATATATATATATATATATAATGTGTTGTTCCTCTTATTTGGGTTGGGAGGGATTTCGTTAATCGGCTTAAGTCTCCGTCGGATTATCGGTCAAATATATATTTGATCACACAACTGGTCACAACTACAAGGTTTTAAATTCCAAATATATGACCAGACACCTATCAGGTATTGTGTATTTACGGTCATAAAAGTTTTCCTTTTAAAAGGGGGCGCTAGTTTATCGGTGCATGTGCACCCAACGAACTTTAGTTAAGTACATTTCCGCACCACCCTCAGGGGGCGCTAGTTTATCGGTGCATGTCCACCCAACGAACTTTAGTTAAGTACATTTCCGCACCACTCTCAGGGGGCGCTAGTTTATCGGTGCATGTGTGCCCAACGAACTTTAGTTAAGTACATTTCCGCACCACCCTCAGGGGGCGCTAGTTTATCGGTGCATGTGCGCCCAACGAACTTTAGTTAAGTATATTTCCGCACCACCCTCAGGGGGCGCTAGTTTATCGGTGCATGTGCGCCCAACGAACTTTAGTTAAGTACATTTCCGCACCACCCTCAGGGGGCGCTAGTTTATCGGTGCATGTGCACCCAACGAACTTTAGTTAAGTACATTTCCGCACCACACTTAGGGGGGGCCTGGTTAATTTATATCTAATAGCTTTTATTTAAAGAGAAAGCAGAACTTTCATAGACAAATAAAAACTTAATATTGGAAAATAAAAAGGCAAGTTATAAAAGAGCGCCTGTGTACTTAACTGACGTTCAAGGGATACAATAAAGCAAGTGACAGTGAGAGTGCAGTGAGCATGCCCAAGAAACATCTAATGTGCCAAAGTGACTAACACCGCTACTGAAGATGGCGAGCAGCCGAAACCGGTCCAGCAAAAGACCAAACCAAAAAAGACCAAGCGAGAAGAGACAGAAACACACGGAATCTACGGTAATCCAACCCCTCGCAGACCAGAAAACAGGTGTTCTAAACGTCCAATCTGATTCAAACCCCATTGGAACTTCGAGTTTCAAACTACTGCTAAAATAAGCTTGCTACATACTCATACATACAGACACAGGGGAATGAATAATACCGTATAGATTGTACAAGCAGGTATGGAATAATTGTGGATTTAAAAAAAAACGGACAGTAATTATAGATCATACCAAACCTGTGTCGTATTAAAACAAGTGTCTTCAGTTAAAACTATTTATTTTATCAAATTTCGAAGCATTTGTAAACAAAACAAAACAGGTGTATGCACATGAAGGACTTGAGAGCCAAAATTAAAATATTAAAACAGATTTCATAAGTGATTTTATAAATTCACCCCGGACGACGTTAATAAACGGATGTAAACGATCAAATTTTGAATTATTTGAATGCAGTAGATATTAATTTAACTGATATTCACATCTAATAAATCTAATCTAATAAAATCTAATAAATCTAGTGCTGACTGTTTTGTTTTGAAGACCTTAAACATCGGATTGTTTAATCAGACCACTGAAGGTCTTTGCCCCCGATGCTGCAAAATACTGACATTTGAACAAACGGAAAAAAATTGTTTTTTTAATTAAGATAGATAATACTCAATACGTGGTACATATAACGCAGCAGCTCCCGTCCGTACTGACTGTACAGCGTTCCTTTACTATAATACTGTCAGTAACAGTGCTGCGAGTGTCAAATTAGTAAAGATATAGAACTTGATACCCTCATCTTAAATTAAATTCGGGGTAGATGCGCTCAGGACGATGGGACCAAACAACAGACCCGTTATTTATTTTAACCTAGCGTTGTCCATACCAGGGGGCCTTGACTCCTTCGATCGAAACCTAACCAACTCTCCGCTATTTTGAATTATTATTACCACTTTTCTGATAACGGGGAACATTAAAAATCGACCAACAAAAAATTAAAAACCCGAACGCTTCGCAATTACTAAATTGCTGGGGGGGGGGGGTAATAACACCGGACGCTTTGAATTCGCCGGGATACGATCTCCTTTTAGAAAAACGTCCATACGTCGATACAGATATGTCAGACAGAAATCAATGTTGATTCCACCGGTCTAACCATAATATTCGGGGAAATTTCCGCGTATAAACTATAAGCCGTATATTGAAAGATACGCAAAACTGACAGGAAAGTAGAAGTGTCAGCGCTTCAAGTCTGATATCAATTAATGACTTCGTATAATCCTCAAGTAACAAAAAGTTTCCTTTTACATTTAAGCTTTCTGACAGTTTAATCCTGTAAAAATGAAAGGCCCACAAAGCTCCCTAAACTGACAGAAGTTTTAACAATTGTTCATTGAGATGAAGCGAAAACGTCCCACACATTTTCTCTATAACAGATTTTCTACTTTCGGTAATAGGTTTAGGCGTATAAAGATCTTCCAATAGGCTCACCAAGCATCTAGGCATACTTGAATCGTGAGTATATTCCTTTTTCACAGAGAACGCGAGTCAACTTTTATAATTTTCCCATTTTAGTTGCATGGAACTAGTGATTTTGTGCCGCGATTAATATTTATTTACGGCGATCATTTTCTGAGTGCACATACTGGCAAGATTGTGAATTAAGTAAATAAATCTAATTTACTACCAAAATAATGTTAGTTGACAACTGCGTCATAATATAGTTTGCACGCTAATATATGGCGTATACTGAAGTAACTTTTTGAGGCCTACAGTAAACGTACAAATTGAAATAATTAACGTCGCATTTAAGACATAACGCGAACAGAATCACAGAAGTGCAACGCATTATGTCTTATCTATAACCGTGCAATGGTAAAAAAGAAGTAATACGGACAAACATTATCCGTACATGACATTATCCGGACAAACATTACCTACGGCTCAATAAACTTAATTACCGGCGTCACGTTACTGACAATACCGGACGACCGGTCCTAGGTGAAATATCCGAAATGAAAATTCCGACCATACACAGAAGGGGTGGAAGAAGAAACATATTTCTTATGAGTTCGTTCAGTAATTCGTGGTAACAGTGCAATATTTGCGTTCCATAAAAGACTCCTCACTGAAATTGGATACGAATTAGTGTCCAAGCATTATTAAGGCAGCCATTACTCGTTGCAAATATAAATGAGTTTCCGCCATAAAATGGCGTTAAAGCTTATCAAAAGACGGCCTAATTCGATTGTACATTCCCAAGATAAGATCATCTAGGCTCAGAGTACTAGCTCCGATAACGATGGATGCGATCACGAATGGTATTAAATATCATCTCGCGCTGTCAGGAAAAAACGCCTGAATCCCAATCCTTGTTGTTTTATGTTTGCGTTAATGTGTTATGTTAATGTGTTTGTTTAATGAAAAAAAACAAGGAAACAAATCAGACATTATCAGAACGTACAGTTTTATAAACGCTACCCACGACGCCCCGCCAACCTGTCCTGTCAACGGAAGATTGAAGAGGAATGCGCTAAAACAATATCTCAAAACGACGAATACATTTGGTCAAATTTTATTTTTTTATACAGCAGACGGGCATGAATATGAATACAGACGAAGATAAGACACCGTTTTTCTGCAGGCAATACGTAATTAATTATACAATTATTTTATATAAACAAATTGACGGTTGTTGAAAACTCGATGGAGGTATTCTATATGGAATTTAATCATTATTTCTTTTTTTTTAACCGAACCCAATATTTTCATTAAATCGCAAAACATGTTTCACTTGTTTAATAAATTTATAGACCAATATTCGACTCGGAAATTCGAGGGTTCTAAACGGTCCAAAGAAAGGGGGGACCCTATTAATATTTTGTATTGGAAATAAAATTTTATTAAACAATTAATACGACTGTTTCCTTGTTTGCTAATTGGTAGCTTGTTTTGTTGAACCGATCTACAAAAATACTAAGTACCGGCAGAAAAATAATGGATAAAATATTAAAGGCGCAGACATTTTGTAACGAGACTTTGCTATCAATGCGGTTCGCAATCGGCATTCTATTGTTTGTACGACTTATAAAATATAAAGGAAAAAACATTTAACCTACACTATTTTTGAACTATAAAACGCTCGCAGTCTATTTCCATTTGTATTGCCGGAACACTATACAATTTACTTGTTTACAAAGAATTACTTGTTCCTTTTATCATTCCTCAGTCTATTTTCGATTACGATATTTCGAGACGATACACGATACACTCGTTAATTTTTATTGTTGAACTTTTTTTTCTTTACCGGAGGGTTTAAAATGCTATATATTTTGAAGGAAAACGGTAGGCTTGTGTTTTTAGCAAATTAATAAAAAGTTGTCTGTCCGTCTATTGTATAATAATGCCCACTAATAAAATATTGGAAAAATTATGTCATAAATCTCATTTTATAAATACAATCTCTAAGTGTTCTTACTTAAAATCAATTATATAGGTTTCTTACCTTTCTAATCAGATGCTTTAAGCAATTAGTTTTCCACGAGGGATTAGCACTTAGGCTACCTATGGGTTTAAAATTCCGGAACACCAAAATTACCAAATAATAATAAATTATTATTTATCTTGAAAAAACCGCATCTTTAACGGTAACTATAATTTTTTATTATATTTAGTGACAGTGCGCTTTGATAACTGGAATGATGGATTGCAGGGATCGTATTTCATAGACCCACTTAGGATTCAATATGCAGTTGTAAATTATTAGTTTGTTCGTTAGTTATGGTTTTGATCTGTTGTGGAGTTGTACCGCACTCGATCTTGGAAAATGCAAGGTCATTTTTCTCATTACTGTATATTCCGTTCGTATATTTCCAGCACAAACGGCCCGCTCGAGTTTATAATCGAAAAAGCCGTGTCATAAGTTTCGGTGCCGAGCAAGGTAAATGTACTTTTCTCAGAAGTCATTTAGTACTACTAGATTGAAAAGAAAGAGGCGGAGACAAGTAGCAGTAAAACCTTTAGTACTTTCTCAACCCTTCAGGAGTGATTACTTCGTCAATAAAAATATCTCCTCTTTTATGGCTGATGTAATCTTGCATCGGACTCAGCTTTGTGTAGTTCACGATTTTACACTACCCAGGATTTAGTACACGCGGAGAGGTGAGAACGACTGGAGTCGCACCGATTTTTGCCTTTTCCCGTAAGACCGGCCTAATGTAAAATGCCTAACACAGATCGGTTCTGTGCCTGCCTGTCATCTCACTAGCATTGCGCCATTAGTGCGATAATGCAATGCCAAGAAAGCGATCTGCCAGGCCTATCGGTGCACTGTTCGTCTGGGGCTGGGGTGTTGTTTCGGCCAGTATACATTTTGTCGACTCAACATCATAGAAATAACGTTACAAATACATTTTTGTACAATTAACACGTATTGTCGTCGGTAAACCAGGCGGCAAAATTAATTAGCAGTTCCCTCGTTTGCATAAAAACAAGGAGTACAATATGAGGCTTATAGGGAAAAAATGCTTACAACTCCGAAGAATATGGTTGTATTTAGATATAATAGTGCAGCATGCGCAAGAATACGTAAATTTAGTTTAAAACAATTGCGTTGAAAAATACGAGCAGAAATAAAATCCTTTGTGGTCTCTCAGTATGACAAAACATGCCCTTTTACGGAGTCTGATAGAACCTAGTGGAGCGAATGAGTAGGATTTGATTAACGTTTTGGTGGTGCGGTTCAACAGGTCGCGGAGTTATGAGCCTGGCTAACATCAGTCTCTGTATATCGGTTACCAGTACTAGCTATCGGTTGAGCTAATATCGCAAATTGGTCGCAGATTACAACTCGTGCAATAACAAAATATATCTAGCGTTATTCGAAGGGACTGCACGGCTCCCGATATATTCACTGAGCGAAACACGCGTTAGAACATCTTAAAATAAGAGTCCTTCCGATCAGATTAGATTTTCCAAACCGGAACCAGCGATCGTTTTTTGAGTTTACATAAAAATCTCCGAAATATTATTCGCCAATAGGTCTCTTATGCTCACATAGTATCTATTGGGAGTTCCACTGTTGTTAACGGTACCGAATGTTTATTTTCTCATTCTCTGTATCGGCATTCAGTCCAGAGGGTTACCATTCCTGATGTTAATAAAATAGGATTAAATAAAACGAGAATAAATAACTGTGCAACCAGGACCCTTGCTAAAACTTTCTCTGCCCTGTCAATTCGGATTTTATTTAACACGTAACGCCCTTCTTAACTGAGTTTACAAATTGCGGTGGCCTAAATAATTCAATTAATGACGAAAATAGTAAAAAACTAAATTGATGTAAATGAAGAAATAGCCACAATAAAACAACAATTACGAATTTTTCTGGAAACATATCAGCCGCGAATTGTCAATAACAAGGCTAGAAACAGGGTGTTTAAAATAATAAAAAAGGGTTGAGTCGAATGAAAAGTTTTAGTAAGCAAGTAAGAAATAAGGTAGCGTTTCAATAGAATGTTTTCGGTAAGAGCGCTGTGGAATTTCTGGAAAATAAGAAATAAACTCTGAAAGCTATATGAGAGTTTGATTCACTGTATGGTATTTTTTTCCTGGCTCTTCCTATTTTAGCAGCCAGCATTTTCCCGAAGTTCTCTACCCTTTAATAATAACTTGTTAAAACTCTAATGATACAACGGCTAAAAACATTTGCCATACTCTGCGCTTGTCATTATATCACATATGGATATCGTTTTTCTCGATCGATTTTAATAAACGTCCCTCGTAAAACCGCACGAAAGAAAGTTGGAGTAACAAATTACTGTTAAGGAGCTGGAACCTTTCTTGGATGCATCGCTGCCGGTAACGGAGTAATGGAACGCCATCCTCCGGACATAATAACAAGAATCTGGACATATTAATAAGAATTACAGGTTTAAGCAAACAAAGGTTAATTCCACAACAAGTTTAACCGGGCGTCGGTGACACTCGAAGAGCGAGTTTTGGACGCTACAAGGCACTAATGAACGCCAACTCTAAATTTACACAGAACACTCAATTTGAAACGATTGAAAGACAAATAAAACAACAAAATTCTTATATTCTAAGTAGTTGTTGCTCCACATAGTCCAATGATAATCAGTAAATGTGACCACATGTAAAGCATACTTAAATAGTACAGCTATTCTAAACACCACACTCTTCTATTTGATCAATAATATTAAATAAAATTAAAATAATAATACACCGAAATAACCCCCGAAACTATCCTTCCAAGTGTCGGCGGCCTAAAAAATCAATGAAAGGAGAAATGCGACAAAGGGTTCGGGGAATATCGTATCTCTGGGTGCTACCGTTTCCACAATCGCCGATTTGACCTGCGGGTGGAACGGTTTCTCGCGGTTGCCGGTAGAATTCGGTTGGAAAATTGCGGAATGCATGCGCCCGCAATGCAATCTGACACACTCCTCACTACAGGCGATGGCGAAAAGCCGAAACCCTGGGACCAAATTGGTGAATGAAGAAGAAAAATTGATAAATGAAAACCTCCTGTTCGTAATTAATGACCAGGGCTCCAATCCCGAAAATCCCAATTTTTCCGTCTATGTTACAAAATTTGCTCATTCCAGGAAAATACAGAAAAACAGGCAAGGTCCTCTCACAATTTAAATGTGGAAGAAATATAATTGCAATTAGTAGTAACGGGAGTTTTTAAACCCAAAACGAAAACGAAGATTACTTACAAAATGAAAACCCTTGTCCGTAATAACTACACAATGAATCTCCGAATCCGGTGGCGAATCGAATTCTTCTTCAAAGGGAATGTGTAACTAATATCGAACTAGGGTCTGGTGGTAAAAACTGTATTATTTACGGAATAGTAAACGCAATTTTATGAAATTTTTTTCAATCCAGGAAAATACGCGAACATACAGGTGAAAATTAAAAATATTAGGTGGTTTTAAGCACAAAACAAAAGTAAATATTACTTACAAAAATGAATCGTTTCACCTCAGTGGTGTAAGAACTTTCAAAGTACTGTGAACTCTCATGCCGCCGTTTCGGTATCGGGGTGGATCTGGGTCACCAACTCGGTAGGCGATCGAAGCCCGGCGCACATGGAACTTCTCGATTTTCAGCTATCTAAGGCACTTGAGAACGGTAAACGGGAGAGCCTAGGCCAAGGGGAGATGTGAGTTGAGCAACTTCGCGAAAGCGAATGACGAAGGGTCACGTTCACGGTCAGTAAGCCACTGGAGAGGACAGGGCGCGCGCATATGCCTTTCCCGGAATGGAGAGGGGGGAAATCCCATGAACTTCGGAGCCTGTGCAAGTCCAAACTCCCCTTGGGGTGGGTTACGTACTTGGTCGAAACTTCTAACCACTTTTAGTTTCCCTATATTTTATTATATAAAGAGGGGGTGAATTTAACGAACTATTAGTGAGCTTCACTCTTTTAATTAGTTGCAACTTGCAATTTTTTTTATTTACATCCATGATATGTATACCGGATGTGTAAAAATATTTAATTTGCAACCATGTACTTTTTAGGCGCGAGTATTTTATTCGCTTTATCGGTACCGATGCATTATTGTTTCAAGTTTCCCATAACAGCATTTCACAAACTGTTACGACATTACCGAAATTTAAGGCTGAAAGAAGTTTGAGTGGATTCACGACAGAAATGTCGCTCATAAAAATGAACATCTTATCACTACTCATTTGATAAATTGAAATTAATTAATGTGATATTTGCGCCATTTACCATATATGTATGAATTAAACATCTTGAGTTTCCATTCGTACTATTGGAGATATAAACTTATGAGTTCAATGGGCTATTATATATGGAACGGATTATAGATATAATTTGTGTAACATCTGAAATCGTATGTTAAGCCTAACGGCAAATGTTTTTTCGGGGTCCAACACTACAGGGTAACAATGAGAGTGCAAACCGCTCTAAACAATCGAAATGGTAACAGTTTAGTGACGTCAGGCCACTAATGTCCTGACTTCACTGTTGCGTGTCTGGACGTTCAGTAACGTGAGCGATATATATACAAATATCCGTAGGTTGAAATAGACCAGGGGTTCTCAAACCGTCATGTGACATTCGATGATGAACCGAGGTGTATGACCAGCGAATACTAAACTAACAAAATGTAGCTCTGAAAGTACTGTTTCGTTCAAAATAAAGGGAGAATAAAGTATTTTTCTATATTCTTTTGTCGTATTATGAATTCAACTTCGTCATTTTTATTGAAATTATATTAAACGCCATAATTTCCTTTGGCAAGGACACACATGTAAGAAATAAAGTGTTATTAGGATAAGCTTACAATTTTCATAATTACTACCCGGAATAATAAAACAATGTCTTGTGCAAACAAAGGAAACGTGTTT
This sequence comes from Lethocerus indicus, assembly GCA_019843655.1. NCBI lineage: Eukaryota > Metazoa > Arthropoda > Insecta > Hemiptera > Belostomatidae > Lethocerus > Lethocerus indicus. The sequence goes on from JACDQD010000001.1 coordinate 33,818,372, forward strand.
GAAATGTAATAGCTCTATGGTGCCAAAAGGAGAGGACATTTTTATTTTAATGAATAACTCTAGAACAAAATAAAGGGACTCCAAATTACTATAAGGAATGATGAAACCGGACCATAAACACATTGTAGACCCAAGAAATTCCAGAATTGCTATATTTACCGACTTCACCGATAGATGGCGTTACTTGTATTTTTACGCATGTTATGCAACTTTCAGCAGCAAACCTGCCCCGATCAGTTTAATCATCAATTGGAACATCAGGCGAACAAAACGAACATTATCGTCATATTTTGCTTTTTTATTTTCGTAAAAGCATCGGAAACTCAGCTCACAAAACGTGTATCGTTTAAACATGTACCGTCAAAACATATACTGTGTATGGAAATGAAGTTTTGAAAGCAAGTCAGAGCTTGCAAAAACTGGTCTGCTAAATTTCATTCGGATGATTTTCCACTAAAAGACAAGGACCGCTCTGGTCGCAGGGAAGCTAAATGTATTCCATACCTGCATTGAAAACCATTTGAAACATCTTGGGTACCAAAACATGGTTGCTGCTTGGGTACCTTATAACCCATGGATGGGAAAAATCCTCAATTATTTAGTTGTCAGCCAATATATACGATGGTAGTTTCAAAAATGAATTGCACAATGCGGCAACAGTCTAAGTTATCTCAGTCTACCGGGACCGGATTATGCAATCTTCAATAATGGTTCTCGCAGGCATTCATCGCAGTAAGGGGGAGCAACGACGCCCAGGTCGGAAACAATGCACCGTGGTAATTACTTAATTAATTCTGCACATGCTTTTGAATAAATAAACCGCGGAATGAATGGCTCCTGACTATAACCGGCCCCGGCAATATAACTGACTTTACGATCGGGTCACTACGTGACTTAGGCTAAAACTATTTGCGGGAACGCTCAACCCTGAAAATGGCTTTGTCTTTCGGAACGGCCGATGTCATAATGGGTTTGGGCGTTTTTATGTTTTCGTCTCTCTATAAGAATATAATAGCACAGGGGGGGGGGGTGGAGGAAATAATTTAAAAGGAGACGGCGGGGATGAATTCCCGGGAATAATGGGCGGCCATTTTTGCCCTCATTTTTCTTTTTTTTCTTCGGATTCCTCGTATAACCTTCGCGAGGTGGCTTTTTAATTTTCAGTTTTATGCTCCCTTTTAGCGGGGGCGGAGGCGCGGAAAAAGTCTCAGTCAACAGTCGCATAATAAATCGTCGATCGTTTCGCGGCGACAGAATTTTTACTGCTATGTTGAAAATCATAATTTTAGGGAAACACAAAGGAGAGCTAGTTAAAACCGCTGCGGTGACAAACGATTGCATCGTTTCGAAATGAATATTCTTATACTCCTCATTCTCGATTATCGAAACGAAAATAGTATATAATCACAAGTAGAAACTCCTAATTACTATCTTGTTTTAACTGATGTGCGACTAATACTGGGACCTTGGATCGTCATTGGGTCCCCAAACAGTGAGGCTCGTAGGGCCCCTTTAAACCATAAATCCGGATAATCAAAACAAAAATTATTATAATCTTTCACAAATATTACAGGAATATTTTTTACAAAGATAAGTGATTTTTAATACATGCTTTAGCAAGAACATTAGCGATTCGCAAACTAGTTCGGATTAACGCGGTTGTAGTCTGTATGCATCTACCTAAATTAAAAAACCTTCATCAACCTCTAAGCATATTCAGGTAAGAGTATTGCACTTGATAGTGTCATAAAGCAAGCATAAAACGGGAACCTAATTTAATTCAATGAACAAAACAAATTTATTGAGAGTCCACATTTAAGTCCAAGACCAATAGTTCCTAATCTCGTTAGCCCCATAGGTAAGTTACAAACAGTTAGCTGCTACAAGTACAAGTATGATAAATGAAATGTGTTGAAACTTGATACTTAACGGAACCGTGTTTATGTTCTATTTCGTATCTCGGTAAGTGAAAATAACCTGCGAAATAACCACGAGACCGGGAAAACATTAGGAGGCCACGGGGTAGGAAGTAGTATCATTGTATATCTATCATTATTATCTTTACTACATTAAGTATACGGTTGAAAAATATCGGGTAGCTCAAGGAATATACTCAAAGTAAAATAGTATGATTAAACCGATGCTGAATTTGCATAGTTCTCTGCGAACTTAAATTTTACCTAACGGGGAAATATTGACGTTATTACAGTATAGTCCAGATTATCCGGAGTATGTTTGGCCGTCTCCTATCTATAAATTCTAAGTGTGGCCGCCACATTCTAGGTACGAGGAACATGGGTAAGAGCACAGACAGGTCGAGGTGCGTACTGTTTGATGCCTCCTTATACGTGTGAGGTCTGCCGTTTAGGTTTATATGTTGGCCTGTTATTGTTCCGCAGGTACGGTGGGAGTTGGGCGGGGTTACACTCAGGTGAACCCAGCCTTAGAGAGAGAGAGAGAGAGAGAGAGAGAGAGAGGGGGGGCGAGAGCTAATTGAAATATTGACTTGTAAAACGAGTAGGGCGCTAGAAGAGCAAGAGGAGGGTGGGCGGTAGTAGTGACGTAGGGCAGTGAGCTTTGAGCTATCGACCGAGCGTACTTAGCCAGGTGCAAAGGGGGAGGTTAATTCCTGAATGGCGTCATTCAGTCCACCCCGATCATCACCCGTGAATCATCCGACTGGAATTGACCCAGTGAACCCAATACGAGAGCAATTTCCCATTTCCCATTACTGTTCTATTTTAAGCTTCCGAAAATCAAGGCTAAATAAATATCTTTCAGGATTATCATCGGCAAGAATCATTTTACCTCTTTACTTGCAACGTCGAAGACGCATTTTTCTACCGATATGTTTAAAACTATTTTCAGCGAAATATACGACGAAGCATTAATAATCACTGACGAAAACATTTCAAATAATTCACGCAGAAGAGTATCCTTGAAGTAGAGAGGAGATCGTTCTCGGACTGTGACGGAAAATCTATCTATTACGTAATAGATGCCTGTTAACGGAATGCTACTGATAACGGCGAGAAAAAACAAAGGAACACAACACTATAATATATAGTTCTATATATTAAGTCTAAGACGCGAAGAATTAGAAACAACAAAATCGAATCGACGGTCGGGCACATTTTTCACCGAAATAACATCTGACAATACAAAGTAATGACAGGAATTTGATCGTCAAGAAACTCTATAGACTTACCCGACAGACAAGGAAATTTATCTCGGTTCAACTAGGACTGCAAATTGTTGGAACAGTCTTACCAACTTATTGTCAAGAGGGTTTCGCCGCACACGTAACCGTCGGTTGCACAATCGGTTATGATAGGAGTACTCAACAAGTTCGCCTACTAATCGTCCGGGCACAAATCATTTAAATTTTCCATCCAAACGTCTCATTTTTTTTTTAGTCTTTAATTGTATAGCGCAATTGTGCCTTTGCTGATATGCGCTTGCCAAACGTTTTGTTATTGTACCGTTAATGCTGTGAACGATTCACTACAGGCGGTACTACAAGACCATAATCATACCGCCACTAAACGAATATGTGGTAAAAACTAATCATTACTCATTTATGACAATAATTTGCAGCGATAGATGATCCGACGTCGCCCTCCCCGCTCCCATTTGCGTCCCAACCGTCTCCGGATCAAAACGTGCACCGGGTTTATAAAATCTCCCACCCCAGAATTCCTCTCCGTCTAAAATGTGGAAATACTTCTATTCTCATATCTTCCTCCGCAGAGAAGCCCGCAATACTGATTTCTCGGGATCAGCATTTCGTCCGATTATCAAGGACGACGCGTCAAAATTGTTGAATTACAAACGGAAAAAGATTGTGAATGATCATGCTGTAAATTTGGAATCGAAAATAACACAATTTTAACTGGCGCAGCACTGTTGGCCAGAACATAAGAAACAACAAAAATATGTACTTAACACTTAACGACACTTTAATGATGAATGTAGGTAGAATAGGAAACTCGGGAGGGTTCTTGTTTGATACTTTTCCCCGGAGATGAAAGTAACTACTACATTCTACGCGAAATTCTATTTTTATTCTAGGAACAAGCTTCAGAGAAAAGCTATAGACATCTGATACTTCCTGCTTTTATAGCTTTGGTATTTTTTGTGTAGATATGTACGTTCAAAAAGAAGACTAATAAAAAGCATAGTCACCGAAATTTTGCGAATCTCTGATAATTTCTTCCCTGGGTTCAAGATTTCTAAAAATAACTACGGTTTTAAGGTCTTAACTTTATTTCTATGAACGCCAATATTCTACGCACACTATAATTTTTGTAAAATAGATTTTACAAAACAATATTTACTACTATTTTCCTTTATGTAAGGAATTTGGCATTGAGGAGACTTCCTTCCCCAATCGTAAATAGCGTCCCGTCAGCTATTAAAGCCAGTCACACTTGTCGGTGTCAATTACCAACCAAACGCTAAAGACGACGGCGATAAGCTAAAACCGGTCTAGCCTGACACCGGACAAACGAGTGGAGAAAATCTTACGAGTAATGATCCCCATTTGTATTGTACACCGCGAGGTTGAAACTTGATACGAAACGCGACGCGTGACTTGCATGAGCGTTAGCAAGTTCGGTCTCAACCAATCCGCGTTGCATAGAGGTCAAGAGGGAGATACTGTTAGTACGGACAAAGGCGGGGGGGTTTCGCCCCTACTACTAAGTAAGTTATAAAGTTGGCAATGTTTAATCTCCGCTCGCATTAAGGGAGAGATTTCATTAAGTCATGAAGCATCTAATCCCTACTTCAAGCCTCGGCACTGATCTTCTGACTTAAAACCGGCTAAGATCGATTATAGCATTTTCCCTTTTTACAATTAAAATAAATTAAAAAACTGATAGTTTTATCATCAATAGTTTTTCGGACGCCGAGAGGAGAAATTACAATTTTAACAGGGGAAATATATCCAGGAAATACACCTTCTTTGCGTACTACCAAAATATTTTTATAACCCTTCTCCCCAGTATTATAATTTATTTTTTATCACCGAAAATCACATTGTGCCAGCCATCAATTTTAAAAGTTAGTTATGTAAGTTAAAAGTTTACTTATGTAAATAAGCATCCAAAACTTCCTTCATCCAGAGGGAGGAATAGCATAATGAAGCCTATTAATAAGTAACGGCAGCAATGGTACAATACTCACAGTATGAAGATTTAAAATATAATTATATTTAACACAATCTATATAAATAATACACCTTATATCATAATTTCTAATTTTTAATATAGTTACATAAACTTCGGAACTAGATTAACTATTACTTTAAAATATATATATATATATATATATATATATATATATATATATATATATATATATATAGATAGATAGATATAGGCTAATGGAATAACTGGAGCAACAGTGGTCCAACACAGGTAATTGAACAGTTTTCTATAATATGAAATTAAAACAGTAAGTGTGACAAGAGATTATTGTCAAAGTTGTACCGTATTAAAAGTGGGGCCATCAGTTGAGCTTAATGTTTCATTGGCGGGAAAATCGAATTATAAAACTTTTGTCGAATTTCAAATTTGTCAATTTCCAAACGGGTTAATCTTTCAGAAAATATCTGGGGCAAGGGTCATTAGATAGGATACCAGAAGTTAGGAAGAATCACTAGATTCAGATTAGGTTTTCAATGAATTCCTTATAAGAAGCAGAACCGGGGCTTAGATTTGAAACCCGAGGAGGATTTCCCAATGCCTGGCACAATTCCGCATTGCGTCAAGATTGTAAAAGTCACCAGCTTTCAAGTCCTAATGTTTTTATTCGAGCATAAAATGTGCAAAAATAACGCCGCCGGCAACGATCAAGTATTGGCACAGATACAGGAATTGATACTCTTATTTTGAAGGAAAAGTTGTTTCAGAACGAACGCTAAATAATAAACGTCCGTATTCCCCTACCAAATACTGGAATTTTTTTCATACCGAAAAACGCGTACTATCAATGCACAATATCCTGCGAATTATTTGCTTTATTACGAAGTCTATAATACGTGCCAATAAATATAATTCGGTATAATCATATTTTAAAAAAGGCACCAAAATAAAAAAATATTAATATTACGCCATTTTAATTTGCATTTTATGACCCCGCAAGAACTGCAAACATGAAGTTTATTTACGCAATTTCCCAACCAGTTCGAATGAAATTATATTTTAACATAATGTTCGTGTGACCTTACGCGTGAAGAAAGTCAATAACGAACATAGAGGTATATTTCATTTTGGTCCCATCTATTCCGTTTAATTAAATTCTATTCGAAGTTATATATTTGCCCAATTTGTAACTATTTAACGTGAATACGATCGCGGATATATAATTTTCACTCATTTACCGCCTTTAATAAACGGGAGTGCGCCGATATGTGTTAATTAATCCCCCGTTTTGGAGTCCGTGGGCTTCACCGTTTCAACAAAATTAGCAACATTATTATCACCGAACCTCCCGACCGTTCTATATTTGGAATTTTGATCAGAACCATCCTTCATCATTAATATGTTTGTGAAATTGAATTTTTTAGAAAATTAAAGGATAAGCGTCTTTGCCCCAAATGCCGGTTCTAACCAACCAGTGAGGGTGGGGGATGAAAGGAAACGAAGAATGGCCGTGTACCTTTTACGACAGTCTTTAGGAACAAGATATAAACCGTCATGAACCCTTAATGGATGCCGGGCCCGATATAATGTTAACAAATAAAGTCCTTATTTACGATCCTAATAAACCCCCCGAGTGCCACTGGATAGACCATTTCCTCTAGCCAAATACTCCCTCTGTGTGTGTGTGTGTATATATATATATATATATATATATATATATATATATATATAAATCTGAGAAAAATTACCAACGTTACTAATATATTTAGGATTATATCTCATAGGTAATTTGGAACAATTTTTTTATAGGACGACGCTCAAGGCCTATTCTGTGTCCATACTAAGTAACAAGAAATAAGAAGTAATTTGATATACCTGTTTTGTGGTCTGCGAGGGGTTGGAATACTGTAGGTTCGTGAAGTTTCTGTCTTCTCTCGCTGGTTTGGTCTCTTGCTAGACCGGTTTCGGCTGCTCGCCATCTTCAGTAGCGGTGTTAGTCACTGTTAGCACTTTGGATGTTTTTTGGGCATCCTCACTGCACTGTCACTGTCACTTGCTTTATTGTATCCCTTGAACGTCAGTTAAGTACACAGGCGCTCTTTTATAACTTGCCTTTTTATTTTTATTTTACAATATTAAGTTTTTATTTCTCTATGAAAGTTGTGCTTTCTTATTAAATAAAAATTATTAGATATAGATTAACCAGGGCCCCCTGAGTGTGGTGCGGAAATGTACTTAACCAAAGTTCGTTGGGTGCACATGCACCGATAAACTAGCGCCCCCTGAGGGTGGTGCGGAAATGTACTTAACTAAAGTTCGTTGGGCGCACATGCACCGATAAACTAGCGCCCCCTGAGGGTGGTGCGGAAATGTACTTAACTAAAGTTCGTTGGGCGCACATGCACCGATAAACTAGCGCCCCCTGAGGGTGGTGCGGACAGTACATGTGAAAGTGACAGTGCAGTGAGGATGCCCAAAAAACATGCAAAGTGCTAACAGTGACTAACACCGCTACTGAAAATGGCGAGCAGGCGAAACCGGTCTAGCAAAAGACCAAACCAGCGAGAGGAGACAGAAACTTCACGAACCTACAAATAAGAAGTACCAACGGAACGAAAAATAGCCATTATCAGTAAGTAAATGTAGTTATTTAAGAGGTTGAGCACCTGCTATTCCGAAATTTTTCCTGTGTCTGTTAACCACCTGAGCGAACTTCACTAGAACGGTTTTTACACTTTCCTTCTGGGGCCTTCTCGGGTGTCTCCTTCCGAGGTTTCGAAAACTCTTCCCATCAACAGGGCCCGACTGAGGATTATAAGTTCTTCCCACAGTATTAGGCGAGCGCACCGGAAGTTAGTTAATGATAAAGGTTGTAATTGTCTACGCCTCACACTTATAATTGGGTAATGCGATGATTTCGTAATTCGGTATATCGTGCACGATGGATGGGGGAGTCAAGAAAACTAAAAGAGTACAGTTTTTTTAAACTATTCGAAACGTGATCGGCTATGGGGGTTGGCTTTAAGGAAAATATGCAGAAGACAAACGGAGATAGGGAAGAGGAAAAAACCGAGTGGTGAAAAATGAGCGCTCTCGGAATTCTCAGATAAACATGCTGCGTGGGCGATTAAGTGAGTCATGAAAAATATAACCCATCCAACGCTCTCCGAATTGTAGCCCGGGTCTTCTAAAAGTTCGGTTATAAATCCGACATTACAATTAAATTTTACAATTTAAAACGCCCGTTTGGAACTTTACGAAGGCAGTAAATTTGTGGGCACCACCTGCGCGTGTCAGTCGCCGGCGAAGCATCCTGTGCGCACTATTGCTGTCCGTAATCCCCGCGAAACGAACAGAATGAAAATGCTGTAATCGTCAGTTATTAATTTTTCAAACTTCAATATTTATACGGATGTAATGCCTTAAAATAAATCAAAACACTAAATTCGAAAAATAAGTACAGTAAAATCTGGCTTCCTGTTTTCTGTCGAAGCGCAGTGATGCGATCGTGCTTGGGAGTGCGTGAATGATGTGTATATTCTTAATTAGTGAGTTTTTAAAACGCGCTATTTTTTCCCCCATTACTTAGCATCATTCGAATACCGTACGCAGTCGGCGTGTCCTCGACGGGAAGTATTAAAGTAATTTGAAGTAAATAAGAAATGTTTACAATTTAAACGGTGAAAGGACTTTTAAAACAGAAATCCCGCCGGACGTGACCATCTATAACCCCAAGATTGGGCAAACTTATATGGCATTCTGCGTTGATTTAAGGGATCAAATTTATAAAATTACGACGTTTCCATACTAGGTCTCCCAATAAGCCAGATGGAATTGATTACGGGCACCAAGTCACCAACTGCACACTGCATACAAGGTAAATACAAACCCAATTAAGAAAGCAATGCAAAGGAAAGAGGTTTAAGAAAGCAATAAATGCTCTAGTAACCTCTAGTCACTTCAATATCAATTACGTTTGCAATTATACAAAGCGATATCCCTTTTCCCTTGGGAAACCGACCCGATACGTCGGGAAGATTTGTACCGTTTTGTCTTTTTACACAATCCGGAAATATTAGATTCATAATAATAAAAACAAATATTAGTGCGTGGCTCGTTCAACAACAAGGAAGAAACCTCAACCTTTCAAATAATATATTAAACCAACTTTAATATCGGTATTTTATAACAAATGTATAGAGTTAACGGGTGATAATTTTATAACTTTAAGCGTTCTCTGTAGCTCAAAATTGTCGCCCAAATCATAAAGATAATTTTAGCTTATATTTTCATTTCTGGACCTTTAACTGCATGTAAAATTTGAAATTGTCAATAAGTTTGTCAATTTTGGCATTACAGAAAGTTCATATTTATTTGTCACTGTTATCATATTTTATTTTGTTGGTGTACTATGTATTTTATTTGCTTCATTAAATTTTAAATACCAAAGTATAAATAGAGGCCACTAGGTATTGAAAGCATTCACTGTACGTCCGAGCATAACGTAAAATTACTTGCGTAATGAAGTATTTCTGTATTCTAGCCTCAAAGGCGAATGACGCACGCGGCGTTGAGACGACATCTTCACGAAGTGGAATAATACAGTGGAGGAATAATTTTCTCGGCTTCCCCTTCAACATTTTGAACGCCCTAGACTCATAAAAATACGATCTATCTTCGAGTTAACATTACCGAAAATGAACACCGTACTGGAAAGCAATTTAATGAACTTGGAAGCGAGAACAAAATGTTCATATTTGTTAAGGACTAATATAATAAACTACTGACAATCTGTCAGGCCGTGAAATCATCTTCATGCAATATTCTTATCAATTTAAATTGTTTGAACCTCAATACTTCATAAACGATGTATTCCTTCAATTAACAATTCAGCATATGAAGTATGTATAGGAGGGCTATTCAATGAAATTGCCAGCGAGATTTTAGATTAAGTATCGGTACTTTCATCTGTGATTTTAATGAAAACAAATTAAACTAGTCTACGAGGCTCTATAAGAAACGAGAAATTCAAGAATGTTGAGCAATAATTATACACTATCATAGGAAAATAAGCGTTATTTTTTCCCCATTACATTCGCGTTTGGCATATTTCTTCAGTTATAATGGAATTTACAATGGAATATCCCCGAGCATGGCATATGCAGCTTCCTTATTTGTTCTAAAAAATCAGTTTTCTTCAGAACGCATTAAATGTTAAATTAAAACGAAAGAGATGACAACGGTGGGTTGCCATAAAATCTTTAGTACTCTCTTCTGTATTGATTACTTTGCCAAAAGAACTGCGTAATGTAGCTTTTAAAGTCGGATGTCATCCTGTAAGCGGCAGAAGTGGATGATAACGCTTCGCCGAGAAATTACTATCAAGATACGCTCTCATACAACCTCGTAACACTGGCAAAAAAGTCGAGACGTTTGGCGACTTGAGTCTGAAAATATCGTTTTAGTCATCGCGAATGGTGACCAATACCACAGCAATTTAAGGTTCTCGTATTTCGAAAACAATGTGTGTCTTGTTATTGTGTTTTTGGGGGATGTTGTTTGCCTTGTTTGGGTTGGGAGGGATTTTGTTAATCGGCTTAAGTCTTTGTCAGATTATCGGTAAAATATATATTTGATCAACCAACTGGTCATAATGATTAGGTTGTGACATCCAAATATATGACTGGAAACCTATCTGGCATTGTGTATTTAAGATCAAGTTTTTATGTTGATCCAAACCTTATTGAAAAAAGGTTATTTTTAATTAACTAGTTAATCCGTGAATGTGCACCAAACGAACTTTAGTTAAGTAAATTTCCACACCCGGGGGCCCTGGTTAATCTATATCTAATAATTTTTATTAAATAAGAAAGCACAACTTTCATAGAGAAATAAAAACTTAATATTGTAAAATAAAAATGAAAAGGCAAGTTATAAAAGAGCGCCTGTGTACTTAACTGACATTCAAGGGATACAATAAAGCAAGTGACAGTGCAGTGAGGGTGCCCAAGAAAAAACCAATGTGCCAAAGTGACTATAATAAGTGACTATATAATAAATTATAAATAAATAATAAAATTGCTATAAATGTGCCAAAGTGACTAACACCGCTACTGAAGATGGCGAGCAGCCGAAACCGGTCTAGCAGCAGACCAAACCAGCGAGAGGTACAAAAGGAAATGAATCACTGCTCGTTAGTCCTCTTATCGGAAGACTGCAATATTGGATACGGGCGATAGAGCACGAAGTCCCTTATCTTAAGAAACCGTGTCCTCGGGATAACAGGACCAGTCATAATTTCAGCGGCTAGCATCCTTAGCAGTCAGGGAAAGTTGGATAATTGTAGCAGATTGTAATATTTGTCTTGGTACTGATTTTTTAAACGCTACCATTATTGCTACAGAGGAGGGGGAGGGGGATCCGAAACAGAGGCCAACATAGGTACAAACAAGCGAAAGGAAACTTTCGTGTTTATACAGTCCAGCTTGAAACGATAAAACCGCTTGCGCCGTTTCCAAAGAAATGTCTAAAAATAAGGCGGTTTACGAAAACAGTGTTTTAAACTGAGACATCAGGTGGAGCCGTGGAAACAAAATAAATATTTGTTCCGAAACTTCGGCCTTCCTTCCCCATTATGCACGGCCCGTGAGGAGAAATGTGACGAATCGCCGCCACGGTCAAAGGGAGGTCGGCTAAATCTTTCCACACCTTCTTTATCATCAACTTTCCAAATGAACTATCCCATACCGAAAATATTGGAAGGAGAAAGTACGCCTAAATACGTTCTTGTTATATTGAAACTGCGTCCATGGAATTACGCTTCGAAACCGATAGGAAGGGAGAGAGATTTTACAGTGTGGGAACAGCTTTTAACCTAATAAATAGAGGAGTCGAGGTTGCAATTGAATCCCTGATTATAAACAGAAAACCCGAATCGAAGCGAAAATCATGAAATTGAAAACATGTAGAAGGTGCTGAACTCTGCCAAATTCAAAACTGAAGCCTTCGAGCGGACAAAATAGGTTTAATCACCTACTAAACCGAATAAGCGGAATAAAAGTAAACATCCTGGCTGATTTTATATCAAGGAAAGTTTGCGTTATTCTTCTTATATATACGGCTCTGCAGTCCACCACTGGAAGGTATGGCCTGCCTATACAATACTGCAAGTCTCCAAATGATAACGCCCAATTATAGGATTTTAGAGGAGCTTTAAAAGAAGATAGAACGATGAAATTTTTCCTCTGTGTGTCGATTGGTGGTGCTTCTAGTTTGCACCAAGCCCTTCACAAGGTACGTTAACAATTGTATTTTTGGTAGTTTTAAGCAGCACAAAGCTCACAATATGATTAACCTAGTTATTTTCCGGTTCGGTTATTGTTCGGCTAGTATTAGTCAGACGATGAGGTAATCAGTCTATCGCAAAACGAGTGGAAGCCTATCGCCGATAAAGGACTGGCTATCTGAGGAAAAAACATATCCGACTTCGTCGCACAAACTCGTTGCGCTGTAACGTTTCAATTCCCTTAAAGTTCAGCGTAAATTGTACAATGACTTGGAATCCCCATACAAAACACAAACTTACAGACACGAAACAACGAAGCTACTTAGACTCCACGACAACAGATGGAAACTATTAGATAGGGATAAATTAAGAATTTACAACTGTATTTTGAAACCGAACTGGGCGTAGGGAACTTGTTAGAGGTAAGGGAGGGGGCTTCCACAGAGCCGTCTGACTCCTACAAAACGCAATCCTCGCAATCCGTAATCCTTCGTAAAGTCATTTTAAATTGCACTGCCCCAAAATATAATTAAAAAATTTTAGTCGGGACTTCATATAAGAATTTTAGAAATATAGGTATCGTATGAAATCGATTTTAAGATGTCCAAAGTATCGTCTCTAAATGCGGCGATACAGAGTCTTTAAAACTGAATTTACGGCAAGACCCCAATCAGAAATGGCTCCTATTTTCCGGCTTCCCTTCTGACTGGGATGACGACATAAATTAGCATTTTTTACTCGTCCCTCGGCCGGAGAACAGTGGAGTTATTGAATAGAAGTTTCTCTCAGAATCCTGCCTGCCCTCGCATCCGCCACACTGGAGATCCGCGTGCCGGGAATTCCATCTGGGCATCTCGAGAAACCGCCGGACTCGTTCGTGACCGATCTCAATTTCATACCGCGCCTCGACACAAAATGAACCGGGAGCCTCGAAAAAACAAAGAAAATGTCAACAGCAGCCGGCGAAAAAAGAAAGAAACGCGCTTGGATCGAATTCAAAGAGAAGTATTGGACATGGCATAAAACTAGAACTGGGGAATCGTGTAAAACGGAGGTATTTCGAAACTTGTTATATATTATTTCAGGTATATAATACTGAAAAAATGTTGTATTTGTATGCATGATATATCCTAGTGGATGTAAAAGTGGAATTTATTAAAGATAATTTGAAATTCAAATTTAACCAGAGTTCGGTGGCTCGAATCTGCCCGTACGCCATGGACGCTAGTTTCTAAGTGCAAGTAGGGACAGAAAGGGAAGACAAAATAAGCCACTCCGTATCACAAAGCGCATAACTGGCTACAAACTGCCAATTGCGCCATACAAGTAACGTTGAAAAACATTTTTAATTTTGCTTGTTATTTATTTTCCGAATGATAGTGTTCCCCGGGGATTTATAATTATGTTTATTTAAAGTAAACCGCATTTTATTATACTGCTTCCACTCGCTGATTTTGTCTAATGCCAAACCGGTTTAGGTTTCTCGCCATTTTCGGGTAGCTTTCCGTCAGCAGGTTAGTGAGGCATTACTATGACACCTTTTTATTATGGCATTTAAACAGACGTTTTCAAGGAAATGTTTTAATTAGCGTAATAATTATAAATTATTAGCGTGTCCGTATTGTTAGTTTATTCACTGTGTATAATGCGACTAATAAAAGCTGGGTGCCACTATATAACATTCTGTTTTAAGTACGTTTCTTTGTATGCGTATGCCTAAGTATAAGATATTCATACTAACTCAGAACACAGGAGTGGGAATGAGGATTGAGGCTTACATCAGTTTTTTATTTTTTGTAAATCAAAACTGAATACTCGCAATGGAAATACAGTTTCTATATTCCACAGCCACTAATAACTGAGTGAGGTCCACAAGTGAAAGCAGTTTGGTGGGAATTTATGCACGAGGCTATAGATTGGAAATAAGATCGTTTTAGTTAACGGTAAAAGGGTTTCGAGCATCCCGGCTAATCAAGTTATTAAATGTTGATAGTGTTTTTACCCCCTCGGGGAATTTCATTAAGTCACCACTCGAAGCTATCAGCCCGTACATAATGTACTTGCGGGGCGTATTCAGGTCCAAAGATTTGGATCAGGACGCGTATTTGATGCTTTGTTATTAAAAAGTAATTTAAGAAATTAAAGTTTATTAGAAGTTGTTCTCTTATCTTCTCTGAACTCGGAATAAACAAGAGCACTGTCTTCAGTAGCGTTTGGTTAGTGTCTGCAAGTTACAGGAATGGCGACGAAAATTCAGTTAAATTTATGAATTCAAATTGGTTCATCCACTGATTTATCATAAGAATTTTATTAATTCTGTATTTAGTTTTCAGTGTTTAACCTTCACCGAAGTGTCAGAGACATTCTCAAGAATCAGAAATTTAATTTATAGTAAATGATTATCAATATTTAACAGGAAACTAAGACAGGCCTAACCTAATATAGCACCCAGCACCCTAAGCGAATGGAAAATTCGCACAGGGGGATGTTTCTAATGTACATATCGAATATTGTGTATCTTCATCACTCATTCATCAATTATTACTGACTCGTTCCTCCTTCCTCTTCATATAAAAATTGTTCATCAAAGTCTATTACCAACAATTATCAATGTTTCCAATATTAAAAAAATGAAAATCCACTCAGTTCCGCAGTGTTGTAAAAATACCACTCAACTCCTTTCTTACGTTTGCTGAAATAACAAAACGATTCCGAACCGCGATGAATATTCATGGTGCTAACGCGTCGCGTGGAGACCAATGCCTGCTAATACTTTCGTTTGATGTCTCCACGGCACGTTTTTCTACGATTATTGTTAGCTCAAACCGAGGCCATCTGAGATTCTTCCAATTTCCGGAAAAAACCATTCATTCCAGTCTCGTTTCGAATGGAAATTGTATACAAGAGGCGTTCCCACTGTCGACATATAAAATAACCCCGGACGGGTAGAAACGGAATTTAACCGGACTGAAATTCATAATAAAATAACGGGTTCTGGCTTCGGTAGAGTTCTATCGGTAGTTTATTTGATAATTTACTGACAGCGATGAGAATCCGAAACTGATCTAGCGAGGGACTAGATAAAACGAATTGAAGCACGATGATCGCAAAACCTGATAATATTTTGGTAGTCATTCATCCAACTCGTCCTCTCAGCCAGTGGCCGTATTTATTTTTAAGCCGGCACTCAACAAAATATGTTTTTTTTCGTACATTGTTAATTCAGAAAAAAGAATTCCCGAACTTCAATTTCAATATCTGAACCCAATTTCAGCATAGATGGATATATTTACAATAATTCCCTTTTCATAAATTCTTTTAAGCAGCTTATACGATATGGAAACACAGCAGAGAGTTTGAACCGAGTCTTTGGAAGCACTTTTATAAAATACCGGATTTCGACAACCCAAGTTGGTCTTTACAAAATCCTCCGGTCTTCGAAACCTGGTCCGGATTTTCCCGGCATCTTTTTTTCCCCTCCTGAAAATAAATTTCCTCCGAATACTGCACTCATTCCTCCGTCGAGGAACTAGCCCCGCATACTGATTTCACAAGCGTTCAGAATTTCGGTCTATTATCAAGGTCGGCGTCCTGAAATCCGCGAAAACTTAAAAGTTTCTCTCTATTGTAATAACCGGGGAGAGCGGAAAATATGCATTTTATTAAACATTTGGCCGATGAACTAAATTACCTTGGACAACTGATAGGAGACAAGTAAATGTGTACACTGAAATGTTTACGATGTATAGAAATAATTTGGAACTCTCAACTCACAATAAAACAACTGAAATGTTGAATAATAATACCCTGTATTATTTACATGAAAATCTATGCTGGCAATGGTGGGATTTCATATGGAAAAATAAAATATAAACCCGAATAACTGGAGATGGATGATAATATTTAACCGTCGAGTAATCGAGGATAGGAACTATTTGTTTTATATAAGCAAAACACGCACCCACACACACCTCCCCCTCATCGTACACGCGGCTCGAACGCGCCACAGTTCCAATACCTCGACGCACGTTCGGGGCTATAACGAAAATAGACAGGAGCGGTTGAAAACATTTTTAATAGCGGACGAACGGTTGACAAGATTTTTCTACCGTCCGAATTAAATTCGATACACGACCGTCTTGGCCGAATAACGCGGCTAAATAATGCCCATAAACCGGTCACTGAAACTCGAGAATCTGCGATATTTTCAATGACACCTGTCATTTTTCTAATATCCCCAACGCAATCCCGAGTCGCTTAATACGTCACCTTAAATTATACAAATATACATAAATATACTTTTTACATAAACTGTGTTATGTCCCCCATATATTTTCCTATAAGGGCCATACTACGCTGTCGTCATAATCGTAATAAATCTGAGATCCCTAACTACATTTTGTCTGCAAGCTTAAAGCTCGTTTAAAAACGTCATTCGCTTCATAAACAATACGCTCCTTCGGTCATCGCAAATGACCGACTGTATCTTGAATAGTTAAATTAAAAGTGTCGAGAACAATAAATAAGTCCGCTATGAAAGAGTACCGATTGCAGGCATACAGTCGAGAGATATTTCTCCTATTTCAAATAAACTTAATATACTTTTTTTAATACATATTTTATGCCGTGAAAATGGGAAAAATTGACACTAAAATCACACGCGAATTCCTGGACGTTTTAAAAAAAATAAGCGTTATTTACATTAGGCATTGAATACCGCTTACACAATATTGTGTTGCTACCGGAAGTTTCCCAAGATTGAAAACCTCTGCAAACCGACCGATTGAAATTTTAGAACGGTTTTCAGAGTTACAGTTTCTCACACACACACACACACACACACACACGATGTAGTAAATCTCTGTGAATTATACCTCATGTGTCCCACTTTTATTAGATATTTCTGTGTTTTATTTCTGTATCAGCGAACCCCGCATGTGTAAATGACCTGTCACTCGGACATTGTCCTACATAATTTATTTACAGTTACAATTCAACTATTAATGGGTTACACTTTAGCGATACACATTGGAAAATAGCCAATGTTTGTTGCAATATATGATTAGTTTAAGTAGTAATATGAAACTGATAATAAATAAGTTTTATAAGTGGAAAACGGTAGTATATAAATACCATTTAAATGTTTCTGCTAGATCTGGAAATAATTCTCAGTAATTGTTTTTTAGACAGACTTTTAAAAAGATGTAATTTCCTAATATTTATTAAAACTAGAGAGCGTGCTAAGTTAGTTAAGGTCTCATGCTCACTCCTGATATTCTTAACTCTTTATACCAGTTACAGCAAAAATTCCCGATTAAAAGGGGATAAGAAGTACATTTTTAATAGCACGAAAACAAAAGTTGTTCCATTTAAGGGATTAAAATCACTTTCGCTCCAAGACATTAATCTTATCCAACAAAGAAGGAAGCAAACAACAACTAATACTAAGTATTGTTGATCCTAAGTGCTTTTGGGAAAATGGGACCAAACACAAAGCCGGCAATAAGTTTCTTTAACTCGGACAGCATGTTTACTCATGTTGGCAGAATGTTTAGGTTCGATTGTCAACATAACATGTAGAGGCTTGTTCACGCCTTTTACCTTAAAGCAAGCACAGGTGCTCACAACCGAAGCGGGAAACTGGCAAAAGGGCAAGAGTTTCAAAAGTGGAATCCGTTATAGGTGAGTAATCATCGATGGTTTTCGAATTGTTTAAAAGAAATAGTAAGGTTCCGAAAATAATGAACAATTATTTTCTGAGACAGACCTAAACAAAAACTGTCGAATACATCAAATACTTCTGGTTTATAAACTGCTAATTCTACAGTGTTAGAACAAATATAGTTTCTGCTATTACAAAAAATTTCCTAGTGCAAGTTTTAACAATTCAAAGCAATTAATAAATCATTGATGCCACTAACCAAAGAGGTCCTATTGAACGAAATTGTTACGAACAATTTTGTAACTCCACAATACATGGATATATTACAAGGACCGCCCAACAGGAGTTTATATCATAAACAAGTAAAATTTTTGTTATCATTCGTTCGTTCGTAAATGCGCCGTTACTGGTTTTTGCGGATACCAACATGTTTCTAGCATAAGGCGAATAAAAGGACCTTCAAAACGACGATAAGGGCTACATACAGATAAGCAGTCTTATCCCGAAATTAAAATGCGGGATTATTTTAAGAAGCAATTGTTTTTTTCTTCCTATCCTAACTATGAACTATACCAAATACCAAATGTGCTAGGCCAATAGGACCCGAGAAAATATGTGAGCGACAAATTTTTTCCGGTACAGTTTGAAAGAAAAAATATATTGGTATCGGTCCAGAACATTGGACGTATACCATAAGTCTAGAATTGGGTCTAAAACTTAATCTAAGCCGGGGAAAAAAGTTGACGATCCCCGATCATCGGCCTTAAGAATGGCCGACCTTTGGGGGGAAAAGACGGGGAGTGAAACAATCGTGTTAACGTGTTGCGTATGCTTTAACAAATTTGTTTACTTTGGACCGTTAATCAACCTCGGAGAGGCGTGTCCAAAGATGAAGTCACGAGCGACAAGGCGTGACCTACAAATCGTTGGTAGAGAGGGAGAACGTTGTTTCCAACACTAAAATCCACTTAAGTGGAAAGCTCAATTTTACTTATCTATTCTTAGAGAGCTAGGGAAGAAGAGATATAACGGCTTGAAAGGGTTACGCGTGTGAATTAACGAGGGATGACTGGATATATATACTAAAGAGTTAAGGAAGTACCTGAACTTCTAGTGTTAAAGAGATGTTACTAATTTAAGCTACCTATGAATGTAACCGCGCGGGGTTCGTAATATTATTCTCGGGAGCTCCCTTCTGTACTAATTCCCTCTCAGAGATGTTATGCGCTACTGCAGATGGCGAGAACTGGAAATCAAATCCTTCGAGTTTATGACTTTATTTCCTTACAAAAGGCTTAATGACATTACATCTAAATCCGAATGCACGATGCATGTGGTAATTGCCCACACGGGTGCGAAACGTGAACTTTCGCTTAGAACAGGAGACAATTCCTGTCTCAATTATAAATTAAGTAATTAAACGAAAACCGTAAAATTAGCCTTTTCATTTAATGTAATATAGTATTTAGAAGAGTACGGTTAAATGTTTAGGCCGTTTTAATATCTATGATAGAATTAGATTTATAAACTGTTGTATTCCAATTTAACGTTTCATTATTTCTTGTAAGAATTAATCTGAGATCAGGAAACTAAGAAAAATAAAGCGATAAAAGGTTTAAAGGAGTGCAACTACCGAATAGAAGAAACTGCATTTTATATTGACTAGAGAAGACAAGCTGACCTCAATTCCCAACGCGTTCCCATCAGTCTCAAACATTTACGCTGGTAACGTTATAATTTAATACTTATTCCGAGCTATAATTTGTTTGACCTCTGAATGGCTATCAATTGCACTCGTTATCAAATTTGCGCAGTTTAAATGTTATTCACTATGCAAGCATACAATGGTTCAGAAAATCTGTATTAAATGAATTTATTACGAGTTTATATTGTAAATGATATTGCCAGAGTTTTAAAAGAGTGCAGTGGAATTTCTGCGGAATATTTAACTATTGTTCTTTACTAATTCATATTTCTTCCAAAGATTTATTTAGCTCACAATTTTCTTGAAAACGGAAAGAATAAATTATGTTTAATGCAAAGGAGATTCGAGAGACAAATGACATCTGCAGTACTCAGTTTAGGAATAAACTTTATTTGTCAAATAATAATAATAATTAGACATAAGCTTTTAGTTCAATTTCTGGACGATAAAGAATTCATCCCTTTCAATTTCTGCGACTCAAAAAGTACGACGTTTTTACAATACAAATATTACGCTAGAACCTCAAAATGAAATTATTTTAACGCCAACGATAATAATAGAGAATAGAAAACAAAATAAATTAACTGAAAAAATTTGAAATATTTATTAAATTTTTAATAATTAAAAAAAAAATAAACGTACCGAGGTTTATAAGTAGCATTATGAATGATTTTTTCCAACAGGCCGAGTTTTATTTTTCTTCATTGCTTTAAAATTAGAATACCGATCCTGAAGTAAGTGTCGGTAATCCTTAATTAAAATTCCAATACCGTTTAACTGGACGCCAACCTCTCGTATAAGTAGATTTATCTCAGTTAGAATACTCCTCACAGCTGCTGTATTGGCTCACAAAGGGGCCATAATATTGCACAAGAATTGCAGTTGTCCAACAAACAAATCATGTCAAGTGAATAGCAACATCGCATGACAATAGAAAAATTATTTTGTTAGGGCCCGGATGTAGCACGCGGCCCCGCAGTTCGGAGCTCTATTGCATTGTTGTCGCTCCTGCCCCACGTCTCTCTGTGATGGGCACACGCAATAAACTTAATAGGCCAATTAGCCAATCTGTAATCCGTTTAAATTTAGGTTTTACGACCGCTCCGGTTGCACTTCAATGCCCCGGCCCAATTGATAGGCGCCCCACTGCCGAGCGCAGGATAGGAAAAGTCGAATAAGTTGTTGTTTTCGTTTTTAATTCGGTTTATACATTCCTCACAGCGTATGGCGTCGTTATTTTAAACAGTTGTTAGTAAAGGAAAGGCGTTGGAAACCGCCACAGGTACTCCAATCAGTTAGCGTCAATCGAATAACGGAAAAGGGTTAATTAATTACTCTTTTTTTAGATATCTGTAATTACACCAAACTTCTTTACTTTACGGCAACCCAACTAAGACATCGCGGAAGGGGTAAAGAAAGCAATAAAAACTCAATATTCTTCCCGCCCCATCAATCACCATGTACAATTAGAGAACACACTTTACGTGGGTTATGACGACCCACCCCACGTGAAATATTTCTACGGTTTATCTTTGTTGAAACCATCCAGAAATAGTTTAATAAAGGGCAAATATCAGCCTGCATAGAGCTTTAATGTCGTCTCGTGTACGAAGTCTACACAAGTGCACTTCACGTACAGAACACGCCAACATCTAACGGCCCAGTACACAGCCTCAGGGCTATCGACAACGTATCGACATATATATATCGACGTATCTGTTATAAATATGCGGTGATACGGCACCGGCATTTGCGTCTCAATATTGTACTACTAGTAATATCAATTATATTTAGTAATTTATGCTGACTGTCCGTGGTTGATAAGTTATTTTTAACTAAAGTGAATTGTATCGATTGTTGCGCGAATTAAAACTTGAAATTGATTTGCAGATAAAGGCGGTTGCTGTCAGTGCAAGTGGCCGACCCGAGTATGCAATTGATTGAAGATTGGAGACGTCACTGGTGATCTACGTTCTCGTGGTTTTATTATTCTAATTTACCCTATTACTATACTAACATTGTGAACGGTACAAGTATGTTTAGACCTAATATTCATGAACATAAATCTAGGAAAACCCACGTGCATTTATATATCGTCTACTATATCCTATGTATATTAGAAGAAAAATAATGTATTTGTAATAGCACTGGTGATAGGATCGGGCGTTACACAGATGACAAACCCGCCCTTTCACGAGGTAGCCAAATTTCTTTTGGATTTATTTCGCGCGTAAAGACCTCCAAATCCGAATGGAAGAAAAACTTACTCCACACCAAAAATAAAAAGACCCTTCCGAAACTTATTACCGTGTCTCTTATCCTATTTTTTTCAGATGTTCACTAGTCTAACATTTGTCATCCAGTTTTAAGTATAAGGAAAATTGCCGTCAAGGGTTTGTTGTTTTCAGTAGTATTTTCCCCCACAAACACTGATCGAGGTCCAGAAAATGTGGCCAAATAAATCGTATTATAAAGAAAAAAAATGTTCTATGGGATGTTCTTCTGTATTTAAGTAATTTCAAATTCCCACTGTTTTGTCCTGAAGGTAACAGCCCTACTATGAATTTAATTGTGCGATCATGTAGAACGGAGAAGCAGAGTTGACGATCGGCCAGAATTAATGGCAAGTTTATGTTAATACACACACAATTTAGCCACTACTATATTACTACAAACTATATTATTACAAAAATAATAATAATAAAAAAGATCAGTGTCTTTCTATTGTCTGTAATAGGTAATAAATTGGATAACTTTCCAAATGGTTTTCCGGCCCTGGTCCAACAATTCATTTCCAGTAGTATCTATATAATTGTTTATATAGTATTATAGACACCTGACATAATTCTATAATCCGTATCTGAGATAAATTCCTGCAACGTTTTTAAACCCGATTCCTCCCCGAGTTTCCTCCTCGGTTTAGTTTCCGAGCGGAGAAAAAAATGAACAATTGACTGTGTCCAAAAAAACTGTGGAAACAAAGAAAAAAGAATGGAAAGATGGAAGAGTCCCGCTTTCCATAGATTTCGCAACGGATAAGTGCCTCCTCTCGGCGGCAAGGCGAATTATTCACTGCAAGTCATTCCCCATTCTTTAGATTGGCCGTCGCACGGCCTCAATTCACAGTCCTCCTGAGAGAAACAATTAAGTAAAAACAGGATGAAATTCAAATTTTAGGAATTAAATACTCCCTAAAGCGAGTAATTATTACTGGAGTTCAAGATACATGAGGATGTAAAAGAATTAATTGCTCGTAACCGTATGTCTAACTCTAATAATGATATAAAATTATATACAATTGTGACGGCTAAATGGTATAAATCCTTGATCGAGATCAGTGAATAAATTATTATTTAGATTTACATACATTTACTAAAATGTTTTCGTAACATATAAAATTATAGTATATTGCTTGCCATTTGTAATTTCCATTTAGTTTATGTTACCACAATATTATTTCTTGTTTAACTGCATGATATACGCATTACTTAGTTAACTGCTTACTCATTTATAGAATTGTAATTAAATATAATAACAAAACACCTCGCACAAATGCAATAAAAATAAATGAATTTTCGCCAAAGTATAAAATCGGGTTTTATAAAATATGCTTCATTTACACATAGGGAGAGGATGCCAAAAAATAAATAGTGGTTAGTATTATCGAAATAATACGGCAGATCTCAGAACAATAATACCGGGTACATTTATTCGAACGACATTATGCAATGAATGAATGTCACTCCTCCAAAGCAAAAATGAATAGAGAAACATCATTAATCTAGTCTATCTCCAGCGCCATCTTAACAATTAGGTTTAAACTCAACTTTATCATAATAACTTATGAGGAATTAAACGGACTGAGCGATACAAATACGAATAATAAAGTACAAAACATTAAACACGCACATCAAAGCGTATTGAACAATTAATTACTATATATTCTAGTCCCTAATGTACCGATTCAACTTTCGGTTTAGTCCGATAACAGATCGATATCGGGCTTTCTCAATCGTCACTCGCTGTTAACTATTGTCTACTGGGGATGGCTAAAATCTCAAACAGGCCTACTCGCTGAATTTCATGATAACTGATCGTCGTCATTTTATTTTAGTTCTTAGTGATTCGAATCGAAAACAAATATTACTAAAAAGTTGTGCTTCCTTTTATGTCCTACAACTTTTGTGTCGACCAATATTCCGCAATGTTTATATCTGTTTTTTTGGAGAGAACGGTTCAGTTACATGGAAGAAAAAAAAATTGCTAAGAATTTCGTACAGACGCTAATCTCAAGCCTTTCATACCTACAGGACAAGTTAATTATCTAAAACCCGAATTAACACGTGTTTTACAATCCAATGTTCAGGATTAATATCAAGGGAAATTTTTGCATAAATTGATATTTTTTGGAGAGGGAATTGAAGAAAATGTAGCAAAGAGTAAAACTTGTTTCTAAAAAAATGATATAAAGAAGCGAAAATACAAAAGAAGCAGAAATGTTCAACGTTGGACATCAATTCATTGAGAAAGAATACCTATAACGAGGATTACACGGAAATGCAGCAAATACAATCCCCACCCCCGGCTTATATAACCTCGAGTTACGTAAATTCGGATTTGGGTCATTCATTACCCAACCTTAGAGACACTCTTCTCCCTAATTATTTATTTAAAATAACGTTTGAAATTTATAAATGCCCGAACCATTAGAGGTCGAAAATTTCCCCACTGACCTACCGTCTACAACTCGTAAGAGAGCAACTATGAGGTAGGATCTTGCGGGGCATTTATATTGGATATACCGTTGTTCGGTTGTCGTTATGGCGCAGGAATAACAATATCGAGGCTTAGTGGGGGCAGGGTTCTAGAAAAATTTCTCGAATAAACGTTGGTATAAAACATTCTGAAATCAACGAAAAACTCGTACCCCGTCCACTTCTAACTTCCAATAGACAGAGAATGCGGCCTTAAACCGATCTGTGAAGGAATTTTATTTACGTGAACGAATCGTATTTTATTACCTAACGACTGCATAATCCTGGGGCTCGTATATTTTGATAACAGGGGCAGCGTTTACTGTCTCCATCGCGGATTACGCAATAAACCCTATTTGTTACAAAATGTTTGTAGGTAAAATATAATGAAAATTATTATTATTATTAGAGCTATCGGGGCAGTTTCAACTGTAATATTTGAATATTGAACAGAAAAGGAGAAAATAAATGACTCCGCTAGGAATGTTATGCGGGTTTCGACCCCTGAACTAACTACACGGGGCAACTATTTGAGAGCGATTTTAGATAAAGTCGACGAAAGGACCCAGGCCAGAACCCCCATTTATGGACCACAGTAGAAAATGTCCATATATTCGGAATGCGATCATTTTATATATTACGGTATATATAATCCGGCCTCGGGAAGTCCCGGTAAACCGGGGCCCCGTCCCTTCGAACCGAACGAAAAGAGTGTCGGTTGAGCTTTTCCGACCGGTCCACGTCGTTCCTCGGTACACATTGACGACGTAAACCGGAAACTGAAGCGAAACGCCGGCCATACCTGACGATCCCCGCAGCGAGACCCACTCGTCTTTCAGAACTTATCGAGTAGGCCACCCGCTCACCCTAAATTCTCCTGGCAAGCTAATAAATGGAAGGGGGGGGGGAATTCGGAATAAAAGGTTTTCCAAATTTCCGCGTCCGAAATACGCATTAGATCGGGCCTAACCAAGTTAGAAAGAAATAAGGTGCGCGCTTTTCGGGCAGGGGAAATGACGAGATGGATAACGAAACGGGGGACTACTTTAGCCGAAGGGTTACTTGAAAGGTTTGAGTAAAAATCACATACTGGTCCATACACAATTAACTTACGGTTTGCGCCGTGAACTCTGCTCCTCGGCCACTCGATGTCTCACCTTCCATCGCTACCTCCAACATTGCCGAAGACCGAACTTTCGTGAGGGCACCTGAAAATTGAAAAAACATAACGTTAACAAACCGATCTCCGTTAAAGTAAAAAATAGTCTATTAAAGAGGTCCGATTTTTAAGGTCATAAAACCCCGCGAACCCGTTAAAATCGAACCTAGAGGCGTATTAAGCTCGCGATAACAGATCTCAGGTATTATTTCGAAAACGGTCTACGGAGTTATTAATGCCCCTATTAAAAAATTCGCCTCGGAGGTAAAAAGCGAGGTTCGAAAAGGGACCGAGAAAAATGTTTACGAAACCAGAAAATTAGACCCGTAACGCTACGATAGGGACAGAAGATTCATTACGGGCCCCACCAAAACAGAGATGGGGGAACAGTTTGGGGAAAATGAATTTCGAAATAGGCGTCGGTCTAATGGGGGAACCATAAGAGGCCACTCGAGTCCGAAACCTACCTGGGATAAAAACGGAATTGGAAAAACTTTGATCGCCTTTGACTCTCCGCCGATCATCGCAATGTACCGAATTCAAACTGGACTTTGAAGAGTTTCCAAAGTGTTTTCCAGCTTACGAGCCATTTTTCGGAATATACATCACAAGAAAATCCGAGAAGGAGGGAAAGTGCGACGTCTCGCGATTCACCGAGAGATATTATTAATAGCTAAGAAAGGACCGCTGGGTTTCACCGCCTAGAAACCCTCGGAATTTCAAAGGTGAAGACAGGGGTCCGGATTTTACACGGTCATAGGAGCACGACTCAGTGCCACTGTCACGGCCGTCATTCCGACGTCAAATCGGCCCCAAGAATAAAACAACGACGACGAGGTCATACCCGCCTCCTGTTTCAACTATTCGCGTCCTTACTAAAAAGGAATATTTCGGTAGGACTTCGAAAACATTTTACCGAAAACTCGGCTTTAATTTCATCATAAGTTTAAACCTCCACCCCTACCTCACGAGCGTTAAATTCTCTGATAAAAACTAAATAGGAATACGTGACCTAGCGTTGTTAACCCCCAGATCTCGTTTAATGCGGCAAACAAGCCGCTATCGTCACAACGCGTGCATCCGCGGAAAAGACAGATAAAACGTTAAGACGGATAGTGATGTTATGAACCCCCCATCAACTGTGAGAAATTCTGCCAGATGCCGAACGGTATGGTGAAATTCTTCTCAGACTTCTACAGACGAGAAAACTAAGACAATATCGCCAGAAGGGGATTCGTCACCCGGAGTATCCCGTTTTAATTTCGAAACTCTTCCCAGTGGTGAAACTTACTCTATTAAAATCTCTCGCACATATATCTACAGGGAATAGCAGTATAAATGCGGAATTTTTCAACACCGAGAAACACGTAGAAATAAGTAACCGGACCCGGAACTCCGTTAGTTTCTCTGTGTATTAAGGGTAATAAATAACGAAAAAAGCTACGGGCCAAATGTAGTATCGATCGGTCGGAACACCACTGACGAATCGGAGCGGGAGGCTCCTCGAGGTCGTCCGTGGTCGAAGGACGTATCCGACTGAGCCCATCAACCGTCGAAACCGCCGCCGGGATGTCGAGGATATCTAATCCGAGGAGGAACT
Organism: Lethocerus indicus; assembly: GCA_019843655.1. Taxonomy (NCBI): domain Eukaryota; kingdom Metazoa; phylum Arthropoda; class Insecta; order Hemiptera; family Belostomatidae; genus Lethocerus; species Lethocerus indicus. Next base: position 33,845,684 of record JACDQD010000001.1, read on the forward strand.
AACTTTTATAAAGCCGACTTAAGGACCGATGTTTCGACCGATTATCGGCCAGAGAACGATAACCCCGGTCCTGCGGATAAATTACCCAATGCGGACGCGACGGAATCGATAACTCGGGCGGCTTAACCTCGTGAGACACGATCTACGGGTTCCTTCCCTACCCCGAGTAAGAACGTCCGTGCCGGTCGGGCTTCCGATCCCGGGGCGAAAATAAAGTCGCGTATAAAAGGATACGGAACGGAGGAAAATTAGCGAACGGCAAGTGGGAATAGAGCGGAGGTGGGGCCCGACTGGGATCGGCGAAGTGGGTTTGGCAACAGCGCACTAACCACGCTACTGTCATCCAATAGCGGAGACTCAGACTCGAGGTAATCCCTCCGCTCCGATCATCAGGACGTTGAAGCGCGTTAATCGCCGGCCCGCTACCTGTTGACCCTCTCCACCGAAAAACCCGCAACCCCCGACGGTAGATGCTACCCCGCATTATGCTGTAACCACAGAATAGGACGCGGAATACAAAATAACGAGTGACCGGCGAAGCTCGATGTAAGCGGTGTAACCGGGGACTCGCTCGATGTCCGGATGTGAAAAAAGTGCCGAATTGGGCCGCGGATACGAGGATCGATGTCGACCGTGTCCCTGCTTTCCGAGTAGGCAAAACCCGCGACAACCGTGACGTCTCCCCCTACGTCGACTCGCCGAAGGGCGCGGTAGGTAAAATGAAAACTTGGAAAATTTGAAAACCGTTCTTGTAAACGGTAGGGTACTTACGGCACGAGAAAACGGCAGGCAATTAGCGTTACCGACAAACATTTGAGGGTTCGAACCTGTTCCCCACCCGAAGACATCAAAAAATGGAAACGATGTTAGTGACGTCGGCACTAGGGAACTGTCACGCGAAGGCGAACTCAGAGAACCAAACTAGCGGTATTGCAGGTTTCGATACCCTCATTTCATGGGGTCAGTCGATCGCAATACGACGGTACTAACGTGCGCGTCACTGGGAGGTGAAACCTCCGGAGTATCTCGGCTCGCGGATGTCGATCGGTTCCTTCCGACGGTCCTCCTCTCCGGTGACGTCGCGACATCGGCGGCGTCATCGAGTTCAAGAAGCGAAGAAACGAGGGAGCGACGGACCTAGTGAGGAGGAAGGGGGGGTAGGGTAGGTAGGGTAGGGTAGGTACGGAGGGTAGGGTAGGTACGGAGGGTATTGCGACATACCTGAGCCAGTGCGTAGCCTTACAGCTCCTGGTCTGCCCGATATTTCGACACGGAGTCCGTGGGCCGCCTGTGGGCCCCGCGCATGTGCAAACCCCCACCCCGAAAACACTGGCACTCACCTTGACATTGCCCCCCTCCCTCCGCCCCCTCACCCTTTCCTTCTCTTTCTATGACTCTCCCTATTTCTCTTCTGTTGTTCTTCCCTCCCCATCGACTACAAGTGCTGACCCCCTTTCCGATTCTTACCGACTCTCCTCTCTCTCGCTCTCTTCTCCTGGATGCGGACTCCTTTCAGACGTCGCAATTCTATTTGGCCGTTCGGTTTTGTCCTCGCTAACTAAATTTCTTCAGAGTTTGGTTTCGGGGGAAATCCGCGTGTTTAATAAAGACAAAATGTCCGAAAACTCGCGGTTTACAGTAAATATATATATATATATATATATATATATATATATATATATATATATATACATACATACATACACACTAACGCATATGCCGCTTACGTACCATTCATTTTTAAAAAGCTCGATAGATCCGCCGGCGCCGATATAATTCCGACGAAAAAGTACGTCGTCGCGTAGCCGCAGTTTCGTAACCTTTCGAGTCATAATGACCGCGTGACGTAATCGATGCGCTCGGTGGCGGAATCTTCCGCCCGTTTACCGAAACCGCGTTTGGATTCGGTAGCTGTGTCGCAGAAAACGAGACCCCGGGTTAAAATCGGTACGGTGCCTCTTGAAAGCCATCCCAGTTTTCCTTCCGAGACTATTGCAGCCCAAATCGTCCCGAAGTAGGGTCGGATTCCCTAGCATCGACTGTACACGAAAAAAGTGCATGAAAATGTACACTGACCTACAGAATACTTTGGTTTAATCTTGACAGTGACTGCCCCTCTACGGAATGCCGCACTATTCCTCCACACTGTAGTTCCATTCTTTTACGGATTGAATATAACTTTTATTCGAGATAGCAAATGCCGATCATCTCTAGTTAACTAACAGCACGCGATTATGGCAAGAATCTAAATACAGTTCTCCCGTACATTCGTTCGGAAACTATGAACAAATTATAGGATCCGATACGATTTTCTGGTTGCAACTTGCGAGTGTTGTCGAAGTGCTCAACTTTTTGCTTCTTATCTGCCGACAATATCGTTGTTAGTTAATTAATGGGAGAGGGGAGCATTCCCGCAAATGCCGCTTTTTCGCGTAAGAAAGTATTAGCGACATAAATCAAATCAGCGAAATCATTTATATTATTATATTGGACATTCATAATTTACAATAATTATCCAGGCGTTAATAATATACTGGAAAAGAAATTTCCAGTCGCATAGTCTCGGAGTCAGCACTATAATCTCAGAGTCAGAATCCTCTCGCTAAGTTCAACTTGAAACTTAAATAGGCCTTATAAAATGCCTATATTACACGAGGCATAATAACAAACAGCAGGTATAGAAGTGGGAAGAAGGGAGTCGGACCAGGTAATAGCTATATTAAAAAAGAAAGAAATGAATGGAAAGACCGAATGATAAATTGTGACAAATAAATTGCACTTAGGTTAAGTATTTAGGTGGCCCGGCAACGATCCAGAAACGAGCTCGGGTCCATCACATTTTCAACTTTAATCGATTTGCGCCGACCACTCATGAATGTTCCGTCCTTAAAACTGGTGACATTGCCGGCGTGAAGAAGTACAAACAAAGCCAGAAATTCGGAGGGGACCGAACACGATATTGACGCAGAAAAACCGTGCTAAGCAATATGGAGATTATCTATGGTAAGTTCAGGGGGGAGATTCTAGGAGAGGTAGTAAGGAGGCAGGAATCTATAAAGGTGACGGAGGGCTTTCATATTCAAATTTGGGCCATAAATTCAAATATTGTTGAGGAAATGGAATAAATAAAGAAAACAAAAGCGACCTATGATGCGATTCCTAGAACTTATTTTTCAGCGTCTTTTTTTAAGTACAGGCCTGACGGTTGCATAACATTGTGCTATCGGCCAGCGCCCGCAAGCCGAGAGAGCGAGAGAGAGAGTGAGGGGGGGAGACAAAAAATGAATATACTATTTTTCTTAATATATCGAGCTGTGGCACATTTACCTTCGTGGTTTATCGCAACAGAATAATTTACCATCAATAGTTCTCCGATTTTACAACTGAATGTTATTTATATATTTATAATCACACTTATGAAGTATTTACTGAAGCATGGGGGTTTACTGTAGGTCTGGAAGCGCAGGAGTTACACTCGTGACGTCGGCAACTGTTAAAACGCGAGAATGCAACAGTAAACTAAGTAATACGAACAATCGATATGAATATCAATAATATAATCAATTTCAGTATCCCTGCGTACGCTGGGAGTGAAAACTGGATTTTGGGGGCCCGGAATCGCGAGGATTGGACGCAGATCGTTATGGCGGCCAAGACTCACCCAGGGTTGTGACGGCCTGGACAATAAATAATAATAATTTTCATTAAATTCAATAGCCGCAGCTTGTTTCCAGCGTAGAGGTCAAGCAGCGGCCTTCCAACGATGAACTCGGGCTGTATTCAACGAATTTCAAACTTACACGACTTTCGATAAAAGCTGTTTGAAAGTCTAAAACAGGAATTGAGGAATCAGTGGCGTCTCCTGTCACGTAACTCACCGCCGCCGTAACCGATAAACTCACTTGCGGAGGGAAGGTTCGGTTTAATTAAAAGGCCCGGGGAGTAAAAGCCGGCTGCATTAACCGATCCCGACCCGACGTTTATGTTAACACTAATGAAAGGCAGCTTCAGACCCCCATAAAGACCGGTAGTATTAAACCGAGAGACCGCTTTAAAGATTAGAGGCCCTACGATGACCAGCCTTAGGCCTTCTCGGGAAAGAAAAGGGTTCGGACGAGTCTCGGGCCTACCGATATATAATTAACGAAGGAGGAGTAGGAGGGACGCGAGTAGGGAGGGGGCCATTATGTTAAACGAGGCGATTGAGAGAACGTCTTCGACAGGAAATGCCGTTTAAACTGCGGGTCTCACCGCCTACTCTGAGGTTAACAGGATTTTGTATCAGAATCATGCGGCCGCAAGTTTTGTCCCCACCTTTCAGACGGAATCGCTTCAGAAAATGCTGTCTTGCCGACCAGCATCCCTGGTGGTTTCGGACGATACTTTCCGTCCTGGGACTCGACTTTAGAAGTTTCGCGAGGAATCGCGTGTTTTACGGTCGGCGAGGTGGCAGCCCCGAAAGCGGGGAAAAATGTCCCGAAACTCTGGAGAACTGTTCAGAGTCTAATTAAGTATCGGGGCGAATCCTTTGCGATTTTCATTCGACCTTTGGGTGGCACGCGTGAAAGTTTTGCTCTCAAAACTGCCGGCCAACTCGTTCTTACAGCCTCCCACTATACCCAAATTCCAAAGGGTTATTTATACCCGATGGGAGAAGGCCCATTCCGATCGGTTAAATGACTTAAATTAGAATTCGATCGGAGCCCCGATTTAGCCCGGCTTCTAACGGCCCTACCTATCGGATCTTCGGTCGAAACGGTCGCCCCATGTACAGTTCGAAAATTAATATAATCAAAATTCAGATGAGAACGGGTTGTGAAAAATAAATGCGATATCTTATCCGCTGTGTGAGCAATTTCTGTGTTGATGGAAGGCGAAGCGGAACCGGCGAGGGAGGCCCCGACCGCCCTCCTCCATCACAATTACAAATACTTTATTTTTCCTTAAGTATACATTAGATATCTTAGACAATATACGAATGCACGTACATCGGAAGTACACAACATACCTACCGCGGATCTTTCTACATGTATGTACATCACCCGGTGCACAGTTGCTCTGTGTTTAAAACATAGTGTTCTGAAATTTAAAATTTCAGCCGAGAAAAACTCTACTGACATTCTAATTTTTAAACATAAACCCTGTTCCCGTAGCGACAAGAGAGAGAGCTAGAGGGACACGGTGAGGGATAGAGAGATAGAGAGAGATAGACGGACGCAGTGAGAGAGACGGAGAGAGATAGACGGACAGAGAGAGATAGGGTAACGGAGAGGGATAGGGAGACGGAGCGAGACAGGAACGGTGAGAGATAGAGAGACACGGTGAGGGATAGAGAGATGGAGAGAGATAGAGGGACGGAGAGAGAGGGGGGAGTAGTGTGTCTACAACGTTATGGCGTGTTTCATAAGATTTCTGTGAAATCTTGCGTGAAAAATGACGAGGAAAAATACGGACTTAATATGGAATTATCTGACCGGCAGAAATCCGATGGTCGAAGGGATATGAACTAATCGGGTTTCATTAGATATTTGCGAGCGGCGCTAACGTGCAACCGCCTAAAATACAGCCCGGTCGCCTCTTTTTTCCACAGTCACACTTGTTTTCCCGGAAACCCATCTGACATTATTCCAGTCGGCCCGAGATATGGACGAGTTTTCCGATACGGAACGGGGCTGTTGCGTAATACGAACTAAGTGGGGCCGTTATCGACACCAGAGAGGACGTGCAGAATACGTCGTTGCTTTTATCTCCTCGGGGAAAACGGTAGTTCAACATTTGTTTATTCAGAGTGTAGTTCCTTCTCGACGACAACATCCCGTACAGTTTACAGGTAAATTAGCGAAATTCATCCGTATCTGTTTTGCGGAAGTTAGTCGATATCTGGGCTTAGACTGGCAGGTGCCATCCTGGTTATCCTCCTCGCCTTCTCACTTTCCGGATGGATATTCCCCTCCGGCAAATAGGGCGAATCGTAGGACCCTCGTCGTGTGGAGAAGTGCCGAGGCGGCTCCTAGCCTTCGCACCCCGACGAGGGCCCCTGTCGCTCGATACGCAAAACGCCGACGCGACCAAAATAAACGTTCTATACATAACACGCATCTCCTCTTCCGTTTGTGGCGAAATAGAAAAAAAACCGAAACGGGACTACGCTATTGTCGAAACCTAACCTATCCCCAGTCTTCGACGTGTGAGGGGCGGTGGTAGGGGGGGGGGGTCAGTTTCTCCGCACTCCCGATATTCTCTTACGAAGGTCACGAAGTCCGTTCACTCGAGTTCGCCTAATACCGCGGTATTCTCTCTGTGCATCGTCGATAATGGCAGGACGAAAACGGATTTATGTTCGCCCATCAAAATTATCGAACGGCCGGACCGGTCTCGTAGAAAAATTCGACGGGGAAAAATAAAATCGGAGGCCGAGACACTCGCGCGACATTACAGGTTGCGTACGGGACGAGCGCGTGGTTAACTGAAACTCCGTCCTTCGAGGAGAGCCGGAGCTCGCGGAAGGAAAACCGACGACACTCGAACTATATAACACCGTGTCCGGACTGTCGATAGAGACGAAAGACGACGGCCGGGTCCGAAGAGGCGGCCATCGAGGAGGCCCCGGCGAAGGATAAAACTGTAAGCGCTTACCTAAAGAATGAGAATTCCGGAGCGGAAGCGGGTGCCGGACGACACGGAGGAGCCGACGATAACTGTTTGGAAGCGGTCCAACGGGAGAGAAGCGACCGGGGAGAGCCGGCCGTCGAGAAGCGGGTAGCCCGCAATGCGGCCCTCCCCACCAGGCCGCACCGTGGAGGCCTTGGCCGTGATCCACCTTGACATTGAGTGTTGCTACGGCCCCACCACGGCCAGCGGCGCACACACACCGGGATCGATGCAGCGGGGCCGCCCCGCCGGGGCCCCGCAGAGAAGCCCCGGCCCCGGCCCCCGCCACCGCCACCGCCACCGCCAACGCCACTGCTACTCGCCACTCGTTTCCGCCACCGCCACCGCCACCGCCACCGCCACCGCTCCCCAAACCGCCCAAAGACCCGCCGTCGTCGCTCAACGGCACCACCTGCCCCACACCAGCGACCCGCTCGAAGAACTTACGCTACGCCACAACGTCACCCACGATCCTTGTCCTTCCTCGGATCGAACGACCTCCATCCTGTTCTTAAATGGCTAATAAAACGCCCGCAGGTATCCTACTTTCGGTAGATATAAGCTGGAGTTTTATAAACTTTTGCGAAATACGTTTTGGGAATTGTTAAGGACTGGCGAACTGAATATTCCGATTAGATAGGACGATATATGCTCGATGGTCCGAATTTTCTGTCTGCACCCGGTTGTTTGTTCTTAAGCCAAGAGGATTCGGCTTTTGACGTCCTTATGCACAAAATAGTACGAGTACAAGCGGTATACAATTTTGCAAAATACGTAGTTTCGGTGAGGATTGACCGTATCGTCGCTGATCCAGCTTTGCGTCTGTGCCCGTCTGTTTGAGCTTAAGCCCGGACCTGAGGATTCTGCCTCTGACCTCCTTGTACAGTATTACACTACCAATTGTACACTAATGTGCATTAGTAACTGCGAGGCATCCTGTCAATAAAATATGACGATACTTAAAAGCTTGTAGGGTAACGGTTCATCCTATAGCATTAGTCTATACATAAGTGTGGAAGGAGGATATCGTGACGATTATGGTAGATCTACTTAACTTTAAAAAAAGTGATCGATATGAGGTATTTTAAATATCACTCTAGAACAGGTGGAATCTGAAACATCCTACGAATCATAGCTTTAATCCGTTCCTTTGAATATTAGGTCTAGGGCAAGAAGAATTTTTTCCCCTCACGATAGTGGGAAACGGGGCCTCAACTGGAAGTGTTCCGTGTCCTCAGATAAATGTTAACAAATGTAAAATTAGAGTTATTGGCGCAGAAATAGTTTAGATGACCGGTTTAAATAAAGTAGAAAGATAGACAGCACAACTACCTTCGACGGACCGTTTCTTAAGGGGTGCGGCACAAAGCATGAGTGAGAGGGGGGCTTAAAATTTCAAAGTAGTCCCTAACTGTTGGACGGTAAATACAAGGAAACCAATTGTATCTATTCATATCGGTCGAATCGGACTGCGCTCCATCTCAGTTATGCAGTCCGATTCAAATTCTGCACATTAAAGAAATTGTCGCCGGTCACTCGGAGTGTCGAAAGACTCGACTGTTCAGCGGTCTACTTTAAAGGCTTTAAAGGAACGTAGAGGCGTCGTCGAAATATTGATATGGAGCCCAAGGGGGGGGGGTCCAGTCACACGACCGCGTTGGGTACTTCGTATTTTAAGGCAGCAAGTTATTCGAAGCAATTATGGTTATCGCCGGCTTTTGGTATCTGCAAGTCGTAATGGCAAGAAAAGAGAAAAAACTGAGGGCAAATGTCACTGTCAGAGGTTATTTATGAATAGATCTGAAATAGCTTCTGCGTCGTAGCGATCTTTTGTTCCCCAATTGTTTCCAACATCAAGATTGGCAAGAATATTTGCAACTGCGTCAACATATCGCGGAAAGATATTTATTTCAAATATCGAAATATAAAATATTACGCATATATTTAAAATTAAAACAACCAGGAGTGCCATCCCGGCCGTTTGCCTTCAGTTAGAGGGGCAGTGAAATAAAAAGTGTAACCGGACTTTCTTTTATCGTCCCCTCCCAGCATTTAATATTTCCCGGCTATTTAGCGAAATTTTTTTTAAAATACACAAGTAGAAAGAGAACCTAACGGAGTCGTACGCGTGTTACGCAACATCACTTTGCGGCGCTGTTGGGACAGTCATGAATGAGTACAAAACGGTTATTGGGATTGTTATTGTACTTAAATGATTCGCCAGACTAGCACAGACCACAGATATAGTCACTCTGCACTACACGGCTATACCGAAGGCACCTAATATTCGGAAATAAATAGTTCATATAGCGAGAGGGATTTTTAAATATTTTTGTGAAGGTGGTGATGCGAATCCTGAAAAAGAGTCAAATTGCGTCCTCTAGTTAAAGGAAATGTTTACTATGCACCGGCTTTATTACTAGGCAAAGCCTTATTTATAGCTTCCGGTTTATAAATATATATATATATATATATATATATATATATATATATATATACAATTTGAAAACCATTGCACTATTTTCATCGCGCAAGAATTGCACGATTTGAAGAAGTTCGGCAACCCATAAAATGTTACTTCGCCTTTCTACTAGTGTACAAACTTTCCAAGTCAAACTTGAAAAAAAATCTCTCAAGGCTCTATTTGTGGAAATCGTGGATGCAATTAGAAGGGACGCAATTATTAATTTGAACTGAGGGAGGATCGCGCGAAATGTTTTAGAGGTTTCATTACATAAATACGATGTAGGCGTGTCATGTATGGTGTGTCAAACATTCCGTAGGTTGTTTTACAGCTGGCTTTTCTGATGATACACAAAATTAAAAAAAGCATTTATTCCAGTCAGCCTAATATTTAATAAAAGTGTAATTGCGCGGTGTTATAAAAAATGTGAAGCACAATTTTCATTTCTTGCTTTGAATAGTACGTACGCAAATTGGTTATAGGTACGCGATGTAATCGGGATATAAGTATAATAATTAATATATAAAATAGCAGTTTCCTCCCACGGTCTTGGACTAAATCGGTCCAATTGACGCCATCGTCAATGGTAAAGCGAGGTACTTACGCATTTCGGCTCATCTGTTCAGCATTGCTACTACTTATAGGTAAATTATTATTAAGATAAAAGTACATATCTCTCAAACAAATAAAAGGAACAATATTATAAGCCATTGAGGCCATTCCGTCCCAAGGCCGCTATATATTTAGAAATTTTTCTACCGCAAATACCGGCGGATTTAACAGTGCCGTCTACATTTATACTTTCGAGTACACTTTCTACGGGTGGGACAAGTAAATAAACGGCTTGTTACTAAACATGGCGAGAAGTAGAATTCGGTCAAGCCCCAATAACACGTTGACGAAAGCGCGAGGTCTTACTTAATAAATAAATGGAAACTGGACAACAAGATATTTTAGCACGGTTTACCCTAGCAACAATTGATCATCTATTGAACGTGTACTAACTACCCGAACAATGCCGCATAATGTAACGGTTTAACAAGTTCCGAAGGTTAGCCGGAATTAATTGTTTTGGAACATATGTCAGTTTCGCCCAATATGATCAATTATTCGCGCCGCTGTAGCTCGAAGCAACAGTTCGGCCAATTAATACTGGAAACCTGAACTGCGGACCGTTGCTGTTCAATCCCGTACAGAGAACTCAAACATGCTAATGACAGTACGTGCCGAGCTATAGGTCCAATAACACTGGTTGTAATCAAACGGGAAAAGTGTAATTGACCGTGTACTGACCGGAAAGTGTAAGGTAGAGGGGGAAGAAATGCTACAGCCGCCTATCCGACAACCTGGACAAGTCTGAAAAACAATAAAATCCCTGTGTACTGAGGGGGATATCAAAGCCGAGTCCAAAACACTCGTCGAGCGATACGTTTTCATCCGCAGAAACTCTGCTAGGCAACATCTGAAATCCTATATTTCATTTGATTTATTTATTAACCCGACATGAATGGTGCAAACCCACTAACATCATACACTTGTTTTGAATACCTGTAATGTGAACTGCGAGGATTTTTAATACCGTCTTATCACGATCTTCTGTCATTATTTAAAACTGTTTTAATAGAAACCGGAAAGTACTATAAGCGACGTTGATGTTCCAGTAGCACTATTAACCCAGTAGAGAATAACGGGGGAGAAACTTTTGTTAAAATTGTACTTATTTAGTCGAAAAATTTAAATCACTCGGCCACTTTCTTTTCCGTTAGATACGCTTGGGATGGCGGGAAATAGTACGGTTTGAAACATTGGATATTCTATCTCCTCTCGTCGGTTTGGTTTTACGCCAGATCGTTGTCGGTCTGTGGCCGTCAGTATGGCAGTGAGTCATTCCGGTACATCGGACGCTTGTGCGGGATCCTGCGTGTACGGTCACTTCACTTCCACTGTCCGATATGATTTTTCCCACAAGCATCCGATGTGCCGGTGTGACTCAGTGGCGTACTGGCGGGCACAGCCACTGGCGAGAGAGACGAAAGAGAGACCGTGTACACGGAGAGAGGGTAGGGTCGACAAACTCTTCCATACCGCTTAAGGCTTTATTCTCCCCGCGCCATTGACGACAAGGACCGCACTAGCGTTTACGGCTCTTTTACGACCCATTCGAGGTGACATCCTCCAGCCTAATACTAACCATTCACGTCATTACATGGCACTAAGATTACATTTTACGTGAGATTGCTGTCGTGGGGCTTTCCTGTTCCGGTACCCAACCCGCAAACGGTGCAGAATATTGCAAATGTATTTCATATCGAAGTTCATTCAACCTTATCGGGACCAAATTCTATTATTAAGTACGAATAACGCGTTTTAAAAGGATAAAATTGCCCGCCCGAGTTTAAAATTACGGAGGTATAAAACTGCAATATAAAACTAGGTAGAGTATATATATATATATATATATATATATATATATATAAAAGTAGCCATTCACGATGACAGTAAAAAAGGTGAATCTTGTTAGTTTTAGACCAAACAAGCGAGAGAGTACAACATGGGGGCATCACTATACTGGACGATTAATTAGCGTTAATTACATTAAACACAACACCGTGCATAAAACAGAGAACACAGAAGAGGCCTAAACTAAAGGGCTTCAGATGGCGGCTTAACAAAACAGAGCCGAGCGCTGAACTCATCGACCACCCCGAACAGACTGAAAGCCCATTGACCGAAAAAAGACCTACCGCAAGGCGAAGGGTCTTAACCGCTAACTAGGTTTTAATGATCCCTCCCGGTGAACACGAGTATCGGGAAATTGAATACTCCCAGCAGTTCTCGTTGCTGATGTTCGATGATAAAATTAATCCACGATTTTTATAACCGCCACAGAATACAGAAATTACAGAATTTCTGTAATTCATTTGCCCAAATATGAAATGCTATAGTTTTGTTTTTTTAAATCCGACTGAACTCAAGTTCACGGTCTTTATAAATAAAATAAATAATTTCATTACTGTTTATAATATTCTAAAGCTTTAGACTTAAGCAATATATTCAATACCGGCGAGGGGTTTAATACTTTTTTAAATATCGCAAACTGTTAATATAAATTAGATGTATCTAACATCTCGGTTACATAACCAAATATAAATGAGCGGTTTCAGTGACAGAAACTTTCATTATCAGTGGTTCATAGATTTGGTGTTTTTCTGTCTCCTCTCGTTGGTTTGGTCTTTTGCTAGACCGGTTTCGGTTGCTCGCCATCTTCAGTAGTGGTGTTAGTCACTTTGGCACTTTGGATGCTTTTTGGGTACCCTCACTGCACACGACAAAATGACCAGGCGACCTGGAGGTCTCCAGGTACAAGTGCACCCATTGAACTTTAGTTAAGCCTATTTCACAGTTAAGCACTTTTTTTAATAACTTACCTTAATATTTTTATCTTACAATATTTAGTTTTTATTTGTCTATGAATGTTTTGCTTTCTCATTAAATAAACATTATTAGGTGTAGATTAACAAGCGCCCCCCTGAGTGCGGTGCGGAAATGTACTTAACTAAAGTTTGTTGGGTGGACTTGCATTGATAAACTAGCTCCCCCTGAGGGTGGTGCGGAAATGTACTTAACTAAAGTTCGTTGGGTGCACTTGCACCACTACACTAGCGCCCCCTGAGGGTGATGCGGAATGTAATTAACTAAAGTTCGTTGGGAGCACTTGCACCACTACACTAGCGCCCCCTGAGGGTGATGCGGAAATGTACTTAACTAAAGTTCGTTGGGAGCACTTGCACCGATTAACTAGATTACTAAAAATAAACTTTTTTCAATAAGTCCTGGATCAACAGGAAAACTTTTATGATCGTAAATACACAATACCTGATAGGTTTCTGGTCATATATTTGGAAATTAAAACCTAATATTTGTGACCAGTTGTGTGATCAAATATACATTTGACCGATAATCCAACCAAAATAAGGCAAAAAACATCCCCCAAAAACACAATAACGAGACATATATATAGATAGATATATGGTTTTTAAGGACAATATATTTCCGGTGTAGCTTCACCATTTTAAACTATGCCAGAGGAAAACAAATATTTATATAAAGATAGTAAGGCCTGCGATCCGGTATATACACAGCTATTATGTGTTACATAGGAGACATAATATATATATATATATATATATATATATATATATATATATATATATATATATATATATGTATATACACGAAAAATAGACAACCACACAGTACAAGTGACAGTGACAGTGCAGTCAGGATGCCCAAAAAGCATCGAAAGTTCCAAAGGGACAAAACCAGCGAGAGGAGACAGACACACGAAATCTACTGTATTCCAACCCCTCGTACACAAGACAGGTATTCTAAACAGTCATTGGCTCCATCATCAGAGCCCGGAATTGGGGAAGATCAACTTGGGGCCCTCTATATAAGAAACAAACTGGGGTAGTCGAAAACTGTACCTGGATTAACTGCAGTCGGTCCCTGACAGTGGAACTAGTAAGAGTTTCGAAACGTGGGATTCAGACAACACAGTGGCAAGGGTCCACCCTTGCATTGGTGGTTTCCAAACAAGGGAAAAATTCTGGAATAGCGGGGGTTAACCCCTGCTAATCGAGGTTCTTACCACAATGTTACGCGATCCCACCGGATGTTAGTGACAATTAAAGTTCCGTGCTCGGAAACCTTCGCTTATTTATTATCGTAAATATTCTAAAAAAAATATTATAAGTTTCGTTTACAATATTCTAAACTCTTAGTCTCAAGCGGCCAGGTGATTTATTTAATAACCGGATGGTGTTTCATATATTTTCATCGTTTTAAATTAAATTAATCCAAACAACGTTAGTCATTTAACTCAGAATGGAAGGAAGGCAAAGTTTGCAGGGTCACAAATTCCGATGGACGAAACATTCGAATGCGCATTTATTGGTAAATCGTATCGAGCAGTCCCGAGCTTTAACGATAGAAACGTCACTGCAAATATTATTGGAGAGAGCTCCGTCGCGTGGGAGGCGAGGTCGCCAGTTCGATTTCCGCCGCGGAAGCGCTCTTCCGTTAATAACAGATTTTGTAATATTCCACACTGTTAAGAAGCTACGGGACCGAGATGGAACGTGAAGGCTCTAGAACATTAATGGCTTGTTTTTCACCGGCCCTTTCGCGAAAGCTTTCCGGATTTCGTATTTATTTTCCGCGGCCCTCTACCTATAGCGGCCCCATCTCTAATTGGTTTCTGCCGCGGCGAAATTTCCCCCGTTTTCCGAATAATTACCACCCAGCAGCGTGCAGTCGCCGGGTCGGAAAATCCGTCTCCAGATGCAGCAGACCCAATTACCAGCCACGTTCCACTTAGCGGACTTTTCAATCAATTACTCCTTATCACGGACTCGCTCTCGCTGCATACGAGCGCATCGCTACTTTAAATTGACTTTACATCAATAATTTATCGGAAATAGGTTGTTTTGGAACTTTCATTCGGTCCCGCAATGGGAACACCGAGAAAATAAAAATTAAGCCTGGAAGATATTCCAGTCATGTATCCCACAAATAAACTGAAAAAAAATATTTCCGGATAATATGTTTATTTTTATCCAGGAATAGGGAGCCATTGATCGAAGAGAAGGACGTCACTGGTAATCTGTTTTGTTGCGTTGCTCAGCAGGGCAATGCATAGTGACACACACGATGACTGAAGTGGATCTAAGTATACGTAATTAAGTATGATAACACTCGCCTGCTTTTAAGTAATGGAGTAACATTATACAATGGTTTTTAAGGACAATATATTTCCGGTGTAGCTTCACCGTTTTAAACTATGCAAGAGGAAAACAAATATTTATATAAACGTACTAAGGCCTGCGATCCGGTATATACACAGCTATTATGTGTTACATACGAAAAATTATGGTCTTAATATAGCGAAATAAACTTCATTGGTGCCATAGACAGGTTTTAAAAAGGGATAGACTGTAATGCAATGACATAATATAGCATCGAGTTTTTAGAGACAATATTTTACCGATAAAATTTCATCGCGTTAGTTAACGATCTGAGAGAAGCGATCGAATAAACAAAAAAAGGTATACGATTGTATACATAAAGATAAAAGACCTATTGTACCGCAAACTTAGAAATAATGGAGATCAAGGAAACGCGGGGAGGGGGCGAGGGAGACATGTCAGAGCCCTCCATCGATTCGTCGCATAACCTTCGAACGAAAAAAATAATTCCGTCAGGGTGGGCCACGATAATAGTGTCCAATCCGCAGTATGGGGAAGGTTTAAAGCGTATACGGTCCACAGGAGAAGCCGGATGACTCTGAAACCCTCCTTTTGTAGTGCGAAAGCCGCCTATGCGATCAAAATCCCCGGGCATCAAACAAAACACAGATTGCATAGGTTTAACGCGCTCATTTGGGAATGCTTCTGATTTCCCGACAACCGAGCTGTTTCGCATTAACGCGGCCCCTTTGTATTCAGTACCGACAAACTCGCGACAATAGCCTAGATCCTAGAGATGGATTTTCGTAATGTAATAATCGTTTTACCGCCCCTTCTGTGCCCGGTTACAAACCGAGGTGGATGCTGGGCACCTTTAGAAGTAATCAATTAGTAAGCCATAGTGTTCACCGGTGAGATCTGCTTGTGAATAATTCCAATTTTCAGTTTATTGATAAGTAAGACGAATGTACAATCCGACCTACGTTGGACCCGATTACCTGCGCCATTGAACTCCGCAATAAATGACTGAACCATACGTTCTTAACATATGGGCTTCTTGCATAGCCGCTACTTTATCTCTTTAGGAACTCTGTTAAGTCCTTCGCACCATCCTTAATGCTCCCTGGTATGTTTCTAACCACACAATCCACCATGACCTCAACATACCAACAGTCGACGAAGTCGCAAAATCTCGGTTCCTGAAGTTCCACTCCCGCCTTTCTCCCTATCCTAATCCACTCGTTCAGTCCCATTCCTCTTTTACCCATCCACTATCCCCACCACGACGGCTTAATCGCCACTGGCCCAGAGATCATCTCGGGCAGTAGTTAAATCATGTCAAAAGCGCCATCATTCGGTGGTTTCTTTAACGAGACAAACACGTGAAAATGAAAAATATACATGTATCGATTGCACCTATAACTGTAAAAGTTATTGTGCACAGTAAAAAAGTTAAAAAAAAATATACTTTATACTTTATATATACTTACTGGAAAATTGAAATTGGTCCGAGTTAGAGTCAAAGCCGGAAGAAAAGTAAAAAAAATGTCGCCTCGAAAGCGGACCGAAATATAACCCTTGTAACGCGTTTCGCTTGTTTGGCTTCCCCCCGTCGCACGTACGCTTCCGTTGAATAACCGTTTATTCCCCGTCCGAGTATGGACTACTTCTAAATATCACGAACATTATTATAGGAACTCGATGAAGGATCCTATACGATGAAGGGCATTGTAACTGCACTGTTACTCCGAGTTGTCAGTCCTACCAAAGCCACATCGACATACGACAGGCTAAATACCCGCGATCACCGTATTGTTGTGATATTATTATATCTGTGTCAGTTCATTTATTATGCTACTGATGGAATACATTTTCCCGACTGCTAAAATGAAACTTTGAAGAGTTCTAATAGCATTCATTAGAAGTATGGAATCTTACCATCGATAGTAGCATTTGATTAGCATTATTAAATTAAAGGTGATTAAATTAGGTGATGGAACATCCTATTATGAGTATAAATAACTAAGCGCGTCAAAAGTCAATTTGTCTTTTCAAATCCCGAAGGGTGTAGGACTTTCATTATATCATTAGTTTCGATTCGCGTGGCGATAAAACTTTCGCTAACTTCTTTACTTCTTCACCTTCTGACTTATTTAATGAACGGAAGATTGAATCGCCCGTCTTCGCTCGCCTGTTCGGTCCCATATTAGGACGGTTTAGGCTTCTACCCATTTACAGTAGATTTCCTGCAACAGGATAGTGAGGGACTTACCGATATAGCACTCCGATGAGCAATGTTACTGTCAGAGAGCAATAACGACCTCGAAAAACCGGAACCTAGCTTAAGACCAATTGGCCATTTGAAACAAACCATGAAACAAAATCTCATGCAGTGAAAATATTCCAAACCCTCGACAAATTCTTTACCTTTTTAAATTCTAACGGATATTAGAGGTTGTGAGCTCCAAACGTTTAATCGAGAAAAATTCGGCCCACCACAGGAAAATCGATCTCCGAGTCCAATGCGGTTACTCCGCATGCTGTCGACCTCTATCAGCGATGAGTTTTCCTTCAATCACTGTGATCACAACCTCATAACTGCTGTTTAGATGGGAATCAGTTGTTCAGGGACAGACCACCTAATTGAAGTGAGTACACTGGGGTTAGTGAGCTCGATAATTTACATCCACAGGGAATTTTTCATTTTTAATCATAACATTTGGTTTTTTCTTATTCATTATTTATAAACGTTAGGTTAGGCTCATTTTAAAATACACTCATCGTCAGAATCTACATATTGAACTAAGTACATCATCTGCCTCTAGTCGAAGTGAATGGTAGTATCAGGTCGGGTGGCATTTAAATTTTTCAATTATTTGAATTGTACCGTGAAATGGGGATTTGAAACGTTTCTCAATTCACAATTTAGAAAAGCAAAGGCGAATAAAAATAAGCATAACGAAAATATTACATAACGGTGTAATATAGGATAGAAAAGTGAATTTACCTATGTTATATTTAGATTTGGCTCGGAAACTTAGTTTAGTCGGATAGATGATGCGATGTTCTGTCTCTTCGGTGGTGGACGTTACGCCAGCAATTTAAAAAACGTGTTTATTGTAATTCAGCAATAACAATTTAGAAATTAATGGCGACTTAATTATTACATTTTCTATATTAGGGAAATGCATTCAATATTGAAGTAGCGATTACAAGCTTAATACAAAAAATATTTTTTTCAATAAAATAAAATGCAGTACGTACATAGAGCAACAAGAAACTACAACTGCAGAGGTAAAGCCCTCAGCACAGGTATAAAACAACGACAAAGACTTTTCGTGTTTTTAAAGAAAAATAATCTACGGAATGAAAAGTGTAGTAGAAAATTATGAACATGCAAATAATTAACTGATAGTGAATGTATTTGAATAACAAATACGTTCTTGTTCAAATGTTATGTAATTTAGGATTTGACTTTGAGGACTTGTGCCGATAGAAACCAGATGTTTTATAAGAGAAACTTCTCAAAATAGCGCACCCTGCGATTAACTGGAAGGAAGGTTGTCCATGTCGATTTTTCACATTGCATTTGTAAAATACAATTTTCGGTATCCGTGTGTATTACCCCATTAATTGTTTCGCAATGTTCGGACGAATATCCAGAGCTAAAATCGATAATTCGATTCGTCTTCCTATGATTTTATAGTATAGGTGATTACGACGTTTATCACCCCATCCCTCCCTGTATCTGCCGTTGCTTCTTTAATAATTTAAGATATACCTAACTGGGTGTCTGCGAAGGTTTGAAAAATATAACTCTTGCGAAGATCGGTCCCGATTGATTTTGTTCCGTCGATTTTACTGCACCTACGTAATTCACTCTAGGTACTAAGAAGGGAGTCGGAATATTGCAAGGTATTATGAATCCTCGCCGACCTCCCGAAATAGGGCAATTAACTCCCACTTGGGAATAATAAGAAGGTCTTGAGACATCACCAGAATCTTCTTCTCGATTTAAGTTTAAATTGAGTACAGATTTTCCTGAAAAATACTAACAAACTGGAAGCCTGGAATAGAAGCGCGGGGTGAGGCATGTTGCGAATACGCGAAGCGAAAAACAAACGGGATAAATTAAAAAATATCCAGACACCCGGCTCGTCTCGGAAGACCTTGGTCCACAGAATGGGGAGCGCCGATGATTGATTTAGGAACGTGGGGCGGGGACGGTGTACCCAGCGCAACCATTGGTGCAACCGAACCGCGACTTAAAAACCAAAAAAATGACTAAGTCCCAGATAAGCGGGCCTTGAACAACGGCGGACGCTATCGATCATGACCTACAGAGGAAACTGGACCGACTGGAATATCACTCAGTGGAAGTTCTGGGGACCATTGCTCCTCAGGTTTTTCGATAATCGAACAACCGAGGCTATCGGACTCTATAAGTAGAGTTTCGGGCTCGTATCTGCTTTTCGGAGTGTCGCCGTTCCTCCGGGAGCTTCGCAATCACCGATAAGATTACTGTGTGACCAAGCGACATCCCCATAAAATTCCCATAAAAATGCTACAAAATCGTTCCGTAGTACATTTACGGAAGAATTCTCGCATTATATATTTTTTTTAATTTAAATTTCTAATTTCAAGGGGGAGTTCTAATCCCTGTGGCGGATCGAATTTTCCTTCAATAATAAATATGACTATGATTTTTCTCCCTCCAATCGCTGATTCGGTTCTGGGCTAGTCCAGTTTCGGCTTTTCGCTGTAATCAATATATCCAGTATTGTAATATGTCCAGAAGTACTTATGCATGTCGGCAGCCCACGAAATATCCTGCCGGTATTGTTATTCCGGTATTGTTGCCGGTATTATATTAGGTTGTCAGGATTAAATGTATATTTTCGGATTTTTATTTTGCAACCGACACGCGTAGGTCCGTTCAACAGCATATGGAACAGTAAATAATGTATCTTTTCACAATTTTCTATATATTTTATATCGTAAGTCAACTAAAATTGATAAACAAAATCACAGCTTTCCCAAAATCGTTAACGAAAAAGTGATGAGCGCGAATGTCGCGTTTTAGTATGTCTAATACTAATGAAAAGACGAGGAAAACTTTCATTTTTATGTCTCCTCTATAACTTATGCTTTCATCAATAGAAATTGGAGCGTAAACCTAAGTTGGATATTCCGCTTGTGTTAAACATAGACCTCCTCGAATGAAATGTCTCCGCTGCACGTTATCTGGACGATTTTACAGATAGCATTCGGAATTTGCCTCGATACGGTTTTAAGTGCTAAACAGACAGGGAACTAACAAACTCTAACATTCACGCTCGATTAGTGGACAGGCCCAATTGATGAAATAGCGGCCGAACTTTAAGTGCCTTAAACTACTTAAGCCATGCGCATACGCCAGTATATACAGTCATATGCGGTGAAAGAAAAAGGAACATACATTTTATCTAACTCCACAATATTGTCCATCACACTGTCGCGGGCTATTTAATATTGTGTAACATTGGGGAATCAAAATATAAAATCTCGGATAAGGAAACGGAGAACACTTGAAATATAGGGGCAGCCAAATTTATTAAACGGGTTGTCGACCCAAGTTAGGCGATTCTTGTCTTCGATCCTCTCAGGCCGCACATTAAAATTACATGCGGCCAGAAGTAGGATACGGGTACTTTGTTGAATTCAAATTGGTTTCGTTTCTCTAGTAATAAAATCCATTTTACATCGGATTAGCTAAAAGCTTTAGCTAAACTAAAATTTCTGTTTAAAACCACAGTTCAATGTATCGAACTGCAGCATCGATCGCTTTAATTAGTACATTTCTGGCAACCACGAGTATATTTAAAATGTGGAAATATTTGAGGATGAAAAGATTTTTATGACGTAATAAGCGGGTTTTTCCGAGAAAAAATATTGCCCTTTCTTTCACCGATTCTAGCGATCAGAAGGTAAAGCGTGCAAGGAGGATAAGATTGAATCCGTTTTATTGTCTCTGCTCTCCCATTTATCGACCTGGCTTCCACCCGCAATCGCAGGCCTTCCCTTTGGGATATAGCACTAGGACAGCCAGTAAAGCGTAAAACTTGCTGGCAGAAACCAAATGAAATTGAAAGTTTTTAAAATATATTCAGAATATTCTGTTATATATAGCGATGGGATAAAACACTTATACCGGCTCACGGAGCTATATATAGACAACTACAAGATAAGCATTCAAAGCAGAATGGCACCGAGAAACCTTAACTGGTCTAGGACCAAACAAATGTTTTATTGTAAATAATTTGAATTTCTGACCTTCGCTCGGCGGGCTATACTTTCCCGTCTTCGTCCAACCTGCAGGGCCTCATACTGACTCCCGGAGATCGGCGACCACCGGAGTCACTCCACGAGGTCGGCAGCTGTACTCCTGACCGGAGCGGAGGCAAAACCTCCCCCACCTAGGTAAAAGTTATCGATCTTGGGGGGGCCCTTTCTACCCCTCCGCTCGTTCACAACCCCCCACCTTTTTTTAATTTTAGGGCATTGCACAGAAAATTCCGTTCATCTGTAACTCAAATTTCATTTAGAAGGGGCTAAATTTCATTTAGAGGCCACGTGATTTGCTCACTACCAAGGAGGAGCGGGATTACCAGCGATGGGGGGTTCTCCATAAAAAGTACACCACACTGTCACTAAATATAATTTAAAAATTGTAGCTGCGATTTAATATAAAAAGAAAACATTTAAACTACTAACGTAAATACATCAAATCTAACTGCAATAGGACGAAACAAAAGATAACAAATACAGTATTTAAAGAAAAATAGGTAAATTATACGAATGCTTCAGATAAAAGAAACAATTTACTGAAGTTAGTCGAGTTAAAAATCTTTATACTGTAAAGGGGTTTACTACTTTATTACTTAGAAACACATTTCTATCAAAATTCTGTTTGATACAATAACGGGCATAAGTATTGACTTACGGACGACTATTTATAAGCGCTGAAACCGAGGTTTTCAGCTGATTGCGATAATAACCAAATAACGTGTATACGTACAGAAATGAAATGGAGAGGAATGTTGAACATCGAATCTAGAGCGACAGTTGATAAGTGGTGAGGAGGAAACTGCGTCCGAGTAGTTGCTCTGGGATTCGGCGAAGCGTCCGAGGTTGGACTGAGATGCGGAGTTTCACATTGCACAACATGGGGTCACACGTCATGCGCCCAGCCACCTTACACAACACTCCATTTCTTGACACCCCCTAACCCTATCAACCGAAACCACCCACTTTCTTCGGCCCCTTTCCTCGTCAAACGCCGAAGCGCCGCATCACAAACAGATATTAATCCGGCGGAGATATCGGCTTTTCGTTTTACGGCTCCGAGATTTCCAAGCCAATATAAACAACGATGGGGAGGTGGTGGACGACGTGACGTTTACGCCCATTTCATTTCATTAATTAATTCCATCTATTATAAATAAGCGAATGGCGACGGACAGTTGTACCATTGATAAGAATAAATAAGCACTTTCGTGGCTTAATGAGGTTGGACAATTACAATTCATCTTTAGAGCTAACGCCTCCATACGTATGTACTTGTGTGTATGTATATATTATATATACCTCATTAAGGAATCTACACGTGTTGACACTTGTAATTAATATGGGGAGTACTAACATTAAATTATATATTTCATCCGGATTTGTTAAATAGTCTCTTCTATGTTAAAGAAGAGAATAATATGTAAATATTCTAGATATTGGAAACAAGCATTACCGGAATGCTGAATAAATCGTCGATCAGTAAGAGTGAACAATTGGATGTCATTACTGGATATTCGCCGCCAGTATATACTGAAAATAATATGTCTAGGAATTCGAAAAAAGCAAACCCTAAACTTCGTTTTACTAAATAAAACAAAAGTTCTAAACTTCAAACTAAGTATTTCTGTCGCTTAACGAAGATGGACAATTACAATTCATCTTTGGAGCAACCGCCTCCATACTTAAGTACTAGTATGTCTGAATATATTGTGTATTAGGATAAGATTAGGAAATAGCTCCAGGTACACGTGTTGTAATTAAGATATGTAATATCCAATAACGATATTAATTATTCACGCTAATTGATCGATGATTTCTTCGCGTCTCAATAAGATTTTTTCTGAATATCTAGCACATTTAGATATTATTTTATTCTTTACCTAATTACATTTTTTCTAAGAAGGATATCCGAGTATTTTAAGTTTTCCTCTCCGGTTGTAATTAATCAGGGATAAATATACTTTACCTTTATCTTCTTTTGTTACGTACGTTTGTTCTCTGGGTGTTCAAATAAACAAAAAAGGGGAAAAACATCAGAACAAGCTTGAAAGACAGAAAATAAAAATTTGCTTTGCGTAATCAGCGAAAAAATCGGACGAATCAGAAGCACTAATGTTTTTAGATGAAATACGACCGAACATAGTGTAGTAATGGAACTGGGGTTTGGGTTGTAGGGGCGGTTACACGAAGCATCAATAATGCCGGTTAGCCTACATTATGCGGCCAGCGCAGGGGCCACTTGTACACTAACAATTCGGGCTACTTAATACGGACAGAAAATTTCGCAATAACCCGAGGTAAATATTGATATTAACTCTGCGCAACTAAGGGAGGTTAATTGTGCAATAAATAAAAAAAAGGTTTGCGTTTCATCGCACTTATTAATCCGAGTTGTAGAAAAAAGCCTTACAGAACACAAAACTAATGCAATTTTAATAGCAGCTCGAATGATACTTTAGCTGCTTTAGATGATTACATTTCGATGAAATTCTTAAATGAGATTATTAAATTCGATGAGAAACGATTACATTGAGATGATTAAATAATTTAATCGATTCATTTTTAATTTCATTTTAAAATGTTGAAAATTTGTAGTAGAATATTCCCACTCCTTATTTTTCGTCCCCCTTTTCGTTAAAATGGAAATTACTTTTATAAAGAGGTTGTAAAAGAGTGGACGACGTTCCTTAAAGGGGCGCATTCTTATCGGCTTAACCGCTTTAACAATAAGCAAACATCCGCAACAAAGTCTTAAGGCAGAATACGGCTCCGTTAATCCTGTACTTTTTTTCCGATTCCCACTCATTTCCGTTCGTAGCTGTCTTATTTAAAACGGCCCGGCGGATTAATCCAGAGCGGTTGAATATTTAATTAACCGAGCTGGGGGCTCGGATCCGGTTCGAAATTAAGGTCGTCGAGGTCGAATACGCCTGCTAAAGGTAAGTTATACGGTCCCGGCGCACTCCACCGTTTACCGGGTCTACGACTTGACCGTTCATTTCGGACAACTCCGTCCGTGTTTTTTCTCCCGGCCGATCGATAACAACACGGCCATGTCCAAACTGTCTTCTTACAGTAAATATATACAAAATAAATACTATAACATTTAATATCTGTCTCGTTTGTCTTCCACTCGCATTAACAACTACCTACGGTATATAAACAAAATATAACACCAAACAACACCCGTCACAAGTACAGTTAAACCTCAAGGCTATTACCATGGAGATGGGTTTTGTCCGGAATATATTTGCACAAATCTGCGGTCACACGACGCTGACAAGGCAAGATCTAGCTCAAAGCTGAATTGAATAACTGAAGAGCACTATTACACACCAAATACCCTCACAAATACTGACGCATTGACAGTACACACCACAAAAGTTAACCTATATAAATGTCTGGTTGTATGCTAATTAGATAAGATCCGAAAAGCCCAGGTAACTTCAAAACAGACTGGAATGAATATGAATGACAAAAAATTCCCTCGCCCGTTTCACCCCAATCTATTCCCGGTTTCGGACTTTTCCGATTGTTACAGATACTAGTCCGATAATACAGACTATTAATATAAAACAGTATCGACGGTAATAGTGTAAGTTTCCTGTATTGTCCGAGCTTTCAGACGCCCCATGAAATTGTGACACTAACGGGAATCGGACCCGGAATCGAAACCGAGCCGTAACGTTCTCGACCACCAATTAGAATATACGTACGGCTAGTTCTTATTTTTTCCAATACAACACAATATTTTGTTTACGATTTGCGTGCAATATATGAGGCCCGCGAAGACAATGGCGAGAAGCAGAAATAGGCCTGGCCACAGGACGTAAAAAATGAAACTCCCAATCGACCAATTGTTGATTTTTATATCTTCACTCGCCCGTCTTGCCTTACGCCAGGACTTTTTCGAATTCTCACCAACATCGGTAGAATTTTCAAGCTAATACAGAGAAGTACTTACGCGTGACGGCTGCCGATGAAGAACTATTCTGTAAAGAAAGAAAAATATCTAATTAGATATAATAAGAAATAGAAATATAACAAAATAATAGAATAAAATAGAAATATAACAAAATAATAGAATAAAATATAAATATAACAAGGTCGTATGTGAAAGTAGGTCTTTCAAATACAGAAATATAAAGACCAGTAGGTCATACGTTATCTCTGTGTCGTCATAGTGCTGACAGCATCTATCTGCCCACTAAAGACAGATTGAGGACCGGAGACCTCTCTGTACTGTAAGCTTTCCAAGTAAATTCGCGAAGTTTAAAATACGGCTAATTTTTTATCCTGGATATGTAACATAGGTCGAATTCAAAGGACAATCACCCGAAGCTATAATCGACGCGGGTTAAAGGGGCGGTTTATCGGCTCCGTGTCACCGGGAAATTACGCCCCTCGAGAATATTAACTTCCCGGCCGCGGCCGCACAGCCGTTCCAGAATTGAATTTTTTCCTTTTTTTATATATTCTTTCCGATCGATCGGCCTACAGTCGACGCCCCGATGCGCCCGTACGCAGCTTTTATTTAGGATCTAAAGAAGGTACTAGGAACTCCCGGACTCGAATATGACCGCAAGAACGCCAGGCCGGGTGCAGTTTCTAAACTTTAAAAAGACGAACGGCTAACGTCCCGAGCGTGGGGGGAAGCTATTTTCCGGTCGCTTCGATTTCGATAGCGGTTGGCCGACTGCCGAAGGTTTCGAAACGCGTTTCGGACAGCGACTGATCCCGGGGCGACTTATACGATTCGATAACCCGCAATTAAAAGAATTCGGCCAACCCCTCGACAAAAACGCGAACGCCTCCACGCGGCGAGACGGGGATAGGACTGCTTTGCTCGAAAAAGAGGAAAAGTGTACCCGACTAACATTCGTGGGGAAGAAGCCGACGGTAAGAATGAGCCCATAATAGATTTGTTAAGAATTAAACGGTTCAACGTCGGAACGCTTTTTGGGCCCGAGACGCTATTACGAACTTTGCTCCTCAGTTTTCTCCCGCTGTCAACGTAACGCCCCCACGCTGCGGGAGGGGGTAAGGGAGCTTTCCTAGGAAACGAAGATTCGCGGGGGGAAACTGAAGAATGAGTCCAACACGGTGAAGAGGAATAAATTGTTTCAGAATTAAAGGTCGGGAAAATAACTTTGGCACATGTTCGCCTGAGCAAAGAATGAACTAAAAAAAATCTTCCCCTCGGCCGGGTTCTACGAACTCCGCGAAACTCGGGAAGGTTCGATCGACTGGGTCCTGCGGGCGGGTTCGGGTGTCCGTCGGACGAGCTAGGCGGTTTCTCCATAAATAAGGTATTAAAAGGGCGAAGGGGGTGTGAGGGGCGCAATGCAGGTGGTCCTGGTGGGAGAGACCACGCCCCCCTCTAACGATCTCCACCCCTGCACTCCACGCCGCACCCGCCCGCCCGTCTTACCCCTTTCCGATATACACACCCGGTTTGCCCGTGATGCAGTTACCGAACCGGGTGTCGACGACCTCGGCTTTAAAACGTTTAACTGTCGACTGCATAAAAGGAAACTGTACGGTACGGTACAGTACGGTGTATTAGTATAGAAAAGTTGATGTTCAAACGTATATATAAAATTGTATATTGAAACCTAACTGAGCGTACGGAATCGAGTCGTTCCGGGGGCTAACTACCGGCTTCCTTCCGTTCCCAACGATCCCCTCACTCCGATCCTTAGATTCGACAGCTCTCCTCATTGTCACCTTCCTGCAACTCCAAACCCTTAAGAGGCTCATCACGGCCGTGTCATTTCCTCACTATCTGGTAACGGTAGGGGCGGGAATAACATCCATCAACAGTACACTTGTGTTATCAAATCGCCCTGTCGGTAAATATAATTTTATAAATTGTAACGTAAAAGTTATAAAATTTAAGACAAACCGGACTCGGCCTCAAAAGTCAATGATAAACGAGCCGCTCTTAAAATTAAATAAAGGGGGAGCCATATAACGAGCGCTTAGGGACTGCAGTTTAACTTTAATGTCCTCCTTCGTTGAGACCCCCTTTCCTTTTCCCCGGCGTGAAGCTCTACTTAACCATAACGTAGTAACAATTCCGGTACATAAACGACCCCGCGTTTAAGATAGCGTCTTCCCCCCAATTGTATCGCCCGACCCTCGGGACTTCGAATCAGTCTTTTTATCGCCGACACGCGATTTTTAACCGGAATCCTCGGTTTTATTTCCCACTTATGTGTACCCAAAATCTTAAATAGTGGCCGATCAAAAATTCATCCATGACCTATTCTCTTGTCAGGTATATAAAAAAAAGTTTGGCTCCCGGTGTTTAACCTAAGTGCGAGTCTCGGAAAGTTCGAACGTAAGAAATCGGGAGGGGTGAATCGCCTGACCCCAGTCCCACGACGCCACAAGTGCCTGTGAGCTTTCAAAGAAATATCCCGTACTCGAACGGCAAATAAATACGACGCCGATATCCATTATTCAAACCGTTTCAACTCTGTTGTTTGAAGTTGGAGCGATGCGGAAAACCGTCGATGTTTTTTCCGGTCTAAACTGCTTTCCGCTAGAGAAAGTAATTTGTGGGCCGCTAGACATTAAATTATATTTGCGAACGATATAAAAAAAATAGCGAATCCGTCTCCGGAAAACCGAAATTTCGGACTTGAGATTTTATGTTTTGGAATTTTGTTCCGGTTCGATATTTTGAGTAGCCACTCATACAGTAGGCACTCATACCCAATCAAGAGTAAATTTGATTAGGACACATGTCTTATATAAATCCATTCGGTAAATAGACCGACGGTCTTTCTAAGGAGCGATTCAATGAAATTGAACTGTGACAGGTTTTACCTCCGGATTATCGGGAAGGCACTTTATTTACCCGATTAGAATCTCGGCTAAATTAGCGGGGGTCGCGAAAGTAAAACTCAAATCGAAAACGGTCGCAACCCAGTTTCCAGAAGGCGGTCGGTACAGCGAGAGAAGGAGAAAGGGAAAGAGGTCAACCGGGTAGTCGTCCTTCCGGTTCCAGTCCAAGCGTTTTCTGGGCTTCCTCCCACACTGCCCCTCCAACCCAAATAAATTCGACGAGAAAACCGATATCTAGAATCGCGGGCATAGGTTCCCGGAATCCGAGTTGGAGTGCGCTTGCGGTAGTAGGAAGAAATCGGTTTACGCGCCCCGGAACTACCCGCTTTCCAATGAAGCCGGTAGAGACCTAGCGAGGACAGTCGGGTGTCCCCGGGACACTTTAAGCACTTTGTGGCACTGGGATAATTCGTTGGAAGAAATTTTTCCGAGCACTATCTTCGAACGAGTCAATAAAGATTTTCCCTCCCACCGTCTATAGACGACGCGGACGCCTCCACGCGGCGTGCGGAAATAGGGGCGCTTTTCTCGGTAATGAGAAAAAGTGTCCCCTGCCAAGATTCGCGGGGAGAAGTCGACGGCATGAGCCAGCGATGAAGAGGAATAAATTCGGAAATAATGTTTAAAGCGGGGTTCTCAACCTTTTTATAACCGTAACCCAATTTCCTTTACCCCTCCCATGTGTATTGAAAAGGTGAATATAAGACATCTAGCTCGGCTTTATTTACACGGCAATATGCACCTACTGCAGTCGACGTCTTTAGAAAGATTACCAGGGTGTTTCTGAAATTCTCTTCTATAAAGCAAAACAACAAAAAGTCAGGGATTATAAGAAAAGAGGCTCCTTCGAAGGGCATAAGACCTACTGGTAAAAGGTAAATACTTCCTAGGAGTACTTCTTTTTACTTCCATCTTATATTTTTTCTCGTATTTCTAGACCCGTGCGGCCCCCACTTCCGTGCCACGGCCTCCCGTGAACGTAATTTTCATTTACGGCCTACAGAAGGCATTGGTGAGAGCACAACTTTCACACACGCTCGCCAGAAAAGAGAATGAACTAAAAAACTTAACGGCGGCGGTTTCGGAATACGAAAAAATGGCGGTAGAGGTAGAGAGCCGGGTGGGAGGACGCAAGGCGAAAAAAATTGGGCGAGGCCGGACGACCGGGAGGAGAAGAGCCGTTAGAACTGAAAATCGGGCCGGACGGGGAGGACCGGTTTATTTATAGTGTCCCGTCGGAGGAAGAAGCCCCCTTCGAGAGGGACAGTGCCCCACTACGCACCGGGCCCGGCCTCCTTTCGTTTACTTACTCCGTTCACCCCCGGACGCCCTCAGTCGGTCGACCGGTCGCCACCAGCCCGCAACACTCCCCGAACAGAGGAGCCCGACGCCATTACTTCTTAAAGAAGCTTCCCCGGAAACATGGAGGAATGCGGTTGCAGCTTCGCGGACACCGCCTACCTGAAAGGCTCCGAGTGGTGTCCCGCCAACCTGACTCTCTTCGTCTCCATGATGGAGATACTCATCGGCGCCAACTGCAGGATAGCGGACCCCTGCAGGAGGGCCTCCCCGGACCCCGGGAGGTTGGACGACAGTCCGTTCGACTTCATAGTCGTCGGAGCCGGAGTCGCAGGTACGACGGGGCCGTCGCCCGAACGAAAAGTCGAATCGGGGACTAAAGCTTTCGAGTCTCACAGTCGTCTGAAGAATTCCGTCAGTTACGTTCCGTCGGACTCCGATTGAGGAGCCCACGGTTACCTTTGTGGTGTTTTTTCGATTGTAGAAAGTCGAAGAAAAGAGAGCTGTCAATTGAAAAATGCCACCCCATTTAAAATTAATCGTATAAGCGTAGGATTTATAAATGTTCGCGTTAAATATAAGTTGGTCTTTTCGACAGGATCGGTGGTGGGTTCTCGACTGAGCGAAAACGGGAGATGGCGTGTACTGTTGTTGGAAGCAGGCCCCGAGGAGCCGAGCGTTAGCGGGGTGCCCGCCCTGGCGACCTCCGCCATAGGCACCCCCCTCGACTGGGGCTTCACCACACAGCCATCCAATCGGGCCTGCCTCTCCACCGGCGGCTCCTGCTACTGGCCCAGGGGCAAGATGGTCGGAGGCACCGGGGCCATGACAGGTATATACCCGCGGACGACATTTTCGCTAGACCGTTTATTCCAAACCGAGTTTTACAGCTCGGAATAAATATATATAAAAAAGGAATAAATATTACCGGTAAAGCATTAAGGGAGCAGGAAAAAATGTGTACCGTAGTTTCCTCGATGTTCTGTTTCCCCTCGGTGGTTTGGTCTTATGCTACACTGGTCACAGAAAATCGAGAAAACTACGCTATTGCAAACCCTTGCAGACCACTATATATACTAATATGTGTGTGTGTGTGTGTGTGTGTGTGTGTGTGTGTGTGTGTGTGTAGAATATCACTCGCGAATAAAAAACTTTTTCGAATTAAAAATACATTGTATAGAATATAATAAAATAAATAGAACCTAACTGCCGAAGTGTCGACCTTGAACGCTATAGCCGACACGGTTAAGGCCATCCCCGCGGACGCCCGTAGACCGGATTTACGGCCGTATTTCCGAGCGTCTGCGGGCTTCAAAACGCTTTATTCGCATTTTTCAGGCATGATGTACATCCGAGGTCACAGGGAGATATTCGACGATTGGGCCCGGAGCGGAAACGTCGGCTGGACTTATGAAGAGTGTTTGGAGTACTTCAAAAAATCAGAGAACAACGAGAACCCGGAACTGATTGACGAGGGATTCCACGGTACGGGAGGGCCTCTGGTCGTGCGGCAGTTCGGCCACCATCCTCGGTTCGCTGAGTATTTGCTGGAGGCTGGCCGAGAGCTGGGCTATAGGACGGGCGACCTGAACGGGCGCAACCAGACCGGATTCGCCATAGCCCAGATGACGGTCAAACACGGGGTCAGAGCCGGGACGTCGAAGATGTACCTGAGAGGCGCCTACAAAAGGAAGAACTTGGTTGTCGGGATAAATTCGAGAGTCGTGAAGGTGCTCATCGATAGGGTGTCGAAAAGAGCCGTGGGCGTCAAATACTACGACGCCAAGGGCAACCTCCGAACTGCCACGGCGAAGAAGGAAGTGATACTATCGGCCGGGGCGGTAGGTTCCCCTCACCTGCTCATGCTGTCCGGAGTGGGGCCGGCCGCGCACTTGGCCAAGCACAAAATACCACTCGTACAGGACCTCAAAGTAGGCCGTAATTTGCACAATCACGTGTCCGTCGGCGTCGATTTCTTCGTCGAGGACAACGAAACAAGCCCGGTGAGTATGGAGACACTGAAGCAGTATTTAGACGACGGTACGGGTCAGCTGGCCAGCACTGGGCTCACCCAGACTACAGCCTTCGTCCATTCTAAGTACTCCGGACGAGTGGCGGACATCCAGTTGTTCTTCGACGGATTTTCGGGAGGGTGTCCGCCGTCGGAATGCGGGGCCGGGGAGGAGTCGTGCCGCCGGGGACGGTTCAGAGCACGCCCCACCAACGTCCTGACCAGGAGCAAGGGTTACCTGACGCTCAAGAGCGCCGATCCTTTCGATGACCCGCTCATTGTCCCGGAATACCTTTCGGACCCCCGGGACGTCGAGGTTCTGATCGAGGGCATCAAGATCTCCCTGAGGCTGGCCGAGACTGAGGCCCTGAAGAAGTGGAAGGTGAAACCGGATAGGAGGGCTGCCCCACTGTGCGAACGCCTGGAGTACGGTACCGACCCCTACTGGGAGTGCTTAATCCGTAGCTATACCGGGCCTGAGAACCACCCTGCCGGCACTTGCAAGATGGGACCGATCGGGGATCCGGACGCAGTGGTCGACCCCGAGCTCAGAGTCCACGGCGTCATCAACCTCAGGGTCATCGACGCCTCCGTATTTCCCTATGTCCCTAACAGCAATCCCATCGCCTCTATCGTCATGGTGGCCGAAAAGGGTTCTCACATGATTCAGAGCGCCTGGTCGTCTCGCAGGGACTGAAGAACAGGCCAGAATTTAATCAAACCCGAAACGGGGCCGCCCTGGATTGTTCCGGCTGTAATATTATATTTTGTAGGCGCATTCTAAAGTCGAATATACATATATTAAACGATATGTATGTAATTTCGCAATATATGTTATTGCGAACGTTTCGAAAGAATTTCGACATGTATTGCGAGTTATTTAATTATGGACTATTTAATTTAAATAAATTAACTTTTTTTTACGCCGCCGTACATTAATATTAGAGATCCCTACCGATAGAATAACAAGTTTTGGTTAACGATTTATATTTATATTTTCGAATTTGGTAATTCGGCATTTTGTTCGTACTGAATATTGCCCATATTTTATTAAATCCAGCGAAGTTTTATTATGTACATGTACATTTCGTGTGGTGCCGACTGAAGGACAAAAACTACAGTAACCGAAATATTAGGAATATCGTAGAAACTAAAGTGAGGTGACAGATATATTGATGAGTTTAAGGAATAGAGGCAAATTGCGGGCAGAATCAACCAAAATGCGTTTAAAGTTGACGAAAATAATATTAGATAAATACGATCTGTTTAATCCCGATGAGGTGTAAGCGCGATATCAACGCTTAATTTATGAGACGAAATTCATGGAACAAAAAAATCACTTCGACCGGATCCATTCATCTCGGCAACTCTCAGATTAATTCACTACCGGTTGCGAGGTATTATTAACTTTGATTTACCATCCGTACATAATGTTTTTAATGATTTACACTGCTTTCTCTCCCATCGTAAATTAGGAACTTCGGAACCCGTAACACTGGACAGGTGAAATTCTTATAAATGAACCCTTGTACTAACTTCACCGACCTCCAAGCCGGATGTTCGAAAAGACATTTGGTCAGATTATACATGATATTGAGACGTTTGTTCTGCTATATCATTAATTAAGGGACAATTTTTATAAACTTGTAAGTTTATATGAAGTCGGAATTAAGGAATCTTCACTTTCGATTACCGATTTTCTTTGTTATAACGCTAAATATTCTTTTATATTATTAAACCTAACGATATCCTGCGAATAAGTTGAATGCATAGAATGATAACGACTTCCTCCCTATTTATCATTATCTTTCACTGGCATGATGTTTCATACTTCCTACTTATCCTTACCATTATTTACATAGTAATTTAAATATTTAATACAAATTTACGCATTAACAGTTACATTATGAAACAAACTGTTCGGAACCCATACCACGACCCGTAGAATTTGTAAAAGTGAACCCGTATAAAAAGTTCTTTTGTCAATCCGCCAAACGACTATGTTGTCAAATGAAACTAAATTACATTTAAATGTTTATATCTTAAATCTAGCAGCTATTTGAATTGATTACGTTTAGAGCTCAGAATAGCTTTTCGGAATATATTCGAGAGCCAACCGAGCGGATTTGATTTAGTTTACATTTACAAGGGCCAAGTTAGATCCGGCTACTTTGATTCCTAGACAGTGAAAAAGTCCTTGGTGGAAAAAGTGAAATCATTTCACCCAAACTTTTGAGAAAATCATCGGTGCAGGAACTAGGAGTATAATTTCAACCGGCATAAGTCACCGACGTCATGTGAAGTACTTACACGTAAGTATCTTCCAGTGGGATCACGTAATATTGTGGGAAGAACATTTGTTAGCAGGGTTCTCTGCTATTCCGAGATCTCTCCTACGTTTGGGGCCACCCGAGCAAGCTCCAGTGGAAGGGTGTTTGCCCTTCCACCCTGGGGCACTCTCGGTTGTTATCTGCTTCCGACGTTTTGGAATTCTATCATCAGGGTCCGACCGAACAGAAGAAGAGATCAACTTAAGCCTCTTAGGATTATGACTTATTTGTTCCCATGTTACTGAGAACCATCCTCTACCGATATTCTATCCAACATCCCTATTGAAGTGTTTTTGTTTTTTTGGGTCTCTATTGCCTCTCTAATAATTAGGGTTTCCAAACATAGGAAAAATCCCGGAATAGCAGGGGTTGACGAGGTTCTTCCCATATTGATAATTCTTAAATGCAGTTTCTAGTGTTAATTATTCTTCCTCGAATGACTATCTACAGCCGTATTTAGTGGATATTTTTGTTTGTCTACACTACTGTGGCAAAGTCGTGACGCCCGTTTCCTACCCGCGCTGCTTATAAAGCTGGGAACATCGTTTAACGGGGTCTCCAAATTTCCGTTAGATCCCCTGGTGCGGCAAAATATTTGGCGGCAGTTGAACGGTCGAGCTCGAGAATGCTCTCTTACTGGAGAAGCGAGGAATGGACGAAGGGAATTTTGAACGTTCGCATAATTAAACATTTCGATCGGAGCAATTTAGATAATTGCTGCTGTCATTAGCGGTGGCGTAGTCGACGAAATTCGGCGGAAAAGAGAGCGCGACCTTGCCTTAAACTTAAGCAGGTGGACTTATTTTCCGGTTTGGAGTCAACAGTTAAATCTGTAAAGACAGATCTTTTCATTTCTGTTGAGACTAGGATATCGTGCGCGAAAAAACCTTGTGAAAGTTTAGGATGAACATCCCATTAGCATTCTGTCGCACGTGCACAAAATCATACTGGCAAGGTTCAACATTTTCAGCTTTTCGTCCAAAGTGAATAGCGCTACAATGAAATGAGGTACTTACGCAATCCGGCTACCGGTGGCCTTCTCGAAATATTTTTTTATCCGAGGAAAATAAATATATGTTTCAGCTCCCATATCTTCCTTGAAATTTTAAGTTTACTTTCAAAAATTTGATGTATCCAAATACGTATCCAAACGTCGGTACATTTGCTAAAACCTAGTAATTTTAAGTTCAGTTATTCATATGAACAGCCATCTGTAAAAAACATGATATTGCTGACCCACTTATGATCATTGACCTGAGGCAAGTTTGTATAGTTCCCTTATTTTCAATAAATACCGTAATTTCCTCAAAGCACTCCACAATTCGCTCATGTACTCGGCCATCTCACATTATTGAACATCAGTTGTCCACTGTAGGTTGAATCAGTAAAAGTGCAGAAAATTCCCGCTTGTGAAAGTGTCGAGCAGCAGCTGTCACAGTACAGGTGACAGTGACAGTGCAAATAGAATGCCCACAAGCATCCAACGTGCCAAAGTGCCTAACACCTCTACTGAAGCTAGCAAACAGCCGAAACCGGTCTAGCAAAAGACCAAACCAGCGAGAGGAGACAGAAGAACACGAAATCTACTGCATTCTAACTCCTCGCAGAGCACAAAACAGGTATTCCAAACTTTTTATATTAATGTCAAAATTGGGAAATGTATCTTGAATTGTATCGAGTGTCGTGCGAATTAAAACTTTGAGGTAGCCGCTCCCGGTACAAGCGGTCGGCCCAAATATGTTCGCGCAATTGATTGAAGATCCGAATGCAAATGCAAGTCTTTTGGCTTGTTTTTCGCTCATAATGACCTCCCTGTAGACAAAGAAATTGCCACGATCCAAAAGCATAATACCTTTCCGAAAGTACCATCCGACTCCTCTCTTATTTATTCCAAATGTTCACAATATTTGTTGACTACTTTAAGTATAAACAAAATTGCCGTTAAGAGATTATTTTGTCAGGAGAATGTTTCCACACACATTGATTGAGGCCCAGATAATGTGTCCACATTACTCGAACCGTACTATAAACTATAAAAAGAAAGTTTGAAATAAAATGATTCAGTATTGAATCCTTCAGTTGGCCAGCTCCCCCTCGTAATTAAATAGTTAATTGTTAGTCGTTAATTGTTGTTGGGACAGGATGCCCCATCGTCAACCGACATCCGCAGGTAGCTTACTGATGATAGCTAGAATCGGAAACCGATGTTGTATAGGACCAAATCAGGGCACAGGTATCACTGAAGATACAACCAAGTGATTTCAGTTCCACATTCACAATTCTCAACTTCGGGTCTACAACGCTTCAGTTTTGCGAAGCTTCATTTTAAAAGAATTGTAGCGCTGTAATCCCAACGCGTCCATCAAACCGGGTTTAGTCCGTGCAAAGAAAAACAAATAAATACGAATTTCCCCGATAAATTAAATGCTCCATTCTGTCCGGAGCATCAAATAATTAATGACTACTGTTATGGCCGGTAAAATAAAAAAAATGAGAAGTCAGTTTAAATGAGCGGAGTTGCATACACAATAAGGAGTATGCCCTTGACCCTCCGGCACAAGCTCTATCGATTTTACTGTTGTCAGCTCCAAGATTCTATCGACAGTAATGAATTTTTTTATTTCCAACGATCCGAAATCACCTTGGATAATAGCTGCAATAAAATTGATAGTAATTTAAGGCCTTTAAAAAGAAACAGGATACGGCTCGTATATAAGAAGTCAACGGGAAAATATTTGCCAGTGATTTTGTTTGAATGTGATCTAACATCACTTGTACTACATTTCATACACGTTAGTACGGTATTCCTTGCCAAAAATTAACCGACTATAACCCCCGAATATAAGTTAGGGAAGAAAATGTAGGAATAGAAATTCAGAAAACAAGAGAATCTGTAGGGTATTATCGAAAAAGCTCATTGTCTATTTAAATCCAAATCGGAGGGACGTAATGGTGAAATCGATGCTTTTCTCTTATGGAAAAATAAATGACTAAAACAATGAGAGACAAAACACCATAAAAGTTGAGACTGTAAGTCATATTACCGATAACTGAGGGACGATCGGGTTTCACAAATGTCCCTATAAAATAAAAAGTTCAAACGCCAACATGGCGTTAAACACGTTATATATATTGTCCGGGCCAATCGATACCTTCCCTTAAACGGGGTGAATTTTAGAAACTTGGTTTACCTCGGAAAGGGGATCGCACTTGGCAGAATAAAGGATAGTCCAACGTTTAAATAATGTACAACTTGAAGGGCCCGCTTTTCACAAACCCTGTGGAAATGTGTCCCAGCGCCGCAGTTCATGTTAAAGTTTTATTGAAAACGAAAAGATATAATAGTAAATAAAATCTTTTCCAAAGTTGAAAATCAGTTTCTAAAGGAAGCAAACGGGGCTTTGTAACCCAATTTAAAGTCGTAATCGAGTGCAAAAGAAGCAGACAAATTTAAAACTGTCTTGTGTCACTACTTTTCCTTATAGAGCGGCTACAGCATCGCTTAAAACTAATTGATTTTCTACAGTTAAAAACCAAAATCCCCGTACTTTTCAATACAAATTTACCTTTTATAATGCGGAGCATTGGATACGGTAGGTGTGAACCAAATGAAAATGGCGTACACTGGGGTAACCTTCCCAGCTCTCAGTACGCTGTCGTGGTTCAGTCAGGTAGTTTGTCGTCCTTTCGAAAGGTGTCCCGGTATGAAAGTTGAAGGGTTAAACTTCGACGGACGGACTTTTTAAGCGTAGGACTTCGCGATGTCCAGGACTTAGGCGCGGGGAAAAAGAGTTCCGATGCCGGAGGATAGGATGGCTGCTTTACCGCCCAGGAAATCTTCGACGCTAACCAAAGTTTCAAAACAGCAGTTCACCCCGCTGCAGATCCTATTGCAAATGGGATTTCCAAAACAAAGAGCGTAAGTGACCCCTCACTGTAATCCTAAATAGTCCGATCCTTTTATAGCCTCTATTTCACTCGACTGTAGTGTCACTAACTTCCAGTTTTTTCATGTCTTATGAAATAATAAAGTACTCCATTTGCTTAAGTTCTCCATACACCTATTTGAAGTTAAACTCGAAAGTTTTTGGAATGTTCATTTCCCGCTGTCATTTCAGCGATAGTGAGTAACATGAATTCAATTTTTTTATGACATTAATGAGGTATTGACAGTATTATTTTTCGTATAATAAAAACAATACAGACGGATCAGGTTCTACAGTTGCAGTGCTCTGAATGATATCATTATTTGAGAAATTGAGCTTTTTGATAACACAAAAATTGCAGTAATTTGAAAACATGTTCTTTGAAGTAAATATTAAACGGTAATGTTTTCATTTAGATTATACACTGTAGGTATAACTTCCTATAATTTTATAACTAATTACATAATTTTATTTTATAGTGAAAAGGCTCTAGCGGCTACCGGATATCGTGGAGTCCAACTTGCATCGGATTGGCTTCTCGCCCACGTTAATGATCCCACCTTGGATGAACCTGCTCCCAGGGAGTATATCATGTATGCCTGTCCAACAGGGCCGTTTATGGAACAGCTTGAAGCATTTTGGTCCAAATCATTGGCGGAATGTGGCTGGAATGGGGCTCATAATTTTATTCCACATATAACGTTGGTTTCATTTTTCAGAGTAAGTTAAAAAGACAGTTTTGGCATTTATTTGTTAGCAATATGCTTCTTTCAGAATTATGTCCTGGTCAAACAGCTGGAGCTTCTTATTGAATTTAATCTTTTAATTTTTTAAAAACAATGATAAACTTTTATTTTATTTGTTACCATATGTTACCATTTGTTTAGTCATTATTAATTCTTAATCTGTTGTTTTCTTTATTTAATGATGGTTACATTTCAATTGCACAATAGATGTTGTTTTAAATAACTTTATTTAATTTTTTGCTTTTTCTTCTTCATTTCATCGTCAGTGTATCCTATCCATCGTATCCGTAATATAAATATATTCATGACATTTCAATCATTTGGCAAATATCGGTAGACATGGTTAGTTTTTAAGATAAAAATATTTAGCTTAAGAACATTTAACCGTTTCACTGCTCTCTGCACATGATGCCACTGGCAGATATTACTTCATGAAACTACTCTTGTTGTTCTAATACATTTGTCATTAATTCATGGTTGCTATGATTGAATTCGGTGTTTTTAATTGTTTTAATATTTATATTGTACAAAATCGCATTGCTACTAGTTTATAATGATTACAGTTTTAAAGTTTAAAGTTTTTACAGTAATGGCATTTATTGGGTAATGAAAAAAAGGATGGTTTGAGTGATGGGCGGGCAGATAGTATTCAGCGCAGGCAATTTAGGTAAAACAATGATTCATATATAATGAAAAGCATAC
This sequence comes from Lethocerus indicus, assembly GCA_019843655.1. NCBI lineage: Eukaryota > Metazoa > Arthropoda > Insecta > Hemiptera > Belostomatidae > Lethocerus > Lethocerus indicus. The sequence goes on from JACDQD010000001.1 coordinate 33,884,739, forward strand.
AAACCTTGTATAAAATATAGCAGTGAAAAGGTTAAATACTGGTCTGAGAAAAAAGACAAAAACTAAAATATTACTGGAAGACATCTTACTGTAGGAAAGATTCATTTGCCATTTGTGTAAGTTCAATTTTTTACTTTTTAAATACTATTATTTAAACTTTAACTTATATTCTACTCAGTTAATTTTCATTTTTAGACATTATAATATAATATAGTAATACTAATTACAGGCTCCAGATGACTCTGCAGAAAGTCTTGGCCACAAATTAAGAAAGATTGTGGAATCAGAAAAAGAAGAAATAAGTATGAAGATCAAGCTGGAAACTTACATTTCACAAAATTTCATGGGTTTTTTCCTTGCTGAAGAACATGCATTAGTTTTAAAAAAAGTTGCAATGCAGTATGTCAAAGAAATTTCTAATTCAAGTAAGTTTACAATAATTGTTTACATATTGGATATATCCATATCACCTACATTAGGAAGAGGTGATATATAATTTATTTTAAATTATTCTTAAGGTATTTTTTTTCATTTTCTAAAATGTAAAATTTTCTCTACATTTTTGGTTTTTGAAATGCGGTATACAATCTTATCATTTTGTCATTACAACATTTAAAATATAACTTAATCTGTTATAACTGAAACTTCAATCATATTGCTAAAATGTATTGTGAAGTTAAAAACATTATGTACCTTTTAGGAAGTAACACCATAACATGAGTCTATAAAAACCCCTTGCACATATGATATGAAAATCCACATATGAGTAATTTTAAGTTATTGCATTTTAGTTTTTTGTACTTTAATAAAATGTAAAGTAATATTTTGTAATTAAATAATGAAAATTTAATATTTTTTTTAAATTTATTCTTTTAGCTATTATGCCAGAACCTCATGTGAAATCACTCCACTTAACATTGGCTTATCATTTTCCTACTTCATCTTTTTCATCCCTCTGTTCACTTGTTGAGTCCTCACTCGATCCAAATATTGAAACAACCTGGGAATTAAGACTTTATTCTCGAGATGTTAGACTTGCTTCGAAACAGGTATGTTTAACATCAAATTTATGTACATTTTAGATGGTGTAATCATTTTGTGTATTCTTGGGTGGTCTAAATGCATTTAATACAGTTTATAAATGCACTAAATTTTCTTGATATGGCAAATCTTTATTTATTGATAACAATTGTGTCAATTTTTTAAATCTTGACAATTTATATTGTTACTTATTTATTTATATTTAATTTTTTATCTATAACAAATATTTGGTCTAATTACATTGATTTTTACAGGTCCATAAAGTTCTTTATTCACATATTCCTCATGAACCTGATGAACTAGAACTACGCATTGGCGATTATATATACATAAATGGGGATGACATTCAATCAACTCCTGATGGATGGGTGGAAGGTATCTCTTGGCTAACTGGATGTACTGGTTTCCTGCCTGTTAACTATGTTCAGCGAACAGCTGAATCTGATGCCTGGACTTTGCATAGGTAAAATTAAATTTTTTTAAAAATCTTATTTTATAAATCATGATGTTTGAAACCTTTGAGAGTTTTTACTCATGCCCTGTGTTCCTTGGATTAGTTTTAACTACAACTCATTTAAGCATTTATCTTTGCAAGTATTTATTAAAAACAAATTAGTTGCTAAGATAGTGTCTCAGTGATTTCTAACTTCTGGCAGTAATACATTGCCTTGTATTATACTCATGTCATAGTCAGTAATTCCAATGAAGTTTTTTTAGCCGGGTTTGTTAAGACAAATGCTAATTTCTTAAACAATGTAAGATAAGGGTCCAACCCTGGATCTAGGTATAGAATTTAACATTGTTAATTTTCAATATTGAATTAAACATGTCAGGAAGAAAACAAATTTTGAAACAGTAGAAATGGTTATTTGGACTTAATGGTAATATTGTTGTTAACTAAAAATAATAATACAATTAAATAATTAACAGCTGTTGTTTCTACATATGTAGGCACAATAACATAACTTCTATGATTGTTTTTCAAATTGTAATAGGTTAATAATGATATATATTGCATGGCTATATTATATCTGAATATAAATTGTAGCTCGTATATGTTACACTTTCATGTTTCTAGCACTGTGGAATTGAGCGACGTTGAACGGATAAATGAAAAAAATGATGCCCAAGACCAGAACTCAGTTGGTGCTACTTGTCAGGATTACAGTTCTTCACCACCAGGTGTATATGCCAATGTTCAGAAGTCACATTCCGTGGTAATGTAGTCTATTTTCTATTTATTATTTAAATTGTTTGTGTAATTAGAAAAATAATTTAATTAAGTAATGCATTTTATAAGAAATGTATTAGTGAGATATATACAACTATTAAATTATTTATTCCATTTTGTCTTGTTTTGACTCTGCGTATATCTTCACAGAATTTTATTATTAAATTTGTTAATTACCGCTGATAAATCAAGTGTTTAACAATTCATTTATTGTATACAATTAAGAAATGCAAAAGGAAAAGCAAAAGGAAGTGAAAGTTTAAAGGATGACTTTCTTACTTCAATACTTAGTTTCATTTGTATATGTTTTCTCCAGCATTTTTCAAAGAAAAACAGTCTCATCACTAAATCATTCAAGTACATCAATTAATTCAGAAATTAAAGTTTACCTAGCTTATAGATATCTAAGAATTGGCTATAATGATTGTCCAAATAGCAGTCTAAGAGATACTTGATTTTAAGCAAAAATTATATTTAGTGCCATTGATTTATATATCAACCATTATGTATTTTAGTTAACACAGACTGAAATTTAATAAAAAGGCAGATTTCTTGCAACTACTGAAGGGTAATTCATCAAAGAATTACAGTTAGTTGTTGTGTAATGGTCAATTTCTAGAATATTTCTTGTCCATATTGTGCATATGGAGAATGCTACAGAGACAGTTATTTTCTAAATTTTATCTTAGGCCGCAACCAGTTTGTTCAGAAACTAAAATTTAAAGTTTCTTGTATAGGCACATATCAGGGAAACCACAATTGCAACGACCAAATAATGAGGGAAAAGTTTCTTGTACTTTTTATTGTAAGTTTACTTAATTCAATGTTTATTTAAATGGTGAAAATCATTCTATTTTATACCTAAATATTCTTAAGGTGATTCACGTTTTATTTAGTCTTATACTCAGGAAGGAGAATTTCTGATGAGTAAATACTGCATAATAATTTTAAGAAATTATTGTTTGTTGTAGTAGTTATTGAATTATTGGAATTACAATTCCACTATCTGAAAAATGTTTGTAATTAGAGATGACGGAATTATTCTTGCAATAATTTTATGGTGTGAATTTGGTTCGTATTTATTGATAATTTCTTATGAAATATTATGATTAGTTATTAGTATTTATATTCCATTTACTATTAGTTATTTTAACAGTAAAAATACATCTTGGTCAGAGGTTGTTTGTATTTTACATTTTATTTTTATGGAATAAAAAAATCATCAATTGTAGTTATTTATTAATTTAAATATGAATTTTAAATATAATTTACAACTAGCCACTTGCCTGCGCTGTGCCGCGCATTGAAAATAATGTAAATATGATGATGTGGTAGCAGGTAGTACAGATTTTCCACACCACTGTAAGGAGAAATCCTAGGCAATAACTGTTTAGGCTCGTTAAGCTAGTTTCTATACTTGCTCTTTCACTTAACCATTTGATATCTCGAGATCTCTGTGAAAGTTGTGGGAAAACTTTCTGAGCATGTTCTGTGTGTTAATAAATCTATCTATGAAAAAAAATTGTAAAATTCTTGTGGTAAAGTGATGTCATTGTTGTTATCAGAAGGTATTTTTCCATCTCGTACTATATCAAGCAAATGTTTGGAAAAGTAGTTATTGTTTGTTTTATCTGGTGCCTCAAGTACCTGTCGATGAACCATGGTACTCATCCCACACTATCATTTTGCACTGTCGAAGATCGGCTAACCCAGATCGTTTGCTGATGTTACAGAAAAGAGCTTCATCTTGGGTAAAGCTCAAAGGTAATTTAAATAATGAGTGAGCTGCTCTGCCACCACTAGCAGTGTTGCAGCTATTCGGATGAGGTGACTGCAAGTGCAATGTGGGAGTCATGCCTGATTTTGGCCAAAAGCAAGTTAATTAAGAACGTTTTTCTGGTTCCTCCTGGAGCATCCAGGAAAACTATTCCTCCTGTATGTGAGGAAACATTTTCTATGATAGCTTCATATGCAAGTCGTTGATCTGGTACTAGCAAGGGTTCAGTCTGTTCAGTATATGTGTGCAGATGTTCTTGATTATAATTAGTCTCTCTCATTATTTCGGATGTGGTGATTTGATTTGCATTGTCTCTTTGTGGGGAAGGAAGACCTATATCTTTCAAAGTTTTCCTGACCATGTGTTGTACGTGATCTTTAAGTAGAATAAGAGCATGGTTAAAGATTGCAAGGGAATAATTAATGTCAGCACCTGGAGAGCGTATCCTGAAGTCATGAAGTATATCTTCTGACATGCTCTCTTTATTATTTTCCCATATTTCTTGCGGGTTTAACAGATTGCTACATGTGAGCATAATTGCAAACAGATGTTTCAATTTATGAGGAGAGTGGGTGGCAGCTGCTTCAACTATAGTGGAGTTCCAGTGAGCATCATTTGCAAGCAAACCAAGTCCTGACATGCTTCTCGGAAGGTGGTACATACTTCACCATCGACAGTTCTGAGACCCATAAATGATGTTGGGCCTGTAACATTATGCGAGAGATGAACCTCAATAAAATAAATACCGTGTTAACGATGATAATTTTATGACTTTATTGTTTAAATTGGTTGGATTCAACAATTCATTTTAAACATTCTCAGTTAAATATTTAAAATTAATTGCTCTAACTGAGATTTATGTTCTGCATTTCATTTGGTTAATTTGTAGATTTATGAGAATATTTCATTGTACTATTATTATTTTATATTCAATGATTTTTTTTTATGAACATAATAATTTTTTGAACCTTAGAATAATGAAAATTCCTACATGAAAGAACTCAACAAGTTTTATGTAAGAAGTTAGTAATTAATATTATTTCTATTTTTATTTATAATTTTTCATATGAATTATGTTTATTAATGAGAATATATGGTTATGTGCTTTGCAGCTGTATAAAAGTTGGACGAATACTGTACTGTTATATTTAATTCCAGTGTGAAGAAACATGTTTAGAAGAGGTGGGTACAAAACCCAGGCAAATTTATATAATGAGACATGGTGAAAGAGTAGATTTTACTTTTGGAAAGTGGATACCTTATTGTTTTGATAATAAAGGTGAGAACAATATATTTTATTTGTATATAGGTTATTAAATATATATATATAATGTGTGTGTTTTGCATATTAGGAATTGTCAAGTGTATGTTAAATTATTTTAAAAAACTTTATATACGTTATTGAATGGTTAATATTGTGTTCTTATTATGGTTAGGGAAGTACATATGTAAAGACTTGAACATGCCAAAGAACTTGCCTAATCGGATAGGTGGACCGCAAAGTTACTTTAAGGACTCACCTTTAACTAGGATAGGAGAAATACAGGCTAGACTTACAGGAGAAGCCATGAAGGAGTGTGGAATTCAAATCCATTATGCATATGTATCCCCTTCATTGAGGTGTATACAAACTTGTCATAATGTTCTTGTAGGTAACTATTCGTTTTTTATACACAGGTATAATTACCAATTTTTTTTTACATTTATATAATCAGTCTAGTAGTAAAATGTGATCTCATATCAAATATCACCAATCTCTTGTGGAAACCCAGAAATCTATTGTAGAAGCCATCTGGTACATTTTTAGACAAACAGGAAATATGCCTTTCTACACTTATCAAGAAATTCAGTTTTGTAATTAGCTTGAAACAAAATATATGAAAGATATGCAATGCATGTGGTGTCATAATTGTTATGTATACATGCTTAGAGTTCAGATTACAGATTGTTTCCTAAAAATATTGTATTTTAAACTGAAAAACCATTTGTTCTAGGATTGGGGGTCACTAAAGATGTTCCTCTTTCTATAGAACCTGGGTTATTTGAATGGCTAGCTTGGTACCCTGATGCCCTTCCAGATTGGCTTACATATGACGAACTGAGAAATTCTGGCTTTAATATTGATGTAAATTATGAGCCAGTTATACATGAAAATGAACTGAAAGACAATAGAGAGACTGGGGAACAGTTTTACAGTAGAAGTCATCAACTCGTTAAAACACTTATAAATAAATCTCAGAACAAAGGTGAGATTTGTGAACATATTCAGATGATATAGTTGCACTCTATATATATATATCCTTTATTAAAACAAGCTTGATGATCAATATTTTGGTGATAAATAAATTATTATTTATTAGGTGGTAACATGCTGTTTGTTGGTCATGCTGCAACACTTGACACATGTTCAAGACAACTTATAGGTCAGCAGCCGAGATCTTCACAAGATTTAGCAAGGCTCATGCAAAGAATACCCTATTGTAGTTTAGTCATGTTAGAGTTTGAGGATCCTCACTGGCTAATTAAGGAACCTGCTATCCCTCCTATTACACATTCAAATAATCATCGCTTTGATTATAAGGTTTTATTATCTTGATGGAATAAACCGTCGTGATCTCTCGTTTATCGATCTCTTGCTTATCGGAATGTCCCATTACAGCTTTTTTAATGCATTCAATTAAAAAAAATGTCAGTAATTCTAAAACTGTAGAATACGAATATACTCATTTTTAAATATGACTATTTCTTTCATAATTTGACCACTAAAATGTTTAACAGTAACAATTTCTGTGGTAATAAATGAGTTTTTTTTTAAATACAGAGCATTATATATTTAAAAAAGTAAGAATAAAAATATTTAATACATATGTGAGGAACAAAAAAAGACTTGCCAGTAAAATATAAGTTATATATTTTCAATTATAAGCAGAGTTTAATACAATTATTTTTCAACAAAAAGGTGATTTCACCTACTGGACTTGAAAGTTAGATCACTAACTATATAGAGCCTGTTTTCAGTGGAAATAAGGAAAGCTTGTGACAAATTCATGTTATTCTTAACACAATTGATGACTAAAGTTGTACAAATGAGAGATTAATCACAGATTAATCAAAAATCATAATTGATTTCTCCTCTCTTCTGTAAGCCACTGATTTCTGTAGAAAAAAAGGAACATATTACATAGTAAACATCAGTGTTGAAACGAAAACTAGTTGTGACTTAGTAGTAGTGTATATTGTAATTAAAATTGCTTTTTATATGAAAGTACAATTGTCCATACATTCATTTTTAGTGTGTAGTCAATCTTCAGGTATATGTAACAGATAATGGGCAGTATCCAAATGTTATAATTTGCCACTGTAAACTGTTGCTCATAATTGAAAACTGCAATGTTATAAATAATAAATGTACTCTTTTTAAACATGTTTTTTATTTGGTTGACATTGATAGCCCGTTATTTAAATACCTGTTCTTTTTAAAATATATATATATTTTTTTTGTTACAATATATCGAAAGAAAGACTTTATATTTGTTAAGGAATATTGAATTGTACTATTGGACTAGTATGAAATTGTTTTAGTACAAAATGGTCAAACAACTGTTTAGTTAACTGACACCTCCTATACTTTAATGTAGGTTTTATATCCTATCATTACTGTTCATTATTCCTCTATGCCTCCATTAATTAAAAAAAGTGTGCCAATAATTAATAATTACTTATTTAAATTGTATGTAATATGTAAAAAAAAGTACTATTTATTTATGAGTATTGAAATGGTTTAGTAAACCTTAAAATCTCTGATAGTAAGATAAACAATTTGCATTCTTATTTTTAATATTGTTTGTCTTAGCCCAGATCAATATTGATGTTTCTTTTATTGATAAGGAAAACATATTATGTATATTTCTTGTTGTTAAGAAGAAAAAATGGAAAATTTCATTGTTATTTTTGTCTGTATAGTCTTTTAATACACTCTGTAACTCTTTTAACCAAAATAAACTACTATTGATATATTTAATCATATATTAGAATGTATCTTCCATAGAGCATATGAAAAATACTTTCATCACTTTACATCACACATATTAACAATTATTATAACTTTCAAGTTGTTGGGACTAATGAAAATTGCATTTGTAATGAAATAGATGACATTTATTAGATATTGTCACACAAAATGAATTAACAGTAGAGGGGACTAAAACATCCCGTATTGTCTTTAGAATAATGTTTAACTGTACTCTTTTCATATTTCTAGTGACAGAAATAATTTATTAGACTAACCCTTTCAATAAATTGAAACAAATATTGAAGAAATAAAAATTTGAAGTAGGGAAAATTGCTAGTGCAAATATAATGTTAAAATAATTTAAAAGCAGAGTCGTGAAAATACATTGCCAATATGATTTTTCTTTTTTAAAGTCTTATCAGTTTAAATAATTTAATCAAAACCATTGTCTTGAATTATTAACAAAGTATTAGGTATCATTTATTATTTTGTTCACAAACATATCAAATTTGATTAATCCAATGCATTTTATTTTATTGAGCCACAGATAAAGTTGATTTAGAACAAAGTATACTATCGTAACATTACTTTTCACATACTTAACATATATTGGGGAAAAATAGTTGACTTCTACCTTTAGTATCAAAAAATTAATTTGCTGTTATACTTCTATATATTTCTCAAAGTAAAATTGTTTTTGATGCATGGAAGCAACACAGAGAAAATAATTTCCATTGCCTAGCCATCATTTCATCCTTATTCATTAATAGGATCAGGGCCCACTTTACCCAATGTATACTGATGATTTGAAAAGAGTATTAGTATAATGATTAGGCTAGTATAAATAATAATTTTTACCAAGTTTTGTTTCTCATTTAATTCAACTTGTCAAAGCTACTTTCCTGTTTGACATATCCAAGAGATTCAATAATTGTTTGCTTTATATATCACACAAGTTGTATTATCTGAAAACAGGAATGAATTTAATATAATGTGATGAATTCTCATTGAGAAATCAACATTCTAGACTCATGTGACTGCTGTACTGCTAAAATGGTTATGAAAAAGAAAATTATGAAATAAATAAGATGCGAACCATATTTCTGATTCTCCAAGACACCTCCGGATAATTAATAAATCTGGGATTATGTTTAAAAGTAGAGTTACTATTTTTTTTTTCAATTAACACAAAGAAGATACTATACTATCAGAAGGAGATACATCCACAATGTGAAATGTAAAATATCACTTCTATCTGATTAATAAGTCTACTAAGGCAGCACAAAAAACTGCATGTCTCACTCAACCTACCTGTTATAACACGAAATGGTCAAAACAAAGGCGTTTTCACAATTCTACAAAATAAAGATTTAGTTTTAACTGAAAATATCTCACTTAAAAAGGAAACTAAGGAGCAGAGAAAAATAAGTCCAATTACCGAAAATAAGAATGTGTGCTAGCGTTACTTCTTTTCCACCATTTCCTCTGACATTTGCTTTATGTAAGGTCTAAAGGCATAATTGCCAGAAAAGACACCGAGAACGGTGACTATAATAAGGCTGGGTATAGTAATGTGAACACGCTTTCCTCGCCACATTTTAAGTCCACTTTCGTCGATATAACCTTCCCACCTACCCAGATACAGTAGCCGCCAACTTGAACAATTTCTCCAAGAAATCTCTCTTATACCTAGACCTCTAAATATTTTTTTAGAGCTTGCCCCTCTATAAAAAAAGAAATGGATAAAATAGAAAAGGTTACGGTAACAAAAGTTTCCTAAAAAATATTACCCTACATACGGAATTATAAAAATAAAATAAACACGGAATATGTCTATCTATTTATCTCCGTGTATGGGTCACCAAAATATTGATGTATGAGAGCAGCATTCTACTGCCACAGCACACATTAACTGGACCCTGTATTCAGAACAATTACACGGCAATTAATAACACTCATAACATATAACAATACTCAGAAGCAATAAGCTATTAACAGTACAAACCTCAGGGAAGGGTCTTGCCCAGTAGGTGGAAGATAGGGATAAAATCTTGCAGTCATTAGATGTGTGCCCTGAGATTGATAGAAATCAGATCTAATGAAAATTGGTCATATCATAGGAAAAAGCCTAGAGAAGGGGTGGTAAACCTAAGTCACATAGGTTAACCTGTTTCTTTCAAATTGGTTGTGAGGTCACTGTGTAGAGGGCATTTAATAATCTACAAGCTCAATTAGCATTTGATATTCATATAATTAACTGTTCCTGACTTTCAGAGTCAGTAATAGTGATTATATTTTAATCCTTCTATTCCCTCAAATTCTGCACAATTTAACTTTCCAGGTTCTTTCAAATTTAAATTACTTTTTATGAGTGTTTTATATATATATAAGTTTAGTACATATATATATATATATATATAGTTTAGTACAAACGAATGTTTATATTTTAGGCAATGAAAAATGTAAAAAAAATCAACTAATATATTTTCATTTCCTTTTACAAAAATAATATAAAAAAATTAACCACATCATTAAAAAATAAATTAATTAATACTAATTACGGTCATTCCAATACATATTAGTTGAAATATGTATGAGATCCACAAACATCATATTTAGTCTGAAACAAAATACAAATTATTAACATATTAATTTTTTCCATGATATTTTTTTTATAACTTCAACTTGTTTTATATGAAAAAAAATCAAGTCATTTTTTAATCAAAACTGAAATTTGTAGAGCATAAAATTAAAAAAATAAATTAAAAGATTGTACCTTCCTGTTTTCTTGTTTCTGGTGATTCAGTCTCTATTCTCTGTGACATTCAGACATTGCTTTGAAGTACCAAGACTGAAACAGATTATATATAGCAAAGACAGGTGAATCATAAATAAAAATATATGTATATAATAATTATTGTTTAGAAAATGTAAATTATATTACTATTGTTGTTTTGTACTATGTGACTCATCTTTATCTCCTGCTTTTTTTTGTCCCTAGAAAAGAAAATTTGTTTTAGGTAATGTTTAATAAATATGATGGACCAATGGAACCCCAAAGTTTAAGAAAAATAAAGGAAAAACGCTTTACACGAACTGTACCTTTAAAGGTTGAGTAATGGTTTTGTTATGGTCATTTTTATTATCTTCAGTATCCTCAATGTGCTGCAAAAAAAAATAATATTGGAAGTACAGATAAAAAACACTATTCAAAAAACACAATATTCATTGCATCACATTAGCAACCTACAATTCCCAGGAAATCAGTAATTTTAAATACCAGTTTGGGGGTCCTTGCATTTTAGAATATTATTCTTTCATAAACTTATGTTTCCATTTGCTAATTTGGTTTGGTTTCAGGTTCTTGCATCATCACTAGCTTTCTTTGAATAAATTAGTGAAGTCATCCTGTCTACACTGCTACTCCATAGTCATACAGGCAATAACAGTGTAAACAGGATACTACATCAACAACTGACATCTATACCTACTTCACTAATCTACTATTGATGGTGAGAAGCTGAAACTAGTCAGCAGTTAGAGGCAGAAGTTTGTAAAGGTGATATATATTAAAATATGAGCCATTAACTAATTATATTATTACATTACAATAAATATATATATTTACATGTAGAACAAATTAAATATTATTTATTCCTGCATGTTTAATTAATAATTAAGCAAAATAAGTATCATTAAGAAAAGAATTATACACACCTGGTTATCTTCATTCCCTCTTTCTTTCAAAAAAGCTTCAAAAGCATCTTGAAATGACAATACCTATTCAAATAAAAAGATAAGATGTTTTATATATAATCATTTTTACCTACAGTACAGTTATTTGGTCAATAATTCATATGAATAAAACTAACTTAAAAAACATGATATATATGTATGTGCACTTTTCCTTTCAACAAACTCAAAGAAAGGGGGAAATGAAGAAAACTACAAATGAACTGTACCTTTAAAGGTTGAGTAAATGTCTTATCAAGGACATACGAAGTATTTTCATTTTCATCCTCTTTCTTAATAATATCCTGAATGTACTGCAAATAAAAAATAGTATTCAAAACTATAACTAATAAACTATAATTTGTTTAAACAATTATAGCTGGAAGTTAAATTGCAGGCAGTTTTAATTTTCTCAGGTAATCTGGTCTTGTTGGAGGGGGGGGGTCTATCTTGGTTTTGACATAGTGACAGAAAACTGCTTATTTTACAACAGCAATTTGTTGCAGTAAATAATTATTTAGAGTGACTTAAATTGTTTATTAAATATACAAACATTCAAATAATTAAATACTAAATAGAACTACAAGATTAATAATGAATAAATTAAATAAAATTGTAAAAACTGACCATTAAAGGGTTTATTTTTTTATTAGTTACAGTTTAGTATTTCTTGCATACCTCCTACTCAGCTGATGAATATACCTTCACGTTACCACTATATGGTTTGTCTTCATCTCTGAGTTCATTATTAAAAAAATCTTCTGAGTTTATATGATTGCAATAGTGCAGAAAACAAGACACCAGTAGTGATTTTAAATTAAAATAAAATATGACTAATTTAAACCTGTAAATCATAATTTACTAATGGAAATTACTTCAAATATCAAGGGGAAAACACTAGAAATGAAATGCAACTTTGAAGGTTGAATAAATGTCTTCTCTTTAAATGTCTTGAGAATATTTTCAGTATAATTCCAATAAAAACAAATCAAATATTAATATCAATATTAGTAATACAGCTCCACTAAACAGGGAAGAGTTTATGTATGTATAGTTCTTTAATATAAGCTAGACAAGGCATTTTGTTAGCTCCAATCAAACTAGTAACTTACAATGCCCAAGATTGACCCGTTAATAAACTATTAAATTTTAAATGTTTGGGGGTCCATGAGTGTTTGAAATACATTGCTCTTGCAAGCTTATGACTACTTGCTCATTTGGTCCTACAATAGGCTGGTTTTGGTTTATCTTGCCACATCTATGAGTAAATTAGTTGGTTGCCTATGCATGTCATTTTGTTAGGACTGTTACTCTTTAATCATACAGGCAGTGGCAATGTAGACAGCTTCATCGACAAATGACATTCACAGTCACTAATTTACTATTGATGGCGGGAAGCTGAAACCGGTCAGCAATTAGAAACAGAAGTTTTTAAGGGTGATATATCTATTAGAAATATAAGTATAAACTATGAGTAAATTATGAACTAATAATATTATTACATTACAATACCTATATATATATTTATATGTATAATTTAAGTTTCATACACCGTGTATAACATGTTTAATCAATAATTGTGTATAACAAGTATAAAAAAATTATGCACACCTGCTTATCTTCATTCCTTCTTTCTAAGAGAAAAGCCTCAAAAGCATCTTGAAATGATGTTACCTATTTAAATAAAAAACAAAATACATTATATATAATTATATTTATGTATACTTTTTATTTATATAATAGTTATTTTCTCAATCTTTTATTTTATTAGAATTATCATAAAAAAACAGGTTATTGATAATATGAAAAAGAAATAAAGTAAATAGTCAATAGGGGAATTATACATACCTGAACTATTCCTTTCACCTGATATTGTAGAGCTTTGTTCGTTTTCTTTAAATCAGTGAGTTCTTTTTTTAATCTGGCCATTTTCTGCAACTCATCCATGAATATCTTCATAATCTCTACGTGATGAATGCACTTTTCATTCAGTTCATTATAATTAAGGCATATCTAAACACAAAAATAAATTTTGTATTACCTGATAACACATCTTTAATTTGATTTTTTCACAAACACTACTCCCCGTGGCACTTAAAGAGACCTGGTTCAATGCAAGCATAAATTGACTATCAGAGAGGTGCCAGCAAAAACAATTAAACAAATTTAAGAAAAAGAGTACATATCAAATATAAGCAATATGTCAACATTAATAATGCCAGTAATGTGATACTCCTTGATGAAGCAATTGAGAACATTTTATATAAAGATGAATTAATACAAAAATGCAAACAATAGTGCAACTATTCCAGGTAAAAATATGTTTATTTTATCAAAACATATTTATTTTGAACATAATAAACCACAAGTAATATTAGTGAAGATCAAGAAATGTTATGCACAAATCCAGTGTTAATGAATATATATAAAAATGTATTGAAATATGTACATATTAAGGTTAGAAGTGTTATTTCAAATTCCTAGGATTATAGAATAATCACATCTAAAATAATAACTATAGACAAAATTAAAAAAATAACATCTTAGATGAATAAAATTTTAAGTCTATACAACATTACACATAATGGATATATTTTCCCTAAACACCAAGATTAGAAGAGTTATTTTAGATAACAGTGTTTTATAACATTAATACATTAAATGAAATGAGAAAACATTAAAGAAAGATGAATACATATAAAAATACAAAACATAGGGATTTTTTTAGCTCAAAAACAAATGCTGTACCTTCTTTTCATATTCTCTCTCAAGTTTACTGAATTCCAGTTTATAATATGAAGTCATCTCTTCAAATTTTGTTTGGTTTTCTTCTTGTTTCTTTAATAAAACATCATGTGCCTCCTTTAACAGAAGAATGGTTCACTGATTACTTATTAACAAAGAGAAAGAAAGAACATACTGCAATCATAAAACCAAATAGAACATTTAGCAGTAGAATTACTATTATTATTAAGAAGGGTACGCTACATTCATTTTTACAGTTTAATGAATAATTCTAATGTGAGTAATTTATTCTTATTACTCTACTAATTAAATAAAAATATTTTATAAAAATCAATCAAGTAGTTTATTGTAAATACATATAAATTATTTGATTAAATATTTATAAAACTATTTGAACATTTGAACTGATTTGATTTACCTTCATATCATTGCATACTATATCCTTGTTAATAATTTCCCTCTTCAAATCTGCAGTCATATCAAATAAATATGATAAAGCATATTTCGCATCAGCCATAGACTGCAAGGAATCCCAACGGTTCTTTCCCTTGTTCTCTAAAAAATAAAACAGAAAATGTACGTACATTTTTTTTTAACTTGGTATGTTGTAAAATCTAGTATATAAGCCATCTTAATTTTTTTATCTAATTGAAAATTCTTGAAAATAAATAACACTGTTTAAATTATGTTCCTCATTAAGGTCTACAATTTTTATTTTAAGCCTTTAAACTAATATTCATGTGGAAAATAATAAATGTTAATTGTTACATAGTAGGAATACTATAACCAGCCACCTGGGCTACAAAACAATCTGAAATTATAGTTCTAGATACAGTTATAGATGTGTTACAATACATAACATACAATTTATTCAAAACCTGTGTACATAGTGTAGGTATCTTAGGTGAGCCTGCTATATTTGGTTATAACTAATATTCCATTAATAGAGGTTTACCTTTCTGGGTGTCTAAAATTTTTTGTTGCTGATCTGTTATCTGTGCATTTCTTAATTCTATTTTATCTTGAAGGTGCTTTAGTTCTTCTTCTAATTTTCTGCGATCGTTGTTTGACAGTTTCGGGTCCTCTAAATTTTCCTAAATTACACATTTTAGAATTATAAACAAGGGTGTAATTAACTTTGAACAAATATTTCATTCATTATGAAGTACATAAATTTAGTTAATTATACATTAGGAGTTTTCTCTTGTCAGTCAGTAAGCACTGGATTATTAACAAATTTAAAAAAATAACCTTGACTACAAGAACTATATTTATGTATTAGTTGATTATAACTCAAATTTAATTAAAAGACAAATCATTTGGTGGAAATAAATACTCAAACACTCTTTATTGTTTTAAATATACCAAAGAATTTATAGAAAAACATATATCTCAGAGTACTATTATTATTTCTATTCATTTGATAGAAATACTAATGCACTCATAACAACAGTTATAACTATAATCAAAAGATAGTTCAGATTATTGATATAAGACACTAATGTCTCTCATCCAGGATTCAAGTATTGTGAATCTTTTATATTCTAAAACTGCTTCATTATACTTTATTATCTGGTTTGTTATTATTATTATGGTTAATATACCATATGTAAAAATAACTATGCTCATTTCTTTGGATACATGCCTTTGCTATAGCGAACTCCTTTTTCAATGTGGCTCTATCTTGTATAAGTGAGTCCAATGATTTTTCTGCATGGAATGTTGACATTAACACTTCTAATTCTTCACTAATCATTTCAGAAATTTTCTCTATTTCAGAACCTTGAAACTGCTTTTCGCCATTCTCTTGGCTAGGTAGAGCTTCCTGAACAATTAAAATAAAAATGCTCACTTAATGATAAATAAAATGCAGCCAAAATGACAGCAAATTTCAACACTGAATTGTTGACAGTAATAAATGATAGAATAATAACTTTTTAATATTTTATAGTAATATAAATATAGTTGTTTGTGAAAACAACAGTAATACAAAATATGCCTTTAGCAACACATAATTGAGGATAGAAATAACTATCTATTCTATACAAGAAAAAGTGAATTCCTTTCTGCTAAAAGGCAATTCTTAACAATTAGTTTCTTCCAAAAGGATATACAGTAGGCTTAATAACCATGCTGAAAATTGAATGAATATGAGTAAAAAATTGATCATGACAACTTTTAATTATTTATACCTACTAAAATGTTGATTTACCTTAATTCGCTTATTGGGAACAGTAGCTGACTCCGATTTTCGTTTAAGAACATTTTGCTGTGGAGAACCTCGTAATTCCATTTTAAATTTACTTTCTTTCTATGTATTTTGCAATCGCAAATGATACATCTTGCTTTCTTTCTCAGGGGTTAAATACGAACAGCACTAACAATAAAAATAGATAAACAATAAACAATTTCAAACAATATAAATAGTAATTATAAATAATTTGATATCAAATACAAAGGAAGGATAATTTGAATAATATTTTGATAACAGCTTGCCTTGAACAGAAAAACTGCAAACTGATTGCTAGAGCTATTTTGTAGTATTTGACAAATATGAAAATGATTTGGTAAAAAATAACCAAAGAAGTGATTATTTAACTGCCACCTCCTATCCTGGTCTAGTAACCCATCATTACTAAATGATAAGTCCATTATTTACAAATAACTAGTATGGTGAGATTGTCTAAGTGAGCCATACATATGTAGAGAAATAACAAACAATTATTAAATTATTTATAAACATTCAAAACACTTTAACACTCTATACAATCTCTAATAGTAAAATGAACAACTGACGTTCTTACTTTCATCTATAGTTGTCTGTTAGTGATTAGCCAATTAGTTTCCAGAACTTAGTTACAACTAAATGAATAATACTCAATTTTTTTTTTGGAGATTCAGTAAACTAAAAAATTACCTATTCCCCATCACTGTATTGCTCAACAAAACTGTTATGTATAAAATGAAATAACCCAAACAAAGGATTTCTCAAAATTCTACGAAATAAATACCTTGATTTTACTGAAAAAAAGTTATTAAATAAAGGAAATTAGGACAGAGAAGAACAATTACCGAATATCGGAAAGTGTTTCGCTGGCGTTACTTCCTTTATGTAAAGTCTAAGACAGATTCTAGAATAAGAATGGGTAATGTAATATACAGACGTTTTGACCACATTGTAAAACCGGCAATAAAACCGAAATTAACCTCCCAGCTGCCGTGATACCGCGCCCGCCAACATAAACAATTTTCCCAAAAATCCCTCCTAAGAGATACTATTTTAAAAACGTCATTTGGCAAGTACTATTATTTATATTTCACCGCAAAATTTTACAGATAGTTTCCGAGAACTGAAAGCTGGTCCAAAAGTGAAAGGAATGAATAAAAAATAACACACATATAATTGTGCTCATTACAAATTAATTATTCCTAACCCTGAAAATAATAAGACCAAGAAATTTTAGGATACAAATATTTAAAAAAATACAACTCGTGTTCCCAAAATAAACAAATATATTATTATTATTAAAAAAAGTTAAATAACATAAAAAATTAAGTTACAATTGACAGCATAGTTTTGATCATCCATTACATGTCAGTAAAAATAATTACGGGTTCCATTGTAGGGCGATCTACATAGTCTGAAACAAAATTATTATACTAATTATTTTGTACAGAATTACTTTTTTAAACCTAAATCCATCTTGTTTCATACACAAAAATTTAAGGCACAATTTAATCAACACTGAAATATAAAAAGCAGAGAATTATAATAATATACCTCTTTCTTTTTGTTTCTGGAGATTCATTTAAATCTATATTTTGTGGGTCACTAAAATACTGCCTCCTTGGAATAAGTCTGAAACAGATTTATAAAGGGGATATATATATATATATATATATATATATATATATATATATATATATATATATAAAAGGAAGACAGGAAAGTAGTCTTTTTTCACATAAAATTCAAATAATTTTTAAACAATGATGTAACCACCCTAGTTTTCAACAACCTTTTGCTATTTAGTGTGCAAATTTTCAATACCGGATCAATAAAAATTAATTGGTTTTTGAGTGAAATATCTGGAGATAGTACTTTGGATATCATTAACATTTTTTTCACTTAAAAGTGTCGTACTAATCGGAATAAATGACTTGGATAACACATCACAAACGTTTTTGGAAGCAACTGTTGTGTAACTACCTTTGTGAATCTAAAAAGCATGCAATGCCAGATAAATACGTCTTCTTGGCCATTTCACCCCAAATTGCAAACAAAAATTAAGATTGAATTATTTACAAGTAAATAACTCACTCTAATCTTAAAATGTCTTAGGTGTGACTTTGAATTACACAATCAGCTGACAAATAACAAACGACTATTGACACGCACAGAAATAACATTGCTAACGGGTTCCACTAATTATACATACATAACATACACACACACACACACACAAATTAATATTGTTTCAAAAATGTTAATTATATTACTGTTTTCTTTTATTATCAGGTGACTGATCATCCTCTTCTGCCTTTTTTCTTGCCTATAAAAGAACAATAAGTTTTAGAAAAATTGTATTAACTAATTTAAACTTAATTAAACAACAGCAGTATTTCTCAACTACTTTGTAATTAAATTAAATTATAACTGTAAGTTTTAAAAGGAGTTGCAATTTCTTCCTTTTTGCCTTGTGTTGTTGTTGTGTTTTGCCTTGTAGTTTATCTGGGTTTTGACATAGTACATTAATATTGAGAGTATAATTTGTTATAAAATATGCGAGCAAACAAATCTAATACCAAATTGGACTATAAGATTAATTCAAAATTGTAGAATATTAATTAAATAACCGATCACTGATACGTTTGTTGCTTTTTTTATAAGTATACAATTTATTATTTTTTACATACTTCCAACTCAGCTGATACCTTCAAGTTATCACTATTTGATTTTTCTTGTTTTGGCTCACCATCAAAAAATCTCTTTTGTGTCTAAAACAGTGAAAGACAAAATATCTATTATGAAGTAGTGATTTCAACATAATATAAATAAGGATTAACTAATGGAATTTCCTTGTAAAATCAAAGAAAAAAAGGACACAAATGAACAGTACCTTCAAAGGTCGAGTGAAGGTCTTATCAAGGACATTTTCTGTATCAACACTTTCATCCTCTACCATCATCATATCCTTGTTCTGAAAAAAGTTAATAAAATCAATGTTTTCAAAAGAGTCAAAAGAGTACCTAATCATTTATAGCTTATTAAACAATTACAACTGCAATTGTACAGAGTGATGATATATAAATGAAATTGAAGTATAAAATATGAACAAATTACATTGTTATCTTACAGTAACAATATATACATGTAGAATAAATTAAATTTTACAAACTGTCCATAGTATTATTGAAAACAGGTGATAGGTGAATAATGTGTACCTGTATTTTTCCTTCCAATTGAGATTGTAGTTCAGAATTAGTTTTTGTTAAATTAATGACATCCTGTCTTAACATATCAATCTTTTTTAACTCATCTGTTAAAATCTTTATTCTCTCCAAATGATCCACGCATTGTCCCTTAACATCTTCTTCATTATTAAACTGTTTTAAGAGCAGGCATATCTAACCACAAAAATTAATGTAAATTATTAAATATATAACCTATAAAAATTAGATAACATTAATACATTATATAAAATGAGAAAACATTAAAGAAAGATGAATACATATAAAAATACAAAACAGAGATTTTTTTAATAGAGCAAAATACATTTGTTTTATTAAACTACAAGTTGTAGTAGTGAAGAATATCATGGACAAACCCATTGTTAATGAATGTATAGAAATGCATTAATATATGGATATATTTTCCCTAAAAATCAAGATTAAAAGTGTTATTTCAAATTCCTGGGATTTTATTTGGATTCCTGCATTCTGAATCTACACTCAAGTAAATCCATTGTTTCTGGTTAATGTAGAGATAAGAACTTCTTCATAAATGTTTCAGCCTATCCAACATTGCATAAAACGCACACATATACGTTATGTATATAAAATATAAGCAGTTTAAAAACAAATGCCTTACCTTCTCTTCATATTCTCTCTCAAGTTTACTGAATTCCTGTTTATAATATGAAGCTATCTCTTCAAATTTTGTTTGGTTTTCTTCTTGTTTCTTTAATAAAACATCATGTGCCTCCTTTAACAGAAGAATGGTTCACTGATTACTTATTAATAAAGAGAAAGAAAGAACATACTGCAATCATAAAACCAAATAGAACATTTAGCAGTAGAATTGCTATTATTATTATTAAGAAGGGTAATCTACATTCATTTTTACAGTTTAATGAATAATTCTAATCCGAGTAATTTATTCTTATTACTAAACCAATTAAATTAAAATATTTTATAATAAGCAATCAAGTAGTTTATTGTAAATACATATAAATTATTTGACTAAATATTTATAAAACTATTTGAACATTTGAACTGATTTTGACTTGCCTTGACATCATTGCATATTATATCCTTGTTAATAATATCCCTCTTCAAATCTGCAGTCATATCAAATAAATATGATAAAGCATATTTCGCATCAGCCATAGACTGCAAGGAATCCCAACGGTTCTTCCCCCTGTCTTCTAAAAAATAAAACAGTATCTATATATAAATTCTTTATTAAACTTATTAATAGAATAAAATCACTATTTAATTTTATTGCATCTAGATGTAAATTCTAGCTAAATGGGAATGGTTTTTATTTTGTTTTCTTTTTATTAAGGTATAGAATTTCAAACTACCTAATAACTAATCAATTTAACTGATATGAGAAGGAAACTATAACCTGTATTAGAGCTACAAAACAACTTGAAATAATAGTTCTTGATACAGTTACAATACATAACATACATTTCATTCATAACTTACATACTAGTTGCTATCTTTCGTTATAATTAATATTTCATTAATAAGTGTTTACCTTGTTGGGCATCTAAAATCTTTTGTTGCAAATCAGATATCTGCACACTTCTTAATTCCATTTCATCTTGAAGGTGTTTTATTTCTTCTTCTAATTTTCTGCAATCGTCATTTGATAGTCTAAGTTCCTCTAAATTTTTCTAAATTGCACATTTCCAAACAAGGGTCTAATTAGTTGTCACTGACTGGCTTCCAGTTGAGATTATTGCTTGGGGGGGGGGTTTGATCACCCAATGTTCCATGATTTTTCCTATGTTTGGAAACCCCACCTGAGGGGGCTCCATAGGTAGGGTTTTTTCCCTCTCCTTCTGGGGCCCTCTCGGGTGTTGTCTGCTTCCAAGCGAGTGTCTAATTAACTTCGAACAAATATTACATTCACTGGAATACTATCAAATTAAAATAAAATAACCTCAACCTCTAATATTTATAGTTGATTAACAGTCCAATTTAATTACAAACCAAATAATTAGCACTCTTTATTGTTTAATAGAATAATATTAAGGAAATTATTGCAAACACATAAATCTCACGAGTACTATTATTATTTCCATTTATTTTATGGAAATACTAATGAAGTCATGACAACAGTTATAACTACACTACAAAGGTAGTTCAGATTATCCATATAAGGAACTATGTAACGTCTCTAAATCATCATAAATGAATGAAATTACATTAATATATTATAAATATACATGCAATATAATCTGAATCTTATTTCTATATGTACCATTTATAAGAATATTGATTATATAGTTTGTTTGAATACATGCCTTTGCTATGGCCAATTCCTTTTTCAGTGTGGCTCTATCTTGTATGAGAGAGTCCAAGGACTTTTCTGCATAGAATGCTGACACCAACACTTCTAATTCTTCACTAATCATTTCAGAGATTCTCTCTATAGCAGAACCTCGTAACCTCTTTTCACCTCTCTTTTGGCAAGCTAGAGCTTCCTGAACAAATAACCAACATAATGCTGACATAAAGATAAATAAATTAAAGATTCCTAAAAATTAGTTTTTTACAACATGTAACAGTAGGCTTGAGTGCCAACTGAATTTTGCATGAGTATGAGTATAAAACGGGTGTGACAACTTTTAATTATTTATGAATGATGATTACCATAATTCGCTTATTGGCAGCAGCAGCTGCCTCCAGTTTTCGTTTCAGTACATTTTGCTGCAAAGAGTGTAACTGTTCCATTCGTACTAACTTACTTTCTTTTTTTGCATTTTGGGATCGCAAACGATACATTTCACGGTCTTTCTCACTGTTTAATGCTTTAAATCTATTACTTTCAGCTCTCAGTTCATGAATTAATTTCACTTTCATCTGCTTCATAGCCTTGAAAATAAATAACAGTTGATCGAAATAACAATGAGCGTAGAAAGTAATACAGAATTTCAAATAATATAAACAAGTATACTAAATAATTAGAAACATCCAAATAAATTATGTACAGATGTTTTAAGAAATTAAGTCTGTTTTAAAGAATCAATACATAGGTCTCATGTTTTTAGTTCACTATTATGTATATATTGTTCTTTACCATCTTTTTAGATTTATATAAAAACTTAATGAGAAATAACTTACTTTTATTTCATTCCTTAAATTTGCTATTTTTTCATCAGATTTTTCTTTCATCTTTATTATTTTTTCCTGTTCAGCCACTGTTTTTAAAAGATGTGAATGTTTAAGTTCTAACTCTTGCAATGTTTTCTTGCGCTGTTCAGCAATTCTGTGAAAAAAATGCACATTCAGTCAGTAAAAATAAAATACTAATAGCATTAAAAATACATTTCATCAAAGAGCATATCGAGTATGAAATATTTAAAACATGAGTTATGTTCAATTTTAGAGAAATGCTGTAAATAATGTGCATATACTTAGCAGCAGGAGTATTTGCACCGGTGCTAGCAATTTTTATTTGTTGGATGAGTTCCTCTTTTTCTTTCTGCAATGCAGTTAACTGTTCTTTTAGAGCATTGATTTGAGTTACTGATTCATCTTGCAATTTCACCATCCCTGAATGACTTTCGGACAATTTATTTACAAGTTCTTCTTTCCAAACTAAGTTACGACTTATTTCCTGTGTCAAAATCAGATCAATAGAAACTAACAACACAAACATGATTTTGTGCATCTGAGAATAGAGTTATTTACCTCGATTTCTTTGTTGATCTTGGCTTGAGAAAATATATAATTTTCTCTACCTGGTGTTACAGGATTACCATACGTTTCAATTGTATAATTTCCATCTACTTCTGTTGAATTTTTACTAGAACTAAGATGAGATTCTTTGTCATGGGAAACTAACTGCACTATAACTTTTTCATGTTCACTCTGAAAAAAATTATAAAAATTAAATGTCAAATAGAAGAAGTCCAATATAAATTCATACACACAAAAGAGTATTACCTTAATGTCATTAATTTTATTCTTAACTTCTACAAAAGAGTCCCGACATAATATCCGAGTTCCCCTTCATCTAGGATTTCTGATAAGCCCCAGTTCATCCAATTTTTTCTTTAATTTTTCATTCCAATTGTCTGCCTAAAGTACAATTACAACTAAATTATTAATAGAAACAATACCGTTATAATTTTAATAGTTAATAGTAACACAATATTTATAAACACATGCATTTCCTCTTACAACAGAATGCACTTTTAAATAGTTAATATGTGAATGTTTGAAATGGCACTATGGCATGTCAAGTATTACACGTATACAAAAACTCAAAATAATATATTTATAATAATGAATTTAGATAGACATTTTTCATCGATTTTAAAATGATAGTAAATATATAATACAGAGAATAAAATTGTAAATTTAGTAATTTTTCATTAAAACAAAAACCATATTTAAATGGTATAAGTTGATACAGTATGCTGTTTTGTACTAACTAATAAGGCACGTTCAAACATTCCTGTACTCTGCTTCAATACTTGATCCAAAGCTTCACTTAGTTTTCCAGTCTTTCTCTGACTGTCTAATAATTTTTCTTCAAGAAGCCTATGTTCTGGTGGACATACTGATCCTCCACTAATAATCTGTAGGCGTAAGTCTTCAATCTGAAATTGAAATATAATGTCTTAATTATGCTTGAATAATTTATACACAAATTCAATACTGTTCTTTCTGCATGTAAATTACAAATTCATAAAACTTTGTTTTTTCTTAAATCACAAATGTTTGCTGTTTGTTATTTATATTTTTTTTACACAGGAAACCTTATGATATTAGATCTATGCATTATACTTCTCTTGATTATATGTTGATATTCCATATATTGTACATAATAATGTGAGTTTGACGAAGCTAAGGACATTAATGCATGGAAAAACTGATAATTGTTTTACTTTTAATAATCTAGGTATGATATTATGGCTGAATGGCACGAAAGCTTTTCCTTTCATTGTGTATACAATTTTATAATTCGGTGGCAAAATATGGTTATCACATGTAAAAGTGCCATTAATGTTAAATTAACACCTCTTTTTTCAGGCGAGCAATCTCAGCGCTCTGCGGATCTTGATTTACTACAGGCTTATTTTTAATCTTCTTGGCTCTGTCTGCATACCGTAGTGTACTCAATGTTTCATCTTGATTATAATCAGCAGGACTCACACAAGCAATCATAAGTGTCATAGAATTGCCACCCAATGAATCTAGAACATATAACAGAAAAATATTTATTTTCTGTACAAAATTATTAAAACTTCATAATTTTAAGAAAATAGTTGCATGAATTTGTAGTCAATAAAGTGACATAAATTGTCATGAGGATATTGAAATAAATAAAAATGTCAAGTTCATATTAATTCAATTAAACTAGCATAAACTCCTATAGATTCTATTCCACCTACTGTCGACATATTTTGATCTTTATACCTTGCAACAGTCTTGTAAGTCTGCTGTCTCGATAATTCACATACTGGCAACCATCGCCAAGTTGGGCTATCACATTTCCTAGTACCAAAAGCCCTTTGTTTATATTTACACCTTCCTTAAATCTATCGCCTGATGTACCAGTCTTTTTAGATCTTTCAGATCCTGCCAAATCTACTAAATGAAATTTCGATTTTACGACATCTTTCCTAGAATGTTACATTTTACACTATTGAAAACAATAATTTATTTGTCAGATAAAACTAAGGAAGTTTCACAATATAATAGCACAGATAAACGTACATTTGTTCATACACTAAATATAAAGCAATAAGTAATTTCTAAAATTAGTTGTATAAGAAAATGCACTTTGGGTGTATACTTGATTATAAACCAATGAAAATAGGTTTTTAACCAAATTATTGAGCTATTTCATATTAAAATACATGCTCAAATGAAGTCTAGGCTAGTGTTCTAATTCCAAAAAATATGTCGGGTGAATTGTTATGTCTCAAGTATGAATAAAAGTTATAATTGTGATAAAAAAAGGTTATAATTAAACCATGACATTATAAGTGTGAAAATGATCTCCTGGGGTATCCTAAGTGTCAGATTAGTAGAACATACAATTTTGCATAAAATATGAAGAATAATAGTAATATTCAAAATATGAATACCTACGGGTTGTCTTTAGCCGCAGTTCTTATATTTATTGTAAATATTGCGTGAGATCGTGATGAATTAGCATTCATCGCAGTGGAACCAGTCACTCTTCCCAATGAACCCTAAAACGTGTAGCCAAATTTTAAAACAGAATTTCCGGTGATACATTCATAATGGAAACAAACATTTTGACATTTTTATTAAAACATTAGAATACATTGAGAATGGTAAATTTGCAGTATGACAACTATCAATACTACAGATTTTAATCACTGAAAATGGTACACGTACAGAATACTTCATCGGCATTTGATATGCTCTAGTTTATTGATAGAGTGCTACTGATGATGGCAAAATACCCAACAGAATATTCCAAGAATGATGATATTTCATGCCCTGAGGGCCTCACAACTTTATATTTTATTACATGAGAAAGAAACTATTACTATGTGAAGAAAACTTTTTTATGCAAAATACTTCTTCATAAAATGCTTGTTAATCATTTCAAGCAGTATCATATGTGCATTAAATTTACCTCCTTTAAATGATGCAAGGTGTCCTCCATTGAAGTAACATCTAATTCAGTTAAACCTGGGATACAAATACCATTTTGACATTCACGCATTTCTACTATGCTCTGCTCTCTTGGTTTTTTTGTCAAAAGGTCATATAAACTCTCGTTGTATAACTGAAAAATAAGTTAATAAAAAGAAATATAGCTGAATAATTTAATCTGAATGGCAAAAAGAAATACAAATACATACTCTGGCAACACACATGTATAACGTTGTTGTTTCTTTGCTTATATAATGCAAGTAGATGACTGCAATCACAAAGGAATGAACAAACTATAACTGATTGAAAAAATAATTACTATTAAAACAAAATACAGTTGCTTTAGTATAAATACCTCTAAAAATGAAACTGTGACCTTTATATCTTTATCACAAGACTTGGATATCATATCAAATATATCTATAATGGCTCTAGGAATCACACCTAGTTCACCATATCCATTGTAATTTGTACCCATGGTATATGTCTTTCCAGATCCAGTTTGCCCATATGCCAAAATGGTTACATTGTACCCTGGAGAACAAATTATAATTTTATGTTCAATGTAAAATAGACAACCGACTGTTTACAACTTAATTACTTCAAACAGTGTTTAAGGTAGCTTGTGGATCTGCGATTTTCTCTCCTTTCACATTCTGGAAGTAATACAGTGAGGTACTTATGCACGCTGACTTCCGATGAAGCATGCTTGTTATTGCAATGCTACTGACAGTAGATGGCATCCTTATAAGAAGTAAACTTAATATACGTGCGTGTCATAGAGATCAACATGAAATGTTTCCTAACCTTTAAATAAGTTGTTTAAAAGATTTTTTACAGCAACATTGTAGACATTGGACTGGCCTTCGAACTCATCAAAAACATAGTTGAATGTGAAAAATTGCCTTCCCTTTCCAAGGGTAATCTGTGGTTCACCTGGAATTCTTTCAATACACAGTCTACACCCACTGTCAGTTTCAGTTTGAATTAGTGGTCGAATCCTTAAAGCTACTTTCACACAGTCCATCTGAAATGAAAAGTAATATTAATATTTGTTAACTGCAAACCTAATTCAATAGGATATACAACTCGATGATAGAAAAAAGTATCAACGTCTGAATCTTAATATAGAAGGAAAACGACAATACGACTGGAGACGATAGTACAGAAATGTTTTGATTTTAACGCTACACTAATTGGATAAGAAACGCTAACGATTCTAAATAATTCTAAACCCTCACTTCAATTATAGAGCGAAGAAATCACAGTAGATGTTGAATACAAGTACAAAAATTAAATACTGAGATAAAACGAGAGAAACCGTTGGAAACAAAGAAGACAATTTCATGAAACTGTACCAGCTGACGACATTTTACCGCCTTTTCAACGATCCTGAACCTATGCAACCTAATCTAGGACCGTTCCATACGACTGAAACTTTTGCTCTAAATCTAACAAGTTTTGTGGCCAACAATAGTTTCACAATAGGCCAACAATTAAACTTTAAAGAATAACAACGGGGGATTTTATTTCTACTGCGTTAGGATAAAAAACTAAGCGTTTGTTATATTTTGTGTACTCTCGGTTTGCAGAATAGAATTGGAACTACCTCTTAGAATGGATATAATTGCCACATTTCACTATTGAATTAAAAATACCTGATGTTATAGGGGATAATAAAAAATGCGGTCATTTTAAACTGAGTTTAGTTTAAAGTCCCGCCTTTCTTCAAATCGTCCGACATTGATATCGTTTCATCTGTCATTCCCAGGCGGCGATTAGTGTACTGATTCTTACAATATGAATAAATGATTAAAAAAGTGGTGTATAACTTATATTTTATGTTTCCTTATTATATTCTAAACACTGTTTGATTTAGTTTAGTTTTAGTCAAACACTAGTTTGACGGTTTATCGGTCAACTTGCTCACGGACGGCTTTTTCAGTCCCATGTTCCAGATATTAGTACCAGGTTTCGTTTTATTGTTACTGTTACCGAAGTTAATATTTTTTTTTGCCAGGCAATAATAATAAATGGGGGAAAGGGCGTTATAAGTATTAGTTATAAGTTATAGTATATAAGGTTAAATATTATAATAGTTATAACAAATATAAATAGTTATAAGTATATAAGGAATTTTTTTTAAAAGTTCAAAAGCTATTCTACATCAGGATGTCGGGCATGCTAGGGGACAGTCCTTAGAATGAAACAATGGGAGAAGAGAAATGAATATGGATTCTGATAAAACATACATACACATACACACAAACACAAATATGCCAAATAAAAACTTATTGTTAAACCTATAGTAAGGTGTATATAATTAATTTTTATTACATCTAAAAATCTTAGACAATGAAAAATGGGGATACTAATATTAAAACAAACAAATTAAAAATGTTCGCAACAATAAACAAATATATTATCATTATTTTTAAAAAGGTAAATTACACATATAAAATATTTAAATTACAGTATGACAGCTTCGATCGTTCTATTACATATTAGTAAAAATAGTTGCGAGTTCCCTTGTATGGTGATTTACATATTCTGAAACAAAATACACTATTATTATACTTGTTTATATACACAACAATTAAAAACATTCTAATCAACACTAAAATTTGAAAAGGACAGAATTAATATAACGTACCTTTTTCTTTTTGTTTCAGGAGATTCAGTTAAGTCTATATTCTCCGTGTTGCTAAAAAACTCTCTTGTAGCAAGTCTGAAACAGATTTATAAATGACACACACACATAATATATAAATTAATATTGCTTAGAAAATGTAAATGATACTGTTTTCATATATTACTGTTTTCTTTTAGGTGACCGATCATCCTCTTCTGATTTTTTTTCTGCCTGTAAAAGAATATTTGTTTTAGAAAAACTGTATTAACTAACTTAAACTTAATTAAACAACAGCAGTATTTCTCAATGTACTTTGTAATTAAATATACAATAATAAATATAATATTAAATATAATTTAATATAATTAAATATATTAAACTGCAAGATTAATTCTGAAGGGCAAGATATAAATTAAATAACTGATCATTAAGGGATTTATTGCTTTTTTATAGTTTAAAGTTTATTATTTTCCCATACCTCCAACTCAGCTGATGACAATACATTCATGTTGTCCCTATTTGAATTTTCTTGTTTGCTCTCATCTAAAAATCTCTTTTGTGTCTACAACATTGTAAGACATGATATCTATTATCATGTAATGATTTTAACTTAATATAAAATATGATTGATTAATGGTATTTACATAAGAAGTCAAAGATAAAGGAAACGGAAAAAGCAGGAACACATGAACTATACCTTCAAAGGTCGAGTGAAGGTCTTATCAAGGATATTTTCTGTATCTACATTTTTATCCTCGTCTGTCATAATATCCTTATTCTGAAAAAATGAATAAAACCAATGTTTTCAAAAGAGTTTAATAACTAGTCATCTATATCTGTTATTAAGTAATGATTTTATCTTAAAATAAATCATGATTAATTAATGAAATTTCCTTGTAATGTCAAAGCAAAAAGGACACAAATGAACAGTACCTTCAAAGGTCGAGTGAAGGTCTTATCAAGAACATTTTCTGTATCAACATTTTCATCCTCTACCAACATCATATCCTCGTTCTGAAAAAAGTTAATAAAATCAATGTTTTCAAAAGAGTCAAAAGAGTACCTAATCATTTATAGCTCATTAAACAATTACAACTGCAATTGTACAGAGTGATGATATATAAAATAAAATTGAAGTATAAAATATGAACAAATTACATTTATTCATAGTATAGAATTTAATAACTAATCAACTATAATAATAGCAATAATATAATATAGCAATTGTACAGTGATGATATTCAAGCAAAAATTAGGTCAAAATATGAAAAATATTATACAAATTATATTCTTATCTTACAGTAACAATATAAATTTCTATGTAGAATCAATCAAATTTTAGAAGTTGTGCTTAACATGTTTAATTATTAAATAGTAAAAAAAGTTGTATGTACCTGTTTATTCTCATTATCTCTGGCCCTTAGGAATACCTCATAAGCATCTTGAAATGATGTTACCTTATTTAAATAAAAAGATAAAATGTGTTATAAAGATATATGTATATATCATTTTTACTTAAAGGGTAATCATTTGCTCATTATGTTATTTGATTCAAAATTAACTTAAAAAATAGTGCTGACAAGGAAAAGCAATGGGTGAATTATGTGTACCTGCATCTTTCCTTCCAATTGAGATTGTAGTTCAGCATTCCTTTCTGATAAACTAATGACATACTGCCTTAACATATCCATTTTTTGTAATTCATCTGTTAAAATCTTTATTCTTTCCAAATGATCCAGGCATTGTCCCTTAACATCTTCTTCATTATTAAACTGTTTTAGGAGCAGGCATATCTAAGCACAAAAATGAATGTAAATTATTAAATATATAACCCAGAAATATTAGATAAAAGCAAAAAAAATGTACATAAAATATAAGCAGTAAAGAACAAATGTCTGCCTTACCTTCTCTTCATATTCTCTTTCAAGTTTACTGAATTCCTGTTTATAATATGAAGTCATCTCTTCAAATTTTGTTTGGTTTTCTTCTTGTTTCTTTAATAAAACATCATGTGCCTCCTTTAACAGAAGAATGGTTCACTGATTACTAATTAATAAAGAGAAAGAAATAACATAATGCAATCATAAAACCAAACAGACATTTAGCAGTAGAATTACTATTATTATTAAAAAGGGTAATCTCCATTCATTTTTACAGTTTAATGAATAATTCTAATCCGAGCAATTTATTCTTATTACTCAACTAATTAAATTAAAATATTTTATAATAATCAATCAAGTAGTTTATTGTAAATACATATAAATTATTTGATTAAATATTTATAAAACTATTTGAACATTTGAACTGATTTTGACTTGCCTTGACATCATTGCATATTATATCCTTGTTAATAATTTCCCTCTTCAAATCTGCAGTCATATCAAATAAATGTGATAAAGCATATTTCGCATCAGCCATAGACTGCAAGGAATCCCAACGGTTCTTTTCCCTGTCTTCTAAAATATAAAACAGAATATGTATATAAATTATTTTTTAAACTTATTAATAGAATAAAATCACTATGTAATTTTGTTGCATCTAGTTGGAAATTCTGGCAAAAAGGGAAAGGTTTTTATTTTTTTTTATTAAGTTATAGAATTTCAAACTACCATTCACATTGTAAATAATCAATTTAATTGATATGAGAAGGAAATACATAACATACATATTAGAGCTACAAAACAACTTGAAATAGTAATTCTTGATACAATTACAATATATAACATACAGTTCATTCATAACTTACACACTAGTTGCTATCTTTCGTTATAATTAATATTCCATTAATAAGTGTTTACCTTGTTGGGCATCTAAAATCTTTTGTTGCAGATCAGATATCTGTACACTTCTTAATTCCATTTCATCTTGAAGGTGCTTTAGTTCGTCTTCTAATTTTCTGCGATTGTTGTCTGACAGTCTAGGGTCCTCTAAATTTTCCTAAATTACATATTTTGAAACAAGGTTTTAATTAACATTGAACAAATATTTCATGAATTATTGAGTAATGAAGTTAGTTAATTATATGATAACATTTGCCCCATGTCAGTCAGTAATTACTGGATTAATATAAAAATAAAATATCTTTAACTTATAATATCAAATAGGTATTAGTTACACAGTCTTTATTCATTAAGAGAATTAAATCAAGGAATATATTGCAAAAACATAAATCTCACGAGTACTATTATTATTTCCATTTATTTGATGCAAATTCTAATGAACAGATAATAAAAGTTAGAACATAAGGAATATTATAAGTAACATCTCTATTGTTTTTAATTCCTTGTTTCAAGTATTATAAATGTAAGGTAAACTCAATCTGAATATTATCTGAACATACAGACACTGAATAAATATGGATATAATTTTTATACATACTGTTAATAAAAATAATGATAATATAGTTTCTTGGATACATGCCTTTGCTATGGCCAATTCCTTTTTCAGTGTGGCTCTATCTTGTATGAGAGAGTCCAAAGACTTTTCTGCATGGAATGCTGACACCAACACTTCTAATTCTTCACTAATCATTTCAGAGATTCTCTCTATAGCAGAACCTCGTAACCTCTTTTCACCTCTCTTTTGGCAAGCTAGAGCTTCCTGAACAAATAAAAGACATAATGCTGACTTAAAGATAAATAAATTAAAGCTTCCTAAAAATTAGTTTTTTACAACATGTAACAGTAGGCTTGAGTGCCAACTGAATTTTGCATGAGTATGAGTATAAAACGGGTGTGACAACTTTTAATTATTTATGAATGATGATTACCATAATTCGCTTATTGGCAGCAGCAGCTGCCTCCAGTTTTCGTTTCAGTACATTTTGCTGCAAAGAGTGTAACTGTTCCATTCAATACTAACTTACTTTTCTTTTTTTTGCATTTGGGATCGCAACGATACATTTCACGGTCTTTCTCACTGTTTAATGCTTTAAATCTATTACTTTCAGCTCTCAGTTCATGAATTAATTTCACTTTCATCTGCTTCATAGCCTGGAAAATAATTAATAACAGTTGATAGAAATAACAATGAGCGTAGAAAGTAATACAGAATTTCAAATAATATAAACAAGTATACTAAATAATTAGAAACATCCAAATAAATTATGTACAGATGTTTTAAGAAATTAAGTCTGTTTTAAAGAATCAATACATAGGTCTCATGTTTTTAGTTCACTATTATGTATATATTGTTCTTTACCATCTTTTTAGATTTATATAAAAACTTAATGAGAAATAACTTACTTTTATTTCATTCCTTAAATTTGCTATTTTTCATCAGATTTTTCTTTCATCTTTATTATTTTTTCCTGTTCAGCCACTGTTTTTAAAAGATGTGAATGTTTAAGTTCTAACTCTTGCAATGTTTTCTTGCGCTGTTCAGCAATTCTGTGAAAAAATGCACATTCAGTCAGTAAAAATAAAATACTAATAGCATTAAAAATACATTTCATCAAAGAGCATATCGAGTATGAAATATTTAAAACATGAGTTATGTTCAATTTTAGAGAAATGCTGTAAATAATGTGCATATACTTAGCAGCAGGAGTATTTGCACCGGGTGTTAGCAATTTTTATTTGTTGGATGAGTTCCTCTTTTTCTTTCTGCAATGCAGTTAACTGTTCTTTTAGAGCATTGATTTGAGTTACTGATTCATCTTGCAATTTCACCATCCCTGAATGACTTTCGGACAATTTATTTACAAGTTCTTCTTTCCAAACTAAGTTACGACTTATTTCCTGTGTCAAAATCAGATCAATAGAAACTAACAACACAAACATGATTTTGTGCATCTGAGAATAGAGTTATTTACCTCGATTTCTTTGTTGATCTTGGCTTGAGAAAATATATAATTTTCTCTACCTGGTGTTACAGGATTACCATACGTTTCAATTGTATAATTTCCATCTACTTCTGTTGAATTTTTACTAGAACTAAGATGAGATTCTTTGTCATGGGAAACTAACTGCACTATAACTTTTTCATGTTCACTCTGAAAAAAATTATAAAAATTAAATGTCAAATAGAAGAAGTCCAATATAAATTCATACACACAAAAGAGTATTACCTTAATGTCATTAATTTTATTCTTAACTTCTACAAAAGAGTCCGATATATTATCCGAGTTCCCTTCATCTAGGATTTCTGATAAGCGCCCCAGTTCATCCAATTTTTTCTTTAATTTTTCATTCCAATTGTCTGCCTAAAGTACAATTACAACTAAATTATTAATAGAAACAATACCGTTATAATTTTAATAGTTAATAGTAACACAATATTTATAAACACATGCATTTCCTCTTACAACAGAATGCACTTTTAAATAGTTAATATGTGAATGTTTGAAATGGCACTATGGCATGTCAAGTATTACGCGTATACAAAAACTCAAAATAATATATTTATAATAATGAATTTAGATAGACATTTTTCATCGATTTTAAAATGATAGTAAATATATAATACAGAGAATAAAATTGTAAATTTAGTAATTTTTCATTAAAACAAAAACCATATTTAAATGGTATAAGTTGATACAGTATGCTGTTTTGTACTAACTAATAAGGCACGTTCAAACATTCCTGTACTCTGCTTCAATACTTGATCCAAAGCTTCACTTAGTTTTCCAGTCTTTCTCTGACTGTCTAATAATTTTTCTTCAAGAAGCCTATGTTCTGGTGGACATACTGATCCTCCACTAATAATCTGTAGGCGTAAGTCTTCAATCTGAAATTGAAATATAATGTCTTAATTATGCTTGAATAATTTATACACAAATTCAATACTGTTCTTTCTGCATGTAAATTACAAATTCATAAAACTTTGTTTTTCTTAAATCACAAATGTTTGCTGTTTGTTATTTATATTTTTACACAGGAAACCTTATGATATTAGATCTATGCATTATACTTCTCTTGATTATATGTTGATATTCCATATATTGTACATAATAATGTGAGTTTGACGAAGCTAAGGACATTAATGCATGGAAAAACTGATAATTGTTTTACTTTTAATAATCTAGGTATGATATTATGGCTGAATGGCACGAAAGCTTTTCCTTTCATTGTGTATACAATTTTATAATTCGGTGGCAAAATATGGTTATCACATGTAAAAGTGCCATTAATGTTAAATTAACACCTCTTTTTTCAGGCGAGCAATCTCAGCGCTCTGCGGATCTTGATTTACTACAGGCTTATTTTTAATCTTCTTGGCTCTGTCTGCATACCGTAGTGTACTCAATGTTTCATCTTGATTATAATCAGCAGGACTCACACAAGCAATCATAAGTGTCATAGAATTGCCACCCAATGAATCTAGAACATATAACAGAAAAATATTTATTTTCTGTACAAAATTATTAAAACTTCATAATTTTAAGAAAATAGTTGCATGAATTTGTAGTCAATAAAGTGACATAAATTGTCATGAGGATATTGAAATAAATAAAAATGTCAAGTTCATATTAATTCAATTAAACTAGCATAAACTCCTATAGATTCTATTCCACCTACTGTCGACATATTTTGATCTTTATACCTTGCAACAGTCTTGTAAGTCTGCTGTCTCGATAATTCACATACTGGCAACCATCGCCAAGTTGGGCTATCACATTTCCTAGTACCAAAAGCCCTTTGTTTATATTTACACCTTCCTTAAATCTATCGCCTGATGTACCAGTCTTTTTTAGATCTTTCAGATCCTGCCAAATCTACTAAATGAAATTTCGATTTTACGACATCTTTCCTAGAATGTTACATTTTACACTATTGAAAACAATAATTTATTTGTCAGATAAAACTAAGGAAGTTTCACAATATAATAGCACAGATAAACGTACATTTGTTCATACACTAAATATAAAGCAATAAGTAATTTCTAAAATTAGTTGTATAAGAAAATGCACTTTGGGTGTATACTTGATTATAAACCAATGAAAATAGGTTTTTAACCAAATTATTGAGCTATTTCATATTAAAATACATGCTCAAATGAAGTCTAGGCTAGTGTTCTAATTCCAAAAATATGTCGGGTGAATTGTTATGTCTCAAGTATGAATAAAAGTTATAATTGTGATAAAAAGGTTATAATTAAACCATGACATTATAAGTGTGAAAATGATCTCCTGGGGTATCCTAAGTGTCAGATTAGTAGAACATACAATTTTGCATAAAATATGAAGAATAATAGTAATATTCAAAATATGAATACCTACGGGTTGTCTTTAGCCGCAGTTCTTATATTTATTGTAAATATTATGTGAGATCGTGATGAATTAGCATTCATCGCAGTGGAACCAGTCACTCTTCCCAATGAACCCTAAAGCGTGTAGCCAAATTTTAAAACAGAATTTCCGTGATACATTCATAATGGAAACAAACATTTTGACATTTTTATTAAAACATTAGAATACATTGAGAATGGTAAATTTGCAGTATGACAACTATCAATACTACAGATTTTAATCACTGAAAATGGTACACGTACAGAATACTTCATCGGCATTTGATATGCTCTAGTTTATTGATAGAGTGCTACTGATGATGGCAAGATACCCAACAGAATATTCCAAGAATGATGATATTTCATGCCCTGAGGGCCTCACAACTTTTATATTTTATTACATGAGAAAGAAACTATTACTATGTGAAGAAAACTTTTTTTTATGCAAAATACTTCTTCATAAAATGCTTGTTAATCATTTCAAGCAGTATCATATGTGCATTAAATTTACCTCCTTTAAATGATGCAAGGTGTCCTCCATTGAAGTAACATCTAATTCAGTTAAACCTGGGATACAAATACCATTTTGACATTCACGCATTTCTACTATGCTCTGCTCTCTTGGTTTTTTTGTCAAAAGGTCATATAAACTCTCGTTGTATAACTGAAAAATAAGTTAATAAAAAGAAATATAGCTGAATAATTTAATCTGAATGGCAAAAAGAAATACAAATACATACTCTGGCAACACACATGTATAACGTTGTTGTTTCTTTGCTTATATAATGCAAGTAGATGACTGCAATCACAAAGGAATGAACAAACTATAACTGATTGAAAAAATAATTACTATTAAAACAAAATACAGTTGCTTTAGTATAAATACCTCTAAAAATGAAACTGTGACCTTTATATCTTTATCACAAGACTTGGATATCATATCAAATATATCTATAATGGCTCTAGGAATCACACCTAGTTCACCATATCCATTGTAATTTGTACCCATGGTATATGTCTTTCCAGATCCAGTTTGCCCATATGCCAAAATGGTTACATTGTACCCTGGAGAACAAATTATAATTTTATGTTCAATGTAAAATAGACAACCGACTGTTTACAACTTAATTACTTCAAACAGTGTTTAAGGTAGCTTGTGGATCTGCGATTTTCTCTCCTTTCACATTCTGGAAGTAATACAGTGAGGTACTTATGCACGCTGACTTCCGATGAAGCATGCTTGTTATTGCAATGCTACTGACAGTAGATGGCATCCTTATAAGAAGTAAACTTAATATACGTGCGTGTCATAGAGATCAACATGAAATGTTTCCTAACCTTTAAATAAGTTGTTTAAAAGATTTTTTACAGCAACATTGTAGACATTGGACTGGCCTTGAACTCATCAAAAACATAGTTGAATGTGAAAATTGCCTTCCCTTTCCAAGGGTAATCTGTGGTTCACCTGGAATTCTTTCAATACACAGTCTACACCCACTGTCAGTTTCAGTTTGAATTAGTGGTCGAATCCTTAAAGCTACTTTCACACAGTCCATCTGAAATGAAAAGTAATATTAATATTTGTTAACTGCAAACCTAATTCAATAGGATATACAACTCGATGATAGAAAAAAGTATCAACGTCTGAATCTTAATATAGAAGGAAAACGACAATACGACTGGAGACGATAGTACAGAAATGTTTTGATTTTAACGCTACACTAATTGGATAAGAAACGCTAACGATTCTAAATAATTCTAAACCCTCACTTCAATTATAGAGCGAAGAAATCACAGTAGATGTTGAATACAAGTACAAAAATTAAATACTGAGATAAAACGAGAGAAACCGTTGGAAACAAAGAAGACAATTTCATGAAACTGTACCAGCTGACGACATTTTACCGCCTTTTCAACGATCCTGAACCTATGCAACCTAATCTAGGACCGTTCCATACGACTGAAACTTTTGCTCTAAATCTAACAAGTTTTGTGGCCAACAATAGTTTCACAATAGGCCAACAATTAAACTTTAAAGAATAACAACGGGGGATTTTATTTCTACTGCGTTAGGATAAAAAACTAAGCGTTTGTTATATTTTGTGTACTCTCGGTTTGCAGAATAGAATTGGAACTACCTCTTAGAATGGATATAATTGCCACATTTCACTATTGAATTAAAAATACCTGATGTTATAGGGATAATAAAAATGCGGTCATTTTAAACTGAGTTTAGTTTAAAGTCCCGCCTTTCTTCAAATCGTCCGACATTGATATCGTTTCATCTGTCATTCCCAGGCGGCGATTAGTGTACTGATTCTTACAATATGAATAAATGATTAAAAAAGTGGTGTATAACTTATATTTTATGTTTCCTTATTATATTCTAAACACTGTTTGATTTAGTTTAGTTTTAGTCAAACACTAGTTTGACGGTTTATCGGTCAACTTGCTCACGGACGGCTTTTTCAGTCCCATGTTCCTGATATTAGTACCAGGTTTCGTTTTATTGTTACTGTTACCGAAGTTAATATTTTTTTTTGCCAGGCAATAATAATAAATGGGGGAAAGGGCGTTATAAGTATTAGTTATAAGTTATAGTATATAAGGTTAAATATTATAATAGTTATAACAAATATAAATAGTTATAAATAAGGAATTTTTTTTAAAAGTTCAAAAGCTATTCTACATCAGGATGTCGGGCATGCTAGGGGACAGTCCTTAGAATGAAACAATGGGAGAAGAGAAATGAATATGGATTCTGATAAAACATACATACACATACACACAAACACAAATATGCCAAATAAAAACTTATTGTTAAACCTATAGTAAGGTGTATATAATTAATTTTTATTACATCTAAAAATCTTAGACAATGAAAAATGGGGATACTAATATTAAAACAAACAAATTAAAAATGTTCGCAACAATAAACAAATATATTATCATTATTTTTAAAAAGGTAAATTACACATATAAAATATTTAAATTACAGTATGACAGCTTCGATCGTTCTATTACATATTAGTAAAAATAGTTGCGAGTTCCCTTGTATGGTGATTTACATATTCTGAAACAAAATACACTATTATTATACTTGTTTATATACACAACAATTAAAAACATTCTAATCAACACTAAAATTTGAAAAGGACAGAATTAATATAACGTATCTTTTTCTTTTTGTTTCAGGGGATTCAGAAGAGCAATGTTTTAATCGAGTAAATGTTTTCAAAAAGTTTACGCTAGTGATGAAATACTTGAGCCTCGATCTATTTATTCGCCAAACAAGCTAATGGATATTATGAATCTACAGTTCGTGTACAGAGGTAATAAGTAGGCTATTGATTATTGTTGCGTGAAGAAGCAATTATGGCACAGTCAATAGAGCTTAGGACATATCAAACAGAAATGATGAACAACCTTTTAAAATAATTATGGCGCAAGCAACACGTCAAAAAGAGTTGTGATGGGTTATTACATTTTGTACAATTACTGCGATAAAAGGTAATAATTGGCCGGTTGATAACAATCCGGATTTCACTCAATAAGAATAATCCACACTTCGAAAGATGAGTAAAGCTCATGAGAAGTGATGTAAAAAAGGGAAATTAAAACTGGAATTTAAAAGTCATTTAATTTTGTGCACTTTTGTGGTCGACAAAAATTTTGAAGTAATTATATTTCAGGAAAACAGTACAGTTATAGTAAATTAAATTGGATGTTCTTTCACTGATAGATTCCTATCTAAGATTAGTGAGAATAGCGACAAGAATGAACTGTTTTTTGCGTTTTAATTTGTATTTTTATAAGGACATCTGCAGTTTAAATTAATTTAAATTAATATTTAAATTTAATTGTTAGCAATACGCTGTATTTTCGATGCTAAGAATAACGATGACAAAGATTGTGCTTTGTCTAAAATGTTTGCGCATATTTTCGGTCTCAAAACGGACTATTTTGTTGTTTTTCTTACAAGGCAAACGAAGCTTTGTGTAGGAGTGCACGTCAACCAATGGATAATTTCAAGAAGCTTCTCAATTATCGGACAGCTGGAAATTAACAATAGCCTTATCTTTTGAAGTGGTCCCCATTCAATTGGTTCTTAACAGGAAGAGCGTATCTGGTTTTCGGCTGTCAGTCGCAACTAACAAACACTTTTTTGTAGATATGAAGTAATTTCGAGAGTGGAAGTTTATTTAACCTTGAGCCTCCCAATAATACCTCCATACATTAAACATATAATCACCTTCGTTTGTGTGTGTGTGTGTGTGTGTGTGTGTGTGTGTGTTTATTTAGTCATATTTATATATAGCGAGAGATAGAGTGGGGGAGTGTGATCGTAGTAAATATGCTACTATAGTTGGTTGTGAATTGTAAGTGCAGCACAGACAATAATTCCAGTGAACCACACACATTCTGTATCATTGGTTCAACCTATGTTTAAAACTTATATATTATTTATATCGGCTGTTAAAATTACCCACGAAACGCAAATAAAATTGTTGGGAGAAATAAAATGGAAAGTAGGGACACATTGCCGTTTCGCCTCTGGAATCAGGTTTCCTCCTCTTTGTTCCTGTAATAGGTTTTCCCGTCTTATCGGATTTACATTTCCGAGTAGTCCCTATCCGGTTCCATTTTGTCGATTCGGAAACATCTCCCAGTCGATAAAAGCACAGGCCGGGAATATCTCCGGCTTCAATTACATTTCTGAAAATTTCCCTCCTCTCTTTTTGAGGATTCGATTTCGAACTCCCAAAGAGTACCATTTTGAATAGCCGTATAATTGGCGCAAATCCGTTCAGAGAGTTTTAGAAGGGCCTGAGTAGGTATTTATGTACCTTTAGTAAAATGCATTATTATGTATGAAGTAGTGTACATTCGCAGTAAATAAGATAGAGAGATACCTCATGTATCGTACTTCTTGGCGGAATCCGCCAAGATGGTGGTTTAAAATGTCAGTAATGGCAATACTCACATACCTTCTTTGTTTATACACAGTAATATCTTAACTATGGTTAACATAATGTATGTACAAATCTGTACCATGTCCGGACCTCTATCGCCGGTGAATATGCCTCACCTACTCTCATTATATAACAGAATATCGTCACTTGTATTAATAGGTAATTGCAGTAAGGCGGTAAGCAGTTGTTCAAGAACAAACTACCCAACTGAAATCTAATGTTAGCGAGCTCAAAAATATTTTTTAGGACTTGCGGCTAACTTACAATGAGGGAAGATTATTTCGGGTAATCCGTTATTCCGGATTAGTCAACTAGTGTGGAATATGTCATTTTTTGGCCTAACCTTTCTGGCCCCGTATATACCACTAAATTTGGGTAAGGTAATTTTCCGCCGTACCTCACTCTTTATATATAATCACTCCATTATATATATATAATATATATATACATAATACAATTATTATAATTATATATAATAATACATAATTGTAATTCAATCACACTTTGTTAGGCAGAGTTATTAAAATAGGCCTTATAAAAAATTGAGCAAAACAAATTGCCATGTGAATACCAAATTTGAAGTGCTACATGAGTTTCATGAAATAAGCGATTTTATAAGACATATAAGTCAAGGGTTTTTTCGATTTCTCTTTCTCTAATGTCATTTAATGAATATATTGGAGTTTCGCTCATCTGGTGGTGGACTGAATAGTTTCTTCAGTTCTTTCTATCGGGTGCGAAGAAGACATCAGGCATCAATCGAGATTATATGACCGAATAAAACACCTAAA
The DNA here is from genome assembly GCA_019843655.1 of Lethocerus indicus. Classification (NCBI taxonomy): domain Eukaryota; kingdom Metazoa; phylum Arthropoda; class Insecta; order Hemiptera; family Belostomatidae; genus Lethocerus; species Lethocerus indicus. The sequence goes on from JACDQD010000001.1 coordinate 33,926,996, forward strand.
CAGTTTATTACCAATGTCCAATTTTCAACTCCCGATAAACTGGCCAAGCTTCCTTTCCGGGAACGGTGTCGACAGACGGTTCTTTTGTTGTCGAACAACGGAGCTTTTGTTCCTAAAATTAGGATTATCGCAACGGCGAGAAAAGAAAATAAGAGGGTCGGGTTTTTGTTGGAATAACAACTGCAAATACTCGAGATACGGCTTGGACGAGACAAAAGGGGATAGAAATGAAATACCTTGCCTCTCCGGCTCCCGGTACCCGAGCATCTTTCGACCAGATAAGGCGAACCGTTTAATTGCATTTGCCTCATTGTGTGATTTCAGTTCGCCGCTTTCAATTAAGCCGAAGATTATTTAGGAAACTCTAAGAAAAATTAAAATTTATTTATAGAAATCCAGCGCATGAGGGATCCGATACAATTTATGGCCATTTGGAAAATAACAGAGTCGCTCAATTTTAGAACAGAGTTTCCATGAACAGCTTTCCAAAATTATCGGATGGTTTAAAAATATTTTACAAACTCGGCACTTGTTTCGAACTTTTGTATCATATATTTTCTGCGTAATTTAATCATTTTAGACTATCTACCTTGTAATTTTACAAGAAGAGCATGAAGTTTAATTTTAGTTTACAATAAATTATAAAAAAAACAAAGGAATTTGACAAATTTGTTGTGTTTATTACAACAATATTGTTTCGTTAACGATGTCGTGTAACACCTCCTCTTCCTAAAAACTTCCTGGAGGCGTTGGGAAATTATGTTTCATACCGCTCTGCCTCCTCAATCTCTCGAAACACTCTACGGCTCTTTAAATGCAAATTGTAAGTATATTTAAGGCAAAATGATGTAAATTTTACAAATTTCACTTTTTCTAGGAAAATTAGCGCGGCTCTCGTAAAAGAGGTTATTTTTAAAAAACGAATTTTCGGAAAATATATAGACTGCGTTAAATTTACCAATTTTTTTGTAATTTTGACAATGCGAACATAATTAAACGTATCCATTATTGCCGGAACATTGCTATTCGACAAAATACAGTTTTTAGTATTTTTCCTCGGTGTGAAACGCTTCGGAACAATCTTGATTAGAGGTACACCACATGAGACACCGTCACACTTGCTGGACATACGCGTCTTTCCCTTCGAGACTGATCTTTTCTTGACTGATAGCGTTGGTATTTCTGCTGTCTTCACACAGACTGGCTTCCAGTAAGATCGCGTAATGCTGTGGAAGGAACCTCGGTTGGAAGGGGTGTTTTCTGCTTCCGAGGTTTTGGAACTCCTACTGGAAAGAATGGATCCATTTGGGATTCTATATATGAGGTAGTGTTAATTCTCATGGGATTAGGACTTGTTTGTTTCCGTATTTTTGACCATAATTTTGGCGATCTAATGTGCTGACGGAAGCTGAGGATGGCGAGAAGGTCAAACCGGTTTATCTTTGAACCGGAACGATTTTCCAAATCGTCGCTGACCCACTGACTAATAAATTTAATCAACGCATATTTACAAGACTAACCAATAGGAATTTGTTCCCTTCGACTATTCAAGAAATATACTTTTAAAAAATAAAAACCAGAGAGTATGCGTTAGAATGTTGTCAGGTAATCTTCATTATGAAGTTGCATTGAAAATTTGAAAATGTCTTCGATGTTTTATTAATTTCAATTAATTGAATGTTCTTTCAATTTTACTTCGTGTTTCAGTTTAATCTTTGAAAAATATTCGCTTAATTCATATTGTAGCGCTTATGACTTGAAGCTAATACATTTTAAATGTTCTGATTCAAGTTTAGATGTTACCATCTGAAAAACAAAAGATATACACATATCCTAACAACAGTTTCACACCTGTAAACAGCTTGTTGCGCCACGAGATACCAGGAAAAAATCCTTTGTTTTATAATGTTTATTCAGTTTCAATAGAATAAAAAAACTCGCTCTTCTTGACGATCTCTTCTAACGATCGCTTCTTGAAAACATAATAATAACACGAGCGTTATTCAAATTGAGACAAAAACAAAAATTACTCAGAATAATGGTTATTGTTCTAGAAGCTTGCGTAATTCCGTTTGTACCCTCGAAGGCCGATTTAAAATTTGATTAAAAGAAGTATCTCCTGGTGTATATATATATATATATATATATATATATATATATATATATATATATTAAGAATAATAAAAAAAGTTTAAGAATAATGCTTCCTGAATGTAGGTTTGCGGTGGTTTGGAACATCGCTCCATCGTTTCTCCTCCTGCTATTTCTCCCTTATATGGATTTCACTCTAGTTAATTTGCTATATATGATATTAGATTACTATTATATGCCTGGACGCGGTTCATTAAATAAATAATGTACGGACTAATACTCTGGGTAGTATTAAGCACTGTAAACAATACGAACTATGAGATCGAGCAATCCCTATATGCCTGATAATATATACGGCCCTGCGAGGGCGAAGATTCATCCAGTTTTGTGATAGAGTAGTGATTGGACGTATTTTGAGCATTGCATTACGTAAGTTGGTTTGGTTTATGACTTCATGTATTATACAGTGTTGTTATTTTTCTATTTCATTAACTGATTGAGCTATTGCCATGTTTTGTAATAAAGATTTTAATTTTTTTAAACATTGTTATCACTGCCAGGGTAAAATATTTATATATATATATATATATATATATATATATATATATATATATATATATATATATATATATGTATATATAGTGATCTCTAGCCTCTCTGTTAATGAATAATATGAGCTATACACTATTGACAGCATTATCATTATCATCACTATATGGTAGGCAAACAAGGAAACGTCCCATTGTATCGGCGACGGCCAATATCGTATTGTGTCAATTATATTGTGACTGACATTGTTAAGTGTTCCATTTCATGTTTTGACATATTCTCAGTCGGGTGGATATTGCTTCCGCTTGTAAATGAAACGAGCTGGATACTCGTAGCCATCAAACAGGCGTTCGCTGTTAATTCACAAGTGTTTGAAGGTTCCATTTATCGGATTTACCGTTTTTATTGTATGCTGCCAGAGATTAAAAAAATTGAAAGAAAACAAAAAAAACAATATACTAAGCGTTTCGTAATTTATAGAAATTATATCTTACCTTACATACCGTAAAATATTTATTTTTCTACAAATATTTTATTCGATACAGAAATTATTTTCCAATTTATATTTCCAGAAATTCATTTAACCAGTTTACAATTAACTAATTTTGGTTTTATTTATGCGACTTCATCTGGACATTTTTCCTTCGGCGAGTCAACTATGAGGTTACTCATTACGCTCCAAGCAACAACTGACTTGCCAGTCTCGTAGGCATATTATTGGTCTAAACGGATTGCTCGATCTCATAGTGTGTCTTTATTATATATATATTAGCAACAAAATGAGCCTAGTTTCTACAGATTACTTTATTTAATTGCAAGTGTCAGTTTATAACTTTACAAATAATTTCGAAAAAATGATTTCTAAGATTAAGATTGATGTCACTCGGGAGATAAACAGGAATATACATAGTTTATTTAAACTTGAAACCAATATTTTTTCTCCAAATATTTTATTCAATACAGAAATTATTTTCCAATTTATATTTCCAGAAAGTCATTTAACCAGTTTACAATTAACTAATTTTGATTTTATTTATGCGACTTAATCTGGACATTTTTCCTTCGGCGAGTCAACTATGAGGTTACTCATTACGCTCCAAGCAACGACTGACTTGCCAGTCTCGCATGCCGTATTTATTATTGGTATAAACGGATTGCTCGATCTCATAGTGTGTCTTTATTATATATATATTAGCAACAAAATGAGCCTAGTTTCTACGGATTACTTTATTTAATTGCAAGTGTCAGTTTATAACTTTACAAATAATTTCGAAAAAATGATTTCTAAGATTAAGATTGATGTCACTCGGGAGATAAACAGGAATATACATAGTTTATTTAAACTTGAAACAATTTTTATAAAGGATACATTTCATTTTACCGCATTTTGAAGTATAAGTGAAAGTAGTAGAATAACTTTTGTTTCAGTATAGTTGAAACGTAAACGTAGAATTTAAAGATAATATTTACCAGCGTAATTTTGTGTATTCTTTTGTATTTACATGGTTCGGTGAACCCAACATACTTCGGAGTTAAAGCCCTGAGTAAAAATGACGAGAACTGATAGGTCAGCGTACCTGTTACAGTTTTATCTCTCGAGACCCGAGTGCCACTCAATAGAGACGTTCTATTTTAAGAAGTGTATGTCAGATTTTCATTCTGAACGTTTTCGAGTGTCTTCATCTTCTCGGCCCACTTTTATCTGGGAGATAAAAGTACGTATAAAAGCGTGCTGGAATCTCGTAGGAGCACACAGCCAGATCAGAGTTCGATGATGGAGTTAGTATATTTGATAGGGTGTTTGGCGGTATTCGCCTCTTCAGGGATCTATGGGGCGCCGCCTCCCCAACCCCAGCAATGGGCGCTCCTTGTGGCCTCCTCCAACATGTGGTATAACTACAGGCATCAGGTACTTCATTTTAAGCACCACTCGGCAAGTCCTTTCCAATACCCGAGTCTCGTTTTATGGAAAGCCGCAAATTCCCAACGCGGCTCAGGTTTCATTGGTTCAAGAAATTGCGATAATTTCGAAAATAGCTTTTTCCTCCGCCGGCACCTTTGGATATATCTGATCGACCAAAGATGCCCTTTTTAATTTAATTACGACACGATCCCGGCTAAACAACTCCTGTTTCCAGGCGGACGTCTGCCACGCATATCACGTTCTCCGATCGAACGGAATCCCGGCGGAGAGGATTATCACCATGATGTACGACGACATCGCGCAAAACGCACAGTGAGTTTGTCAAACAGATTTTCTCGTAAATTTCGATAAATTACTGGGGGACTAAATTAGCTTGCGTCTGATGTAGGAACCCGCACAAAGGCGCTATCTACAACAGGCCCGGCGGTCCCAACGTTTACGAAGGCTGCGTCTTGGACTACACTAAAGAGGTAACTCGGACTTTCTCTATACTTAATTCCGGCTTGTCCGTAACTACATTTAACAATAACGAGGTGGTCTGTACCCTAAGTGAAGAGGGGAAGGGGATATTAGAGACGGGTTAGGGCGGACACTGATGGTTGACTCAATTTCCAGGATGTGAACGTGAAGAACGTGCTCAGCGTTCTCAGCGGTGACAAGCAGTCGGTGAAAGGCCACGGGACGGGGAGAGTTATCGAAAGGTAGACTTTCTTTTATATCCCTCTCGCCTTTAATCCGGTAAAAAATAAATAAAACTCTTCGTTCGGATAATAAGATTGTTTCTTATCTCGCAGCGGTCCCAACGATCACATTTTCATAAACATAGTCGATCATGGAACCGAAGGAGCCCTGCTCTTCCCCAACAACGAGTATATGTACGCCGACCAGCTGAACCAAGTACTGAAGAACATGAAGAAAAACAAGCAGTTCTCCAAGGTAGGGCAGTGTAACGAATAAATCTAACCTCCGGCGTACACCTAGAGCCAAGGTGAAACTCACGATAAAATGTATTCCAGATGGTGATTTACCTGGAAGCGTGCGAAAGCGGCTCGATGTTCGATAATATAATCGACGACAGAAATGACAGTAAGTCATCGACGGCACTTCACCTTTAGTTTAATATGCTTAATATGCGCTGTGAAAGTGCGCTACTCACGACTGTATTTTTCTTCAGTTTTCGTGTCGACGGCTTCCGCCCCAACCGAAAGCTCCTACGCCTACTACTGCGATACGGATATGGGATGCTTGGGCGATTTCTATAGCGTCGTATGGATGGAACAGATGGATATGGTAAAATTATAGACCGCTTTTAAATTAAGATACGGATCTTGTCGTAGACCGGTTCGGTACATTCTCGTTTTCGTTTTCAGCTCCGCGAAAATTGGAGCGACAGGTTCGTTTCGCTTTTCAAGCAGTACAAACACGTGAGGACAGCCGTGAACAAAAGCCACGTCCAATTGTACGGAGACTTCAGGCTCGGGTTCGACAGGCTTTCCAAATACATGGGAGACAACGGCAACGCTAAGCATCTTAACGCTGACATACCCAACTCCCAAGTGGCGATTTCTGTGAGTAGAATGCCAGCCGGCCGTCGGGGTCAATAAGCCGCAAAATGGGAATTGATCGGACGTGCAAATCGGTTTCAGGATTCGAAGCCGGTCCCGAGCAGAGACGTCAGGCTATACATGCTCCAGAGCAAGCTCGACAAAACCAACAGCGGCCCGGAGAGGGAAAGCTTGATGCAGGAAATCCGCGAGCTCGAACAGGTCGGTAGCCTATTCTAAACCCCGGTAGCCGGGAAAACGCTTCTTAAATACTGAGCAATGTCCTTGTCTTTTGTTCAGAATCGACGATTGGTGGACGAAACCGTCGACCGGGTGTTGACCAACGTGGCTGGCGAAGACATGCGGCTTTTCGAAGACCTGACGACCACGAGGCAACCGCTCAGAGAAGACCAGTTCCCTTGCTACAGGAGCGTTATCGAACAGTTCAACGCCGAATGTTTCAATACTCACCAGGTTATTTCGAGTTCCTTGTAAATATCTTCTATTCTCCTTCTTGTTCCTACAACTCCTACAATGTTTAATTTAATTTCAGAACCCGTACGTCCTGAAACACTTCTTCAAGCTGGCTAACATCTGCTCGCTCCAGCAAGTCGAACACTTCGCCTCCGCCCTTCGCGTTGGCTGCCCAACGACACTCCGAGCTCTGAACGGCGTCCACTGAACAACTTTTATTTATTTATCTTTTATTTTTTACTAAATTATTTGTAGCGCTTTTTTAACAATTTTTTTACTAACCCTACTAACAATCGCTTTTGTATTTTTAATAATGTATTTGTCTAATCGAATGTATATTCGATACTTTATATTGTACTAACTTATTAACGTGGGTTTGCAATAAATGGAAGGTTGATAACATTAGCAGTCGTCTATTCATCCCCCCCCATTTCCTCAAATTAATAAATAATCTATATAATATTTGTCAAATGTATACGACATTATTAATATATGTACATATATTACATATATGAAATTGTAATATATGTCTATATAATATCTGTGTGTGTGTCTGTTCGCTGTGCATTTCCTAACGGCTGAACCGATTTCCACCAAACTTCCAGCGTGCAGGCATCACATGTCCGGTCAGTTCAAGAGCCACCTTTCCGGGTCACAGGTCAGGTCAAAGGTCAGCACTGACCTCTACGCTGTGCAACGTGAACGGCTGCTCCGATTCTCACCAAATTTACAGCATGTATACAGCTAACCCACACACACGTTTAGCGACATGTTTCCAGGTCACGGGGTCATAAGTTTATAATTAAAAGTATAGTTTGTCACGTTACTCAAAAGCAGCCAACAGATATTTTACATTATTGTTTCCCTTTCTGTTATTTAAATATTATAATTTAATAATTTACATTAAAGCTTTTTTGGACTAATATAAAAGCACCCAACAGATACCATACATTATGGTTCAATGTTTCCCTTTCTCAGATATTTTTGGCATGAGCTAATTGCTTTGTCATAAAAGCAATACCTATCTAATAATATTTATATCATAAGTTAATAATTAAAAGTTTAGCATCCCATTAATTAAAAACAACTGCCAACAGGTACCTTACAATACTGTTTCCCTTTCTCAGACATATTTAGGACTATTTTGTCATTCCATTTAAGATTACAAATTATGTATGCATTAAGATGTAAGCAGTAAATAGTAAAATATGATTGCAGAGATAGTGATCGTAATAGCGATGCCACCGGTACTTATATCTTACATTTTTGTTTATGTAGAGAAAGGTAGAACTATGAATTTAGTGTACCCTCAAGTACTGTAATAAACATATCTTTAATTACAATTCTGCTTTGTTATTGATGTGAACCCCCAGAGCAAGGCCGAGTACTTCAGCTAGTATACTTATAAACGATTGACGGGTGATAAGATCAACACATATCCATATATACATATCAGTTTATTCGATGTAAAAATAATTACAGAATCCCAACTTGTAGGAAGGTATATTGAATTCCTACCTCTTATTTATTCCCTAAAATTAAATAGCACGCAATTTCATAAATCAATATTTCGATAAACTGAACTCCACTTTATATTTCTGAGTTTCCCGATACGGTCTCTTTTTAAGATTAGTAATATTCAGTTTGTCGATTTTTACATAAGAAGCAGATTATTCTGATTGTTTCGCTCACGAAGAATACAAGTAATACAGTAAAAAATAAATCTTCAAAGTGTTAATAGTACGAGGACTAAGGAAATTTCTCTACATCAATATAAACACGGGGAATTAGATAAATTAACATAATACACATATATATGTACGGGTGTGTTAGTGTGTGGACACTCGCACGCTCATCCACTCCTGTATGCAAAAGAAACGAAAAAGCATATTTACGTACAAATATTAAAAAAAATAAATTACATTTTCAAAACTCACGCTCTCTCTCTCTCTCTCATTTATATACAGAAAAAAATATATATTAAAAGTTGTCGTTACGTCTACACTACTGACAGTATGAAATTCAACTAAACGATCGTATTATAGAAGAATACAACGAAAGTACAATCGGGGAACGATAAAATATTGACATCTTGAATATGTCTAATGTTTACAAAACAACAATTACAACATGTATAAGTGCGTGGACGCAGAATATTTTAAACTTATGGTCTCTGTCTCCTTTAAGCTCGGGGAAGGGAGTGCACATTGAACGGGGTTGATGCAACAAAAATATTTAAAGACCGGAGGAGTGATGTGTATCGATAGGGGAGCCTATTTGACGCCATAATCGGAAAATGAATTCCCGCTGCGGCCAACGCAGTTTGATAAGCGTACCACTGACGTGTTAACGGATTCTTGAAAACCTTAAAAGAAGAGGAAAGGGAATCTACCTTAGAATCTACCTTAATACATACATTTGAGTCACTAAACTGCAGTAGGTGTAATCGTCAGAAACAGGAAGATAAATTGCGTGTTGATATCTTCACATCGCAATACTTAAGTATTACAAAACCCATTGGGACCTTAGTATTATTGAGAAGCTACTCAATAATTTATGTCGAGAAGTCTTACATTATTTTCTATTACTTATCATATATTTATAATAATATTGTGTTTATAACATTCAGTATATTTTTTGGCGAATGAAATTATTGTAATTCCACCGCTGTTAAGGCCCTTGCAAATCCAGACCTAAGGACTCCATTCGCATTGGGCTTGTCCCTGACAACAAATATTACAAAGATCTTATAGATTATTGTTATTATCGTTAACCTCACTCCAAACTAGAGTAAGCGTACCATTAAGCGCGCCGTTAATTGAATCAGATCTCAGTCGGTGGCCAAGATCCAAAACCCGGCTTACTTTGTACATAGAACACCGAACACAATTATTAACGAAAATCGGCTAATCGCTTAATTTTCCCATCTCGTATGACTTTTTAACGCTGCTGTTATTCACACGTTTTATGATCGGGACGACGAGTGTTCCGAATCGATGTGCCTTTAGGAACGCGATGAAGTAAAGCGGACGAATGCCATAATTTTTATGTTTTCCGGCACATTTAGCCCGAGGAGGCAACACGTCGTACCGTCTTTAAGAAAGGAATAAAAGTAAATATCTATACAAAATGTGCCTACTGTCACATTCCTACACTATGACTACTATTGTGAAACCAGTCTAGTTAAAGATCGGATCTAGTTAAAGATCGGCTAGACGGTTTTCCGCCATCGCCAGTAATTTAATACCGTTATAAGGACTGAACCGTTACTCCGGTTTATACCCAAAGGAGGAATGAGAGTGAAACCGTGATAATTTTTTTTATACACAAAAAGCACTATTCGCGCAAATGTATACTATTATATAATGTACAATTATTCTTTTTTATTAGTTATCTTTTATATTAGTTATTTATTATCAGGCTCGAAGTTAATTTAAATTTGAAACCGTAGCACTGTATTTTATAAGCTACTGACGATGGCTAGAAGCCGGAACGGGTCTGAAAACCCGCTCGGCTCGAACCGAAGACGGGATTTAATATTACCATCGTTAACCGTCTGGTCCTTTCAGTTTCCACGTTGTCCCGGGACAGGGTTTCACGGGGCAACTCCCGCCCGGGGCTACAGTCGTAGAGAGGGGGAGGGGAGTCGGAGTTTGAAAATCGCATCAGCGTTTACTTTGGGGGCAAAAAACTTTTTTTTAACCCCCACCCCCTCCTCGGCCGGTTGGCGCCGAACCCGTATAAAAAGAAAAATACCCGGACTTTCGCTTTTCCCGGAGTCCCAAAGTGAATTCGGACAACTCTGTCCCCCAACCCCGACGTTTCCTCAGTGAATCCCGCTTATTTTTCCTCTCCCCACCTTCAGTGATTTTTTTTCTTCTTCTTATACCGATTGTTAGAAGTGTCGGAGAATTGGTAAACTCGACTTGGATAACGAGCGGGACGGGGCCCCCGCCATTTCGCTGCGATTGTTTAGAATGGCTTGAAGGGGAAAATTTTATGCGGATTCGCCGGCAGTTTTATTCTCTTTTTGTCGTTATATTTTATATTTACCTGCTTATTAAAAGGAAAAATTCCCGTTTATCGGCTAAAATTATAAATGATTGTTGACAAGACACAATTATTATTGCTGAATACAACAGATTTGTGGGAGGTGGCGGCCTAGTTAATTAGGTATTATCAGTATCGCCACGTCGTTTTTCAACGAGCGACCGGTTTAATACCCACAATTTCTGGCTTGTGATAAAAAAGCGTGAATGAAATGACAGATTTTATTTGAGCGTATAAAATAATCACGAAACGTTTCGCTATCCTCTATACTGGATCAGTATTGTTTCGTATTCCGTATTGAAATACGATCCTTTTTATACTAGACAATTTGATAACACAAACAATGTTACAACGTTTAATGCTACATGTTTTTGGACTCGAGTTTAACATTTACTATGCGGGTGACTACTCCTAAGGTGATTTTTTCCAGCAGGTTAAGCGGCTCGCTATTTCAAATTAACTTAGAATATATAAATAATTTGAGAAGGTTATTTATGAAATAAAATGTATGAAGTGTTAATAAAGCCGAGTGCCACTTATTTATAATAAACTGTGTTTTAATAAAAAAGAGTAAATATTTGTGTAATAATAATTATTATTATAAAGGAATTATTACATTGTGAAAAGAAACGGAATTAAGCCTATCTAGTGGATAAATGGGGTTTGGAGATTGGTGGACCGGGGAACGGGCATCGCTAACATTTAATACTAACCTCAAACAATATTTGTACTCGTTTGGTTCGTGCTCTCCGAGTCATCTCCGGTTGGAGAAGACAAGATAAAAATTTGGCAGTGCTTTAAAATATTCGCCAGATTTAATATCGCGGACGGGGGGCGACCTAACAACACAAACGTGACGTCGGCGATTTAAAGACGCATTTATTTTTATCCGGGCATGGCAACGATTTTAATATTTGCCAGAGCCCAGATAGCGGGATGACGGCGCAAATGCCCAGAACGTCCCTTGTCTAACAGAACCCATTTAGTGCCCCCGCTCTCGTCTCATTTACGTAGCCGACCGATGGTGTTTGGCTTTTTCTGTTTTTCAAGAACTCCTGTGCGAATATGACTCTTTTAAATTAAAAAATAAAATAAATATACATCGATACAGTTGACATTTTTTTATCGCGTTTCAATAGCCTAAGCAAACTGATAATTGGTACGCGTTGGCGTACGTTTTGGTTTATTCGAGTGTAGGCATTGAAACGCTGGGTTTCAAGTTTATAATGAAAAAACATGAACAACTACTCTATGTTACTGACCGAATTTATTCGACCTTAAATTATATTTCTTAAAATTATACCAGCGATAAATACATCTATTAATGAGATTTTAATGGAAATTTGCGTTAATATTATGTAGGGTAACATATGCTGGTTATATAACGCATCTCCGTGGAGTTTTAAGAAGAAAATAAAGTTCGATTTTGAATTTAATCGTTAATTAATTAGACGGGACTACCGTCTATAACCGGTTATTCGTATAAAATAATAAACGGTTTGAAGACGTACAGGGGAAAGCTTAAAGTACGGGGACTGGGACAGTCAAAGTCGCTCCCCCATCTGAAAGTTCACTCCTCCAGTTGAAGAATCATTATTGAACGCTAGCAAAATATTTGCCGATACTTTTCTATTCCGTCGGTCACCGACTCCAAAATCGCCGGCGACGGATTTTCAAGGGACTGGTCGGGTTGAGGTAAGAAGGGGGTTTAGGTAAAGAAAAGTCTGATTTAAAATTATGTTTCCCCATTTTTTCCTAACAATTTATACTAGTGTAGAAAAGACGGTGGGGGCAGGGCCACGGCCCGTTTGATATGTTGGCAGGCCGACCATCCAGGGGTTAATTCTACTTATTGTTAAATGCCCGAGAGTGGAAAAAACTAGTTCCGGAATAATGACCATAATGACAATTCAGTAATACTCCGGATAAAATGAGTAATACAAGACTAACGAATAATAATAAAAAAATACCCTTGTTCTTCCCGCTGCGAGTTCTGTCCTTCTATCTGGGATCGGTGGTATGTTCATTCGACTGCAAAGAGACTGCCATGTCGCGTAGATATCGCATTAGTAAACCTTTTTAATTCGCTCTTACATTTTTTGATATTTCTTCGTTTCTATAAACTCGCCAATTCGGCCTCGATCTAGACCGCTTTCGGTTCTGCGAACGTGCTAGAGAATATCTCCCGACTGATATTGTGCCAAATAATCGATCGAACAAATAAATCATTTTTCGTTACACATTGAGACAGACCCAATCCTGTACGCTTATAACGTTTATAGTTTCTGGCGCCAAATGGACCGAAGGGATAACGGGGCAGAGAGGCGGAAGTTTATTGCGGAGAGGATCCGGCCGAATAAATGAAAGCGGAGTAAGACTCCGTCAATTAAAAACCGGCGATGCAAACCACCCGGGCTAGTTAACCTTTCGCCTCGTCGCTTCGGAGCCCAAACAATAGGCGCCCCAGTTAGGATATCGATCGCGGGAATCAATACTCCGAGAAAACAATCCGAGCGGCCAGACAAATATATATATATAACATAAATATTTTATATATATATATATATATATATATATATATATGTATATATACATATATATATATATCATATTTATTAACCGAAATAATTAATTATTTCGGTGAAGGACAAGTCTCGGACAGTTTCGGCCCCGACCCCCACGAGAAAACTACAGTTCTGTCCTCACATATTGAATCCAACATGGTGGGAGCTGTCTTTCTATTGTCGTCTCTTTTTCTAGGCCGGAGAAGTCCCGGACTTCAAACCGGGGCGATTCCGACTCAAGCTATACCTGTCGTTCTCTCGCGGCGCGCTGTTCGGCGGAGAGGAGATGCGACACCGCGGCGTCTCCGGGGAGCCCCCCCGGAAATAATAAATCGGGAAAGATCTTTCGACGGGAAAAACCGCAACTCGGGTGTATCGGTGGGGAAACTGAGGGGTGACGGGGCGAGAAGCGAAGAACGAGGGTCGAGGAACCTGGGACGAGTTCTCTGGTGGGTGCTTACGCCGAGTCGGACATCCTCGAGAGGAATGCTTCCTCGAGCATCTCTTTCTCAAGCCAGCGGTGTCGGAGGCGGGCTTTGGCGGCGGTCAGTGCTTTTAGTTGCTCCTGGAACAGATTCAAATTGTCGTGCGATTAAAGCGAATTAAATTTAAGAATGTATTTAGAGGTTCCACGCGGAGGGACGGCGTTAGGGTGCTTCGACTGAAAAGGAGAAAAAGTATTCCTAGCGAGTAATTCCCGGGGAGAAATCGACGCCAAGAATCAACCCACGATATAGGGAGATTAATTATCACTAACTTCCATAAATCAAAGAAACAACATCGCGTTTTACATCGCAAATTTGGACTGTTAAGACCTATACTGAAAAGGCCTTCAAAACTCGCTACAGCCAACAAATTGACAATATTCAAAGCTATATTGAAACCGACGCGGGCATGTTATCGAACTATGGGGATCCACGGAGACATCCAACGTTGCTCACATCCAGAGATTCCAATCGAAAGTCCTTCGAACCATCCTCAATACTCCCCGGTATGTTTCCAATAATATACTCTTCACCAGGACCTCAACATATCTACAGTCGACCAAGTCATAAAATCTTGGTTTCCCGAATTTCATTCCCGTCTTTCCGCTCATCCCAATCCTCTCGTCGAATCTCTTTTCTCCGTTACCGATCCATTATCCCCCCTCGGCGGGTTAAACGCCACTGGCCCAGAGATCTTCCGTGTCTAGAACAACAAGCCAGGAAAGTGATTTCTTCATCGTGTGAACCATGTCACAACGGCAATCGCATGCTTCATCCGTCGAAGGTACTGACGATGTCGAGAACCCGAAACTGGTTAACCGAACAGGGACAGAATATGGCGACAGTTCCTGCTGGGATAAACTTTCGTAATTCTTTATGAATCCGTGTCGGACTCTTGCCCCTCACAATCGGTGGCCGGTCGCCTAGCAACCGTGGCGGTCCCCCCTGTCTCGGGATTGTCCCCAAAGGGACACCGCTCTAGAGATGCCCACGCAAACTGAAAAACAATTGCCAAACAAAAACTGGCTGACCTTGGGTCCTTACCAGTTTCTAGAGCCTTGTAACGAGTCTTGAATTTTCGTTAATTTCATGTCGACTCCTTTCGAATCTCTTAATAATATCAAAACCAAATTGCAACTAGAAGTTTTCGGCTTCTCGCCGAAATTAGACATTTGCAACGCGGTGAAGTCATTTATTAGCGCAAGTCTACATTTTTACTCCATTAGGCGTATGTGTGACTAACGGGAAATAGTTGAAACCACGATAGCTATAAATAATTAATTAAAATACGTCTCTTATTCATTTCTGGAAAAATAACTCGCTGAAACAAATTGCCACGTTGGTGACTGATAGATACAGGTAGGGTTCGGAAATATTTTATTAGAAAATCTGATTAAAACAGATTCAAATATTTTAAGCACTTAATCGTCATTAAAAATACCCCACCATTGTTACCCATATTTCAATTTTGGCGTGAGTTTGGTATTAGGTGTTGTACACGTTTGATTCCTTCGAAAACAAAAGAGCTTCATATCCCCCATTGAGTAGGTTCTGTTCAGAATCAGAAATATTTATTTCGAATTTCCGAGCAGCGTTGCTTTATAAAATTGTAAGCGCGGTTTTCATTAGAACGAAAAATGGGTTAAATTCTACCGAAGTCGACCCATTGTGAATGCAGTGAGTCAAACGAGAAACAGGTGGTGTTTTGGGTAGGCGCTCGTCTGGGAATGACACATCCACGTCTTAGAGTTTTAGCAGTGTTCCTTTTAGTACTACGGCTATGCTCCATTATTCATCCGAACACATAAACGTCCCTCGCTATCTGACTACGGGTGCATTATTGAAGGTTATAAACTTTTATTGTGTCCTTAAACGCCTTATGACCGGACTTTATTGGTCCTTCTCGCCGTCATATTAACTACCTGCGAGACATCAATTTTTCCGACGCTTATCAAAATCACCCTTCAAGCTTAAACCTTATATTGAAAATCCAAAACGGAAACAAAAATTATCATTGGTCACAGATATGTTTCTATTAACAGAACCCACGATATGACTTTTTAATATGAATAGGGCAGGTTTCAGTTCATGCTGCTATTCAAGGTCTGAAAATATTTCAGATTATACAATGAAATAATTCACATGCTACAATGACTAACAAATGTTTTATTTATCACTATTAGGTTTAATGATATTTATTCAACTCATATATTAATAATTGTTGCGCATATATTAATATTTATTTATATTTTTGAGATAACTATTAAATATTGAACGGTTCTAATTTTTATCCTTACAGTATTTTCGGATTGCGCTTTTGAAGCATTTAGGTTTGAAGGTGTTCGACGGGGTACCCCCATTCTCCACCCCCTTTAATTTTGGGGGCTTTTAGGTGAGCCCCCGCCCCAGGATTCTAGGAGGGGGGTAACTCTAATCCGGTTTAGTTAGTTTCAGTTTGGGTTTCCACTCCCTAATTGGGCCGATCGACTACCGCTCCACTCGGGTCCCTTCCGGCCCCCCTAGATCTTGCCGCCTTTTTCGTCCTCCCCCCATAGCGGCTAACCCGAACTCCAGTTCCCGACACAATGCGGGAGTTAGTCCAGTCGCTGGCACACTCGAGTTACACAACTCTCCGAAGGATGGAAAAGGGAAGAACGCACAAAATTATTACATTTATAAAGTAAATTTCAAAAAGAATTTAAAAAGAAATCAATTAATTTCAGAATTTTATTCGGGAGGTCCATGTCTCGTACATACAAAAATCTGCTCTGTAGGCTCTCCCGCAATACATATTTAACACCGTTTAATTTCAACTTACGCTAACCCGCAATACTACATAACCGCCTATATTAATTAATAAGCTTATGCAATTTACAACCAATCGATGGTTAAGTTATTTTCACTAATTTTACGATCAACGAGAAAGAGAATGGTGATTATCCGTGACCGATGATTTCTTTTTGTCGATTTTCCGCTTTAGTTGAGGTTCCAAAACGAGTTTTCGAATACCCCAGTTTGTTTCTCCTCGCTCGAGTCATGATTTCAAGACGATTGACGTCACTCTACTTTCGCGTATACCGAGGTCCCCAAGTTGATCGACCCTTCACTCAGACCCGGGTGACGGGACCGGTAATGAAACCCGGTCGGAACCGGATAACGTCCACGAGGAGCCCGAGAGGAAAGCACAAAAACCCTTCCGCTGGATCTAGCTCGGGACGGTTCCCAAACACAGGAAAAATTTCGGACCAACTCACATTGGTTCTTACCAGGGTATTTCGGAGGAAGTTAGAGTTAATTCAAGCTGCAGAGGGAGTGTTTAGAGTGAGTAAACGGTGGTGAGGGTATGGGGTATGGGGGACTGTGAAATGGGGTATACCTGTATTTTCCTGAGGTGGCGGGCGTGACTCCAGGGGGTGAAACGGTGCGGTATGGGTGGTTGGGGGGGTTGGGGCTGTTGGGTATGCGGTGGGGGCGGTGGCGGGGGCGGCGGTGCCGGGGCCGTCTGGTGAGCGCTCCGGTCGACCAGGGACACCGCCACGTAGCTGCCGCCCCCGGCGCTAACCCTGTGGTACCTGAAGTTAGGCCACTGGGCTCGGCTCTCCTTGCTTCTGTCTTCCTGCGTCCTGTTCTCCCTCTCCCGCTCCCCTCCTCCTCTCCCTTCCTCTCCGTCTGCAACAATCATTTCTTCATTAATTTCACGGCCCAAGTTATACACCGGATGAAGACAACCGGGGAGATAAATATCTTACTTCGGGGTTCATACTGAACGTTACATTTTTGTTTATTCAATTCTGTTCGACGTGTCCTTGGCTTTCCTAACACCGGTTCCTACGAATCAAAGTATGCTGTCTAACGCCGTTTAATTTCGAGCTATACTGTCCCGCCTTTTATACGGGAAGATAAGCTATCCCGCAATAATTCTTTTAACGCCGTCCATTTTCGAATTATGATATCGCCGATTAATTCGAATTCGATATCCCGCAAGTAGACTGCAGCTTATCGTAGCGGCCTCATTTTTTATGACCTCAATCCGGTAATTTCATGGCCCTTGGACTTCTGCAACCTGTACACCTCTGGGGAGTACGTTGCTAATTCGTTTGGAAACGCGTGGAAAACGACAAAGGCGTTTGAAAATTTGTAAATCTACGGTTGAAGGCAGCCGGCGACAATTTTCCGGAAGGATAATCCCCCTCTCCGGCTGGGGTTTTCTTATTCGACCCGGACCCATTCCGATCCACGGTTTGGATCGAGGGATTTTCAACACCTGGAAACGTTGAAACCGCTCAAAAGGTGCTGAGAGGTGTAGCGTCGAAGTGTACTGGGACACCGCCTAGGGGAATCCCTTCACATACGCGAGGCTATAGATTCAATAAATAAATTAGCTTTACGACCTGTTGCTCGGATACAACCTTCCGTTCTCGAAGGGGTTTATTGAGGTTACTGAGGCAACCGCCCAGTCCGGATATAGCCACCGCAGAGTGAATCGAAGGCCTCAGTGTGCATTCAAATAACCGCCACGTACCAGGTACCACCGTCGACGAACTTACGACGCCTCTGGGCTCACGACGGGTGCCAATCTCTCTTTGGTATAGGCACTCGATATTTATACGCGGAAGATTTGAAGAAAAACAAAATACATTATTTCTATCAATTTCCGTTTAATGCTGGCACACCGAATTGGCGGAAATTAACGTTAGTATTTTTAAAAACCCAACAAGCATTTTAAGTCTAAAAAATTATAAATTGTATTGAAAATGTTTTGTTCACATGGAAACGAAAATATTTTAAGACGAAAATTCTCCCCAAAGATCAATCGCCTTCCCCCACGATAGGAATACTATTTCATCTTCTCCATTCGTGATTTCGTTAGCTTACACATTTTAAATCGAACTGCACGTTACTGGAAATTAGAAAGACTGCGTAAGAATAAAAAAAAATAAGCTGGTGAACATACGATAATCTGGAAATAAAACTTTGGCAATGTACCGTTTTGGGTCACTTTTGGAAAAACATATTCAGTCTTTTCTGAGGCTGTTTCTAAAAATATAATCACTTATATAGTATAAGAGTATATTAAGAGGAATATTGGAGTACTGGCAATGGATTTTTTGAAAACAGTCTGGATTGGGCCAAATATGCAAGGTTACTACAGAGGTAATTTACCCATTTAGGACAGAGTTTTATTTGTCTCCTATCATGGTAGTACTAGCAGTGGAAATAACAGCGGGGCCGAATTCGTAAAGGAAAGGCAGAGGTCGTTTAGAGGTCTCAGACTGTTATTGGCATCCTATCAGCGCAGTCCTAGCCGTGGAACTACATCCCGGGCCCGAGCACTGGACCAGACCTAATTTGCAAGGGAATCTTGAATGTCTTCTTTAGATTTTCGATCTTGGGATGCGTAGAAATCATAGGCGGGAGTGCAAGCCACGCGAGATAGAAAAGAAACAAAAACAGCCGACAAAGAACTATATGTTTAAGATCAGATTTACCTACTGCACGAATGAGCCTATTACCTACCGACAAGTTGGGGCAAATTCTCTGCGCCGCGAAGAAAGCGCTACCTCTTGTTTCAATTGTTTTACCAAAAGTTGATATTGTTGATACGGCAATCTCTTGTTGGGAAATTGCGTGGGAATGAAATTATAAACTGCTTACAACGCGTGACGTGGCCGCAGTTCAACTGAGCTGATTGGTGGAGATTCGAGAAAACAGAAACAAACATGAACATCAAATTAGTCGCGTTTTGCATTGATTAGGGCCTCGTACCGATACATTAAATGCGACATTCGAGTTATCGGCTAGGGGACGTTGAATGATTCCGCACGTTCTGCTACTCATCAGTTTACTATACATTTATCATCCATATCAATTAGCAACGCCATAATTTTAGTTAATTGAGCCGATTTCGATAAATTCGTATCAATAAAATATGTTTATCAGCGGGGTTCAGTACCTTGATAAGCCGGAAAGGCCTGAAGCAATAAGGCACCGAATAGCCAGTGATATCTCTAAAAAGACTTTCCCCCAAAAGAATGTTTGAGGAAAATGTAACTAAAAAAAAAATCACATAGCAGCAGTT
The DNA here is from genome assembly GCA_019843655.1 of Lethocerus indicus. NCBI lineage: Eukaryota > Metazoa > Arthropoda > Insecta > Hemiptera > Belostomatidae > Lethocerus > Lethocerus indicus. Next base: position 33,946,756 of record JACDQD010000001.1, read on the forward strand.
CGGTTTATACTTGAAGCTAGAAGACGATTATTTTATCAATGGCCGAAAAGATAATAAAGACGATGTAATGAGAGGATAAGAGTCAAAAGAACAACAATAATACAGAGCAACAATAATTATTCAGAAATACAGGTTTATTTTTATAACTTATGTTTTCAATCCTCAATTTACCCTAATTAGCTTAATGCGACTTAGACTAATTCGACAACCCCCTTTACTATTTTCAAGACAAAAGGGTATACAGAAAACTAGAAATAACAGAGACTCACTTAATCCATAAAATGTGAGCTTCTGAGTGATTTTGTCCTTAGTTACATACTAAGTGCTGTTTTTGTAAGTAAGCCAATAAATATAGTGTGAGTAAATTAAATCCCTGATATGTAATCTAACTTTGTAAGCATTTTCAGTTAACTCTGAAGGATTTTAAGTTATGACTGAACATTAATTTGCATAAACATAGAAACGCCTATATTACGTTATGTTGTATCAAATATTTTGTGTAACTTTAATGAAACAATTAAGTTTTCCCGCTTATTATCTTTTTCTAACTTTTCTATCTCCTCTTTTTTTTTAACTTTGTCAATTAGAATAGGGCGATATGCTATAATTAATAATTTTTTTACGAGATTTTTTCTATTTTGGTTATACTGAGGAATTATTTCATATTTTCATGTGGCTTTCAAAGGACTCGCGCTCCGATATTTTTTCGATTCACGAAAAAATGATCTCAATTGTGAGTTTTCCCTCGAGTTAATATTTCGGTCTAGGAAAAAGAATGGAAACTTTTTCCCCACCTATGTGTGTTCATTCATTGTGAAAAGTGCCGTCATTGGATGGTTTCTTTTGTCAAGCCATTCAAGTGAGAAACATACACTCAACACATGTACATATAATTATAATAATTGATTGTACAAATAAAGAAAAAAGAGAAAAAAAACCTATGTGTGTAGTAGGCACACTCCCTAGTAAATACGCCAGTATGGGGGATATTGGGACACCCTGGGGCAAACGTCCGCTCGAATGCTCGATACGCATTTCTCGAAATATACCATCAGAACGAATAATATATAATTCGGTTAACATTCGGTTAAACGCAAACTACAGCAAGGGACGATACAATATCTAGTCATTTATGGTTCATTGCGATATGCAATCAGATAAGTTATTAATTCATTAATTTTGGTATTACAGAATTACGTATAATGCATTAAAATACGTGTACAAAATAATACTTCCAAATTTTATTTCTCTGAACCACCTACGATTGGATTAGTGTAGGAACAAAATTAAATATTACATTTGAAAATCCTCCAATTATTCTCGCTTGTTATGTAGGATATTAAGGCTTTTTAACTGAGGCTTAAAGGTAAATTAATTAACTGAGATTTAACATTAATATTTTTAACATGTTTCAAATTAAATTTGTTAACGTTTAAAGAAAATGTTATCTCTCATACGTAAAAATCGTATTTTACAATGTATTGGAATAATACTTCGAATTATAGGTCTTGGCCCACTTACGCTAAACAAATTCTTTGTTTAAGAAAGCTTTTGTTTATCAATTGGGTGGATGCCATTCGGGTTGCGTCACAACTGCAGAATTCCGTCATCGCCCGCTAGTGAATGGACGATTGAAAAATGTCACCATCACTCGACTTATTTCAAAATGGTTAATTTAACAAAAGCAATATCTCTGTCTCTACTCATATATCTGGTGTTCTGCTAGACCAGTTTCAGCTTCTCGCCGTCGCCAGTACCTTGGAAGTGCTCTTACGGGCGCTGTTACCCAATTTTTTGCCCTTCCTCCCCAGTGGAATACGGCAGAAAGCCAAAACCGGTACCGGAATATATCACCCAGTGAGTGATAATATAATACTGAAATTCCCGAAAAAGCCATAAATAAGGAAAGTCACATTTTTTACCGCACTTCAGATCGGCGCAGGGGGTAGTAAAGGTTTTGTATATAGACCCCCCTCGCCCTTTGCGGAATTGCCTTGGGGTCATAACCGTAAATCGACGACCGGTTTAAAATTGCGGTTTTTTTTATTAAACATTAAAGCCCCGTTATTAAATAAATGCCGTAAATAAATGTCAAATTCAATAAGGAGAATTTTTGACTACACCGTAAACATCCGATGTACTACGACCACAAAAAATGTAATTTCTAAATGCCGTATGGTCACAAAAATTGTAGATTTCGTTTGGAATATCATCTATAGCATCCCAGTAGCCGAATTGAGTTACGGAGACTCCCATCATGTTAACATTATTCCTATTACATATACGCTGACAATACATTACATATATTACAATGTACTCACAAAAAATCTTGTTTATATTACAAAAATATAATTTATAATAATATAATATAATATAATTCTATCAGAAACAATTATCTAGTTTTGGTCCTGTAATACATAACACAGTGCCATATAGAATACGGAATAAAATGATTTCATAAATGTTTAGTGTTTTCTAGTAAAATGGTTCTAATTTTGGACAGTTCGTAACTTTAAGCCAAATATTTCCTGCAATATTAACACGGCTAGTATTTTCATACTTTCGCTCGGGGAGTAAATACCACCGGAAGAAAAAACATCTCAAATTATACATAACGACAATTTAGGTTTTAGCTCATTAACAGTTCTAATTGATTCGATTATTGTTCTATCATAACATAAATCGGAAAGCCCGTCGAGTGGTAATGCCGGTGAGAGGGGCGGGGGTCATCGTTGATGCAGTTAAGTGTGCTTTCGACAGCTAATAGGCCCGGAGAGAGCTTACACGAAGTTACGGATCAGTAGGGCCTAGAGGGACTCGAGACCATATTCAACATCCATCACCTCTGGATGACAACCGGGCTAATACTTGAACCGAGTACCGCCGGGTCAACTGTAGTCGCGCGATTCACTTCGAGCCCCTTAAGATTTACAGATAACGGTTTCCACCCATCGTCGATATCATCCCGGCAATAATACCGCGAGCCAATTTGAGATCTCCGTTCGGCACCTGATTGAATTACCGCTGACGATAGCATACCAATCCTCATGTATGATGGTAATTGATTTTACTCAAGTTTTAGAAAAGACAAATGCGTTATTTTACAACATTCGACATACTACATAATACGCTGTCAACAAGCTTTCGTATTCGAATAATTTATGAGACCACAAAAGTATAGTTGTCCCATTGATCCACTCGTCGTCATCACCTAAACTGACATCATCAAATGTTTCGCCGACTAATCGTTAAACGAACGGTGGATCTAAATTTAAAAATTTATATGGAAACCTAATTGGCTCAGGGTATATTTCTGGGGTGGTAGTTTTTAGAAATGTGAGTTAAAAATACAAACTTTTAAATGAACAATTATAAATTCACTATGTGTGAGCATGTTGTTCACAGTAACAATGACAGTAACCATTGTCACTTGTAAATGCCTCACTATTATTACTCTCGTCAGTTGCATTCGCTTAGTTCAGAATTTGACAACCGGGCGAATGAGCGATACTTGTGGAAGTGTAAAATAATCTGTTCTGTTAATAAACTGTTGCTCAAAAATCCAACACTTAAGCATCGTATAATTTATATAGTCAAACAAAAATGACAGATACGCAGACATATCATATATATAGTTAAATTAAATACACCGAAATTATCGAGGCTAACGTCCCACAGCTGTTTCCTGGACATAGTCCCTGACTGAAAATTAATAATCAGGGACTCATCTTGAGAAGCTTATGGCTTTACACGAGTATATACGTCCAATTAAAAGTTCAGGAGATAAGGTGCCATAGAAAGGCAGTTTTCATTCTGTTGAATAAATTGGTTTGCGAAATAAGTTTGTTAATTAGTAGTCATGACTTATATTTCCAGTATAGTGAATTGGGTTTCTCTGAGCTTAGTTGTTAAAGAACAGTCCCGGGTTCAAACCGTAGAACTAATTTTCCTTCGATCGAAAATTTGAATTAAATTACTAATATATAACACTAATTATTATTACTGTTATTTTAATTATTATTGTGTATGTTGCAATATTTTATAACATCAAAAAAACAAAAATAAAATATATACATTTTATTTCAAATGGAATTATTCAACCTGAGGCTCGTGATGAAAATGTGGTAGCCAAGACACCCACAAGGTAACCTCACAAGGGTGCCACTTCCCTCACGATTATATGAATTACTTTGTCAATTATTTCGTTAATTAGGACAACAGCTAACTGGTTTAGCTCCTAATAATATTAAACATTTAACTCCGTGTAGGTATACCGTTTCGTTGTCAGCACGGTTCGCCATAGATAAGACGGTCCGATTGGATTTAAAATATTTGTTTAAAATTTACAACAAAAATAGATAAGGCCACTGTCACGTGCTAATACGCCGGCGTCTATAGTTTTATTGAAGACTTTTCTACTGCTCGGTTGAAAATTAATTTGCTACTGACGAGAGCGAAAAGCCGAAACGTTGACGGTTTCGTGAGGTCCATGCGAGGGCTCATATTGCGCCCCACGGGCCCATTCGGAAAACTTTCTAAATATTAAACTCGGCCAACTTGGTTTATGGCCACGACCGTGTGTCCGTCTGAAGGTACCCCGTGTTCTGGCTAAATGAAGTAAAAGATTTATTTAACTTTTCTCGAGTGTATGATACACCGCGCGGCACCAATGTTGATATACAATGTTTGTCGCATAGGCGTATAACGCTTATGTTATTATGTACCTCTAATAAGTAAATTATTAGTTTTCCCTTTTATCGGCAAACTTTTCGGACGCTCGCTATAATAAATTTTTATTCACCTTATTTCGTGAATTTCCTTTATATATTGTGTTTTTTGGGCTAGTATTAACTCTGCTGCAATCCGTCGAATCTAGAAAAGTCATTTGATTCATTAGCAGCTCACATTCAGATGTCTCAATTGATCTTTTAAAAAGTGAATTTATTAATAATTTATGTGAAAAGTGGCGATATTATAAATTTAAATTCTCAAATCAGCCTAATTTCGATATTATAACAAATGATAATAAAAGTTAGAACTTCTGGAAAAGGGAAGATAGCGTCCATCCATTTGGGTGATTAAGTGATTCTACAATTAACACAAAGATGATGAGCTACAATTGTTGGAATTGTTTATGCGAAGAACGGTGCAGGTTTCGACTCCTTTGACTTTGTCCGTGCCAACAACATCTAATTAAACAGCGCCTCTCACAAGCGCAGTTTACACCTCGGGGCTAACATCCGCACATAGAAAAGGGACTGAATAAATAAACTATAATCTGTTTTTATTTTTCGGTTTCTCTGAAGTTAATATCCCGGCAAAGTCGTGTACAGAGTGGGCGGTGAATTTAAGTGGAAATATTGTTACAGTAAGGCATTTGCACCCACGTTGTGTTTTTCTTTAAACCAGTCATTTTGGCGCACTGTGCAATACAAACAATGAAAACGTTCCACAATTATATTCAGATGTATTTATGGCCGGGGTTGGACGATTAATTCTGGCAACAATGTCCTAAAATCAATTTTTGAAAATCGAACTAATTTTAAAAAAGGTATTTTTTAAACCGAACGTAGTTTTGAAAAACGAAGGAATTTTTGAAAATCCAACGTACTTTTTAAAAACGCAAGCATTTTTCAAAATCGAATCTATATCATAAAAACGAATCTATTTCATAAAATTGAGTCTATTTCATAACATCGAATCCATTTCATAAAATTTAATCTATTTCATAACATCGAATCCATTTCTCAAAATCGAATCTTTCTGAATATCAAATCTATTTCTGTAAATAAAATCTTTCTGAAAATCGAATCTATTTCTGAAAATAGAATCTTTCTGAAAATCACATATATTTCTGAAAATGGAATCTATTTCATTATATGGATTCAATTCGTAAAAATCGAATCTATTTCTGAAAATTGAGTCTATTTCATTATATCAATTCAATTCGTGAAAATCGAATCTATTTCTGAAAATTTGATGTCTACAGCGTCATGTATGTCTAGGTTTGGCCATCGCGGTGATAACGGTTTCGACTTCCCACCATCGTCAGCAGCTTTCCACCAAAAATACTGTATATTTTACATTACATTATATTATTTTACATTTTTATTTCATTTATAACCCCCTATCGATTTATTTATACCAATCGATTGATTACCCTACCGATTGATCAAGAATGCCAGTGGTGTATTCTCAGTAGTGTCGCATACCGGCGGCGGCGAGAAGCGCAAAGAGGACCGAGGAGACGGAAAATGGCGTCCCGAAATATTTCAGGCTGATATATCCGTCTTGCGACAAAGGTCCCCCCGGCGAGCGGTCTCGGCGGGGAAAATTCCGAAGCCGGAGGCATCTCCCGAATAATGTTCCGTGAAATACAAGCGGTCGGCCGACGGTCACATTTTACGGAATGATGAACATCGCCAGAATAAATTCATATGTCATGTTTCACGGCACTGGGAAATAGGAAGGCAGCCCATTTCTCAATTTTCCAACTCCGGGAAACCTCCTTTTTTTTAGGAATTTCATCTGGACGAATTTGGGCTTAGAACAATATTTTTCATCTATAATTAACACTCTCTAAGGCTCGACGGTAAGTCAGTAAAATAAATAAGAATTAAACCGTCGTACTATTCGGCCGAAAATTCGGAGCGAAAGTACTAAACTACCAAGATACGAACGGACTAACAGCTTTTTCAACCCGAGGAGAAGACTTCTGCCTGTGGTACTGCGGGTTGTCAATTTTTAGTGACAGTGAAAATTCGGGTTCTGATCTTATCGCTAGACAACGCGGACGCGTCCTGCACGTGGCGAGAAAGGGAGAGTTTGATGACCTTGGTTAAAATTCTTCGGAAAGGATAACGGGAGTTTGATATTGATAAAAAAATGATAATGCCTGATGCCGGATTAGCAATCGAGTTATTGGAATAAATTGAAACTTTTTGAAACGAATTTTTATCGAACGCTTATAAAACAAGTTCAGGTCGATTGATTGTTATGTGCAGGCGCGTAATTATTTTTTACAATAGGGCATGGACAGTTTTGCGGAGGTGTCTTCCTCGGTGTCTGCTCGCATCCAGAGATTCCAATCGAAAGACCTTCGAACCACATCCTCAATATTCCCTGGTATGTTTCTAGTCACACTCTTCGCCACGACCTCAACATACCTATAGTCGACCGAGTCATAAAATCTCGGTTTCCCAAATTTCATTCCCGTTTTTCCGCTCATCCCAATCCTCTCGTCGAATCTCTTTTCTCCGTTACCCATCCATTATCCCCTCCAGAGATCTTCTCTGTCTAGAATAAGAAGTCAGGAATGTGTTTCCAATGGGTGATTTTTTCATATGTGAACAAAGTCAGGACAATACTCAAATCCATTGCACCTATAAGATGTACTGATTGTGCAAAAAAAGAGGTTATTGCGGCCACGCATCAGTGGACTTCTAGTGTTCCGTACAGGGTCTATATAATAAAACAACATAGTCGTGTATAAAAGGACGCTCGGCGTTACACCGGAACGCCGGATAAACGTATAATTAGGCCGGGGGGGGGGATATCGATCGAGGGACACAAGCGGCTGTAGGAGCCCAAGCGCATACCCCCCTCCCATCATCGGTACCCGCAGGAACGCTTCCCTCCTGTAATTTCGGCATCCCACCCAGATATTATCGCGGGCGGTAGTTGAGAGGTCCTGAAAACTCCCACGGGGAGGAATTTTAAATTCCCCTCGCCCGGGAAAGTTGCGGGGAAGGGGGCGCGAATAGTCAAGGGGGAGGTGGTTCTGGGGTTGAGAGGCAAGCGGCGGCGTTTCAGAAGAAAACTGAGAGTGGGGAAAGGGCCCCTTACAATCGGGCAATCGATTCCACACCGGCCTCTTATACCTCCTATTATATTAACCCGATGTCTCCGAGTGGACCACCTATCTTATCGATATAGCTGGAAAATGCCGGCCCTCCTGTGTCGTGAGAACTCACTCGGCCGGTTATGAAATAAAAATCGCCTTTAATCCCAGGGGGGATGGGCAAAGAAATTATTATTTTTTTCCCGGGAAATCTCTGAAGATCGCCCTCTGAAAAACCGATATTGTAACAGACAAATATTGTTCCCAGAACGGGTTACCAGTCGTATATGACCGCTCTGCTGGCTTTTAATTTTTTAAAACTATTTCGCAGAATCCGACAACTGCGCAGGGTCTAAGAATCCCTTCACCGGAAAAATCCCCTCTATCGGAATCCCTCTTTGTTTATACGACTTGAGTATGAAGTCCGATTGCGGATGTGTGAACCCTATCTGTACCATCGTACAATCTCATACCAGGTGTTTCAAGTATCTTCTGCGCTATTTTAGTTATTATCATTGGGTTTCCATAATCAATATTTTCATATTCAATACTCAAATCAGAATGAAATAATTAGAGAAACACTGCTGTATGTAAAGAAGGGAAAACCTATGAGCAGGTATAAATGCTGTACACATCTAAAGAATTGTTCATACGCAATATATGAATATACAGATTTGTTATCTAATAATTCTACAAATTCCTGTTTGCAGTACTATTAATGTTCATAAACATATTTCCCCAGAAATATTGATATAATATATACATATGATTGCGAGCGGTTAGGTAGTATATAAAAATACATACCGATTACCTCTCTCTTTATTATACATATTTCGGTTGTACGCCATTGTCAGTAGACTCAAGAATGGGAACTGGCAATTCTTTTCTTTCCAACGTCGTACAATAACTCCGTTCGTAAATATCTGACCCAACAAGGGTGGTAATAGCCCATTGAACTTTCGATCGGTCCCAACCGCCAAACAGCTTTCAGATTGTGCACTTTTCGACGATAGCGCCCTCGGGGATTGTAAGCACGATTGTAAGAATGTTTTCGAGGAATCCAATTTCAAAACGTGTGGGACTACGGGTTATATCCAATACGCTAAACGCGTTTGATATTCTGTTTCCTCTCCTGGAAGCAATTAGCACCCTATTAGTAGCATTACCTGGGTGGTGTGTAGAATATATATGTGTATATATATATATATATATATATATATATATATATATATCTGTACATAATTACTAAACTAATACAGTAGTACTGGCGATGACATGTACCAACTAGCCCCAAAACGAACGGACGGGAGAAGAATATAATTTCGAGTCTTTTACTAATGTACCAGTCGTTATTAATATCTCCGGAACTATTTCGGTATGTTTTCGACTCTTGGAATGGCGGGGTGTTTAAATATTTAGGGAATATTATAACATGCAATTTGTAAACATCCCTCGTTTTACTGAAATTTTAATCTGGGCGTTACTCAACTTTAAGACGCCGACCAAAAATTGGTTTGCGGGATAAGCATAGAGTCTGTGTGTAGCCACTTTTCATTGAATTATTTGAACCGATACTGTGTGGACGCTCAATAGAATAGACTTTAGACAATAAACTAAATTTAGATTTCTTAGCTTCTTTTACTCCCTTAACTGGTGTTGCTGGCATTCGTGGCACATCTTGATATATAATTTCCCTGGATCGTCGTGTCAGGAACATTACCTTTGAGTTGACCGGTTCTTCTCCAAAAATCAGATATGTCGGTATGTCCGCCACGTTGGGATGTAGGTGGAGTAAAACATATAAAACGTATAAAGCACAAAAAAAGCAAACGTTTATTAATTTGTTACCGATAAATATAGTTACAAGATCGCCGGGCAGAGCTAATTTAATGCCGGTTTAATGAGAGGAGCGGTACGCCACCGGGCGTTAGGGTCGGCCGTTAGAGCAAGATCCTTGAACGCTCTGACGACGTTGGCGGCGAGTTCGGAAACAGTGTGGAAATGGCTTTCTTCGCTTTGGTCGCATCCATTATTTCCGCCGGTCGTGGTTTGTCGCTGGAGTCTCGCATCGCGGCTGCCCGTCTCTGTGGCGGAGCATTCTCGGCCGAGGACGAGTGGCACCGTCTCAGCACCGGCCTCGAACAAGAACCGGCCGCCGAGTACGAGGTCGTCGTCGATTAACATGGGAATGCAGAGCCGGACTTTCTTCCCGGATTTATCTGTCGCCACTTCGCCCGCTGAGCTCAAGTACCGGACGTTCGCCGGTTGCAACAAATCGTCCGAAAATCCCCTCATCGTCATCCCCGCATACCCGCGACCTCGAGCACTATCCAGGTTTCCGGTGAACACGTACTGGCCGTTCACGAACTGTCGTTCCGGGATCCTCGTTATGCCGGTGGTACGTCCCGAAGTCCTCGCGAGGGGTTCGCCCGTCCGCACATATTGCCCGCTCACGAATTCCTGTTTGTAGCCTCTCGGCCGTTCGTCTCCTCCGATCCGCTTCCCGCTCGTTCGGACATACTGCCCGTTAACGAAAGTGTAAAAGTCGACCGGTGCATCGCCGGGACTTGCTTCGCTTCCGTCCGCTTTTTCATTCGCATTCCCGCCTACGGGCATATACTGGCCGTCAAAAGTCCGATTCTCCCGAAGCGTAAGATCGCCATTTCCCGCATCTTTTATGATACTGTTCTGAGTTACTCGGGCGTCATCGTCGGAACTTTGTCGTCCGGTGTCATTTATATTTGCTCGTCCGTGCCCGGTAACACGTACGTATTGTCCGTTCACGAATATATATCTTTCGGTATTCGCGATTTTGTCCAGCTTCCCTGTCGTAGCGCCGACGTACGTATCGTTCCTCTGTCGCAGACCGTCCGCTGGCACGTACTGCCCGTTAACGAAGATATGCTTCACGTTACGGATGCTGTTTCCCCCCGGGGGCTCTAACCTACCGTCTAGACTTGGAGTTACCGGCAAACGTCCGTTCTCGTCACTATTCGGTTTCTGCCTTTCCGAAGGATCGCCGATAGGCACGTATTGACCGTTAACAAATACATGTTGGCGCGTTTTCTGGATAGAGCTGCCCTCCTTATGCCGAGCCGCGTTGCTTTCATCCACTCCGGGTCCGTATGTCCATGCGTCCTCATCTATGAACGTTATGCTGCCATCGTCGATCGGTTTCCGCCTTGCGCCTGTAGGCATCGGATTCGCGTCGAGTGGAGACTGCTCTATTGCGCCCATGTATTGGCCATTTACTAATGTTTTAGCAGATTGATTGATAATGATATCTTGTTCCTGATTTAAATCACCGCTACCTTTTTTGATAGCGTAAAAGGTTTCTTCCTCGGGTAACGTCTGAGCGCTTCCAACGTTAGTCTGAATAGGTGTCGGAACGTCCGTAAGTGACGACAAAAGATTGGTATTCGGATTGTGACTACCAACGTATTGCCCGTTTAGGAACGTGTCCTCCGTGAAACCTTCGCTATTTCTGTTATCCTTTTCCTCAGTTACACTGCTATCGCCATGAGTAGTTATTGTACGGCTGGCATTCATGTCGCTCTGACCTTGCGTTTTGTCATCTATAATCAATGGGTAGTTCGTATTAACGTATTGACCGTTGACGAATGATTCTGCGAAACCACCGGCTTGATAAATATACTGCCCCATGGTGCCATTTCCCTGAGTTACGTTACCGTCATCACGATCGGTTACTAAAGACGGTATTTCGTTCCCAACGTCATTTACGTTTCCCTGAATGGTAGTTTTATCGTCAATAATGGCTGGGTAATTTGGACGATACGAAAAATTCTTCGCATTCAAGTATTGACCGTTGACGAATGTGTCCTTGAACCCCTCAGTGGTATCAATATACTGTTCCCTGTTGACATTTCCCTGAGTCCTGCTACCGTCATCACGGCCGGTTACTAAAGACGATGTTCCATTCCCACAGTCATTCACGTCACTCCGATTCTGCGTTATGTCGCTTATAATCGATGGATAATATGGGCGATACGAAGGATTATTCGTACGCACGTATTGGCCATTCACGAACGTACGTTCGTATTCGTCCGTGCCAATGGACTGATCCTCGTTATCTTGTTTCTGAGTTATAGTACCGTTATCTTCTGCAATTCCAGAAAAATTAGTTTTCCCATCGAAATATTGGGTGTTCCATACATTAGTACCATTGAATAATGTGTCGGTCGGGTCTCCAGTACGCCCATCATCACCTGCGAACTCCAATTTTATGTCCTGCTCCCGATTTTCGGCAGTTCCCCCAGTTGACTTGGGGTCAGCTCCATTTCTCTGGTCGTGCGGTGTCTCATTCACCGTCGATTTCCCCGTACTGACGTACTGTCCATTTACGAATAAGCTGTTGTCATAACTAGGAGTAATTGCGTTCATTTGTTCTCGACTTAGATTTCCATCGTTGGTGATAACGAAAGACGTTTCATTTCCGCTGTCCATCAGACCGAGTAATGTTTGGTCGTAAATCGTATCGCTTACTGTGACATACTGCCCGTTTTGAGACACGGGATCGTTGGGTCTATCCTCACGAGTCAACTCCGCGCTGTCCGCTCGTTCCCGCATCACAATGCCGCTATCGAGCGAGCTTCCTTCGACACCTTCACTATCCATCCGCATGGAGTTGCCCGCGGCGAATGGAAGATCTGGGGTTCTTAGAGTAACGTGTTCGACTATTATCGGTGCGCCGATCGTGTTTTCGTCGATCATAGGGGTTTCGATTATTTCTGGTTGTTGAGGTTCGCTCTCCAATATCGGTACTTCGGTACGTTGTTCAAAAATATCAATTAATAGCGGTCGATCGCTGGTCCTGTCGTCTTCAACTACATCGATCACAATCGGCTCGCCGATCACTGGGCTGTCCCCGCGGCCGATATGCCGGTTGTCGCCCGAGTCTGGAATATCAATAGGGTAATTTAAAATCGGTGTAAACCGGCTTAAATCCCCGATCAACTCATTTCTGGCTTCGGTTTCAAACTTCTGATCCATTACTTCGGGGATACTTCCTATCTGATCGGCTTCGATCGCATTAGGCTCCTCGGCGGTAATCGGTGTCCTAGCGCTGCCGGTTCCTGTAAAACCACTCATGTTGCTAGGATTTAAGATGGGACTTACCGTTTCGTCGTGTTTTGAGTTGGGCACGAGTTCGGTCGTAAAACCATGCTGTTCCAATTGGGAAGATTCGATTCCACCGGCTTTTAGGTCTTCGGTTCTAGGACGGTGGGTGGACGCGTGAGAAATAATTTTATCGTCCATTATTTCCTTACCCCCCGTATCCTCTCGTCCGGGTAGTTCACTTGTACTGAGGTTCGAGACACCAACTAATTCCGCATCGTTCGTCCCGGTGTTCCCTCCTTCCAAAGCGTTGATACTTTCTATCTCGTCGTCCGTGTACGGGATCGTAATGTCCTCCGGGACCTCGGGAGCGGCGTAGGCAACGATTTTCTTCCGCGGAAGAGCTACGCCGGCGGACGTCGGCGCGACCCCGGTCAACCGCGATTTAAGCCGTATCTTTTTCGATTCGAAAAAAGCCCCGGGTTGCCACTCGCTCCGCATTTGTGGGCTGGAGCCGTGCGCGGACACCGCGCCAAGTATGGATGGCCGACGGCTGTACATGTTGTAGGCGTCGGTTATATGGGCGGCCGGCACGGGAAATCCGGTTAAAGGGTGGCCAAGCGGCGGGGGTTTTGAAATTCTGTGACTCCGGTGTTTGCACGGAGCCGTCGCCAAGTCCTGCACGGGGCCCTCCGGGATCAGAACCAAATAATAGGGGCGCCGCACCCTCCAATCGTCCATCGATACCGCGACATTTCTCTTCCCGACCCGATCCTCTCTTTCTTGACCTCTATAAATAAAACGGAATCGTTTAAATTGATACCATTCGCGTGATCGCCGTCGAAGAAACGGACGGGACGAATTTAATTGAACCTTGCGATAACGGATGAATGTCTTATGAATGTTAGTTATATCGATAAAAACGCTTCACTCTCGTTAGAAGTAACTTCCCTTCCGAGTAGGCTACCCTACTGACTTCTGATTTCAACAAGCTACGATAGCTTTATGGGCAAATCAAAGCACTACGGACGGTTAGTAGGTTTATAAAACGCGGCGATATTTCCAGCTATTGGACCAATCCAACTTTGGACAAATTCGATGTAATAAAACAATAGTAAATTGTTCATCATATATCAGATGATATTGGTATGGCCCCGTAGATATCGTTGCCGTGGCTCCCCCCGGCTTTCAATTAATCGAAAATCCGAATTGGAAATAGGGCCATCTAAATTATTATAAGAGAGGCCCTCGGTGGATTTCTGATAATGCTTATATATATATATATATATATATATATATATATATATATATATATATATATATATGTTAAAACCCGGCTTAGCGCTTAGGTCATATTTGCGGCCGATGTGGTGAGGGGGTTGCCTTTTGTATTCGTTCTCTTAATCCGCGGCACTTCGCCAATCGATCGCGGCTACGAAGGCGCCGCTCGATTAACTGTGCGGTATTCGGACGGGAAACTGCCAATATATTAGGACGCCGAAAATTCGCCTAGTCAGATGTGTTTTTGACAGTGTTTTTGAAGCAAAAGGTATATTGGGCGCAAAAGCCAGAAAAAAGGAAACTGCAGTCCTCTCAACTTCCAGAACTAGTAAGAGTATAGGAAACGCAATATTTTCCCATTTCTTATGAATGCCATAATGAGCTTTTTTATTTTTTTGTAATAGTTACGCAGATGAGTGGATATTGTTAATTTCCAGTTTTCGCATCTATAGACAGGGGTTAAACCACCTTCCCATCATTAAAAAGAGAAATATACAGAACAAGTAGGAACTAAATATTTTTCTTTAATAATATTAAACCGGTTTAGCCTAAGTCAAAACGAATGAGCGGAGACAGATGGTCACAAGAACCACGGTAATTGTTTCCCCTCTAAATAGGAACTATACAATAAAGGCAGTTACGCAAGAACTGTCTTGAACACTCAAACAGATCGGAGTGACATTGGCGACAAAATGTTCAATCGACAGCCCCCACTCTAGTCTGTAAACAGAATGCTACTGACCTGTCTAGCTTAAGGCCAAATAGCCGAGGGCACACAATATCGCGAACAATTATCCTAATTTATTGATATTGTTTTGAATATAAACAAATATTAAAATTGATCTAGACAAAATTATCGTTTAACAACATAAAGATGACTATAATACTTTGGCTCTTTAATAATTTTTATTCAGAAATAATCTGGAAAACTAATGGCTATGTACTGTCATCTGCGAATGACGATGGAGAGAAGCCGAAACCGGTCTAGCCCAAGCCCAAAAAATAAAATAAATATTTTTGTAATAAAAATTGTGACCACACTCCCCAGTACTTACCCCAGAGAATAAGTTCGTTGGTCTTTATCCTCCTTGACAGTGTCACTCCTGCCCCCGACACTGTAACACGCAACGCATTCCAATCCCAAGACAAACACCCAAATCAATACGGGCCTCATTTCCAACTAAAAATTCAGTGAAAAGAAAAACTGGTTAATAAATATAAAATCATAATTTATAAAATTCAAGTAAGCGATAGCTCCGATAAACCGACATAATTTAGTTATAATAGGCCGATTCAATTAATAATAGTAATAATGTCGTTATGGACCCCCAAGGTACTACCCATTAAACGTTTATAAATAACAAATCATAAAATTGGGACATATCCTTGGTCTATGACTGAATAATTTCCTTAAAAACCAAATAAATCAGCTAACATTAAGATCAAACCATATAAATTCCTCATTATGATGCAAATGTCAGACTGAATATACCTAAAAGACGGCCAATTACAAAAAATATAAAAATTAAAACATTTAAAAAAAATATAAAATAATAGAAAGGTGCGTGTGCACAACTTTAGTCTATTTTTTATAACAGATATTATTATTATAAATTAATATTCCAATGCACATATTATAAAACATGTCTATATATAAGCGATAATCGTTCCTTTTCAAACATACGTGCGGGCATCTTGCCCAATACTATTGAGAGCAGCGGCCTTATCTTGGCCATAACTATGGTTGTGGAGTCGGAGTTGTGGATTTTAGTATTTAGGCGGAATCGCAGTCGTCATAAATCGACCCACTCTGACTTATCTTATCGTTATTTTATATTTTAGTCAATCAATAATGCATGAGTCATGTTTACTTATAGCGGCTGAGTAGTGGTTGAGAAGACTGGGACGAAAGAGAATCATCAAAAATGAATGCGGGCTGATTTCTCTCTCTAGCGCGTGCAGGTGTACATTTCTTTCTCTGTGTTAGCTTGGGAAAGATTTTGCTTGTCACTACTCCTCAGTTTTTGTATCGGTTACATCAGAAAGCGCTGTCGTGAAATATTAACTATATTCTTTAACTCAATTATGCAAATTGAGACGATAAGAGCTATGTTTTTTGAAGCTATAAAAAAATGATCGGATTTAAATATTTTTTCTAGAAAAAATAAACATTGATTATTTATGATGAATCTGGGTTTAAATATGAAATTCCCGGTTCATGATTATTTCACAATAACAGATGGAAAATAATTTGTTATGTGCTTCGCGAAAGTGATGGCTCTTAGGGCAGGACCGACACGGAAAAGGCGGCCGACTAAAAATAATTCGGACATCCAAATTAACATTAGACAAACACTTACAATTTACAAAACCATTTTAAAACCGACATGGAGATACGGGTGAGTGTAGGTCTAATGAATCCAGGACACTTTTTAAAAATCAGCAAGTAGTTTGTTCTTGAACAACGACTTCCCATTTAATGTCCAGATTTTTATATATATTTTTGTTTAAATTCAGTGTACTAAAACATGGAAAGCCGCAATTCTTATTTTTTAATTACAATAATCCAGGAGTTGGTACAGATTCATTATCGCCGGCTTTCACCGAATTTCTCCCAGTTGTATAATGCGTTGCATAAACGTAAGCCATAATTGCCGCATCCAGGAAATTCGGATGAATTTATAGCCGCTAATTTTACCGTCCCAGAGAGCGCTTTTCAAATGGCTCACGTGCCTCACAGAAATTGCTCATCGCCTCAGAGCTCGGAGAATTACCTTTACAGAATTGCAAAGTTGGATTTTCCATTTCAAATCCTTCTTTGGATTACAATTAACAATTTAAAGAAACTCGATCAATATTTGAAATATATGAAAAAAAATAGTTTAACAAACTGCGCAATTTTTTATTTTTAAAATTGGAACCCCCATTAAATATCTATTTCTTTTTATAATTTAATAGATATTAAAGATACAAAATATCACATTAAATCCATTTGTCCAACAAGGGTTTGGACGGATTATCATAATGCTATTGGAATAGTATACTGGAGTTAATTACCTCTCATTTAATCATTTTTGATAGTTGTAAGTGAAGGGGAATTGTGAAGTTACCGGCGATTGAAAAACGATATTAAAGTGGCATGGCGTTAATGCGTCGATTCGGGTTCGAATCCCGGTGGCGGACCGAATATCCTTGAATAGTAATAGATTATAATAGTTACAACAGATTACAATAGTAGTAGATTATAAAATAATACTTTTTAAAGGATATCGTATGGGTTTGCTATGCTATTTCAGCATGTCGAGGACAGTTAAACGACGAGAAAATTGTTAATAAGTTAACGGGCGAAACTAGAGAATTTCGACTACGAAATCTTTTAGCACTGTCACTTTACTGATGGTGGTGCGGGTATTTCTGGTTGTAAAAAAATATAAAAGATTTGCATCTTTTTGTTATTAAATTGTTCTTTGGGGTTTTAACGTTGTTGTTGGCAATAAAAGGAACGTTACCAGAGCAACTGAATTCGTTTCATTATTAACGTAAAGCGACGGACGATGACGATCAGCCAAATCTCCATTTCGAGATTAGGACCGAATGGGGAGTAGTAACTGAAAACTATACAATTCAATTTTAGAGTTCCTAATATAGTGCTAACCTTAAAAACGTCCAACCATATAAAAACATCTTCGTTCTAATTAACATTGGAATTTTTATTTCGTTAAGAAATAAATCATCAGATTCGCCGTACGGGAGAAAGAGAGGAATAAAAAACAAAATATTGCGGGCCTACGCAGAAGGTATATTCGGGGGAAGCGAGCAGACTTCAAACGGCAGGTTGACGCCCAGGAAACTTAGCACGTGTTTGGTCGGGCCCCGTTATTACCAGCTAACAAAGGGAGGCTTATTTATGGTGGTGGTGATGATGGGGAAGCCTGGGGTAGGTTTTTTCTGCTCGCTGATTGCGCCCAATGCGAATATCGCTGACGTCTCCCTTTTAAACTCTCCCTTTTTCCACGATTTAATTATCCCTCTGTTTGAAATCCACCACGCCGGCAATTGGGACAGCCGTTCCATTAAACGCGTTAATAATCCACTACCAAAACAACAAAACCCACGACAATTGAAACCTCGTCGGTTAAACACGTATTCGAATGTGGTGCTACAACTATATAAGGAAAACACGTTTCCGTAAATTTATTGGTAGACGCTGTTACAGTAGGCATGATTTAGATACAAAAGGGTTAATTGTTTTTATAGCCATCGGTCTATATCATTTCCACAACCCATATATATATATATATATATATATATATATATATATATATATATATATATATATATATATACTGTTTACAATTTTTAATTAGTTCTGACAACAGATTGTAACAGGCCGCAACTTCGAGACTCTAAACATTAGTAAT
This sequence comes from Lethocerus indicus, assembly GCA_019843655.1. Taxonomy (NCBI): domain Eukaryota; kingdom Metazoa; phylum Arthropoda; class Insecta; order Hemiptera; family Belostomatidae; genus Lethocerus; species Lethocerus indicus. The sequence continues at coordinate 33,965,374 of JACDQD010000001.1, forward strand.
GGCGACTTGAGGCATACAAAATTTGAACCAAGTTGCTACTGACGTCGTGAAACCTCGCGTAGGGAAAACCTTAATCAACTGCCTGGAAAGCTGGATAAATATCATGGCCTGTGTTGGTCCTGGATAAGGCATTCTGTAAGGTGCGTCTGCGCAACTGGGCAAGCACAGAGAAATACATGTAAACTCGGGTACTCTTCTACGGCTCAAATTCGCAATTGAAAAAAATGATTCCACCACTGCGAACTCCAGGCAATTATTTAATTCATCCACCAATTATTGAGGGTGGCGGCCATTTATTTGAAATTTGTCAGAAAGCTATTATCTATTATCTATTGTTCTTTATAATGCTACTTTATTATGGCCTAATTGGTAATTGCCCTGTTAAGCGTTTACTGGGCCAACAATCATTGAAAACCCTTAATAACGGAAAAAATATAAATAAAAGTCTGGCTTTTCTTTTTATTCCCCCTTTTCCTCTAAGTTTTCTCGTTTTAAATAGACTTGGCGGGCGACAAGGACTTAAGTGAGTGCGAACGTCTCCATTCTTGAAAGTCCGCGGCTCGGTAAAAGATAAATATTCGATTTGGTTGGCTCTCAGTCATAATTAATTGGACCGGGCCCGGACCCTGAGGTTGGAATACTTTGCGGGGTCCTGGTTAATAACCAGTTTTAATTAAACGGTTCTGCTCTCTCTTCCACTCAACTGAATTACCCACTTCAAAGGGGAATCTTCCAGTGAAAAATCTTCGAGCCTCTAGCATCTTCAGGGAGCCAATCTCCGACCGCTCAAACAGACGCCGCCGGCCCTTTGTATGTTTGTCTCGAATAAAGCTGTGTAAATGGAGGACCGCAATGATCAAAATTCCCCGCTTTACACGGCCGTCAATATTTGGTTGGATTTCTCGGTACCGTAAACTACTGAAACCGGTCCTCATTAGGGTTTATGCAAAAATCAAATTTTGAAAAGATCGATTATAATTACAATATTAAGAAAAACCGGTTTTCGAATTATAACAAAATATAATTAAAAAATTGAATTCTTATTTTTAAATGTTGCAGTTTATTTAATATTGATCGACTTACTGATTATACCGTGTAATTGCAGAGTTGAAGGCAATATAAATGGAAACTGGCAATATAACTCAGTTATTTCAAATGAAAGGCCCACTTCCATCCCCCACTTCAGATAGTGGGGCGACCCCTATTTCGGGGTCGCTGGAATACTGTGTATATACACCTTATACTTCCTTATTATACACGTTATATATACCTTATATACTCCTTATATTGCCGAAATTCTTATAACTTATCCGCGTTTGAAGCCCCGTGAATCACCCGTGACAAAAATGCTGTTTGATTTCATACGGAAATATTTTTAATGAATTATTTAATTAATAACTAAAGTACTTAATTTTGGTTTTTGTACGCTTTTGTACTATGTATATAAAAAGACATTTCGTGTACATGTGTAGAATTCAATAACGATTATTTGGTTTTTTTTTATGGTAACATTGTTCATAATTTCAGAGAGGTTTTTCTTCTCCATTCTCGAGAAACTCAATTCTGCTAAAGCGGCTCGCGACGGACCATTAGCCTGACGATAAAGAAATTCCATCGACAAGTATTTTTATTACATTGGGTAAACCTTAAATTATCCGGAGAAAATGTCGGGGCCTGCTATCAGAGAACTGTACAGATATAGGTTACATTTTAATAATACGGATATTGTAAAATATTATTATAAATCCTCCGGGGTTTCCCACCGCTGATCATTAAACCGGGCGGTAATTTCTGTAAACGTTTGCCATTGTATAATTGACAACTAAGTAATTGCGGAATTCACCAACAAGTGGCTTTGTACATATTTTTTAGTACGTCAACATTTTTGACATACATATACCAGTTGACGTACTTAATATGTATAACGCCACTTGTTGGTAAATTCCGCAATTACTTAGTTGTCAACCCAATATTCCAAGTAAAACGTGTCCACGAGAAAATCTATATTAGGAGCTGATATTGGGCTAAACGTAGCATATTATAAGATATTAGAAATACACGAGAGGAGGATATTTTTGATACTTTGTAAACTACAATATTCTTTTATTATAATAATGCCAGTACAGAAACGAAAAAAAATGGAAATGTTTTCATTTCCATTCTGTTCCTTCATTGAGAAAATATTCACCGAATGAGTAGGGTATAGAGTAACGATTACGTTCCTATAAAATAAAAACCCGGTTTTTTAAAGAAGGTTAAATAATTAAATAATGTGAACCTAAACTAATCTAATTCGCCTAAAAATATTTCTGTATGGTATTTTGCATTTCGCAAAAGTCGAACCATTTTCACTAATTACATACCGACCATATTTACCAATATATTGTTTATTCTAGACGATTTATATTTATATTTACCAGATTATTTATTATATTTCGATGGCTCGAGATAATTTGTCGAATTCAATTCTTGTCCGCCCCCGGGAATCGTACCCAGGACCGAATGCAGGGTTCAATCGGTCCTTATTCAGGGGCCATTATGCATGAATAATTCGGGCGTCTTGCCACCTGAACCTGCACTTTATCGGGGAGGGGTTCTTCAGGGACGAACCGGTGAACTGAATTATACAGAGTGCTCGGGGATCAGATTGGGTCCCGGCTCGTAATCAATTGAAATTGAAAAGTTCGATTCTCGCGGGCGGACTTTTCAATCAAATCCGCAAATTTTAGCCGATTACGATTGGGGCCTCGAATAACTGCTGAAAACCCTGAGGCGGTGGCTCTTCAAAACTGTGTTTGGGAGTGTTGGTGTAAAAATAAAAATTGGCAACGAATTTATTGGAATGGAATAGATTTTATGTGTCCAAATCTTGGGGCATGAGTTAATTAAAGACTAAATTAAAACGTTTCATTTAAAGGTCAAAAATGAATAGTCGGATTCTCAGAACGGAGTGAGTGGGGACTCCCGATTGGGAAGCACGACCGGTTAAGCGGTCGATGACAAAGCCCTTTACGAGAGAGAGAGGGAGCGACCATTCAGCTAATCTGTCCATTATCCTTAGTGCCAGAACCCAAGCAGCAGTCCTCTGCCTTCTGTCCATTGTTCCCTACGTGTAGGGAGGCGTCCCTTAATCGTGAATCGCCGTCAATGGAAGGACACGGGATTGTTTAAAATTGAAATCGGTAGGACAAAAGGACCTACGGAGGAAACTGAATTAGAATTGTCCGACTTCGGAATATAATAAATTAATAATTGTTTGCAAATGTTAACAAGAACATTTATAATTGTAACGATTGCGTTAACTGATATGTTGTCCGCATGGGTTTCCAACGTTGTGACCCTTTACACCTGAAACGTTAAAGGCCGAGTAATTTGTGTCTTCTCAGGTCTGTCGGGTCGTAGTAACGGATTTTAATATTTTAGGCGTAGTCAGAATCCTAATTCAGCCAAACCCGATTGGTCTTATTATTATTTCCCATTTTAGTCTGTCGATACGGTATGAGTCAAGTTTACTTGTAGCGGCTGAGTGGTGCATAACAAAACTGAGACTAGAGTGAATGAGTTAGTGACTAGAGCGGACTAACCTCTACCTCTGGCGCGTTCAGGTCTGCCTTTCTTTCTCTGTTTTTTCCGCTTGCCAAAAATCGAGCGGGGTGGTTTTTCTTGACAATACTTGTCAGTTATTTTCAGCATCAGAATGGGCTGCCGTCAAATACTACCTCCGATCGCAGCTTTCACTAACTTAGATACTGTTAATTTACAACTGCATACTTCAACCTACCTAGGTGTGCGGAATTGACCTATGGGGGTCCACCAAACCATTTTACTCCTACTGGATTCAATCCTTGCTATCCATTATCCATCGTAAAGTAGTTAACGCTCCACCTTATATTTCTAACCGCACGATCCATTCAGATTTCCCGTAGGAGTCCCGTCTATCCATGAATTTGCAGCTTCCCGGTGCAAATCCTTCCATTTAAATATGTCCCACCGCTCCAATCCCTTGATCCGACAGCTTTCCTCATATCACCTCCCAGACAATCCTGAGTACCGCCACAAGAGGAAATGGCCACGTGATTTCTTCCCTATCCAGTGAGGACTGGAGCAGTGGAATGCCACCGATGGGTGGATACCATAAAAATCCTTGTTTGTTTTATATATGTATATGAAATGAGTGTGTCTGATGAGAAAAGCCTGGTCATTAAGAAACACCTGTGTTACGCCATCCGCCCTATTCTCCAATCGTTGGACATCCTTGTTCCCACATATTCGCATCTAATGACCCCCATGAAATTGTTAAAGAAGGGGTTATTTCAACCTCGCAGTCCGGCAAGATTAATGTGAAGGCCGTAAAGTTGGCGTCCACGTTCGAAACGTTACTGAGTAGTTCCTTTCTAGGATTGGACGAGAAACATCTCCCGGATATTGGGTGTTACGAGCGGCTGCGAAACATAAATTGATTACAAGAGGAATTTTGTTCTGGATTAACCTTCCCTTTTGCGAATAAAGTTATTTCTCTATAGTGTTGTTGTTTTGTGTTTTTTAAATAATCTCCCTCCCAAAACTAGTGTTTACGCCCGTCAACATTTCTATAGGGACCGTCCCGGCCCTCTGTTTACCTTTTGTGTATAAGAAACCCGACTATATTTAGCCGACGCTAAGCAGAACCGTAATTGGGGTCCGCGCAGAACTGACGTTTCGCTGACTCCCAGTTTCGAAACGCAGAATGCGATTACAAATAACTCCAACCTGGATTCTCGTTGGGACAGCGCTATGTCATAACGGTCGAATTTCCAACGTTTCGGCCGGAAGTTGTTGGCGCATCGGTGTGCATTTTCAGGGCGTTATATGTCTAGACAAATTTCGGGAAAACTGTATAACAGGTGTCTAATAAGGCCAAGATACGGGACAAGCCTCGTTGGATCGTTCGCTCGTGTTCATTGATGTACACGGGAGAAGAACGCCTGTTCAACTTTCTGCTGGTCGGGCTACGTGCATCTCCTATGGGAAACTAGGTTACCCCACATTGTACCGACCCGACATTATATTTCATAAGAAACTACCGAGCCGGAAACTCAATTCAATAAGCAGCAATGACTACTCTATAATCTAGTTGTTAAAGTCGCGCAAATCAAGATTTTTCCCCTTTTCCTAGGAACACTACATTATTATTAGTACATTCATGTGAGAAAACATGCTGTCGTCATAACACGACATGCTAATTTCAGATAACAATTTGGTGGGAACGACGAGGGTTTTGAACATAATTTCAAAAATGATATCCTGGTCATTATTTTAAGCTTTAAAAATATAAGATATATATAAAATTAATAAGTGTAACGAAATTTAAATTCAAACCACAAATAGATTAAAATTAACACAGCTAGAATTATAAACGAAACCAAAAAGGAGTATAAATGCCTAAAAAAGTGCAGGATTTGATTAGATAATCCTTCAAGGATTAAAGTGCAGAAGGCAAACAACTCTTTTCGAGAGTACTCGGGCTAATCGGATTAACGCCAAGGTAATAGCTATACAGAGATCTTCCTTAGGCTAAGATAGGAAACTTTCCATTCAGGATTTATTCCACAACTTACAAACAAGGATTATGATTATCCTCAGTGGCGGGTCATGTAGTAATTATCATATAAATTAAATATTTTCAAAATTATATATATTTAGCTAAATGTTTGTGTAATTGTAAAAATATAATTTATGTTGAGGAATGAACTGCCTTGCCAGAGAAAAATAGAAAATAGTTTTTCTGGCTTGTCCAGAAGTTCTATAAGTGGGCTTATACTTCCGAATTCATAGTATAGTTCTTCTTATTAATTAATTTACATTAATCTTAAATAGTAATCTAAAATGTCTATTTTATTTACATATAAGTTATTAAAGCTGATATTTCTTATCATTTATTTGAAAAAACGATTGAATGTTCATATTCAAGCAAAGTTGACAAAAGCCGTTTTCTTAATTATTTGAATCAGACTGAAGATGTAAAATTATTAACTCGTTAAATTATGCCTTTTTAAATCATAAATTTCATTTTTTTTTAAATTCATAAATCTGAGAAACCGTGGTTTCTCTCATGCGTTTACTTTTCTCGGTAAGAAATCGTCTGAATCGAAGTATTACAACTGGCAAGTGGGAATTTATTAGTGGGAATTTATACGAATATATAGCTGTGAGATCATCACCAAATAAAGCGGAAGGATTTCAACAAAATAATATTTCAACTGCACATAGTGTATTCCGGAAAATTGGTTAAAAACAATAGCTGAACTGTTGACACAGAATAATTTCATATTAGGCCTCGTCATCGACCAGAAATAAGTTCCGTGTACCTAGTTTAGCAACAAATTTAAGACGAATTTTCCGAAACAATTCTAAGCATAAATTAGAACAGTCGGAAGACTACTAAACCGGTATCAATAACAAATATGCGCTGACACCTCAAAACCTGCCAGGGGACGCTTACGCAGTTGAACAAAATGCAAGTGCAAATATAAATCGAAGGAAACATCGGCCTGTCGCAGAAATTCGATACTCTTGATTTACCGACCGTTGGCGCAATTATTTTTAACAACCCAATTTTCGTTAGGCGAGTGCCTACTCACAGGCAGTATCCACAACGACTTATTGATTAGAGACAATTGTTTAGCGGAACGGAGTGCTTTTAAGTGGATCCAGGGAAACAGTATCTCTAAGATTCGAGGGGAACTGTAGTTTTTGAACCGCTATAGGTATAGTTCCGAGAATAGAAATAACAAATAAAGACATACTTCATGTCCTTTACAACTCACGAATGGTAACCTTAAATTTTTTCTTTAAAAAATCCTTTTTTCTGTAAAGAAAGTTTTTGTTTAAAAGCTATTTTTCCAATTCGTTTTTTTAAAAAACGTTTTTTAAAATAACATTTCTCTTGTTGAAGTGTTATATTGAAGAAAAGTAACTAAACCACGCGACCATTAGAAATCGGGCCAATCTTCCAATGACACCATGTGTATATAAAACTATTATTGAGCTACCAATGATGCATTTTTCGATGGGTACCTCACACGATAACTCAACAACCAAAGATGGCGGAAAGTCGACGTAGTATTCGTGAGTCTATGCTCAAGTGCGCTGGTACCACTTGCTTACGCACTCCTCTATAAATCCATCGGACTAATTTAAAGTACCTATCTGGGAGGGCGGTCTGTGTTGGTGTGGATTTGGAATATCTATGGTATACTGAAGTCTCATTGGAGAGAGGATGCGCAGGTTTCTACGTGCATCTGCTTGTTTACTGCTACTGGTGATGGCGAGAAGTCACTGGACGATAAGGAAAGCAAAGGCCGAAACCGAGTTTTAACCTTTCTATGCGTTAATTGCGCCTGGAAAACGTCGGGCTGTTGGCAACAACGGAAAGGAGACTCGACAGCATAGCCATCTGCATATCGAGTTTGCTGGCGGAGAGATAGATGAAAGCTCGGTGGAAGCATAAGAAGTAAAGTAAAAAATAACAAGAAAAGTATATTTACCCCAGTTAGTCCGGCTGTTGAACAGATGTGAAGGGGCCGATTCCGGAGGGTTCCCCACTCAGAAGTCGCCCCCACCACAGCTCGTTACGCGTTCTTCATCCCTTCTTTCCATCGCTTGTTTATTATTGTTTAAAATTTCACAAAACGAGCGGTTTTCAATTCTCGATACGGCCGCGGTGACCGGCCTAAGGTCATTATCCCTTAGAAACGGAAGGGGCAAACGTTATGTAACCGGAGACAATCTTTTCAAGAGAGTTCAGAGACTTGAACGGCGATTAGACGGGTCTATCGATTACGCTTTCAGATTCGAATGTTACAACACGTACGATTTTTTTAACTCGACAGAAATATGCAAGAGAAAAAAAACATTAACAGAGGCCCAAACGACAATAAAGTGCAGGGACTGTGTCAAGAGGTGATTCACGGGCAACCAAATAACCGGAAAAATCGGAGAAAATAATTCACGGACTTATAAATGATAATCTCTACGGTAATAAGTTCCTTTTTTATATTGTCCATTGTATAGAGCCGCTCGTGTTTAATATGTTTACGCGGAGAGGTTGGAATTGTATCGACGAAGGCCGGGATAATATCAATTCGCCGCGCTCTGTCGCGTTCTCCGGTCTATTACTGCCTCTTCCTCTCCCGGCCTTAGGCCCGTATAAAACACGTGAAGACCGCGGGCCTTTACTGGAAGCTCTACGGACTGTAAGCAGTTCGGTCATAGGTAAACAAACACTTCGAGCCGAGTGCATAGGGCGAAGTGTCGAAACCTGTAGGTTTCAAACAGACACCATATGGTCATCCTAAAATCGAGAAAGGCTTCAGCAATTTTCGAAACGTTTTGATTTCTTTGTAATTCTCCGAACGTTTGTTGGAGATATTGGAGCGCCGTTTCAAGACAAACTTGATCAGTATGTCGATGAAGCTTCCTTTTTTAAACTACATTTCTAAGTTGAACAAATACTTTTTTACAATTCACTCAGTGGATGGGAGATCTTTGAGCCCCGGGTATGCAATCCGTGTTTGGTACTTGCTGGAAGGCAAAAGTAGGGACTAACGCTTTATCGAGGGCTTGAAGCATAATATTCCGTTAGAAATTCGAATTTTAAATTGAATAATACAAAAGGATCTCTTAAAGCAATAGTTCATCTCAAAATACGTGACACTGTGAGCGGCTTCTAGGTTATAGAGGCATTAACCGTAGAACCCATATATTTTACAAGTACTGAAGAAAATAACGGAATAAAAAAATTTGGGTCTAAAAAATGGAATAGGTACAAATATTTTATATTTTAACAGAAAAATGTGAATTTAAAAAACACATTCTTTGTCTCTCTGAAAGTTTGTAATCGAATCTATTTAAGTTATACTCCAATTTATTTTATATCAATTGATTTCTCTATAGAATAATTTTTTATTTATCAGGAAAAAATTGTTGTATTTTTTCACCGTGGAAAATGCTTTATTCATTTTATATATCAATGCATGCGGGATACTGTTTTCAATACAGGTAAGCCATCACGGGCCTGGGTATGAAACCGATGGTTACTTGTGTTTGTGAAGTATTTTATTATATATATCCTATTGGCGGCCGGGAAGAATTACCACAAAAAAATGTTCTATATATTGCAGGCACGGTTTTGTATTATTTCTGAACCTTCTAATGACGCTTCAGATTTGTCTCAAAGGTGGCTCTCGGTACTATGCCCGATAAGATCGCTTAATTAAGAAAGCAGAAGCCGAACTTCATTAAAATTAATCGATCGGACGTTGCATTACTCCGATGCTATTTCACAGTCGTCTGGCCTCGTAACCGATTCATCAAGGAAAGCGTTGAAATAGTAAACTTTCCGGATTACAAGTTACTTCCAACTAAGGACTTCACATATATATATATATATATATATATATATATATATATAATTACACACACACTTTTATTTTGAATTCATTCCGTTTCCAGAAGTTTGGGAACACTAGACGAAGACATAGTCTGTTTTGTACTCGACGAGCCTACGACCGTCTATAATAAACATGCTATTGCAAAGGCCTGAAAGGTCCACTCGGTGAATAAGGCGAAGGAGCAGAAAGACCAAATGGTTCTTATTAGGAACCTAATTGTTATTTTCGTTTCTTTCCGAATCGAAACCATCGGCCTAAACTGCCGATATAAAAGGCTGACAGTTCTTTCTTAAATAAAAGTTCTCGACTGCACTTTGGGGCTTCAAATGTTTTGGTACTTCGTCCGACCGCAAATCATGAATGGCTTCAGTTTTCTTCATTTCCTTTATAATTCAATTTTCCGTTGTATTTTACCCTTGACGTACTTCGGGTGAAAATTCATTTCGTTTAAGAGGGGACAAAAAATAGAGTAAAAAATCATGTTCAGAACCCACGAGGACCACAAAACGAAGTCCTTATATTACAATTGTTACCATAGAGTTCACGCTCTCTAAAGGAAAAATGTACTAACCTTTCCGTCAGGATAATTCTGAAACTATTATTGCCGATGTATTAACTCACTTTTTGTCTATATTTAATGTGCTGAGACGGATTTTTAAGAATAACATTTTCTATTGCCAGGTTTAATCCATAGTCTAAGTACCCACCGTACAGTCCAGCATTGAATATTGTCTATTAAAATTGCGGCTAATAGCTACAGCGCACCCGACTGTATGTTCGCAATATATATAACCGCGGGGCAACGCTATCAAATTTATCGGCCCGTAATTTACAAAGTTTGTACAACGACGACTCGGACCGGCGCTTATTTGGGGACTTCGCCGATAACCCCAAAGGGTTGTGATTATCGTCGGTTACCTTCCCCCCGGAGGTATTAACACTAAAAAACTACAGTGCTCTGCGGAGTCAAGGGTGAAATTAAAAATATTTCCCTAGAGACTGGTCTTGTACATCTGCGGTCCCTGCTCCCAAAAAAGCTCGACAACGAAATTGAGGGCTTCAAAAGATGTTTGAAACCACGAAGAAAAAAAAAATCCAGTCTCACTAATTCATGGACGGATCCTACCGGTGATGGAGAGGTATTGATTAATGAGTAGGGGCAGAATTATCATATGCAATCATATCCGAGTGAAGATAAATTATTCCGCAGAAGAAGTTTCTCCTCTTTGTTTTTAATCCATTCGTATTTTATAAAAACCAATGTTTAAGTCTAGCATTGCAATATAAAATGAATTGCATCCAACTCGTCGGTAATAATCGTTTCCGGGAAAATTCCTGCGAACAATATATTCGTGTTGTTTTTCCGGGTTCACGAGGACTGTGAGGGGTTCTGGATTCCCGGCTCCCAATAATTATATCGGGTAAAGCTCGTGGGCCGCTCGGAGCGGATTTAATTCGATTTTCCAAACCCCGGCCAACGGCGGTCCTGGGATTCCCCTTCGCCAGGTTTTATGCTCGGTCAGCCTCAATTTCTCTGCGGGGCTAATAAAACCTCTCTTGACAGTAAACAGAATATCGAATATTAATTGAGTGTTTGTCAGAATGACAACATTTTTTAGTTAGCCTCAGAACCGCCGATGAAACGGCACATTTTCTTATCACAACGCTATTCCAACCGATATATTTTAAAGAAAAGGATTTCGCACCTGTGCTGGTCAAATAACCGAAGGGCTACCTCCCGGAAGGATTATGCTAGGATTGATGCTAGGACATAACCGGGTGTTTGTCAAATTTCACGAGCCAACTAGCGGAAACGATTCAAAGATTTTATAAGCTTGTATACACAATTTTTTTCCTCCTTTCCTAAAATGAATCTCAACAGTTAAATAAATCGCGTCTAATTACAATAAAAAATAGTGGGAATTTAGCTTGAAAAGACTTACCGGTAGGTTGCCATCTTTGAGCTCCACCAGCTATGCGGACCATCAGTTCCACAAGGCTGTCTTCCCCGACGCTCGGGTGCCCCTATAAAATGACATAATCGTTTAAATAATTTTCTTAATAGTATCCATAACGCACGTCCTGTCGATTATATCTGACAAACACTAGCGCCTAAGGCAGAGTTCAGTCCACGCAAGGTTAATAAAATCGTGAAAAATGTGTCTTGTCATTTCCTCCTTGAAAAAATACTCAATGTCAGAACGAAAGAAAATAACTCTTAGTGTTATTTATTTCTAACTTCGGCTCCATTTTTCCATTATTTATTTAATCTTAGCTTGCGATTCCCAAGGTGGCCGCCATCAATTTCGGACAGGGTAATATATTAATGTAATTTTGCAACTTCTGTGAGGAAGTTACAATTTTCCGCAGCAGTAACGGAGGTCCCAGAATTTCACGAGTGAATTGGGTGGGGTGAGGCTGGGGATTATATATATTTTCCTCTTCCAGCGATACAATACCAATCGTTGGTCGCCAACTTTATATTCGGGACTCGACGTTGAAGAAGTCCCGAACGTTTTTATCGGGCAAGAACACCACCATTTGTCAACGGAGAAAAGCCGATTCCGGTGAAGATGGGAGGGGGGGGGACGAACGGTCGAGAACGGAGGAGTCTCCGACCCCGAGAATCAGCCATGCAATAAAATCAATCTTCAGTCACGCTCCCGGCATATTCAAACTGCGCGACATCCGGCCGTATTGCGTTTTGCCTCCCCCACCACTTGAAACTTCCGTCTTGAAAGAATCGAAGCGGAGGGGGAGGGCATTTTCGAACTGTTCGATATAAAATCGACGGCTGCAGCCGATACGACGACAAAAAGTATAAATACCCTCTTGGAACGTCTCCTACCACCTTTTTTAACTTGTGCCGCTCCGGTGGTTGCCCGGTTATGCTATCCGCAATACATTTTTATCGCCGTTAATAATCATGGAACGCTAAACAGCAATACATATGTATTTTAACACATTTCAATTCAACGAATATTTACCTCATTTTTAAAGTCAACTTTAGAATACACTTTTTTTAAAAATAGCTATAGGCTTTTAAATAGCTGCCCCGCAATATATTACACAGCGCCGTCTATTTTCAATCAGTGCTAACGTTCGATACAATACTAAGGCTGAATCAATGCGAGCCGATCTGTATTTTGAAGTTGTTCTTATCTGGTCTTTGAGAGCTCACGATGAAGAATTTAACGCCAAAGAACTAGTCGCCGGACAGTGTCGGGAGCAAAACATTCACGAATGGCACCCAGAAAAGAGAATGAACTAAGAAAGGAAAGGTGTATATTATCTTTTACCTTGGGCTAAATACTGTCCGCATGAATAACAGAATCACTGCGATGCTTGCGGACCGGAAAAGTCTTATGCAACACTGAACATGTTCGCTCCCTTCTCTACTTTCCTTTCAGCTAAACTAAAGAAGGTTCGACTTGCCAATATTATTAACTTTCTGCTCATCGCTCCTACTTTTCATACTGTCGCTTCCATCCCAGTTTATATATACGTTCCCATAGAAAAATTCTTTAGAGTTTGGAGTGCAGCTTGACGTACGCCTGAACGATATGCAGACGTAAATCATTTCTATTGAAATGGATCAGAGTTTCTCTCGTATTGGAGAAATCGAGCCACCCAATCGAGCTCCAGTGAAAGGGTTCCCGTCCTTTCCCCCTGAAGTCCTTCCTGCAGTAATAGTTTCCCCTTGAAAGGATTATCGTTTCTGGTATTGGACAGGACTACTCTTCGGTCGGTCCCCGATGGTGAAGCTGCAAGAGTTCCGAAGCGTCGGAAGCGGACAACAGCGGGCTCCTGAAGGAAAGGGCAAAAACCCGTCTACTGAAGCTCGCTCGGGTGGCTTCAAAACACAGGAAAAATATCAGAATAGCAGGGGGGAACCCCAACTAATCGAGGTTCCCGCAGTATTACGCGACCTCACCGGATGTCAGGGATGATTTCTGGTGTAGTATAAAGTAACGGACAATACAATACCTGGAGTATATTTAAAAAACCAAGAATGCGTATTAGGGGGATCGGAGCATGACAGGTCGCCCCCGTTGACCGCCTGTAATATTAATGGAATGCTTACTAGATGAACTTAGTCCCGTCTCAACTTAGTTCACGTCCCGCGTCACAGTTGACCCTCCGGCGGGAGTTATAGAGCCCGCAGTCTGACAATAAACTGAGTCGATTTCCCGAAGTGTTTCATTAATTGGATCGGGGGCGAACTTCAGCGCAGATGGACCGCGGGTCAATCAAAACTTGCCGGCAATACATATTTATTAGGTGCACTCTCGAACTGTCAATATAATTCAGGGGGAACGAGGGGGATATGCTTGACGTGTTAGTACTTTATTTGCCCTTAGAGGGAGTACCATCAGTCATTATATTCCGGAGGTGTAGTTCAGAATTAAAAGTTAAAGAACCAGTCGCCAAGCAAACATGAGAGCAAAACTTTCACAATGCCAGAAGAGAGTATGAACTAAAAAACCATCCTACGAAGGTCGGGTATTTCTGGTTCTGTGGACAGAAGATTGAAATGAAAACCACATATAAGACCCAGAATGTATAGAAACGAAACAATGTCACACATTGATACTAAGTCTCCTCGAAAACAGATCACAACTATTACGAACAAAAATATTAATTTACATCCCGTACGGGAATTGAGTTGTGGGGTTCCACCGAGCCGTCTAAATCACACAAAAATTCAATCATTGCAATCGATTTACCTAATGTGTTGGACATTGTTAAACAATGTCTCTAACCATCCATTCCGATTTGAAAGCAGCGTTCGTTATTGAATACTGATTTAAGTACATTTTCAGCATTTTTTTAACGATTACGTTATTAGATTGCATTTAAAAATAATATTGACATGCAACCTCACCGGAAGTTATCATCATATACAAAACCACTATATATGGAAATAATGGAGCATTAAATCGATAAAGTTACAGAAAGTATAATTTTATATGATTTGTTTTTTAAATAACAAAGATACAAGAAGAGTAGTAATTTAAAGTTCAATGCATTTTTTCTCGTTTAGCAGTGTCGACCATGTGCAGAACGTTAAATTTAATTAAGAGGAACTTTGTTTTACTCGTTTTCCAACGATTTTCCAGTGCTGTTGGAAAGCTCTTCTTGATGAAGAAAACTGTCGAAAAACACCTAAAGGAGATCAACGCTCCCCCCTCTCTAAAACTAGGGAACCTCATTACCATAAATATTTACCACTAAGTTAATATCCCTCCGTCCTGACAGCTTCCCGTCTCGGAAGATTCAACCGCTGCCTTTTACTTCGCACTTTTCACTCCTCAATTCCGGTTTACATCACATAAATGATTGGCTCAAATTCAACAAAGAAAGAATTCATTTATGAATAGTATATAAGATCAAACAAAAATGGAGTGAAATTCGAAACTGGGACATCGGTTTGAGGGATTACCAATGTCTGTTTGAAATAAAGTGACATTTAGACATAATTTAGTGCTTCTTAGCTAAGAAGAAACTGAGATACCAGCCCAGGAGTTACTGGGCTCACAACCTTCATAGTTTTGTTTAATTAATAATCGCAATAACACTCCAGTACGGGGTTTCACATTTCTCCATTTATGACCCAATAATACTGTACTGTGTGTAATAAAAAAAAGAAGGATATTCGTATAAAGCAAAAAAATTCAAAATGATAAAAATATTGTTATTAAGGTTAAATTAAATTAGTTCATGTTCACTTACATATCTGAAATCGGCAGGAACTTTTTCAGGTTTGTTTCTTTTAATCCAGACTCCGAGAAAACTTTGGATTAGAGTTTGAGAATTTTATTAGGCCATTAGCCCTTGAATCCTAACTGATTCGCTGGAATTCTATCTTTAATTTATTCTGAATTCAGATTCGGGTTTTTCCATTTTCTGTCCTTCCACAGTTCTCAATTTACGTGAGACACAATTTACAACCACAAGGAAATAATTCAATACGTAAACACATCAAGCGTACAAAGTGGACAGTTTTATATATATATATATATATATATATATATATATATATATATATATATAGAGAGAGAGAGAGAGAGAGAGAGAGAGAGAGAGAGAGAGAGAGACAAGCCAAAAACAGGCACAGTTATCGGAGGAGATTCAACTAATCGGAGATACAACAGGATCGGACGAGAATCTGATGTCACAGAATGTAACATTAACATATCCTTTAATAAAATATCAGATCAGACAGTCCCCTGGCTTCAACAGGATTAAGTTACAGGATTAACTGACCGACCTCTTGGATTTGACGTGGGAAAATCTGAGCGACCCTCGTACACCTGGATACATCCCCGGCGCCACAGTTAAACTGATCACAAATGATTATATTTTATTTTATATAATTATAATCATCGTCATTCATCATTCATTATTATATCCTTTTACATATTTAACCCGCGTCTGAACTCTGGTCTGGTTTATGACAATTTATCAGATACAAACTAATCGCACTTTTTTCTCTAACCGCACTCACTCTCTTTTGAGTCAAACTACTCAACCTAATGCGAACTGTTACTGACGGCGATGAGCGTGGAGACGGTCTAATATAGGAGCAAATCAGGACTGGAGTTACAATGTTGTAAAAAATAACAACAAAAAGTTGTACATCAAATGTCTCTAAACCGCCTCTATATTTTGTAACATTAATTGTCCGCGTTTTAAGTCAACTGAAGTAAGACAAAGATATTAGTTAAACTGGGCCACACGAAGGATTCAGATGGGACAAACAAAATCTCCGCATTTCCGAGAAAGAACGTATCGGTATAATACGCGACCGAGGAAAGCGTAGCCCCAGAGCGAGGAGAGAAGTAGCGAGAGGGCTTAATTTTATTCAACGCCGAGTTCTTTGCTGCTAGGCGCCGGGCCTCGTGCCGTACAAGGGAGCTAATCCAGTGGGACTCGGTTGTCTAGGGTACCCCCGGGTGCCATACGGACGAGACCGGGTTCCCACACGCTCTGGGGCGCATTCCTCTTACAACGCCGGCAAGATGTAAATGGGAATGAAGGGTGGCTATTTCACTACAGGCCCGACTATATTCGACTATAGAGCCGAATCGAGAGAGTCCTACAAACCGGAATGATTGTTCCACTTTAGAAGTGAGCGTTATTCGTCTAAATATCTAAGGAATCGGACCATATTTTACGTATTTATTAGCCCATGCGCGTCGTCTACGGACCGTCGCATAAGGTTTAGAAAAGTGAGCGATTGAACTAAATTATTAATAGTCGTGGGCTCGTTCTTGTCATTGGTTACTTCCCGCGAATCTTCGTGACTGATCCTTTTACTCGTTTCCCAAGAAAGCGCCTTGTCTAATGCCGGCGGAAGGAACCTCAAGAAGGAAGGCAGAAGAAAACCTTAATTCACTTGTTCAGATATAGTCGACAACTGGAAAAAACCTTACTGCCAACCCCTAAAATAGCGCTGGAAATAGTAATTGTTTTGCGTACGGCGCTGTCCGAGACTAACCCGCAAGAAATGTGTGCATTGCGGGTTTAGCGTTTAGAGCGCCGTTTCTGTAACGGAGCAAACACGCGAGTGGCGATGGAAAATAATTTTGTATCGAGAAATACAAAATGTATTATAGGAGAAAACGATTCCTGGAGGTGTACGCTAACGTTTCGAGTCAATTTCCCATTTGATTAACTGTTTGAGAGTGCTCATATTTCCCTGAAGATATTTGAGCATATATACGAGTATGCGGTATTAGGAGGTGCCATAGGGATTTCCCTAACTTACGTGAAGCTTTAGCGCGTCAATAAATAGTGTGATATTGCGATTGTGCGGTCGGAATTTCAAACTGGACGGGAAATTGCGTAAGCGAAGCTCAACCTCAGCCAAATTCAAAGCTCAAAATTAATATCTAGCGCTTTAATTAACCGCCGCTTCCTTTCCTTTTGTTCAATAGTGTATGAGCCGTGATCTGAAGCCCCATACGCGTGCACTATTGTGCGCAGTTCACAAAGGGATAATTTATTAGCTTCCAAACTCGATCCGTTCGAAGATCCCGACGCCGTCCCACGGAAAACACTCTAAAGCTCAGAGAGGTTTTCGAAACCGCATCCCAGCCGTGGTGAACCTCCGACTGGCACTTTTTATGAAATATTACCTCAGCACTTAGGAACAACCCCTCCAACTCAGTAGGCAGCCATCAGGACTGGGTAGTACTGCCCGCGCCAAAATTTACGCGGTTGGTACACCCTTATCGTAACTACCCATTACTTAATGTTACCCATTGTCCTGCTGCTCCCTCGAGGTACGGTTTCCCCAACTTCCGAAACGGACAGTACCACGGCGAGATCCATGAGATTAAGTTAAGTTACTTTGAGCGTGAGTAAATTTCTTCACCAAAATCATTCTCGAACATTATGTAATGAGGGAGTAATTACATATTTATCGTAATTAGAACCAAATAGGTTGTACGTACAATTGTGTATTCTCTAACGAGTCTACGAATTAATCTAGCGGCTGATTGATATTTATAATATAATATAATTGAAGGAAAAGTTCGTCTACCACCAGGATTCGAACACCGGTTGTCGTGGTAAGTACTGAGATAAAAAAAGTTATTTTCAGTATATAGACGGCGAACAGCGGAAACTAGACCAGCGCAGGTAGAGACAACAGAAACCTAGAGCCACAAATATTTTCCACTTGATGACAAATTTAGGTCAATCGCTAGGCTGTTGTAATCAAAGCATCGCAATAACACGTTCCTACAGTCTATTCGACAATTTCTTGACAATCCAGCGAGAGAAAACTTTGGAGAACAATAGGTTCCCTCTCCAATTTACAGATCCGAGTGTGTTGGAAGGGCTCGAAAATAAATTGAGGAAATTTAAATCAAAATACAATTTTATCAATTGCGAGAAAGCGATAGAAACCGCTTTATTATTCAGGACAAGCCTCGTGTACCGTTTTTAGGTCACCGGCGGTCTCTCGAGCTCGACCTCCTCTAACGGCCCAGTCTCCTGATACGTAATAACGAAGAGAAATATTTATTACTCCCCGTATGTAACAAATTTTATGTATGTAGTAATAGCATGGTGAGTCCACGGGCCGTGTGACACTGTCGTGGGCACTGAGCACATCGGCCGATATAAAATATTGCACAAAAAATTATTAAACCGGGCAGTCGGTGATTACTGGCAAGGAGTCGGGGATATAAATAAGTTTATTTTGAATGATTTTACCGGAGTTATGTATGTGACCCAAAAGTGCTTTAAAAAAAGTTCGAAAGTCCATATTTCAACTAAATATAAGGCATTAAAGAATAAACACAGCAAGTCTCTGAGAAAAGTTTGCACAGAGAGTTGCAGCCAAATTACGAACTCGTCTATTAATAAATAATAAATATAAATAATATATAAGTAATAATAAAATATGTAATAAATATGATAAAAATGAAGTAATGAACATATGATTTTATGACATTTAGAATACGAGATGTAAAGCACAGCAAATGCAAAAGCGACTTGCAAAACGTGCAAAAGCACGACAAAAATAACTTTTTTATGATTTTGACGCCTCGACACCGCCAGGAGCAGCTCCATATTACAATTTACAAAATTACACTTGGATTCCTATCGACGACGTTCTTATTCATTTCATTTTTACTGGTGACTATTTGTTATAAATGGCATAATGCTTAGGGAAGAACCACGGTTAATATCGGGACAAAAAGCACCAACTATGTCTTAAGCTAGACCGTTTCGGCGTGTCGCCACTACCTGTAGTACCTCATAATACAAGTTGCGAAATTATTCGAGTGCTATCGACGACGTTCTTTTCTTTATTTCATTCCCTCGACTATCACCGGACGTTTTACTCTCGTACTACCGGCGAGTGAAAGATGTGGGCATAATATCGTAAGAGTTGCGCTATTCAAAGCCGCCTTAACGAATTCCTTAAATAAATAAAATAAATCCCATTCGATTTGCAAATATTTACGAGAACGAATGGTCTAATGAAACCCGGTTTCTTCCAGTATGTGCTTGAACTCGGGAGAAACTTTAATTTAGTCCCGTTTCCTGGGACGCGATTAAAGGTTTTGTGGGTTTTGGAATGACTTTAATTGTTTGGGCCTGCGGTTCTGAGCTATTTCCCAGAGGCATTCCTGTGCCCCTCGGGGTTACTCGAGTGTACTTTGGGGGCATGCATTCAAAATGAAATTCCATCCCCCAGACCGTTGATTACCATAAGGCTGATTAATACTTACGCATCCCTTCCGCGTTAATACGAAGGGGCCGGAACTGTTCCACATTCACTTCACACATCGAAATACTTTCAATTGCTTTAATCGTTAATTAATTCGCGGTGCAAAAAATAAATAGAAATTATTTCAACATATTTGTAGTTTCAACCGGTTTTAGCCCATAACTTTTACATGGACAGAAGATCGACATGGAATCCATATATAAAACTCAAACGTAAAGAAACGAAACGATGTTACAAATTTCTACTTAAACTGATTGAAAACAGATCGCAACTATTACTTACGAAAAATTATTAAACTGTATTTTGAAACCGGACTAATTGAGCTGTGGGGATCCACCGGCCAGTATAACTCCTACAAAATTCAATCGTTGCAATCTATAATCCTTCGTAAAATTGTTAAAGCCCCAACTAATGTTTCTAACCGCACGATTCATTCCAATTTGAAAGTCTCAATCGTTCATGAATTAGCAGCTTCCCGATAGAAATCTTTCCATTAAAAACCATATTCCATCGCTTTTTTCACAATTTTTGTGCTGTTTTAAAGTTTTCCCCTGCAGCCTCTCTAGTGTCGCCGCGTATGTATTAAGGGCAGTCTCTTAATGGGCAAGACTGGTTTGTCCCGTTAATGCGGCAGTACTTTAGCCTCGTTCTGTGTTATAGTTCGGCTTGTAATTCTTCTGCATTTAGGGTGCAGTTAACGCGAGCCCCGGGCTTCGAGAGTTGGAGGTTGTTTCGAACTTTCCTTGAATTGCCCATTTGAATTGATTGAAAAAGGGGGTGAGCCGGCCAACTAGGGGCGGCCTTATTGGAGTTATCGAGCACTTCGGTCAACACACAGTGCAAGTTTCAGCTCCGTTTCAACTTTGTTTTTGCGCTTCGTGTTATCCCCCCGACGCTTCTGCAAACTCGCCGGCAGTCCACTCTGTTCACAACTCCGCTGATTATTTAATTGCAAAAAGTGCAAAAGTGACTCAATCTAGCGCTGTCGATTTTTAAAAAAAGAAAGAAATACCAGACCCAGAATTTCGAATCTTCGACCGGGGTAATATCGTGAAATAAAATTTATAACTAGTACCAATCGCAATAAATTGGGTTTTATTTACAGGGCCACGATTTTTCAGCAGGAAATGAGTTGTGCACATTAGTGACTACCCACAAAATATTCATTTAAAATTTACAACCGTGTTTTCTCTTATCTCATCCCTGTTTAATTTCATCGTTTTTATTCAACGATAGGAGGTTTAATACTTATTATTTTACTACCTAGAGCGCGGTGAAAAGTAATCTAAATTATTTGTTTTATTTTTGGTCTTATTTTTTGCAATAATTTTTCTTAAATTTCCTAATACTAATGCTCAAACTGAAAAATGAGAGATAAATGAAATGAAAAATTAAGATATTCTGTTTGTTTGCGTAATATCATTACCCCGCGATATTCCAAGCCAGAATGTTTTGCCGTTTGGTTAGTCCTATTCCGTATGTACCGAAGTGTGTGGGCGCTGTTCCATAGACGGCGTTTAGATTATACCCATAGGTGGACTCAGAAGTGTATTGGACAGTTCAACGCAATCTGTCAGATAGTAACAGTGCAGTGACAAGCCAGATATGATACTTCATCTATAGCCGCCTAATAATGTCACTTCATTAAGAGACTTATACTTCAGACTTTATACTTCATTCAGAATGTTTCTGGATTAGTGTCAGAGCTTCAAATATTTCGATACATTATTCTTTTCAAATTTAAAACGGTTCAATTTTATTCCGCTAATTTTATAATCAATTTCCGTCAATACCAGTTTCGTAAATTTGTCTCCGTTATTCACATCTAGCCTAGATCGGTTTCGGACTTAATACAACGCTGTCATTATTAACAATTCTATTAAGATGATGTTCCTTGTACGTTCCTGCCAAGCAGATAGATATATTCAGAAAGACAACTGTCCATTAGATTATCAAAGCATATTTATATAAAGAACCGACAGGTTAAGTACTCTGGGAATGGCTCGAATTTAAAAATTAAAGACAATTGAAAAAACTCGTAAAGATATTTTCTTATAAATGCTCCAAAACGCGCCGCCAGTTAATGGAGTATCCAGTGAAAGGGGCTGGAATTCCCAGCACACATCCGAAACCGCAAATAACGCAGCGGGCTGCAGTACTTCGGTTGGCGGGTCCCCGAAGCCCATTTAAAACGCTCAAACTTCTGCTCCGATATATGCCGGACGGGCCCCCATTTCAATTACCCGACCGTGTTCAACAGGTACGCGTCGTACTATCCATGATTCTAGACGGAATGTTTGTGCTTTTGGGACGCGTTTGCCAAGACTTGGAAATTTGTTATTTGTTTTCCCTACATTCACTCTGGATGATCTCCAGATCTGGTCTCAGATATTGCAACCAAGACTCATTTTCTCTAATTTAACTATTTGTTTCATTATTGCTTCGTGTATGTGTACACACATATAGTGTGTGTGTGTGTGTGTGTGTGTGTGTGTGTGTGTGTGTGTGTGTGTGTGTGTGTGTGTGTGTGTGTGTGTGTGTGTGTGTGTGTGTGTGTGTGTGTGTGTGTGTGTGTGTGTGTGTGTGTGTGTGTGTGTGTGTGTGTCTGTGTGTGTGTGTGTATGAGGCAGGTCCAAGGGAAAGGATCAATAATGTAAACAATAATAAGGACAAGATTCGACAAGTCCCTTTGCAGGGTTTCCTTCAACCGTGTTTACACATCAACTCGATACTCTCGTCTCTGCGTTTGGCAAGTACATGTTTACTATGATTAGCTGGTAACTAGTTCCTGCGAAGTTTGGTCCTTAATTTTCATATTACCGCCATTTCTGACTCATTAACCAAACGAAATTATAATTGGTTTTTATTTCTTCGGAAAAATGTTTTCAGAATTTTATAAAGGAGAAATGTCCGGATTTGCGACATTAATTTGTACTGACTGCTGTTTAGAGCTGCTTTGAAAGTCTTAATTCCCGATCCCAAAGTTCGGCTTCAAACTACGTAAGCTTGGCTTCAAAGGAGCCATCGGGCTGGATTTTATAAAGTAATTTAAGGGGGGTTGGGGGTAGCGGTGGTGGTGGTGGTGGTGGTGGTGGGGGTAAAATAGTGTTTGGCCCCCCGTTCGGATCCTGTATATATTTCATTTGCACGTGCCATTACACATTAAAGGGGCGTTGGGGTTTGAACGCGGTCGGTCAACCGTAACGGGACCCGGCCAAAGGGAGGCGGAGTGCCCGATGCACGCGGACCCAATTGTGCTTCCGCAGGAAATGAAAATTGATATAAATGTTCGGATAAACTCTGCAATGCGCAGGATACGCAGGATCGGCGGTATCACCTTCGCGGAAAACGTCTAATAGTCATATATTATAATCGGGCACTATCTAATCTCCGTATCTGTTCATCTGGAAAATAAAAATTTGCGGTACACTTCCGGACGATATATTTTTTCCGGGCTACGAATCGGGAAATCTCTAGACCAGTGGCGTTTAGGCCGCCGCGGGAGTAACGGAGGGGAGGGATTCGACGGGTGAATCAGAACGGGGAGTGAGACGGGACTGAAACTTTAGGAACCGGGATTTCATAACTCCGTCGACTGTCGGTATATTTAGATCGATGGTTTGATACATACCTGCGAGCATTAAGGACCATCAGAAGGACTTTCGATCGAAATCTCCGGATGTAAGCGGAACAACATAGTTCAATGCCATATGTGCACGTTAGCTTCAATACGGCTTTATAAGGTTGCGTTCATGTCGTAAGCATCCACATCACCTACTTCATCGATATTAGTATGACGTTTCGAGGGTGGACACTAATGTCGGGCACGAGTTATTTATAATTATTTTACGCATTTTCTGGACGATAAGGCAACAGGTAATCTGTCGGTTCGATGAGGAGGACAATTGGGTCGATATCGGTGGACATAATTGGTGTATAGTAAAAACAAATTATATAGGAGGGCGTTTAATTTCGGGAAGGAAAAAAAGGGCTTCGGCGTGGTAAGCGGGAGGCTGGGATTTATTTACAGGTGTGAAATCCACCGGTGTCTCCCCCTCGGCTTTCACTTGGACCAGGGCTCGGTTAAGTGCGGATATTACACAAACCCACCCCCCAGTACTGCCGACACGAAAGGTTGACATCATTGGGAAGGGGGCCTTTAGGGCGAAGAGGGTGAAATAAAACCAGTTCCCGTATGAGGGTCTATCGGCGTTTCAAATGAAACGGGTAGAATTTCCCTCCCTTAAAAAAAATTGATGCGAAATATATGAATACGGTTCGTTCGAGTGAAACCAATCCCGGAGCGTTATTAACCCGGTGCAATACTAGTGACTTCTTCCTTCTCAAACTCTCCGCTATACTTAATAACAAATTCCTATTTGCGTAAAGGAATCCTGAAGTCAGCCCCCGGGCGCTAGGGGCTTTTTATGTTATAACGAACAATTATTATAAACGACGATCCTCTTTTTTTCGCTTTTTCGAGAGTCCGCACTTTGGTTATCCCACGGTTTCGCCTTGTCCTCTGTAATTGCTTAGCGTTCCTAAATCCGAGCGGAGGTTCTCGTTTTAGAAATAAAGTTCTTATTGTTGTTTGTTATCGAGTCCACCCCCCGCCCCCATCCAACAAAAAAAAAGGAAAAGAAACTTGCCCTCTGAACTCCTCTGTGGAGTTCGGAGTAAGGAATAAGAATAAAAACCGAAATTAAAAAGCGTTTTTATTTCCGTTCTTCTGGCTTTAACTTTTTCTTTTCGGGTAAAAGCCGGGGGCAGGGAGGTCCCGGTTTAACGAAGAAAAATATGAGAATTTGACGACGAAAGGTTTATTTTCTGATTATTAAAATATACTTTTTTTATACCTCCCTCAACTCCAGTCGACTGGATTAATTAGTCTTTCCCAGACAAGTCTCGGTTTCACACCAACAGTATATATTCGGCCGTGGGTTTTAATTTTTTTTTATTTGTTTAAACGTAAAATAGTCGGAAATTCGACCGCAGAGAGATTAACAGATCCTCTGGAGGAGAAATCTTGAATGCATATCTCGAAATGCACTTCACGGCCGCTCGTCGTACCTTCTAATGACCGCGCTTCTTCACGTCCTTCGTTTATTAACGAAAAAGACCCTGAAAATGTTTGCGGGCTATTTTTTTACATTCATTTTTCCCATTCCACCCAAAACTCCACCTCCGGATTTTTCGTTTTAAATATTCAGAGAAAAACTAATCTTTAGTTTAGAATACCAGTTTTGTGGTCTGCGAGGGGATGGAATACCGTAGATTTCGTGTGTTTCTGTCTCTTCTCGCTGGTTTGGTCTTTTGCTAGTCCGGTTTCGGCTGCTCGCCGTCCTTAGTAGCGGTGTTATTCACTTTGGATGTTTTATGGGCATCCTCACTGCACTGCCAATAATGCGGTGGTTGTCTGTTTGTCGTGTATATATATATATATATATATATATATATATATATATATATATATATATATATATATATATATATATATATATATATATGTGTGTGTGTGTGTGTGTGTGTGTGTGTGTGTGTATGTGTCTTGTTATTGTGTTTTTGGGGGATGTTGTTTGTGTTCTTTGAGTTGGGAGGGATTTTGTTAATGGGCTTGGGTAATAATTTAAAGCACTATAAATTTTGTTTCCTTCCAATTTAGTGGGTCTATATCTGGGTGCTTGTAACATTGCTATAATTAATAATATTATAATTATAATAATGAATATATAGCACTTATAGAACTATTAATTATAATCAGTATACTGAGTTTAGCGAGCTCCACAGTGAGTCCGCGGTTTCAGTTAACATTAACTCCGCCATATATATAGTCACATAGTAACATTAAAACATTAAACAACACTCATGAGTTAATGAAGAGGTAACATATCGAATTATTTAGTTTTGCATAATGTTCCGGATAGTTTTGACAGCTCAGC
The DNA here is from genome assembly GCA_019843655.1 of Lethocerus indicus. Lineage (NCBI taxonomy): Eukaryota > Metazoa > Arthropoda > Insecta > Hemiptera > Belostomatidae > Lethocerus > Lethocerus indicus. Next base: position 33,990,993 of record JACDQD010000001.1, read on the forward strand.
GATTTCCATGTGGAGTCGAAAACGTAAGTAAACTCCGAGCGCTTTCGACTCTGAACTTTCGCAACTTATGTATGATTCGTACTTACCGTTTTATTTATATTGGCAGTTTATGGAAATCCTATTTGGGGGGCTTGGGATAAGAGGGGAGGGGGCCTTAATTATGCACTCTGTCCCCAAAACTTCGCTTTCCGCTCTAAACTTTTTACCCATTCTGCTGCGCCATTTGGTCCCTTGGGTTTCCCGTAAATAAGATCTGAATTGGTAGTCGGAAGTTTTAACCTAAGCTCCCTTCCTCCCCTCCTTCCAGGAAGGTGTGGAGTCAGACAACGTGATGGAAATTTTTTAAATTATCACATATTTCCCAGTACTTCAAACATACGGAATAACATAATAATAATTAATAATTTACAGTTGTATTTTGAAACCGAACTGGGTTAACGGAATCGATTTTATCTGGAGATATTGGGACCACCGAACCGTCATGCTCCTTCAAAATCCATCATTGAAATCCATAATAGGCAACTAGCGGCTTCCCATATAAATCCTTCGATTCGAAACTATCTCAATATAATAATATATTTAATGCCTGTATTATGATACCGGATTGAATGCTTTCGTACGGTGAATAACGGTTATAACGCGAAAGCGATTCCACAATGAATATTCCATTCTTATACAAACCCAGATGTAAACCTCCTATACCACGAATTTCGAAAATTGGAAGACGATTCGATCACAACAACATAACAACATCCGAAGCACTCCTTATCCCGGAACCCCACTCTCAGCGCTATCTGCACTTTTATCGGGGAGCATCCTACCGAACTGAGTTATATTAAGATTTTTGGGTCACATGATCTTCGCTCATGTAATCATTCGAATTTTCCATTGAAATAAAAATTCGATCCGCCGACGGAATACTTGTAAGACTTAGAGGATACGGGTGAAGGTAACAAAATTGGTATCAGTATGCTAGTGTGTTATATAACTCCGGAAGAATTCTCAATGTCGAATGACATTATTCGTGACTGTATTTAAAAATTAAGTCCGTGGGGGGAAAAATGTACCGCCCACGATATTTTCCAAAAAATTGTTATCACAGGGGTTTTTTCTTGTCGTATTACAGTGTCCCACGCGATATTTACTATACTTATAGTCCGAATTACAATGTTCAGCGAAATATTAATTTCCGCCGTCTCGAAACAAAGCCGGCTTTGGTAAGCTCCGCTTTAGGGCTGCCGCTTCGCATATTAACAAAGTTTCCCAGAACTGCGAATCTCATAAAAGGCATAAAAGGCCAAATCCATACTTCAACTGGGGCCCACGAGCGTGAGGCATCGTCCGTTGCTTTATGTTAAACGGGTTAGCGTTAAATGATATTTCCCGGTTATAATGTTTACGGCCTACACCAGCACTGGAGAAAAAAATTAATTTCAATCTCAATCAAAAGATGAACTCTTTCCGTTATATATTCGTGTTAATAATTTTTATATAATCCCTGAAATATATTTAGAATTAAAAAAACTCAAACAGTATTTTTATAACGATCTTTCGAAAGATTTAATATTATGGGGTGAGGAATAGGACCAAAATTAACTGTAATGAAAATGAAATCGGAGTCCGGTAATTTATGAAACGATCGTATTCCTCTTGGCACTGGACCCCACAAACCGTTGATATTAAGCAAGCGAGGTTCACTAACTCCAGTATACTCTCCAGAATTCAGTCTCATAGTTTGTTCCAGAACAACTGATTCCCGTCTACAAGTTGGCGGGATACCAATAAATAATGAAAGTAGGATCCGGTCAGTTTTTTTAGTTTATTTTATTTTCCCAGTGGAATTTCTGAAAATTTTGCGAGAGAGAGAGAGTGGGGACAGGTAAAAAGGGGTTAAGGAGAAGACTTTCAACAGGTGTCCTAGGGGAGAAGGGACTGGATACCCGATAATTCATTAGCTTCTCCTCACACCAATATAACCTGCAATTTCAACTCATGGCGACGTCCCGAACGATACCCTTTAAAAAAATAAATAAGTATAAACCATCGGATGGTGAGACGTTCCCCCTCCCACTCCAGCACCCAATGCAGTACGAGAGCTTAAATCCAAGTTTGAATCTATTTTCAACGATAATGTTTTCCCTTATTATCGAACTGTCTTCGATTATTGAATTTGTTGCGTATTATATTTAACGTAATAAAAATATTTCCGGGCGTCCGGAAGATGGTCCGACGGTTCACAGTGGTGTGTGTCTACTGTGGAGTACGAATGATTCAATTTTATCAATTAGTTTTTGACACGACGGTCGACTTCCGAAAATGTTTATTTCGGGTAAACGTTTCCGAAAGATACCGTCCGGATAAAATCTATCCCCGGGGAGAGGCCCTGGTTAAATGAGGAAACGATGGCAACTTCACCAGCGGAACTCCCCGGGGACTCGGCCTATTTATATCTCCGAGGCTAATAAGATAAATGCTTTAAACTGCTCAATTGTTTTTTTTTTTGTACCTTATACATCTGTTATCGTTCGTACTTTTATCTTTGCTTGAGAAAAAGAGTTTTATTTTGTGTGTCTGCGCCTTTTCCCTTTGCTCATCGAGTGTGTACACCTAATCACAATCCGCCTACTGCACTTTGAAAACCGTAACAAATCCTCCTTTAGTGTAATGCGACTTTCAGGTTCGATTCAAAATTCCCAATTAAAAATTAATTTGAATAATGGTATATCAAATCTACGTTTGCATAGCTTAGAAAAATCCAGTGTGCTGTCGCTCTTGAATTAAAAGTGCTATATATATAAGTGGAAATTGCATGAAAAGTAGTAATTGACCGCTGTTCGTAGACAGGAATTTTCATTCCTTTGGAAATTTCACCCAATTAAACTCCGGTTTACTCCAATTTATTTTGAATTCCGCAACTAATTTTTAATTAAATAATACCAACAATTTGATTTAATTGAATATAACTGTATAAATGTTGTTCGGTAGATTTTCCGTCTGTGATTTCCCAGCGTCGAGCTCGACCAATTTAAGCGCGAACTAATTGAATTCGCCGCTCTGCTGTTGACCGCCCGAGTTTTCCCGGATTCCTTTTTTTAGCCCGCCTTTAAACGGAGGTTTATTATTATTTTCTCCCGTGGCCGGTACCCTTATTTGTGCCGGTGAAGTGTTCACTCGAAGCTGTCACAGCGGCGTCTCGCGTGCCGCTGTCAATTCCAACATGGCCAACACTCCCGGCTGTCCGCTAGCGTTTTAATCGAATTTGAAAGGATTGATTGCTCTCGGAATTTCGATTCAACAGTTCAGTTCGGCCTCTTTTTTATTTTTAAAATAAAGAGAGTATATAACCACAGAGAATTCAACCTGAAATTTTAAAGTTTATAGTTTTAATGCTTTAAACCGTTAATATTTAAAATAAAGATTTTGATCAACCACTGTTTCCATCGGTTACAAATTTTAATCTTTTTGAGTGTTACGCTATAATGTTTTTTATGGCTATATTAGAATAAGTGCGTCATAACACTCATCATTTAAACTTATGATTATACTTATACAAACACACATACACACATAGACAGACATATATATACCAGTCATGGAATCTGATTGACTAGAAATACCGTTAATTAAATTTTAATTGTCGGCTTCCGACAGCAATCGAATTGCAACGCCGGCTGGTGTTTACACGCGTGTACTTGTTTGCCAATGTAGACAAAATGTGTACATGTTTTCAATTGGTTTGCACTCCAATGCGCGCGCCCCTATTTATGTCAGACAAACATGCTTCCGTTCGCTCGGTCTGCGTACTTAAAAGTGTTATTAAACTGAGTAAACTTAATTTTATTACCATTCGCCCTGTCCTTTTTTCTTCTTGTTTGTTTTTCCATGAAAGTCGAGCTACAAATATAGTAAAGTCTTACACTCCAATGCATAATTAACTCATTCCGGGAATTAAAAGGGCAAAGAAATAAGGATAATTGGGGATTAGCGAGAAGATGGTTTCTGTTGCCAGGATTACCAATCAGCAACAGGATTACCTAATGTGATGTCTCAGGTTTATGCCCATACATTTACTTGGCCCTAAACTAGAGTGGTACTGACGCATGAAGAACACGTGTTACTTAATGACACTCCTCGCATATTTATAGGAATTAGTTTCCATTTTTGTTCATCAATTATTTATCACGAATTTTATTCCAGTAATATAGCATGAGCGCACTATAACCACTGTAGGCAAAGTAGTAATTCCCTATATAACTAATTTTATTTATATAATAAATAAAAGTAAAAATTATAGTAAGTAAAAATTGTAGTAATTAAACTTTTTTTTCTTTTTCTTTTTTTTAACTTTATTATCTAGGCAATTATAATTTAAGTAATTGTTTATCTACTTAATTACAGCTTATTTTACTGCTGAAGTTAATATAATTTCAAGGAATTTATTATGTTGAAACTTTTAAACACGTTACAAATCTTTAGAACACAGCTTTTAACAACTTGCAATAAACGTCTAATTTTTGAAATTTATTTAGCTTAATATTCGCGATTAATCTCAGTCTCCCGATCCGCGGCGTTCCTAAACTCTACCGGCCAGTCTGGAAAAGGTATTTTCCACCTCATTTTAATTGCACAGTGAGCATCTCTGGGCCTAGGGGGATTTTGCCCTCGCGGGCTCTAATTCAAATCGGTTTTAAAAAATTAATCCGACGCCCTTAACTTGTTTGAAAAATTCTGGGGATATTTTTTCAAGTAAAAAAATCCCTGTCTCCACCTCAAATGTTCATTTGCTGCAGGGCAAAATTCAAAGGGCTGAGGAAGCTGGTAATGCTGGTAATCCTAATATTTATAAGTTTCGTGTGACTGATAGTTTTCTTCCTCTATTGAAACTTTCGATTGATATTAACCGACAGATAGAAACCGGTCTCTGGACTATTATGTTTGGATTATTGGATAAGGGGCAAAAGACTAGACTTGTTTGGCCAACGTAAAGAATTACAAGCGTAGTTGCCTCGCCGAGTGAGTGGTTGAGAAGGAAATGTCCGCTAAACCGAGCATGAAATCCGTCATAAATTTCCTAAGGGGGGCGGGCGTCTTCCTTTGTGAAGAAATTTGCGAATAAAGGCCCAGAGCCTGGCCCCCCCACAAGGTCGACACTTTCTTTCCTCAAGTATACTTCTGTCTTGTTTAACACCAAGACAAACAGTTGAGGCATAAGTAATGTAATCTTAGAATATATATATATATATAAACTAAGACAATAATAGTTATCGAAAATGAATGATTCGGTGGGACGGTTCGAAATGATTTTTATTGAAATATCTGGGTGCGAACGATGTCGGATATTTCGGTGGATCCCCTGACTCCGATACCGTATGTCCACGTCGGTTTCAATACGGCTTTGTACATTGTGAGTTTGTTTGCTTAAGGTCAATTTTGATGTACATTTTAGCAGTCATCATTTACGGTTTAAATCAATTCTTTTGAATCGTGTATGGGGCTTCACCGTAAGTCGTTTGTCTAGATGGAGCCAAAGGTAGCGAACCTGTTGATGGGTGGGGATAGGTATGTCGTTAATAAATTCATTAGGACAGGGTTGAACGAAACAGACTGGAGAGAATAATATTTAAAATTTAGAAATAGAAATAACGCGCGAAGAATTTTTATCTGTAAATGCTAAGGGATACTTGATCTTGGTGGTCCTAATTATTATTGCGAACCGCAAATGTATTTTTGCGAAATGCTTTGAGGCGAATGGGAGTTTGATTGGGAGACGTCCGAGTGGGGCATCGTGGTCTGTTGCACAGATAAGCCCTATCTTATCCCGTTCTCGGTTCTTTTTAACAGCTGCCCGCCTGAAACGGTTCTGTTTTTGTGCACCGGCAATAATCGACAGTCGAGTGGTCCTAGGGGAATAGGGTTTCTCAGGCGATTCCCATTCTTTCCGAACCAATGCCGATTTTAATTGCAACCCGAGCGCACTTCAAGTTGTCCGGTACTTAGAGTCGAAGCGTCATATCAAGTGGGTCGCTGAAAGGATGGAGATTCCAAAAATAGCGCTGATACAATGTAAAAACATATTTCCAGATGACTTATAGTACTAAATAAAATGAAAATAGACCTATCTATTTTATAATAATCGATCCTAATTCAAGTAATTTACGAAAATAAATGTATACATTATTTATATTGATGAGGACCCGGAGAATCTTCCATGGTCATAGAAAGAGTCTTCATAAGTACCGCCCTTGTTCCTAGCATTAGAACATTCTAGTTTCCATTTTTGTTTCTGTTTTGTGAAAATAAATCTCCTTGCCCAATTTATTTTACAGCGATTGAAAATTGGAATATGCGAGGGTGAATGTGCCAAAATTTCTCTGCACTAAAAGAAAAGTTCTGAAAACGGGATCTAAGGGTACTTCAAAGACCAATTATCATTCAATAGTGTCATTTCTTTGATGTATGGTTGAAATATATTGAATTATTAAAAAAACAGACTTGATATCGATAGGCAACCGATATTAGAGTAGCAAGTGGTGTCATGTTATTTTTAACGTTTCGAGATTTTCATTCCTGACCAATTTCTTCGGCATAAATCAGAAACGGAACAATCTCATTGCGCAAATATGGACGTCCCGATCGAAATTCCCCCATCGTATAGTACTCTATTCCTGGCACATATTAAAGGAAAATTATTTTTATATTTGAGCGCAAGGATGTTGCGGGGGTGAAAGGGAGGGGAGAGACTTTATTGAGGACGTGCCGCAAAGAAGACGAGGCAATAAGCGGCCAAGCTAGTCGTATTTTTTTTAGCATTTTATCTCGTGTACACAAACGACGGTTATCCCCAGCGCTTTAAGAATCTGAACTCTGTCCGTTAGATGAGCACCGAGGACTTTATTAGGGTGGAGGGGGCTTAAAAAATGAGAAAGTTCTTCCCCGTCAAATGCAATAGACCTCGCCTACTTATTTGACCGGGTAGAATAAAGTTTCCTTAGATTTTGCCTGTCTTTCCTTGGCTCTCATTATTAATCTTCTTAACGCTGTTCCCTCCTTTTTTCCTCTTAAGATAGGAAAACCGCTTCCTGTTAATAAAATATTGAAATATGTCTCATCCGTTTTATCTCAGTCATTTATACACATTTAAACAAAATAAACACTGTACAACATACTGTTTTCTTACTAATATACAATGCTGTAATTTCCCTTCTCTAAATAGCATACTGTTCAACATCTGTTATATGTTGTTTCACATTGTAAAAAATAAGATTCAAATTAACTCCTAGCTCAGTAATCAGTTCTGGGCTGAGGGACTGTTCCACGGTTTGTCTGTTTCATTTTCCCTAACCCCAATGCTGTTGCTGTATTCATCTTTGATTATTCTTTTGTATTATTCTTTGATTTATCAGGCGCTAATTTATGCTGTGGACCTAAAATTTGATTTGTTATTAAATTGCATATCGGGTACAATAGTACCGAGTAGTATAGTGCTCACGTATGTCAACGTAATGGGAAATATAATGTCTCGGGAAATTACGGTTTCAAAAATAGCGCCGAATAAAATTAATTTATTGGTGTTTTCATAATTACCACCCTGATTCTTGGAGTTGTAACTTTGGGTTTTTTGAATTTTTTCTGTTCTGTGCGAAAAAAAAAACATCCCAATTGCCAGGTACTGTTGAGAGCAAAACGTTCACACATCTCAACCAGAAGGGAGAATGAACTTAGAAGAAAATGACAGTAATGTGCATTCAGAGTTAGTTTTTCCATAGCTTTTTCGATCTTCTATCTCACCCTTGGTCTGGTCTTCTGAACCACGACAGGTTTGGGCTGCTGGCCATATACGGTAGCGCGGGCGGAACCATGCTAGTCGGTATATTAATGTAAAATTCGTGTTTCGCGTCACTGACAACTGGAAGTGGACAACTCGGTGATATGCCCGAGTGATTCACCGTCCTAATGACGTAGGGGCTACTGAAGATGGTGAGCAGACAAAACTAGTCTAGCGAAAAAACAAAGGAGGGAGAAAAAAATATTAATTTTACGTATTGGGCACAATATTACTCTTATTATTACAAAAGTACTTATAGTATGTCAACCGAACGTGATATATAATATAGTCCGATAATGTCATAGCCAAAAGGATTGATCGGTTGACACTTTTGGACGTCCACTCCGGTAAGATAATTTCGCGTCGTTTTTCAACGCGGCTTTCAAGATAAAGTACAAGATGGAGCTCGAGATCAACATTTGTTTTCGTGAAGAACTCTCGAGAGCGCGGTTTTTATTTTTGTATATAAACGCGCCGAATATACGCAGTCCCCATTCCACTCTTTGGTTCGACGGCCAACATCATGGGTGAGTCTCGTCCTACATTTTGAAACTACACACTATACTCTAGCGCTCTAACATCCCAATAAGCACCTGTAGTGGCAAATTATGAGTTTTGTAATTTATAAATATAATACTTAGAATAATCTGGATACTTCGCTGTAATTAATTTCTCTCTGTGTTTATAGCGAGGATTCCTGCGCTTATTTTTGAAACAACGGCATTAATAACATTTTAAATGTTATTAAAAACGGAAATTCAATATCTGTTTCATTTTATAATGTATTAGTCTAAAATATAATTTAAGTAACTACATTTTATTTTATGGAAATTTTAAATTACTTGTGTCCATCGAAAACTGAGAAATAATCGACGAAAATACCTTTCAATAATTATAAAGGGCGAAGACAAATAACAACACTCTTCCTGTTTTGTCCCCACTCTTTTATTTGGTATGAAATCAATGATTATATTTCGAATCCCCGCGGGCCCACAAACAGGTTTATTAAATTGAAACAAAATATATATATTTATATATATATATTTTTCACTTTAACGTTTGTTTCTGATCCGCGGTAGTTTGTAATACGGTCACGATTCTCGCCACTCGAACCGGGGGCTTTCGCCCTCCATGCTATTTTGTTTAGATGGCCATTTCATTTTAAAAATTATTCGACAAGAGTCCTCGGGCTTTCGGAAATTGAGTACTCGACAAAATAGGCCACTGAATATCGGCCGGGTCCGGTTTTAGGAGAAGGTCTGCTGCTTAAAACGTGCAAACGGAATTACTGTGTTCCGTGCGAGTGTGTGTGTGTGTGTGTGTGTGTGTGTGTGTGTGTGTGTGTGTGTGTGTGTGTGTGTGTGTGTGTGTGTGTGTGTGTGTGTGTGTGTGTGTGAGTATTTCTAAATTTGAGAGCAGCCGTCCCTAGAATTGAACAGTTAATTCCGAACGGACTTCTGGTTAAGTCCTGAACTATTTTCTACAACAGTATTTTATTCGCAATTAACAATTGTAAGGATCTAATTTCATAGTTAAACCGTTTTCTCCCCCCACAAATTCAATTGCACTCGATTGTACTTGACGGTAGCGGCTCTTATCCTTTTGTCGTAACATTTTGAGTGATAGGACTTTCATAAAATATTCCCGGAATTATTGTACAACTCCTATACATTTTGTCATTTATTTCTACGCGGAATAAAATTATTTTTCGTTTGTATATCGAATCGGACTACAATTTACAGAGTACGTTCGGCAAATTTTTTAACGGTCGTTCAGTTATATTTATTAATATAATGTATATTAATCTTTAACTTTATCCTCGAAATTATCCGTCAATTCTCTATCCGTCTGTCGGACATTTTTATAGAAATTTTTATTAATAACAGTTCGAACCTTCTGGCGATTGCTCGTGTAATTTATGCCGGTAGCTTCCGGTTAAACCGTTGCCTTAGCTGCCCGGCAACGAACGTTTAAAATACGCTTTTTAAACCCTCATTTATCCCTTTAATGAATAATCGGATTTAACCGACAACAGTCGATAAAAGCGGATACGCCCCCTTCCAGATTATTATCCGCTGTGGATTGGGCGGCATAAAATTGGACGATTCAAACAGTTTTGTGCATTTCAGAGAAGTGGCTGTGTTTTGTTGCTATCTGCGCCCTCCTGGGACTTGGCAATTTCGCTAGCGCCGACACTTGGGCGCTTCTAGTAGCCGGGTCCAACTCCTGGTGGAACTACAGGCATCAGGTGAGTTTAATAATTTCAACACCCGCTGTAAACCCGGTCTTTCGTGTAGAGTTTAATTGACGGAAATACAAAGCGCACATCGGAGGTTAATCATGTTCTTTAGCGAGTAGCGATGCGAGGTTGTAGCAAGGCCGCGCGTGTGCTCGCATGGAACCACTCCACTGCCGCCCATTCTAATTGCTCAAAAATAATACAAACACAAATTTAGTGTAGTGCCCATTAATCTGGTAAGTAAATTAAAATTCGTAACTGTGATACTTACCGAACATTACGGATCCCGGAGCAATTACAATTTTTTCTCAGTATTCTTTTTTCGAGCAATTGTGCTAATTGCCGATATGCGCGAAGTTACAATTAAATTAACCGAACAATGGTAGAAATTATTTCATCCCATTACACTAAGGAATCAGATTAGTTAAGAACAAGAAACTGATCTTTCGCCTTATTCGCAGGCCGACATCTGCCACGCTTACCACATCATGCGCAATTTCGGAATACCCGAGGATAGGATCATCACTATGATGTACGACGACATCGCCAACAACTCAGAGTGAGGACCCTTTATAGTATTCATACTATTTGGCGGTGAGATACCCGCGTTTTGATCGGTTTTATTTTAATTTTAAAATTCGTCGACTACAACTGAAAGTGGTTGTGGAGGAACAAACTAACTAACTGAAATCTTTCTTTTCCGAAGGGCAGTTACGCCCAGATATAATGAGAGTTGGTTAGAGGAGTAATGAAAGGGAAATTGCTACAGGACATAGAAATCCTGTACATGTCTGTTATCAGACATGAATATATTTTATGAAATAAGGACGCCATGTAAAGGACTGAATTTTCTTTCGCCAGCAAACTTAGACCGAAGATTTCTATTATTTTTCTATCTACCTTCTGCAGGAATCCCCACAAGGGCGTCATCATCAACAAGCCCGGCGGTTCCGACGTTTACGCGGGAGTCAAAATCGACTACAAGGGCGAGGTAAGCCGGCCAAATATTCTATTCGTTTATTTATTTTTACATACCTCCATTTTTCTTTTCGCACAATCAGTAATACCATTTTTTCCGGTGGTCGTTTTTTAGGATGTAACTCCAAAGAATTTCCTGAACATCCTCCAAGGCAACAAGAAGGTGATGAACGGCACTGGAACTGGAAGGGTGATCGAAAGGTAAGGAGAATTTAGCAGGAAATAAGCGCTTCTAAACTCCACGCCATATCAGGGGAGTTTACACAAAGGATTCCGTGTTGTTTTATCGGCAAATTATGAAACAACATTCGAATCTAATTCAAATATAGGTGCGGATATAGTCCAATAGAATATAGTATATGGCAAATGGGCGATGTTTGACACAAAATATTATGTCTCTGAAATTTCCTTTTTTAATTTCTTTTCTTCTCTATATTTATTACGCGAAATTTTCTTTTGCCATATGCGCGAGTTTTTCTCTATACGATGCGTTCTAGATCTGTTTCTTTTATGAATTACAGTAGTGTTTTGATGTTTTATTTTTCGTCATCTAACATTTTTGCTATTTTTTGTTTTATTTAGTTGTTTTCATTCTATTTTATTGTTACTGGTGTGTTGTATTTATTACATATTGTTTGTACTAGTCCTAATAATAGGTGGGAGTGTGTCAGTGTTGATGTCTTGCCCGTAATCTGTTAATGATGATTTCTTCGTTTCTTGTAATCTCTTCTTCTGTATCCCATATTTCTGTGTAGTTTTTCTTGATTTCGTACAGTTTTTTGTCTCCAGTTGTGCCTATTCTTGTGGCCTTAATTCTGTGGCCTGTGACTTTTTGCTGTTTTCGTTAATTCATCCGCCTTTCCGTTCATTCATCCCGTTCATTCGAAAATTTGAATACCAATTATTTAAATAATTATGGAATTGCCCGTTTCTTCGTGCAGCACTTCGTCTGACAATATCTTCGTGAACTTCGCCGATCACGGCGGTGCTGGCGTACTTTGCTTCCCGAGTGATAACCTCTACGCCAGCGACCTAGAGACTACGCTCCAAGCCATGGTCCGAGCCAATAAGTTCAACAAGGTACAGCCATTGTGAAATCTATTGTTTCCTCGACTTTGTTGTTTCTGCGAACACAAACTTGACAGGGGACGAGAGAATGGAGCATAAATTTTGTATAATGTATTTACGGAGGATATGGGGCCGACATGATATGAAATCTGACAATTTTGTAATTCTAAAAAGGCGAGAAAAAACTATTATATTTTTTTACATGTTCCAATACGCGACCCCCATAAATTCCCCGAATGCGTCTGCTTTTTATTTTTATTCATTTAATAAATTATTTCAAAAATAATAATACCGGCTGTTTTCAGATGGTGGTGTACATTGAAGCTTGCGAGGCCGGATCCATGTTCGACGGAATCTTGGAAGAGAACAACAAAAGTACGCATCTCCATACACTCACATTTTCTCTTTTGTGTTTTTCAGGCTCAAATTTAAGCTGGAAGCATTTTAAGTTGAGTTATGTAAGATAGTTAAATGAGAGATACATTATCCGACAAATTTCGATAATATTATACTTAAGAAATGTAAAAAGTATAGGTAAAAATACGAAATTAAAAAATGCGTCAACTTAAAAAATATTTTGATTCTATGAAATGAAGTAATAAAAGACTAAACTAAATTTATTTAGTCGTTAATAACAATAATATTCAATTAATACATAATATTAAATTATTTTCAGTATTCGTGAGCACCGCGTCGGCCCATGACGAGTCCTCCTGGGGCTGGTACTGCGAGAACGAGATGAACAATTGCCTGGGCGATCTCTACAGTATCACTTGGATGGAACACATGGACAAAGTAAGAATTATGACTGGGAGAAACTTTAGATTCGAGATGATCAAAATAGTTCATATACGCACCGAAAGTGCAGATACTAGTGGCGAAATATAATGGGAAAAATATAAAGAGAGTCAGAATTTTCTTTGATAGATTTCAGCAATCGATTCTATTCGATAAGTGTTCTAAAGCGTTAATAGACTAGGCACTATCGGTGATGATGACTTTGAGACGATGATGTTGCAGCTTCATGCGGCCGGTTTGGGTGGCGCCGAATCGCTTTTCCACCAGTACCAGCTGGTGAGGACAGCCGTCAACAAGAGCCACGTCCAGATCTACGGCGATTTCAGCCTCGGTTTCGAAAGCGTCGGAAATTACGTTGGAAACGGGAAGGCTTCGCTCAAACTGGAGACGTTTCCCCTCCGTCGGATCGGGCCCATCGAGGTACGTTCTATACAACGTGTCATCGATCTCCCGACACACGATAGATACGGATATATTTAATAGCACAGCTTACGCCGTGGGTTAATAATTAGTTTTTGTACATAACATATTTGGAGCTGATACGTATGTATCGCTCGCCTAGTCATCAGAATTAGTGCGTTAAACTAATACAAAATGCTGTACAGTTCGACAAGGAGGACGGGGTGGAGAGCAGGGATATTCCTCTCCGTCTGACAGAGACCAAACTGAAGAAGGCCCGTACCCAACTGGAAAAGCTCATGATCCAACAGCAGCTCACCGAACTCAGACAGGTATTTTTTTATAATTTCTTATAAAAAAAAGCGCAATTGGCTTATGGCCAATTATGCGACGTAATTGTGTTAAACGTTATCCCACCATTATCATCGGATCGCGAATTGAAATCGCCGCTTCCCGTTTTCAGAAACGCGATATCGCCGACGAGACCATTCTCCAGATCGTTTCCCGCGTCGCAGGCGGCAACCAGGAGAAGATCAATGAAATCAACAACAAGCGGAACGCTTTGAACAAGAGCATGTTCGACTGCTACAAGAAGACGGTCGGAGCGTTCAACGATCACTGCATCGATACCTACAAGGTACTGTAAACTGTTTGCCTGCTGACGGTGGTGAGAACCGCGTGGAGGGATGACGTCGATCCGCTTGTCCGGAGATAGCTGATCGCTAGAAAAAAATCCCTTCACGAGGACCGCTCGAGTAGCGCCGGGAAAAAGAATTATTTCCTACCCGTCGCTTTTCGATACTAACCCGCAACAAAGCTATGGTATTGAAGGTTTGCCATTTGCAGCGCCGTATAACTTCCTGGGAATTATGGGAATTATTATTATTGTCGCTTCCATAGAAAGACATCCCGTAAAGATATTGCTAACCGGGCCAATGGAAAAAATAAACATGGTGGGCCCTTCCATTCGGTTTTAGTTTTGAAATTTAAAATTAAAAATTAAAATTTACCATCAAATTTTTTTTCTACCGGAAAAGTTCCGATTACGGAATAAATTAATGTTATAGGGTAACAAGTTACTGTCCTGCTTAAACCGATTGGCTGCCCATCGAAATTCCCCCCTCGTAGTGTTTGTTTTCCGATATTTTAACCGAAAAAAATTCATTTCTATATGTTCGCTTCCATAGAAAGACATCCCGTAAAGATATTGCTAACCGGGCCAATGGAAACAATAAACATGGTGGGCCCTTCCATTCGGTTTTAGTTTTTAAATTTAAAATTAAAAATTAAAATTTAAATTAAACATTTTCGGACATATTTTTAGATTCATTTGGATAGTCTAAAGGAGTTAAAAATGCGCTGTCCGCCCCTAAAATTGGACATATATAAATCGAATTTTTAATCGTACAACTGTTTTTTCCAGAACACCTACCTGGTTCAGCACTTCTACAAGTTCGTGAACCTTTGCAGCGTCCCCTGGGCAAGCGAACAGGCCGTCGCCGAGGCCATGTCCTCCATCTGCTCCCAAGCCCACAAAAACATATTCGGTATTGTGTAAATAAAAAAATTGTTTGTACCAGGCCGGAAGGAGTATATTATCCCGAATGAATAAAATGATTTAGAGAAATTATATCTCTTTGTTTTTTGCTTTTCACTGCCCGGAATACCCCGACGCTCAGTGACGTCCATGGGTGAGCCAAAACCAATATCAAAACCAATACCTTAATATTATTATTAAATAATAATAGAAAGGCGAGTTTTTCTTCTCGCCGTCTTTAGTAAAGCGATAGTTAAACGCAAAATGCTTGACTAAGCTTCGCATTAAATTTTTGCGGATAAAAAACCTCGAACGCACAGAGGACAGAATGTACTTCCTTCGATTTTCACCGGTTTAGCCTCCGGTCATACTGCCCTTACGAAGTTGAGACAATCCAGGATTAAGGGGTAACACCTTTACTAGTACCACTAGTAGTGTGTCTAGAGGGCGTACCATGAGAGGCTTGTAGTAGGAAGATCCTCACTCAGCCTTCTAGCCCGCTCCAGTCAAAAAGAAATCCGGTTAATCCCCGGAGATTAGTTCGTAAGTGGGGAAAAGAGGCAGGAGGGGAATCTCCTTGCAGCTTAAGTAACTAGTCCAGGATTTTGTGAGTTAAAACCTGAACTGAAAATTAACATTTTTATACAAATTTACATTACATTATTTACTTATTATTATTTTATTTATTTATGTGTATATATATATATATATATATATATATATATATTTATATACATATATACATTTGAGTAGAAAATAGAATATATTGATATAAGTTGTAAAGAAAACTGAAAATTACGAAACTAGGTATTAATTTAGGCGATGACGGGTGGTAGATCGAGTTTAATAGTGAAAAAAATATTACATAGTACTTTCTCGATTAACTTCTAGTAAACTTTGGATTGTAATAATTAAATAATTGCATTGTTTTTTTTCAATGCACGAACAAAATATCTGCCAACCATTCTGGGGTCTGAAAATTGGGCGTACAAAGGCGGATACTACGCGTATCCGGTGGCTTTAGTTTCCGGCCGGATCGATAGGGTATCGCATTCTGGAAATCCTGGGTGAGTTTTTCGGTTGTGGGGGGGAGGACACGGTTTAGATAACGAAAATTTATAGCGAGTAATTTTATGCGGAAATAAAACCGCGTTTCGGGCCGACGAACTGGAGTTCGGGTCCGTTGGACCAGGCCCAATTAGTCGATTTTAATCGGCGTTTGGTACGAAAAGAAAGCCCCGACTCGCTTCCAGAATTGGCTTCCACGGTAGCAACTTTTCAAGAGAGGGAGGAAGGAGAGAGAGAGAGAGAGAGATATGGGGGAGAAAATCTACTTTAACACGTTTCGGCTAAATCGATTGTTCCCGAAATGAGGTTCCCTATAAATATCATCACGTTTCTGGTTGTCTGGGCCTAGTTTTTCGTTTCTCAGCAACCAGCGGCAAACGGTCTCTGCGTATGGTTGTTCGTTTATCCGAGCTAAAGGTTGAAGATATCGGTTTAAGAGAACCGAATATAGGAACTTAATATTATAGTATGAAAGATTATAGTATGAAATTACTACTCTAGAATTAATTCAACGTCCAATTGAGAAATTCTTCTGGGGTGGGGAGCACTAAATTGTTCCAAAATATACTAGAAAATTATAAATTTATTTACAAAAGAATAATAACGTTATTTTAACGATGTAGCTTTTATTTTTTTACTGTCCTTACACTGTTTCCGTCGAGTACAGTTCTGACGGCAGGTTTCTTCTATTTTGGAAATATTTTAAATATTAGAGCAGAATTTTACATTACTGTACATTTTACTATACTATATTTTAATGTAACGAGAACGGAATTCCAAGAAATTACAATTTACAGAACGGAAATCGAGTGTTATGAAATAGAGCACCAAGAAAGTTCCGGTGACCCGAAACGAAGAGATTGAACATTGGGACCTCATAGGAAAATTAATTCTGCCTCAAACTTCCGCTTGAATATACTTCATATCAAAAGTCAGAATCGATACATTTTGAAAAATTATATTAAATTACTTTCCAAAGTATAGACCTTCTTCGTGGCATTCTATCCTGTGTATTCGGTTTGGAACCTCTTCAACACTGTACACTTTATGCGCAATAAATATTTTTTCTGAATCCTGTCGAGTTAACAGGGGTTTATAAATCCTATTGTTTAGTTGGTTAGCAATTCTAACTGAAAGAAAATTCGATCGGCCACCGGTATTCACACAACATTGATAAGTGCAATATGCTTCTTGAACTCCAACAGAGATTTATATATATATATATATATATATATATATATATATATATATATAAAGGAACATTTGATTAATGCGGTTTTGAAAAAAGTGGTTTTATTTAATAAGCAACAATTGTTGCTTTCCATTCCTTGAAATATATTGTATAAATTTGCTTAGTGCGCCATTTTTAAGCCGCTAATCTTTGGAAGAATGAGGTATATCTAAAGGATCCATTTACCAGGGGATTCTTGTATAAACTAAATGTCATTGTTTGCCTCTTAAAAATAAGTGAATACGGGGGTTCATTATGATAATCCTATCATTTCGTGTGTCAGTCTCCACTTGAATTTTTTGATTGTATATATATATATATATATATATATATATATATATATATATATAAACATATATATGGTGTACTGTTTGAGAGATTAGCAGGGTCTGTCCGTGTTGCTGGAGTGGACGGGGGCCAAATGAAGAGGTCCAGCTTTTAGAAAAGGGAGCCCAAAGGCCGGGTGAAGGAGCGAGGTGATTTGTCTGAGAGCGGGGCTATTACAGGGCTTTTTCATTTAGCAGGACTTTTTCCAAGACCCCCACCCCCACTTAGCCCCACCCGAACAGCTTCCCTATAGCGGATCCGACCACGTTTAGACCGCAAGCATCGGTTTAGGACCCACCGGGATTTGTCTATTACGATAATAAATATGCGGGACCGGGGTACTAACATCCCAGTAGTGAGAATGGACGATGCTTCGAGCAATCTCCTCTTTATCCGTCCTGAACCGTTTAAATAATTTATATTTTTAATTTTCCGAATTGAAGGAGGATCTCTCCATTTTGTACTATTTATATTAGTGCTATCTAACTTCAATGTCTGAGAGAGAGAGAGAGAGAGAGAGAGAGAGAGAGAGAGAGAGAGAGAGAGAGAGAGAGAGAGAGAGAGAGAGAGAGAGAGAGAGAGAGAGAGAGAGAGAGAGAGAGAGAGAGAGAGAGAGAGAGAGAGAGAGAGAGAGAGAGAGAGAGAGAGAGAGAGAGAGAGAGAGAGAGAACGCTAATGGTGGATTTGGGGATACGGAGACTATAACTCGCCTGAAACCTGACTCCCCAGAGAGACATGTCCTATGAAATATGCTGTCCCTGTATCATTACCGACCTCTTGGGGAAAAGAAGGGGGAAACGTATAAAGGCTATTTTCAGGCTCCCCCCTGAACCAGTCAATGCTTCGAGTGCATAAAATGCGGGACTACTATACTTGTAAAACTGCAGACTCAAGTGCTGTATATGTGAGAGTGTGGTAACTGAGTGACGCTATACGACGTCGGGTTTTTCAAGGCAATATTTTCCAGGAGTAAACCGGTCTTTTCCGCTGTCTGATAGAATATATTTTTATGAAATATTTGATTTTTAAGCCTGATTTTTTTTAGTACGGTATAAAGAGTTAAACAATGAAAACATTTTCAGAAATCGAGAATTCTGTTAAATAGCATGTCTCTCTATCCATACTATTTGTTTCTTTTGTTTGAAAATTTCAATTAAACCTCCATTATCGATTGTCCGCTTCCGGATAGTGCAGGACGACGGAAGTATCACCGTTCGATAAAGCGTATTGGAAAAAATAAGTATGATAAAACTCCGTTTAATTTAGAATGGGTATACCGGCGGTCTGAGTCACCCTGTTTGTAATTAATACGTAATGCTAAGAACAAGAAAAGACCGTAATGTCGGCAGGAATCGAACCCCTATCCTATCGGCATCCTACCTTTGTAAGTATCCGGCGGTATTCTTTAGACAGGGACGCTAATATAGATTTCGGACGCTCGGTTCTGGGAAACCGTTCGTCACGGAGTGCAATTTCCTCCTGGGACAGTTCAAAAATCTTGCTCCACCACCTTCGGCACTAATATCCGGAGTAACGGCGGCCCCTCGACGTAAATTTTCATTACCTCTTTCCATTTGATTTCTTCTTTTTTCTACGGGGAAAGAACCTCATTATGCTTAGTAGTAGCGACTATACGGCAGATTGCATGGAAAACCTGAATTTTGATGGGTGTACTGAAGGCTACGATCCCCCCCCCTCAAATCATGACTAGTTCAAATTAATAACGAAAATTCGGAAATGGGAATTCCGAGGCCACCGGAGATTGGGATTCTATCAGGTTAGTACGGGGTCAAATTGCCTCGCAGGGGAGATGCGTTGGTGTATGGGGCGAGCCAAATTCTGCGTTCCGTGGAGGGGGGGATGAAGGATGCCTAATAGAAAAGAGTAATTGAACGAACAAATTAGGATGAAGAATAAGGACAGGCATGGAACTTCAGGAACCGGAATTTTATAAATTCGTCGACTTTAATGGTGGTCTTGGTGAATGGTGGGATTTGAAACATACCGAGGAGAATTAAGAAGTCCTTCAAAAGTTCGACTTTTGATTTGTATGTCTGGATGCGAGCGATGTCCTTAATACACTTTAATTATGCTTTAATTTTAAGTGTATGAATAATTTATGTATGATTTAAACACATAATTTGTATAAGGTTAAAAAAATTTAATCGCTTATATTTCTACATTAATTACAAATTTTAACTGAATTTTTCTGCTTTCGAACGAAAAAAAAATTGTAGCCGGCCCGACGGAAAATAAAAATGGAGTACGTCCCACCGTTCGAGTTTTATTTCTGATATATAAACATAGTGGTTGTGGCTCGTGCTTTGCGACTGCAATATGGGCGCCCGAGGGCTTTATTAAAGCCGGGGAGTGGCTATTAAAAAACCGATAAGAGCTTCTTTCCCAGTAAATGTAATGAGTAGCCTCACTCTACTTCAGGATTTTAACTCAATATATTTTCAGTAAAATTCGGTATTCTGTACCGTCATTTTACCCTTAGTGTATTAACGAAGCCTCCGTATTTCCAAAGTTCCTACGGTCTTCATTTATACCCGAGGAATTAATTTTAATTTTTTTTTTAATATGCCTTTTTACTATGGTGCTTGTAAACTTATGTTTCCGTTCGCCGGTTCGGTCATTACCTAGATCACCCGATAGTCCGTAAAGTGCAGTGACAGTGCAGAGAGCATACAACCAACCCGGTCCAGTGAAATCACCCAAACACCCCTCAAATGGAAAAAGGCGAGAAATAGCAGAAAGAAGAGGAGACATTAGGGTCTGGAGAAAAGCATTACCATAATATGACAGTGGCAGTGGTGTTAAGTACGACAAAGGGGGAAAAAGAAGGACAATATATACCGGCTATACGATACCCCCCTCAGTGCTACAGCTGTATAAAATTCTTATGGGTCTTGTATAAGTGTATAGTCAAGAGCTCTGTTTGCGGGAAGCGTGGGTATATGGAGGGATTTTCAAAGATAATATTTTCCCTACGAAACCTCACTGTTTTAGGCCATCAAAGAAGAAAACACAAATTTACATATAAACACACAAAGAAAGGACTAGGTGTCGGGAAAAGTATAGTTATTATGTGTTATATGTACCGTGCAAAGAAATATTTTATATTACTCTAAATTTATAAAAATAAAAATTGCGAAGTGCAGAAATTGAGCAAGGTATGTGGCTCACTTGTACTGGTCTGGGTTCGAATCCGGGTCGCGGACGAAATTGCCCTGACTTTTAAGTGTGAGTGACTGAACTAAATGATCATCGTGGCTCGTTCTCGCCGTCGGTTCCTCCCCTCGATTCTTAGTTTGGGATGCTTTTAGTTGTTTCGGAACAAAGCACCCTGTCCCGCCACGTCTACTGACGGTGGAAGAAACCACGCACAAGGAATTCACTAGTCCAGAGATGGTAAACGTCGGGAAAAAACACTTCCCGGGTACCTCTAAAATGGCACGGGAACAATGAATTATTTCCTGCACGGCGCTGTTCGATACTAAACCGCAACAAAACCATGCATTGTAGGTTGGCTGTTTTCAGCGCCGTATACCCGCCTTTTTAAAGTTTTTTTATTGCACAATCAACAATCGGAACATGTTATAGTGGAATGGATTTAAGTAGTGTCCTGACATTGTTCAAATGATGAAGAAATCACACACTGGTAACACTTCCTGGTTTGTTAATGTAGAGAGAAGATCTGAGCGCCAGTGGCGTTTAGGTCGCTGAGGGGGAATAGTGGATGTGTAACGGAGGACAGAGATTCGACAAGAGGATTGTGATGAGCGGAATGACGGGAATTTTATGACTTTGTAGAACTTCAGCGGTTTGGAGGTTGACCAGAGAGCGTATAGGTTAATTGTCACGGCTAATTTTTAATTTTATGGATAACTTCTTTAGTCGTAGACCGAGCGGCGTATCATATTCTGAATCGTCACGGACACCGAAATAATAAAGACCGGTAATCGGTGAGGGGGTGGGTGGATGGATGAAGCGGGGGTGGGATTCCGGTCGAACATAACGGGGACCGAGGGTAGGCTAATATTTATCGGGGAAATCGAGTGCCGGACAGCGGGCTACCCACGGTAAATGGGCCAAATTACATAGACGGTTACAAAGAGGGGTGGGAGGCTTCGCATTAAAAGGCCGTTACCCGGCAGGCCCCTCCATTGTCGGTTTATATATACAGGGAGGCACCGCCCTCACCCGACTACGATAAAAGCCACCTTTTATTAAAGGGGACAAACCACCCTCTCCACCGCTTCCCCTCTCCCTACCACAATATACACAGAAACCCATAACGCCCCCTCCGGCTAACCGTATCGACCGGTCTCATCCAACCTTCCGATTTGTTTATCGGTATTCCGGTCTGATCGGGGGGGGGGGGAGACCGATCATGATCACAGATCAGGTCATTGACAGTTGTAGGGTCTACTCCAGAATCATTTTTCCTGTCTTTTTATTTATTGTACAATCTATATTTATGGTTATGGGTAGAATTGCGGAAATTATTTTTATATCACACGCTTCTCACGATAAAGAAGCTAATGTAGGGGAGTTTTGACGTGTATCAGGGTTATAAAAGATCTAGGTCAGTGTCGTTCTAGCCGACGTTGGGGATTAACAGAGGAGAGGGATTTGACGAGCGAATTAGGATGAGGAAGGGAATGAAACGTACGGAACCGGGGAGCATTAACGATGGTTCGAAGGACTTATTTAAATATTCGATTCCAATCTAATTTTTAAAATCAATTGGTCGACTATTTGTATATTATAATTTTAGTACATTCGTAACTCCGCGGTTTTTTCAGCTCCACGGTTCAAATGACCGTCCGGCTTCCTCAGGACTTGTGTATAGCGTTGGGATTCACGAGGATGGGGACGGGACCGGTTTTTAGTTTGACTGAGGTCATACATCAATCAATTGTTCCTTTACATTAACAGAATTCTAAGACTGACGAATACCGAAAATTGTACTGTTTAGTCCCTTGAACCGAAATATGAGAACAATGCCTGTTCCTTTTGGGTCACTGGGTTGACCCTCCGAGGAGCGGCACGGGTCCCCCTCTATATACCGATAATAGAAGATACTGACAAAGGACAATGGAACGGGGTTAGTAATAATTATTTAACAACGGTAGCGCTACAAATAAGTGTACTTTGCAGTATGAACGGAAGACATGGCTCAAAAGTACGCGAGAAATTTCACCTTACTGGTCGTACGGAAAATAGGAGAATTACAATTTTCAGGGAGTTTCACCCCTTATGGGAAAGAAGATAATTAGCTATGAGTCAGTGAGACATTTCGCTTAACTAAATTTACATGTTGTTAGTGCGCAAATAAAGTTAGCTTCTTCCGAGGTACCGATCGAAAGGAAACAATAAACGAGCGCGCAGTTTTTTATTTTTTCCAGGCCGAAAAACCGGTCTGGATTCAGCTGGTGGAAGAGATTTGAGTTTACCTCGGGAGTCTAATTGGGAACACTGGGTAAGACAACCGGGTGACGGGGGAACAAACTTGTTCACGCTTCGAATGACCCTAATCCCCCTCCTGCCTTAACGATAGTTAAGAACGATTCGTCTCCCCTTTATTTCCTTATACGCGTAATGCCATGTCCGTTTCAATTTTAAATGTTGTAATCTCCTATTATAATTGTCCTATATTTAAAACAGAAAAAAACACCCACCGCAGAAAAAATGTGAAAAATATGTAGGCCTTTCATTAATTCTATCAGAAACATTATATCGACCAGTGTGCCGAATACGATAAAAATTATTGAAAAATTCGGGATAATGTTTAATTAGTAATTTCTTTTTAATGAAACAAATGTCCTCTACAATTTGACTAATCTTACTTTCGTCTTCTCTCTAAATTAATTGCAGTTATCAGTTCGCGCACATTTTGATATTTTAGCGTCCATGAATTACAAAATTGCAACACCCTCCCCACCTTCGGAACGTGTTCGATGCCCTGATTCAATTCAAATTTGAATTGGAAAACCATTGACTGAAAGTGCGTTGAAAGGCACCAACCTCAGGGAGGACGGCGATGATTTGTACTGTATACGTAATCTGTTGACGCGTGAGTTTACAGAGCCATTAGTAGTCCTAACGGATGCATGAAATGTTATTAAACTTCTAAAAGCCGAATAAACCGATTAAAGTTTGAATTTTCTGTGCGTGGACTCGCCCGACAACTAATCACTGACAAGAATGACCTACCATTTATTGTTCATCGATATTTGTTTTTAGTTGGCTCTCTCTTCTGGGTCACATGTGTGAAAGGTTTTCTTTCAATGTTGCCCAGCATCTGTTTCTTTAAAATTACTTTCTGAACGAGTTTATTCATCTCTGTCGTTGGCTCATTTTCGTCTTGCCGTTTGCCTACTGACGGCAGAAGAAACCTCGCAGAGGGAAAAAGTTAATTCACTCTTCTGGCGATAGTGGATCGCTGGGAAAAATCCCTTCCTGAGAACCAGTATTTCATGCCAAAAGTGCCACCATTGGGTGGCTTCATTTACCTTGCCGGTCATGTCAGTGTTCATCGTCGTCACCCATTGTAACTAATATAATTGTATAATAAAATTGTATGATTGTATAATAAAAAAAAGAATGATAAAAAGAGATATCACTGGGAAAAGATGTTCCTACACGGCCCTGTCCGATACTAAACCGCAATAAAGCTATGCGTTGCAGGTTTGTCGTTTACAGCGCCGTACTAATGAGAGGTCTTGCGTAGCGAAATGAAATAGCATATAATTTACTGCATTGTATTCAGTTTTTGTAAAAGATATATGACAATGCGTTTATATGTTAATTAAAACAGGTAGGTGATTTTGAATACAATATAATTTTAACAATGAACTGAACTGTTATCCAGAATATCGAATATAAAGCAGCGCCATGTCCGAGTTTACAAGCAAGAAAAAAGTTTTCTCCGAGTTCCTGATTAAAATATCTGGAGATGTAAATTATTAACGAATTTCACGCTAAAGATATCCGTCGTTTACTTAATTAAAATTGACGTAATTACAGGCGATACTCTCGACAGACGGGCAGGAAAAAATTTAATAGGAGCTGGTATTTAATTGACTGAAAAGACCGATTAGGAACTGGAAAACGTCTTTGTCTTGTCGAACCAAATTTTAGCGTTATTAGATTTTGACCTGAATGTCGATCCCCTTCCCCTCACACCGCCACGAAACTCGAATTTCTTTTCGGCATCGTCCTCAGACCCCGCAATTTCTCGCCGGGACTCCCGCCAAATTAGATTAAGGACCGAGGAGTCCGCGTGCGTGGTGGGGCGAGATTGATTTCATTAAACAAAAATAAAATATAGAAATCCCCGCCTATACACAGTCCGGGATCAAATTAGAGCCGAGACTTTATTAAGAGAAAAACGGCCAGGAGTGCAAGTTAAACGGTGTTTATGTCCCGCCTCCAGACGCTTTATATCCGAATTAAGAATAATTGATCCAAATAAGATTGTCTCGTTTAATCTCGAAATAATCTGAACTTCAGGTGGTGCCTTGAGCTTTGAATTTGTCCTATAGTACATTTGCCTTTATGTACAATGTGTCTATTATGAAATTTTCCTGTTTCAAATCGCCTTATTCGTTATATAAAATTCAATAAATTGTTCGACAAATTATATTAAACTTAAATAAATATTAATTGTTGGACACATTATAATAAATGCTACATACGTATGTATATATATTTGGGTTTTATGTAGAGAGACCTTTCAGCTTACCTTTCAGCCTTGTACCGACTATTGGCATATTATCTACTGCCGATCAACTGGTTAGGGATTATTGTAGGGTATGTTTTTTAAAGTTTCGGTTGAGCTAGTCTATGTAGCGTCGGAATAAAGGTCACCGACTCTCGGGGTCTAATTTAAAAAGGAAATGAAGTCTATTTTCGCGCTTGTCGGTTTACTCCGGAGTGGTAGTGAGGTGGTGGGTGGGGGGGGGTGGCCCAATCGTAAAATCGGATTTAACGACTGTGTCGCCATTGGAAACGGGCACGGGGTCGCTCGCAGGGGTTTTCTTTTCCAGGGGCCGGTCGGCGACCCGCCACCTATTTATACATTCAAAACCAGGCTCGGTAAGAACGGGTTTATAAATGTTAAACGGGGAAATAAAAATAAAAGGAAGACAAACGGCGACAGAAGAAAGGAGTAGATTTCGCGGGAGGGCCAGAATAATAATTGTTGGCTAGCGGTGTCGCCCGGTCATGAATTTAATGTTCCCATAGTGCTAAATTCTCGATTTTTATAGTCCCGATGATGACCGTCGGACAGTCTTCTCCCCACACCTCCCGCTACAGGAAACACTTTTTGCCGTCCTCGGACATGACGGAAGTTCACCAAGAACGATGGAAATGTTACCGATACGGGTACTCTGAAGGTCTTAAATTTACTGATCAATTAGGGCCATCATTCCGGAATTTTAGAAATCCTCTCTGTTGTGTAATTTTAACTGTTGAATTTTAAATAATTCCAAGTTGGGATTGTGGCGAAATACCCTCTATAATGAGAGGAGGTTGAGAGGATAGGCCGCAGATAAATGGGGAATCTATATCCAGGGCTATATCCAGGGGGATGATATTGCGCTGAATGCAAGCGGTAGCGGCCATATCTCTGGTTGGTAATACGGTGTATCGGGCATTCGTGGAAATGCTCCTCCGTTCTGAACAGTTCTACAGTGCTATTGTAGGCAATAACAAAACCCAACCGGCTCATAACACTGACGCCATATGATTATGGCCAGTACGGCCGTTCTAGTATCGACAAGGTTTTGGATTAGGTTACATATGAAATCCTCGTTTACAATCTATACAGGCAGTATGAAAGAAAACATTCACACACCAACCGGTCGAGCGGCGTGTTTCGTCGTAGTTAGGAGAATGGTGAGGTGGCAGGCGATAGCCCGGTTGGATTATCAGCCGGTTGGATTATAGTCGCGTAAAACTCTCCTTGTTCGGCTCAAGCTGTCCGATAATAAACATTCCTCTTCCAGCCTCTTCTAACTTATATACGTACTCATATAAATAGTAACCTACTACCGGCGTTTAGCCGGAACGGAATCCAGTCTGAAGAAGCGCGCAGTGATAACATCTCGAGGGTAATAAAGATATTTATTTATTTTCATGCCAGTCCTCATAAATGACTCGGCCGAGTAATGTTAGTTATCACGAATCTAGACGGTGAATTTTGATACTGGGCATTTAATTTTCATTAGCGTCGTTCCGCGGCAGTTCCCGTACGACTTTAGTGGGCCCTTAAATCCGACGGCGGAGGCCGCCACTACCGCCACACCGTAACCGCGCCTACCAACCCCGCTCGTTAACCGAGATGTCGGCACTCCGGGCACCAGCGCCGAGAGTCGAACGGAAAAGTCGTTTTGCCGGATAACAAGGACCGAGGCGGGGTAACGGGGTTAACGCTATCGGGGTAGAAGACAGGCCCCCGGCCCGGCTATTAGCCGGTAGTAGGCCAGTTTCCTCCTAATAGCCCCCACTCCTGAAATTAGGTCGGCTAAATTACGCCCCCCCCCGCCCCCACCAGATTAATAACACCCAGGGCCTCCGTATACCACCCCCACCCCTTCGCCGGTTCAATATCGACCCACTGCACGGACACTCCGATTCGATTATCGAACACAGTTCATTCGTCGGCTGTTCGACCACCAGGCCCACATTTTTGTTTGTGGACGGGTCTATTGGGTTCTTTTAGAGTCGTCATTCTGGAATAATATCATTGTTGCTCGAGCGCATTTTCTCCTTTCCGCTTGTCCAGTCCTTATTAAATTGGTTTGCGGGAAGCTACCGGCCCGTAAAGTCGTCCTTCCTTATATTTAGCCCTTTCTCATAATGATTTATTGTATCGACGATTAGTTAATTGTTATTAATTGTGTCGGGCCCTGATGACGGAACCGGAACTTCGCGAGCGGAGAACGACCCTGGAGAACAACACCCGACCGCTGGAGCTCCATTGGGCGGTTTCTAAACACAGGAAAATCCCGGAATAACCCCCGCTAACCGAGGTTTTTCCGAAAGCATTACGCGATCCCACCGGAAGTTAGTGGTGATACAGCTTCTGATCTTTTGATCTCGGAGATCTTCGCTTAATAACTTAATATTGGGCTGACAGGGTACTTTATCGGTCAAGTACCCTGTTTTAGTTGAATATCCGACTGTATTGCAATCCGAATGATACTTTAATTAAATCGTGGCCGAGGGCTTGGAATATAATCGTCAGTGCGGTTTCGCGAGCGAAATTCCGGTAGGAAGAGATACTCAGACACCTGAGAAAAGGGAGAAGATAAAATTTCCCCGACGGATTTCTGATAATGGGGAGAAATCAAGCTTAAGCTAGCCCTTATAAGTACCCTCCACTTAACCTGCATTACCGCTGGCCGGAATAACTTGCCATGAGTATCAAAATAATTCAGGAAGTATCGGATTAGTTTTTCATTTCCACACCACCCGTATCTGCGGTCGGGGCGGGGGTGGTAAAGGGTAAATGATTTAGGGCTCGGGGGCTTAGGCGATATCCTGTGGTGAGAACTTATGTGATGCCCGGCCGAAACACCATTGTCTTCAAGTCGTCACCTTTTACCGCTTTACCTTCCTGCTCCTAGTGCGGTGTGTAGCACGTTAAACCTAATTTTTATGAATTCATTCGATCTTAATTTGATATTAACTGTCGACAATATTTGATACTATACCATTTATACACTAAAATTGCAGCGATACTTCATCACTGAATTTTCAGTCGTTGAAGCGACAAACTGCTACTGACGCCGGTCTGGCGGGTGTCGGAAAAAACAGGGCGTGGAAAAATAAAATCGTGGGAGGGACGATAAAATTCTGAATTAATACACATTTGATTTATCAAGAAATGAGTTCCACTGCCGCTACAAACACCAAACCAGATATGCGCAAACAAAGCGCCATGAGCGAGAACAATATTTGTAAGTCCTAGTGACATTTCCATCGCCGTCTGATTAGGTTAGGCCCAAATCAGCGTATTGCTTATCATAGGATATTCTCATTCTTTACCTTCCATTCGCTTCATTTTCTTCTTTCAGTGAAGAATAAAAGAGGTAGAGCGCTAAAAAATTCGCAGAAATAATTTATTTTAACCCAGATCCATTCCAATTTCCTGTTCGAATCAAGGTTGTTTTCTTTTCCATTTCCCCATTTTTCAGTCCCGAACTCAATGCGTTCATGTTACCTCGGTAAAACCGCTATGGTATGTTTTCTTCTTTTTACAAATTGACAACTGTTTATCTCGTATTTTATTGTAATAAAAAAATGGTTAAGAAATCAATTCTTAAACTTCAAACCTTCAGACAATTAAAACAATATAGTTCATAGTTAAATCAATAGTTAATTCCCCTTAATCAGAGGCCAGTATAGCCGCAGTGAACGAGTGTTCAAAAAGCGAGCTTCACAGTTACATCTGTCCCCCTGGTAGTGCGTCCGATCGACGGTGTAGGCATGGCACATTGCCAGATTGGCTCAGATTATGTAGAAGTGAAAAATAATACAATAGTATGTCGAAATCGCTTCATTTACCTTATTTATCGGTACAGATAGGAAACGACTTATACGATATGAATATAATTTTTTTATTTTAAGCGATCGATATTTTAAGGTATATATTTATACTGATAGCTTATATTATACATGTATCCGATGTTATATAAAAGTAAGCATTCATAATTTTCATGTAAATGATATGGCTTAAGCAACTCGATAGGGTTTAATCCCCAGATCCAAAATTTCTATGGGAAGGCCCTTTCTTGGTCGAGAACACATCACACGCACAGAATTCAAATGTTTAAAAGCTATAGAAGAGTTCCAAAAAGAAAAATTCCAATAACCGGACTGCGGGCCATAATTCGAAATCTTTAATATCGAAGTCACCAGTCTTGTAAATATCGGTAAAAAGGTCTCCACCCACGCTTTGTTAGCCGGGACCTCATCAGAATCGCATTTTTCCGAGATTTTTGTAAAGACACTATAAAAAAAACTCCATTTTACCACCGAAGCCATTGCTCCTACTACCCTATCGCTGCCGAATACTGTCCGACAGCGCTCCACCTTTTGGCAAAACGATCCGCCAGATGTCTGCTTTGAGCGGCAGCTTTTTTTTTTTAATGAAATTATTCTCCGTCAGAAATGAATTTGAATTTCGCGAAAGGTCGACTCACCGTCGATTTAAATTTGCAATGATAGGAAAATTCTCGCAAAAAAGTATCCAACGAACTATGAGAAGCCGAAAGTGGTGATGGAAGAGCGTAAGAGCGAACATTTTAATTGTCCAACACGACCCCCGGCCTCTTATAATAAGTAGATTATTTTCTGAAAAAACTTATCAGTGATAACAAAATATAAATAATTATATCCAAGTGATATATTTAATAACGTTCAGTGGTTCAACTAAGTATTTTTCTTACTAATAAAAATTTTTGGTCGTGGTTCATCGGGATTTCAGGCATGTAATATATTAGCGTAAAATTTAGGAAATCATTTTGGAAACAAAAAATTAAAAATAAGAAAAAATATATATCGTAAAAATTGTAACCCTACAATCTTCCGACATCCCAAACGGTCCTTACAGACGCCTGAAAAGGAGGTGGCCACAAGATCTAAATGTGTAAGATAAATAGAAACAAATTAGAAAAAGGTGTAAAGCCAGTGGGTTTCTCCTTCATTATTGTCTACTCGTTATTAGTGCTACTCAAACATCATTGTCGTTTACTGTAATTTACAGTTACGACAATAAAACAGTGACAAAAACACTCGTTAAAAATAATCTCCCCACGACCACTGGATAATAATTAGGGGTTGAAACTTCTGTTCTGTGAATTTGGAGATCATTAAAATATATTGAGAGCCGCGTGCGCCCAGCCGTAGCTGTCCCTAATGATGCACCCAGTCATAAAACGGAATATTCAAAATTATACTAATATAATTGTATGAAATACCTCGTGCACTTTAATTAAACTGGTCGAATGGTTTTATTTTTCCAATTTTTTTGTAACTTTTTTTTAGTTCACGATCAACAATCAGTACATTTTATAGGTGCAATGGATTTTTGTATTGTCCTGACATGGTTCACATGATGAATTCTATAGGTGCTACGGCTTACATCGACATCATCTGGAAGCGCCGTACCGTGCAACAAACCGTTTGTAAATTGGCGTTTGGATCTTCCCTGCTCAGACTGGGTTGGAAGGAATACAATATCCCTGGGAAAGAAGTGGCTTTACAAGCCTAATCCTATGTTGCTCAATGAATGTTCAACTACATTTTAACGAGTCAAAATTAAAACTTTTATACAAATTATTATACAATTATTTCCTTTGTAGCGGAAGTCTAGAGAAAATAAAAACAGAGGTGGGTTTGCCCCACCGGCAACCAACATGCGTAAGAGACTCGCTAATGTAATGTATCGACGGAACGCAACTGAAAGTGACGAAAAGCCAAAATTGGTCTAGCATAAGACCAAATCAGTGAGTAGAAACCGAAGTTCCCTGGAATTATGGCATTTCTTCTTTATTTCGATTGGATATCTCAAACAGTGTATCTTCCGAAAGATTGGATAATAAAAAAACAATTTGCTGGGATACAAATTTTTTCTTCGGATTTATTTTGAGATCGCTCTTCGGTTTACGAGCGATTGATAAATATATAATATAAAATATATATTCAGAACAAAGAAGTATAAACAGTGTTGTAAAGAGAAAGTGCGACGAAAATCCTCGGAGTTGGTCGCGAAAGGGGAAAAGTCCCACATCGGAAAATCATAGGGTATTCATAAAGTGCGATTTTCAGGGTTGGCCCCGCTTCGGGTTTATATTTGTCCCGGACTTTTTTCCTCCCTTTTTTCCCTAAACAGTTGGCAACCCCGGTGGGCCTCCGGTAATAAAAGCGAAATCGATATCTGTCCGCCGGGTTAAATCCCGGTTGAAGGAACCACCCCCGAAATAACCGACTCCTCCTTCTTACTAAATTCCACGCCGCTAGCAACACGATACCAACCCCCGCTTTACCTCCAACCTCCTTCTACTATCGTGGTCATTGGAGGGGCCATCGACTGCTACGATAAAAAGAACCCAGTCCAAAACACTCTTCCCCATAGTATATACGTACATATACCATCATACTCAGAGAGTTTTCAGGAGTTATTTGAGCTCCACGCGTAATAAATTTAAATTTATAATCGAATTTTAGGTATTATTCACAAGGGTTCGTGTAAAACTTGAGTACACCAATGCCTCACGTAGTAATAGAGCACATCTCGAAACGCTACTGGCGATGGCGAGAGGCTGAAATCTGTTGAAACGCAATTGAGAACCTTACGAAACCGAGAACTTCACTAACATCTGAACATTAATAAATTAATGTTATAATTCTTTTTCCATTTCTCATTTTCATATTTTGTCATAATTTTTGAAACGCACCAGGCATTATAATTAACCTGAAGATACAAATAAATAATAATATACTATTTCTGTATACTATTTTGAAAAACCCCTACGGTGCTGATGCTACTGAAGTAGTTTAATTTTTTTTAAATTGAAAATTATCTAGAAAACGCAGTTTAAAATAATCCCTAACTTAATTAATCAGTTTCGGAAAGGCTCTTGAATAATATTCATCCTAATAAAATTCAGTAATATTGGTTGTTTAAATAAAAAAAATTAATTATTGAACGGTATAAAGGTTAAATAATAATATAGAAAATCAGGCATAATCCCAACCCGATATCTTTCCTTAGTGATTATCCTTATATCACTTATATATATATATATATATATATATATATATATATATATATATACACGCATATAATATATAATATAATATATCATATTATCGAGGACCCCGGCGAAGAAGCGAGTGCGCTTCGCAGAGACAGTACAAGTTCGGGATATAATATAGGTCGGCGTTGGAGGTCCGCGGCAACTCGGGGAGCGCGGAATAAGGGGGAATAGTTCGCGGACGAATTCCCGGAATCGATCGTCGGAATTGTAAATAATTTTTGCAGAAAGGGATTTGTCGAATCTGGATGGGGAGGAGTCATGGGTCGACGGAGATAGTCCCCATAGCGACGAAACAAGCTAGATTCGACAAGCCCCCTTTTATTTGTTAACTTTCATTGTTAGCCGGGCGCGTGCCCGGCAGTCGTTTTTTTAGATTTCGAGACGATTGATTGATTGTTGATTTTTTCTCTAAATAAATTCGTTCTTGAAAAAACGATTCCTTTTATTCGCGACGAATTTAACTTATCTTCGTCGGATATATAATTACAGAATTAATATGTGAATTAAAAATTTAATTTAATGTTGTTTAATTTATTTTAATTTTTAACGTGTTTTAATATTTAATGTTTATTTTAATTTATTAATCCATTGGGAAAATTTTTCAGTAAACATAATTTTTAGTTTTAATATTACATATAAAATAAATATTTTATAGTTTATTACATAATGATATAAACAGAGACCAATAATGAATATTCAAACTTCAGAAACGTTCTAATTTTTATTATAAAAAACGGTTCCAAAATAAGTTCCCAATATATTGCTTATTAATTTAAGTCGTTATAATTCTTTTCAAATGCGCCAATTCCGTCGCCCATTGTTTTCTTTTGGTCTGGGCTCGAATATTGCCTCTGGGACAGGTAGAAAATCCCGTGGAAACTCTCGGCGAGCAATAAAAATTCCCTAGGTTGAGTTTTCCGGCAGTTTATTTTTCGAATGGAGCCAAGCCAGGGTCCCGGTACTTAAAACACCTTCCAGTTACCGTCAAGTACTTCGGGTAGATTCCCCGCCCGCTTATGTTAACAAAGTAATATTTCATCCAGTTGACGTCTCTTGAGAGGAAAAAATGGTTTGAAAAAAATGACAGGGTGTTATTTAATCCTCTTATGTAGTTCAAATAGCTATACTCGAATATAACTAAAAAAATACCGATTGAAATTTTTTCCACGGACATCTGCAATCTATTTTCAACTGTCTCTCTAAATTTAAAATCTAAAGAACACCGACGATCTCTTAAAATTATAGAATTTCAATAAAGTTTCTAATGAAACAATAGAAATATTAAGAAATGTTTACTTTATTAAATTATTTTAAAAATGTCCGGTCACCCCCAATTGCCGGTGTCTTCCGAATTCTCCCTCAATTACTCCTTTTCCCGGAACCTGTTCTCATTAGATTCGGGCATCTCGCTGCTTTTCAATACACGCAAGAGCGATGATAATCCTCGTTGAATCACACACCCTATATTAATTACTGCCAGTTAATATGGGTTTAAATTTACCCAATTCCCGGCGCTTTCGAAACCGAGAGGAATTTCTCTCGCTAATGAACAGGTTACAAAACACATATTTAACCTTTCGCCAACAGTAAATCCTTCTGCTTATTTTGGGCTTAGCGTACCTTGTAATTGGGAGGGTTTTTTACTATGTGCTCAATGTAGGTTTAGCATAGCTTGTAATCGAAAGGGGGTTTTAAATATACTCTCAATGCGGGTTTAATACCCAACTCCTTAGCTGAATCACAGATTTCAACTTACGCACCTCTCTAGCTGCGTATAATTAAACTAAAATATTTCTGTGATTCTCTCCCTCCCAAAGTTATTTCCTCCTCTGCTTTATGTCCCGTGTTACGTCTTCTTTACTTTGCATCCGCGCTCAACTAACACCGGAAGCAGAATTTCGATTTATAAAATGTAAATTGTGTCTATTTAATCCTACTATCCTCCAATCTGGTTGTATGCTAAATAAACGTTAAAGATCAAGATGTCTTCTTCAACTTCGAAAAGGGGTAGTCCAAATTTTTCTAAAATTTGGGGGAGAAGGGGAATACTTCGTTTTTTTCGAAATCCAATTACAGTTTACAATTTACTTTCCATTTCATTCGGGCCCGGCCGCTGTCAGGATGGCTCGAGTTTAATTAACGTTCCCGAAAAACTTCGAGAACCAACAACCTTCGCTGTCATCGGAAGGCGGTGAACCAGCCCCCGTTGATGTGTTCTTTCCATTAGCGCCTAACAAATGAGAATTAGGGCCGGCCACTAGCGCCAACACAACTCTGGATAGTTCCAGCTCATATCAATTGAAGCTGAATTTTTAGTCGACAGTTCGTTACCGAATTTTTTAAAACAATATAAAAGTTACCAACAATTGAGACTTTTTATTTAGCGAAATTCTTTCAAGTTTCACTAATTATGCTCGGGGGTTAGCAGTCACGCTTTTCGAAACAGTTGTACTTTTTAATACCGATCTTTTTGAAGCATGAAGGAAAACCCGCGAAAACCTGTTTTTTCTACCCGCAAAATTATGTGCAGTTGAAGCTCATTGTCGTCTTCGGTTTCTAGGCCGATATTTCTGCACGATATATTCGGAATTTTTCGAATTATTCTGGGCACCCCTCATTTTTCCACCCTGAGCAATGCCAGAACCCCAGACCTTTATGCTACTGCGATAAATAAACATTTTCTCTGTTTTCTTTTCTTCTTTCAGAAACGTATCGATTCTGCTTTCGATTAATAAAGTTGAATTGAAGTCAAGTTATAGAATATAAAAATCCTTATTTTTGCAGCAACCTGATATAAAATTTATGTTATTCCGGATGGCTTGCTCGGAGAAAAACGATTCAGGAAGAAAAAGATTCAGCCAGGTGGCAACCCCCCATCCCCCTACCAAGAAACAACTTTTCAGCGGACGGGCGTTCACCCACTTAAGATTTAATCGCCGGGTAAATCGCTTTTAATAACTTTCTAATCGCCCTCGACAACTTGCGACTTCTCTTATTTAGATAAGAAAAGTAAGTCTGGAGAGAGCGGAGGCATTAAAGGGGGCTTTAGTCAAAGGCCACTTCGCTTTAGTCACGGGGACTTGGCTCTGCCGGGTGTCTGGGGTAAGAGGGATATTTTCGACTTTCAACCGCAGTAAAACCGGGGTAAAACTCCGCCTTCAACCGCAGTCCGACTCATAATCCTTTATTGTGTAATTCGGTGTAATTATTTCAGTTGCCTTTTAACGAATGTATAAATAACTATTCAACTCCCAATTTCAATGAAACGAGTACAATATCGGTCCGAATTCAAAGAAAAATAGGTAGGGATGGCAAATAATAAAGGAGACCACTCACTAAATTGCTCCATCTTTCCTGGTTTCATTACATTGGGCATCGCGCCAGTTGAACTGCCAGCGGGCTGTCTTATTGCGATACAACGAGCCGTTTATCACCAAACGAATGTCCGAATTACACCAACCTGGTTATCGGGGGCGTTTAACCCTTCATGCCTATCAGTCATATAAAACGACATAAAGTTTTAGAAGTAAGTCCCACCGTTCTCGGGGCAATTACCGATTCATTTTCGGTCGATCCGGCACGGTGGCAGACCTCTATAATAATAATTAAATATATAATGTCATTTTTAAATAATAAAGCAAAATATGCATTCGTTCCACCCCGGGGGCGACCAAATTTCCTTTTACAAGCCCCAAATTACAAGTTTTGAATTAGGTAAGGCGCGTTTATATATCGTCCTTAGTGAACATCGAGTTTAATAAACGGGCGAATAAATGCGGAAACGTAATATTTTATTGTAAAATATTTAAAGCTATCAATGTCGTCATTAGGGTAAAACTGTAATATGATCGCTTTCAATCTGATTGGCCGGCTAATTGGCTGGCTAATTACTTACTGGCTTTGGGATAATTATAGACGGAAATCCGACATGATCATCCGCCTCTATCTACCCTCGTGACTTTTCTCTGTTGAGCTATTATTATATGAAGAATTATCAAAACTATCGAATAAACCCTTCTTATACCTCTTCGTATCTCCCAACACGCCGAAATTCCGTATTTCAAAGGTCCGGTAATACTGGAGGTTGAAAACTTCCTCCGCGTGTCCAGCGGGCAATTTTAGTTTATAAATGCGGCAGTATACAAAATAATGAAATTAATAAGAATTGTTTTATATTTTTCGGCTAAATGATATAAACGGGACGAACCGAAGCGTTGGAAGGCACGGTAACAAACGAGGAAACAAACTCAGTGTGTACACGCCAACCAGTTCCTTCTATTCGAATCGTTTCATAAAAACGTTTTTCCCAGGGCGTATCGCCTACGTGCCGAGAACGGCCCCTCCACTCCGGCCCTACTTCCGGCCGATGCGAACTCAGAATATTAACCGTGTTGAGCGTTCTGCTTCACAATTAAACGCAATAAATTCATGACTCGCGGCATTTTCTCAAACAGTTCGGCTGCTTAAGCCCCAGACTAATTCGGCTTCCTGTCGATCCGGTGATGGATCAAATTTTCCTTAAATTAGAGTTCTGTCGCCGAATGCATATCTTTCGTATGAAGAGATTTTTATAGTCCGTTCCCTCTCCGTCTGCCGAGAGGATAATTCATTTTTCTGCTGTTCGAATAATTGGTCTACGGAATATTGGATACTTCTCTAGCAGGTACATGGCGCTAACCTAAGGGAAACGGTAAACCTGCAATGCATAGCTGTGTATTCCGTTCACTCTACTGGGAATAAAAATATTTATTTCCCATAGGAAATTTTCCGGTAAAGAATTTGTTAAGAATGCTGTCAGTAGCGTTGCCGAGTGGATACTTTCCTGGAAGTTATACGGCAATCCCGCAATGCTAGATGTATCGCGGTTTAGTATCGAACAGCGCCGTATCGAAATAATTATTTTTCCGGTCCCTACGGATCCGCTATATCTGGACAAGTAGAGTTAGGTTTCCCAACTGTGAGATTTCTACCACCGTCAGTAGACAACGATGATTGAGGGTATTCAAATTTGCAGTCGAGAACGAAATAACTCCAGCTATATATAATTTCATATAATTGCCACCTCGCACACCACCCCGCCCCAGCCCAACATACATCTTGAGTTTATACATCTGTCTCAGTTCATTATATACCCTACCCCTTTGGTTATTTATCGATTGGGATAGGGGATGGAGTATCGGATCGCCTAAAATGATGTCGTTGGCTCGAATAAATATCGGTCCATTTTGAGGGGTGGGGTAGGGTGGGGCTGGGGGTTGTTTGTGCCGCTAATTTCCTAGTGGTGTGACATATTGGAGGCCATTAATTCGGGTGGGGCGCTAATAGAGGCCCATGGAAATACGAGCGGCCCCACTGCCCTGCGGGCTAAAAGCAGCGATCAACCGGCTAAACGCGACCCCGACAGTGGCCCCGGTGGACGGACGGCTTATAAAACCCTAAAAATAACCGGGCTTAAGGAGGCAGAAAGTTGAAGTTCCTCCCGCTCCACCAAAGTAATGATGCATGAATGGAATCGTGGGTTCGAATGCGTGCCCTGTGACTGTCATGGTTTACGAACGGTTATTTTTCGTATTCGTTCCGTCCTGTTTAGCGATTAATCCTTTCTTCCGTAGCAATAAAAAATAGTAATAAAAATGTGGATCGGTAACGTAATAATTATCTATTTTAAACAGCAATTACAACAACCCTCTCCGCTCTTGTAATCTTGAGTTTTATCCTTGTTGGGTATTGCTAGGGGGACGAAAAAAACTTGGACGGTCGATCGGTTAAAACATTCCAAATCCGAGGGAAAAATTCAGCCTGCAAGTATTTTAAGCGCTGCGAAATTCTTTTAACGCTTGAATAAATAGAGTCCAGTTAGCCAATGGGCAATCACGTAGAGATTGCTCCCAATCTTCCTACCCCTCGGGCCCGAATGTACTACTAAATCCCTTTTATATTTAACAAATGTGCTGTATAAATTTATAGATTGTTAATTTGTAAAAAATATCGTTTCCAATCTCAATCCTTTAAAAGTATCTATTTGACCTGTGAACCGAGGGTAGAATATAATTTTACACCGTGAGTCCGGTCTTGAAGGGAGGATAAAGGGGCCTACGTCAGTTTGCGGTCCGCTAATTACTTCCTCCTAATTTCCGGGCGGCTTTTTAAACGGAACTGAACCGCGATTAAAAACGGGCGAAGATAACGGTAAACTAATGGCGCGCCGACTCGGCTCTAACCTGTCCCTTATCTGGTGCTTATCCTCTCCCGTTATCGCCGTTCTCCCGGCACCAACACCCTCTGCCAGTTCGACTCGTAGTGCCAACTGGACCAGACCCTCCTAAGTGTTGTAGACATTTCAATGGGGATTGCGATTTGAATCCGGGCCATCGGGTGTACATTTATGACGCATTTATGAACCCAGAGTTGGATTAGTTTGAATAATTCGGCCGATTAGGTAATTAGAAATTGGAAGGAATAGCACCGGACGGAGAATCATGGGGGCACATTGTACAGTATATGTTTCATATAAGAACATCGGGCTTTTAACATTATTTTCCCGATGAAACCTCACCGTTTTCGACTATCGGGGTTAAAAGAAAATATTCTACGTATATATATATATATATATATATATATATATATATATATATATACATACAATTTAAGGGAGGTTTCGAAATATTGTTTTTATTTCAATAATAAGCCTTCAAAAATGACTCGGACGAGTCACGTTTATTATCACGAATGTAGACGGCGAATTTTAATACCGGGTTTTTATTTTTTATTAGCATCGCTCCGTGGCGATTTCACTCCGACTTTAGAAGGCTTTAGAATGACTCCAGAATATTATAGTATATATTTGGTTTTATGCGAGGCCATAAAAACTGTACATGGTTTCAGTTTTTCGCCGCAGTTAGCGGTATTCAGTCAGCAAATTCGGTTTACTCGTTAGTTTGTACAAAATAATCTTCCGTGAAGTGATTTCGCCGGGCTATTTTAAACGGGCGCAGCTTATTCCATCTCCAATAACTTTCCAGCCTCGTTGGCAGGCTTCGAATTCTGCGGTCCGTCCCCCCGTTAGGGAACGCCGGGATCAGTTACTGGTGATGCGCACCGTCCGTACCCAACTAATTGAGGTTGTACCAAGTTTCGGCCCCGTCCCGATTTCACTCCCGTCGGATAATGCGGTTGGAACGGCGAACTTATGATCATCGGTCTTCGGTCGGGTCTCGGATAGGGACTCAGAGAATAACCGGCGGGAAAATAACCGCCCATTTATTTTGGAAGAACTTTCAAGAAGAAGAAATATCAAACCTAAAAATATATGTATATATCTATACATGGGTTCGAAAAAATGAGAGGTATAGTGGGATTTGCCCGTTTTGAGAACATCGCAAAAAACAGTACAATTGGGGTAAATGAATCTAATCCAATAAAGGGCATATTATTGTGACAAATTCACATGAAAGCTTCTGACAAATAAGTTGCAAATTTATAGAAGGACAAATGCTGCATAGGAAAGTAAATAAAAATAAACTAAAATAAACCTGCGCTTTAATAATTTTAAGTTAAGCTTTTATATTTAAGTTGGATACTTTTCACTTTTATTCCGGCGAAGGCGACTTATTTATTTTATTTATATTTATGTTTTCTTTTGTATTATATATATATATATATATATATATATATATATATATATATATATATATATATATATGGCAGGTAATACAAAACGCAGATAAATAAAATTTACAAATCATTAAATTAATTTCGAAATAAAAGAATCGGTATAGTCTGCCATTGTTAAAATTGGGTTAAACGAAGCTTAGATCCGCCGTTTCAGTTTGATGAAAAGACCAGGATGAAAATATATTTTAATTTATTTCGAAACGCTTCATTAATGTGAGATGCGTTATCCCCGCCGTCCATTATGAAATGCTTGGGCGTACAAAAATCATCCCAGATTAACCTCGGTTTCTCCATTTCATTTTTCTCTGACAAGTTCATGATTCCCGGAGGAAGTACTTTTGCAATTATTCTGCAATTTATTCGGCTCCAACAATGATTAATGTAATCATTAATTGTGTTGTTTATTTCCACGAATTTCCCGCTACAATTGATGACTACGACTCCGTTTATAATTCATGAATAAAATTATGACGCAGCACGGTAAATCTCATTATATTTGTGGACAAATATAAGGTCCAAGGAGATTTGTGGGCAGATTTGCAATGCCTCGTGACGTATAATAATGAACAGTTTTATCAACGTCCAAATTTTATTTTTCCTGGATTACTGGAGTATAGACTATCCTCTAAGCTAATGATTGTTATATGTCTATTTGAAGAAATAATATATAAAAATATATAAATATCGTAAATGGCTAATTGAAACGATAGATGCTAAGACGGAGATGCCAGCTTTTCCCAATAATTTCTGAATCGTTTTTGGTTATTTCTAGCTGTGCCGGTTTGTAGGATCATTTTTTCGAGTACCAAACATGGAGGC
Organism: Lethocerus indicus; assembly: GCA_019843655.1. Taxonomy (NCBI): domain Eukaryota; kingdom Metazoa; phylum Arthropoda; class Insecta; order Hemiptera; family Belostomatidae; genus Lethocerus; species Lethocerus indicus. Next base: position 34,031,796 of record JACDQD010000001.1, read on the forward strand.
GGAGAGCGCCAGAAACATTGAAATCCCCTTAACTCCTGTTTAAACGGGCTTTGAATACAATTCCGGCGTCTGACGTTATCAATTAATTAATAATCATTAGTATTAACATGTCGGACAATTTAAAACTGAAAATATTAAGAGCAAATATGGAAAATCGATTAATGGCGTCACTAAAATGAAACGATATAACCGAATGTACAATTAATTTAGTATGCGTGAAAAACTGATGAAGTTGTGTACTGTTACTCTACCAGCCCGATACTGGTATGTGGCTAATGAGATAATATTGAGCCAATGTAGAAGCTACCCGAAATTTGCCTGGTTACAGGCAAATACAAATTTCAATCGATACGTCTTTGTTTCATTCTGTGTAATAAAAACAAGCTAATTATTGTTTTTCTGATTGCTTGTTTATAATACCAATCCCACGTGTACAAGGCTCTCGAAATAAATGTCGCAGGGATTCTGCACATGGCAATCACACATGGCAATTCACATTAAGAAGCTTGTCACACTGGTAAAACACAAAAGAAAATGTTTTGATGAAGAATAAAGTAAAGAGAAATTAGTTTTGAGAGTGAAAAAATGTCACGTATGTAGTCAGGGAAGCAGGAAGGCACGGGAAACAGAGACAAATTGCGCTGAAAATATCGAATTAAAATCTGATACCGTTTCGGATGAAAAAACGTCGACAGAGCAGACTTGGCCAGTGATTACATTTGCCGGAAAAGAAGCACTCACCATTGTTTTTATCCCCAACTTTAATAAAGTCCTGGTATTGCGGTCGCGAAGCACGAGACAGAACCAATATGTTTATATGGCCGGAATAAACGGCGGGTAGAAAGAGGCCCGGCGCCGTGTTTATTTTGTCTATTGGTCCGGTTAGCAATCTCTTTGCGGGATGCCTTCGACGAGAGCCAATTCTGGATCTAGAAATGAATTTTCTTTGATTAAAATTTCGGAAAGCAAATACCGCCAGAAGGGAATTTCGGTGGGCGGCCAATTGGCTCTAGCAGCACGATAACTTATTACCCTATCAAAATATTTATTCACAGTCGAAACTGTTCTGGTAGAGAATAAATTTGTTCATTCGTACCATCGGACCTGTCATTACCCTGGAATTTATTTATCCTGTATGAGTGTCTGTCTATATAACTGAATGTACTTGTATATTATTGTCCTCATTATTCCTACGATTTTCTAATCAAGACCCGTTTCTGTTCCTCGCAACAGTCAGTAGCACTCGACACAGTATATTTATTTACTGTTACCGTAAGCGTTAAGCGGCAGTGCTGAAAAGATGATTCATGTTCCGGCCGCTCGCCGATATCGGTTGCTACCTTTCAGTAATATAAAAGATAAGGAGAAATTGATAAACCGAGTTACTTACGCTCGTCGGTTTAGTTAGAATCCTGTCAATAGTGTCAATGATCTGTTACGGTCGGAAGACTTGATACTTCCCTATCGCGGATCCGGCGCTGTAAACGGCAAACCTGCAATGCACAGCTTTGTTGCAGTCGAGTATCAAATGGCGCCGTATTGAAAACAATTCTTTTTTCCCCGCGCCATTTTTCCCGCCCAACAGCAGATTCGCTATCTTGGGCTCCACCTGGACAAACGACTCACGTGGAATCCCCATACCCGACTCAAAAGAATCGACTTAAACAGAAAAGTTGGACTCTTAAGGCCATTACTAAAACGGACATCGAAATTGACCTTAAATAACAAACTGACAATATACAAAGCAATACTCAAACCGACATGGACATACGGTATAGAGCTATGGGGTTCCACCGAGACATCCAACATCGCTCGCATCCAGAGATTTCAATCGAAAGTCCTTCGCACCATCCTTAATGCTCCACGGTATGTTTCTAACCACACAATCCACCATGACCTCAACATACCAACAGTCGACGAAGTCACAAAATCCTGGTTCCTGAAGTTCCACTCCCGCCTTTCTCCTCATCCTAATCCACTCGTTCGGTTCCTTTCCTCTTTTACCCATATACATGTTTATATAATTGTATATAACTGTAAAGTTGATTGTGCAAAATAAAAAAGTTAAAAAAAAGTGCCATTTTAGGGGTCCGCGTGAGGATTTTTCCCACTTCGAGGTTTCTCCCACCGTCAGTAGATAACGCGAATGTGACTCTACGTGGTGAGCGGTTCCCGCAGAAACGAGGAAATGTACCAGTGACGCAAAATTCGCGGGATATATGATTCGTCTGGAGACGGTGGATCGGTGCGGAAAAACCATTTCTACGGATTGTCTGAGCGCTGGAAAGCCGCCCTGAAAGACTGTACCGACGCCAACTGCTCTCGCGAGATGGGTAAACAGTGGGCAGACCACGATAACCTCTCCCCGCAGCAGCCAGCTACTCTGTATCCTTTGAAGAGGAATAAATTAGTTCAGAAGTAAAGGTTAATGAACCAATTGCCAGGCAGGTTTGTGCCAACAAAACTTTCACACACGCCGGTCCTCTAATCATTAATATGTTTTCTAATATATCGAAGGTTATTAGTTTCAGGTTCCCGCTTATAAAAAATAAACAATTAATGACCTCCGCCTTACTAAAAGCGGCCTCGCTGTGTTTAACCGTTCGAGGGTGGAGCGTTTAGCCGTAAAGCTCAGCCCCGAGCCATTGTACGGGGCTGCGGTTATTAGTCGGCAGAGCGCCGTGTAAAGCTATAGTCCGGTGCTCCACTATCGGAGGCAATTAGTAAGGGATAGGGTAACTACCGGGATGAAAGGGGTATCACCGCCGCAGCCTCCCCAATTAAAAGGCATTAGGATTAATCGGGGCGAGTGTGGTTGTTGCCCCTGGACTGCGGATGGAGGAGGGGATTAATGTCGGACAGCCATAAAAGTTTACTTCCGAAGGGGGACAATAGTAGGGAGCCGGCCGGATTAGACGTCCCGCCAATTGAGATTCCGGTAATATTGTTTTATTTATTCATCTATTTTCCCACCTGTTTCGCCTATTAATCTGCGATTTCGCTATATGTGTTATAGCTGCAGGATTAGTGGTGAAAAACCGCCGTAATAAAATTCCGAGTAGACTAATGAAAAATTAGCTAATGAATTTCTAGACGATGTTTTGGGATAGCTGAAAATTTTTAAACTAAGTACGCTAAAATGAATGATAAAATATTAGAACATAAACCACGTTTCCTTGGTAACTTTGGTATTTTTGATAAAATATTCTTACTCTAATTTATATGAGACATTATAACGAAATGTTGTTGGTGAGATGCTACAAATGGCCAGTCTATGTAGAATATAGTCGCGTCCATATGGATGATACATAAAAAGTTGCAATTAAAAATAATCAATTTATAGCTAAATCAAATAATTAATACATGAAGCCATTCGTCAATGTTGTTCATTTATAATGCAGTGGGAAAACAATGTTATTCAAGAGAGCGCGTTTCCTGGCCGAATAATACTTGCGATAGGAGAAATCAGAAACAGGTTCCGGTGCGTACTTTAAATAAAGGTGTCTTTTCAATGAACTGAAATAGATTCGGAGGAGCTTCTTCGACCGTTTTTTTATACGTTAAAGGTTCCCCATCTTTTTCAGATGTCCTGGTGAGGTCTTAGTGCGGGGAAGGGGGGGGGGGGGATGTCCGGTAGGTTGGACTCTAAATGATCCTTAAATTCTCAGCAATAGGGTTCTTTCGATCCTGCGAAAAAATAATCTCTTTTCACGGTTGAAAAGGGACTTTCCTTCCGCCTTCAGTCGGAAAAACGGTATGATTTAAGCCTTCCTTTTTATTCCCGACCGCTCTATGCAGGGTTCGCCCCCTCCCCTTCTCCATAGCCACGAGAAATTCCTAATGACCCCAACCTACACACCTAAGGAGGAACGTACGCAACGTCAGGTATATATTAGAGCTGCAAACTGTCCAGGTCAGACAAATGGTTTCTTTTTTCTTTTAAGCCGCGACTACATTTAAAAAAAAAACCATGTTTTTTTAAATTATATTCAGCGACAGTGGGGATTTGATAACATAAATGTACTTTTAATGGAGAATCCACTAAAAGGATGGTACTCCGGCTTCTACCAATACTAGGTAGTTAAGAAACACGTGGCGATTTCCTCCACGATATTTTTAAATTTCGAAAATGTAGTAAATAAAACGGAATCGTTTGAATAATGACGAAAAATATTTCAAAATTGGCGATTGAAGTAGCGTACTGGCCAGCACAAGGGCCTCAATCAACGGAAACTTAGTTATTCCTCATTCACTCCTTTTCCCAGGAACCTACTCTCAATAGGGATGAGCGTCAAGCCACTTGTTTTGAGAACGGCGGTCTTATATCTACACTGTCGCTGGAAACAACGAAAGAAATTGCAAGTCAAATTGGGTCCGTAAGGGCTTTTCCCCCAGCGGTCCATTCCGCGGAGTGGATTAAGATTTTTTTCTCTGCGAGGTCCATCCCGTCCTCGGTAGACGACACCTCCACGTGGTGAGACAGAGATTGTGTGCTTTTCTAAAAGGTAAAGGGGGAAAATTATTCCTAACGTAGATTCGCGGAGAGGGACCGACGGCACGAATAGGAAATAAATTAGTTCAAATGTTAAAATCTAAAGAATCATCTTTCACTGATGCTAACAATAGGAGTGAGACATAAACTAGTGAACTACTTGATCCACGGGGATGGAAACAAGAATTGTTTTCGATACGGCGCTGTTAGATACTAAACAGCATAAAAGCTATGTATGTCAGGTTTGCCGTTTACAGCGCCGTATCCCCCCGCTAGTGAAGTATCCAATCTTTGTAATCCTCGATACGTTAATACGAGTGGCTTTTCAGACTTTTTCAGTCTTTTCTTACTGTACCTCGCTACAATATTTCCCACGTCTTCCTAACTTTCTAATGGCGCTCACAACTATACAAACCTGAAAATAAATTGAAACCCAACAGACTACAGTTAAAGGTGGCGGGATGAGTCTTTAAAAATTAGATAAGGTGTTGAGCGCCCACTGAATTCTGCCTGTTTTTTGCCCAGTTTTTAATCGATATTCGGAAAAATGATAATCCCCGTTAAGTCCCGCTAAGCGAAAGGAGTTGAACACGGGCGATTTTGAACGGAATTATACATATAAAATGGAGCGTAGACGAAGAATTTATTGCTGGAATAATCACCGGGTGGAATCAACGCAATCGGGAGCTCGGCTTTTTTATTCCCCCCCGCCCTCCCGTTCAGATTTACACCGATTTAGTATTCATAAACGGTTCCCGAACTGCATCCGGCCTTAAATTGGAATTAAACGCTCGTACCTCCCACCCGCCACTTCGCACCAACAACCCCGGGCGGTTAACAGTTTTGCATATTTTTTCCGATCCTCCATTTATTTTTTTCATTTTTCATCGAACTCGCTTCCAGTTAATTTCACTCCAGTGGCTCCGGAAAAAAGAGGAAAGTGAATTTTACCAACGGTGTATCAAAACGGTTGCACTTTTATGGTCGGGATATATGCAAATGCATCCCTAAATGGGTATATTCCAGAGCGTATATACGGTCAAAGTTGATCATTAATGTATACTTTAAACAGGCTCCCGCCCAACGAGCTACGGAATTTGAAATGTCATGTTTTTCGAAGGAATATTTGTTACAGTGTAAATAAATAAAATATAGCGCTTTAAGGAGCAACTTTTTACACTTTAATTCCGAGACAGGTAACATCCAATTTATTTTTAAAGTCTTTATATCCCAGATGAATTAACCCATAATACTGCACACTTACCGCCCGCACGCTCCGGTATAAGCTCACCCGTCATACTATTTTGGATTGCGGCACTTCGAATGCGATTGGGTTAATAATACTTTTTCGCAAGACGAATTGGTTCATAGAATGGATTGAATGCATATTTCAGTGAGGGCCCAGATGAAAAACAACAATGTACAATTTATTTTATTATATTATATTTACATTTTTACAATGAGAGTAGGTTTGGGATAAGCTGACGACAGACGACCTGGAGTTCGATTCACCGGTTACGGACCGAATTTTCCCTCAATTAAAAACCTCGACTGATTAAAAGCGCGAGGCACATTATCTATCCCCGGTATAATTATTGGACCGAATTTTGTTAGGAAGTGCCTCAACGGAGAAATAGGATCCCTACCGCGGAAACATAAACCCCAATCGTTGCCGAATGTTCAGTGCTACAATTCGTTGAAAAATAAAAATTGCCAAACTCCTTCCCCTGTACCGAATTTGACAAAATCCAATCTATGGAATGCCCCGAGTCAGCGCCTTGTTTGGGACAGTCCACTCCCATGTTGTTTTAGACGGTGATTGGGAAAATGTATTTTCCACACGGGTGCAAGAAATAGTACCAAACAAAGAAAAAGAAATATTTTCTAATACAACGTTGGTGTTTTTATCAAGCTGTCAAGTTTTTATACTTTTACTTTTTTTTATTCTTTATTGCCGCCGGTTTCTCCCCGCGAATCTTAGTTACTTTTCCTCGTTTCCGAGAAAAGCGCGATTGGCGATAGACGATCGTTACTTTAAACGTTAATAACTATTTGTATCATATACGGCGCTATCGGCGGCAAATCGGGAAAGAACGAGAGCCTTCCGGGTCGAGCATTACAGAACGCCGTATTAGTGTTGGTTTTAAAGGGGCCGCGGTATTATTACACTCAATTTAAGACGTGAGGTGATTACGTTACGCTGAAACATGTCTACTAATAGATCAATCATGTCATTGTTGACAGACATAAATCAGTTTCTTATATTAATAACTTGGCCCTCGTAACTTTAGTGTGTATTTTATTGTTTCGTCTGTATTTCGCTTATACTCTTCTTAATTTGTTTTGTCCAACTTACACTGTATGGTGATGAACGCATAGTAATAATCTACTATTTGATCATCGAATATAACTATCATATAATAATTAACCTATATATTGAAAATAAAGGCTTATTTATCTATTAGAATAAGACACCACTGAAAAGTCCATAACTTGCAAACTTTGACGGAGTTGTCTCATTTCTTATATAGTTTGTAGTTCGGGAATCGCCATACAAGCGTTGTATTACGTTGTACAGATGACAGTCGCCAGATAGTTGTTAGTTGTACCTTGTTACTCGAGTAAACACGGCTGGCGCACGGGACATCAGTTTTGAAGATTTCAAGTACGAAAACATTAACGAGGTTAACGGCAATGGCGAAATGAGTATCGAACAGAGCCAATATCCGACTTCGCAGTCAGTAGTTCGTGCTGCAGTTCGGCGGCATCGTTTGCGTGTGGATGTTAGTGGTGACCGTTTCGAACACCTACTGCGATATCTTTAAGTTGGACTTTGCTACACTTTCAGTCAATTAGTTTGCAAGATAAATTTTTGGACCCCTTGTAGTCCGAAAGTAGGCGATTGGGAGGTTAAGCCCCGAGCCAGCCTTACGATAAGTAGTGGTTTGGGCGGCGATTTGGGGGTGGGGGCGGAGCTCGACGCGGTATCGACCGACGAGTACCGAAAGAACGGGATTCGGACCCATTAATAATCGACTAGTTTATATCTGGCCGCGGCCAGATAGGCAGCGGTCGAAATTCCGGCGAGCCGCCCAAGCCGGACCGCAGAATAATCTCTCGCGCCCCCCTCCCGGCCGAAAGGGGCGCCGATGTGTCTCTCTATTTTCACTCCTCCAGCTGCATCGCTAGCGGTAGGTGGAACGGGGGGTGCCTGCTAAAAAGGGAAAACGCCGAATCAACCGTGCGCGAACGTGCCGTCGACGACCCGTTACGTTTTTGTCGATACGAACGAGCACAGTTGGCACCCGATGAAATTACACACTTCGTAAACACCGCTAAATGTTGCAAACTAGGAGGTCTACTTATTCTAATCGATTTTATCTCCCCGACAAAACGTGTGATTTTGGAGAGTTGAGCGTTTATCAGAGTTCAACAATTTTCACTCAATATCAATTTAAAGGGCTCTCGGAGCTTGACGCTTCTATATTCCTGAATGCATTGACCGGCTTATATATCCTACTTATGCCTATATGGCCTACTGGAGTTATATAACCTTTATTTAAATCGAAATTTGACAAGAATTGAATAGAAAAAAAATTCCGCTCAGAGATTCGAAACCTGCTCCAAATAATTCTTTTCTAATCCTAATTAATCTCACGCACCGGAGTTGTGACGAAGTTCCGTTGTAATAAATTCAAAATTAGTACTCGACTTCAAACCCGGGTCGATGCCGTACTATATACCGCGGTCATATAGTGTCCCACTTTGGCTACGGCGAAAGGAAACACTTTTCGCCGAATTTGTTCTTAGCTATTAGTGGAGGATTTCCTCCAGTAGGCAAGAACAAGCAATTTGTTAAAATTATCTAAAAACCATAATTCATTTCATAATTTTCTTCATTGTTATATATGTTCGGCAACGTATGTATGTCCTTTATAATATAAGGAAAGTAATCTTATAAATATAACTATAATATCATAATTATACCTTTATCGTTACTGTTTTTTTTTATACTAAACTGAGACCTTGTTCGGGAGCAAAATTAATTATCGGTCTGAAAATTGGAGGTTGTCCCATTAGGTTGTCACAGAGAAAGGTGTGAACTGTGAAGGGGGAAGAAAGCTGAAACTGGGAGAGAAAATTTCGGGAATGAATGGGAAGCGTTGGGGCTGCCTCGACGAGCCTTTTGAGCGGCTCAACTTGTGTTTGGCCCCGGGGATTCCGGGTACAAATGGCGGCCAGCGTCGGATAAACCAAGAATATACCCGGCCTCCGAATACAGGGTTGGACAGGCTCGAATAAACGGTACAGTGTTTAGGCCGCGGTTTCGGTTACACGAGCGTTTATAAACGCCTGCACGCCTCCCCGTTGTCTCGTAGGATTCAAACGACGAATAATTAACACCTCGCTGTAATCGCTTAGACGGGGTTCGCCGCTCTCATTTGGTTGTAAGAGTTCCAACCGAACAATGCTTTTATTCGGCCGAAACGAGCCATAAGAACAAGAAAAGATCAAAACGTCCGGCAATTAAAATCTACACACGATGCCCAACATTATTAGGTATACAAAATTCTCGCAGACCGCCAAACGAGTATTCTAAAATATCTTCTTATTTATTTCATCCACTCGTCTGGCTGGCATTACTGCCAAACATACTGCCTGAACGTCCCGCTTAATTTATTTCCAGTTCAACGTGGGCCCATTCGTACCGTTGCTTACTCCCCGCGAATTCTCGTTCGGGAATCTATCCTCGCTTCCACTCTATCGCTCTCTATAACTTGACCTAGGTAAGTCTTTTTTTCGCCTGTGTATACAAGTAATTGTTTCAGTCGAAAGGTACGAAGATTTATTGCGGAACGAAGACGGAGTGTGTAAACGCAAATCCGAGTTGGAGCCTGTTGTGTTTATCCGAAGCCGGAGGATTTAATTACAAAATCGATGCCCGACGGGAAGGGTAGGTTTAGCGAGAAGAGGAACAGGAGCCGGTTAATTAATTCTGACCATCCGGCTTAACCCAAGTCATCAAACCGCCCCCAATTCACCCTCGACGGGTTATTTTACACACAAAAGAACTAGAAGACGTCAGGTTATGTTAACATTATATGTTATCCCGATATTAGTCTAACTAAAATACCGAAATAAGGTACTCACCATTTGATCGGGTTGACAGAAACGCTACAGCGACAGTGCGGACAGGTTGTTTCGGATGACGGCATATCATTTGACGAAACCGGTCCAGCTTGGGACGAAATAGCCGTGCGGACGATCGCGAAATGCTTTAAAATATATACGAATTATAACGTTTCATTTTATATTACTTATATTATATTACGATTGCGAGAAGCCTGAAGCCGGCCCAGTCTAAAACAAAATGGGCAAGTGCAAATCGGTAGCTTTTACTGAAACCAATGGGCATGAATTTTGTGAGACGCGATTCTTTGTTTTGATTCTTCGTCCCATCAAATATCGAAGATAGAATTCCTGGAACAACGCTCATTCAAAAAAAAGCTTTCAACGACGGCAGATAGAATTTTAATTCCTTTTAATGTCTCCGAAGAAATATTATTTCTTTCCTCCCCTTTTCATTTCTTTGCGTCTATTATCGACGACAAGTTTAAACGGGGCGAGGTACTATTTTGGGAAAATTATTGTCTCGGGTTGAAGTCGTTCGAAGTTGTTATACTCAAATAATAACACAATCCCGCATATTCTTGACCGACATTCCTCTCATCCTCCTCAGAGTTCTGACCTTGTTTTATGAACATAATAATAATAACGTAAATAAATTTCTGTGACGCTAATAACACGTCGAACATAGCTGCTGGAGTTAGCAATTTCCCTCGGGATGTTAGGTTCGAGCGTTCTCCCGATGGTGCCATCGCAAATTGTATTGGCTAACTGGACCCATCGCGCCGACAGTGCAATCACAGCTAATAGCCCGGACATTGTTCTCATAGACAATGGGGGAACAGACCCTGCTCCCGTGGCACTCAATTCGCGAACAGTGCCCGCCGATAGCATCGATTAATATAACACATCTTCTAGAAGATTCTCAAGCTCCAGTAACGGCATCCTCGTACCCGACTCGAACGAATTTACTTAAACCGTATATTAGATTAGGACTACTATGGCGGTTACCAAAACACGGTGTGCGGTATGCTAGGCGGTCTCAACGAGACTTCCAAAATCGCTCGCATCCAAAGATTTCACGCTTAATGCACCCTGGTATGTTTCAAATCGCACCGTTCACCACGACCTCAACATACCGACGAATTTACAAAATCACTCGTCATCCCTAAATCACTCGTTGATTCACTCGCCTCTGTTGCCCATGCATTATCCCACCCACGATAACCTAATCACCACTGCCCTCCAGATCTTCTCGGTTCGTAGCCCGGATACACATTAAAAGTCCCATCACTGGGTGGCTTCCTTAGCACGAGAAGCCAAATAACACTCCACAATTGTACTTACAACGATAAACGTCGATTTTATGTGATTTTTTAATTTATGTAATGATAACGCGTAAATAGTGCAAAATGTTTGGTTGAAAAACCACTGAGAAGAACAGCGATATTGAGGAAAGTTCGATAGTACTTTTAATAAGGCAAAATTGAGTATCATATTACTGGAAAAACAATATATATATACATAGTGTTATTTAGTATTTTTCCAATACCCCTAATTTTTTAAGGATACGACATTTAATTACATAAGTATTGGAATTTCCTTTTACTTGGTACATGTGCAACATTACTATTAAACGAGAGGAGGCAGTACACTCACCAAAACTGTTTTTAACAAGGAATTAAAAAACAAAACATGCCCGAAAGGAATCCTGGGGGAAATTTAAACCTCGGTTTAGGGAGTTAAACGTGCGTTTTGCGGGGAGGGGTTTTATACGCTGAGATTGAGGGCTCGGACCTTATGGGGGTCTCGGGAATTAAAAAAATAAAGAAAAGAGAGAAAAAGAAAGGGAGGGTTATAAATGTTAAAAACGGTAGTTAGTATAACGAGTGGGTGACAAAGTGGGCAGACCGAAATAGCGCTATTATAATTAGGGAAGAAATTAATAGCCTTCTCTTGATGGAGAAGCTTGTTAAATTTAAAAATCTGCATCTCTTGGACCACATCCGGTGCTCTTAATCTTGAAAACGATTTTCAAAACGGTATCAAAAATGCCAAAAAATATGTTTAAAGCGTCTTTATTAAGAGCGTCGGAATAATTCATCATCGTTAGCACTTGCCATTTGAGCTACACCAAATTTGCAATATTTGTTTTTTCAAATTTCTACAGGATATTTGTTATTACCCCTGATCTAATCTCATTCTAACGTAACTGCAATCATATGACTCACTATCGCACTCGATTTTTGTCATAGAACATGTCCAAAAGAAATAAGCGGTCCAACCTTGTTGGCGGTTTGAAATAAAACAATGTTTGCATTATAAATTACGGAAGGTTTCCGCAGCCAGAATGTGAATTATCTAACTAACTTCCGGTAGGATCGCGTTGTACTGTGGGAAGAACCAATTCTTCTACTGTGTAGAAACAATTCTACACATCCAGAGATAGTGTGACGTGGGGTAAACGTTCGGAAGTTCGATTCCTATGACGGTTAGATGCTCCATTTCAATGCGGGAGTAACGTGGACACACTTACTCAGACTTATGTTACTTCTGTCAGGTTTAGCGTAAATTCAGGTGGATTTAAAGCCCCACGGTATGCACTCTAAAAAGTAGGCTCGTTATTATAAATAATCTTACGATATATCGTTGAACGTCATTTAAAGTGAAAAAAAGTTACAATGTCGTTAAAACGGTCGCAATTATTCAATTGTAATCTTGGAAACGAGGCTTTTAGTTCAAATTTAAGTCCTGTAGTGGGTTCAAGTGCCGCTTATTAGTCTGCAGTCTCTTTGGGCGAGGGGTTTTTAATATCGGAGGCGCCTCCGGGAGGGTAATCCGGGTGAAGATAACGAGGGATTACTCCTCTTTATTTACAATGTTCCCAGGCGCGAAGAACGCCTCCTTCGGCCCACATTTCCTTTTGGCTCGGCAAAGAGCAACCTGTTTTTAAGGAAGAGCCATTATTTTTTACCGTTTTTTTCCTGCCTTCCTCCCCTCGGCTCCTTCGGCGAGTAAAATATCCGCCCTCGCCGGGATATTACACGCCGTTTCGGTGAAACCCGGCTTAATGGGTTCCACTGTCTAAGCATGAACTTAGACGTTGCCCTTGAATTTTTATACTGTATACGATGTGGTATATCCTCGGCACAATGTAATATTCCCGCATTAATTGATACTGCAGCGCTGTCCGGGCTCTCGTTGGTACTTGAACCTTACATGAGAGCAACGTCCATTGGAATTTTGAATTTCTCTCAGGAGCTCGGGACTAGGTTACAGTTCTACCAGACCACACTACTCTGAAAAGTGTGAAGTGTTCCAATAAAGAATTAGTATATTCTAAACGATATCCCAAGAGGTTTAAACGTATCCGCCCGGGATTGAATTCCGGCAGGGGACCGGTCAACCTCATTTAATAACTCGAATTAAATTAAATTTTTTTAATCGGAATGACGAAAGTGTCCACTCAGGCACATCGCACTTGATGTAAAAAATAATTATAATACATAAATAAAAAATATAATAATATTTTTAAATAAGCTGGTAATTCTCAGGAAGGCAATTATTACTGTTTTAATATCCTAATTTTCACACTTTTGATTGCCTTCATCATTATATCTCCTTTTAAAGAAAATAATCATATTCCTCGCGCACAATTTGTTTGCTTAGTCTGCATGAATTCCACAAGCGACCAACCGTATTTGCATTCCGGTTTAGTGTCAAATAGCACCATATTAAACAAACTGTAAAACGATTTTCACTCCTCTGTGACCGATCTGTTGAAGACTAGACTGGTTTAAGATTTTAGCCATCCGTCGAATTATGACCGTTTGTCGGAAGTATCATTTCAATTAAAAATGTACTTCCGTATTTTTCTAATGAAATCATCGCATCCTACTTCATGAAAAATGGCTGAGAATGAAAATTGAAATAAACAAACGGTTTTTTCCAAGGCAAAACTTGCGAAGCTCAAATCTTTTTGTCGAATCTCGAATATTTTTTTTGTCCAATTTAACTATCCTTTTGGAAGTGTCCTCGCTCGATAGAACACCTTCAGAAATTCCTTGTGTGACAAGTCCTCTTAAATCCCGATACAATTGCTTCCGCGACTCCCAAGGTTCACATCCAAAGCCCTCGCTCACCGTATCCGTCTTAGAAAGTCCCCACGGACTACTAAGATCTTCGATCGAGCGGCCATTTACAGACAATGGATTTGTAAAGACTAAAAAAGGTCTACGTTATTTTTGGATTGTAACAGTTAATTACTATTTTAGAATACTTTTTGTGGTATGCGAGGGGGTTGGAACACCGTAGATTTCGTGTCTTTCTGTCTCCTCTCGTTGGTTTGGTCTTTTGCTAGACCGGTTTTGGCTGCTCGCCATCTTCAGTAGCGGTGTTAGTCACTTTGGCACTTTTGATGTTTTTTCGGCATGCTCACTGCACTGTCACTGTCATTTGCACCTTGGTGGTTGTCTGTTTGTCGTTTGTATATATATATATATATATATATATATATATATATATATATATATGTCTTGTTATTGTGCTTTTGTGGGATGTTGTTCGTCTTATTCGGGTTGAGAGGGATTTTGTTAATCGGCTTAAGTCTTTGTTGAATTATTGGTCAAATATATATTTGATCACACAACTGGTCACATCTATTAGGTTCTGACTTCCAAATATATGACAGGAAATCTATCTGGTATTGTCTCTTTACGAACATAAATAATTTCGAAATAAATAATAAATAAATATTTCCTCTTGTTCCAAAATTTATTAAAAATAATTTACCTTTAGTAATCTAGTTAATCGGTGCAAGTGGGCCCAACGAACTTTAGTTAAGTGCATTTCCGCACCACACTCACGGGACGCTAGTTAATCGGTGCAAGTGGACCCAACGAACTTTAGTTAAGTACATTTCCGCACCACACTCAGGGGGCGCTAGTTTATCGGTGCAAGTGGGCCCAACGAACTTTAGTTAAGTACATTTCCGCACCACACTCAGGGGGCGCTAGTTTATCGGTGCAAGTGCACCCAACGAACTTTAGTTAAGTACATTTCCGCACCACACTCAGGGGGCGCTAGTTTATCGGTGCAAGTGTACCCAACGAACTTTAGTTAAGTACATTTCCGCACCACACTCAGGGGGCGCTAGTTTATCGGTGCAAGTGCACCCAACGAACTTTAGTTAAGTACATTTCCGCACCACACTCAGGGGGCGCTAGTTTATCGGTGCAAGTGGGCCCAACGAACTTTAGTTAAGTACATTTCCGCACCACACTCAGGGGGCGCTAGTTTATCGGTGCAAGTGCACCCAACGAACTTTAGTTAAGTACATTTCCGCACCACACTCAGGGGGCGCTAGTTTATCGGTGCAAGTGGGCCCAACGAACTTTAGTTAAGTACATTTCCGCACCACCCTCAGGGGGCGCTAGTTTATCGGTGCAAGTGGGCCCAACGAACTTTAGTTAAGTACATTTCCGCACCACACTCAGGGGGCGCTAGTTTATCGGTGCAAGTGTACCCAACGAACTTTAGTTAAGTACATTTCCGCACCACACTCAGGGGGCGCTAGTTGTTTATCGGTGCAAGTGTACCCAACGATCTTTAGTTAAGTACATTTCCGCACCACACTCAGGGGGCGCTAGTTTATCGGTGCAAGTGTACCCAACGAACTTTAGTTAAGTACATTTCCGCACCACACTCAGGGGGCGCTACATTAAAACAAATGTAATTCAGAAACTCTATAAGTGCTATAATATATATATACTACTAAACTAAATTTTATTCTCGCAGTAAATCCAGTTCTTAAACATAGTGGGTAATGAAATTACGGATGGGAATTAACGAATGATCAATAAATTAGCTCATCGAAGGAGAAATGCTTTACTGCCAGGTCGAAGGGTGGACAACTGAGTGGTAGATCTCCTGCCGAAACCTTTCCAGGGTTCTTTTAGAAACCGGAAACTCGTTTATAAACCGGCTACTCTCGGAGGACGGATCACCGTGGATAATCCTCCCTTCCCTGAACGGGTTCAGAAGGATTGTACGCATTGAGCCCATCTAGCCTGTCGGACGGCCATCGATTATTCCGATTGCCATCCCTTTTTCACGCCAAAATTTGTCCCCTCAGTTTCTTTCTTCTCAACTGGCTTACGTTTTAAAAAGTACTGCCAGTTGCACATATATACATAAACCTATAAGCAGTTTACATTTTTTTAAATTGGTGGAATACACAAAAAAAATGTGTGTACTATTTGTTAATTTAACCTTCAAAGTAACCCTTTGACGCAACTAATTGAGACGAGTTTACTATTGTGATAGTAACAATGTCAATTAACGCTTTGCGTCTTGATTGATCTCAACGTTTTTATTTTATGGGTGGACCGTGCGGACTCGTTTACTTACGGAGCGACCTACCTGCGCCAGCTAAAAAATAATTGTACAGAATAATTTCACGACTGAATATTGCCCGTCACAAATATTTTAGCAATATACACTTCACGGTTACCGGGCCAGAAAAGAGTCTTGCTCAGAGGTGAGAGCTTCTTTCTTTACGTGTGTGGCCTCGAGACGCTGAAAAATCAGGATTAATGACAGGTCATCGGCGAAAAGCTAGACCAAACAGAATTGTAGAAACCTGTCTCTCCCTAAAAAAAAGTTAGTTCTGTAAAATAGGTATTTAAAATACGAATATCCCATCTCTCGTGGATCTTTTTTCTTTGCAGTACCAAGTTTAAAACGGATTATTCGTTAAATAAAATACCAAAACCAAAATAAATATAAATCCGCTCATTTCCTGCCATTGACTATACCTCGGTCAAGCGTAACAGTGAACGCGTCGGTGATCATAGGGACTAGTAGTTCAAGAGGAAGCGAGCCGCGTAAATTTCAACGACTCTTTTATATAAAAACCTCAACACCGCTTACACCCTAATTACTTCTTTTAATTTCCGGGCCCCGGTTTAATATCCACTCTCTCCCTCTCCCTCTCCTCTCCCTCTCCTCTCCTCTCCCTCTCCTCTCCCTCTCCTCTCCCTCTCCCTCTCCCTCTCCCTCTCCCTCTCCCTCTCCCTCTCCCTCTCCCTCTCCCTCTCCCTCTCCCTCTCCCTCTCCCTCTCCTCTCCCCTCTCCCTCTCCCTCTCCCTCTCCCTTCTTTTATTTATGGCTTATAAATTTATACCTTCAAACTAAGGACCGGTGTGATGAAAACAGTCGTACTAAGCAAAACCCACAAGTACAAGTGCTACAAAGTAAATTATTTCAATACATTAATATATAATTTTCATAATACAAATTTTATTCTAATTATAGCTGTTTTGTTACTGTTATGTACGTTCGTAATGTTCGTCTGTAGAAATATATATATATATATATATATATATATATATATATATATATATATAGTTATTTCTTTACTGCAGTATAATATAGATAATGCGATAAGAGAGAAATCACGACTTGTTCAATTTCCAAGACCGGTTCTGGCTACATGGTAATCTCAGTCGCATTGCTTTTAAGTTATGACATCTGTTTGGTGGTCCTGCAGGGGCCGGAAACCAAAATTCTATTATTTGGTCTCGTGCTAGACCGGTTTCGGCTTCTCGCCGGTCGCTTGTCCTTTTGAATATCAACAGATTAATACGCTGAGCTCAATTAACTCCAGTAGGGTCGTTCAATCTTTGAATGATAGCATACATCAATTGGCTGAAATGCTGTAGGAGTGTGCGCTTCGGGATCGAGTACAACGCCCAATGGGCTAATCGCATCCCACGGGACCGATTTAGATTATTCCCGAAAGCTATTTGTGTCGCGGGATCTCAGAATCATTAAAAAGAAACCATTGTTAATAATTAATTACCGGATGGAAAAATAGTGGCCACTTGGAGAGCGGCGGAAAGAGAGGCCACTTGGTCGGTTGTTGTTGATTGCGAGTACCGGCTTTTGTCGGAATTGGATGGCGGCAGACTACACGATTGGATTTTATGATTGAGCACGGGAGATTGGTCGGTCAGATTGAGAGCCTGAATTCGAAATTGCCGACAATAGAAAGCCCGTTTCTTTCCGCACGTTATATAAACTCTAAACGGCACTATTTATTGAAATAACTACGGCATTTGAAAAGAAACAAGGTAATATTTAAGTAACGAGTAAGTTCAAAAAGGTTATTTATAAAAGTCTGTAAATTTAAACGGGTGAGAAATTCCTGTAATCTCGGGATTCACTCTGCGAGGTTTCTCCCACCGCCGGCAGACAACGAGAAACGGGGATAGTGGAGTGGTTTGCTTGAAATCGAGATTCGCGGGCAGGAGCCAACAAGGTTCAAGATGAAGAGGAAATACGTCGGATCTTAATTTTTTAGGACCAACCGCCAGGTAGTATGATTGCAAAACAATACCTTATTTTATTACACTGTCGTTACCTTAAAAGTGTAGCGACAATGGTGAGAGGATGATTCGTGTTTCGGCTTCTCGCCAATATAGGTTTGCAACCATCCAGTGATATAAGGGATAAGGAGAACAGATAAACTGAGGTACTTACGCGCGCAGGCTGATTTAGAACCCTATCAACAGTGCCACTCATCAGTTACGTACGGCAGATTGGATACTACCCCGGCAGGGATACGGCGCTGTAAACTGCCAACCTGCAATGCATATCTTTGTTGCGGTTTAGTATTGAACAGCGCCTTATTGAAAACAACTCTTTTTGTCTAGTGCCATTGTAGGGGTTCGCAGGATTTCGCCCAGCTAACCATTACTCTATATTCAGAGTTTTCCCACTTCGAGGTTCCGACCCACCATCAGTATATAACGCGAACGTTCCTGGGACGCCGATAGGGTGGAAACGGGGGAAATTATCCCAAATCAGCCCACGATGACAAAACAATTTAGTTCGCTCATAGAACCAGTCGCCAGGTAGTATGAAACAACAAACTAATTTAATTCGAAACTAGTTTGCACCTTGCCTGCTCATTCCATGAAGACTAGCCTGGGAGCTTTCAGCTCCCTTTTGGAGTGAGTGGCAGGGACATTGGTTTTTAAATGTTTTTATTTGTGGCTCAAATTAAGCAAAACAATAATAATCCTTTCTCAGAAAAATCAGAGCCGTTTTACAATTGGAGCTGCAGACTGTGGCTTTCCTATTTAAAAAATTGAGCATAAACTTTCCTTTCCCATCATCCATTTCCACTCTACCTTTGTTCCTTATAACCATGTTTTAAGCCCAAAGGTACATCTTTCAGTCAGTTCTTTGCCCAAGCACAAACAACTTGCTGACTGCTTGTTTTTGTGCCTTAGATGTTGCCTAAGCCCACCAGAGAGCAGCTTGCAATTATGCACCAGCTAAGCATGGGTGAGATACTGGCATTTTTGAAGGAAGTAGGCTCCCCTTGCAAGGGTTTCAATATAATAATTCAAAATAATAATAAATCAAAAAACTACGATTTTGGAGACATCAAACCAAGGAAATAATATAAATAGTCATGATGGCATGACAGGATTTAGGGGTGGTTTTAAGATAAACGGCTTGGTGGATCCGTGGATACCGTGACGACCGTGGGACCGATTCATCATAAATTTTTCGTCTTTCAACCATACCGGGTAAACAACACTGTTAGCAAGGTTTCGGTAAAATGTGAACACACAATTGAAACCGAGGACACGACGGACAGACATACAGTCACGCTGCAAAATTAATATATATAGAAGTTAAATAACTACTGAGCAACTTTTCGGACAAGTCAAATATAAGTCATTAAAACTCTAATATTCGTTTATTACTTAGTTACTTAAAATTTAGTAAAATAAGTCGAACCGACTTATTTTGGATCTATTTGGGCCAGAAATGGGGTTTCAACTTCTTGTTTCAAAGAAAATCGTGGGTCGTGTAAGGTTCCTTCCTCTTTCAGATTTTCGAAAATAGTTGTTTTATATTTTGCACGGAACATTGACAATGTATCATAAGTAACTTTTATATATATATATATTCCTGGTATGTTAGGAGGGTAGACAACCCAAAGGAATAAAAGTCAAAAAGAATGGGCGAGTGGAAAAGTGATATTTCACGCTTTGACTTGGGACACGGTGAGGGGATTTCAGTGGTGCCAATCGTAAATTACGTCCGTATGAAATTCCCCTCAGACCTTAAAAAGCCTCCCCGGATAGTCATCAACGCTTAAATTACAAATGTGTCAAGAGATTTCTTCTCCCCTTCACACGACTGGTTGGTCGAGCGAATGAAACATTACACTGTCGGTTATTGACACCGACAAATCATTCTGTCAGCGCTATCACTATCTCGTTTCGGTCAATAAAAATAGTTCATGTTATTTGACCTTGGGTGTCATCGTGTTACTAACAATGACAATGGCCTGACAATTCTAATTGGAAAACCATACCACCGACAGGTATCTTGTTGATTTACAAATAACCCTCACCGGCAAAGTTACATGTTTTTAGGACTTTTTTTAGGACTTAAATAGTATATTTAAGCTTTACGGGTGGTCAGTGAGGATTTACAATATATCATCTGGAATTTATATTATCGATAGTAACTGAGTGGTTCTCGGAATCCGCATTATTGATAGAACGCCACTATCGATGGGGAGATGTTGAAACCTGGCTAACTCTGGGAGAACGGTCGGGACTATTAACTTAATGACTTTCGACCGCACATGGGAGGATTTCCAGGGGCGCCAATCGCAAATTATATTGAAACGGAATATCCCTAAGCCAGGCAGCTTCGGGTTGATAGGGTTAAATTTACGATCCCTCGAAATTAGATCAAAATCCACGCGTCCGCTCGTTGATTTCAGATACGGAATATTATATGAATGGTCGCTAGAGTTTAACATTGGAAAAATTATGGACAATATATTACCAAGTGGCTTCGATCGAGGCAAATGAGATTGAGTGCTGTGATGATATTGAGCGTTGTGTTAATGACTTTCGGTCGGACATGCCGCTCGCAAATTATGTAAGCTGCAAGGCTAGAGGTGTAATAGGGTTAAATTAATAATCTCTTCCAATTACACCTTAAGCATCGGGGTTAGACGATATGGTCATACCTCCTGACTCCATATTGACCCCGACCAAATTGTTTTGCCCACTCATCAACCACCATCAAAGAAGTAACATTATATTAAACCTTCACAACAAATATAGATATATAATGCTTTAATATTTATGTAAATTAGGTCCCTTTTTAGAAATATATATTTCAATTTATTATTCAAACCTCTCATACGAGAAATTCAGTTTTTATTATTATATTCGTTTATCAGTTTGAGGTTTGAAATATCGTCATTCCGTGATCTCATTCATACTACAACGTTTTGGCTTCTCGCTCTCTTCATTAGCATTCTGTCTAGATATAAGAAATGAACACGTACAATATATACGATGCTAAATTTCTATAAATATGTAATTACGTGAAAACGGACCGCCCCCAAATGTGGAACTGTGGAGGATATGTGTACGGAATCCAGGGGTGCCAATCGCAAATTGAATTGACGCCAAATGTCCCTAAGCGTCGCGGTCCCATGTTAATCGGGTTAAATTAGTAATTTCTCTTTCTCTCTCCCACCCTCCCACTCCCCCTCTCTCCCTCCCTCTCTATCTATCTATCTCAATCTTTCACATTCTTTCAATACAGATACAATATTCATACATAATATAACGCTTAAATAATAATTAATACCTGTTATTTTATGTATGTACAGGGGTGTGGATCATCCATATTAATAGTACTGTCCCTGAGATGGGCCTTATCTCGAATTTAACTGTACGAAAGGATCGTGTACTGTGAAGAAAGGAATCTAATGAATTAAACAAAAATCCTGTTCCTCTTCTCTCCCAGACTCGGTTTTCGGCCCTAAAACTGGAGCTAGAACTGAACGGATGTTATCCCTGGACATGGGAAATCGTAAAACGCTGCGGGACGTGTCCAGTGGGGCCAATCGCAAATTGCATCGGGACCCCAGGCTAATATGATTAAATTGGGGACCTTTACCAATTACGGGATGAGCGATGGGACGAATGTAGGGTCTCTGCAGATTCATAGGCTATCCACATATTCGATCATCGCCTTCTCTTCTTTTTTTCTAATATTTATATATCTTATGTTATCCACGCCCTATGCTACTCCGCTAATATTTATTTATATGGAAACAAAATTCATTTCGGTTTAAGTAAAATGGGGCCCGGATTTCCTACCTGTAACAGTTCATATTCGTAATAATTTTCGATTAATTTTCTACGATGGATTTGGGTTTCAGTGGTTCCGAAATAGGTAATTTACAAGTGGCCAATATTATTTTGGATAGTTGTCTAAGTATTATGGAGTCAAACACTTAAAAATAACAATTCGAAATATTTCACTAGCGCGATTTCCTGTCTCCGCTCGCTGCCTATTTGTTATGAAAGCTAGATCGGTTTCGACTTTGCCATCGTCAGTAGTATTCTGCTTTATAGTGGCAATCCTTTATATCCCTTCAATGGTGTACCGTAAAGTATAACCGGAGTGTACCGTAATAGTACGACCGTTCTGAAGTATGTACTTTGCTAAACGTAAAATAATTACCAAAAAAATAAATTACAATAAAAGAAAGGAGGGGTGAATCCCGCAGTTCCCCAGTTTATCTGGTATGAATATCCGGGCATGAAACAGAGAGAGGTCCCATTCTGGAGCATAGCGCGAAGCAAATTGAATACGATGAATCGAGCGTGTTAGTGGGCGCTTATTCTCCTTCTTCCATTCCCCGAGCCCAGTGCAAAGCCCGAATACTCCAGTTTATCTTCTTTACCACCGTCAATAAATATTTTTGTAGTAAAAAAAATTTAAATTTTAAATAATTTAAAATTTAAAATAACAATTACGTACATTCTTTAATTTAATTCAATTCTTTAATTTAAACACTTGGTGCTCGGTTAAACGGAAACATGATGTTAGTCATAATTGAAACGTTGGTTAACATACACAGAGATCTTGTCACCACATCTACAGACGGACAACTTAATATGAACTGAAGCGTGAGCGTTTTGAACAAATACAGACAAAGCACAAACTTCAAATATAATAATAATTGATTATAAATAATGCTCAAACATTTCTTCAACACTTAAATATTAAGCCTCATCTAAATTGCAGCACTTAATGAAGTTTTCCCAGTGAAACCACATAGAATGTTTTGAATTTAATATAATGTTGAAATATAAATTCGAACATGAACAGCTAGGTGAATTTACTATACCTTCATATTAAAATAACTTCAATGTCAAGCAACATCTTATTTTCCATGCTATAAAATTTATATAATATATACACAAGGGCCATTTAATATGTAACGAGACATAAGAGGTTTATTAATTGAATCTAACCTATTTTTTGACTAAATCCCGCACCGTATTTATACTTTTCCAAAGGCTCTACAACTTCTTTAAAATATTAAAATGTGTTCAGTAGTATTAATATCAAATGAAATTTAAAAATTTGAAATGATATTTCAGCGATTCTATTATTCGGTATTACAACTGGCCAACAACTTCAATTAGTCTCTTATCGAATAACGTCGAATTCTGTAATAATTTAAATTAATTCATTCCCAAGCTTACAATTGCAGTACAGGATTTACCTTGTATTCGTCCGGGTCCACCCCATCCGTGGCTGGAACAAACAAAAATGATTGACATTAGTAAACGGGTAAACTCACTTCGCGGTCATCTACAATCTACAACGCGCCGGTTTTATAAAACGAGAAGGGCAAATAAAAGACGGTGGTTCCTGAAATACAAGGCCGTAACAAGTGAAAAAAAAACGGCGGTATAAAAACATGCGGTACATATTTCCTTTATTTTCGACCGTCACTCTAAAAAAAATAAACATAAAATGCGCAACAGTTTACGGTCGCAATTTTACCCGCGTATTTTTAAGTAAATACGGCTAGAAAATTCAACCGGCCCAGAGATAATCCCCATATTTTATGAGTTTCACTGCTTAGAGCGGCGTTTCAGCGCCAAGTCCGTTGATCGCGGACTTTTTTCAAGCTCCGGGGTTCGGAGATTTACACGCCCGAACATTTCTGATCGGGCTCAAACGCTCCAGAATGAACGATTCTCACGGTCGGAGTTCAGGAATATATTACTCTGTCTGATATTACGAATGATAAAAAATATTACTAATAACATGTACTAGTTCTAGAGCACCATGGACGTAAAATGTTTCATTAAGGGAGAAACCTAAATTTTTAAAATAAGAATTATTCCACCGTTGGACAAGAAGAACGTCCAGCAAGAGACCTAGTTTTTACAGAAGTTGAACCTTCGTATTCAATATTTTTTCTTAATGCTTAATACTACCAAACGTGTGTTCCAAGCTATTCTTTATCGTGCAATTTAAAACCTATTAAATATTTATTTAAAAAATAGTATTCCGGAGTTTGTCGTTGTCACAACGGACATAATAGATATTGAGAATGTCGATTTCTACCCGGAGTAATCCCCGAGTACGTGCGGCCCTAGTTGGACCTTGTTTATTCATTCTAGAGAACCCCGCAGTCGTCCATTGTATAAAAGGGTTGTATTCGAATATTAATTACACCGAGGAATATAGCGTGTACCTCGCGTTTAATCAGTCGCAAATCCGGATTGAAGGAAAATTAGGATTTGGACAGAGAGTGGGCCACGAATGGAGGGAGCGGTTTGCACTATGAAACGTTCCCCTGGGGGAGTGGTGCTGGTCGTGACGCCTCCTGTCAGAGCGGGCCGCGACAGAGGGACTTAAAGGGGGCGAATTCCCCTATTTCCAATCCACTGGCCACGACCTATTACCGGCCACCATTCAGCCCACCGGCCTTATACCTGGATATTAGCCGAGAGGGGGAACCGGTAGACACACCGGCTACCTATAATAAAAGAGTCCGGTTGGAATTAGTCGCTGCGTTCTGAACGTGTCCGAGCACCTCTCGAGGGCGTGGTGGTGTGCCGGCTTTCAAATTTTCAATCTTACGAAAACCATTGTTCGAAAAAACGTCCCGTCGCTTTTCCCAATTAAACAAACTACGTTTCGGAACGCGATTTTATTCGGGTTCGAATTCCGAGCCACTAATTATCGAGTAGTTGAAAGGGGGTACAAACCGCAAATATCTAACGCCGATCGAAAATTGGCCGCCGGGGCCCTATTAAAATTCCGAAACGAGAAATACGATTGGATATCGATTGGGAACCGGAAATCGATAACCACCCCTCCCACATCGCACCCATTCCATTAGTGCCGCTCCCAACTCATACCCTCCGATAAATAACTAATTTGAAACACCCGTACCATTGATTTTTCGATGGAAAGGAAAGAAGACTGCCTCCGTACGTTTTGTGGTGGGACATTGTTAGGGATTTCTCGGAAATGACAGCACCCCAGCGTTGATTCGCGGGAATGAACCAACGGCAAGATGAAATAAATTATTTCAGAAAATAAACTGTCCTCATAAGTTCGTAGCTCTGATTGTGATTGAATGAAATAACAGTATCCTCCAACCGCGTCTGCCGGGCTCTTCATTAGCAGATAGCCCTCCGATCTCGGAGCTACACCGGTAGCCGACGTGCTGCGAGTTAGCAACAAGATAGCCTCTTATTACTTCAATTTTTTCGTATCTCAATACCCTCTCCGGAGAATGGCGTAGTTGGAGCGTTCTGTTTTTTGATCGCTCGGTTAAACGAGTCATATTAAAGGGATCGCCAGCTCATCGAACTTATAACGCCATGAGAAGGAACGAGTACATGTTCCGAAACATTATATGGTAATAGCTTGCTTAATATCGTGATTAGTACTACAGGTGATTAGTAAGACCGAATCAGGCAGTGGCCGAGGAACATCGCAAGAATTATGGCATTCCGATATTAATATTATTTTGTCCGTTCAATGCTGCAACTGTACGGATACTGTTCCGAATGGCCGGATGTGATCTCTCAGTTGCCTGAAACGTGTCGTCTTAGAACGCTAAAAGGTTTCCGAGTTGGTAAGTTACCCTGGGGTGAGCTACCCGAGAGCTGCGATTCCATCGTTTCCACCCCCTCGCTCCGGACGCGGAATCGGAAATTGATTCCTTTTTAAGAAAATTGTTAAAGTCGCTTTTTAAAGAAGGGTTGCAACGAAAATATTTTTTCTGGCTCCGCTTCCGTCTCTGTAACTCTTTTCCGTCTTGGAGGGCGGGCAGTTCGTCTCCAATTTTTCAGCCGGGAAGCAGAACAGGATGAAGTCGCCCGTGTTTTTGTCTTGGCTTTCATCTTTGACTAACAGTTTTATACGGCTTTGCGCCGAGGGGTAAAGTGAACACGGATCGAAAAGCGGGCCTAACGGGTTAACGGGGCCGCAGATTTACGATGGGCGTACGCGGTCGGAGGGAGGCAATGTCCAGAGGTAGAGGGCACCCAGTTAGCACGGCCGTTATTTTTACACCACCTCTGAATCACAAGCCCACCCCCGGACTACTATTTTACCCCGACTGATTTTCAGCTTTGTCCGACGGCATTCTAACCGAGAAGCTGCTGCAACATAAATCAATATTCGGAATATATATTCTGTCAAGATTTCGGGTTCAACGTTTCTTTTTACGCCCTCCCCCTCTCTATAGCGGTGTGTAAATGTTAAATTAAGGAAATGAGTATTTCGATTGTGTGAGTAACTGGGGCGGGAGAAGGAAGGAAGCCAGAACATTTAAGGATAGGAATAAATAGATGTGGAATTAATAGGTCGCCATTCAATTCTCACTGTTGCGAACTTAGAATATAAATAATTATTATTTATAATAATAATAATTATTTTTAATTTTTGTCGAGTAATTTAAAGCAGATAATAACATCTTTTTATTTGGTTTATACGCTTTTTATTATAATGTTATTAATATTCTTTCGGCTTCTGAAGACTGCAATGTACTCGGAAATTATTTTTAACGCATTAGCAATAAGTATACATTATGTTGGTTGCCTTAATAAGGGTTATAAAAGGGTGCATCGTGAAAATATTGCTGTTGTTACCTAATTATTATTACCAACTTCGATACGCTTCAGTTTTCTTGAGTGTATCAACTACAGGCAGCAATATTGGCTAATAATAGACTTCTTTAATAAACTAATAAACGAAGTTTAATCAAGTTCGTACGAAATGAGTTTTCGATTGAAAACAAACTAATTAGCGAGTGGTTTCAAAATGTCAGCTCCGCACACTATACCTCAACCTATTTGAGAGTACAATACCCGAGTAATAACAGCTTAATAACAAATTGGGTTAAAAAAAGAAGAAAATTATGATCAAAAAATTAATTTTTGGTCCCTGTCGCAGCTTCCGGTTGGATGGAAGGGGAGCGCTCGACCCGCCGTCTCCTTGGTTGGTTGTCATGGCAACCCGTATTCCGAGGCATTTTTTTCTCCGCTCCAATTATGCGGCATTAAAGTAGTACTTATTTGGTTCTCGCGGAGGTTTGCAGACTGGAACTTAAGCCGGGGCTTACAAAGTTCAATACCGGGTGTACTAACTAAAGATAGTGTTCGGACACCGCAGTCAGAACATTTACAGCGATTCAAATCATGTTACTCCGAGTCAGGACTCTTGCAGAATTAATAACGAAGACTTATTATTAATAGAAGAACTTCTTATTAATATAAGAAGTTATTATTATTATTTATTGGCCTAGTAGCTTTGTATATCCGATAGAAATATCCTCAACACTGCCTGAATATCCTCTGGGCAATTTGAGCACTCTCGCAAGTCTCATGAGTGGAAAAACCCTTGATCTGGATAAATCTGTGGAGAACCAACGTTATGAAGACATATTCGTTTTGGGTCTGGACATATTAATATCTAAATTATATTAAACAGGAATTGCGGAGGTTTTTTTCTTTATATATTTTTTAGTCCCACTCAGCTTATCACCGTCGATGGTAATATTTAAGGGTGGTTACATCGAAACAAGCGCATTAGTACCAAAAATATGTGACCGTATAATGAGTGGTGAGAGCATGCTCCTAACCAACCAACGTATGGGATACTAATCGACTTTTAAATACGTTAAAAGACAGGTTTTTGTTTATACTTTATTGTACGAAAGGTATCATAAAAGAATATTATTATTCGCTAATTCATGTTGGTGTGAAGCCTATTGTTCTTACTAGTTGGGACGGGGGTTCAGGTTTTTGGCTTCTAACCAACGTTTGCCGTTAGCAATATAGCGAGGTACTTGCTGTAAAACAGTGTACAACTTTTGTAAAGCAACGGCATAGTAACCAACAATATTTCTAACAGAATATACTGCAATGAGGCAGTGAGTCCTGATGGCAGTGAGGAGAATCCTACTGGGATATCTCTGGTTCAGGGTCTAAATGGATACTGACGCATTATAATGAACTAACGGGCTCCTTCAAACCCAAATCTAATACGGCGTACTGTAATGCTCAACCCGTAAAGCTTATAACGCCGTATATAGTTGAACGAAACAAATAATAATTTTCAAAGGTATACAACTAAACCTGGAACCAATTGTCTATCGCCTCTAGCGTTTTTGATCCGTTGCTAGACAGGTTTCGGCATTTCGCCGTCGTCAGTACCTTTTTTATTTATTTCATATGCTTCTTTAGAATATAAAATAAAAGTTAGCAGGTATTACCGTTGTACAAAGCTCCACTGCGAGCCTGAGCGAAATACTGTGGTAATATAAGTCGTAGATTTAGTTTGTAAGTATAAACCTTGAAAATAATTAATAATTAGGTCTAAGCCTAATTACCGCGGCTCGACTATCTGCTAGATATAATTCTCGTATACTTCGTTTCGTAACGAATTGCGGCCCTATTTGAAACCGTAAAATTCATAACTCTTCCGGCAGATTACAATTGTCGTTCGGACAGTACTAATTACTTTAAAGTATATATCATACTACAGTATAATAGTCTGTCTTACATCTGAACTGCACTTAACGGGGAGGGGGTTTGTTTCTAACTTCCGAAACAAGAGATGGAAGGCGGGCAACCGCTCGCTTCAAAACAATTACCCCCGCTGTCAGAACTTATTGTTCCTACGAGTGAACGCTTAATTCGTAATAAATATGCTCAAGTTTTTCTCCAAGTTCTCGGTCAATATTGGTCTTTGACGAAAATTAAGGTTACATAGGTAATCCTACACATAAAACGGTTACAATATTAAAACCGGTCGATTCCGACGCTAACGTCCTACCCGGGATAACGTTAATTAAATTATCCGAAAAATGAGCCGGGGATCTTTTGCACAACGCGTCAATATATTTTGAAGTGCGTTTGACGTCTGAAATGTGTACACTGCCTGCTTTCAACGGAGCTTTACAAACCCGAGGAACAGGAATCACTTTTCCCGTAATTTAAACCCGGGGTGGAAAGCCGTCTATTAATTGCGTTTCAATCTCAATTCGAGTCAAAAGATGTTTCCTGAAATCATAATCCCGTAACTGGTAAGGTACTCGGTCGTATTTAATTACCCTAATAAATTTTATCCTTACAAACTCATAATTGAGGATAAATAACGAACACAAGAAACGATACGGTATTATATACCTTTATAACCTGAGGGATAATTTTAGTTTGGAAGTTCGATTCTACCATTAAATTCCTGGAAAAATACACAGAGTCGAATATATGCATCGTATCATTTCGCCACACGTCTCGAATATCGGTTTGAATTCCTAACCGAGTACATTTGTTCAACTGTTTAGCAAATTGAGAACATGGGCCAGTGTATTCAGCGATCGAACACTGGAATTCATATTTTATTTTGATGTCAAATTGGCCAGAGCTCCGACGTTGGACTTACATCTTGGTTAACAGAACTTGTTAATTTATCCTCGGGATCCGAAAGCCCAAGCTGTGGGGCTCCTAACGCTTATATCGTCCTTTCCCTAAGGCCGGTTATCGATTGGTAACACCGTCAAACGGGGGGAGGGGTAAGTTACACTCGGGTAAGAACGCTCGATTAATTCCCAAACCGATTTGACGAGCCCCTGCGCCCGTGGTTGCTGCCCTCGCTTATCTCCAGTTCGGACTTCGCAGCGTTCCGTATTTGAATACGAAATGTGCTGCTGGAGCTTTGACGAAGCCGCCCTCCGATCAGAATTGGCGGCTTGAAAATTCCGTCTTCGAGAAGACGGTAAACCGTCGTCGTCTTCACTTCATTTTCCCTTCTGATCGGCATGTGAGAAAGGTTTGCTCTCAATACTACCAGACGAATGGTCTCCCCTTAAACGTGGGCTAATTCTTGCTATTGACGATAGGAGACACCTCGCAGGGAGAAAACCTTAATCAACTGGGAAAAAATCGCTTCCTGCGAAATTTCACGAGGGCTCTTCCGGCTTCGTGTCGACCTCCAGACACCGCGGCAAAGAAAAATTAATGATTATCGCCGGTACACCGGAATGAACGAGCTCCTGTACTTAACTTTTCGTATTGAACATAGAAACTGACCTATGTTTCAAACCGTTTAAATAGCGCTCAACTTGCCAATAGGACAAAATATTCAGGCATAGATTAAACTCCCCAGCAGAGTGGACACAACGAGAACTCAATTCTCACTCTGCGGTCTCTTGTTTTCATTAAAATTAAGCGAAAACACAATACAATTGAGGCATTTGAAACATTTTTCCTCAATTTCCTCTCAACAGTGTCCGGGACCAAAATCGTACCAGCGACAGTTGTTCATTTTCCGTTAAAATTGTTACATTGAAGAACATTCGCTTGTTGAATGTTCAATTTTTCTCAATTATTATTTTTTTCGGCGTAGACAAACTCAGAAATACACTGTTCTATAGTAATTATAGTAATCTTGTTTAAGAAATTATTGTTCGTAAATCTTTTGCACCCGGGAACAGTCTACTGGAAGTAAAATTAGCCAAGTGAAAGTAACCGAATAAGAAGGGGTAACAGTTCAAAAATTCATAAATATTGGCGTCAAAAAAAACAGCTACAGTATAATGATAGCGCAGTATCACTGTAGTGAAGTTTTATGACACTGCTATGTAATAAATTAATACTTCTTTTTCATTTTAAGTTGCTTCATTGTATCCCTTGAACTTTAGTTCAAGTACACATGTGCTGTACACTTAGAGGAGCACTATTGTACTTAACTAAATTTCGTTGGGTGCACTTGCACCGATTAACTAGACTACTAAAAATAAACTGTTTTCAATAAATTTCGGATCAACAGGAAAACTCTTATGATCGTAAATACACAATACCAGACAGGTTTCTGCATTGTTCAAATATAATATAGTAAATGACAATTTGTCAAACATTAATACTTATGTTTTAAATTCATTTTCCATTGAATAGTTTCAGGTATGACGAACTTATATGAGATGAAATATTGACAACTTGGTACAAAGTATTTTGTGCAAACTTTGTAAGAAGGTGAATCGAGATCCATTTTTCCCCGAATCGAAAGTCGGCTCAAAATATTATGCAGGGACTTCAAGCATAAGTTCTAGATCCAAAATCCTGAAGGGAAAGTTTCAACGCGGAACGAATTCAAGAGCGACTTAAGTAATATTTATATTGAACGTGAGTCAAATTTCTAATTTCATCAGCTTGGCGCATTATTCATACCCCCTTATAGAGCCCCCTCGTAAAACTGAATACATTAATGTATAATAAATGAATATATTATAAAATGAATTATTAAAAAACACCGTATTGGAACGATAAAATCCCGTATTGAAATGGCGGCGAATTCGTACTTTCTTTTTAAAACCTTTTAGAAATGTGGTTATTACGAGAAAACATTTTACAAGAAACTCTGAGAGTGCACAGAATTCATGAGAATCGACTATCTTCTCTTTTTTGTATTTTACCTACGAATGGTCTTTTCTTATATTTCCCTAATTTTCATTTTACCAAAAAAAAACAGTATATATAGAATTTTTATTTGTTGAAAAATAAATGGCAATCCGAACAATACAAATTTTATCGATAAAGTTAATGCCAAAAAATATTGGATATCAGTCGGGCGAATTCGTTCCGTAACGCTTCGGCGAATATTTCTGTTGGAATTAAGTTAGAGTAATAAGGTTCCCTCTGGTGGTGTACACATCGAATTTAAAAACCAACCGAGAAATAATTTGCATGAAATATTTTCATTAAATTTTCTATTAGCGGATGTTCTTTGGAAAATACGCAACCGGGTAATTAACGCGGGGATGTATTACGCACCAACGAAACGCACAAATAATTCACTCCTAATCCTCGTCCCTATTTTAAATCCGAATTTAATATAATAGCTATTCCACACGATCTTTCATGGTTCGGGAAAAGCAAAAAAAGAAACTCGGCGTTATTCCAGAGTAAGTGTTCGGTGAAATTATGTGTACAACCTGATTTGTTTTTGGAAATATTGTTTTATTACAATATCGGAATGTACGGATAACTGAAACAATAATAATGATAAAACTGCGGACTCCATGGCATAATATAATACACTAAGAAAGGTAAATATTGAGAATTAATAAAAAAATGAATATATGAATAGAATTCTATTATAATAGAAAACAAGAATAGTATAAAGTAAGTATAAATAATAGAAAAGGAATGATAATATGAATTTACGTATAAAAGAATCCATAGCAGTCTATAGAGTTTTACACTACATATATATATATATATATATATATATATATATATATATATATATATATATATATATATACACACACATATAGATGGTTTATATACGGTATATATATATATGGTTTGGAATGACATGTTTCCAATGAATCATTCTTTTCTTGTGTGTACGTAAATAGGGACCGACAGAAAATATGGACATATATAAAAAAATGTATGGCCATATATAAGGTGGAGTCTCCGATATGGATTTTTATTTCTGATCTGGAGGGGGTCGGATCGACGACTCGCCTAAGAATTCGCAATACAAGAAATAAGCTCTCTCCCCTCCATAAAACCTTACGGATCCGGAGCGTTCTAAAACTCCTCCCGGTAATGCTTTGAGCGACGTCTCATAAATTCCCAACGTCGAGGAGGGGCGTGGGTCCTCCTTGATAAGGAGATAAACCGGTGGCCGCCACATACGTCTGGAACTGAACAAATTGCCCGGATAAATCCCGATAAGTAAATCCGATATTTAACCCTTCCGAGGGGGAGGGGGGGGTGGAGGGGATATTTCTTACCGTTGGTTTGGCTCCGTTAAGATATTGCCGGCCTTACTTCGCCGGTCTCATTATATCTAGAGTTCGGAAAGACGATTTATTTTGATATCGGTGTCCGCTGGGCGGAGAGGGGCTAAAGGACGATTTTTTGGCGAGCAATTAAATGAGCTTATGTCCAAAACTTTACTCGGAAAGGATTCTCGAGTCACAGTAAATTTGTGATAAAAACAAAATTCGGTCCTGGGCGGAATATCGCTACAAACACTTATTACAAATTCCATTACAAATTTCAACTGATTATATCCGGTATAGTATGTAGAATTAACTGTTTTTCAGAATACCTGTTTTGTGTTGGGTTGGAATACCACAGATTTCGCATTCCCCCGTCTCCTCTAACAGGTCTCTTACTAGACCAGTATTGGCTGGTTGCCAGCCTCAGTAGAGTTATGAGTCACCTTGGCACATGGGACTATATCACGTCTATAAAAATTAAAAACCCCCCCAGTGTAATCAAATTTGATACGATTAGAAGAACTTGTCGAAGTGCTCAAACCAGACAGAATTTCACGACCCAACTAATTATAAATTGCAAAAAAAAAAAACACAGATTAACAACAAATTTAAAAGGGAAGGAGATATTTTGCCAAAGTGCCTCGCACTCCTAGTGAAAATGGCATGCAGCCGCGACAGATCTAGCAAAAGACCAAACCAGCGGGACGAGACAGAAGAACCCGAAATCTACGGAATTAATGATATATTGCTCGAATATTTGTTTAACAACGTCATGAAATTATGACTCTTACAGTAGTCAATCTTATAACGTATGTTAGTACTCTGCACAGAAATACCCTTATAGGGTATTATTTGTTCGTAGACAATTTTAACTTCAGTATGTATGTATGGTGCCACGATATGTTGCAATAATCTCTTACATACGGCACACCTGTTGCCGCTGCTGACAATCCTGTCTCTGTATCCAGTTACGGTTTCGTATAAATTTCTCTTGCGTCATGTTCCCTCGGACATTATTGAAAAATTCCTCCCTGCGAAGCTCTCGAGAACAACGAAGTACCCTTCATTTTTCTAGAATATCGAATCACTTGGGTTCGAGGAGGCCGATTTCGTGTCGGCCCAACAAGTAATTGTACGGCTTAATTAAGCTTTTTGAAACATTCGCCTGCGGATTTTGGACTTCAAGTTTGAACATCAAACCGTTCATCGGCGTTTTGCTCGCGCGTTCATTCCAATGTTCTTAAGTGCCACAGGTGTTTCCCCGCTTAAGTTATAAATTGCTTAAATAGCGCAAACTAATTCTACACTTCTTGGACACTAATCGGGACGTTTAAACGTGGTCAGTGCAACAGGTCTGGGTCTCCTCCTCACGGAGCTATATTCCAGAACCTCCCCCCTTTTCCCATCCCGAATTCCAAGGCGGGACGGAGTTATTCCCGTGTATTGAAATCTGGCAGACTTGATTTATACAGTTTGTAATAATATATTTCCGAGAAATAATTGACACTTTATTTGATGAACCTGGGCCCTACCCTAATAATTAGTTTTGTTCAGGCCAGTTCATTTTTAATTTTTGGACTAATTTTCACTCTGTTCGTAATCATAAAAACTTTGCGATTTATCGAAATACAACGAGTCGAACCTGAAACGCCTTTAGCTACTTTACAAACATCTTTCTTACCGTAAATGAACACGATAATATGAAACATTTATTTCATCCTCTAGAAATGTATTTTAATGTACTTTTTTTATATCTAAACGCTGCTCCGACCAATAGAATCGAGACCTCACCGGATTGTATAACATGGTATTTTTGTAATAAATTGTATTAGGAGAAATCAATTCCATTGCAGAGAACAAAAGAAGGGTACATTGCGACGAGGCATTAGGGAAATCGATAATATGAATTAATTGAATCGGCCTCTGGTAAAGGGCTTGCAACTCTTTATTCATATGCTGTCGAAGGGATCATTATTAAATATTTAATTTATGTCCCACCGCCGCCTTTTCAATTAAGGCTGTGGAATTTTGTATCCTTTTTGTTAGGAACGGGTAACTTATATCGGAGCCGTAAAACCAGAGTCGAGCCCGACGTTGGTAGCCGGCCAAACCATAAAAGGTCTATAAAGAACTATCTATCTTTACAGTCCATATTTTAGGAAATCAAGTGCCGCAGAAAGGATTCAACTTGAAGGCGGAACGACGACACACTCGCACAAAGACAGCTCAAAACACCGTCATAAAACCAACAAAGTTGATCTGATTGTTGGCCATCCGAACAATAAAAAAAACTATTAAATGCAATCTTTACTATAAATAAAACAGATAAATTATCGACGTCCCTTCCCGCGTTAGGTCCCGTTAAGATATAAAGTTCCGGTAGGATCACGTAATGCTGTAGAACATCGGTTAGTGAGGGTTGGCCCCCTGCTATTTTCCAGGATTTTTCCTGTGTTTGGAAAGCAGCAGAGCGGGCTCCATTGGGAGAGATTTTGCCCTTTCCTTCTGGAGTGTGGTCTGCTTCCGTCGTTTCAGAACTCTTACCGGTCCCTGCAAACCGAAGTTCTTCCCACAGTATTACACGATCCTGCCGGCCTTGAAAATGCAACGATATTTCAGCTTGACCCCGTCGGATTGGAGGACTTGAGCTTACAAGTCTGGAGGATCATATATGCCAATTTTTAATTCCCCCAAACTATAATACCCTAGACATCCTCGTTGCCCTCAATTCTCTTATAAACATTTCAAAACCGCTTATTTTTCTATAAAGAATAACGTTTTTGGAGAAAACTAAATCAAACTGTTTATTCGCTATCGCGTGTGGACGCCATCGGTAAACTCCAGAATTGATTTCGTTTCACGTTCTTCGGGACGGGTTTACTCGAAGATCGTGCCGACTGATTTTAGCCTTATCGGGAAGCACTTGATGCGGCCTAAAGAGCTCAAATAAAACAACCGGAAAACTGATACTTCAACAACAGAATCCTGAAACTGATGGTCGGACAACTCTACAAATGCCTTAAATAAATTTACAGCTCCTATTTATTGCCGGGGTTTGCCTCCAATGGGCCACAACACGGTGGGATTATTTGGACATTGAGTGTAATTTAATTTGACCCGGACAACGAGCTTTGTGTGCCGAATATATCAGTTAATTTACCGATAAATTCCGGACTAAGCGGTGGCCCCGTCGGGTTTTATCGCGTCAGCCGAGCTGTGTCGCCGCCCTCCTGCCATTGTTTCGATGCTTTTTCCGTCAGATTTGTGTGGTAATAACATTAGAGATGTACATACATCTATGTATATATTATATGTATGTATATATTTATATACTAGCAGAGCACCCGCGCTGTGCGCGGTGGAAATTATTTATATAGGTATCCAACAATATAAATTGGTGGATAGACGAAGGGACAGTGGCACAAAACAATATCCCACTTACCACAAAACACGGATCCCTGACCCACAATTAAAATAAAAGAAACAAACGTTTCCAACAAACGCAGTTTCCAATAACTGTCGGTCCAAATTGTACAAATCTTTCGCACAGCTTATAGAAGAAAACAGAAATGAACAACCGTACAAATTAAATACAACTTGCACGCTTTACTCGAATGTACTGTTGTGTATGTACTACAACAATGCTCAGCCTTTTTTAAGTATCGTGTAGTAGCACTTCACTGTACCTTTTGCAGCACAGAGGCAAGTCGGTGTGGCACGATACAGCGTACAGAGGTCAGTGGTGACCTTTGACGTGACCTCAGAACATGTGGCGAAACGCGTAGACATCCTGTAAGCATAAATTTGTTGAGAAATCGGAGCTGCCGTTCACGATACAGAGCTGAAAGACTGCTGACCTTTGACGTGACCCATGGCCTCGGAACATGTCGCGAAACGTCAACGGACAATGCCCGCGCAAATTCCATGGTAACGAATTCGGCTTCTTTCTTACACGCTGTCCTTATATATAATGATTATACACATTAAATACGAATATACATCAACGAATTAGCCACCCTTCGACCGGTTAACCAAAGTAACATAGATCAACTCAAAGTTTAATAATTAAACATATTTAACTCTGAAAGTTGAATTATTTAAGATACATCGATGAATCGAAGTAAGGGTCAATCGCGCTTTAATATTAAATCATACTATTGCCATGGGTGCAATACATCATATTGAATGCGTGGAATTTTTGCATAGCATTTGAATTAAGAGCGTTATTTTCCAGATGTGCACGGGGAATGAGCTGGTAAGTGCGTCCAGAGCGTAATAAAAATTATTATGCAACGAATGTATTACATTATACAGTCGATTAAACATAAAATTAAAACAAAAAATAATAATAAATAAGCGTTAACAATGGAGTCTGATATTTTTAATTTATCTAATCTATTTTTTCATTTAATATCGGTCTTAATATTAAATCTCTTATATAATTGCCGCAATTTCAAATGAGTTGTTCCGTTCCAAACAATTATTATTCTAATTTGCCGTCCGCTTTTCCATAGGGAAATTCCGCAACCGTCGGTTTAACGCGGTAAGCTCGGATAAACTTAAACGAGATTATTATCCGGGCGAAGACAATAATAATGTTCTTAAACGTGACTAACGGCTGGAAATCGCTCGGGGTATCCTCATTAGGTATACCCTTCTTTGTCCCCGAGACTTCCATCCTATCGCATTCAACCGAGTTCACTCCCTTTCTCCTTTAGAAGCCGAGAAGTATTTGAAGGGAATAAATGGACTAAGAAAGGGTGAAAGAGATATATGTCGATTTCTTAAATTCTTAATACTTAATTTCTTCAGTATTGTTTTACCGTTGATAGTTTCAAAACATTAATTGTTGACGTTGACCTAGTGGAAAATGGAAAGGGTACATTGCTACCGACAGTTCAGAAGAGTGCTGCTCGATTAGATGTGAAATTGAAGCGTTCGGATAGCAGGCTTAATAAATTTAAGAAAAAGGAAGGAGCCTGGCGATCGTCAGTCCCCTTTGTTTATTAATATATTAATTAAGTTAATTTTGTTAATTAATACCTAGTCGCAAATTCGTAAGCGTAATTATTAGGGACCGACGAAGCTGAAATACGTAGCGGGGTAGGGTCTCATCCCCTTTAACGAAATGATGGTCGTTCTCCCGATTCGCGCCCCAGGCTCGAACCGGCATGGAAGTGCGGATTTAGCGTTTTATGAGTGGGGATTTTCAGCTTTCTACCGCCCCCGCCCCGCCCCCCCCGCCCCCGCAGCCGTCCCGTGGACGCCCCCGGCCAATTGCCCGTATTTTATCAACATCCGAGTTGAGGGCTGCCTCTCCGTCCCATATTTTGAATTGTAATCTCCGACGTTTAACGCCGTTTAATTATTTCATTACGCGCGATCTAAGGGCCTTACCGGTCGCAAAATGCAACATACATATTCCGACGTTTCGCCGGTAAACCGGTCTTCCGCTAGAAGTTAAAATTATTTATTAAACCTTTACAATTACAATTTTTTTAAAAATTTTTTAATCAAAATATTTATTTGGAATACTACGAAAACTGTATTGTTAATAATTAATATTCGTTTCATAATAAACTAATACACTTTTTGCAATTTTGAAAACGTGTTAAATACTTTATCTAATTTTCTTTATGGCATAGCATTTGAATTATTATTTCTTAGTTCGATTAGTAATAAAACTTACGAATCTACTAATAAACGTAAATAATACGTTATCCTTTATTCGGTGCATGCTATAATTGTTAATGGAACGTGATATAAATGCCGATATCGAAAAGAGAAAAAAGATCGGTTATTGGGGTCAGGCGTGCTTTCGGAGCCTCGGGGATCTTTCATTTGGTTTCTAAAAAATTAGACGCTCCACTGTGGGAGTCCCACGAGGCGAACAATCTAGGCCCTCTTCCCCGACCGGCACCGATAGGGAATGGAGTGAAAATTATTCCGCGCGTGTTCTCCAACTACCGTCCGTTAAACAATCGGAGGACGGGTCGTCACGAACCGCCCTTTAAACCAATAAAGGCCTGAAACCCCGACCACCCCCTTTCCCTCCTTTATTAAACATTTTAACCCCGCGTTTAAACCCGTGCCAAGGATTACACAGCCGGGATTATTATATTTATGAGACGTACCACTCCCCTCGTGTCCCTACCGCGTCCGGGTCCGCATTAGGAACAATTTATGTTCTCCCCCGGAAGTGTACAATTCCGTTTTATATATTTTCGGCGCCAAATCATAATTATTTCTGCATAAGTACCGAGGACACTCGCGAAGCACTCGCGTTACTAGTGGAGGTTTTCCTAGATTACAAAAAATTGCGACGACAAAAATTAAAAGTAGAATATTCCTAGGATTTTACTGTCTCGAATCTGCAAAGAAATTTGTGACAAATTTAAGCGCATATTTAAGATTAATATTAGTACTATATTCTTATATATATTCTGTTTTACTACTTCGAGTGCTGCGTGAAAAATGAAAGCGAATTAAATAACGAATCAATATTTTTCCAATCCACGGAACAAAGCATGCCCAGCGGCAGGACGATTTATTCTTCTTTGAATCGTTGAATTTTGAGCTCGGATAAATTTGTTGACCCTTCGGGGTCGGTTGCGATGGCAGTCCGGCACCGCGAATTACCGAATTACTGTAATTGCGGCTATTAGTTTAGGTTGGCTAACTTGGGCCCGGCTGCTGGGCTGAGCGCAAACTGCCCCCAATAATTATTGGACCTGGAGCGCTTAATTCTTATCCGAGGCGTGAAGGGGGAATTGTTATTAATCAATATGAAATTTTTAAAAATACCATGCCCGTATTGCCTGTTGGTTTTTCGCTTTGCTTTTTAATTGATTCCGATTGAAATTTGATTTTTCCTTCAATTGAAAATTCCAACCGCTCAAAAGGGTGAACCTCCCTAACTCCGGTCGTCATTACATTTGGTTCGGAGATTGGAGAATATTTATAACAATAAATAAAATTAAACAATATCGTAATTTATGTACATAATGAATACAGTTTGTGTGTGAATGGAATGTTTTCAATTTAAATATTTATATTTTAAGATGTTAACTGGTAAATAGAGTGGCGCCCGCTCCAGTATACTCATAAAACGTCTTTTATTTTCATTTACAACAGTTTTATTTTCTCGTTTCCAATTGAAAGGTCACATAACCGTACGCTCTTTCGGTTTGCGGTTAGTCCGGCTGTAAACCGTTGTTTGGACGGCGCTCGGCAATTACTGAATTACTGCAATTGCGAAAGAGAGTAAAGGTGACTTACGAAATTGAAGCCTACACAAGTAAATACTGCGTACATCCTAATTTGACGTATTTCCCTGGTCGATCGTGCATTTTGAGCTGACCAGAAGCACCGTTGACAAAACCAGTGAATGATTAATTTTACAAGAATGAAAGTGCAAACACTTATCATTCACACACACTATTTTCCTACTTACAGTCATACTTTAATCATTGTATGTATCTAATTAATACGTACGTATATATAATATTTAATGACTCGTATCAAAGTATATACAGATTGAAAGTCTATGATTGTAGTTC
The DNA here is from genome assembly GCA_019843655.1 of Lethocerus indicus. Taxonomy (NCBI): domain Eukaryota; kingdom Metazoa; phylum Arthropoda; class Insecta; order Hemiptera; family Belostomatidae; genus Lethocerus; species Lethocerus indicus. Next base: position 34,072,150 of record JACDQD010000001.1, read on the forward strand.
GGATGCTAGAAAGCGGGAATATCAAGACGCGATCACACAGGGATTCTTCATCACGTGTCTCTCGGGTCTCTTGGACCCGAGTAAAATGAAGGTGACTCTAATTGCACATTTAGAGTTACGGGTTCTTCATTAGGACACGTTCGAATGCGGTTAGATTTGTTGGACCGTCGTGTTCGGCTCCGGGGGTTCGATTGTAGTAGGCCGGCACCCGGTAATTACGGAATTACAGTAATTTCAAAGGGGGTGGGGGGCGAGCAGTTTGCTTGAATTAACTGGCTTTACCTTGGCTAAGTTAAAGTTCCGGATTCCCGGGGTGAAAATTGATCGAGGACCGTCAATTTTTGTATGGAAGTACAGTTTAATTGGTTAATTTATTTTCTAAATTAATGAAGCGAATTGAAAAAGCCGAATCGATAAATATATTGTTAGCCCGGAGTTACACTAATTAAACAAAATTAATAAGAATTTTATGTATGTACGCTATATTCACGTATATTCGGCAAACCAACAATGAAGAAATGCTTCGCGGGTTTAGCATTACAAGCGCCGTATTCCTAATAAAATAGGATAATTTAATTTAATTTCGTAATATTTAACTGAATCCATTTTGTATCAGTAGAATTCCTTTTATAATGTATCCAGGTATTTATGCGTTTATACATTGCAGTCGGTTTGTAGTAAGAGCACTATATTACGAAACCGAAACCTCTCGGTCCAAGAAAGAGAATCGTAAATACGACGATTGGAAAATTTTTTTATATAGCGGGACCCGAATTGAACTAATATATAATATTATTGCACTAATAATGGAAACATGACTGGTTTTTTTCCCACCTAAATCCGTTCCAGTTTGAAACAAGTGTTTTTAAGATGTGTAGAGCGCACAAATTTCCTAGAGTTGATTTATCTACAACCCTTAGAGCTAAGATGATCACGTATAGAATGCTTTTAGTCGGTTAATAAATTATAATCACCCTGAAAATGTCAACTCCATGTAGTTCATCGTGGGGACAAAGTCGGACGGGGGATGGATTTCATCGACCCGATCTCACCCGGCGTTCAATCGTTGCAGGTCAGCGCTGCGCCGGTATTACGGAATTACCGTAATTGCGACCGAGCAGTTTGCGTTGAACTAACGGACTTAACTTTGGCGGCACCTAACAATCCGGTCGGTTTGGGTCGGGGAGATAACGGGGAATCGACGTCCTAGACAAATAGCCGGGGCTTTCATTGTAGCGGGTCCCGACGGCATCCCCAATTAGACGGATAGACGGAGCCAAATTTATTCACCGTCGGAGTCGGAAAGTCATACATAATCAATACCGAGTGGTAGGGGGATGAATAGCATTAGCGGAAGCGTGAGCGGACGGCGTGAGGTCTGCCCGGTTGTTGTAAAATTTAACTTTCCGTAGGCAAGTGGAGATTGATGAAAAGTGGTTCGCCCCCGAGAATCGAATCCCATCAGCGGTATAAACTCCGCACTCGCTGCCTCCGATCCCCCATTTTATACCGAAGCTGGGTAGAAAAGTATTCGGCCGGTGTTGGAATATTCTATCGCCTATTTCGCCATTCCATCTAGAAATTTATAATTTTTTTCCTCCGTTTCGGCTTGCCTTTATCGCCGGGTAGAATTCTGTGAGGCGCTTACTGTAAAAACCAGTGCGTCACCTCCTCTAGTGTTTTGGAGCGTAAATTCCTGAAAAACATTTTCAAAGGAATTCTACCGACCATGCGGAGACTCATATAGGTGTTCAATTGTCAACAGGACAAAGAACAAACTGGTTCGAATGATGGCAGAAGAATTCCGCGGTGTTAAATAATATTCATTGTATTGCGTCTATCCGAATACGAATAGAGCGGCGCTTTGTAATTCTAGACCCACAATGCTGCCCTTCATTCCTGCTTTGCTGCTTATAGCACCGTATATACTTCACTGAAATGTATATAATATATAGAGTTTGTTTAATTATACAGTCCGTTAAATCTATCGCCATTATATTATTAGTGGCAATTAGTTTATTCTTCTCACCATCGTCAGTAGGAATTGCATCAGTAATATAGGTATGATGTGGCTGCAGTAACACTTTGTAACTTGTCCAAATTCGATTTGTAAATGCATTATTATATTTATAAAATTCCTCGGTATTTTGTCTAGGTTATGACAAAATGGGCAAGTGGGGGGAGAAAATTACACGAGCGATTTGTTATTCCAACCGTCCAAATATACCGTCCATATATTATGTCCTCTCTGTTGGCATAATACGATGGCTATTACTGTGGCCGTGGTTTAGAGTAACACATCTAGTTGTTCTATTTCTGTAATTTTTTATAAACGTATTCCCAGTCTGATGGTGCATACGGTAACGCCACCTCTGTCAAGACTTAATGTGCCCGCGCTTTATCGGGAAAGCAGTCCGAGGCCAAGAACCGAATTAACGGGATCAAATCAATTCATATTCGTTGAAGCGTTTCGGTAGGGTACCCTTCGAAATTTTACCAGGAGGAAGATAGTCGAACTAACGGTTCATTAAAGGCGAGTGAGAAAAGTATTTATCCGCGGACTTTCCACGTCACCAGGACTATTATAACTTATCATAAGGAAATTCATTCAATTTTATAATTTCATTATCTTTATTTAAATACGTATTTTATAGAGCGTACATTGATAATGATTATAACTGATAAAGATACGTACATAAACAATTATTATAAATAATAAACATATTTCTAATATCCTATAATTATAAAATATAAACTGTATAAATTACTATCGAAACAAATCTAATCTATATGTGCTCAATGTTGTATCTCGCTTGTTTGGGCCGACGCTAGACTGGTTTCGGCTTTTTGTTGACGTCAGCAGTTTGAGGAGTACCGTTCGAGAATTTTTTCTCTCATCAAAACGGGAACAGCCTGGTCTAGGCCTCAGGCCAATCAAGCGATTTACTCGGGGAAAAGAAGCTAAGGACAAATTTACATTGGCTAGTGCGTGCGTGCAATTCCTGTGATGGGCATGCTGTGTAAAATGCACCCGAGAAACATAATGAATATCGTCCGCCTCCAGACTGCAAGTGTGACGAATGCTCATCAATTTATGACTAATAAATATAGTCGGAAGACACATGCTTCCTAAATCTACGCTTTGAGAAGGGTCTGACGGCCGAAAGAATGAGGGGAAACCGCAATTAAGACCCGTGGCAATTTCGCGGGAACGACCTCCGGCTTAAGCGGCGCTATACCCGAAATCCAAGTGGAGCTTTGTTACTGTTGATTTTTTTTAAGGGTAACTACTAATAAACCGGTCTAAATTAATAATAAAAGGTGGTCACCGGACCCTGTCGACATGACCGAGACGTAATTTTGCGGCGGTTCAATTTTTAATCGGCTTTTTCTCCTAGAGTTATTTATAATTCAATCGGCTTACTCGCCGTCTTTACTTATTCTCTCTCTGATTCTCTAGAAGGTGACAAAAGCCACTGAAACCGTTTTAAACAATTCATTCCCGACTATGCCAATACTGGACCACGTTATATAAAATTAAAAAAAGAATTTATCGGAAATTGTTGCGTAGAAATATAAATTGCGAACATTCAATTCGTCGCAATCCGGGCGTCTTACGGACTCGTTCGCGGAAGGTCATCTGCATATTTCTTTGCTGAAGGACCTTCCCCCCTATAATAAGCCCACCCAGTTAGTTACATACCTCCGTATAACTCAGTTTTTTCGCGTTGCGTACCAAATTGTCGGCATAAAAACTGTACAATATAAAGCGGATAGCGAACTGCCGAATGTCCGCTTCGGAGGGGGGGGGGGAGTATAAGACGGCGGGCTCCGAAGAAAACAAAGATAAGAGCGGCGTGTCTTCTGGCTATATCTGGACAAGTCCCTAATTACGTCTTCTCTCAGATCGCGGATCTAATTCACGCATTCACGATTATTTCTTCGCAATATTAGTTAGATTAGGTACTTTATATTACCAGGGTTTTCTCCGGCGCCGAGAATATTTATTCCCAATATAAATTAAGAATATTATTGCCACAAAACTGTAATGCGCATTCAAAATACTTAACATATTCCACCGCATCTTATCTACGAGTTTTTATCTATTTCCCTCCTATACCGAATGCTTAAGAAACATTGTGCTTTATGAAGTTAGTTATTGCGTCTATTTTAGATAACGAATTAGAATACAAGGTAAAAAGCGATACAAATTTTGTCTTTGTCCCGAGTCGTTTCTTGCGTTATTAGCCAAATGGTAACACAAAAGGTTTACAACACTATTCAAAATGCGCATTATTGACTCAAATATTCCGTCCTATTTACGTCAAATGAAACTACTGGACACGTCGCCGACGTGTTAAATAGCGCCTGTTTATTTCTATCTCGCACACGTTCAATTCAAACCGACGGCTTTTACACCCGCACCGTGCCGTTTATCGTGCGTATTCGCGCGGTATACGGTGCAACGGTTCCCGGGAGAAATTTATATTTACGGTGTAAACGGATTATATTCAGACAATAGAAATTTGTTTAACCCGGACTACAAAATTGAAACCGGCGACGACTGTATCGAAGTCGGTCAATAGCGGCGGATACGGACGCGGCGGGTACGGGCCGGAAACGGGGTTTGGGGAGGGGGTGTCGGAAGCGTCGGGTAGGTCGTATCGAGCGGGCTAAGACTAAGGGCTAAGTAGCGGGACTAGTAGTGACGGTACCTGAACAGGTGAGCAGACACGCGGTCAGTATCGGCAGCGTGAGCATGTCTGACTGGGGGCTCCTCGGGCACTGGCCTCGGCGGCGCCGCCGAGCGCGCCTGCGCCATTCCCAATCATTTCTCCTCCACCCCCTACCCCACACCCGCCGCCACCGCCACCACCACCACCACCACCACCCCCGACACAGACACCGCTCTTTTTTATTATCGCCACTAGGGATCCGGCCACTCCGCGTCTCATCCACAACTCCCTAACCTTATCCACCCCACCCTCAAAGACAATAACCCCCTCGCCTTTCGATGTCGCATCCCCACCCCATACGAATGTTATAAAATGAGGGAGAAAATTACGGTAATTACGGTAGTACTCGACGTTGGGAAAGTCAAAAACTAGATATATATCGCCTTTACGCCTATACCCGATTTAAAGGCGTTAACAAATATATCGCGGAATAGAATAAGCCAAAAATAAAAGCGGCTAGCTAAGAAGTTCTGTGTTTTTCCAGTGTATTTACCGTATTAATACGTGGGATGGTCCGATTAAACGGGTTAGAAATGGGGGATTTGCTTAATTAAATTTCCGCTACAAAGAAAAATTAAAACGTGTTTCTGGATATTAAAGATACCGCGTAGTTAAATGCGACAAAAACTATTACGGTGTCAATAATAAAATTTGGGGCTTCGATTAAATATTTGAAATTTGAGTAAAAGTTGTAACCGAGTAGGGAGGATTAGCATGGTACAGTAATAAAATTTATAATTGTAATTTATAGAACGCGTAACATTTTTACCTCGGGTATGATAGGTACTTAGTAGAGTTTTTAATGGACCGATATTTGCGCAGTTGTAAGGACAATAATCGTCCGTTAGAATTACCTACAACAGCGTACATTTCAGGAAACAATTCGTAGAAAATAAATTTCGCGAGTAAGTTGAAAATAATCCCGACTGAATTGGCAGCAGCAGTTTATACTGCAATGAATGGGCGGTTAATTTTACTTTTCGAGAAGTTTCGGGCGAGATGCCGAACCCTTTCTTATCGGAAGGCGAATTTAATTTCTCGGAAAGCGATTCGGGATTTAAAATTACCGAAATATTTTCCTGCCATTTTAGGGAGGGGGAGGGAAACATGGTTTTAGAAATAACGCTTCCGCGACCTCTTTTCCGCTTCGAATGGGAGTCATTTGTTTCCTCGCACAATGGCCGAAACGCACTTGAAGTAATCTAGCAAAAGCGAGCACAGGAAGCGGGCTCTCGTATTTATTCCGCACGGAGTACGCCAAATGACCGGCGATACAGGCTGCTAACTGTAGCATTAAAAGGACGCCACATCTCTAATGTCCCATTTTTGTGTAAAAAGTAATTAATATTTTGACATCGAATTTCTTCGATGTCTAGAGATTTATGCACTGTGTAAAATATTCGTACTCCAATATTGGTGAAATATTCCAAAGCTACCTGATATTAAAGAACTCGATAGAAACGCCATTTTAATTAACCGTTTATTTTTTAAACGACTTTGAGAAACAGAAATTCTGCTTTTACCTTTGGCAGACCGTCGGAATACAACCCATAGTAATGTGCGCGAGTACTCTCTTAATTCCTTATAAGTTCGTTATTCGTTCCTTTATTTTCTTCATAGTCGGAGCAATAAAATAATCGAATTCTCGCTTTTATTTGGCTCTAGGTTAAAATAGCTTTTTACCATTGTCCAGTAGTACCATCCCATCAAAATAGCGGCTCCTCGCGATATTCCAAACCTCCCTCTAACCCAAAGCAGGTGTCTCAAATTAAAGTAATAATCGCCCCCTAACGACCCGTTAATTGTTAGGTTAGGTTAGGACCGAAGACGAACTAGTACGGCGGCTGAATGAAAGGAATCCGCTATATTATTTTAGCCGAAGAAGGGAAAATCGAGAAAGCGATTTCTGGTTGGGGAAGGGGGGCGCTATGCAACGAATATCCGGTCGGAATTTCCGGAGTGGCCCGTAATAAATCTGTTACAAGTTTTGGAAACGGCCATACATCATCTGGTCCTGGGAAGGGGCGGGAGCCCAGACTTTAATTGGAAAGTAGTCGATCAATTAGCCATTGACGCCTGTGCCCACCATTTATTTATTTTCTGCCCACGCTCAATCAGACCCCGAAACGGAGGAGAAAGCGCCGGTCTCCGCTTGAAATTCTACTTTAATGTATTTAGGGTTTTCTATAGACAGTCCGAAAATGTACGTTTTGAATAGGTGTGAGAATTACTATACCGTCGCATATTTTAGTATTGTTAAGTTCCAATTTTATAAGAGTCAAAAATGAATGAAATAAAAAGTGAAAGCATCTTTTCACGAACAACACAATTAAACAAAATCTATGCATGTACAATTCAGTGAAGTATATACGGCGCTATAGGCTACTTATCAGGAATGAACGAGAGTTTTGCGGACCTAGCATTACAGAGCGCCGTATTCGGCACGGAATACAAAGAATGTAATTTAACTCTGTGAGACTTTCCGTCGCCGTTCTAACCGGTTTGTGCTCTGTCCTATAGGCAGCTAGAGCCCATAGTTTTCTCATCATTGTCAGTAGTAATCAATTTTTTTTTTTAAATTAGTTTGTATAATAGTTGAGTATATGAGTATTTAAATTAAATTTGTATTGGAAGAATAGTAGGTCCCGCGGGTTTCTATTTCTGGCTTCCTGTACAATTTTCTTCAGCTTCACCTTATCTCTAACCTAGTCGCAGTGTGTTATTAAGCTAAGGGCGACGGGGAAAAGATTGAAATTGTCTATCTTATGACCAAGTAGGCGAGAGGAGAAAATTGCTCTAATGATATTGTACGACCTCCGGATGGTAAGATAATTTCTTCTTGTGCGACAAGAGAGTGGGCCATCAAAGAGGGCATTAACAGTCCTCCCCACCCAGGTACACCTGGGTCTAGCCACCTCCCTCTCCATATTGTATTATCGTATTATAATGTATAAAATGTTAACAAAATAAAAGAAGGAGACAGTCGAGTATGGTCAGTTGATGATTGCGCTATGAAGTATATTTGTGTTTTATTATTCAGTGATTAAACCCTTCTTCTCGACATTTCATAACTATATATATATATATATATATATATATATATATATATATATATATATATATAACAGTATAATCATTAGAATTTAGTGACTTACGCATACATTAATAATGCGTCACCATCAAAAAGTATGATTTATGACCAATTTATTAGCATAATGCAAAATTACTGTGGGGAATAGCATTTTCTGGGAGGTCAATACGGATAAAACCAACGAGTTGAGCTGGCCGTAAATTAAAAATCAGTTGAAGAATCGGAATTGGAGAATGAACAGGCGGGTAGAAATAATCGCATCCGGGATAATAATAACGCTCCTTTAAATCTTTTCTTGGAACCCGTTCAAGAAACCCGGTCGGTGTAACTGGATCCTGGAACTTGGCGCCGTTTGTCCCAAGACTTTAGAAAATTCTTTTCAAACTCTAAAAACCACCGATATAATGTTTTAAATGAAGTACTCAGCTCGTTATTGTATTATTTATCGGGGTATGACTGGACAAATTTGGTGTTTATGACTCGGTGGGAAATTAAGTACACCCTGGAGAGCTCAATATCATCGGCGAAACAATAAAGTCCGATTTCAAAACCGCTAATGAACCTGTCACGGCCATATGTACGTCTGGACGAGAGCCGCTGAGAGGAGAGGGATTTAAGTTATCGGAAAAGTGATCTCAAATTATCGGAATCCGAGTGTAGAAATTCGGTGCGTCCCTTTCAAGGGCGGCGAACCCTGCCGTTGACAGCACCTCAGTCCATTATTTAGGGAAAACATTCATCCCCTCGATAATTTTACCAACGTTACCGGAGTAACGTAATAATTTTGCGAGGGCTACAACTCCGATCAAGTTTTCCACACGACCACTTAAAACAATGGAATACCCCAGACGTTTCTCCGATCAATAATTGTTAAATTTACAATTTGTAACAATCTATAGGAACGGATCGACGGATAAGTGTTCGCTTGTCTCGACTGCCTTCCGTTTGGTCTTTTGCTAGAACGGTGCCGTCTCGGTTGCCATATTAAAAGTGTTCAACCATTAATTTAACCTTTCGATTGCGGCTCTACTTATTTTGTAACTAGAGCCTAATTCCACTATCACCCGACATCCCAAACGTTCCTTACAGACGCTTGAAAAGGAACTGGCCTTATTATCGAAAAATAGAAAAATGAATAAATAAAATATAAGAAAGACGGGAAAAACCACTGGGTTTTCCTCGTTATTAGTACTACTCGAACACCAATGTCGCTTATTGTATTTTACAGTTGTGACAATAAAACGGTGAAAATAAAAATACGATTTGCGGTGTAAATCTGGCAAGCGAAAGTTTTAGGGCTCGAACTCACGGATGGTTTGAGCGAGTTAATTAATTCTGAGATATCTAAAGTTCTACCACTCGAGGGTAAGCTAATATTTACTTGTTTCGAACTTCATCACTTCTGCGATTTGGTGTCTGCACTCGCCTAGTTGACCCTTCAGGCCCCCTATATATATATATATATATATATATATAGCATATTGGTCTAGTTTCGGCTTTTCCCTGTCTTCGGCAACATTTTCACAATCTACGACAGAAAATGACCACAGTAAGTTACAACAGTAACATAAATGCGAAAATCCAAGTAAAACAAAAGTGGTGATCTTGACACGCATATTAGCTGAGAAGAAATTCTACGTATCTATCACAGGATCAATTGTGATATATTACGGACCGTAGTGGACCGCCAAAAAAATATGTCAATATATGGGACTGCGGAAAGTTTGCTTTTAATTATTAAATATTACTATTCTCGAACTTCTATTACTTTTCCTGTGTTCTGCAGATAGGATGCTTCGGTCAAAACCGAGCTGTTCGTGCATAGACTCAACTCATCCTATTTTCTACTTATACTATCCCCGCATACACTGAACGCCTCCTATTTTCCTGTCATAGAGTTAAGAAAACATGAATAATTATCGCTCGTATCGAAGAAACATAAATATGGAGAGCTACAAATAGCTCATTTTCTTCCGCCGCGACCCGTAATGGCGCAAGGGCGCGGCGGGTTTATTTGTCCTTTGCCGAAAAAAGATATCCAAAACCATATTGGCATTTTAATCTGGAAAAGCTCCAATTTTGACTGGGCCACGGCTCGGTAACCAGGTAAGGGAGTGTATAGGAGTGGGGCCGGCTCGTATACAACTCCGGCAGACAAATGGTTATCGCCGGAATTCAGAAACGGTGGTTCCGGGCAACGTAAATTTTTATTTTTTTCACCTCCGCAATGCGCCGAAGCGGAGAATTGACAGCGGTCCACTTCTGACGGGAAGAAAAACGTTTGTTGTGGAATAAGCTTTCCGCGCTGAATTCGGATGAGAACGATTCTGGGCTCTAGTCCGGACGCCGCCTTTCTTTTCATCATTCTTTCGACGAGTCAAATTTGAAAATTTAAAAATTTTTAAAATGCAAATTTTAAATACAAATAAAACTAGAGGATCTTAAGAAACATAATTTATAATCGATTGGCGCAATTTTCAATTTAATGCGCCGCAAGAAAATGATAACTGAACGGTTCCGTTATTGGATGGAAGAGGAGAACGTGAACAACAGTCGATCTATGACATGGATTGTTGATGATGTATGCATCGAGCCAACAGCTGCCAAAATGTTCGTATGTTTCATTTTGAATGTCGCCCACGCCAAAAAAATAAGAGATCCTCATTAAATAAAATATTGTTTTAATAAACAATTAACAAATAACAGTAACAAATAATTAATTACTGGGGGTGTATATTGAATAGAAATAGCATTAAATAGAGCACATAAAGGAGGAGAACCCCATTCGCTTTCAACCAGTTTTTAAAATTGTATTTATTTTTCACCGTCTTGAGGATTCGAAGTATAAATATATGAAAAAAGGGAACCCTAGGGATGGCCCCATTTTGTCGTTGAATCGCAAGAACAGTAAAATTGAAGACGCTGTCCGGAATGCGGAATGAGTTGATCGAGTCCTGCCATTTGAGTCTACATCGCCGCCCATTTCGTTCCTTTTATCCCGCTCCTAGTAATCAGAGCCTTGTCGGGTATGGAATCTAGCATGCCACTGCAGAGCTGTGCATCGTAACACATATATAGTGACGTATATAGAGCCGCAATAAAAAGGTTCAAATTAGTAACCCGCTTTATTGAGGAAATACTACTGACGATCGTTGAGAACCAGATACCGGTCCGGCGGATGGAGATGAAGATCTCACGAGGGGTGATTGGAACAATACTTCAACACGCTAAAACAAATAAATTTTTAATAAAACGGATTTTATACCGAATACCGTTTTATCATCCCTGTACCACGTCCGTAAAATCAAATAAATTTTGTTGTATGAGCCCTGAACAATAATAATAAACGGGAAATTCAGAAGCGCTCACGAAATGATTGAAATAAAGGTTCCCTCGCCGGGGAACGTCGATACGTGTTCGGCCCGTTGGGTTATAACATATGTTAAACGGTCTTTGAAAGGGCAATATCGTTTGAATTGTAAACAACGTTACAGCGCCATGACGCTCCAATAAATAGAGTATTAAAGTACGAGAATGAACCGATCGAGGTGATCGCATGTGGAAATTACGTTTTATTAATGGAACTTCAGAGAAGAGTGAATAGTAAATCCATTATTAACGCTTCGATAACGGTTTGGCGTTGATGAAAAATGCCCCTTAAATATCTGGCACCATATTTTTAATGATTTTTCATCAGACCTTACATGGAAATTTAAATCTGATGCTTATTGGGCGCACTTGTCCTCAATGGACTCCGGTTTTTATATTTCGGCAAAAATGAGTTCGTACAGATACGATGGAATCCAAAAATTAACTGACTTAGATTACTTTAAAATGTCCAATTATCAATTCTAACATCTTAGCGATTTAAAAATTATTGGACCTCACCAGACAATGATGAGAATAGTGCGGCGTAAACGCATGGGACTCGGAGTTATATTCTACTTTACCTCAAATACAAATATGTGTGCGTGTGCGTGTGCGTGTGCGTGTGCGTGCGTGTGCGTGTGCGTGTGGAGGAAGAGGGCAGAGAAGAGGGAGAGAGAGAGAGAGAGAGAGAGAGAGATATATGCTGTATGGTCAAATACATTTCAGGAGATTTTCTACTGATTGCATTCCTCGTAATCCGATGTGAATACGGCGCTTTGTAATGCTAGACCCGCACGACTGTTCACCATTTCTGGTTTGCTGCTTGTAGCGCCGTACGAAGTGAACGTGCGGAGAAGTATTACTAATTTTAGTTTTTCTCTTACCCTGAACCGGTTTCAGCTTCTCCCCGTCTTCAGTACCACTCCGTCAGTAATAAAGTAAGTATCCATATAACTGCTATATTTGGTGTCCAAAATCGTTTCTAAATATACTATTTTCAGTCCCATCCGTTACTAGGACTACCACAAAAATAATGGAACTAAGCCAGTAATACATACTAAAGGAATGTGAAAAATAGAAAAAAGAAAGAAAACAATTAAATGAGACAAGAATTGAACAAATACTAGGATAGGATAAAAGTTACATAAAAAAACTATTTAACTGTATACAGTATACAAGATTAAACATAAAGAACTATGTTCTTACGATAGCACATATCGGTAAAAAGCATAATTGCCCGGAAAATAATTACAGTTAAAATATACATACATTATACTGTTTATAGAACTGAGGGGAAATGCCTCATTATTTACGGAAAGCCACTGACGACGGGTAGAAAAAGAAACAGGTTTATGTTCGGTGGAGGAAGAAAATAGCACGACTCATTTGTTATACCAAACCTCTGTTTGATCGTTGTCTACAGGATCACCGAACGGGTCTTAAATTACTGACGGAATTTAACTGAGGGATTTCTGGCAATGGATTCAAACGTGAATAAATCCGATATCAGCCGAGATAAGGCGGTCTAAATTTTCTCATTATCACTTTCGGCTCTAAAACACGAATCGGGTCGGTGGCGAAGGAAGCAGTTTGTAAGAAACATTTGTAAGAAAAACAAATTTCGTTTGAATCTCGTTATTCAAGGGACGGAAACACCGTGAAGCAAACATAAACCGTGCCCGATTTGGCTCGGATTACTGTTGCTAGGTTGTAACCGCGCCGCGAGTATTAAAAAGAGCGTTTTTCTTTTTCAACTTTTATTTTTTATTTGTGCAATAAATTATAGCATAATTATGTGTACAAGTTTTGAGTGTATGTTTCTCACTTGAATGACTTGATAAAAGAAACCATCCAATGACGGCACTTTTCACAATGCATGAAATAGTTTACGGCTTCGTACAGCAGGGGGTTAATGGATGGGTAAGAGACGAAAGGGACTGAACGAGTGGACTAGGATGAGGAGAAAGGCGGGAGTGGAACTTCAGGAACCGGGATTTTGCGACTTCGTCGACTGTTGGTATGTTGAGGTCATGGTGGATTGTGTGGTTAGAAACATACCAGGGAGCATTAAGGATGGTGCGAAGGACTTTCGACTGGAATCTCTGGATGCGGGCGATGTTGGATTTCTTGGCGGAACCCCATAGTTCAATTCCGTAAGTCCATGTCGGTTTTAATATAGATTTGTATAGTGTCAGTTTGTTGTCTATCGTAAGTTTTGATGTCCTTTTCAGAAGTGGTCTCAACAGTCCAAATTTACGATTTAGATCTGTTCTTTTCAGTCGCGTATGGGAGTTCCACGTGAGTCTTTTGTCTATAGAGAGCCCAAGGTAGCGAGCCTGCTGTTGGATGGGAATAGGAGTATAGTGGAACGGAAAGTAGCGTTGAGTGTATAGCTCTGCTACCTAGCGGAGGAAACGCCAACCCACTTACTACAGCCGGCTTTTACGACCAGAGCGTTCTTTACGGGGGGGTCTTCGCAAATAGAAAGATTTTATAACCCAGCTCCAAAGTGTTCAATATTTATGGGACAGGGATGGTCTCGGAACGGTTCGAATACGGAACAATTTCAAGCGATGGGAAATGAGCTTTCGCGTGGAGTGTTTCCCCGTCTTTTAAAATCCTTCAAAACACACACACACACACGTATATATATATATATATATATATATATATATTGGATGAATCCAAAAGCTGTTGACAAAACAACGCTATGCTCAAGGAAGAAATTTCAAGGCGCACAACGAAGAAACTGAAATATAGTAAATCTCGCTGTGCTGTATGGACAGAATGACCCTAAAATATTCCTTAAGAAATTATGCTGTTAAATAATCAAGTACTTTCTGTCCAGCGGATTTTAGATCCTTTTATATATTTTTCTCGATAATTTAAGTGAAACGTGCCTTAACTTACAGTTTAATTGACTACGTATTACTAAATATTTTCCTTTTCTTAGTAAAACTGCGCTCCTGTATACAAACAACCTGTCTATTCTAAGATATTTAGAGGCCAATACTTGGCAAATTCCAACGACTTTTCTGGAGTCATTCGAGCTCCACTCTTAACAAATTCGAGTTTCATATTGCACACGAATAAACAAGTTTCGAAACTTCCCAGGCCGAATACTACGGCATGTGAATAGTTTAGGGATAAAGGGGGAGTAGAGGGAAAAATTGAACACAAGGTTTTAGATTTTTCCACAACACATGATTTGACTAGCTTGTATCTGAAGATACAAGAAGATAATTCGGTCAACCGCTGAAATGTCGTCGTATTTATATGTTATATATCGCTATAAAAGTCAAAAAGAGATCCAGACACTCCTTAGAATTCCTCCTACATGTCCGACAATACAAGACAATTTTTTTTTTTTTTTTATCTTTATTTATTTTGTACTATCAACTGTTACAGTTATATGTACAATGGCGGTTGTTTGGGTGATTGGACTTGTTTAACTTGTATAAAGACGCCATCCAGTGATGGTACTTTTGGCTTGTCTCAGTCCTACAGGAAATCTCTGGGCCACAAGACAATAGGAGCAATAAAAGATTCAGAAGTGTACCATTTCACCTAATGGACACTGGAGTTCACTCTCGGCTCCATATACCTAATTTCATATTCTTTCTTCGCCGGCAAAAATATTCGATGGATTCCCCTTTGCAAAAATCTTGAAACAGAAAAGGAAAGGTGATTAGCTTTGACCCCAGTAATGGACTCTCCTGGCCGAATCCTTTTATCCTTTTCTCCGGTCCGACCCGGGATTCGGCCCAGCCGCCGCGAAGAAAAAAAGCCTTTACGCATTCATAAACGACTCCATTATAGGAAGTGGATCGAGGCCTGAAATCGGCGCTGTCTATAAAATATCGCCCTTTCATTAAACGGGGACGGGGAGATTAATAGAGACAGCTCGCCAGCTCGGTACTCGAACGCTTCAAATTTTTGAATCTCCACAACTCGGGGTTGCCCCCAACAGTTTGTTTGCATCGCGGATCGCCATCGTTTCAGGAATTTCCTAAGGGCGAAGTGGCGTCTTCCGAATGTATCTGTCTAGCCCAGTTGCTAGTCACGGATCGCACTCCCAATGTAGCGCTCACAAACCGGTAATTAGCCTCCGATTCCCTCTTCGGTCCTACTGCAGACCCTATTCCTGTCCACCGCCATCGGGTTTGTCCGGATGTGCTCAAACGCATTCAATTTGGTTGAACAGAGCGGCTTCGAACATACCTACGAATGTTATAGAGATATAATTTATAGACGTATAATAATAAATTAATTCATTAGTACAGGCCGTCACAACCCTAGTTGAGGTTTCTGTCTTCGTAACATCTAGATTTTTACGGTGATGGGCTTTCTGTCGGCCCTCCGCCCAACCGCTTAATACACTGGACAGCTGATGGATACGGTGGTGGCGGCGGTGGCGGCGGCGGCGGTGGCGGTGGGGGGCGGTCGGTTTGGCGGGGCCGCAGTAATGGGGTGTCGGTGGCTGGGGGCGGTGCTCGTCTCGGCGTTGGTGGCGACGGCCGTCGGCGCCAGGGTATACAACGTCGGCGTCCTCATGGCCTCCAGGCTTGACTCCCCGTTCGACCTCGAGCGGTGCGGACCCGCTGTCGACCTCGCTCTCCAGGAGGTCAACGATATCTTCCTCAAGGCCCACGGCATAGAGCTCAGGAAGATCCAAGGGAGGTGAGCCCTTTTACCCGCCGTCCCCCCGACAGGAAACCCTCGTACGGTGCCGTTTTAAGAATAATTAAAAATAAATTTTTAACGCTACGTTTACGGCCGTTTCTTTCCCAATCCGACGCATAGCGTAGAGATAGGTATGCCACATAGAGAATTACGAAGCTTTTGAAAAAAGAATCTTAGATTTATATTTCCCTCGTTAAATAGACGAAAGTCGGTACGAGTGGTACAAAAAATGGGAACGGTTTTTGTAATTTTTCTAATTAAATTCGAAATGCGTCGCTTTGATGCGTCCCGTAAACCTAGCGTTAACCGAGGGAAGGATTCCGCGACCTGAACATGAATTTTCGCTACGTTCGGATCGCGTAAGACAGTGGGCTGTACCCCCTGCTACTCCGCGATTTGTTTTACGTTTAGCGGGCGAGTTCTAGTGGTTTCCTGATTCGGACCCTGATCCTGATGATGGAACCGGTAAGAGTTTCCAACGCCGGAAGCGGAAACACCCGAGAAGGCGCCAGAAGGAAAGGGCGAAGACCGTTCCGATGGAACTCACTTCAATCATAAGAAAAATCCCGGTGGTCAAGCCCTGCTAACCGAGATTCTTCCCACGATATTACGCGATCCTACCGAAAGGATAGGATTATTTAGTTATAATTAAAATTTTAACTGATGTATGGCACTAATATAAATACAGTATAATGGAGGAAAACCCCACTGGCATCACTTTTTTAAAAATTTGTGTCATTTATTTTTCTTGTTCAGACACGTGGCCACTTTTTTTTCGGTCGTCTGTAAAGAACGTTTGGGATGTCGCGAGATAGTAGGGTTTGGACCGTATGTAATTCTGGAGCGTATATTTTTGTATGTCGAACTCACGGACAAACGAGACTTCGAAATCTGTAGTAGGGTGAGGTTGGAGACATAGCACGGTGCGATAGCTATTTTCCTTAATATTTTCGACTGTACGGTTTCAATTTTGTTAATATTTGATGATTTGACGCGGTTGGTTTCAGCATAGTGTTGTACAGTAATAATTAATTGTTTTACGCATAGTTTTGATCTACTGTTCCGTAATATTTAAAAAAGAATAAAAAGTTAGTTCTTATTATGAATTTAAGTATTAATTGAGGTTTATACCGTTATGTTCCGACAAAATATTTCTATCCCGGTAGATAACGGTAGATGCTCATTATGTTAATGTTTGAATTGTACGGAATTAATTTGAACAGAAAAAAGTAGCGTCCATACATTTTTTAAAGGTAAAATTCGTTTCATAACAAAAATGATAAATCCTCTATATGGTGAAAAAGCGCTTAAAATTTGATAAAGAGTTCAGGAAGATCCAAGGAAGATGAGCCATTTACCGCCGTCCTGAATTCCTCTATATTTATTTATATACGGGACAAATTAGGCAACCTCCACATTACAAGTGTATTAAGCGACAGGATGCAGGGGTGCAGACAAGCTTCCCATATGTCAAAGTGACTTTCACTACTACTGAAGGAGGCGAGTAGCCGAAACCGGTCTAGCAAAAGGCCAAACCGGTGAGAGGAGAAGGAAAACCGATACGATAATATGAGTTTGGATTGCGCGAGTTGTGCTCTGAATGGCGGACGCCACAATTTCTCCAACTCAAAGAGTAAGAAGTTGTGACTTTGTACTTTACCTTTTGAACGTACCTTAGCCAACTATCGTGCGACTCAGAATTTCGTTCAACTTGAAGGAAACATAAACCCCACCGGTTAGTTTCGTTTAATAAAATCAGTACTCACTTTCAAGTAGTTCAACGAGATCTTAAGCATCCCAGTGTTCATTCAAACCAGACTTCGACTTCCTACTTGTCCGGGCGAGTACCCGAAATCGGTGAAACCTAAGTCGCGTGGAGACATCGAATCGGACGAGTGGCGATTTAATTATATCGCGCAGTTCCAACTTTCGAACGGGCAGTTTTGCAGGTGTTATTATGATAACTGTAATAAGTAATTGTTGAACATACTAATAGTACGATGATTCATGTGACCAATGATGTATTTTCCAATCTGCTACAATACAGCCGCTTTCCTTCAGTAAATTTGTGTGTCAGTTAAGCATGTCGGTTGTATAGATGCTACCATGCTGGCGGTAAAAGTGCAGCCCCAGAGGAAACCGACATAAGTGACCAAAATAAGAATAGTGTTTATATTTTAAGATGTCTGTTTGGGTGTCTGTTGGGTGTAACATTCATTGGCACCTGACATGGGCAGTAAATACATAACTTAGTTACTGCTACTGTAAAAACCGAATTAACCAATATAATTTATCACAAAAAATTTATTAGAATTCTTAATTAATATTGGGGTATTATACATTTATAAATGCTAAAGTTTAGGATTTTAATTAAGGAGTTTAAGTTTCGGGAGGTCTTAGGACTTGGGAAACGTTGGATAGATTGGCCTAGATTCTATAGTCTTCCAATGTCTGGCTCAAACAGACCTAGACCAATAAACCGAGAGCAGAAGGTAGATCTAACACATTTATTTCACGCCTAAAGTCCCCTCTCTTCGAAACTAGTAGACCGTTTCATCTGAGTTTTGCAGCGGCTGAATATTTAAACGGGCCCAAAAGCGGTTTTAAAACTGACTTGGTTTCAAACTGTTCATATCATTTCAATCCTGTCCGAATCCATAATTTATCAGGTGCCGCCATTACGCCCGCCGGCATATAATTTGAAACTCGCGTTTTGAAATATTTAAATTGCCTCGGTTTATTATTCAACGATTAAATAACACGCGCGTAACATTTTAACAGAGTTTCATCCCATTTTGTGGGCACTGTCTCTGTCCTGCAAAATCAAACAAAAATAAACGGATTATATAACGCGCGGATTCGTGCGAAATTTTGTATCTCTAAATTTTTATTTCAAGATTAAAACACTGGGTTGGTGACGATGGAAAATAAATAGGGAAACATTCGAACGAAAACGAAGTGTATACTAATAAGTTTGTTTAATTATATATTTTATATCACCCGAGAAAGATTGTTAGGATGTACCGTAGGTATCTCACTGTATTAATGACTGGCTGTTAAGACAGGTATGTTAATACGAAATACTACAATTAAGTATCTAGTGTGTAAAGATTGTGGGAAATGTCTTATTTGGTCAGTAGCATTCCGTCTAGAAATTTTGGTTAATAAGAGCTTAAAACCAGCCCCGTGGTCCGAGAAGCTTTGAAATATCCTCACTATTCGCTTATATTTTCCTAATTCCTTTTCTGTTCTCCTACTTAGACTTTGGTTCTACAACCTAATTCGTTGAATATCTCAGCGGTTTTGTTAAAACGCTCGCCTACACGAAATTAAATCTAATCGATCAACCGCGCCATGGTGTTTTTAATTCCTTGTAGGGCCCAATTGCTGGATGATTGTTAGCTCTGGAGTCGGCGGGCGCAAAAAACTGTACTCTTCTTAATTAAAGCTACCGATACGTGTGGCTAACGCGGAGGCTCACTATATGTCCCGCATATATGCGACCGCATACACACGTGGGCAAAGGCATTAATGGGCGAAGACCAATTATGCGGTCGCGGTGTCACGCACGCACTTTCCAACATTTTCCCCTCCATTCTTGAGAATATTTTGCTTATTGAGAAGATATTTTTGCCGCTTGTCCAAGTGTCGGGAACCCCGGGACCCTTTAGCATTTCCTGTTTCGAATCCTTAAAGGGTTAACCGATTCGGTTCGCGAAACACGTCCAAGCATTTTGGGCGACGTACGGCGCGTGTAACTCCAGGTATTTACTACTGGCTACTGGACTTTCATCTTCTTCGCGTCTAGAAATAATTATATTTCTCTATTTCGACAGAGCGCTACCGTTAATTGGAAACATATATTTATGTTCAATTTAAATTTCACCGAAATAAACCGGTGGATTTGCTAATTCCAACAGGAGGCGGAGATGGGGGGCTCGGTTTCGACATGCCTCATTATGGCAGTAGTAGTGGGATGTGTAGTGCACGCTTTGGGTTTCCGCGGGAAGCTCCTAGGGCGTATGCGTGCGCGTTTAAGACTCGACGCCTCGACAAGGGAAGCGTATTATTGAATGTGCAACGGAGTATCATATAATTCCTATAAATTATATATGTACTGAAATTATGAAGCTTCGTTAGAAAGAAATGAGTTTACAAAACATAGAGAAAAAAATATATAATCCGACGTGGTTTGTAGCAGTCGGGTATTAGGATAGTGAACTCAATCCAGCTTTAATCATGTGGTTACGATATATCACCGGGATATGTTTGCATGGTGTTACTAACTGAATGCTACTGATGAGCCGATACAGGAGTAAAAATATTAATACTTTTTCATTATTCTCTCGCATTCTACACTATTCCAATTTTTGTCTGGCCTTTCGAAATTCCAAAAAAATTGAATGAATACAGAATTTAATCATAATAAAATATGCACGAGCGCCGACAGCGTTTGTCGTCCCGGGTTGGGTACTTGACAGCGTACTGATACCTGGCAATTCTACGCGGCCTTTCGTCTTAACTACAAATTTATACCAAGCAAACCCAATTTTAACAGAGCCGGGTCCAGAGGATGCAGGATCGAAGCCTGTTCACCGCGAAAGTTTTTATTGGTCGGCAAATTTGAATCCGACTTCCAATGAGAATTTGCCGGGAAGAGAGAAAACTGTCATTTTGCCCGGAGTAATAAAAATAAATGAAGGACTCCGCTAACAAGCTCCTGCCTCTTATGGCTTTCATAACAAGAGAAGCCTACCTAATAAGCAGATTACCATAGGTATGGCACGAATACATACATCATCTTTTCATTTGGACCTCATTTATAAACGGACTCTCTCCTAACGTCGATATTTCTTATTTTGTACAGTTTCCGCAATTTTAGGACACAGGCTTTATTATGTTTCGTTCCTATTTATTTCGTATCCAGATTGCTTTAACTGATATCAAGTTATAAGGTAATGGGTAATTTAAAAAAAAAGTACTTAACCGAAAATCACCTCTCGCAGTCCCCTTTTGAGGACGGTGTCGGTGGAAAATTCCTTTTCATTTCTTTTCGCAGCCTTTCGCTTCCCAGCTAGGTCCAGAATTATTATTATTTGAAAGTACGCCGCTTGTACTATTAACAAAGCTATACATACGTAACTACATTTCAAACGGAATTCTACTGACGATGGCGAGAATCCTAGGAAGTACCTATAGAACAAAGAATCAAATGGCTTGAGGGAAGTCCAAAAAACCAACGGGGTTAAATTATTGTACAAGATATTATTTATTTTTAATTTCAAATACGGCGCCCTGTGATACTAGACCCGCAAATCTGTTCTTCATTTCTCGGTTGCCGCTTATAGCGCCGTATATAGTTTAATAGCATATATGTACACGGAGTTATAACGAATTTGGTGTATTTAATTAATAATTAATTAATTAATTATTTAGTAATTATACAGTCTGTAAATTGACCATATCGGCTGACTGTAATAGCATAAGTGGCATTGTTTACGTGAGTGTTGATCGGCCGCCGAGCATCTCGCTATACCCTCATTCTTGCGCTCTTCTCTCTTTTCTCGCCTATTTGGAACTAACATAGATCGGTTTTGGCTCCTGCCAGTCTCCAGTAGCGCTCCGTTAATAATACACTTAGTCACTTTCGCGTTCTGGCTGCCGGCGAAGCAACTTGTACTTACTCTTAAGACCAAAAAAGCGATAGCTTAACCTATACAACACCTGACTACACAAACACAACACTACACAAAAACACAAACTACATTAAACAGGCTACGGAATTATGTAGACTATAATAAAAAAAAAGCACTGTCGCTACACTCTTATGTCGTGGATAGCTCCACAAACGAGGTTATATATTTATTCTTACAATAAAAAAAATGGAGAGCACAGGGCCGACTTTAAAACCTTATATATTATTTTTAGATACTCCTTTTTTGTTTGTTGTTTCGAATTACAGCAAATTTGTAGGGTGTATAAGCTATATCAAAGGCTCCCCCTGTGAATCCCTGTTCGGCGATGACGGTGTTGAATAACACTAATGAAGACATTGCACACACGCGCTCTTAGCCATTAACATATTGAAATTTCGTTTCCGAATATTTTATTTCGTCCGTAGGCAAAAAGCCGGTACACTAAGGGAAGAGATTTTTTCCCAACTGTCCGCTATCTCCCGGCGTGGAATATTTTTCCACCGCGCAGTTCCACTAATCCTAACCGACGGCAAGAATGAGGCCACGATGAAGAAATATTTTGTTCAATTTAAGAACCAATCGCCAGGTAGTATTATTCGTGAAAAAATAACTACTTACTGTTATCAAAAATTCGTACAAAAATATATTAAAATCGAGGCCAAATGAGAACCCCAATATTTTGCGGGGACGTTAGTAACCCTCAAAGGGATTATTTTATTATGTCTGTCACGTTATTTCGTTAGGTATTTTAACTGAATAAATTAAAACACAATTCTATTTAGGTATAAGTTAATTAGATTCCGGAGTACATTTGGAAGGGGTGTACGTCCCGTGGTGGCAAGAAGGCCCCGATTATTTTTCGCGCGTCTGTGGCCAGAGCCGGAGAGAACCCGGCGTTGATTAAAGCTAATGAAGGCATAGTGCACACGCTCTTAGCTATTAACATATTCAAATTTCATCTCCGAATATTTTCGACGGCGAGAATGAGCCCACGATAAAAAAAATCATTTTGTTCAATTTAAGAACCGATGGTATAGGGTATTATCAAGAGCGAAATGTTCAAGAAAAATAATAACTGCACAACATTATCGAAACTGTGCGTAAAAATATATTAATATCTAGGAGAACACTAATTCCACGCGGGGACGTTGTGACCCTCAAAGGGAATCTTTCATTGTGTCGCGTTATTTCGCCAGTAATAGACCAAATTATAAGGCGATTCTGTTTAATTATAAATTAATTTAGATTCCGGATTGGAAGGGGCGCAGGCGGCGTGGTGGAAAGAGGGCCGGGGTAATTTTTCACGCGTCCCTTCCGCCGGTGGCTTGAGCCGGAGAGAAGCCAGCGTTGAATAACCCTAATGAAGGTCAAACCGAGGCCCCGGGCCCGGACGTGATGGGCATCCTTGGCGTTAATTAGGCCCCCAATACTCGACTGCCGCGCCCCCACCACGCCGCCACTTTTAACAAACCGGTCAAATAAAATTATACCAACCGAATTGACTCCACCAAAGGGGCAGATTGGTCGTCCGAAAATGGCTAAAAATAGCGAAAAAAGAAAATTGGACCCGCTGAAGAAAACTCTAATTCAAAGAAAATGCCCCGCGTTTCGACCCCGATAGCTTCTGGACTTCGGAATTCCCCTTCGCTTACTCAGCATTCCGGACTACTGGAATTATCTCTCCGGAAATTGGCTTTAAAATTTCAAACCGGTTCCCGTATATGGCCCATACTCAGTCAGGAGTGGTCCCCACATAAAATAATTATGATTCCGTAACATACTAGAGTTCATAATTGGGGAAATTATAATATCGAATTGCGTTATTTGATGAACGACACGTGTGTTGTGTGCAGCTACCACTACTGCAGTGGGTCGAAGGCTCCGGGCTTGGCGACGGATATGTACTTTCGGGATAGCGTGATCGCTTTCATCGGCCCGGCCTGCGCTTTCGCCCTAGACCCGGTGGCTCGCCTCGCCGCCTACTGGAACACACCCATCATCACAGGAATGGGAGATCAGGTTAGAGCGCCCCATATACACGCCCCTACAATTACCCTTCATATTTGTTTTACGCTCGCGCGAGTCTCATTTCCTAACCGAAAGTTTCAAATTACAGGGCTAACTTTTTATCGGATCGATATGTGACCACACACAATCATATTGTGTGACTGTGCGGTATATATATTTCATACAGCGTAGATCTGCTCTTACTATCTCAACTATATAATTTATAATAATCTTATTCTGTAAGTTAAGAAAGGTCTCGAAGAAGGGTTTATTACGCTGAATAACAACACAAATATGCTTCGGAGCGCGACTGTCGACTTAACTAACCAGAGTATCGTCCGACACTGTCTGCTCGGTTATTCCCGTAACTTTTTATATAATATAATACATTAGCGGAGAGGGAGATGGCTAAATGGACGTGTTCCGCATACGTGTAATAGTACATACTCGTATCAGAGCTCACCGGTCGCGGAAAAATATTGTCCGTCGCCGGGAATCAAAACCGTTCCCTGCTGTCAAAACGCGTCTTTTACTCCCACTTTTAATCCCTTTATTACCCAATCACAGACGCGATTACACCGATTGAACTAATCTTTTTATTTTCATTTTCATCAGCCTCCTTCGGAAGGTCAGCTCTCCGTCACGTCCGGAATCTTGGGCAGACTTCAGAGATGGAAAAATGATTCGGTAAGCGGTTTAAGGTATTTCTTTATGGCCGGGGGAAGTCCTTTGACGCGATTTTCTAAATCATTCACGGAATGCTAATGACGATGGCCATATGTTCGATAAGCCTGACGGATGTTATTAATTAATTTTAAAACTGAAAACCGAATGCCGAATTGTCTCCCAGACTGGACTAACGACTCTTTTTAAATTTTATTTTGTTTCGGAACATTCCGTCTATAGTCGGTTATTCGGTCCAAAGTTAAACCGGTCGCGGCCACTCGCCACAGTCAATAGCATACCGTAATGGAGGTACCGACGCACTCTCATATCTCTTAACCTCCGGGCGATTTATAATTAAAATGTCTTTAAATCTAATAGAAGCAATATCTCAACCTCCGATCGTTAGGACCCATTTTGAAGGAAGAAAAATCATGTAAATATTTATGAATGAAGTTCGGTGTGAAATGAATGCGAAGCACCGACCGTATTGATAAGCATCCGACCTATGGTTTGATAACATAAATGGAAGATGAAAGAGGTGGGGGGTTATTTCGTCACCAGCTTTTGCGGTCCGCCGCAATCGTGTCAATCGAAGGCCGACCGGTAAAAAATAGATGAAAGGGTCATTATAAAGAAAAACAGAAAGGACAGGGATCCTCCCCTCCTCTTAGATGACGGTGAAAATATTGCTATCGCGGTTTGCGAATGGGAATAGGATTGGGAAGGGGCCCCCTTACGCCCTGTTGATTTAAATTTGCCAACATTATAGAATTAACGCAATACGGATATTTAAAAAGCCGAAGAAATTGAGATAATAAATTTGGCACTTCAATTCAATTTATGGAGTCTGATTCCCATACAAATATCGTAAAATAAATGTTTTTTTATTTTACTTTTGATATAAAAATACGGGTTACTGCCAGTACCTAGGTTTGTTGGTAAAACGTACAAAAAGGCTAGTCGTATAGCGATTTGTCTAGTTTCATTGAATTTGAATTGTGTGCAAGCACCAGCATAGAGACCTGCAGCCACTTACTTAAACTCCATTAAACATTTCTCTGTTTGCCTCATTTCTTCCGATGCAAATAACCAGTCAGTGTTTCGCTTTTTCTTGAACGTTTTCAACTTAACTTTCTGATGAACAAAAAAAAAGGAAATGCGAGTCCCCGAAAACTTTCGGCCTTCCGGAGATTCCCTTACAGCTCGGTTTGTATTTAATTAAATTTCTTTTTCATCATTTTCGTCATTCATAAACTTAAACAAAGTTGATACAGCCGTCTTAATGAAGGTTACTTCAACACTACGTTATTAGCGGCAACATATATCAGTGGGGAGTAATTAACTATACCAAAAACCAAGCTCAAACCATAAACCTATAGTCATTGTGTAGTATAACTTCTAAATTTGAGTTGAGGTATAAAGTTTGATCAAAACAAATTTCAACCGATGATTTTTTTCAGTAAGAAGCAGTGTTTTGGGTCTACTGTAACGTATTTATAATTGCGACTATCAATAAATTGTTTTTAGTTATTTTGTTCAGGTGTATGTTCTTCGTCCTCCTGACAATGATGACGTACAAGTACTGTAAATGTGAATTTCAGGGTATATTCAAAGATAAAACCGAGTACCCTACGTTGACGAGGATGTCCTACTGCCAGTGCAGGCTCAAGCTCGTCTTTTCAAGCATATTCCAGCAGTTCGGTTGGAACCACGTCGGTCTCATTCTGGACAGGTCCGACTTATTTTCGCTGACCGTGGGTGAGAAATTTACTTCCTATTATTAAAAAGGGATTAATAATATATTTAATTTTAACCGAGCGACGACACACTCGGAGCCCGGGGCCTGTCGCAAAGGTTGGTCGTTGAATGTTTCGAAAGACATTCGCCGTTCGGCTGGAGCGGCTTCCCCATTACTGTCCCTGAAGAGATGAAACGTGATTTACAGGAAAAAATTTGGAAACCGGGCTCAGGAAAACGGGAGTGCTCAGTTTCGTGAGGGAGCTGGACGGTAACGACGAGGAGGAACTGGAGGGCTATCTGAAAGACGCCAGCATGTATGCCAGAGGTAACGCGTAAATACATCATTCCAATAAATTAGCAACACCCGACAGAATATACCTCGGATTATATTATTCATCTAAAGTCCCAGAAAACTAAAGTGATTTACCATAATTGCCTTGTGTTTAAGTCATAATACTCAGCGTTCGGGGGATATTGGTCCGAAAATTCATGTTGGCCGCCTACGCCCTGGGGATGACTCAAGGAGACTGGACATTTCTGGACGTCGAAATTGTTCAGGTAAACGCTCGTATTAGTAATTCCAGATTTTTAACTCGTGTTATTCGCTAATCGGTACGTTTAATTTTCTGGACACTGGCCGCTAGTTCGATTGGAATCCAGTTCTGCGATGTACGTCTTGAAACAGCTTTTCGAGTATCATCTAAGGTGCTTTACATTTCAGGGCTCGTACTGGGGGGATCACGACTGGGAAGTCGGCGATGAGATGGACGAGACGGCGCAGAAAGCGTACGACGCCCTACTCAGGGTCTCCCTCCTTGAACCGACCAGTCCTAAATTCCAAGAATTCTCTGAAAAAGTCAAGAGGAAAGCCTATTTGGATTACAACTACACTTTCCCAGCCGGCGAAGAGGTCAGTGTTTTTCCGCTCCAATCAAATTTCAATTAAAATGAAACTCCGAGTCATCCACTTTGAGAGTAAAAACCATGAGACACCCTTCTTTACATTTTACGCATTTGTGTCATTATTAGTTGTCGGGGTTGACGTTGAGGTGTTCTTTATGTGTACGGCCATGCACCGTGCGATTTTGAATCCTGTATATATATATATATATATATATATATATATATATATATATATATATATGAATAAACTCACCGTAGATCCAACTGTTTCATACAGGTAAACTTCTTCGTTGGAGCATTTTATGACGGGGTCTACCTCCTGGGGATGGCTTTGAACGAGACACTTACGCAGAAAAGCGATATCCACGACGGCTATACGATCACCAGGAGAATGTGGTCGAGAGATTTCCACGGTAAGGCATTCGAAAAGCTACGACGGTATAGGTTACAATACTGCTGCGGACAGTGATAGGATCGCTAACAGGCCACTATTCTTGAAAGACATGTTTACTTCTGGGAATTACATATGAAGACCCAGTGTGGCTTACTGAATATAATACTGTCTGATTGTAACCTGATCATCTGAACGAATCTTTATAAATGACTATTTTAAACGTTCAGCCAGACCAAGTATCTATAGTATTTAACGATTTTTAAGCGACAAATTGGACGTTAATTTTCAAGGACATTATTAATTTCATAATAAAAAGAATTTTCTGTAATAAAAATCCTCCTTTTCATTTATTATATTTTAATGTGTTTTAGGAATTACTGGTCATGTGAGGATAGATGACAATGGTGACAGAGATGCCGATTACTCAATATTAGATCTTGACCCAGAATCTGGTAAATTTGAAGTAGGTGTTTTACTTGTTGAAATTTCCTTATACTAAATTTTATGTCCTTGCAACTAAATTCATCCTTCCAATCCTTGCAAATAAATCATTTAGCCAAAATTTAGCTTGATAAACGGCATAAATTAGCTGAGGGTGGTTGTTTCATATGATATCAGATAATATATTTTCAGAACTAAGTTTGCTAGAGTTGGCCATCAGGATTAAATCTTCATTTTACTCATGTAAAATACTGTACATACTCACGGATATAGTGATAAGGAAACTCTTAGTTCAACTATTTTATGTTTTATAACCTGCCTCTCATCTGGCCACAATATGGCCAGACAGACAGAAAAACACCACTAGAGTTTTAATATAATATATTCAGTTAATAAAAAAAAAATGGTTAACAGTTAATAAAAGAAAAATCTATGCTCGGTATTTATAATTGAAAAGATCGGTTCATATTTGTATTTCTTTAATTAATACTTTATTATTATCCCTTTGTCCCTTATCTCCATTGAAATTAATGACAGGCCATTAAATATTATTTCATATCTGCTCAAAGTATTATGTGGTAACGTTCCAAACAATAATTTATAAGAAAGATATTACCATCTATAATTTAATTTAAATTTCATGGTTTGAATAGTATTCCCTGTCTGGATCCATAAGGATTTTTTCTTAAAGGTTAAAAAGGGATGTAAATTTGACAAATAGAAAATACAGTTTTAGTTTTTATTGTCAGTTACAAAATCAGTATCTTTTATTGAAAAAAATATTTTGTTTTCCATGTTTCCATGTAAGTGCCTATAATTATAACTGATTACAGTTTTGAAAGCTTTCACATTTTTGGTAAATAGTAAATTAAATAGGGTTAGGGATTTTCAATTTAAGACATTATTACCCAAATTTATGGAAGCTGACAAAAATAAAGATGTAAATAAATTTAGGTACATAAGAGCATAACTGCACACTTGCCTCACTGCACTATTTAAAAAGTGTTCCAAAAAAATAAATAAATACAAATTTTATATATATATATGTATATATTATGTAAGTATATAATAGTTTATATTATTATTATCACTAGTAAGCTAGTGTTGAGTTAGCTTTAGTTTCAGTGGTGTATATATATATATATATATATATATATATATATATATACACCACACATGTGTGTGTGTGTTTTTAAATAAAGTTATTGATGCAGCATCATCCTAAATACAATGCTATGTAAGAATTCCTACTTCATTTCTATGCAATATAGTTATTCAACAGTTTTGTTGAAAAAAGTTATCAAATGTAATCTACCCTGAATACTTTTTTATCTAAACTTTTGAATAACACTAATAAATGTATTGTATAGTATTGAAGCAGGAATACTTATATAGCATTGCATTTAGGATGAAGCCACATCATAATGCATAGCATTATTTAAAAACAGCATTTATTGTCATACTTTGATTAATATGATAAAAACATTAAAGTAAAGTAAGTATTTTTATATATCATTTAATTATTAAATATTCACAGAATGAAATTAGTGTAAACAAAAATAAAATTATCCTACTTTTTGAGCTTTAACCTTTTTCTGCTTTTCTACTCAAACTAATGACTAAGAAGTACAATACTTGTGTACTGACTAAGGAATACTTAAATACAATGGATAAATACTAACTGATGACTAATAAATTATGTGATAAAAGGATTACATATTTGAATAACCTATTTCAATATAAAATGGTAGAAATTTTAAAATAATTAAATATATTGCTATAATTTAAATTATTGAAATATTTGAAATTTGTTGGTATAAATACACAATATTTATTATTAATTTTCTTCCTACTCCCTATATATTATGATGCTTTCCCTTAATATTATCCTCTACTTCTTCCACTATTTATTGATTCACAATAAATAATGCATACAAAGGATAAAATAGATCTTAATAATTATGTTCTATGTAATTTTAAAAAAGAGAAATCTTATTTCAACTTTCAATATTTTACATTGCGTATTGACTTCTATTTCAATGGGACTGCCAAACACAGAGACCAATTCTTCAAATGAAATATTATACACTATTTACCTTTATGTATATATTGCCTTAGTTAGTTTAACTTAATCAGTCTGAGAATCAGATTTTCATAAATTCCTGTATGAATCTAGATCTCAGTTGGAACTTGGAAAATTACTGAAGTGTTTCTTATTTGTTCCAGGTTGATCTTACCTTAACTTGGTCCATCCTTCAACATTTTTTTTTCTTCTTTCCCTTTTGGATTCACTTTCGATTATGTGAACCAACATCAGTTCATCTTTTTTATTTGAGGTACAAATTACACTTCCTTGTTAACAAACTAGTCACTCTTATTACAAAGTAATAACTATTGGTAAATAGGTAATTCACTTTTTCAACTATTATTATGCAGTAATAATAAAATTATTTTGTAGTAGCATGTAATCATTTCTATAATGAGATATTTGCATTTACAGTTCAGTATAAATTGATGATTAAGATTGCTTGATTAAATTTTACTATAGTAAAAATATTACTGTGAACTATAGCAAATAATTGCTTTCATTAATTCAATAAAATTTACTGGATTTGACTCAGTGCCTGGCCATCCCAAAATACTTCAGTAATTCCATACTATTATTTGAAAGAACAGTTTTTTAATAATCTAAATATATAAATCTTAAACCACACTTATCTGTAATTATATACAATCCTAATTGCCTACTCTTTTGGAGTCCTTATTCAACTTTCTGATAGGGCAAAAAGTTGAAACCTACTGATATTAACCCCAAAAATAAAATTTAAAAACGCCGAAAATAGAAAATTATGAAAAAACATATAACTAAGACCTTTATTATTTAAATGTCTTTCCAGACACTTAGGGAGAGAGAGGAAAGAATACAAAAAAAATCTTTAGGCCAAATGATATCAGTAAATTTTTTCCAGTGTAAAATGAACTGCATTTGGTGTCAACAACTTAATAAAGTCACATCTTGAAAATTATTTTTCATCTTTAAAGAATGAATTGAGCATATAAATTACACCTTAATTTAGTTTCATAGACCAAAAAAATTTCCTTCTGTTATTATGGGATTATAAATTATTTAGAAATTATACTGCTGTTAATTACTTTTAGGTTATTTATTGTGAGTATATTTAAGATATCTTATACTTATGCTTCCTTAAGAATATGACATGAATTGACTCTGACATCAGAACATATTTCTGTTATAGTATATTCTGAAAATTATTGCAACAATATACTATATATTGTTTGAATATTGTATATACACACAATATGTACAATAAATATTTTTCATTAGAAAATAAATAGTATCCAGAAATAAAGAAACATAAATCAATTAAAATAAAAGTTAGAAATTATTTTCACATTGAGAGCATAAATAACAAAACAAACTAATTTATGAATTTAGTTACCATCAATAGAATGATTTAGTTATATTGATAGAAGAAAGTTAAGTTGCCATGATTAACTATCATATGGAACAAGATAGCTTCCTGAACTAAATACATACCTATATTAAAATTATGTCAGTCCTTCAAATAATTTATGATTATAATCTAATGTTAACTGATGTATGCATGTTTCGTGTATATTTTTTACCTATATACTTATACTACTGATACAAAACCCTACCCAATTCCTATATTTTAACATGTAAGTTTTAACAATGAACTATACAATAACAACAATCATTATTTCAATTATAATTTTCCTATTTTAATTTTGTATTTAGAAACATATCTTATCTTATATATAAATTGTTAATATTGTAACTTCTTAGTCATATTCATGTAAAAAAATATGATGGTAAAAGTTTGGGTTAGATGTAAGCATACTGATAGTCATCTACAACTTATTCTCTTAAGAAGACATCCTTTTCTTATCACCTCCCAACTATCTATAAAAATACACTAAATTTGATATCATAATTGTTTTTCATTAAGTTCAAAAGAATAAGCTTTTACGTAATAATTCTGATGGTTAAGAATTTAGATAATTTAGATACTGAGTTTTTGATATTCTGCATTTATATAACATAATTTGAATTAATGTAAAAAGATGCCTATTTTAATGAATATTAAAATAACCAGAAATTTAATTTATTTCTACAATTGGTGCAGAAGTAATTACCATTAACGATTAATTATAATCATTTTATAACACATTATATGATGTATATTTGTGCATATGAGTGTAATTGAAATGATTCTATGAATGGTTAAGAATTTAATATTTGAGAAGAGGTAATAATATTTGGCAGTGCATTCCTGTGTGTGTGTTCATACTGATATTTGTATAGGGCACATAATATTGTATTGCTTAAAATCAGACTTTCCTTCCTATCTCTGTACAGGTTATATTTATTTTCTATTGAAAATAAATGCCATGTGTTTCATACATTGTACTCATTTCAGGTAAGTATGTAATGACTTCATTTTTTCTGAATTTGTGACACTACTATTTGATACTCCTGTTTGCCTGGTTACATTTAAACATTTTTCTTGTCCTATCCATTATAATTTGAAAACAATGAGGATTAATACAGATTAATTATCTTCAGTAATAGAGTCGTATACATATCATTACATTCATAAACTACAAATATTATAGTAGATTGCTCAATTCACACAGGTAGTTGCACACTACTATGGAATTGGTAGAGTATACAGTCCAGTGCCTGGGAAAAGAATCCACTGGCCAGGTGGAAGAGAAGGTCCTCCACCTGATATACCTCCATGTGGATTTATGGGCAATGATCCATCATGCAATGGTAATTTTTTTTGACATTTCCAATACAAATTTCTTAATTAAGGGCCATGACACACTAGGTACCTAACTAATAGTTCCTCACTTTCTTATTATAGAAGAGTTAACACTAATTAACACTATGTTAACATATAATTAAAGAGATATAAGTTTGTCTACTATATCCTTTAATTTTTACTACAGTTTTATAATTAAAAATATGTTTTAGTGCTGATTTCCATTGCCTAATGCATACTGAATTATAATTTAAATGAATAACAAAAGACATCTGCTACATAATTTTATTAATTCATTATCTTTCATGGATTTATTTGACCATATTTTTTCTATTAGATACCCACAAAATTCTTTTTTATGGGCTGGCTGCATTCTTGTTATTTCTGTTGTGCACTGTTGCCTTGGCTGGAGTCACTATCAGGTAATGACCTTAAATTAAAGTATAATGTTTTTGTTTAATTGGTAAAAATAGATATAGATGTAAAAGAAAACAATTAATAAGACATATTATTCCTTATTAATAATATATATGAAATATTATATAATTTGATTTTATTTAATTTTGGAAGATTTGTAGTGAATATTCAAATTGTATTTTAGAAGTTTTATTAAACCACTAATAGCCCTATTATTCAACTATTAGATGTTTGATGTCGATATTTTTCTTTTAATGAAATGAAATTTATACCAGACATCCTTAAATCAGTAAAAACTCCTTTCATTAGTACTTTACAAGAAATTATTTAAAACTGAAGGATATATATGTATTTATGTCCATTTCAGGCATGTGCGGATTGTAGCTGATTTGAACAATATGTCTTGGAGAATACGACCTGAGGAAATAGTTCTTGAAGGCGGAAAGCCTTGCTCATCACATTTAACAATCCAATCCAATGAAGTTAGTAAGGTATTTTAAAAATAAACTTTCAGTTTGTACATGTATAAATACATTTACTAAATTGTAATTATATGCCCGAATTGATACAATGAATATATTTAATTTTTTGAATTCGTTATATGTAATTATTTGTTACATTGCACTAACACTTGTTTTTCTATTAAAAATTCAAGAATGGTATTTGTAAGAAATAATTAATTATCAATATAATTTTAGCTTTATAATACTTAACAAAATATGTAATTGAACTCTTAACAATTATATCTGTAATTTGATATTTAGGAATTAGAAAATGATCGTCGAAAAACATCAACTGCATCATTTTTTTCTACTCCTGTTTTTACAACAATTGGATCATATAAGGTAAAGTTAATAAGAAAGATTGCAGATTTCTTTGACCAATCAAAACTGACTAATGTTGAATCATGAAATATCATTATTAAGGACAGTTAACAATGATAAATATATTCAAATTAGATATGTGAAATATATAACAGAAAAATTATAACTCAATTATTATTTATATTTTCTAAATTATTTGGTATGACTGTCAGATGTTAATATCAGTTTGTTAATCCTATATTCTAGGGGTCAAGAGTAGCAATAAAAAAAATTGTGAAGAAAAAGGTGGACATTAACAAAAGGCTCTTGTGGGAAATAAAACAGGTATCAAGTTATTTAAAACATAAAGTCATCTATGCATAACAAGCATTTTTCATAACACAGTATTTTCATTCCTTAATAAAAAAAAGAATAAATTTATAATTTGCAATATCTACTTTCCCTTACAATAGGTATATTGCAATTTAGATGTTTAATGTTTCAGGTACGTGATGTTACACATGAAAACACTGTCCGTTTTATAGGAGCATGCATCTCACCACCAACAGTCATGATTCTAACAGAATATTGTCCCAGAGGTAGCCTTAAAGATGTTTTAGAAAATAAAGCCATACATCTCGACTGGAATTTTAGAATGTCCTTGATACATGATATTGTAAAAGTAAGTCTTAAAATAATTTTTAATTAATAACTTTTGTTTCATTTAAATATTATATACATATATATACTGTTATGATCATCATTCTTACATGTTACATATTAGATTCTGAATAATTTTGCTGTTCTAGGGGATGGCATTTATACACAATAGTGAAGTTAATGTTCATGGTAAACTACGGTCTTGTAATTGTCTTATAGATAGTAGATTCGTACTAAAACTATCTGATTTTGGGTTGTTGACATTAACTAAACCATCTGATGTAATAAAAGACCATGCATATTATAACAGTAAGTTGTAAAACATTGATTAATTATATTTTAATTAATACAATTGTACATGTATTTTTTATTTAATTATGCATTCAGTCTTATTGATCAAAATAGAATGAAATGAATATAATTATAAGAATAATTATATTTATACCTACTCCATCTAAAATTTTCAATGTAATTTGATGATCAAATGAAATTGAATGGTTGAATTATTGAAATTCATTTACAGAACTTCTATGGGTAGCCCCTGAGCTCCTACCACTAACTGAAGTACCAGGTCATCCTGCTACACAAAAGGGAGATGTTTACAGTTTCTCAATCATACTCGAAGAGATAGTGGTACAAGGTGGCCCGTATGAAGTGGCAAAGAGAACAATGACTGTGCAAGGTAATTTGAATACCGGCAGTTGCCCTTCATAATGTATTAGTAAATATAATCAATGTTCGGTGAAAGGAACCTATTCCAAATACTTGTTTTCTATCCGTGCAATTAAATGTTAAATCCTACAGTTTTAAAGATATTTCATAATGCATTTTGCTAAATTGGAGGTATACATACTGAAAATTCTATACTCCAAATATTTAAATAAAAACAAACATTTTTACAGAAATTAATAATTCACAATTTTTTATAACTCAGATTAATCAATTACATTCACAGTTTAGACATCTGTTTTCAATTGCCTAAAGATTATTTGTTATAACGAAAACTGTTTTTTCACTCTACTTACTGTAGATATTGTCAGAATTATGTAAGTTCATATTATGAGCTAGAAAATAAAAACGAATCCAAAGGGAGATACTTTACAAAACTATTTCCTTACAATATTCTGACAAATTTTTACCAAGACAAAGACAATAATAAGGTTAATCAATTTTTTCAGAAATTTTGTTCCAAATTCAGACAGATGAAACTCCTTCTTTTCGTCCAACTTTGAACGAATGGGAATACCCAGAAGACTTGAAAGAGCTGATGGAAAGATGTTGGGCGGATAATCCAGATGATAGGCCCACTTTTGATTCAATCAGGGTCGCCATTCATAAAATTATGAAGCAAGTAGCAACGTTGAATTTTTCTCACTCAATTTCTGAGAAGAAACTTTTATAAATCCATTTATTTTTCACATCACGCTGCTCGTTTAAGTCAAATCTGATTCTGATTTTGAATTTTCGACTAGAAGCTACTGTGAAAACCTGATGGATGATCTTCTGCATCGAATGGAACAGTATGCGAACAACCTCGAGGCGCTTGTGGGCGAGAAAACTGAGCAATTGAGTTTGGAAAAGCGACGATCAGAAGAACTTCTTTTTCAAGTGTTGCCTCGGTATATCCATTCCTTCAGTATCTTCATACAATAATAAGTATTTCCTAATCCTTTTTATGGATTTTATATGTAATACTAATATAGGAGTTACTTTTCCTACTTTTTATTTTTGAATTTTATTTGTATTTCAGATTTTTAGACAGTTGTTCATTGGCAAAAACTAAGTATTGTAAACTTTTCGTGCAATCAACAGCTAATGCTCTTTCCGTTAATTCTTACGTTACGAGATTAAGGAGTTAAAAACGTTAAGGAGACATTAAGTTAAAAACGCAATGAAATTAAACAGTTATCGACATCACCATGTTTTATCTTACAACTCAGTTAATACTCTATAGGGCTATTAATTACCAAGATACTGATAGATAGAAGACTTTGAGGCCCCTTTTATGATTCAAACCACACAATAACACAAAATATACCTATATTTAAGTAATTCGAAAATGGGGGCGATGTATTAAAATTAGGACGTAGAAAACAAAAAAAAAGAAGTGTGATTCTTCAAACGTAAAACTTTCAGACCTGTAGCACTTCAACTGATGGCCGGCGAAATGGTTCAACCGGAGCAATTCGAGTGTGTAACGATCTATTTTAGTGACATCGTTGGATTCACAGCACTTTGTGCAAGCAGTACACCAATGCAGGTAACACATGTTATAACAGGAATGCATTCTTCAATAAGAACGACTTATGTATCTCGTTTTACTGTGTGCACTAACCAAAAACATGTTCATTATCGATAATTGATTTACAGGTGGTTGACCTACTGAATGATTTATACAGCACGTTTGATAGAATAATTGGCTACTATGATGTTTATAAGGTCTGTTAATTTTGATTTTTTATTTAAACATTTAAATTCATATCAGGAAATATTATCTCCTTAAATATAAATTAAGCGCTGTTATGATAATTAAAAAAGTAAACTAAATGCACTCATAATACCTGCAAACGGGCATGTTCCACATTTTAGACTATAAATTACGACCTGATTTGTGTAACTGAACAAAAATGTTTCATCTGCAGGTGGAGACAATTGGAGATGCCTACATGGTTGTATCTGGGTTGCCACAAAGAAATGGCGACAACCATGCCAAGGAAATATCACTAATGGCTTTGTCGATACTGGACGCCTTGGAAGTATTTAGCATTCAGCATCGCCCCGATTCGCATCTCAAAGTTCGCATAGGGATTCATTCGGGTAAGTATTTGGTACTGCAGCGAACGCATGGATTTAAACTCCTGTAAAAAAAACCAAAAGATATTATTAAGCTAAACAATCTCCAGTATTTTGAAACTGTCACTCCGGTTCTGCGGGCCGAACATAGATCGGCGCCGGTTCGTCTATTCACGTTAGTATAGACCCGATAGCACAGTAACGATCATGTACATCATGCGGTTTATAAATCACGTCAATATTGATCTGGAGGTTATAATCGATAATAAATACGAATTATTCACCGTGAAAACATAGACACCGGAGTTTAGGATCGAAAATGCAGACGACGTTTTATTCAAGGCGTAAATATACACGCGATATTTGGGCAGGGATAATATAGACATGGTTTATACATCGCGTAAATAAAGACGCAAGTTTTGCAATCGGATGATGTAGGCGTTTTACATAAATAAGGGCAGTACCTGTGCTGGCTGTAGTACAGAGGGTGCTCGGCCTTTCTTGTGTTATATTGGTAACTTACTTCAAAGAAAAATGTACAAATCACAACAATTATAATCGCGACAACCTATTGTCAATATCAATCAAAGGTTTTTCAACCTTCTAGAACCGGGACTGCTAACTATAGTTTAGTCTTGAAGTTTACAGTACTGAATGGCTTGTAATTTTAGCACCACCAGTGTATTCAAATGTGAATGTCGTTGACCGGCAGGTCCGGTCTGTGCTGGGGTGGTAGGTCAAAAAATGCCTCACTACTGTCTATTTGGGGACACAGTAAATACAGCATCTAGAATGGAATCAACAGGATTGCGTGAGTATTTCCTTTTTTAGTAATTAGATGACAAAGAAAAAAGAAACCATTTGTATTTTAATATTCTGTTTCTTTTTGCCTATTACCTTATTTTCATATTGATCAAGCAACCTTGAAGAAATCTAATATCTATCTTACTGTGAATTTTTATTAATATATGTATTCTGCATTGTTTAATATTTTTTTCGTGTAAATCAGCATTGAAGATTCATGTGAGCGATGCTACACGCAAAATTTTAAGCAGTTTTGGAACTTTCATCCTTGAGCTTCGAGGAGAGGTTGAACTGAAAGGCAAAGGTTGTGCAGTAACGTATTGGCTTCTTGGATGCATGGAGCACGAACCAATTCCAAACATTTTATCACTTGATAATGACACATCTACCGACGTGAATCCTTACCCATTAATTTTTCCTGAATTAAGCAGTAGTAACAAATAAGTTTTATGAGTCAGGATTGAAATCCTTGATTATTTAATTTATTGCTTTATAACATTAAAGGAGTATTCAAAGCTTTATTTGATTATCTAATTAAACACCAGAAAAAGTTATTAACAATCACTCTGTTATCGATTCATTATGTGGCAATGTAAAGTTTTTTACTACAAAAAAGTAACCACGATTTTTTGTACAAAACTGGAAGCTATTAAGGAATTGTGCTTCTTACTATAGATGCCATCTTATTAATAAATAAAACATCTATAGTTGATTGTAAATTTCGTTGTTTTAATAAAAAATAAAAACGTACTGAAATTACCATATTAGCGCGTGTTCAACACTAGGTTCCCTCAATACCTCTGATAAATTGAGCTATGCTTATTTTGAGTTGTATAATTTTAATTTCTATGGTCTGTAGGTCATTAAATACCATTATCTAAACTATATTATAGATACCTCTCATCTGGTCTGACGTCATGAGTGACTGTCACAGAGAAGATAAAACTAAGCGATACTCTCCTGTTGCAACATAAACGTCCGTTTCAGCATTGCACACTAACGTTCTGCTGTACTTATTATTATATTAGGTGCGCACACTTAGAAAATATAGCAATAATAAGTATGGGGAAACTGAGGTGTACTCGGATGAAACGGACCCAATCTCCGTACCAGCCGACACTGTATATGTCGGTGGTAGACAGTCCATATTATATTCTATAACTATAATTAAATAATTTATAATATAAATACATTTTCCCTGGCCTGGTGTAATGAGGGACTCTCACAGAGAAAATCATACTGGAATGTATTATTTGGCGGTGTAACTTAAAATTTCCTTTTAGTAAATAATGCGACATTATTCCTAATGTTATTACTATAGTAGGTAAGTGTACTCGTAACTTGGTATTATTGGCCAGTATTTTTGACAGCCTCGTGGCTGGCATAAGTAACTTTCGACGCGGTATATGTCAGTGGTGGATAGTCTACATTGATATCTAAAACTATAATTTAAATAATCTAAACTTATATAATATAAATGCCTTTTCCTTGGCATGACGTGAAGAAAGACCGTCAAAGTGATAATAAACCTCCAGGATAGAATACCGGTAGAATCTAAACTTTCGATTCACCATAGCATGCGATATTTTAACTAATGTTGTTATCTTATTAAGTATGTATACTTGTAACTTGGTATACGTAAACTCCAGTATTCGTGAGAGCCTCTTGTCTGGCATAAATAACTTTCGACACTTGGTTAAATAACTTATAATATAAATACGTTTTACTTAGCCTGGTGTAAAGAGGGACTCTTTCTCTTCTTATTCTAGGGAAAATAATACTGCAATTTATTATTTGACGGTATAATTTAAACTTTCCCTACTATAGTAGGTAAGTGTACTCGTAACTTGGTACACATAACCTCCAGCAATTTTGACAGCCTCGTCGGGTATAAGTAACTTTTGTATATGTCGGTGGAGGATAGTCCACAATGTATTCTAAAACTATAATTAATATCTTATAATATAAATACCTTTTCATAGGCATGGTGTAAAGAGGGACTGTCAAAGAGAAAATAATACTAAATACATAAATACACAGTGGAATCAGAATTTTCGTTTCAGGTGCACGCGATATGTACTCTATTACTTATTTCTTATTACTGTATTAGGTCACATCCGTAGTTCTAATAAATCTTGATATTTTGATTAATAATTATCAAAGAAATTTACATTGTGACTTTCAATGGTAGAAACCTGTACAAAATTATGTGATAATAAATTAATTTAATTAAAATTAGTACTTCCCATTTAAACTCATCTTCCTATTATTTTATACATAACAAATATAATTAATACATTACTTCTGCCTGTAAAGGAATATATATTCTGCGAGTATGTAGATCAGTACAAATAAAAAATACAAAATCTTTTTTCGGTGTAGTAGGGTCACCACTGCCATCGTACCATCCCCCACCGTTACCAACCCAAAAACATCGATCTTGGACT
Organism: Lethocerus indicus; assembly: GCA_019843655.1. Taxonomy (NCBI): domain Eukaryota; kingdom Metazoa; phylum Arthropoda; class Insecta; order Hemiptera; family Belostomatidae; genus Lethocerus; species Lethocerus indicus. The sequence continues at coordinate 34,112,611 of JACDQD010000001.1, forward strand.
CATGGATCATTTACGGAGGTTTTTATATATTACAAAAGTAAAAAAATGAACATAAAAAATTTAAAAAAGAAATAAAATATCGAGGAATTTATACCAGGACTGCAAAATTAATCTCAAAGTCATTCAGCTTCTGAAAAGAAATTATTCTTAGTCTTTCCAAAAGGATATATATTTTCAGTTTTCCAATTTAACTAATTTCAACAACAAATTATATATTTTACTGTACATAAAAAATCAATTGAAATTTAACACTCCATTTAAACATCAAGAGATCTATTCGACACTTCACGATCACCCAACAAAAAATAATACTACTTGAGCAACACCCTCTGAAATATCACAAGCAAAAATTCGAACAAAAGTACTACATATTACCAGTACATAATATTTATTTTAAAGTATTCGAAAACCAGCATTAGATATTAAGATAATAAAAGACTGATATAATTTACATTAAAACTTATTTATTATAAACAAAACAGTAGTATGTTATACACATAAATAGTGCCTTAGAGGTATATTTTTTAAACGAAGAAAGTAATGTGCATTCTCTAGTTTAATAACTAGTAAGCAATGTAAGTCGTATTGTGAAAATATATAAAGGGAAATGTATCACATCAGCTAGGATATTTTTGTTAAGTATTTGTAGAACTAATGGATCATATATTAATAAATTATTACCTTAAAAATTCATTACAAAGTAATTTTAAAATGAGCCTCATTTAATATTATAGTTTTGTAATTATCATTTAACCTACATACATGTATGGACATCACATCCCAATCACACGATATATATGCATATAATTAAGTATGATAATGTATTATTATATATGATACATTATTTGTAACTTTGAAACAGTGTAATCAGAGGTAATTTAATCCAAGGCATATGACACGCATATTCATAATGTGTTTCAGTAAAATAATGTTTTAGATAGGAATAATGAACATAATTATTGCTATTACAGAGAATTGACCACACCCATCTAAAACCACTTCAATAACTCCTTACTAAAAAGTGGAAGAAATAATAAACTATGATCTTGCTTATTCTAAGGATGAAAGGAGCAAATTGCATTTAAAAGCACGACCAAAAGCATTTATCCAGAAAAAATTCTTGTTATAAGAATTCTTATGTTCTACAAGGTTTTCAACCTATATACTTCAGGTATTGGACTTAATTTTCCTTTATTCAATAAGTTCCAGATTTCATTTTAAATAGTCCTCTTCACAACCTTTGTTTTTAGCTTGGCTTATAAAAATAAAGATTCATCAATAAACACTTCTAAAATATCACTATAGGTTTTGGAGCCGATAAATAAGACATTGAAAAATATAAATGTCAATAGAATGTGCGAAACAACATTTGGTTTAACATACCTGTTTTGTGGTCTGCGAGGGGATGGAATACCGTAGATTTCGTGTGTTTCTGTCTCCTCTCGCTTGTTTAGTCTTTTGCTAGACCGGTTTTGGCTGCTGACCATCTTCAGTAGCAGTGTTAGTCACTTTTGGCACTTTAGATGTTTTTTGGGCATCACTGTCAGTTGTACTGTCACAGCTAAATGATAGCTTTTAGGATTTAGGAATAGGATTTAGGACTTGAACCCGGGTCAATTCCTGAATGAAGGGGACAATTAGTTATTCTGAGCCACTTTATCTTGTTACTTGTATTATACCATTGGGACTAGTATCATTATGATTGCATACCAGCAAATACAATATATGTGATTTTTTATATTTTCTAAAAATATTTATTGATTTGTAGGAATAAACACAATTTTAACATTTTATTGTGTGATTTTTTTATGTTCCAGGCTCAGAATCCAGAAAAAACTCTGCTGTCAGCATTTTCTATATCTCTTTTCTCAGTGCTGTACTTCTTTGACTTTTTTTATTATACTGAGGCATTATCAACATTATTGGTATTAATTATGGACTTATTTTGTTTAAAACATTCTTATTGGTCTTCTGCAATCACAGGTTATTATTAGTATTTTAAATTTTATATATATATATATATATATATATATATATATATATATATATATATATATTTTTTTATATATATATATATATATATATATATATATATATATATATAATAATAATAATAACATGCTATGGCAGTGTTCACAAGGCAAAGCAATATTGTGTGGATTTGCTTAATGGTGTTCAATCTATTTGGATCATTAATAGAGAAACCCAATAAGTCATCATCGGGTCATGAAAGTGTGAACATTTTAACGGTAATTAAATCTACATATATTTCCTGGATTCCATTATAGTGAGTGAGATTTTAATTCAACTCACCATGATACTCTCTAATTTAATGCTTCAAGAAAAGTAAAAGATTTTTTGAAACATCATAACTGATCAAAGCTGTAATTTTCATCTGACATTGTTTAAATATTTTTATCTTTTTATTTACCTTGTTTGCCTTTTTTAAGTAAGCAAATATAAATAATATATATTAGCTTATATAAATAAATAAATAGATGGATTTTATTTTATGAATTCACCATTTTAATTATTATTTTAAAAGGTTATTCTATTTCCGGGTAATAATTTGTTTTGCCAATGCCATCAATACATTTTTATAACATTGATGAAAGAATTGTAATTTCACTTGTTTTTATTTACAGAACTTCATCTGAAAATTGCACATGTAAAATAAGAAAGTACATAAATTGTACATATATTCACAATATATGTTCAACAATATATTTTATAGGGAAATGTTATTTTATATAATTTATTATTTATCAGAACTAATATAGTACCTTGATAATTTAAATGCTTATTTTTAATGGAATTAAGGAATACACACTTAAACCACCCAGTGCATTATAATAATAAATGTTACATAAGTCTACAATTACATAAGAAGCACACCATCTCAGTGAGGTGACTTTGCACTGTAGTCTTGTTTTTTATTTGTCTTTTTGTATGTTGTATTTTCTGGTATGTCTTGTTTTGTTATTAAAGTGGAATGAATTATTGATTCATTAAGATTTATTGAATGAAACCATTTGTTTTGAACTAATTTTTCCTATTTTTTTCAGAGATTTATAAATATGTACCACAATATTTGGAGTATGGGATTCAAGAAAGGACTTGAGGAATTTTGGAATATACATTCAAAGTTAATGGGTTATGGCTCTCGATATTTGTACATTTTCACTGTTTGTTCTTCTAAATGGAGGATAAGTTGTTGGTGATAAAACAGCCAATCAAGCTGTTCATATACCTGTTATTATGCACTTTTTACTTTTGGTTTTGCTCTTCCACATTTTGTTAGAAAAACAAAAAATTGTTTGATACTTATTAAAGAAAATATAACACTTTCATTTAATTGTACATTACTGTTTCTATTAATACTTCATTTCAATACTATGGCCCATCCGTATCTTCTAGCAGATAATAGACATTCATTATACATTTTATATTTGAAAAAGATTATATGAAAGAAAAGAAGTATATAAATATGTGCTTGTTTCTTTATATCTGTTCTGTCCGTATTGTGTACTCACCTCTTTGAATCATAAATCCTCAATGTTTCAGGTGGGTTATTGGTTAAGTCTTTGTGTGTTTGGTGCCTCAAAAACTTTTGGAATATCGATATTTTATTTTGCCTTTCATTTTTCTAAGATTCCATATGAAAGATTTAACCTGGTTAGAATAAATACAAGAGTTTTTGTTTTTTGTCGTTATAAACTGTTCTAATTTGTACATATTTATAAAGAAAGAGGACAGATTTACTAGGTCCACAAAGAATTATTTGGTAATCCTTTATCATGTGTCATGGTACTGATTCCAAATGGTTCATTTATGCCAATTGTTACCATAGTAAAAGCAATATGATTGCATGTAAACTCAGCTTTGTGTTAAAAATATTTATTAAACATTTTATATCTTAACCATATTTTTTTCTACTTCAGGTACAGGAAATACGAAGTGACTGCTTTTGTGACTAATTATTATATTATTTGTGCCTATTTTCATTGAGGTATATTAAACTAATTAAAATATTTATCGTGATAGTTCTAGATTATTCGATTTCACTAGCCCTTGTGGTGCATGAGACTCTTTGAATATTGATAAGTAGAAACAAATTATTTCTGCCACATATAATAAATTTTCTCCTCATACTAATAGTAACATTTATATGACCTCACATATTTACAGATCATGTAAGAAAAAGGAAAACAGCATTACATATTTCACTTTATCTTTTAATAACAATATTCAATACATTGAATTTATGTCACTATTCCCATTCACTTTAACAATGATTTGATGTGGTGATGTAAGAAAACTTAAGAAAATAATAAAGAATAAAATAAACAAAGAATATTAATTTATTATTTAAATTCAATTATTGGCAGGAAAGGTCAATAAAATACATGAGACAGTAATTAAATAAAGTTTTTAAAAATATAATTACAAAATATAGCAGCAATATTATCCCTCTCATGTATTTTCCAAAATAAGAATATTCAGTGTTACGTTTTTTATTTAAATAATACGCGCAAATAATGATTCTCAGATAATTTTATTATACAACAGTCTTAAAGGTATTGATGCTTTACATTACATTAACTTCTACAATTGCATCATCACAGGAGCATTATTCATCAATTTATAATACATATCCCTTATCAAATATTATTATATAAAAAAGTCACAGATTTTTTACAGTTCGTCAAAAAAAAATGAAATTGATTTATACATAACACAATATCTGTCCTGCAACACATTACAATAAGATTAACATTTACAAAGCTATTTCGTATTTACAATATTAACACAGTTATTAGAAGTTTAAGCAATATGCTTATTGATTGATTGTAGTCATAAGGCAAGTCCACATATATAAACTAGGGGTTCTAATATTAACATTCACTATATGGTTGGTGATGCTGAAGAATAGTCCTTGAAGAATATTCAGGTTGTAAGTGACACACAACTGTTTCACCACTTAGCACTGCAACAGTTCCCTGTTGAGTGGTGGCTCTGTTTTGAGCCTGCTCCTTTAGTCTTTGCCGGAATGCTGCATCGAATGCTGTATGGAAATTTCTGTCGGCTGCAGGGCTGTATGGTATTAAAGGCCTATGATCACCATAGCTACGGGATGATTGCCTACTCATATCACTCTGCCGCCGGCCATCTTCATCACTCATATCACTAACTTGAATCTCTGCTCGTTCCCTTTCTATTTCTTCATAGACGGGATCTTCATCCCTTCCTCTCTGTTCACGTTCTCTCTCACGTATTTCTGTGTACGTATGGTTCCAAGGGCTTGTAGCTCTCAAACTCCCATTAGCTCGTTTACTGCGATGTTGCATCGTTGCCGACTGCATGTGCTGCAACTGCGGCTGTAGATGTGAATGGGTATAGCTCGACTGAGGCATATAAGGTTGCCTTGGATTTTCTTTATGCCTCATCATAGAGTTGCTTGTAAGTACTGTGGTATGCGCCTTCGGAGAATCCTCTTGCTCAGACCCACCATGACCGGAGTCACGGCTAAATGATTTAAAAGAAATGTTCTGCACAGAAAAATACGAAATTTATAATGTTAGTATAGTTCATTATTTACAGTATATTTGTTATCAAAATGATATTAGTCACACCAGGCACATACATTATTCATAAATAATTGAATTGTGTTTTAGCCTATATAAATACAATTTTCTAAACTAAATAGACAATTATCACTTACAACTATGAAACTAAACACAAAAACAGAGGCCTGAGTACACTATCATTTTAAAGGTAATGTAGGACATAACATAAACTGGAATGTTTGTTAGCTACCTTCTATAAATTATAACCAACCATTCCCAAAGCAATATCAAGATATTGGGGAATCAGATTAATTATATTATACCCACACACATTACTAATCTATATTACTAAAAATGTCAGACTACAGCTTATAAATAAATTGTTTACTTAATTACAAACAAACAATAAATCAAATACATGATCTAAAATCAATTATTTTATATGACAAATTACTCATTATTATTGTAAGATTGGTAGAGTAACAAATTTCATAGCAATAAAGGAAATGCTGTCGATGTATAGGTAATGAGATAACACAGTACTGCAAAAATAGGCCACAGATTAGGTGGTCATGCAAAAGGATGCAAGCATATAAGCAGGATGGCTCACCTTCCATATGAAAGGCTTATGAAGTGGACCCCATGTAGTAGCAGACTTTGGGATGTTAGGGGTAGGGAATCCTGTGGGTCTGGGGGAAGAGCGAACATAAGGCAAAGTGGCAATGGACACTTCAACGTCAGTGTCTGTTGATATCCCTCTGGGCCAACCAGTCGGCACAAAATACTGCAATCACATGAACACTATTGTCCCTCATCCTTTACATCTTACATACTTTGAAACTTTAGTTCATGAACATTACTTCTGACTGATGGACAGTTCAAGTACACTGGTCTTATATTTCAATTTCAAAATACCAACAATTTTGAATCCTTTTATCAAAACTCAAATAGTCACATAACATGATCTTGTTCTATCCAACCATATCTATCTCCAACAAGATATCTGAACCAAACATTTTCCATTTAGCTAAATATTATATTTGTAGACTTGCCAAGAAAACATTCCACAATAATTGCAAAATATTCTAGTAATAAAGAAATAGCTAGAGGAAACCTTAAGAGACCCTTCAAGTTTTAAAAATTAGAATATTTGGCAAAAAGACAATGCATTGAAGCAGTACTAAAAACTGAAAATACAAAATTGTAAGACACAAGGAGAAATGGAGGTCCTTCAAAGGCAAAGCTGAATAAAGAAACAGTCCACTGAATAAACTAATGCAAAGTTTGATAAGAAACAGTTGACAAATTGCACAAGTACTTTTCACAGAAGTAGCTTTCATATCTTCATATACAATTTAATTGGATGTATTGAAAAAAAATTCATGAAAATAAAATTTTGTTATCGAATTTAGAATAACTAAGGTCTTTTTTTCATTGTCAAAATTGAAAAAAGCTAGCTAAATCAATTAAATTTCTGCATCAAGCTTATTTCAAATAATAAACACAAAAGAAAAGTTTTTTTCCACTGCCCATATATAATAGGGAGATATTACTTGAAAGAGTGGCATTCATTTAAAATTATTTTCTAACTAGACAATATTTTATAATCAATACGCAATATTAATTATCTGACACTTTTGTATCAAACCTTGCATACAATAAGTTTCAACAATTTAAACCCCTTTGTATTTCAAAGAATCAAGTAATTCAACATTGATTAATAAAATGTTCTCATTTCCAAGTTTTATTAAAAGATGAAATAACACTTTATTAAATGTTATAGAATAAACTGTCCAAATAAACTATTTTAATGATACATAATTATTTATGCAAAATCATTAGCCCAAATTCTTAAAAAATATATAAATTGTAAAGCATTTCCTCATCAATAGAATGAAAACAAAAAGGGCCAAGGAAAATAGGAACTAAGTAACCTATTGACAGCTATAACCAATAATGGCAAAATATCAAATGTCCCCTTTAAATAATATTCTAGTCCAGCCCCTAAATGTCTAGATCCTCAAAGGAATCCTGTAGAAGTCCTAGCACCAGAAACTTTTAAATGAGATATTACCACCAGTATATCATGATAGATGGAAAAATAAACTATGAGGAAACAAAACAACAATAAAAACATTTTCACTGAAATACAACAGCAAAACTCATGTATTTTCTGACTAACTCTCCTCTAATTAAGAGTTGCAACAAGTGAACTTTCCTTAATCCAATGAATAGCAACAAAATACACTCATGTTTAGACGTATACTAACTGAAATTATGTTAATCAAAACCAAACTAAATTGCTGCCCAAAATATACTCACATTAAACCAAACTAGCTTACTCAAAGCAACATCAAGACCAGTTTCAACAGTTAATTCCTGCATACTGTGTAGACCAAGAATTAAATTAGTATGACTAGATTTGATTCCAACACTTTCATTCTACCTAATTAAATTCTAATTATGGAAGGAATAAACAAAAAATGATCTCAATAGTGACATTCTTATAGAACATTATGTACATGTAATTAGACTAAACATGTTATTTTAAGAAGGTGATGTCTATAAAAGGTCACCAAGTCCCACAGTCTTATGACATTTACAAGGTTAATGTTGAGAAGATTCATTCCTAAGAATAAAAAAGTGTAACAGTTATGACAAATAATGATTTTGAGATCATAACGATGTTAGGCCTCACAGTGTATTAGTAGGTCACTTAATTTAGAAATGGAACATTAACATTATTTCTTTATTGCAAAACAATGTCAGACTGATGTTCTTTGTAAACAAATATTAATGTTTTAAAGATTATACAAAATGGGAGCAGTGTAAACTGACTGAAAAATTACATTTTATAAATGTCAATTTGAATTAAACTACCAAATAATAAGAAAAAATGAACAAATAAATTCTTATAAACCCTCAAATTAAAAATAAAAATAAGTCTAAGAAAATGTAAAAACAAGGTACATTGTGGTAAACCCATTCAGTGTGGATAAGAAAAAGAATTTTAAATTTTGGAAGCTTGCTTTCAAATCCTCCTGACCCTCAAATCCTCTATTTATATAATTTATTAATTATTGATATATATATATATATATATATATATATATATATATATACAATATATATATATGAAACATGAAGGAAAATGAAATTATAAGTTTGTTGCTCCATTAAACATTGTGAAACACACTTCATATAAGTGTGAATGTGTGTGTAATATACTGTAGATGTTGATAAATAAGAGGCTCGTCATACCTATTTATGATGAGATGTTCCACCTATAAAAAGAAGTTCTGATTTTTCATTATTCAACAGTAACTTTTTAAAACTAATCATTCTTTGCTGTACTCACTCCGTGAGGTCTGGTCATTAATAATAATTTTATTCTTTAACGGTTAAATAAGTTTAGGTATACAGAAGGGTGAACAAATCAAAATAGGGTTGGTTGTCTCATGCAGAATGGCCTGCACAGTGAATGACATTTAGTAATATTTGACTGAGAAAATTTGAATGAGAAAAGTCTCATCTCTTGATATTTTAGAGCATAAAAAACTTAAAATAATATGGTACAAAATTAATGAAAGCAATAACAAAAGTCTGCATTTTCCAAATGTAGAATATATTAATTCTTTATTTTCTATAGAAAGATTTCACTTATCATTGAAAAAAATGTCAAAAGTTACACTTTAAATATCATATGAAAATATAGTTAGTCTACAAAGCGTTCTGTTACTATGTATGTAGCCTAAGTCAAAACATTAACTTAAAACACCTAGTAGAAAACTGTTATTAGTGTTTAATAATAGTTTTTCATTCTACTAATATTTCCCAAATAAATAATTTTAATTTTAAAAAAGGATGTAATTAAATCTGCACAAAAAAGACAATGTCTATATTTCATTATCAAGTAATATATACAATTTGCTAATATGAAATGATTAAAATAAATTTTATATTTACTAATATATTTCAATGCATTAACAAAATAATTTCATTAAATGTTTATGGGTCAATTTACCTGACTGAGACTGTGCTATTAAATCATTTTAAACACTCGGAGAAAGGTACTTAATTGTAGACTATTAATAGAATATCTTTAAAAAAAATTGCCCTATTAATACGTAAAAAAACCTCGGATATTTTTATTAACCAAAACCATGACACGGTAATTATATGCACTTCCACCGGGATTATTAGAGCACCAAGTGCAACAGGGTTAAGCACAGAGATGTGTATGGAAAATGTGTGTATGCACGCCCAGCCCCCAGGTGTGTGTTAGTGATGGGGTTAGTGAGAGTAGATAGATGTACCTTGGTGCGTGGGGCTGGGCAATGGGGCTATGGGCAATCTATGTACGCAACTACCCACGCTTGTTCCATGTTGAGCTGCAGGGACTGAAGTTGTTGCTGCTCCCGATGAAGCAGATGTGCTCTCGGTACTTTGTGCATTTCCGTGTGAACCTGTATAGAGACTTGTCCGCCTGTCCTTGCTTTCACCGCCACTTCCACTAACACCTCCAACACTACTTCCACTCTCCTGGCATCCCAGGCATTTTGACAGCCACACATGTCTTCTCAGAATCTTTCTGTATTCTTTCTGTACCTGAAATAAAATGCTCAATCATGTTTATGATGTGATCATGTTAAGGTACATAAAAACTTATTGGTAAGGGATTATAATGAGAAAGGTATCCATAACAACAATTTAATACCAACAGCTCTCAAACTAAGATTTTAAGCGGTATAAAAAAATAATTCGTCTACACTGAATTCAAAGAAAAGAATAAAAATAACTGTATATTTCAGGTACAGGGTATACTTTATATATTCAGGTTCATATATCATAGATAAACCAATATATATTGTCTGTTAAATCTTAATCAATTTATATCATTAAATTCTACAATAAATATTAAAATTATGATTAAGATGGCAAACATGTCATAGAATGAATTATTGTTTCCTTATGACGAATGTCAAATAATCATTTTATAAGAATTCAAAACTTTATATGAAAAGAGATCAATAAATAATAGATTACATTAAAATTCTTGATTATCAGAGGACACCAATGGGTCAATATGTCATAAATTCAAAGTTCTTAAAAAAATGGTTTAGAGGGTGTTACTAATTTGATGACATAAAGGATCAGAAACAACATTACAATGGAATGAAAACAATAATTCTGAATATTAATGTACACATAATATAACTACTTCCAAATTATATAGGCAGCCTGAATTGGTGCCAAATTGAAATTTCATTTTCAAAACATTATTTAATTCACAAAATCTGCATAATAAAACAAAATAGTATGTAGTTATTGTCAATATCATACAATATTATACTGGTGTATTAGTTACCTTATCATTTTGTACACAGTGGAACACAAATATAAAAAGTCCTTGTGAGCTATTGAGGACTGTAAATATATATGCCATTATGACTGATTCCTTGTTTAGATATAAAAGGCCAAATGTCCATGTGAGGCCTAACAGGAAGACAAGAACAATGGCACCTCTGAGCCAAGCCCTGGAAATTTGAATACAATTTTGATCAGTTATAATTTTATAATGTGCAAATATCAGTGAAGTGAGTTCTTCAGCCAACTTCAACAGGATAAAGGTACCTATGAAAAACAAGTCATTAAAAAGGAATATGTATAAAGTTGATACCTACAAGACATGTAATAATTAATAAAAAAAAATATTATTAAATGGCATCAGAATTTTGAATTAAAAAACCAGAAGTAGAGAGTTTTTAAAATCCCCATGCAAATTACACATTAAATTGATATCAAATAAATATATGTAAAGGTGGAAGAAATTTCAGCTTTAAATAATACAAAATTAGCAAAAAACAGAGACTATCATTCTATAAACTAGACCAAGGTTGTAAAAGCAGTTTTCATTAAATATTACAATTAGTTCAAAATATTCCCATAAATTATAAACCATCAGCTATTTACGTATCTTTATTGCTGAAATAAAAGTGAAAAATTCACATACCAATTAATATATATATAATTTAAATGCTTATATTATTTAAAATCAAATGGGAATATATTATTTATAAAATTACTTTTAATGGTAAACTTTCTACATATTACTTTGTTACGGATATAGTAATATAAAAAAATGAATAATTAAATTACTTCAACAAACTTTGTTACCAGAGAGAATATTTCTGATTAACATTTTTTGTAATTAAAGAAATTAATTTTGAAACTAAGAAAAATGGTCAAGCTAATTATAGCTGCTGAATTCATGCAGCAAATTAAGGAAATAATGTAGAAATCATAAACATTAGATAAGTTATAAATTTGATAATAAAGCATCTCCAGAAGATTCATTCATCCTAAATTTGAGTGGAAACTCAATAATAGTAGTAAAATGTTAATAAAAATATATATAAAACCATCAATCAATTATTCAAAATAAATAAACAACTAAATTCTGTTATTACATACAAAATACATAATAAAAATATAAGAAATATAATTGTCACCATATTAATACTAATCATGACAATAGTCACTTATATTTAATATACTGAAAAATAAAATGATCAATAATTACATTTAAAAATATAAGAGTTAAGCAAATGAAGACTGGTAGGTCAATTGACTAATAAATATGGAACGAAAGGGGGCAACTGTAAACAAACAAGCAATACCCAAATTCCATTCAAGCCTGGCACAAACAAATGATATAAATATTTGCAATTTGCAGGAATCATTGCATGACAAATGAACAAACTAATGTTAGCCTTTAAGGAAAAATGTTGAAAGCACATGCAAACGAGTGGTCTGAAGTAATAATAACGAAATTTCTTACAGATGTGATTGCAATTTGATCTGAAGAGCATTTTCTTCCTCTCCACTTTTGCCATGCAATAGAGAAAGAGAGAATAAATTAACACATCTTAGAACAGCATTAATGCACAAGAAACAGAAGTGAAACAACACCTTTTTTTAAACAGTGCAATGGTAGTAAATTTTACAGAAGTATAAATATGTAAATTACACTCATACATACTATTCTCAATAATATACTCAATAATAATTATTATTAATTACAATAAAAATATCAATAGTTTAATTTCAAACATGGAACTTCGAAAGTAAATCAAGAAATGATACAATATTTAATTATTATTTTTATAATACTTCATGCAATACATTGAATTTTAAATCAACTCATATTTAAAAATGTGACTAATTATATCCTGCATAAAATGTTTAATTCTAGTATTGATAATCAATTAAAACAGATAATATTAATAAGATTATTCTGCTAAATACTGAAAAAAGGATTGATTTATAATTAAGATTAAGAAAACCATTGTTAACCTATTGCATGGAGCATGAATAGATTTCCAAATATATTAGCCTTATTGTGTCCTAAAATTAATCAAATATTTTACAAGAATTTTGTAGATTAACACATTGAGCAGTTAAAAATTCAGATGTCAATTCAATTGAACAGTCTAATGCCACATCTTAAACCCTCTGAGAAAGCTGAAAATGTATTTACATAAAGACATATTAATGAATAATTTTAATTATAATTTATCCTTCACCCTAATTTCACATAACACATGGTAATATATTTTCTTTTTTTTTAACAAAGCTGGTGATAATAATTACATCAGTGGTACAATCATACAAACCAGAAATGTACGAATAAGATAAACAGTGCATTATGTGTAAATGCAATACTAAGTGAAGCACACTAACATCACTGACAAATATTTATATTATATATACTTTACAGTATCACAAACCCATTTCAACATGCATGTTCCAACATGCCTATTGCAAACTGCCCCAGATGACACTAAGCGTCACACAATTCACTCATAACACGAAAGGTGCAATAAAATATTGTTTCATATTTCCTGACAAAGCATATTATAACATGTAAAAACTATTTTCATAATTAAAAATCCAGAAATACTGACAATTATATGTTTTGATAAAGCATATCACAATCTCAAATAAATTTCATGATTTCAAATTGTGAAACCTTGTAACTGTCAGCATTAAATAATTACTTTTTGTTCAAAGAGAAATGCGTGTATTTTATTTTACATTGACTAATCTCTACCCACTGAAATTAAATACAAAAGGAAAATTCTTACCTGGCACTGGCCAACCGAGAATGTTCTTTACTTTTCATAGCAACAGAGGCATTAGCATGTCGGCACATCATGTATATGGCCATACTTAGAAAGACTAGATTAGCCTAAAAATAAAAATGTATAATTATATAATAATTTAATTGAGCAGAATTTTAATTTAATTGTTGAAATGACTTAATTGCAACATGCTGTATATTTTAGACATACAAGTTTTAAACTTATCAGAGTATTATTTAGAAATATGGAACATATTTAATTCTCCTACCATTCCCAATTCTCCTCCCTTTTTGTAAGTACTTAAAAAAATAGTGACTTCAAATGTATTTAACATATACAATGAAATTTAATAAAATTAACTTAATTTAATAAAATTTTTAAATAAACAATTATTCACATACAGACACATTCATGCACACAAATATATTACGTTAAACAACTTACAAGTATCACAGCAATAACAGGTCCAACAAAACTGAATATGAAGAAATTATCAGCTCGGAGCCAACAGTAACGATCAGTGCCATAACTATGGGGATCTATATAGCATGAAACGCACACAATTATGAGAGGAACTCCATAAGCAAGTAAATAATACCATCTTAAACGTGACTTCTCGGCTTCAAAAACCTCAATCAACATTACATAAAGTTGGAAACCTGTAAGCAGGACAAAAGTAACATTTAAAAACATGTCTGATTTAAATATTTTGAATATCTAGAGTTAAATGCAACAATAACTGCAATAAAAATAAAAACATGTAAGTAATAAAATGTAAGGTGTAAAAGCAAATGTAAAGTATTAAATTTTTTATGAAATAAGGAGCTACTAGAGGAAATAGCCTACAATTCAAGTAATTACCAAGTTATTACCCTTTGAACAAATGTCAAAAAATTTAATTTTTAAATTGGTAATTTTTATTATTAATATTAATATTATTAACTATTACATAAAATACAACTGGTGTAAGGCCTGCATATACTAAGTTAAAATGGGCCTGCAACTTATATATGAACTATTATTTAAAAAAAATACCCTCAAGGAACATCCATGCAAATGCACATAAAAAGAAAAAATGTAGAAGTCCAGCAACTACACCACATATAACTGCTTGATCAGTACGTCCTATGCCTGCTAGAAACAATACCTCCGCAACAAGCAGACAAACACATAGATTTTTATGTATTGTTGTTCTGTCAGACTAAAAAAATAAGAAAAATGTTATACTAATCATCATGAACCTCAGGAAAATATGCATCAATCAAACTTAATGATTAATAAATTCTTACCTTAAGACTGCGAAAAAGTTGAAAAGTGATTATGGCAAAGACAAGACATATGACAGAAATGATGCAACCTATGTAAGTAATTATTTGTAAAGCCATTTGATGCATTGGAGGCAACTGCAGGTAAGTTGCCTGTACATCCATAAGAATGGCAAAATTTGTCAAATGATCACAAACACACGTAGTATGGGTTATGTTACTGACTTCCACTCTACAACCCTCTTCTGACCAAGCACTAAAAGGAAATATAAAATTAATACAAAGTTAACAAAAAGGTACTGAAATGAAAGATTGAAATAAAGGGTTAGAATACAAAATTTCTTTCATATTAAAATAAGCAAAATGGAATATTGATATTTAGGAGAAAATTAAATTCAAGAAATTTAAGGTATATTTGAATTTCATGTCACTAACTGCAGATATGACTATTCAAAATATTAATAGAAACTAAGATCATAAATAAATTTCATTGAAAGGATTACCTCATGGTATAATCCCAGAAAACACAAGTGGGATTGGTCACATTTTCAGTGCGTATATGTTTCAGGCAGAGAGTGACAGGTTGTGCAAGTTGAATATGCCTTCCCTTGCCAAGGGAAGCAGATATTACTTTGCTATTGACAACACGAGAGATGTTGGAACCATGCTGAGGTTGTAATATTTCCTCGAGCCTATCAAACGCAACATAGACAAGGCGGAGGAGATCACTCTCACTCCAGTCAAGGAGAGCGCGCCTCTCCAGCCGAAGCCAGTTATCACCTCCGCTCCAATCCCCCCCACCCGAACCGCCACAGCTCCACTCTTCAGTTCCTACATTCGATGTCTCCACCACTCTCACTTCCAATACTATAACAGAAAGATGCGAGTATGATTAGTCTCAGCCAGCAATAAAATTACTAACATACTTTAAATATCAACACAATGATGTTACATTCTATTTTTATGCACTGTTGCCAAGGCAAACAGTATTATTAAATTTAATTCATAAACATATAAACTTTTCTAAATCACATACAGATATTTTTCTCCTTGTGGGTGACAGTTTTCTGTCTGACAACTGTGTCAGCTAGGAGAAAAGAGTTCTCCTCGATTCCAACAAGAAGGGAAGTGGCAACTCGCATTTGCTCTATGTGAGTGAGGTCTCTCCACGAGGGTAGCTGGGCAACGTCCAGAAGGTTGCTGCCAGTCCTCACTACACCGTGGAGCAGTTCAGTCACAATTGCTTCTCGTTGCCGCGAGTCAGGGAACGTCTGTATATCGATCGACATTTTCTTGGCCATTTTTTTCATAATCTTCGTAGTGGTCATCATGTCACCTCCATACAACACTTTGCTGTCCGTGACCTAAATATAAATTTATATAATAAAAATCAATAACGAATTAAACACAAAACATAAAAATGAACAGCGATATTTTGTTTTTAATTTTTATTCTCAATTAAGACTACAATATTTTAAATATATTTAGTGACAGTGTGATTTGATAACACAAATGTACTTTTGATGGAGAATCCACAAATGGATCCTGCCCTTACTAGATATCGAGGTCATCGTGTGACCATTGCCTCCTAAGATTATTAAGGGATTATCAGGAAGGTGACAGGAGGAGAGCAGTTAAATTAAAGGATCACAGTGATGAGATAGTTTGGAATTGAAGGATAAAAAAGTTACCGGGGAATTATTTTCCGAATTAAATGCAATTTATATGTGTATTATATTACCTGTGCCAGGTCGTTAGCGATATTAATAATAGTATCCCCTTCGGCGATTCGGGCGTCCAAGCTGGTAAGCCAGACAGAACGGCATTCGCTGAGATCTGGGGTGGGAGATCTGTGAGGGGGAGGACCGGGAAGGCACCGCCATCTAGCCACCCCGGTAGCACCTCCGGGGCAGGGCTGCACCCCGACCTCACCCCCTCTCGTCCAATTCCACATCAGTCCTCGTGCTCCTTCCGGTTTGCACATATCCCAGTCGGGAATGTCGCCTTCGTCCCCGTCTCTGGCTCCTGAACGGAAAATCGAGCGTGCGTCAAATCTTTTCGGATATTCGAAAACGATAAAAAGGTAGGAGATAATGGGATAGTTACCGGGAGAGTGGAGCGAGACTGGGGGAGAAGCGGTGACTGCCGGCGATGATTCCTGGGGTGGGGCGACGGTGGTCGACTGTCGGTCGGGATGGTGTGGCGCCTTGGCAACGTCCTCGAACATTGGGGGGCCGGGCGTCGTGTTGGTCGAGGTGCCGGCACCGGCCAGAAAAGACGTGGTCGACACCGTCGTGGTGGTAGTGGCCGTAGTAGTGGTGGTACTGGGGTGCTAGTAGTGGTAGTGGTGGTCGAGGCAGTCGGCGGGGGCGGAGGCGGCGGGGGCGGCGCGCGGCTCCAAACGCTCGGCTGAGAAGTAATCAACCAAGGAGGACTCGGCCTGCTGGTGGTAGTCGTCAGGGTCGCTGAAAAACGGAAATACGGAGGGTTATCAGACTGCACCCTTGCCCGGGGACTCCGGACCGCCTCTCGGTTACAAAAGAGCGATCGGACTTTCTCTTTTTCCGTTTCGAATATTGCGAAAGCGTTAATAATCGCGGAGACAAGACCGGTGTAGAAATCCTGCGGGATTTCATTTTTATTTACGGATCGGAGGACTCGAGATAGTGTGGCCGTTTATGGCCGTAGAGGATAAGGTGTGGGAGACGAGGAGGGTTAGAGCCGGCGGCCCGGGAATCTAGACATCGACCGAGCCGGTCGACTGCCCTTCCGTAAATAAACAAATCCCGCTCCGCTCTCAGTTACGCCCGCAATACTGATTCGGTCAAATGCGGGAACGCGGTATGAACTATCGATGAAATATAAAGTGAATACCTCTTCGAGTTATATAATCGGCAAATTCGAAGTTAATTCCGAAAGAAGTGTAATACAAATCGATAAGGAGCAGTTTTCTCACGAACAAATAACTCGCATACCTAGGTATCCGCCGTTTGGACGTGCGGATTTCGACGCATTATAGAAAGCGTTCTGAAATAACGTGAAAGTCCGCGTCGTTATCCCGCCAACTTTGCGGCTTTCTATGTGCGTCTATTCTGAAATTACGAAAGCGCCGAGTACACACTAGAGGATATCGTTCGGATCGTAATACGTATTGTTCTATACCTGGCACGCACTGGTAATGCGCTTCTAAGTATTTGTGAGTTCCGGGGCATGGATCCGCAAAAAGGGAAGTACTGGCCTGTATACTGCAGTTCTGCTTTTGACTGCACCTGCAAAGAGAATTGACGCCGTTGTAATCGGTTTCATTTGGTTTATATTTTCTAAAGTAGCTTGCGTTCGTATAAAATCCTACCTTTCGTGGAGGACTCGAAGCGACTTGGGCGACATGCAGTTGACGCTCCATTCGGTGTGGCCATGGTCGTTACAGATGGTAATCGAGAATCGTCCATAGTTGGCTCGTATAAGGTGTATCAGTTCACCTTCTTTGCAGTCGATCCTCAGCGTTTTCCCCTCGCACGCGTAGGCCGTGTCGTAGCGAGGTTGTTCTGAGAAGAAATAATATAAAACGAAATAAATACACGATCGGATATACTCGGGTCCCGAACGGGGGTCGAGAAACCGGGTCGAGAGTCACCTGCATGCGCGAAATGGAGTTACATGACTCACGACGATGACACCATCTTATAAAGGGAATGCGGATATGCGACAGAGTGTTTCTCGGTATCAAAACGCAATCCGTAACCGTAACTGCATATTCCCTATCTCGCATTCCCTACCGCATAATCCCTACATCACGTTCCCGGTCATCTCTGTCAATCGACAACCATCGAAAAACATCTATAACCGATAATAAAATGTATCAAAAAAATCCCGCGTTCTATTAGCAATAATATTGATAGCTACTGGTGGTAAGCGTACAGTAATTTGTGAATAACCGCTCTGCTGCGACTTAACTTCGTCGATAAAAAACAAAAAAAATTGTACCGCCGAGGACAAAAATATAATATATAGTCTGGGGTCACGATATCTAAAAAAAGTCGGATATTGCGGGTAATGGGCCAGAAAATGTCGAAGTCGTGCCAGTGATCACAGGTAATCTACCATTCGTTAATCGATACATAACTGACACCTACCTTTCCCCGGCTACGCCTATCGCGTTAGTACTTTTATCGAGTCGCTACAAAGCCCAGGATGACGTCATTACTCAGTTATCCGGCTTGTCCCCTTCCGAAATTAAACCACCGACATAAAACAACGCATTTTTTCTCTGTCTTCGGTTCAATCGACCGGAAACACCAATTATCCGGATGAAACGCGCCGCCGACGATCGGGCTTTCCCCGAATCGACAGATTGGCGTTTCCAACTGTTAAGAAGGCCGGAGCCAAAAATACATCGAACGGCGGTATTTATCAGCGGTAGATAACGCTTTGATCCGGTACACAACAACTGTACACACACGCTTCGATGGACTGTTCGCAACGATCATTCCTCAGGCGCACGGAAAAAAAATACTGGTGCCAAATTTTTCGGCTACCGAACTCCATGCCGTTGAGGCGGAACGGTTAAAAGCAGTCGAGCACAGTCCTCACCTCAGTTTTACAAAATGTTTTCACTGACTAATATCGAACCTAACAGAACGCGAATAGTCCTTCACGTCCTTCGGGTAACTTTCCACGAAGTTCTGTAATTATTACGAAGCTCCGCTTTTACAATCCGGGCTATGGCCCGATTTCTAGCTACGTCCAATCCCTGGGAACATTAATTTATCGACCCGCAAAAGCTCGGTGCTTCTGTACAGCCTGAAACCGTGACTTCAATAAAATATCACGCGCCTCTAAACCGTTCACGGAGTAATCAATCACCTTTGATCCAAGTCGCAAATCTGACACGGTGACAAAATTCAGACCTTTTTCGCCCCATCGCTCGTATTCTTCTCAACGCCTTGAGACCTTCCGAGGCGCCACCACAGCAAGTGAACAGCCACGAATCGAAACTAATACGACTAATTTAAATGTGAGCTCGATTGGGATAACGGTGTCTGGATAAATTCGGATACGGAGATCCAAAGTCATGCTCTACGTCCCTACTACGCATTTTCTTTATTTATTGTTTAGTGGAAAGTACGGTTAAGAGTAGTTCTTGAAAGTATTACTGGATTCAGCACCTTCTAAAGCAAACACAACTCCTCTCCATTTCAGTTTGTTTTCGGCGCTTCATAGCGACAATTTTAGTTATACTCTATTCCAAATCTCCACCTTCTTCTCGAGTCCGCAGCTAAGTGTGGATCTGATTTTTGAGAGCTTACGTCTCATTAATTCCTTATTAATAAGAGAAACTGGAACACTCATTTACAAATTTAGTTAATGTTTTACAGAAAGTTCGCTCATTGCTTATTCCTTCTTAAAGCCTTTATAAGTCTTAAATAAGATTTTAAGTCAAAAGTAACTGTTCTAGTTTTTCACTTTCAGTGCGCTTCAAAGTAGTTTATTTTACTTTAAGATGGAGAGGAGGAAGTTTCGACCGAGCGACCCCTCGTCGAAGGACATCCAGAGTTTCGATCCCTCGCGGCGAATTTCAACTCGGCATAAAGACCCCACGGTCGCAGGTAAATAAGGTTATCGCAACGGGTCCTTCGGGCCGATAAAGTCTAACAGCGGAACGTCCCTAGCGGAACCTTTTTCCCGGTTTGACGTGGAGCCGGCAGAAACTAGGCGGGAACGTCCTAAACTCTCCGAGTTTCTCACCCGGGGCTTATCTCCCACGTGTCGGCGAGTATTAGAAAGGCGGTGGTTTAGTTCAGTGAACATAAAAAGGCGGGCTTCAAGAGAATGTGCTCTTACACCGTTAGTTCCAAAATTCAATTTTTGCGGTTTTGCGGGGGCCACGCCCGCTCAATTAACCCCGGTCCAGTCGAGGGGAACGAGGTTCGCACGAGGACGCCCCCCCCCACTTACACTAAGGAAACTCTGTGGAAAAACATTTTCGAGAAGGATTGAAACTCCACCCGTGCGGTCAATCCACGACAATTATAGTACCGGGTTTACTGGTGAAACAATGCCACCTGTAATATGTCTCGCCTAAGGGCTGGAGATAAGGAAGACGCCGGCTATAAAGTGGTCCCGGGGGCTTTAGGCCTCTCGGGGCCTATCACCTCCCGTATCGCCAGTCCAGCGTTTTCCCGGCGCAGTAATTTCGCTCTATATTTTTACGTCCGGCCTTTTACTGTCGGCCTCGGTTTATCGCCCCGGGAAATAAAGCTGGGACGGAATCTCGGGGCAATACATATTATAAAACATTATATAACGTGGAGAAATATATCCGGAAGAATGGAACGACTTATTTTATCTAGGTTCCTCTCGACCCCGATGCGTAATAAATTTGTAAAAGACTAGGCACTAGGGCTCGACTCTCGAATTCCCTTCTCGACCGAACGAACCGCCTTCTCTGCGAAATCTACAGTATGTTCGGACGACGGGTTATGGACAAGGGGGTGGCTTTGAAATGAATTATAAAAATTTTACGACATAAAGACATTTGAGTCAGCCCCAATTTCTTAATGGGATTACTGGTAAGTCCGTTCGGCGTCTCTCCGTATCAGTATCGGTATTTTTGAAGACCTTATATCGAAAGGGGCTTGAATTCCTAATATCATTTCATCTCCCTTCTATCCCCAAAAACCCAATCATCGACATTTCTATAATACCTCTATCGGTAGTCGTGGGGGGGAGGGGTGCTCTCGGTTTTTATTCGGGCGATTGTAAAGGAGGTGCGGGATAATATTGGGAAAAAGGGAGAGCCGGTAGAGCGGGGGGAGGAAAGAGATTATAATAGGGAACAGTCGGCGTGGCCATAATTCGAAAATATATTACGCCGGGTTAAAAGATCTAGGAGGCATCACCCGACAGAAATAAATGGGAAGGGACAGAGTCGGGCACCGTAATTATTATTATTAATGTCTAATCGAATATCCGGGGCCTTTAGCGGGCCCACTCACGACCACTGACCGAAGCCTTATTAAAAAGCGGTCGCTTTTTAACCCCATTATATTATTCTTTTGTCCGAGTTTCATTATATTTTTTTTGTACGTAAACTTTCCGTAAATGATTGATGGACCGGTCTCGAATAAATAACTCCGAAACACACTTCGTTTCTCGACTATTATGAAGAATCTAGTACAGGCTTAGGATAGTATCCCTTATAAAGCGTTATTATTGTGAACTCCAATACTCATCGGGTTTCGAACACGGGATATAAGGGTCGGTAGGCTAGCACGTTCACCACTTCTAATTTCATGAGTTTACATGAAAGTTTTTGTTTTTAATTTATGAACATCTTTTTATTATTTCATTGTTCGGGAAAGTGTTTGAATAAAAACCTGAAACTGCAATTTTGCATTCTTCGGTCGGTTCACTCAATCACATCTTGTCACGCAGGCACACTTTGCTTTTCGTTTACCGAGCCTTTCTCGGTTTGTTGGGTTTGTCCCGATTATTTTTGCGTTGAACTCGTCAATCGACGGCCGGAGGACAGTATGCGGCCGGTAGTACACTGTCAATAACAAAGTGACACCCGTGGTAGGGTCTGCGCTGTTTTGTACGCCATCATTTCGTGTTCTAGGTGGTGCTGCAACCCCTAAGGCACCCCGACCCCAAAGTCGGATACCGGATGAAGTCCGGGTGTAAAGCCGCCGCCTTAACGTTTATTTTCGTCGTTATGTTACAACCGGACTTCCAGGTGACGTTTCTGACTGACTAGAACTGTATTGCTCGTACGCTTTGTTACAGTTTCAGCGTTTCAGTTTTATAATGCTGTCCATTCGTATAATTTCTTCGTCGAGAAAACGAGAAGGCAGACCAGCCGAAATCAGCAACGAAAGGACAAAGAAAACACTTGGGGGACACAAAAATAAACCAAAATAAAATCTAGTATATAACGGGGAGTAGGTGTGCAATAACCAGCAATTGGTTAGTTGCCGGTAATCGAGTCCGGTTTCGGTTGGGCCAGCCGTGTTATCGATCGGCTTCGAATATTTGAATAACCCCCTACTCCACAAAACTCTATAGGCTCCGCTAAGTTTGCGGCCCTACTCTATCAATCCGACAATACAAATGGTTAATATCGCCGGTCCGTTCAGTGACAGAAACAACGGATGTACAATAAAGTTCTGAAATAATCATTCCGCAGGATTAATTTAAAAGAAAATTCCACGATATTAATTACATACTCTGCTTAAGAGTCAAGAAAACAATACCTCAACACAAAGGCAAGTCATTACTTATTTCCTTAAAACATAAAAAATTATATATATATATATATATATATATATATATATATATATATATATATATATATATACATACAGAGAGAGAGAGAGAGAGAGAGAGAGAGAGAGTAAAAACTGTGAGAGGCGGAATCTGTCTGAGGCGGAAACTTGTCAAAGCCGGAAATTGCTTTGCATAAAGATCATATTTTTCTCAAGAAACTCTCTCAATAAGGCGGAAACAATGAGAAGCGGATGGAAATTTCAACCGAATATGTTTCCGCTTTCGTATCCGGAACGGTTTTACCTACCATACTTAAATCTTAATTATATCCGTAAGCAGGAGGCATAGATAAAATGTAAGTATAAGTAAAATAAGTAAATCACTCGGGGCCATGGTTTCTTATTTGCAAAATGGGAAAACTGTTCAAAGTCGCGGTCCTATAATTTATTTTTATGCCGACTCTCGATCGATTTTTGCGACGGATGTTATCGGTTCGGAACATTGCGGTGCGTACACCGGAAGTAGGTCGGTGCGGCATACTGTCGGGGCAGGTTCTTTAATTAGAAGACGGAGCTTTAAATAGGGCCCCATTATATTATGGGTTGCGGTCTGCAGGGAGGGACCTCCCTCATTCCCCTCTCCACCTTTTGCGGTTTCGGAGGATTTTTTTTTATATCGGCGGAAAATATACAGACCCAGAATATCACAGAAACAATCTATAAATAAAACATCAATTGTAAATTGTACATTAATAAAAAATGTCCTTTATAACACACAGTTGGTTTCGGCTGCTCGCTATCTTCTGTAGCAGTGTGAGTCGCTTTGGTACATGGGACGCTTGTGGGGCATCCTATTTGCACTGCCACTTACTTGTACCACAAGGATACTACTTACTGCACTAAAACCTCAAATGTACAAGTGAAATAGGTGACAGTGCAAAAAGGATGCCCCACAAGCGCCCTATGTGCCATAGCGACTCAGTGTTACTGAAGACGGCGAGCAGCCGAAACCGATCAAGTATAAGACCAAACCAGCGAGAGGAGATAGAAGAATGTGAAAACTATACTTCTCATTTCTTTTTCGTAGCTAATACTGGGCAATGGGGGGCTAGCGCTTCGGATTGGTGAGTGAACTTTGGTTCGGTTGGGTGGTAACAAAACTAATCTAACGAATTTACTGGACTTCTTAGCGCAACTTACCGAACTTACCCTAGCCTAGTCCGGAGACCTCTTTCAACTGACACAGACCAGTAATACACCTTAGTTTTCTGTTCACAATATTCATTTCAACGCCTCTGTATACATGGTTTTAGTAAAAACATTTATAAATCAAGAATTTGATCACTACAACAGCTGCAATATACAGACACGGAATATTTATCGCCGGTCCACTTTTAGTGGTGGTGGGGTGGGGGAAGCTGTAATTTCTGAATTATTTCAAGCCTCAAAAGGCGGCTGCGGGAGCGGAAAATTGTTAAAGAATGGCATCCGAAACGGTCGCGTATATCATTTTTAAGCACTGTCCAGTTCCATTGTCTCCCGTTGAAAATTTTCGTTTTAAAATCAATTTCACGCCATACAAGCGGGAACTAACTTCTCAACTATGCCCCTGCCCTCGGTTAAAGAAATAATTTTAAATGATCACGGGCGTTTCATTAGAAATGCTAAAGATAATTTACAGTAGGTGAACGATAATCGACGATATTCAAAAGCGAAACCTTTTAGATAGGGATATATGAAATTTCCACTAAAACGATAAATATTTTACGATAGGCATATCTCAGTAAATGAACTGTCCACGACTGGGGTGTTAACCCGAATCAAATTTAGTACAATATTATCAGTTTGGGAGAGTTTAGATACGATATTATTATTTCACAGTTAATGCTGTCATTTAACTGCGCGCCCTTTATAAGAAATTTATGTTTTGTGCCGTTCATTAACGAACTTACGAGAAACGAAGTATTTCTCTCGTTTATGTCTGCAAATAAAAATTTAGAACAAACGCCGGCTAATTTAGTGTTCTGGAAAGGACAAAATGGCCCCGTGTACAATAAAGTCGGAGATATTTTAAGATCGGCATCGTGTTTCACAACAAGACGGAGATGAGGTCGGAAATACAAGTCAATATCTATCCCCTGTAATTAGGCTGACTCATGCAAAGGGCGGGGGCGTGGAGTTTGAAATTCTCTTAAAAACCGCGGGGCGTTTATTTTCCCTTCGCCGGTTTTGCGGCCGGCCGGCCATAAACCGGAAAATGTTCGATTTTAAAGCGGAAGATGAACGCGAAAATTGGTGGGAAGTAAATTTATGTAAGCATACATTTCTACTCTAGATAGATCTGGGCATATTACGTTCAATTCGAGGCCTGGCCGCCCTAACTGCTAAACTAAGCTGGACTTAATCTTTACAGGAACCTACTCTCATCATGTAAGATGATTTTATCGGAAACGAAAAAGTGTCCCAGACACCATCGTCTTGAAATCAGCTACATAAAAATAACAAAATGTTATTGGAAAAAATGTGTCGATGGAATTTGTGTTTTCGGCCGACTTTTTATGAGAAAGGATGTCTGCAAGAAACCCGACGGGCATTTTATACTCGACAGGCTTTTTGTACTATTAGATTGCATTTGATTTCAGCCGCGGATGCAGCGTTCATAATACCGCTTCATAATAAGACGCGTTTTAACAGTGCCGTCGTTTAACTCGGAACTGCATCGGACAGATTTCCATATGATTACCGAGGAAAGATAATTTTCCTCTTGAAAAACCTTGAGTTTCAAACGGAACACATTTGTGCCAAATACTCCGTTGAAGTTTCCACACATATTTTCGAAAAATGGGACGCCATATTACAGATAAGTACGTAAGAGCTTGTGCAGGGGTAAAGAGAGCTACATTAACTAACAACTACTTAATTATTAAATGAAGTTACAATATCCCCCTTGTTCGATACTTTCCTGCAAAGTAAAGGATTTTTTAAGCTCCAGGCTTCTTTAAAGTACACAAACTCTCCTAAAGCAAATTGGGAACTGGAGCAGTTTCAAAATTTCGACAATCACTATACACAATTCCAAATAACCTTTGACTACGTCGAGTGGGCCACCAGTTGCGAAATCCTACCGCGTTGGAGTATAATATGGGACCGCGCGTCCACCATCTTAAAATTAGATAACACTTTTAGTTAAATATGCGAACTGAAGAGACTTAGATCGTGAAATCTTAGTCCGAGCTTCGGTCCTTAATTAATACACTCATGACTCGGAATTTCAAAGAAGTCACTTGCTTCTAAATTTTTAACGTGTAAAAACTTGAATCTACAGCTCGAAACGAGACCAATATCAGTTATATCAATTATTTATTACATTTCTTACTGAAACCTGTCCAAAGGTTTTATGCAATGGGAGGAAACAATTCGGATATGCTATCATTCTTGTTTCTCGAAATCTTCAGCAGGTCACTAAAGAACTGTGAGGTATCCTGTTACTGCGGCGATCTCAAATGTTTAGCTCCACGCACGGCGTGTTTTGGTTGTCTTGCTGCTGTTTTAGGTTTCCCAATGCTCGTTTTTCTTGAAAAACGCCCCTTGGGGGTTATGTCCTTCGGGATTATTCGCTGGTCTGTCGCGTAGAACCGAAAAGATTTCTGAAATCGCGTTCTTTTTAAACATAAGTATATTACTACCAGACATACTAATTATTTTACGCGGAAAGTCGGGTTGGAAAATATAAAATAAAAGGTTATTTCGGTTTAACAGATTATAGGGTTCAAAAATTCTATCGCCCCCGGGAAGGGATAATTACTCCCTTAAGGCTCCTCAGAGTAAGCTGTTGGGCGGCATCCAAACCTTCCTCCCAACCCCTTTTCTCCAGAGTAGCATTCCATCGCCGAATCTGGCTTTTCATGGGCCGTGAAAAGAGGAAAGGACTTTATTGGCGTTAATTCGAAGAAAATATAATGAGGGCCCCACTGCCGAACTTATTCAAAACCATTTAGCGGATATGCCTCTAATGGAGTTATTGTATATAGAAACTTTTCCTAACCGCAATTACACCTCCACCAGAAACGCCTTAATGGCCCTTTTTATAATACCTTCAATGACAGAACACAAACTTGTCCAGACCCCGATCAAACTGGTAAAAAATTGCAAAAACTTTTTCTCCCAATCGGCAATACTCTATTAATATTACTTTTGTTGGTCCGATTGTGTTTTTACATCATCTTTACATCATTTTTACATTACATTTTTACAAAAGTTCAAAAATTAATTTTAATAATTAATAACATAATCTTACCCTTAAGGAAGAAGGTTACTCACCACCTGAATCGTTATTACATCACTGAGCACATAAACAGTGCTAACAAGATGCTTAATCGACAGCCGGCATGTACTTTATTATACTTCGTATTCAATATACATTCAAAACCACCTACTAGATATACTATTGCAATCAGAATGGAAATGGCCATAGAGAAAACCCGGAACCAGTAGGCTATCACCATGTTCAAAACTTAAATTAACAATATTAAATGTTTACCAATTGTATCAATAAACACATAGGCATATGTGTTTTGGTTATAAGTAAATGTTTATTTAATTCATTCTGTAGTACATATGTTGTTGATGGATAGAGATAAAGTTCGTCATTGTCAATAACACGCTTAGTTATCGGGTTTCAGAATTGACTTACGGCAGGTTCGCGATTTTGTTTTTCGTCGGTATATTTTGATTTTTACAATTAATTTATAATAAAAATAATCAACGCGGCGTTGCGAATATTCAAACTCAAATTTGCAGTTTTGAGCCGGATGGCGGTGCTCGAACCTGGGTCCTTGGGAAGGCTTTTCTTCTAATTTGCAAATCTGAATTAAGTACATCTCTAGTTAACGGTGGGTCCTCAACAGCTTTTGAATATTCATCGCACGCACGCTGTTTTATTGTCGCACAACCGGTGAAGTCGAGAGGAAGTCACGTACATTCCCAAAGGATGTCTAACTTAAAAGTAATATCAACCTTTTTCTCATCCCAACCTCTTTTTCCCGTATGCAATAAAAATTCCACAATAAATAACGGGCGATTTTATTAGAAATTCGTTTGCAGCGGTGCTGTTTCAAATTATGTCTTTATAATATGTACATACCACAATTTGAGTCGTTCAAAAATATAGTTAATAAATTCGGAATTTTTCTACTTACGGAAACGGTGCAAAAGTAAATTTAAAATTGTTTGCAATACGTGTATATGAATAGATGAACAGAGGGTCGAAGGTTTTATGGCCAAATTTTCCACTTTCGGGGCGGAATTTCCCGGACAGCGTTGAGGAGGGGTTACGTGCCCGGAGCGTCTGGAAAAGGATTAGTTTTTCACCGAAAATAAAGTTCTGGAATTTTCAGCAGAAAATCCGAAGGAAAGTGTCCCATAAATGGACGAAGTTATATTTTAAAAAAGGGGGAAGCTTACAACCTCCCCACTAGGGTTTTCGGTTAAAATCGAAAGCCAAGGCATTTCGGCTAGTTTAAAATATTCCGTTCAATCGCTTTATAGAGAATTTAATCAGCTTTCAAGGGGCTCCTGCAGTCTGATACAGGAGAGAAAACTGAGTAATTGAGACATTGTATTTGTTATAGCGTCAAAGGAGAGGGAATTTTTTATTTGACCCGTAGAGTATCGAGTGTTCTTCAAACACGGGACCAAATCCCCGTTTAACGAGGCGAAAGACCGGGGCAAAACAATTAAAACGTGGAACAATAGGGAAAATATCGGGATGATAAAAGCTTTTTAAAGGAGGAGGTGAAATATAATGCGATTAGGACTCGCCCCCAGGGTCTTTATTGAAAGCGTCGCTTAGCAACAGGGGCCCGGGTCAGCAGTTTTCTTTATTTTTTATTTTTTTATCCTTATCCCCATTTCCACTCGAAAATTGTTTTTGCTTCACTAAGCGGGCCCTCGGACTTCCGAGAAATTAAAGTCGAGTAGGATAACGCATCGGCTGGCCCACAACTACCCTTTTCAATAAAATACAGGTGAATGCCGGAAAATACCAAACTCAGAAATATATTTAAGTATTTCCACGATACTTTGTTTTCTGAAACGCTTTTGAGACGGTTGCCAAAAATCAAGGAGGTATATCATCCTGTCGGAAATAATAACAAAAAAATATTCGACGTTTCCTCCGAGTCATACCCAAGAATAGACACTGTTTTGGCTGTCAAAACGAATTCGGGAACCGTTCGAATAATACGCCTCGATTATTTTCATAATTATCTAAGCACTGCTTAAATTTTGCCCCTCCCCCCCTTAGACCCTATTTATTTGTATAATAGGGTTTTATAATACGATTTTTATAAATATTATTTAACCTGCGGTAGTTCGAATTTTATCAGCCGGAAAATCTGAAAATCGAGGCATTAAAATAGTTCAACGATCGAGTAAAAAAGGTGGGGGTAAGTGTGAGGACACGGTTTCTTACACCTAAGTTCCTCAGCACAGGGTACAACTTGCAATTTAAAAAAGAAATAAAAAACATTTAATAATCAATTTTATTAATATGCCGTCCTTACTCTGGCAACATTGTTCAGATTTATTATAAGCGTGCATTACTATTTATCATGTACGGGATTAATTTGACCATTAAATCAAAATATACTCAGACCCACTTTAAATGCACACATCGTTAGCAGAGTAATTACCAATAATTTTGTATCATAAAGAATAAATGATCGAATCCAGGGTAATATAATTATATCATTAAAATGTATGGAACACCTTCTGATCGTCGCTTCTGTTCGTCCTCCGGGTGGATTGGAGGACGCATTTGTTGAGGATGTCTTGATAATTATAAGTAATGTAACTTCAGTGAATATTTTCGTACAAATGATATATACGATGTATAATGATATTTTACAACATAGTAATCTGCCGAGCACTAACCGAGGAGAGGAAGGAAGCCCGTTTCCGTCAAAGGATTTAACCTGAAACAACGATTCTTAAAAACTGTAGAAGAGATAAGGTCAGTGTGAACGCAAGCATTCAAGAATGAACTCCTAGCTTCATCCTACGCTGATATTAGCTGTGCTATCTACCAGAGTTCATTCTATAAATATGTCTTTAACAGTCGGATAAAAAGCTATGAAGGAAATATTCAGTACCATTTGACTCTTCTTTCAATAGATTTTCGTGCCCTTTCATTAATAAAAATAGCTTTCAGAGTAACCGTCCCTAATTTTCCTCATATTATACACTTAGCTCAGATGGTATGTTATGGGCAATATTAATTTGTACTAATGGCGACCAGAACTATACAGACTTATTTGGGCTCATTATATTAATTATATATATATATATATATATATATATATATATATATATATATATATATATATATTACATATATCGCAAAATAATACTAAACATACGTTTTCATCATAATTTAAGAAACCCAGTTTATTGCTTGCAAATTAAATGCACAGTCATGCAATTTCAAGCTGGGGCGAAGTAACGTAAAATATGACGGACGGAGTATAAAAACGTCGGGAGAAAATAAACTTCAGATTTCTGTCAACTGTTCCTCATCAGAACCTACCACAAGGAGTACATCCCAATAATTTTGGTATAAACTAATAGAACACACAGTACCAAAGCCAAGAGTTATTATCCGGGTCCTTCTTAAAACTTGGAGACTTAACTTTAACTCCGAGTAAAAGTAAGTTCTTTCATAAACCGAGGATAAGAAGTTATTACACGCGACTTGCACTCTTGTAAAAACAGCTTACAGAGAGGCTTTAATAAGAATAAACCTCTGAGCAACAATTGAGAAAAATATTTTTCTCGATACCTGTATCTTCTCCCCCAAGGCCTCTTGATCTCTGGGTAATATAACTCCTGTATTTCTGTAGCCGCCCAAATTTTCATTAATTTTGGTTTCCCCAGATTTTTTACCGTAGTTTCATTATGCTCGATAACATACCCAGTAACGGATTCTTCTATCCTTCGTCCGCTGGGAGTACCTCTGGACTAAAACTGTTCTTTCGTGCGATTGCGTATAAACTAATATATACGGGAAAGATGTTTAGTGCGGTTTTGAAAATGCAGTTTTAATTAATGTGCAAAAAACTTTTGATACCATCCAAGTTTTGATTTGTGCGCCCTTTTTTTAATAAAACAAACCATTGGAAGTATCAGAGATTCACGACAGCGCCCGTTTAAAAACAAAATAAAATTTAAATAGTTTTTTTAACCTATATCCTTTAATAGTTCATTAATTATGCATTGCAGTATATCTAGATACATTTTGAGTAAGGTCTATTCTTTAAAACATTGTCCAGGATTCATCATAATTATTTCCATCGCTTATTAAGTTTGATTTGGGGGGGTTTTCAATCGAAACCCGCATAACCATGCGGTATATCTCAAGGATCCCTTTTAACCTCACAAATTAAGAGATTCATGTAGGTATAAAGAGCATTAAGCTGGGTTTTAACCAAAGTTAGCGAAAACATCCAGGCTATTAATCACTTTAAATCCACAACTGGAATCAACCTCGTACTTGCGACCCCCAATTCAAGATTTGAACAAATAAAGCTCGGATAACTCCGGGAAACACATTACAACTCAATATACCTTCTCAATATACAAACCTTATTAACAACCCAATTTTGAATATTTTAATGACCGAATGCCGCTTTGTGCCCACTCTCTTAGTCTTGTGTTTTTTAAACGCTAATTAAACATTTCGGTTCAATGACTCGGCCGAACCGACGAGGTACTTGCACAGAACGACACGTCAAAAATGCCACTGAAAGTAATAATAAAAGTAGTAAACCTTCCAAAGTAAAAGTGCCTATTTTGCTATTTTTTAATCTTCTGTTATTTTCTTTTTTCGTGAATATTACGTTAATATAAAATAACAATATTTTCCACACAAGTTTATTCGGAAACTGTCGTAAACGATTTCCCGTCTGGGCTAAGAGAGTTGGTACTGGAACTTCGAAATTTAAGTACGGAATGGTACAGTCTGATTACAATAAGGTAAATAAAAATTTGGAAACAGAATACCATTGCGGATTCCCCGCAAAGTCTAAATAACTTAACACTAGCCGTCCAGTTTATGACAGAAAATAATAAGCGTGATTATATTCTATACATTTCCGGGCCCTTAAATTGATATCATAAATTCAATATGCCTTGTTACGCGCTCAGTCACAGTAGCCTAATTGCGCAATATAAGTAACGAGTTACACACACACACACACACACACACACACACACACACACACACACACACACACACACACACACACACACACACACCTTGTTTTAACTGAGCAAGAATTAAAAAAATAATAAAATCATCAGGCGTCAAGTAAAGTTCCTCCTTCCTTAATTACTGCAATTAATAAATCCTAATCACTCCTACCTGAAATTGATAAAATTATCCACGGCCTGGGTTATCCAATTTAAAAGAGATGATTCTAAAATTATTATATAAAATAATTCACTTGAAATTTGCATCCGAAGGAAAATGAGCTCTAACCATATTAGTATAATAATTTAGTTATAAAACGGATACATATTTGAGTTTCTCCATATTTTCTTTATGTCAGTCATCCAAATATGCAAAATGTGAAGCTATGCGAGGAGGTCGTGAATTCGATCCGTACGCTCTAACGCCAATCCCAAGATACATAAATGTATCCCCCCACTATTCGATTATTGATTGAACACTATCGCACTAAACAAGTCGTCAATAGGGACAGGAGGTTATGAGAGGCCGGAATAGGTCGGAACCGCGGAATGACGCGGGTAAGAAAAATAACCGTTTCCACAGAACTGTTATCAGCGATAAGAATTATCTCGGGTAGTCAAATAGAGAGATTGACGAACTGGAAGTTTGTAATGTAACGCATGCTAATTTAAACATAACATATACATAAGTATATTGGAGAATCGTTAACTTCAGTATACCAGGTGTCTGTTCCTGAACAACCGATTCACATGCAGTAATAATGGCCGCCGCTCTCTTTACTGGTACACACACACAACAAACGTGTGCACTGGGTCCTGCAAAGCCCTGGACATTTTTTTACTGTTTTGGATTTGTGCGTTTTATTTATTTGATTTTTATCAGAAACTAGATATTACCAATGTATTAATATAGACAATATAATCAACTTATAACTGAAATATAATTGTTAATTTGCTTTGTAATATGCTTTAAAGTCGATAGGAAGCCTCTAAATTTCAGATATACAAAAGGGTAATTTGTACTGAAACTGATTCCACGAAATCCCGCATACACAGGCGTTTCAAATTAGAGAAGAAAAAAGTTTTTCCTTTATAATATTTGAAAAATATTGAGGTCTCCCTTTAGGACGAATACAAATGTGTGACTCCCTTTGTCACCGAGAATGGGTAAAAAAATAATAAAAAGCCGGCCAATTTCTCACCTTGTTATGGTATCATCTACTCGTTAAATTTGCCGTATCATTTCATGTTGCGTTCGACGCGTCTGTGCGAGTTAGGCTGGGCTCTGCTTCTTCGAACCAAAGACGCTAATAAGCTGTTTTTAACAAAAAAGGCCGCCATCTGCATAAAAGCCAATTTGGGACACTTCACTAAAATCGCCGCTCTGGCGTCCGGTGGGCACAAGGCGTGGATCCGCCTATCGAAACGCGGGACGGTATTAAAAAAATGGAAGTTTTCCTTTTGAAAAAATGTTGAAATTTGGAACAAATTTTCGGAATGCGAGTGAGCCATCATGGCACTAGTTATGAAACAATATCGGTAGCCAGCTGGGATATTTTTTTTTTATATTAGTTGAAAATTAAAGTCTACCTACTACATTTTTAAATGTTTTCTTCTTAAAACGAATCCAATAAAATCTATCAATCAAACTTTAATTCTATCTTCGGTAGGTCACCGCATATATCCACGTATATAGAGTAGGTAATTGGGTCGGGAATTGTGCCCTTTCCTAGGGCATACTATGTATATTAACATAATAATCTGAACCCAACTTAAATGTAACCCACCTTCTCCAAACTATATGTGTGTATATATACTCTCGGAACACGGAAACATATTTTGGAATCCCAGTTATGGGCCTGTGAGGGTTCGGAATACCGTAGGATTTTCGATCGTCGGCCTGTTTGGTCTTTCGATATTATTTAATATTTAGCACTAGTTACGAGAAAGCTACTGTAGGTGTCTCGAGAGTGGCGCAGACCCTTGTGCCCCATTCGGCCGGACTATCAACTCCCCCCCGCTCTCACAATGACTCCCTATGTCCTAAGTAATAAATAAGCCCTCAATTCTACCAGGTACCGAAAGCCGTTGGAGAGGAGGAAATTGCAGAGGGGCGACGCGCAAAAATGTGGAGGTGCGCACGAGAGTCTAGTAAGGCCGAGAAGGAGAGAGAGGGTGGGAGAGAGAGAGAGAGAGAGAGAGAGAGAGAGAGAGAGAGGGGGAGAGGTAGACTGGACACAGGTATGCCGAGGGCCCAGAAAAGAAGACCGGGAAAAATATACCCCTCTCTCTCTTTCTCCCTCCCAGGTTTCCTTCCCCACCAACGGTAATTGTCGGCGAGGTGTTGCCCCTCTCTCCGCGCCCATCCTCTGAAACCAGTTCTGTCTCCGGTGTTGCCGGACCCTCCACCCAAAAATTCTCGGGAGGGGGGGGGGACCCCTACACTCTCGTTCCCAAATGGACCCGTTGTATCCCGGCACGCGGAGCCCACAATTATGTTCTCGAGTTTTTTCTTTATTTTAATGAAAAAAAATACGTTTAATCTTAAACCAGGAGCAGGCCGCTAGAGGGGTGCCGAAAAATATCTGGGAATTTGTTGAAACATTCCCGAAAATGTTCACTACGCTACGATACGATTCATCGAAACATAATTACGTGATATTCCCCCCCCACCATAAACATCCTCCGTAATCCTTAAGCGTGGAATGTACGCGTTCCCCCCGCGTATACTCTCCAGACTGAGAAATTTCTAATGAACAGGAATTCTACTAACTGTTTACGAGTTGATATCCACTAGCCTTCTTGTGGAAAATGACATTAACTGTACAAAATTAACCTGATCTCAAATAACTCCAGAACGCCCTATAGTTTTGGATGTTAAGAACTCGACTAACTAGATAATATAGCTAGGAATAATTATCCCTCACAATAAAACCTATTTGGAAAACCTATTCATGCCAATACTATAGTCTTAAGAACGATATCCGCTGAAACCGAGTTTTGACCCCCGCATTATAAAGTTTAAAGAAACTGCGAGACCGAAAATTACTTGATCGCCAGAAATTTTTCTTTAGTTCTTTTCAAATACACTTGTAAAAGCATAAGTATCATTATACTCTGATTCAGAAAACTTAATGTTCCCCTTAAAATCTTAAGTCCTTACATCAATTACAAATTAATGTGTAATAAAAAAGAAAATTACGAATAAAAAAATAATTTAAGCATTGAGGCGTTCGGAAGTCATTTGCTCCGGCTAACTTGGGGCCCACGGACAGCATTCCGGGCATTCTTGTCGAGAATGGGAATACGGGCTGTATTGCTCGTCTCGTATGTCACCTCGGTACTAAAATTTCATTTCATGAAAATCGGAGATGGGCCGACCGTGGTGGGGTGTGGAGCCCGTTATGGGTATGAAATTTTTTTTTTAAGATGGCCGTTTGGGTTTCCGTCAGAGTTTGGAATATCATCCACTCGAAGCCTATTCGGGCCATAAGATAGACCGGTTTCGGCTTCCCGGCATCGTCAGCAAAGAGCCAGGGAATTCGCCTTTGCTTTTATTTTTACTAACGTAAATACACTACTGACAATGGCGAGAAGCCGAAACGTAAAGGCTTAACTGAAAGGAAAGCGAAGAGGATGTCAGGAATAACGAAATTTGGGTGCAATAGTCTTTCTAACGGAGTTCCAAAATTTCAATCAGTCGAAACTTTTCTGTCCGCCACCGGACTATCTCGAACGCGTGAGATTTCAGTTAGATAGTTTGCTCTCGAATAGCAGCAGTTTTCAATCTAAAGTCGAGTTACGACAAGATTCCCATACATAATGAGAAGAGGTCGGGTATGAGGAGCAGTTCCGAATGGAGGTTCGACACGGAGCTCAGCGGTTAGAGGTCTCTCGTCTCTAAGGAAAATCGAATATTCATTCCCAATCATCCCGAAAACCATTATGGGTTTACGGTGTCCCAAGCTCGGGATTCCGACTCTATCGTAGGTCGGATTCGGACAAAGGGATATAACGGTAATCTCGAATGAAAGGGGCACATCGGAGGCCGGCAGTGGTGGGCATTACTCTCTCTCTCCCTTTCTGTCTCAGCGTCCAAAATACCAGTTTTACCAGTTCCAGAACTAAAAACATTCGGAGTTACCTTACGTTTCCGACGCTACTTTGTAACCGGAGCCATTATAGAACAAAATATATGCGACGTGCGGGAAACAGCAGATGGCGAGAAGAAAAATTAACCTCCAACAGACAGAATACGAACCAAAGTCCGTCTTAACCGAGAATTCGATCGATGAAATGCCATTTCATGAAAATTGGAGATGAACCCACTTTGGGTATGAAGATGCCCGTCTGGGGTTCCACCATATTTTGGAATATCATCCACTCCAATTCGGCTAGACCGGTTTCAGCTTCCCTGCGTCGTCAGTAGTGCACTGTCAGTGCCCCCTTGTAGAAATTCCATTAGGCACTAACCGACTTTGGGTCGGTATGGAGCAGAGAAAAATGAGACAGACTCAAAAAGGACGCCGGTGCCTAATAAATACCGCCAAGTGCCGAGGAAATGCCATCGCTCGAAATTAAACAGACCCCCAGACCTGTCGGGCCACAAGTGCAACAGCCCCCAGTGTCTTTACCCTGTCCAAACACTCCCAGTCACCTGTTTTTTACCCCAAGAGCAGGTATATGGTTGGGGGGACTTCCGGAATCCCGGGTACCTGTGACCCCACACAGAGGGATACGAGAAACCCGATACCCGTATTGAATGCCCACGGCCCTTTTTCATACCGCTACTGGGAGAAAGTCGGTGAAAGAAAACCGAGCCCTCTAGACAGTAGAGAACACCCTCTAGACAGTACTGATTATTCCACGGTTGATGTTTTCCGAGTAGACAGAAAATCCCATATTCCAACCAGATTTGGGTACTCGGAGTCATCCTATCCGCCAATTTCGTGTATCAGCATTAGTTCGGGTATTATTCAGGTTTAATGTTTAAAAGCCCCCCCCCTCTAGAAAAATGTGAAAGAAAAAGTTTCCTTAAAAATTAACCCGCATTCCGAGTACACTTAAGCGAGTCCGAAATTTGGCGGAAAACTGTTGTGGAACTCAAACGAGAGGTGGAGAGGTGGCAGGCTTGGACAGTGTTCTGTCCCAATGTACCCCAATGTATGTGTTTGTTATTATGTAACTTTCCCAATTACAATAACAACAAAGCACGTATATTTCGATTTAATAGTCTTGTACATAAATGCAGAGATGCCCATGGACCTCAATCGAAATTTTTATGTAGTCTACAATGTTCTATGTGTTGGACTGCTAACTAAATAATTGCAGATTTTCACCATCCCCGGGTTACGGGTACATATGTATGGAGCATTTTTTGAAGAATATAGAGGTAATGTTCGTTTCGTTTCACAGTGTTCCCATTACTATCAAACAAACTCTATTGTCGCCTAAGCAGGCTACCGAATGTCACAGAGTACCAAATAATAACATATTAGTTCCTTATAGACCTTATCAGTTCAGAAGATGTCATTCATAAAAACGCAAAGAACGACACATCTATCGGTGAAATCCGCAACGACTTAGTTGCGCACCCAATATATATAAATTATTTGTATATAACTCCGCGAATTGACGTCTAAAGCGGTATGACGCAGACCGCGTGCAGCATTCAGTCCTCCAAATGGCCAACTGTCAAAGCTAAACCTTTTTTATCGTCTTTATGTCGCGCCAGTAACTGGAACCCAGATATCAATTGGCGAGGGTATTTAGCGCAACATTTGTCCCAAAAGGTCGGCACGAAGCGAAGATCGATCGCCTCCCGTCGCGTAATACCACGCTAAAAACACGAGTACATGCCCCACTTAGTGCTTCCCTAAAACGGGGTGTGACGTCTAGAATCCAGTCGGAATCACGCCCCGGATGCAAATAGGAATAAGTACACTTTTTTCTACGATTAATAAATACTATTTTTCATTAAATGTATTGTGTTTAATTTGGTTTTAAATCGGGTAACTTTTGCAATCACCCAATACTGTTATGGGGGTACGCGAGGATTAGAATATCATCACACTTGAAACGAGACACCCACTGTCACTGTACTTTACTCCAGGTGCAAGCATGTTTTCTGTTAAGTTATAATATGTAACATGATTGTCATCACTCGTTTTGGATTTAGAAATCGCTAATCCCAATTTTGCAAGCGTCAAAATGATACTATACAATGGGGCGTAGAATACTTTGTTTCTTTTATTTCTACGCGGTGATAGGTCTGTAGCGAAAACTGGATTTTCACAATTCTGCAGTATATGCGACGGAATACTCTACAGGCGAAAATAAGAAAGGAAAATTACACGAAGCTCGGTTGAAAGCAATTTTTTACCGGTTAAGAGCTATACGCAAATATTCAAAGTAAGTGATTTTATTTATAGTAGAAGTATGAAAGGCCTTGTTAATCTGATCTGCGCATTCACACCCCTTGGTTACCCGACCCGGTGAGAGGACTTCTCGAACAAAGGGCTTACGGCAGGGCGGACTTAAGGACTTAAGCCGACGAATAAGTCCTGTACTGCGGATCGGTTCCTCACGAAACCTGTAGCGACATCAATACCATTGTTCCTGAAAGGCGGACTTGTGTGTGTGAGGATGGCATTTGGAAATGGGAGATTGAAGTTGGCAAATAGGCGAGTAGTTACCGTTTGATTCCAAACTCGGTAACAAAGCGTGTTCGGTCCAACTTCATATATTGTCTGAATCCATGTTTCTTTTTTTTTAAGTAAAACAGATTGTGAAAAGGTTAATTATTCCTGGTGAATCCATAAAAAAAAGGTACATACCTAAATTCCTTGCGAGGGTACGGGCCAGGGACAGTATCAGAGAGAACAGCAGTAATCGCACCCGGCCTCGATGAACCATAGCTCTGTACCTCCTGAAAAAATAAAAAAACCAAGTGGGTTAGTAAATTAATTCAACTACATAAATTATAAATAAATAACTTTGTATTTATTAAACATTTGTATTATTAAACCCCCATATATAGTATAGTTATATTACCATCAAGATTTTAGTGGGATATAGACACGGATAAGAACTAGGAATGTATACAGCGATTTTTCGATATTTTCCTGCTAATTATCGTGACCTAGATTGGTTTTGCCACCTTCGCTTAGTAAATTAGTCTAACTACTGACGCAACTAGGCAATCAAAATAGTAATCGCCTTACTGAAAACGGCGAGAAACCGAAACCTGAATAGTGTAAGGCCCTATCAACCAGTAGAACACAATGGAATCCGCGCTACAGTATTGCACCTTAATTTTTAATTCCCCAGCAGACTAAATCTCACTAATAAATCCCCGTCCTCAGTCTCATTTGTAAGACCGATAGAGTTCGCAAATTTAAAAAAAAGATGACAGTGGATAATCGCGTGTCCGCTATCGTGGATAAATTCGCCTCGGTTCGTTCTGGTCCCCTTTTCTGTCTGCCGGCGGTTTCCATTAACCGGTCTGATTAACTGCCAACATTCCGGTTTACGTTAGAGGGGTGGGATTAAAAAATTTCATTAAATTTTTATTATATCTCGAAATTTATGCTATAGATAGACCGTTAAACCGTGTTCCCGCCGAAAGTGTGAAGAGCTCATTCCGGGCCAAACATTCTATATCATCACTCTTGTGATTTAATAGCGTTAATTCTATTTCGTTTCTTTGAATTGCATTAACATAAATTGAATAAGAAAAAAGGGAGACTACATTTTCTTATTCTCCCATTTTTACGTGGGAAAGATTACAATTTTTTCCGTTAATTTGTGAAATACACATGAATCTCCCAACCTAGTTTCATTCCAGGGAAAATCTCTGTCAGTGCTGACAGGCTGCATGCACCTATTCATTTATAATTTAAATAATTCATTCTTCCTGAATTATTTATAAAATTATTTATATTTGATACAGGATCTAAATACTTATGAAATTGTGTCCCCATTTTTAAGTCCAGAGAACTTTCGTACCTTATGGATGCAATTTAATTGCAAATCTTCAGAAAGTTGAGAAAGAGATTCTTCGCGTCCTTGAATAAAAACCAATTTCCCCTCGGGTCAAATTTCAGCCGGAAAAAACTAGCTTTTTCCCATTGATAAGGGGATCAATTTATTTCATTAAAGGAGGCCAGTTTCTCCAGGGCCCGAGGACTTATTTTCTCACGGAGGGACAGCTGCAATCAAGACATCAATTTAAAAGTTCAAAAACAACAGTCCGGCGTGATATACCGGCTTCGGCTTTTCCCCATCATCATTATTTAAGCCGGAAGGAAAGAAGAAGCGAGAGAAGAAGAAATAAAATAATAAAACTTTCCTTCGAAACTTTCCCATTGATAAGGAAAGGGATTAAAATATAAAGCCAACAAGCCGGATCGCTCGCTATAATATCGAAACCCTTGAAAATCCTCTTTATTAAAAATGGGCGGCCGGAGATTGAACATCCCGTGGTATTGTAACCTATCTTTATAAAATTCATATATAATAAAAGATAAAAGTCAAATACAAGAGAGAAAATGTAAAACGCGAAAATGTCATAAATCTGACTTGCAAAAAATAGAATAATCACTGCAAATTTGAATTGGAGAGAAAAAATCGGGAGAAAATCGGATTACTTAATATTAAAAAGAAGTACTTTTTGAGAGCAGGTTCGCGTATTCTATTTTCAGTCTCTACCCACCAATTCGGTTTTGAGCCAGACGGGTATTGGCCTTGCACTGTTAAGCGAGCGGGAAATTCGAAGAATACATTTTGAAAAATATACTGGAAAAAGTGCGCACGAACCATTGGTACAGTCGTAATACACAATTATATCTTCAAACTCTGATTTAAACTTGGAATAAAAACGGCATTTGTAATTGAGGTTTATCTCTTATCCGGTGCGAAACAAATCGAGAAAAAACAGAATGCGTTCAGCTCTCCTGCCGATACAGCGCTGACTAGGACGATCGGTGAATAAAGCCTTCATTCAACCCTTACTCGGCCGTCGAGTCAACTTGAATTAAAAGTTCATTCCAAGTATTCGCGGTTTCAATAATATTTAATAAACAGAATAAAAATAGATCGGATAAGGATGGAGCTTCGAATACAAACGAAAATTTAATTGATAAGCGAGTGAAGGTTTCCGCGACCAGGACTTGACTAGTCACTGACTGGTGAAATCGCGTGATGTCGGAGGAATATCGGCCGGGGTGATGACCCCCCGCTGTTCAGGCATTTTTCCTGCGTATGGAAACCACCCGTGGGCTGCATTGAATGGGGTGTTGTCTGCCTCCAACCTTTCAGCACTCTTACTGGTTCCATCATCAGAGTCCGACTTTTAATTGGAACGCAATTCAGCATTATCTCATTACCGCAGGTATTCCTGCCTAAGTTCAAAACTGTAGCAATTTTATTAACAAACAATTAAATTAAGTGCACGCGTGTCTAAACAGGAACTTAACCGAAACTCCCGTGTACCGCACCTCGTACGATTACAAAATCGAAATAAAAGACCCCTGGCGCGTTCTTACTGCGTACAGGAAAACGGGAACTGATAACGGGACTAATGACTCGTTACATTCCGGCCTCCCGCCCTGTTATTCAATATATCTAACTTTTGCTTCCTAGTATCACTAGGCTCACATTTTTGAAAGGGAATCCGCGCCGAGAACCCCGCGGTTTTACCGTTACACAATCTTCCACCTTCCGCCCATCCCAATTCGCTTCACCCGCCGATGATAATTCCCGAGGCTAATTGAGGCGACCGAAACAAACGCTTCTAGGAAAAACGAGGTCCCGGAGACGCTTCTGAGGCGCTAACAATTACCGGGACCAATTAATGCAGGTAACTGGCTCCGGGCCTCACCAATGGGTTATTAGCGCGAGTGCCGGCACTATCCCTTCGATGAATCCGAGTAGGAAGATTTAATCTTATCGTGTCATTATGAAACGACCATGTATTCTGAGTATTTTCAATAAAAAAAAATTACTGTTACGTGAAAAAAGGACAGATACTTAATGGGAACAGACCAATTATTCTTTTGACTGGGAAGTATTTTATCATAAAAATTATACTACTAAATGCTGTACTGTACGGAAATTATATTTAAATTTTGAGCGAGGCTAAAAAAATCAAAATTAAAAAAGAAATTCGAGTACTGTAACCCCCTCTATCTTTATTTACAGGACATGTTATAGAAATGTAAAATATTGTTTAATTTTCATTAAATCGTTTGAATCGTGAAGTTTGGCCCACCTACACTGCGGAGCTTCCAGCCGTCCGACAAGTGAAAATTCTATTCTATTCTAGTGTTAAAACGGTTAAATTTTCAGATGTCAGATTTAGAAAATATCAGATTTAGAATCAACGTCAGAGCTGCAACGGGAAATAAGGGGGAAACGTCCGAAGGACTCAACAACTTGTGTAGATATTTGTGTAGTTAGAACGGGAAGGATGTTGACTGTTGTCACAGATGAATATTGAGTTCGCTGCGCAGTCGGATGAGCGCTTCGCTTTCTCAAATTCAACATCAAACCCCGAAAAAAATCAGATTTATAAACTCGTTTACAAGCCGGAGAAGTTTTCTTAATTTTCTACAATTCAGAGATTCAAGTTTGTCGCTTTGACAATTGTTTCGCCCGTTAAATATAGTTAAATCTTGGGACGGGATCGCTGTATAATTATCACGGGTTGTGACCGCCGAGATAGCGGCAAATGTGCGCACTGACAGAAACTTTCGGCACGGTCGATGAAACATTCAATATTCGATACTCTCGCTGTAGGCTTTAACAGTTTATCTTACTTCTGAGCCTCTCAAATGGTAGAAGCGCTCCACCGTAGGTCCGGCCTGGGTTTGATTCCCGATAGCGGACGAAAGCGTACTTGGATTGTCGGGTTCAATTCGCCTTTCGCCGGTTTGGTCTTTTGCTATTATTTTATATTTAGTAAAAGACAGTTTTTTTATTTTTTATTTTATTCTCTTTTTCGGGTAACACACTGCTTGGCGACCGGTTCTTTAACCTTACATTCCGGACTAATTTAATTTGCTCTTCTTAATTGTTGATTCATTCTGGGTGAGGACCCGTAGGTTTCCTCGTGGCGAGTCTTCGTCGGGGACACTTTTCCTCGTTTTCCGAGCAATGTGCCCTATCCCCGTACTTTTAGTTAAAGACAGTGAGAGGTGACGGAAGACCAAGAAAACTAAGGTATGTAAATATAGATCCCCAAAAGCAGTGTGAGGACACTGCATTCTCTCCGGTTTGCATATAGGTAGAAACAGAGTTGAAACCGGTCTATTACATAACCAAAGGAAGAGCGATGGTGAAGAATATGTAGAACAAATTCAGGGATAACAAAATAATCGTACATATATTTTCGTGTTTGTTTTATGCTATAAAAAAGAACTTCGCGTGCGACTGAGCAGCCGATGCAATTTCTGTTTTTTGAAATTGTTTATGACCAGTTAACCGCTTTGAGTGATCGGGTTATGTTGTCTGTGCCTATTTACACCTATCCAACAAACAACAACATGGCTGGCACAGGGGCGGATTCGAACCGCCGACCTCTGGGTCCCCGGGGCTCACGTTTAACACTGAGGCTCCTCGACGCAAATTTAAATCCGATTCAGGCGAGTGGGAGTCTCCTACTAGAAATTCATCGCCTTCCTTGGGCAAGAGTGATTCTCAGAGAGGTTAACGTCTGTGTGAGAGAGCGTCGCCTGCTCTTTAACAGCGCGCTCTGAGGATGTTAGGGGCGGATACGGATAACACGAATCTTCAAAATCGTGGCTTCGATCATTAAATGTTAATGCGATGCGATGCGCTCCGCTCTCTTTGTGGGAGAGCCGA
Organism: Lethocerus indicus; assembly: GCA_019843655.1. NCBI lineage: Eukaryota > Metazoa > Arthropoda > Insecta > Hemiptera > Belostomatidae > Lethocerus > Lethocerus indicus. Next base: position 34,156,959 of record JACDQD010000001.1, read on the forward strand.
CGGAAACCGTTAGACCCCTTCCCTGGCCCCTCCGAGTTCGATGCTATCGCCGTAGAAATTGGTCGGGTTTGAATAGTAGTTTTGAATTAGAAATAAGTCGCGATTCGCACTCTCTGTAGTTTGTGCCGCCAACCGGGATGGGAAGAACTGACTTATTCCTAAGTAGAGAGGAAGTTTTAGTCGTAATATAAACGAAGTGTTTTAGTAATAACAAATTTGTATTAGACTAGAACTAGGTTGGGTTAACATTACAGCTAGCTCAAATCGAAAATAAAAAAAGATAAGTAAATTAAAGAAAAGAAAAAGGCTATAATAAAGAGATTATGAAAAAAGATAACTGGCTCAGTGTTTTACTGTTCAATCGATTTTTTCCCGAAACCTTATAGGGTGCTGTCATTTATAGTAAAAATCTCGTTAGATTAGAACGAGGCTAGGTAGGGTTAAGATAGATTTTACATCTAACTCAAATAGGAAATAAAAAAGGGGATGAATAAATAAATTAATGAAAAAAGGAATAATTGTTGACGCCAACGCGAATTAAACTAAATGGATGTGCAACGATTACGGGACGATTTAAATTCTGAGCTTACAGTTGAAAATTTATCTCGTTTCAAATGTAATTATCATCAAACGCTCATTAGCATTTCGCCGAAGTCCAAAATGGGTCTGACCACTCGGTGAAATGATTTCATAATTTTATCAACCTCGCCTCAAAGTAATTAAACTGGAATATAGAATACGTAGCGTTTAAACATGATTTTTTATATAATAATGTTCATATTTAATTCGGAATAATTTGATTTTTACTGAAGAGTTCCCTTAAATTACACAAAGTGGATAACAAAGGAGTCGAAACTACTCCTGCCAGCGAAGTGGGTATTTTGAACACCTAGTTTTTCAGAAATTCTCCTTTTTTAAGAGAAAACCATTATTGTGTATATTAAAGTGAGAATTTCGCATTCGATTATTGCTCTCGGTATCCTGGCCAGTTTTTTCGTTTCCTTCCAGTGACCCAAGTGTACGTTTCCAAGATAACGACTGCATCGAAAAATAGCGGAAAGAGACCCAACGTTCGAAGGCTTATTGAACCAGGAAATTTCCTTCAAATTTCAGATGATTTGTTATCTTTGCACTGGTCCAGAATGCCCACTAGAAGTACGGCCGCGTCATTTTACACGGTGACTAATCTCGAGTGCAATTACTAATCATAATATTAAAAATTTGAGTCACCGACTGTTTCCCTTCCCACTTGGTCCTATCTCGGTTTCTGTTATCCCTCAACGTTTTGATACACATTTTAGTCGGGTAAATAACCTTTGAAGTTTCCAGAACATCCGATTTTCGTTAATACTTCAAAGATGTTATAAACGCCGAGTGTTAAATTTAATGTCTGGCCCATTGCCAAACCTGGAAGAAGACAACAAACGCGGTCAACCGCTCCGTTATGTATTATGATCGTATGAGAAGTCCGGGAAGGTTGTGTCGTGCCATGTAATGTTCTTAGGGCAATGTGAGGGTCGTCGCTAAGTCATTACACCAGTATCCCATATGTGATCTCCGTAAAATACGTGATCGATTTAAGAGTAAAATTACGAATCATTTTAATTCGCACCATTTTCCCGATTTTGTGTGTTTTGGGTCTGTTAGCGCTAAATTTAATTTCTGCACTGACCAAAAAGTATAGTTTTGGACACTTTCATCCGTGAATCGGTTCGTATAACCATTCTGGCGCTAATATTTTCGATTCTGATAGTTTTCTGTTCCTTCAATTCTACTTCTCCGGAGGGGTCGAACGGGCGTGAATAAATACCTACCGCGCATAATGGCGGCTACAAACGTCATCCATTCTCATACGCAATGCGATATGCGGCGCGAACCGAGGTCACAGCCTGAGAACGACGCGGGGTTAATCGTTTCAAACCGAGACTTCGATATTAATCAAAGCCCATCCGATTTCCCGATGAATTTGTAATTTCCTAACGGCCGCTAATCGGCGATTCGGGCGTTTATTAACGCTTCCGGCCGTATAAATATTTATATTGTCTCAAAGAAGGAAGGGTTTGCGACTTGCAATTACTGTAAAGTGCCCGGGGCTCGGCTACTGAAGAATGCTTCTGTTTCATAAATTCTCGGCTCGTTCAAGACCCGTCACAGACAGACCATTATTCTCGTCTTACACAAGTTTAGGTCCGTTGTATTCAAGTTTGCTCCGCATAAAATATTTTTTTCTCAGTACCTTTTTAGCAAAATTGTGCTCATCGTCTCATTCACCTGAGTGCATTCCAGCCCACGGGCGTTACCACATTTATGTACTTAATTATTAAGACTAAGAGTACTTGAATTTTGTACAATGTTAATAAGGTAATCGGGAACGTTACACAATAAAAGCCTCAGGACTTAAATTACAGTCACTCCATTCACTGGCGCAATGGACAGCTTATGCCTGATACGCTTATTGGTTGATACCAACAATATTGATTGTTTAGATTAAATAGAAATGAGAGCCCCAAGCGGGAGAGAAAAAGATAAATGTATTGTATTCTTAGGTGTTGTAAATGCATGAAACACAACGGAGTCCCCGCGCGGTTTCAATTTTCCGCTAATTGCCGGCTCAAATTATAAACGGGCGGATCTCAATCAACTGCGAGACACTTCGGGCTACATCGGCCTCGCCTTTTTAGCAGTCCGCGAGTTAAGAGACTCTCTCTCTTAATGGACGCTAAAAACGAGAAGGAAAAAACCGGGAGGGAGGGAGGTAACCGCCCAATCCCATAATTCGATAGCGGGTCCACAATTGCTTCTAAGTACTCCCCGAGTGCAATCCGAATAAAACAACAGGCCGTTCCCTTCTTGGCGGTAGGTGAAAGATTGCGGAGCACCTCTGCGGCTCTTACTTACAATTAAAAGCCGGGCAATTAGAGGGCGTCTATTGCTCTCCACTGGCAGCATAGCCCGATTCGTCCGAGGAGCCGATACAGTACTAATTCCAGCCGAGGGCTCGTCGTGATGGGATAGCGTCACGCTCACCCTCTATGCACGCCCGTCCCTTAAATATTTAAAACCGAGCTCTTGAAACCCAAACCGTGCCACTTCCTCCTCACGACCCGAGGTTAGAAAACCAATTAATGCAGCCGTTCATGCCCAATCTCTTGCCCTGTTTTATTAAAAAGGTACTCCCTTTATTCCGAATCTGGTGTCGATTAATGTAACTCGGAGTCTTCTCGCCTGGATTAGCTTTTTTAATCCCATTGTTTGTCATTAATTGGTCTTTGGCTAAATATGTAACACAGCCCTGAAGTTCTTCAAGGGGAGCTGCATAGTTCGGCATAATTATTGATTGGGAGATCAGTGAAAGTTTGGAATATACTGGACCCATGTCTCTTGTTGATATCGGTTAAGTATTTCTCTTCATAGTCGATAGAACATCGTTATTTATACGGTTAATTACTTCCTGTCAACGCTGCGTATATATTCATACAACAGAGGCTCGGCGCTGTATTACTGGCGACAGGATATACCGCCGTTAAGGGACAAAGCGCATGACATCACTGTAACACTAAACGAATGCTAACGAAGGCGATTGTATTCCAAACGCTCACAACAGATCTACCTAATACCGGAGCTGGGGTCTAAACTAAAATTTAAGGTATTACAAGGTAATATTCTTACGCGATATCAAAACTGAAATTTTATTTAGTCTAGTTTCCTGTATCTAGTTCGGATAAGTAATCCCGAGGGAGGGAAAGAACATAATATATTACTCCCGCGATTTCCTAGTTTCGACTTTTCGCCATCACCAATAGCATTCTGGAAAGAATGCTAATGTTCTTCAACCCTTTGTTGAAATAAGTAGAATTAAATGTTAACCCACGAGTGCCTTAAATCGGCGGGAATTTTCATCACGCTTTTTTCGTCAGTGGCGAGCGGTGGAAAATAAAATTTGAAACCGAAGTATACAACATAGGTGCTTCGAAACGGAAAGTGTCCTGGACGCAATTCCGGCCCGCAGAGGATCCTGAATAACTGGTCCCACCGGTGTTCTCGGCTCCCGTTATTCCATTTTAAACGGCCCGACGAACAGAAACACCCTCCAGACTCGTAGCATGTACACAATGTAAAAATGTAAATGCGATCAATAACAATACTCTTGCGGATTTTTGAAATAATACTATAAAATACCTATCGAATATTATTGAGCAGGAGAGAGGCACTAGTACAGACAAGTCGGAGAAAAATGCAGTGCACAATATTAATTCTCTCTTCACCTGGTGAGGACTTACACCTGACATATGTCTCACAGGGTACTTATGCCGTATTGCGCGCATGTAACTATACTCCAGGATTGAACTACACACACAACGGGGTTTTGCACGGCCAGTAAATTGAGAAGGGGGGAACACTCATGTAATATTTAGATAATAGAAACAGTTCTCGAAGTAGAATTTTAAGAAGGATTTCTAAATTATCGCAGATAACGAAAAGTCGATCCGCCGCCGGGGATCGAACCCGAGGCCGCCCCTGCCCCCGATAAAGAAAGCTCGTATTATGTTCCTCTTAGCCTACTTTACATAATATACGTTTCCGATGGTTAACCTTTCGCCGTACCGCACTGAACTTCAGAAGCCACGCCCATCACCTTATTTCAAGAACGTTTGCCATTTGAGATACCGGAAATAATGAATAGGAACATAATAGCTTTCATGTCATACACATTTCGAAATTACAATACCCTTGCCGACTGCTTGAAACGAAACTAGTTAACGGAATATGCGAACCTATCATTTATTCCAATACGGGTACACATTTTTAATGTTTAATAATATTCCTATATTCGTAGAACCTCAAAAATTATTATTACGTTAATTATTAAGTAAATTATTAACTAAGTTAACTGTAATCGATTCAAATTAGCGATGGTTAATTTCGGACAGTCGCTGGGGAATCGAACTCCCGGTCGTACCAATCAATTACTTTATATATGGACGGGTATAAATTTTCCAATACCTCAGCGGGGCCGGTTTCAAAAAGCTTTCGATAATTTAACTAAACGCTTAGTTTCTATATTTGATGCTCCCGAATAGGAGGTAAAAGGAAATTAAAACTTCAAGAGCGGTAGATTTTTATAGGCAAGGAGGAGAGCGGAGTCTTCATCCTCAAAGGGTTGCCGGCCGAAAAGCAACAATAAAGTTGTCGCGGTGTAAACAACTCGGAAATTATTGACGAGGTCCTGGTGGGGGTATATCGCGGAGCTGAAAAATTCAAAAGGTGCCTCCTTCCCTGAGGTCAATCCCCAGGGCCCACCCACGCTCTCTTATATCGCCGCATTCATTTTCCCCCTTTCCTGACCACCACCGTGAACTCCGTTACACACTGCTTACCCCAGTTTCCCTTTAGGATATTCTTTCGTGGGGGAGGGGGACTTTCAAATATTAAATAGCCTGAGCGTTTCCACGAGCCCCACTCACCAAATGAGACCAACACTCATCGTACTAATGTATAACTGACTCCTTGCCAAACAATCCTGGAGTTTATTGGGACACCTGCCGACTTCCGTTTTAAGAGTATGACTATCGAGTCTGAATTGTCTAGACAGAAGTAATGGGTGCAGACAATAAGACCGGAATTCCAAGCGCACCAAAATTCGCGGTGTTAGGTTCAACGAAGGATGACCTATATCATAAAAACCACAATATTTCAAAAACGCATCCACCAAGTTTTAGGACGAACTGTACAAAATCCGTGGTATCCAGAAAACAGCCTAACATTATGAACCCAGGAAAATTAATAATGCGGGAAAACGGGAAGACATTTTATATTTAGTCCCGAATGCTTAGAGCGTCGATTTTATACCGGCGACGAGGAAGAAGCAGAAGCCGTAAGGGGGGAAGGGAGATGGCGGAACTTAGAAGTGGGGAGCCGGCGATTAAGCGTTCAGTAATTAAGGGAATAACACGATTTTAATCGAACCGATCCGACCCCGAGATAAAGCCGATAATAAAAGACGCTCTCCCGGTAAATCTCACTGCCTCCTTCATTAGCGACTCCTTAAACTCTTCGCACCGCGCTCGCTCCTTCCCCCACTCAAAGGGCGGTTGCCTTTTATATATCATGACTAGACGGCGGAAGATAAAATTAGCCTTTTAGTATCCACCTCCCGTGCCGCAAATTTTATTACCTCGTTAAGAACGGAGCCGCGAACGAGGTTCGTGCAGTGAAAATTCTATTGAGCTTTTAATTGGCGGTCGTAAATAATCGATAAATCGAGAAGGCATTAAAGGAGGGACGGGGACGTCCCTCAAGCTCAAGTACTGCACGCGAAATACTTGGAGCTGCTGTACTCCGACGGAGCGGAATAATTGAAGTCCGAATTAATAATTGCTGAAGCAATAATTATCCTGCCAGAAAAACAGATAGTTATCTGAAACAAATCCCTTGCTACAATGAATTACCCGCTTTTTATAAATCGAAGGTAGGAAATCTCGATCCATAGGCAGTAGCTCAAGAGTAGGATAATAGCAGTATAAAAATGGTATGTAATGAAAATAGGGATTTTAATTGTCGGTTAATAGAATGAGTAAAGAAAATATCGATTAGTTAGTTCAGCTTGCGAAAGTTCAGAATATATCAGCTCAAAAGGACCAAAAGGTGGATTATATTTAATAAATCATTAATCGGTCTATCGTATCAAATAGGCATAAATCAGTTATCGCATTAATTTTGAAAAATCCCTAAGATTGAAATGTCACTCGCCGCCATATAACAAACACTTTTTCTGTTGTATATTGTAGATACTGTTAAATTTATATGTTGTAGCGAACATTTATTTGTTGTTGGGAAAGTGGCTAGGTGCGCCGAGGGTGCTTGAAAAAAAAATGTTATCCACGGGAAATTTCAAAAGCGTTCAAATATGAGTCAGATAATATTATTTACTCTGGTATGGAAAATCTAATCATTCAGTACTATCCCGATTGCTTCAGGTTTTAAAATCATTTTTTAACGCTTTAATTTACGAATAACAATCGAAATAAGAAGAACAATTTTACGTTTTATTGGAAGTCGGGTATGATTAACTAATATAGTCTGTTCGGTCTGTACCAATCGATTTCGGCTCAGTTCGGAAATGAGGAAAAGTGTCCCTGATAAGACCCACAGTAAGAATGTGCCCACGATGGAGAGGAATAAATTAGCTCGGAATTAAAGGTTAAAGAACCAGTCGCCAGTTATTCTTCAGAGAAAAACAATGCATGTACATGCTCACCCGAAGAGAGAACGATGACAATTGTACGAGTCATAATTTTATGGCCGAATGCCCTCGGTCTTGTATAAAAATAACCTGTACCGGACTAAATACTGAAATTTTTAGTGTAATAGAGGTCGACTCTGCTGGGAACTTTACCTCCGCTTGACTATTAGACAGGGGCGTGGCATCTTCGCTGTAAAAGCTAAAACGAAATTGAAAAGGGACCCACTCTGTGGTAGAGTACCCAGGTATTCCAGTACAGAACCTTTTTAACTTCGACTGCGGTCCTCCCACACCAAGCTACGGGACAATTATAGGTACGGGACGACCGTAGTTTTATTATTTATAAACCTAACATTCGCACAAATTATCGAGTGCGCAACAGTTAATAATCGACGCCGATAAGCCGTATATCTCCTTTTTGTGTAAACAGCGAGCAGGGCTTATCAGCTGGGTGTGACCCACTGCAAGTCATCTCGCATAATTTACAAAGCGAATTCAATATATGCTATTAATTATTATATATCGTTGGCAATGATTAATTCTCAAATTATCGCACTTTTAAGGCATTCCAAGGCGGGGTTTTATTTCACTGAATAAAAGGTGAAGTTGACGAATAGCACGGAGATTAGTTCGCAGGGATTTGTTACCGGGCAAAAAATGTGCAGCTTTTTTATTCGCTAGGGACCAATACCGATTGAACGGTTTTTCCACTACCGAAACGCTTCGGAGCGCCCTTATTTTCAAGAATATAGGCAGTACCCAATTTCTATCAGATAAGCCAAGCAATCGAGTCACAATAAATAATTTTTAACGCGAATGTTAATTCGATCCAGATTGAGGTTCGGGTTTTTTTCACTTCCCAAACATTCAAGTGCACGACGCCAACCTATTGAGTCGATTAATAAATATTGTTCCAATAATTAATTCGACGCAGTGCCGTAGGAGGAAACTACGAACTAGAGTTAAAGAAAAGCCAAAGCAGGTCCGTTCCAACGGAGGATTGCCAAAGAAATTTTTCCTCGACCGAGATGCAGGGACGTAACAAAAATAGTGTGACGTTGCATGACACAATCCCGTGGATATTTATACAGAGGTGAGTAAGGGACTAGCTCGCGCAAAGTTACGACTCTCAACCGCGTTTGTATTATTAAAGCGCGCATAACGCTCCGTATAATCATCCGTCTCAAGGAAAAAGTGGTAGTCATACTACCGGGGAAACCCGTCCAATTCTATGGCAGCAAAATTGGGATGACGCGATGCGCTCTACTGTGAGCCCAAAGGATAGCAGTAGGCGTCAGAACACTCTTTTCCCAGCGATAAACTATCTCCGGACAAATTGATTAAATTTTTTCCTCCACGTGGAAGAACAATGGTGCTTTGCTCGGAACATAGAAGTAGAGAAACCAACGGCAACGGAGCCCATCATGGAAAGGAAATAGATTAGTTTGGACCTGAATTTTTAAGAACCAGCCAGGCAGTTTGGCTTGTTGGAAAACTGATACCGACCGAACGGGGGAATGAACAAAGTAAAAATACTAACGTAGCAATTTCATTTTGTCTTTTATGATTTGGTCCCACAGAACAACGAAATGAGTTCTGTAATTTTTGTATAATTCGTTTTATTATTTAGATTTGCTTTTCCTAACTTCAGTTATTAATATTCTCGCCAGGGACCATTGCTTTCTATCATTTCGATTCATATTGCAGCCATGATTACATTGGCAATTACCAAGGTTACCAATTATATACACAATCCGGAAATTTAATTAAAAATGTCACCAATGACACTACAGTATTTCCAATCAAAGCATTTTTGTTTTGTTTTTTAGTTCATTCTCTGAGTGGCCTTTATGAAAGTTTTCCTCTCAATACTGCCTGGTCGAGGGTTTGAAAGACAATATCGGGCCTTTTAGTAAAATATGTATGGGCTTTATGGGAAAAAAAGATTTCCCCTTTTGTGTAAAAATCTATACTGCGCCTGAATTCGGGACTATTCCCGCAAGAAATGAATAGAACCCATAGTGGTACGGGGAAACTAGAATTGGCGTATATTCGATTATCGGGCCCAAAAGGGGGGAAAGAAATAAACCCCCGTCACTGAAACCACGCAACATTAGCTCCGCAGAATGGAGATCTCTTCCATTAAGCTTGAATTAACAAATAGCATAAGTGAAACCTAGGGGGACTTCTGAAATACGATGGATGCGACATAAAGAAATGAAACTCGGTGAAAGTGCGAGGTTTATGAACCAAAATAGTCAGTAGAACGGATTTCCTTGTCAAAAATATTAGGAATTGGAGCGGAATTACACTGAGTAAAGCAGAACTTGCAGGGAAAAGAAGTATCCCAGAAATATTCAAACGGCCAATTCAAATGGTGTACAGACAAAAGTTTTGGAATATGCAGAATTAATTTGTTAATTCAATAAAGCTGTTAAAAATATCATTTTAATTATTAATTCGTATATGTGTGTGTGTGTGTGTGTATGATATCTCCACCGCCATGTGGAGGTGGCTTCAGGCGAAATTCTACTGGTGGTGGTAATATATTCGGGTTTCGTATATATTTCAGAAGCGCTACGTAGAGGGCCAGTGATGTTCCGCTCGGAGACCGGTTTCGGCTGTCCGCCACCGGCCGGTAAACGGTTGCGGTCGCGGTCTCGTTGCGGATGGCCCCTGCGGTTTCACGCATTTGCGCCTCGTCATTAATTACCCACCTATTTGATGCACTATAGAATCGTAATAGCGCTGACAGGGCTGGAAACCGGATAATCGATCGGGGGTTAAAAGGGGGAATTGCAAGTATCATCCGATGGGAGGTAACATTAAACAAATCCCAACATCTATACGTATATCCATTATAACCGTGCTGTATGAATTTGTTTTGTTACGAATACGGCCGGGGTGAATCGAGTTGTTGAAATTAGGTTCACTGAGTGTAATAAATATGCAGATGATAACGTGAACTTTGTTTTCCTGTTTGTTACTAGACGATACGAGTCGGAACGTGAAAAGTAATTTTCAACAGCACAATAGTCATCTACCAGAGAAACTTAATTTTCATATATTGTCTTCTCTTATAAAATATACGGAATAAATATCGCGCAAGTATGGCAGAAACATGGAAACAAACACTCGGAATTTTATACGGCTAATACTCTAAACCAGTGGTATTCAAACTTTGTCTTCTCATTGAGCCCTTAAAGCTATAGTGTTTTTCGGAGGCCCCATCCCACCCTTAGAAATACATATCTAGATTAAACGTCTCGTAGAAATTAATTCCGATAAATTTGTCAAACGCTTGATATATCGTACAAAGTAAAACAGGATTACAGCTTCGAATTAAACTATATTCACATGTTCAGTGAAGAAGAGTCGCAGCATGTATCTTTTTTGAGGATCGATAAAATTAATAAATGAAATAAACTACCGGTAAAATCGCGGGGATATTTTTATTTTTGTTAGTTGAAAATTAAAACCTACGTGCTACATTTTAAAGTGTTTTCTTCTTTAAACCGGAGATTCCGACAGAACGTCCTTTTACGCCCTATATACGCTCCATAACGCCTCAACGTAGCGACAGTCGACGAAGGCATAAAATCCTGAAGTTTCATTCCAATCGGACTGCTCGTACTAATTCACTCGCCGAATCCCTCTCTTCCTTTATCCAGCATTATCCCCATCCCTTGACTTGAACGCCACCGGCCAAGAAATCTCCTCGTCGCTTCTTTATCGGGAGAAGCGAGAGACAAACACATTCTGACCATACAGGTCGATTGTACAATAAATAAAATACTGGCGTGATTAAAAGTGAAGTATACCGACGTCGTGTGACAATTTTATAATTGCCGTTGGTTGGGATGATTTCTAACTGAGCCGGTGTTCGAACCCCCAGTCTGTCCGCTCTGAGGGCATAGGGGGCCTTAAATACACCTCGCGGGTCGTCCATCGACCAAGAGGGGTTTATAATATAGCGGCCTTCCCTCCAACCAAATTACTACACAAGTCTGTCCGTAGCAGGCCCCGGCCGTTTGTTATGTTCACGTTAACATGCACAAAAAGCATTCTCCCTCTTACCCTCTCTACTATCTGTCTATCCCTCCCCTCTCACTTTCTCACTCCCCGCATAGCTCACCTGGAGAAATTGTAAGGGATCAAAACCCACTAAACTGCGACCGTTATTTAAGGTTTAAACAGGGACGAGTGTGTACTGTTGCGCTAACCAATATGTCAGACCGTGACAAAAGGGTGTTTCACTCGTATATATGTTGGAGAACGCGTTGAAATAATATTACGTTGAATTTGACAGGTACAAATGGCTATCCATTGTAGCTATCCTCCCTTTGTGGTTGAGAAATGTTGATTAAGCAGTAGACAAGGTGCATGAGAGATACGTACGTATGCGATCAGGCGAAAAGTACATTGTAAATGTATTTAACCATAAATACATTTAACTAAAACAATCATCCGAGGATTGACTAACTGGCCGAGTAAATTAATACCAATGGGATTCTCTGCCATTTTTCTCTATTCTGTTACTAGTGCTACTTTAACATCAATTTCACTGAATGGTTTTTTACAGTTGTGGCAATAAAACAGTTAAAAAAGAACACCTCGAAAAATGGATTAAACTACTTGACATATTGTGCAAAGTAAAATCGAGAAAGGAGACGCGATTACTATTTCAGATTTAATCGTAACCATATTGAATTATCAAATAGCTAGCAAACAGCAGTACTGACGGTTTATTTGATTGATGACTTCCTGGGAAGATTAATCAATTTTACAAACTTTGATAACAGATAAAAAGTTGGATTATTCGTGAATTATTTTTTATACATTATCATAATATGGTTCAAATTTGTATTTAAGTACAATTAATTACTCAAGTCAGATGTGCCGAAGCAGGGGCCGAGGGAATGATGAATAAGCAATCGGGGAAGTGATGAATAACTTATAATGGCGTACTACGTCATTTTATGTTGCACAAGACCAGTCCTAGAAGTCGGAAAAGGCCGGAGGTTCTCCGCCTGTGTCATGGGTCATTTAAAGTCCAAAGTATGCACACTTCCTGTGCATCAAAATATACGCATCCAACTGCATGAATATGTAATAACAATCCTGCCACTGTGGTCATTTAACTACGAAAACTCTTAAATTTGCGCTAAATAAATCTTTAATTAATTTCAGGAATTTGTTGAACAGCCGACGACGGATAAAAGCCGAACGGGGTAAATGCAAAACGTTTTCTTCACGTTGTAATCATACTCAGAGTAATAAGTACGACCGCTATTATTCATAATTTACTAACTGAAACCGGATTATTCAAAAGGAAATTATCTCCCACCACAGAACAGTACAAAGGCCAGCCGTAGCCTTGGAATACAGAAAAACAGCGCGTTTCTAAAGCATCACATTTATACAAAACTGTTTACAACAATTCGACACTAAAACAATTCTATATCCTAAGAAAAATCTGTATTCGGTTGTTAAAAGTGTTCATATTGGGCAGTATCGGCTTTTGCGACTGCCCAGTCAGATTTTCTATAAATGTATCCTACAACCCGTGAAACCGAATGCGCAAATTAAACGCTGGTGGCGGGAAGGTACTCTACAGCGTTGTCATGCGGGAGTATGTTGCGCATACCGTATGTCACTCCTGGCTGTTTGTGTTATTCACCCCCCTTTATTCGAAAGGGCCGCGGAGAAACCGGGAAAGGATATACATGCATGAAACTACCACCTGTTCATATTATTGTATACTATATGAGAAAATACAGGGGAAAAAATATATATACACACACACGAGAGAGAGAGAGAGAGAGGGAGAGAGAGAGGTAATACATAGAGGCGGGGACCACAACTTTTGCTATTTTATCAATTTTCAGAGGCAAAAAAGTCGATTGAAAACGAGAGGATTTTGTACTTAAAACTTTGTCTCAACACATTTGAGTTGTAAGACTAATTAATATCACTTTTTAATATAGTTATTATCGCACAGGTAATTGTAACAGTGATTCCGTGTTCGTTTATATTAAGTGTGTCAATAACAACTGACGCTAATTTATGATTGATCTTCATATTTAGGGGAAAAATAGACATTACTTCAAAAATACTCCAATATTTTCTAATTAGCTTTCCTGCAGGGCCCTTGAAGCCAATGGACAGAGCTACTGACGATTACGAAACCAGTCTAACTTGGAATGAAATATACATATTAATTTTTTCGGTTGTACGTTAGAGAATTTTGCCGAGAACCTTATATGCCACTTTATTCGAAGATAGTTACAGGTCCCGGGGTTATCTACCGCGGACTCTGGACAACAGGGTTGAGGATTTTCCGGACGGATGATCGCTCGGAAAAGGCGTCGCGGTGGCCGGCGAGATCGGGTTCCGGGTTATGGCCCCGTCCGGGACTCATTCTGTCCGCCCCGTACGGCCCCACCATTAATTAGAGGCCTCCCGATGAAGCACACTATAGGAACTGTCACGGTCCGCTCGATCGTCCCGCCTAACTGCACTGCCTCCCATTGACACTGCCTAACCTGAACGCCTGACAGACAACAGGGAGACCAATACTTCGTGTAATGAAGGCGGATTTTGTACTTATAATACGTTATGACATTTCATCGCAAATTTCGCTATTAATCGAGCGTACATCTAAGGTTGACTATTTAATCTGGGTTAATCATGATACACGGCCCAGGCTGCTAGTTTAATCGAGGTAATATTTAATACCGAGGGAAAAATGTTGTTTTTAGTTTTTATTGAGATTATTTATTTAATCGACTTTCAGTTTTCAATGATTACACCGCATTAGATGTTCGGGAGATTTTCGGGAATTGTTTGAAAGATTTATGAGTTTTTGACTGGACCCTGTTTATACCGAATGGTTGAAAAATACGGTACACAGTTTGTGGAAGGGCGCTCTTAAATGTACTATTTTTAGTGGTCCCAAACCTTACGGTTTCTGCTTTCTATTATTTGCTGCACGTCCTCTGGGACCCTAGGCCCTTCGGGGTACCTGCTTCAATGGTGGAACTGCTCAGGTATCGCTCGTTCTGGCCGGCCATTTATGTGTAAGAGGAACATCTGTTCCATCGCAAACCGAGTCCGACAACATAATCACGAGGGAAATAAAAACATTGACAGGGGGTGCCCATTTCAATCGGTTTGGCAGGGTTGTAAATATTGTGAACGGAAATGGCGCTTCCGTCCCCAAATTAAAACAGTAAAGCTGAAAGTCTCAAGTGAAGGCTTTTGCTAAACGGGCGTTTGAGAACAAAAGGTTTATCTATACTACTGTCAGGATATACTGTTGAAAATATCTTGCTGACCAAACCAACTACGGACCCTTAAACCTACATCTCGGATTCACCTTAGAGAACAGCGTGTTTCAGATTTTTCTCGTCGGGCCCAAAGAAAGTCGCCAATACTACGAATTTAACCTGACGTCGTAGCGGGAATCGAACCTTTCGGCATTTCATGGCCGGTCGCTATTAAGGTGTATGCGCCAAACGGGCGTTTGTGACTAAAAGATTTATCTATACTAATGCCAGGATACCTAACTATAGCATTGGAAATATCCTACTGACGATGGCGAGAAGTGGAAACCAAATGAGAACCGTTGAAAGATTCAGAAAGCACTCTTTGGGCCCAGTCCCGAACACAAAAGAAGGCCGATGCCAAGGGTTTAATCGGATGTAAAAGCTGAAATAGAACCCTTCGTTCTCGGAACGAGAACCCTCTAGTTAGTCATCGGGACGAAACAACAATTTATAAAAAACAGATCCTATTGCAGCTATCCGTTCTTCGGCATTTCTACCGTTTTGTAGGAATCGGCCGTTTAATACCGTCGTTTAATTTATATTTAGTATTTACCTAAGATTCCTGCTTCTATAGGAAGAGTGAATCAAACTCTTAAAGTACCCGAATAACGATGCAGGGGACAGAGAGGGTTTGTAATAGAATAATTTTTCCACACCAGCGTAGATATTAACTACTGATTATTTTTCAACATAATTTTACGCAAATTAAAAATATAATTATTCCATTTTATTAAAGAATGAACTATAATTAATAGTACAATTTTAAAATTTAATGCCGATGGAAGAAGTGTAAAGTGATAACGGGAATCATTTACCGACTATTTTTAAAATACCGCCGTTCAATTAATTAAATACCGTGGTTGCTAATTAGGTTGGTTACTTACCAATATAGCCGAAAAGACAAAAGCCATGTCAAGGACAAGTTTAAATATTATCGATAAGGCTTATAAAGACATACCGTTCTGCAAACCAAAGAGGGCCTCGTTCGTTCACCTTTCGCGAGACCCCCCACCAACTCGCGATAAGGGTTTTATTGTAGCATCGGTTGCCAGGTAAAGGCATGCACGTGCGCACCTACGCACACGCATAGACACGCTGGTATGTATTAGTAGTTCTTCCTCACACCTCGGAACGAGGAATTTTTCCAGCGCTCGCGGCCGGCATCTCAACAGATCTCGAGACACCGCCGCTTCGGATATAATAAACGCAAATGGAAATAAAATGTTTACTCTCTCGCTCCTCTTGCCATATTGCATATGCGCATCACCTGCATATGCTCGACCCAGCCGATGAATAATTCTTACTGTTAATAGATTTCTTACAAAGTAACGTACAGTAAGAGACGTTAGCAGTCGGTTAGACGTAATGCTCATCGGAGTCCGACGTTCGTAAGTATCTCACAAACTGATGATGGCGAAAAGCCGAAACAGGGATAGCACATATAGGTGTCAAATTCGTTACCGGAGAATCGAACTCCCTCTACCACCTGCGAGTCAAGAATTTTGTGTTTTAACACGTTATTTATTAACTGTTGTTTTAAGTTATTTATTTTTACTAAAACGTGAACAACCTAATATTCCATCTGTTTCAATGTGTATAGATGAGTAAACTAATTTTTAAATAAATTGTTCCTTATAATATAACGCCCCGAAATAAATAAGTAAATAAAATAAATCCTTGTTACGTTTTCCTCGTGATCATAAACAACTGGTGACGAATGATGTTCCTTACGCACATTGGCATATGCCTATATTAAATTATTGGTATATTTATGAATTAAATATTTTCTACCACATTCAAGTAAAAAAATTAGCTTCACGGGTTAGAATAACTACAGGTAGGAAGACGATACTGGTAAATATGATACTGGTCGGATTAAACAGAATTAATGTGGGATGTATTGAAACCACGGTGTCTAGCCGAAGGTTGAACCGTAATATCCGCCATTTGTTGAGTGATGCACTGAAAAAGAAAAAAGGGTTCCCGTATTTTCAGTCTAATTAAACTCTTTAACTAACGGGAAAATTTAATGTTAATGCAGCGTCTTCGCCCAGGGACAGTCTAGGAAAACCTCTGCCAAGAGGCTTCCGTCCCTTTGAAATTATATAGAAATCGGCGCTACGTAATAGTCAAATGAGAATTTTTTTCTTAAGAATTCTTCAACACACTCAAAAATCCTCGGATTCACACAGCCGCAAAATGACACCAACTTCAGAGCTTAATATGGTTCTAAGAACAGATTTTACTGTCAATTATAACTAAGGTCAGAGTGATAAGCATCAACAAACGGGCACCTGCCTATACCTCGTTTGGAATCACATCATACATTTCTACTGTTTATATGAAAAAAAAAATAATATGTATATAAACTAAAAATATTTTTTTCTAATTGCAACCTATGAATTTGCGAAAAAATCAACCAAGGCAACTAAACAACAGTGCAGACACTGTGTAAACATATATATATATATATATATATATAAATTCCTTTAGACTTCAAATTTTACATGCACTGTTTAGCGATTCAGAAAACAAACCCTGCAGAAATGGCAGGACACAGTTTATTGCAGCACTAACTTTCTCTTGTATTAAGTTTAGTACCATGGCTCCATAAAACTCGCGGGGAACGGACACCGATGTTAAAAGCTTTTATTTCTGCGCACTCGCTGTTAAGCCCACTTTATGAGCACTGCGACTGCATTAATGCCATCCAAAAATGTGCAATTTTAGAATCAATATCCAACCTGACTGACTGAATAATCTATGCGAAAAGACGTATAAATCAATAGAGCTCGAGGCAGTTATATGTCTCCTTTAAGCGTAACGAACAGAATGTTTAATTCTAACGGGGAAAAATTCAATGTGAAACTACGAAAGATTCGAATTTTTCTTGGTTATAGATTCATTCATGCTCGGCATTTTGTTTCGGAATTTCCAATAGCTAAGCTAATTAAATATAATTTTAAGTTATTTGACTTTTTCGACTATATCGACTGGATTCTTATATACGGAATGATAATAAGGATGTTCTTCTTATTATGGCGTTATCTCTGTGTTTAGAAAGAACTTATTGTAACGTATTATTAAGTATCACATTCTTGTGTTAATTCCTTCAGCTAAAAATATCAAAGACCGACTCGCCAGTAGAGGCTTAATTTAAATGCTAAAGTGGCGCCACATTTTTCCAGTCAGAGGAAGGGGTAGAATTGTTAGCTCTTCTAACAGGATTTCATACATCGTGGCTAATCCAATCCTAAAACCGTTTTACACTAACACTAACCTGTTTAATCACATTAGACCACATTTTAGAAAACAGTGTATATGGGATATCTTTATAGCGATTAATATTTATATTAATAGGCCAAAATCTACGGACAACGCGGAAAGACAACATTTTTTTAATTAAAAAAGTATCATTAATACACAACATTCTACTATCCAGCAGTGCTTCCGCGTTGTAGACGAGATATCCTCCGCACTAGAGCTTGGCCAGTTCTGCGAAAGTGTCTTCCTTCAAGTTGCAGAAACATTTGATCGAGTATGGCACCCCGGGTTACTGTTCAGACTCAAAAACATCCTTCATCAAACATTACCCCATCCTCAAATCCTACCTTGAGGACAGGTTCTTCAGAGTTAAGGAAGGCCAAGCATTATCCGACTACTGTCCAATCGAAGCATCCGTTTAACAGAATCCTCATGCCCGTCCGAAAAGAATAGATTTAAATCGCTAATTTGGACTATATGTGTATGTATTTTTAAACACTGAAAAAACCTTCTCGAGAAGAAGAATCGGATCAAGAAAAAAACTGTTATCTATGAGATAATGGATATTATCGCGTTGAGGACAAATGAAATATTAGAACCAGACATCATACGGGCTGATTCCACAAAAAAGAGGTAACGCCACGATAAAGGGACAAATCGGTACTATTATACTTTATAATGTTTTAAGATACTATTATTGTTTAAAAAAATATGAATAATCTGTTCATACACAGTCGCAATGTATTTTTTCATTAGTACTGAAGCACTAAATAGTCATATTTCACAAGATATAAATATCCCTCTATAAATAGTAAAATATTCTTTGGGCACGATGAACAAATGGCAAAATTACAAACCCAATTACGCGGAAAATGATTTTATATTATACAAATATTATACATAATATATTTTCGCATAACGTCCTCTGTTATAATGTACTACAGCCATGCGTATTATGTATCTTGAGGTTAAATTCGATTACAATTTTTTTTTGTAGTTTAATTAATCTTCACGAATATCGTGTTCATTGTCTTCGAATGAGTATACCGAGCTCATCAACTCCAGTATACTCGGTAGTTCGCCTCGCATAGTAGCAGAACGTAGCAGATATAAGGCTGCCACTAGTTAAAATATATTTAATTTCTCGACGAATTTAAAATCATAAATGCCATTATGAAAATTAGACTTTCGGCGGGGTCTCAAACAGTAATAACGGAACACATCTGTAAAGGTTGTTTGTACCTTTTTTATATTCAATGCTTTCATTACTCAGTGGTCGTGTTTACAGGGGAACAGGAATAAAGACTGCAATGGGAATCGAACCCTGGACCCGGTCATTTGAATTAGAAATAAGCCGTTTCGAATTCGACCGATTTCATGGACGGAACTGTTTCGTTTAGCACCGTGAATAATGCAAGCATCAAAATGTGCCGAATAGAATGCTTATGAGAAACAAATAAATCACAATCCACCGAGTATAAATGCGCACCCGGTTACGGCTTTTCTGTACTACCGGCGGTGGCGAAATCCAAGGTTTAAATCAGGACAGATGGTATACATAATTACAAATTAACATAAAACAATTATACACGATGACCAAAAAAAGGGTAAACCCTTATACGTTTACATAGTACGTTTTGACGCCCTCTAGCCTACCCCAGAGTTTTTTTTAAGGCAGGCTAATCTGTCAGGAAACCAGCGATAAATTTCCCTCACCCCAACAATCGATAGGATAAGGGCAAGGAGTATTTCGTGTGTATCGGAGGCGTTCCAACCCGGGAATTGGATTTAAAAAGGCGATACGTTTTTATACGGTTATTTTTGATCATTCAGAGATAATGAAAGGGGTCCACAGGGGTTCACAGGAACGGAGGGGTGACCCCACACTAATTTCAGTTAATAACCACCCCCCCTTCAACATAATACAATGTAAATTGTATATACTAGGTAATATTTTTCCGTATGCGCCTGCCTTATGGGGGAAGGGGGGG
This sequence comes from Lethocerus indicus, assembly GCA_019843655.1. Lineage (NCBI taxonomy): Eukaryota > Metazoa > Arthropoda > Insecta > Hemiptera > Belostomatidae > Lethocerus > Lethocerus indicus. The sequence goes on from JACDQD010000001.1 coordinate 34,176,785, forward strand.
GGGCAACGTTCGATACCGTAAAACTACCCCTCGATTTAATTCCCCAACCGACAACACACCATGTTACTCCGTAATTTTTTTAACGACCAATTTTAATAATAATAATAGAATCGTGCAACGCTCCACTCTCCCGGTGTGGTATTGCATCATAACAGAGGGTCCTAGTACCCGAGTTTGAACTACAGACAACAGTAAAGCCTTGAACATTTAAGTTCATCCATATCTCATCACAAGAGTTCCTATTACGTTAAGAGCCTTAGTGGATATTTTAACATAACTCTGATTTTATTGGCAGTAGAATAATTATCACATTGGCCGTAATTATTATGATGCTTTAGGGTTTTGTTATCCCCTATATCGTGAAAAAAGAGCGATTATAAAACCTTGTAAATATCAAATGTTCAGTCGTTCTTGACGTATTTTATCCTAGTGTCAAAACGTCACGCTCGGTCACTAAAACGTGCAAACGCGAGGTCAGGAAACACATTCGGTACGTTCCCTTTACAGAAGAACGATGTGCTAATAGTATGATGTTATGCCCTCTATGACACGATGGAGTACATACATTCAAGACGGTGGATAGATAACGAAGTCAAACTCTGAAGTCATTTTCAGATGTCCACCACATGTCCACACCATACGGCTACATTCGAGTGTGCGGTTTAAAACCCGAGGCGTTTCGAAATGTAAAATTGAAAAACGAAAAATGTAATTCGACTCGAATAGAAATGCGTTCCACAGGGTCATTACGGAGTCCTTGTGCAACTCCAATAACTAGGCGAAAGGGGAGGGGGGCTACACACGATAGAGAGGCACGACGGTAAAAGGCGACCCCGACACACAAAAGCCTTCCGGGCGGTTTTAACGTTATAGTTTACCAATTATCTCCAGGAATGGGAAAGATTTGTTAAACCGAAGGTTCTAAAACGCCGGAATAACAATTTTTACGCCGAGATAGGCGTGGGGGTGTATACGGGCGAAACCGTTAAATTTTAAAGACCACCTCACCATTGTAATGGACGTCACACGGATTGTACCCTACACGGGAGCGAGGGCGGCTACTGGACTATACCCGGCGGGATTTAGCTAATATCGCCATTTCTTTTAATCGGAGAAATCCTGACACGGGGGTCGATCGATGGGCGCTCTAGCGACTCGACCCGCCTAACAAGTCGATGGGCGACGAGGTCGGTGCTGGACCCGGTTCCGCCTCGAGAGGAAAGGAGGGAGAGAGGAGGGAGGAGAGAGGAGAGGAGGGAGGGAGAGAGAGAGAGGAGAGAGAGAGAGAGAGAGAGAGAGAGAGAGGAGAGGAGAGAGAGAGAGGAGAGAGAGGAGAGGGAGAGAGAGGCAGAGAGAGAGAGGGAGGAGGAGAGAGAGAGAGAGGAGGGAGAGGAGGAGAGAGAGAGAGAGGGAGAGAGGGGAGAGGGAGAGGAGAGGAGAGAGAGAGGGAGGAGGAGGAGAGAGAGGGAGAGAGAGAGAGGAGGAGAGAGGGAGAGAGAGGAGGAGAGAGAGAGAGAGGAGGGAGAGGAGAGAGAGAGGAGAGGGGAGAGAGAGGAGAGGAGAGGAGAGAGAGAGGGAGGGAGAGGAGAGAGAGAGAGGAGGAGAGAGAGAGGAGGGAGGGAGAGAGAGAGAGGAGAGGGAGGAGGAGAGAGAGGAGGAGGGAGAGAGAGGAGAGAGAGATGAGAAGGAGAGAGAGAGGAGGGAGAGAGGAGAGAGAGAGAGAGAGAGGAGGAGAGAGAGAGAGAGAGAGAGAGAGAGAGAGAGAGAGGAGAGAGAGAGAGAGAGAGGGAGGGAGAGAGAGAGAGAGAGATAGAGAGAGAGGAGAGAGAGAGAGAGAGAGAGAGAGAGAGAGAGAGAGAGAGAGAGAGAGAGAGAGAGAGAGAGAGAGAGAGAGAGAGAGAGAGAGAGAGAGAGAGAGAGAGAGAGAGAGAGAGAGAGAGAGAGAGAGAGAGGGATGAGAGGGAGGAGAGGTGAGGGAGAGAGGGTGGGGAGGATCGACCAACACCGGTGGTGGAAGAGAGGAAGCCACGTCTCGAATACCGAGATTACAGTGTTGCCGAACCTGAGCCATCCCTGGGGCCGACGGACCCAGAAGACCTCCCCTAAATAAATCTGCTGGTTTCGGCGGGGGGGGGGGGGACTTTCCACGTCTACGGGTCCGTCCTTCGACGAGAGGTCCTTCGAGTCAGAACGAGGGTCGGCGTTGGAATTCCAGGAGCGTACTTTCTTGGGCCTCGGCACGTGAAATCACCGTTGGCCGGGAAACCCCGGTATCGAAAAGTGTCGAAACGACGTCCTCCGGTAACGTAAGACCAAGAGGTAACCGGCAGAATTTTCGGTTATATGCCCTTCAACCATCCGTACCTCCACTCTATTACCCCCCCCCTCAATGATTTTCTTTTTCTGTGGGGGGAGAAAGCCGCGGCAAATCCGAACGCGGCGACCCCGACGCCCCAATGCGTTTTACTTCGATCGCGTCGTTTATATCAGAAAGAGAGGGACGGAGACGGGAGGGGCGCGTGTAAGACTGGGAGGGAGAGGGAGTCGAACCGATCAAACCAGTCCCTCATCGATATACGCGTACCATCTCTCCCGGGAACGCCGCGTCGGTTATTTTGTTATCGACCGTTGGGCATCGTTTGCACCGTTCCACTTATTTTTTCCGGCGGCACTCGGGGCTTATGGGAATTATTCAGTTTCTACCGACCGAAGGACTCCGACGCGGCGGTTACCGACCGCGTGATCAAGCCTCGGGCCAGGAGTTATACCTCAGCAGCAAACATCTGGGAAGACGAACATTAGGAAAAACCTCCCCCTGTCTTCTTCATACTAGCTTCTGTACTATTATTCTAGAATAATATTGGAATGGAAGTATTTTATACTCATATAACGGATAAATACATAACCCAACAACCCAATACAAATTAAACTTCAAAACTAAAATATGAATCGTATAGAAAAAATGAAAGATGGTGAAGAAAGAAGTGAAGAAATGATGAACGTTTGGTGGTGGTTTTCAACATTCAATTGGCCTGAAATCGTCGGACGCGGAATAGTTATGCATTATAATGCTTGTGGAGACACATAAACCTGGCTACTCTGAGAGGAATGAAGTTTAAATATTTTATACTGAAAAAATATTCACCGTATTCAGAATACAGCATATTTCCGGGAACATAAGCACGCGAGTAAGTAATTTATTGTGAGTGCTTATTGTAATTTAAGGAATTGGTGAAAATGAAGTTGTTAAAATCTCGGATTGCGTTTGTAAAAATAAAATTTAACAATATGAAACAAATATTGGATATGTATAGATATAACGCCAGGTATGGACGTGGGCGCGTGGATGTATACACGTGCACAGGCCGGAATGTAACATAAGGCTTCATAGGAGGTCCCTCAGGTAGGGGAGGCCGGGTGCCCTAGCGCCCCCAACTCACTAGAAGCAGTCTGTCGATTTACGAATCGCTTGTCACATTTAGAAAGGTAGCGAGGACCGACAAAAAGTACCTCCTTGAGTGGACCAGAAAGAATTTCCACGATAACGCGGTGGAGCCTTGGAATACCTTTATGGCATATCTCTGGGATCCGGAACATGAAAGAAAGTACGACCGCCATATTTGCATCGGAACGCGGCCGGGATATTAATAAAGAGCGAGGGAGATAAGGTATTAAGCGGTAAATATAATTAGTAGCAGCTACAGGCAATTAAGAGGAGGGGCAGGCTCCCCGACATGGCTGGCATAAGATGTTGATTTCCCGAGTCTTAGGCATCTAAGGTCACTCGCATAAGAACGACTTTTTTTCAAATGCTAGCCGGTTCTCTTGACTCCCTCAAATGTTACGAGCTATACTCGATCTACGGGAGTATAGGTTGGAATGTTATTTAATAGTCGCCACCTCATTAGGGCGGAGATCTGAACTAGCCCCCAAAAGAAAGAAGTACGCAGAATGTTTACTTTCGGGAACGTTGGGACACGCCTTTTTAGATTAAAAACGGTAGAACTACGCATTATAGGTTGTTGGTTCAACTCCAGCCAGCTTATGTAGGTGAATAAAAGAATATTCTTCCTGACCATCTTCGACAACCGTCTCGGACGCTACTCTACCTTTACAACGACCACCTTATCGAGTAGCGCTTAATTGCTTTCGGCGTTCTTCAAGGGAAAGTCCCCCTTCATTGAACCGGCAGTATTGTGCTCTGCCTTGTGCTTTTGAACGAATTGTTAGCAATGTCATTAAGGTGAAATTGAGACTGCAAAACGGTCCACTGTCGTTTTGCAGAGGACTAAGGGGATGTGGGCCGCAACATAAGGAATTTCAAATGGCTTCTGAGTAACCTTTCGATGTTCCGAACTTTGCCCACTGAAATTCTGTCCAGACTACTTTTCAATGCTTTCGGTATTACGAAATCAGACCTGCGACTTCGGAACGAGATCGCGCGCCGGGTATGTGAAAAGTACACGATTATCCCAAATCGCTCAGGCCCATCCGCAATTCGTCCTCAGGGGACTATTTCGAACCAATATGAAACGCGGCCGGTCTTCACGCTCGTTAATTTCAGCCCAATTACGAGCCGCCGATTAAACGCGAAAGTGTGCCGAATGCCGCGGACCGCGATTCTTCGAGCGTGCAAGTTCATAGGGAGACCCAGATCCTGGAGAGAGCGCAGCGCCCATCTTCGCAAGCCGCCGGAATGCGCGTTCAAATGGGAAACGTGCCCATTTAACTATTATAACTGTATAATAACTATCATAACTGTAATGTATATATATATATATATATATATATATATATATATATATATATACATTTGGAATATTCAGAAACATTACAGAAAAACCAACTAGTTTTGGGGTGACCACGGGGGAATATCCATTTATCTTTATGTATTTACCTCGTTCGAAAATAATCGGAGTTATTCGCCATCGCAACTTCGATCATCAGTGAAATCCATTTATTTAGTTAACAAAATATAATTGTCGACAAATCTTTTTTAGTGGCTTTCAGACAGAACTAAATTGAGTTTTTTCTATTCGGATTTCCTTTCGAATGGACAGGAGCATTACCCCGCTTTAACTGTAAAAACTCTCTTTTTTCTCCCCTATCGCTTTTCATCTTATGATGAATCGTTACAGCGCTTTCTCTACATAATGAATATCTAATGAAATGATGAAATGAAATCTATTCAACATGGGATGTGTAACCTCATTGACCTGGCCGGACAACGCTTTCTTAGCGAGACAAAGCTTATGGGACGCGCGTGTAAGGAAAGGAGGATAGCTGCTTTGGTCGGGCTGGCAATAAGTTTCATCCGGCCTTGAGCACAAGTCAATTATTTATTATCCTTTTTTTCTTTTTACGCCCACTTATAATAATGGACGTATCATGCCGGTGGATAGCAAACTAGGGAGAGATTTTACGCAGCGATACGACGGCTTTTCAATAGGATGACGGCACGATGAAGATACAGTGGTGATGCTTCTGTAGCAACACGTTATTGAAACGGTTTGTCTTAGAGTCTAGGATGATGACACAGGCCATGAGCAGAAATCCGAAGGATATTAATGCGCAAATTTAAGTTTTGCAATTAATGGACTAGTGCGTGAGGAAACACCAAGGACCTAAACGCTTGGAGACAGACGCCATCTGTGGTGGTTACCCAGACATTTTCACTCTCATATCTATGGGATTCTATATTCTGTGGTGCACGTATAATCAATTCATACTTGAAATTGATTCAATAGCTCGTAAAACATGTTATTCGGATCGTAACACAGATCCGATTCCAGGGCGTCTTTCGACCTGTTGCTGGTACCTTCGGGAAGGCGAAGAGTGCCACGAATAATGCTCATCGCTCGTCATCGATTTCCTGCCAAGAAACAGCGGAACTGCGCCATTTTTGGCCCACCAATAACTCGGCTCGGAGTTAGCTCCGGGTGGCCTAACATAAACGATGAGCAAAAATGTACAATAAGACAGGATTTACTTCCATTAACATATGTTGAACAGAAACGTCACCAGTGCCTACCTATATTTATATAAAGAGTACTAGAATTGAGATCCATTAGCTTTTTCTTAGGTAGCCAGAATAGATGGCGTTTCTAACGACGGTTAGATAAATGGCTAATTATAAATCTGAATCGGACAGGAGTCTGGAGTAAATTCAAGCGGAACTAACCGCCGGATATCAACTTCTGCAGGTTTTCCCGAATCGCGGCTTCTGGGAAATAGACCCTTCTGGGGGCCTTAAATTCACTGGGGGATATCGAAGGCGTCAGAGGGGGAATGACATAATACAATAATAGAGCGGTGCTGGGGAAAAGGACCCCGGGGGAAGACCCCTCCACCTACCTGGGCATACCTTCGGACGCTTTCAATTTTTCCAAGCGCCCAAATAACACGTGACGCCGTGACGGGATATTAAGATTGAACCAAAAAGGAAGCTTTGAAAATTGGCCCCTGAGCCTGTCGTCAAGGTAATAAAGAAAGCGATGGGACACCGCATTTAAATCAGCGATTCTGCCCGTTATACGACTTGAGTACATTACGAGAATGAGAATAGGCCTCCTATTATACGGACCGTCCTTACGGCTGGTTTCATTACCCAGAGATTCGAATACAACGAATTTCGTACTTAGGTAGCCTCCCATACAGTTATAAAAAACTCTTTAAGAACATACTGAGTTCGGTAGAAAAAAAACTAGGATTAGTGTGACCGCACTTTGTCTTTCACTCTTTCACGCTTTATTGTCATTACTAAACAACGGCTTCCGGTCCAAAGTGCAATTAAAAGCGTTGAGCCAGGAGGAGTTCGATTCTCCTGTGGTGAACCGAATTTTCCAGAAATTTAAAACAACGCTACTAAGATTAACGCTAATCGGACGTTTAACTCAAATAAGAAAGTCTGGCGTATTTGCGCTTCACTGCAGACTTTGTCTCCATAATGGTTCGTTAATTATTAATGAATAAAGGAGGTACTTCTTGTAAACGCGCCCAAAGCCTCATAAGTTCTTAGTTTTTAACAAATGCGGATATTTAAAATATAAATATTAGTAATCTTTGTAGTAACAAGCAATCAACAATGGGCCCGGATGGGTAATCTTTGAAGTGACAATAAAATTACAATCCATAATAATGTAAGGAATTAACTGTTATTGAAGACTGCATTTTACTTGGCCGTGTCCTGCAAAAGTTACAGACTCTGGGCGATAATAATGGTTGTAATAATAATAATAATAATAATAATAATAATTGTATTCAGGAACGCGCCAACCAATTGAGCAAAGGATTAAAATCTAAGATTGCCGACGATCAAATCGATAATAAATCGATTTTAATCATGACTAGAATAGCATTCTTACTGCTGCACATCTATGCTGCATAGTGTCCCAGAGTTAACAGTTCTATTCCAGGAGACGGACGATTTTTATCTCGATAATCAGACGTATGGCATTTATAATATTTCGAATAAGGAATGGCTGTGTAAAGGTATGCCGACTGGATATGATGGAACGTGAACAAATTTGCGACTAGTAATAGTAATACAAAGAGATTACAGAACGCAATATAAACAGAGTTATAGTTTAAATATTGGATGTTCAGTTAGGTCTGTACACAATCCTCTGTACCTGTCTGGGTAAGTACAGGGTGCCAAGAATAATCTTTTCCCCTGGTAACAGGAAACTCTTTAAGGCGAACCCAACGAGAAGTTCAGTTCGATATCAGCCCGAAATTCTACATTTGACTTGACGTTTCGATACTTCGGAATTTCAAACACCGACATAAGGTCGGAAAAGAAAGGTGATGTTCAATTTGTTTTCAAATTCTCCTTCCGACATTCGGGAAATGGATACAGTTGCGAACGCAGGAAGCCACAATGTTTGAAATTTCCTGACAATTTCTAGAGACAAAGAAAACGATATATGTTCAAAAAATATCAGTCAGTCTTTCCCTCGCCGTTCGCACTATGGGCAATTCAAAAAGAGTAAATTTATTTTAAGTAATAAAATTAATAATTATCGATTGCGAGTGTTGTAAAATCTCCGAAAGATACTTTTCAGAAACGATGCGGATCGGAGTCAACATTTCAAGTACTATTCCGAGAATTTTAATACCAAATTGCAGTCTTCCGCTTAATATCTAGAAAGTTTCAGGAAAGGTTGTATTCCTTCCACCATTATCAGTATTTCAACAGAGAACTGTATATATAGAGTATAGCGAAATAATATAAATATTATAGTCCAATACAGATATCTATATATTCACAAGTTTTTTTAAATGTTGTCATACTTCATATGCGAAATTTTATCTAATCTCCGTTCCACAGAAAATCGCATTACTCTGGCCGCTCGTGATATAATTAAACTAGATATACTGGACACACTATGTCCTTAGGCTTATAGTCCGTTAACTTGTCCGAACCCGAATATTTATTCACGCATTATATATATAAACATTTATTTCGGAGTTTGAAAATGAATAAGAAAACGAGCAAACACGATGTAGTGTTTCATCCTTGCGCATCAGATTTTTTTCAGAAAAAGGCTATAAAAAATGGATAAAAGACAGGAAGCCACAAATGAGGAACGAGATGCCGGCGCCTAACAGCCCCGTCCTCCCAAAACCCTTTCTACTTTCTGAAAAGGCCGGGCCGAAAAACAGCCCGGATGCCGTTCGAGCGAAAAATACGATTATATCCGCGAACCTCGATATTTCCCCGAACGGTTAAACCGAAGCCCCTCTCGACTAAGCTCTAGATAGCGAAGCCCCGAACGATATGGACTACACCGGCGTACCTTATCTCCGGTAACAACTGTCCGTAAGGAGGCGTCCGGACGCCTTCCCACGGTCGAGTGAGGTGGGGGGGGGGGGTTGATTTAAAAATATACAGCGGGCCCCGAGATCCCATCTCCAGCCTTCGGAGGGAAACTCACACTTGCAATATTTATCGAATCTCTACACTATCCATTAACCCGGGGCGGCCCTTGATAATGAATTATTAATTGCGTTCCGGACGGATCGTTCAATAATTCATCGCGGGCGACCTGCCTCCCGGTGTGGCGGGGGAGATTGACGTTTTAGAAACTATTAAAATAGCCCCGGTTTCAGGAAAAGGGACATCGGAGTTGCCCTTCGTAGAGAATACAGCGTGGAATTATTAACGAAGGGCTGTGGTGGTGGAGGTGGGGGTTGGAGCCGTTGTCCGCGACAGGCCGACTAGCTCCCGCGTATCGATCGCCGCCCCCGCGCCAATTCCCACCGAAGGGCTGGCCGGTAGGGGGGAGGACCGGCTTTTATTACCTCGATTATTAATAGGATTCCCCGGCAATAAAATCGAACCTATTGAATCATGTCTATTAGCGCCACATAGCGGGGGGCCCCTAAATGTGCAATGGGACGATAATGCGGAAAATCAAATCTGTAGCGGGTTGAAATCGGGCGATTAATATTGAAAAATTAAACTATGCCACTAATCGTGTACTGGAAATCGAGTCGGTGCTAATGCGAGGTGTTAAAAATGCCCCGGATTCAATTCCCCACCTACCATAATGGTCCCAGGGGTTTCTCCAAATTGCCCTACGTCTGTGTACATCTAGTCTATTCTGCCTAGTATTATCGTTGTTTATTCACGTAAAGGAGAAGGGCGGTGGGTTAGATGGGGATAAACCGTGCGCTAAATGTGGCGAGATTGTGTGCCAGTATCGACTCGGGTTCCATGACGGGAAGGGGGGAGCCCGCACAACAAACGGGGCACCCAGGGCCTCACCGTTTCCATGGCAATGCCCATTGCGCACTAGTGTGGGTGTTTGTGTCTGTGTGTGTGTTTCGACTCGGATTGTTAAGCGGGAAACTGAATTATTACATAAACACACATGGGATCCCCCCCCGTGGGTTACCTGCCCCCTTTCAAACTGCGGAGAGAACTCAAGGTACAAGTATCCTTTGAGTGTCCGGTTAAAGACGACCAACTACCACCACATATATGTACATGCGAGAGATGGGAGACGAAAGTTCTATTTTCTCGAATTAAAATCTTTTTGTTAATTCCCTGTATCAATCAGACACCCTGGATTTATGCAAATCAGGTATAGGAGATGCATAAATTGTCGAAATTGTTGACCGAATAATGAATATATATATATATATATATATATATATATATATATATATATATATATATATGTCAGTGATTAGTAGCGGGGGATAGAGGGTGTTGTTTCCAACACGAACAGGACAAACCGAGAAAAATGAACGAATAATACTGGTAGGAAGAAAATGCAAAGGCGGGGACCCCTGATCCGAGAACACATTTGAGTGATGAACCATCGGAACTTTCCCAATACCCGCCGATAGGACTTCATTCGAGGTTGGCCAACATCTGTTGTATTATATACTTTTGTTCGAGAATCTCGGCGTTATTATCCCCGCCTTCCAGGTGAGTGACCATTCCCGAAAGGTGTGGTCGCCCTTTAAACGCGTGGCCGCGAAAGAAATCTTGAGCCCTCGTATCTCAACCCCCCCTCCACCAGAGGGGGATTCTTTCAGAATGGGATGTCCCACTCTGCAGTGCGGGGGCTTCACGACTACGATTCATCAGGATACCAGTGTGGATGGAAACCCCTTGCGAAATAAGAGGTGTTTTTTCATGACGTCCCGTTATCCTCGTCCAGGCCGTAGGACCTACGTGTAAGCCCGGAGCGAGTCACACAGACGCACACAACATACAAAAAAATAACACGCAGGCACATGAGCAATCACGCACGCGCAAATACCTCATCAAGCGCTCTGTCAGTTTCTCCTGTATTTTCAAAAAGTAAATTAGATAAAAAAATGATTTCGAAGTAATTAAGTAAAAGCTAATTAACGCTATAATACAGGTTTGAAGTATTACCACCTCCCACTCCACCATCACCAGGTATTATTAACAGAACTATTCGAATTAACGTGTATGGATCGATATCCCATTAGGGAACTACAGTTTAATATCGGGATAACTGGAATTCTTATGAGTGTTAGTGGGGAGAGTGCCAAACGCCTATTCTATAACAATCCTGAAGCAAAAGCTTGTCAAAGATTAATTTACTAACAAGTCTTTACTAATGACATAATAAAGATCTACAGTTTTATACCTTTTCAACTATAAAAAAGAGGAATGGTTGTAACATGAAATATGACATTAAAAATGTATGGACCTATAACATGAAATGAGACTTCCAGGATTGTCTAGGCAGAAACCCCAACATAAATGCCCCGTTGAAAAAAAAATATTTGTAACTTCCTGAAATAAGCATTTTAGATAATGCTAATATATACACAGGCATTTAGTACTCGTCAAAGAGATACCTATCCCACCATTTTAACTCAAAATCATTGTCATGGTAGATAGGTAGCACACGTACATGTATTAAATTTTACGTGGGCATAATAACTCTGCTGCGAGAAGCCTCAGAACTCTGGTGTGGATTCACGGTCTCATTATATCGGGGTTTCTTCGGAAGGCCAAAATAAGAGAGACCCAATAAAAAAGTAAAAGCCTAGTCGGGAGGGGGTAGCAGGAACCAACCCCCAGGGCTTAAGGACCCTACTAGAAACTTGTTTTTAAATGTTTTTATCCCGAGGTTGAATACTTCGGAACCTGGTCTTATGCAAAGTTACGCAACCTGCATAATCCCCCATAAATTAATGGGGGTGGACATCCCCCCGCCCACAAACCTCCCTGGGCTCGAATCCTAAATTCAGAACCCATAATCTGAAATTGAAAAAAATAACATTTCACGGACATCTCAACAGTTAACGGCCAAATACTGTCCGGGACACAAACGTTAGGAACAGCAATCGTTGGGGCGCAACTGTCACAACGACGCTCGGTCTAGATGTCAACATTCGCAAAATTTGTGCACAATCTAAATTTGGTTGTAGATTAGGTTACAAGAAAAATAAATGTAATTTGGGAACGAGAGCGGGTTTGAGGAGGGGTTGAAAGATGGTAGTTTGACATTCGTTGGAGGGTAAAAGAGGTTTAAAAACATTAGATACCGTCCCCTCCCACTCGGAGACATCATCGTAACACTCAGGTCGCTGTGTTCGTCTGCATTCCAAAGTAGGCGTCCACGCCGAAAACAGACTGTGGGAGATAGTGGTCGTGACTTAAAAGTACAAGGAAACAGGGTTTACTTACCGTTAAAATAAAGTCTAAGGAGAGAATCAGTTGATCCGAGGGAAGGAAGAGCGACGGAGACGACCGAACTGGACGAACGACATGGCCAGAGGAGTCGAAGTGCGGAGGAATCGGTGACCGGGATCAGGCAGCCTTAGCGCCGCATCCGGAGTCGCCATTCATGTGTCCGGGCGACGGTCACTCTTCAAAAGATCATACTCGTCGGGGTCCAAGCCACCGACTGGATAAATTTACCCTCGTTATTCCGACAGAAGACCCGAGCTTTCGGGTCGAGACACCGGTCACTTGTTTAAAATAAAACCCGGAGGCGAAACGACGGTTTTAAAAAAAAATATCACATATCTCACTGTGCACGGGAGTCTCTTTTTAAAAATGATTTTAAAAGTGCCGGCGACGCTAGGTCGGAGCCCCCGAGTGTTCCGCTCTCCTCTCACAAGGTTTAAACACAAAGACGCTCGAGCTCTATTTCCCCCCAAGTCCGAGTCCCAAGAATATTACGCTGGGACCCTCGAGACTTCGGTATGTCGACACTGGGCAGGAGCGTTCAGTAGAGTGACGTAGACCCGCTGTAAGTACTTATACGATAATACGAAAGAGTCGAGAGACGACACTGAAGGATCACATTGCTATTGGGAGCACCCCTCTAGCCCATACCACTAGGCCACTCACCTCGCAGTCTGCCAACTTACGAACCTTAAATTTACCTTTTTCCCGTTCGGCGCCCCCTTTCCGCAAGGCCGAAATAATGCCGACGAAAATTGTATTCAGCCAGAGTATTAACATTCATTTAGATTATTACCAGTTGAAATATGGCCGATAGAAAGAGTTACCATTTAATTAATGATGAAGAAAAACAAAAAGCCTTATATATTCTGTAAACGCCGATCCTGACAGAACTCTTTTCTCAAATTATTTCGGAGATTCACTTAATCGTTTGTATTTTACCGTGTTGGAAATGTGTATTTGTTTAAATTACATTGATTTATTGTATATATAGACAATATCCGAAACAAACTCAAATAAGGTTGGCAACAATCAAGATTTATAGAGTGTGAACATACAAAGAACTCAATGACTAAGAGATTATTTCTTGAAATTCGTAATTTTTAGTAGCGAGCAGGAACCTTTAATCGGAAAGGAATATACTACAGAATCTTTAAGACTGGAATAAAAAAATGTTTCTCAGAAACTAAGGAAATAAGACTGAAGAAAGAACTAATATAATAATGTTATATGATTAGTACAACTACCCCAGTTTAGATCAATTTAAAGTTCCCAATATTATATATATATATATATATATATATATATATATATATATATATTCATATTCATTATTCGGTCAACAATTTCGGCAATTTATGCATCTCCTATACCTTACATACCTATACACTTTCCAATATTAGACAAGTTTTCTTTATGTTTCTTTATCTTTGCAAAATTTAAGATATGTACAATCTTTGTTTTAAATAGTTACTTATTTTATAAGTACATGAGAATTCATTAACATTGGAAAGAAAATTGAACAAAAAGGCTAAATAAGTAGTTTATAAAAAAGCTTGAACACACAATTACAGGTAAGAATTTATATACCTCATTGTTGATATCAAATACTCCTTCTTGTATTTTTTCATAAATTTCCTTAGCCGTATTAATGAATGCTTCTTCTACAATAGCTGCTGTCCTAGCAGAAGTTTCCATAAAAATCAGCCCATGTTCTCGAGCAAATGCTTCTCCGTCCTCTTTCTTAACTTCCCTTCGTGATTCCAAATCACTAAACAGATTAGGTACTGGTTGAGTCAATGATTAATTGAATTGTAATACTCCTTTAACATGTGAAAATAAATATAAGAAAACTAATTTTGACAAACAACCTTAAATTTTGAACTTTTATTTTTGAAACTATAGTGGCATATCATACCGGTTGTGCAGTTAAATAAATTTAGTATGGTTATTAAACAGAAATTAGTTAACAAAGTTGATTCATAAAATAATTTCTAATTTATTACTCATTACTGTTATTTTTTTATTGTTGGTTACATTTATTTAACTTACCCATGTAAAATTTTCAAGGAACAATATATCCATAAGTTCCTCTAACACTGGGATACAAAAGATAAATTTTAGAAATAAAGAAGGTGATTACTTTACTTTAACAGCTATGTCCTTAATTAAAAACTTATGTATGGAGTGCGAAAATGTACTTCTTTAATGGTGCATTAATTTCAAAAGATTTTTTTAATTAACTGAATTAATAAAATATTAAGACTGAAATAACAAAACATTACTCAGAAACTAAGGAAATAAGACTGAAGAAAGATCTAATATAATAATGTTATATGACTAATATAACTACCCCATTTTAGATCAATTTAAAGTATTCCCAATATTATATATATATATATATATATATATATATATATATATATATATATATATATATATATACACACACACATATACACTGTTTTCTTAGACTCATCGTCATTGGAAATTTGTATTTTATAATTATGAAATAAAAAATTAATCTTACCCATAGTAGAAAATCAAGGATTACAATTTTTAATACACATCATTTCCAATAGTTTTATTTTTTAAAATCTATTCAGTCTTAATTTAAATAGAAAAATGTTTTTCGACAAAAAATTGAATTGAAAATAAATTGATAAACTAATACCTAAATTGATTTTAATCAATATTTTCTGCTTTAAATTTAACTGAAATGAAAAAATTGAAAAATTAACACTGAATCCATATATGTCGCCCTGCTTGAATCTTTTATATTATTTGCCACTTTACTACTAATACTGCTTTAGAATACGTTTTGCCCAAGTGTTAATATACCTGCAGTGAGGATACCCGAAAACATCCAAAGTGCCATAGTGACTAACACCGCTGCTGAAGATGGCAAGCAGCCAAAACCGGTCTAGCAAAAGACCAAACCAGCAAGAGGAGAGAGAAACATACGAAATATTTCAAGCTTTCAAATGATTTGTCAGAATATAACTGCTGCTGTTTTTATTATCTCAGCTCATTGTTTCAGGCGTTTTATTACAATTATAAATTATTTATTTGTAACACAAAATAATTGTAGTTACTTTTCGGGAAAATTATGTCATCTTCATATAAATGTGTAATAAATCCTTCTTATCCAGCATGTTGCAACTCAATCCGTGGCTTGTATTTAAAAGTAATGAACCTCAAGTTATTAACAAGTTCATACATTACAAATGATTATCCTTGTAGAGTACACTAACATACAATGATACAACAATTTCAGCATGTTATTACAGAAAATTAAAATAAAGAGTGTCAAGTTCAACCACAAAGCAAACTCACTTTCTTGTTTCATACATGTATGTATTGATCATTGATACAATAGTACATAATACAGTGGATTTCAGTACCTCAAACAAAATGTTTGTGTCTATGCTAAATAAATATTAAAAAGTATTGACAAGCTTTTAAAAGGTCTTGGAAATTTAACCAAGAAATCATTTACAAATACACTATTACACATTTCAATACGCTTTAAATTGTAGGAAGTCAAGCTTTTTTCCAAAAATATTACCCTGACATACAAGAAGATCAGAACTACTTAAAAATTAAAGCAACCAACTACATATTTTGGTAACACATAAAGAGTGCAGTTAAGCAGATAAAAATAAATTTGCAAATAGTTTAAACCTCACAATATTAGGATTCAAGATACTTGACAGTTATAAAATACTAATTCCAGAAGACAAATGACTACTGTATAATGATTCAACTGAAATGTAATGTGGAAATATATAACTATATATATACGCAAAAAACTTTTTATAAACATGTGTACACATATGCATGTATGTGTGTGTCTATATATATATATATATATATATATATATATATATATATATATATATATATATACATGAGCAAAAAAAACCTGAATTTTTTATAAACATGTGTATATATATCTATGTATGTGTACATGTGTATATGTACATACATACACATACACGCAAAATCACAAAACTGACAAATATTTATAGTTAACTAAACACATACTTTGGTAAACATGACTAATATAACTAACATCATTAATCAGACACCATTAGATCATTTTCATGGTCAATTTACAACCACAATATGTTATAATTTTAGAGCAATAAAAAAAACTTTCTATAATATATAATTCAATCAAAACAATGTCTGTGCACAAGTTCATTTATAAATAATTTACTAAATATAATTGTGTGATATTCTTGAGTAAACGTTAATACTATCAGTAAATAAGAAAGCATATATGCCAATATTATATATTTGGGGGTAATTGTAGTATGATTTTTCTAATATATAAAACTCAACTAACGAATAATAGTAAATAAACTCATTCAGAAATAATCACAAGCAAATGTCTGGATATAAAAAGTTAAAAATTACAAAACAGCAAATGGGTTGTTATTGAATCAAATTACACAATAAATGCAAGATGGAGCAGATGATTTCATTTATAAATTATGATAATAAAATTATATCAAGTGTTGTTGGAGAAGATACAGCAAAATTTTCTTAGCAACAGCCCGAACTCTGTGATGTTGACTGTCCACCAGGTGGCAGGCTTGCACTACTAGGTGAATGCTGAGGGCCTATCTTTATCCCATTTGCCTGAAAAATAAAATAATATTAACCCATAATTCACAAAATAAACATACTGTATACAGAATTTGTAATATATCTAAACAAATTTATTTAAGAACATTTGTACAAACTGATTTTTTAATACAAAGTCAAACATAATGTCTTCAAATTACATTACATTTGTTATTATTGCTAAAAAGATAAAAACCTAAATAAAGAGCGAAATATTATTCTGCAATAAGCATATGCAAACTGTATGTGAATATACAAAAAAAAAGGATCTGAAGAAGTTCACTATGATATCAATAATAATCTAAATCATATATACATATCATATATAAATAGTGTAATATGCATTAATAATAAATACCATGTATTGGATAAACCTTAAACTGAATTAAATTCCTTACAAATTCAAACAAAATTATCATGTTTCTTATAGAAATTGAGTATATTAAATTTTATCGATACATCAAATTTAATTTTCATAATTATTTATATTCTTATTATATCAAATTAGTTTTATATACATACACACACAGACACACAAAATAGTTTAACTAATATAGTTACTTATTTTATAAGTACATGAGAATTCATTAACATTGGAAAGAAAATTGAACAAAAAGGCTAAATAAGTAGTTTATAAAAAAGCTTGAACACACAATTACAGGTAAGAATTTATATACCTCATTGTTGATATCAAATACTCCTTCTTGTATTTTTTCATAAATTTCCTTAGCCGTATTAATGAATGCTTCTTCTACATTAGCTGCTGTCCTAGCAGAAGTTTCCATAAAAATCAGCCCATGTTCTCGAGCAAATGCTTCTCCTTCCTCTTTCTTAACTTCCCTTCGTGATTCCAAATCACTAAACAGATTAGGTACTGGTTGAGTCAATGATTAATTGAATTGTAATACTCCTTTAACATGTGAAAATAAATATAAGAAAACTAATTTTGACAAACAACCTTAAATTTTGAACTTTTATTTTTGAAACTATAGTGGCATATCATACCGGTTGTGCAGTTAAATAAATTTAGTATGGTTATTAAACGGAAATTAGTTAACAAAGTTGATTTATAAAATAATTTTTAATTTATTACTCATTACTGTTATTTTTTATTGTTGGTTACATTTATTTAACTTACCCATGTAAAATTTTCAAGGAACAATATATTTTTAAGTTCCTCTAACACTGGGATATAAAAGATAAAATTTTAGACAATAAACAAGGTGATTACTTCACTTTAAGAACTATCTCTTTAATTAAAAACTTATGTATGGAGGGTGAAAATTTACTTCTTTAATGGTGCATTCATTTCAAAAGATTTTTTTTAATTAACTGAATTAATAAAATATTAAGCAACTGTGTAATATTCCAGATTATAAACAGAAGAAATTTCAATTTGAGTAATTATAAATTAGACTGCTTAATGATTTACAAAGTTAAATATAAGTAGCAAGAATATGCCAATAGGAGAGTAATTACATTACTGGTCCCAATAACAGTACACACTGCACTGAAAATTACCTTATTAAGAGAAATATAAAAGCAATATAAAATTTACAATGCGCAATTCAAAGATAAAATAGCAGTGCAACAACATTTCTGAAAAACAGACAAATTTTCATATTTCCTACAATTAAAAGAATTACAGATAATAATGTTAATTTTATATTTCGGTAACTTAATGTTGTAACTAAGCAATATTTAGAATATGAGTCTCTTTATAAACTTAAAGAAAAAAAAAGGTCCAAAATAGAAAAATATTTAATATGAAATGTAATATGGATCAGTATGAATTATCAAATTTAAGTTTTAATCCTATTTATACAAGGCAGTAAAAGTAAGTTATTATTATAATAACATTAATAATTATTAATTTTAATAACATTATTATTATAATAGTTAATAATGCAGATAACAGACAAATTATGAAACAAAGCACATGAGGACATTAATTTTCCATTGTGTTTATGTATTTAGTGGGACAGATAAGAAAGAGAGAATTACCTTAATTCAATAATGGTTAAATTAAAAATGGAGTTAAATAAATATCCAAAACCCCTCTTATAGTGCCAGTAAACAAGCACAAGCATTAGCATCAATGAGACATGCCTAAGAATAAGTAGTTTCATACACATGACACATCAGGCAATCACATAGCAATAGCAGCTCTGGAAAGTGAAGATTTCCAGTGGGACATACCCTGTATCTTATTTTTCAAACTAAACTTTGAGCAATGTTTACATATCGTTTAAAACTGATTTGGATCGTTTAGTTTGTTTTAATTTAATCAATATAAATTTGAAAATAATGATAACTTTATGAAACAGGAAGCTCACAAGATATTTTAACAGAAATCATAGCAACAATAATTTTTATGTTTTAAAAATTATCTTGAAAATATGCCTATCAAGACATTTACAAGGGAAATAACGAAATAGAATGATCTGCAGTTCTTATACGAGAAATGAACAGAAGTTTAGAAGTTACTAATTCAAGCTCTGGATAAAAATAATTCTATTTTATTAGTTTAAATTGAACTACTCTGCATGCAGGATATAATATTATTATCTGTAATATTATAAAATATATATATATATATATATATATATATATACAAAAATTGAATTGACTATTTATATTACACCATAAAACAATTGATGCTATAAATGTTCAGTTAGTTCAGACTATTGTTACTGCTGTTAATGTAAATTTATAAGATTCTGAGATTTTTCCTGTTAACAAGTATAGAGAATAGATATTACCTTTTATTGCCAATAAGCATTATAACCATGTTTGAATTTGAGTGTTGCCTGGCATCTTCAAGCCAAGTAGTGAGATGGTTGAAAGTTTCCCGTCGAGTGATATCATAGACAAGTAAAGCACCAGCTGCACCCCTATAATATGATCTCGTGATGGAACGGAATGCCTCCTGACCAGCAGTGTCCCATATCTGTAGTTTTATCTGCTTGCTATCAATAGTTATCATTCTGGCTCCGAATTCGACACCTGAAAAGAGAGAAGCCCTTCTGTTAGAACTGATTATAAATACAATGCAGATACCAGATAAGCTTGACACTGAAACTCTTGTTTAAACAAGCAGTTTAACATTCATAAGATATACTAAAACAACACTTAAAGATGACTTAAAAACATAAGCTTACTCTTGAATTATAAGGCTTATTTAATGTTTCCGTTCGCGTAATCATATTAACAAAGTATTGAAAATTATTTTTAATTGTAAAATTTTTTTCAACATGCACAAAAACAAAGAAAATGTGGAAACATAAATGAATCCTTTAAAACAGAAGTAAGAAACATGAAATTGATAACTACACCAGTAAAAACTTTGTGAGAAAATATACTAAAATGAATACTCTTACAGTAACAACTGGAACATGATATGCGTTACAACACAAAACCTTTTCTATTATATCCATAAAAAAAGTCATTTTGTAATTAAACTTCAAAATTAATCCTATGGAAACAAAATTTATTCAATTTTTAAAGCTTTTTTCAACTGAATTTTTGTATTTACCTCATCAACTACTAGCTGAAATACCCCCAAGGCTTTTAAAGACATATATATGGGGAGTGTATGTATGTATCTAATTATCTTTTAGACAAATATGATTTAAAAGTGATAATATTGATATCAGATATATACGTTTAAAAACATGAAATTTATAAGATAAACTTTGTGAAAAAATATACTAAAATGAATACTCTTACAGAAAAACTGGAACATGATATGCGTTACAATACAAAACCCTAAGGCAAAAATCATTTTTTGACCCAAGGCAAATTAAAAGGCTTTATGAGGAATGTATGTATGTATCTATCTTTTAGACAAATATCTTCTTTAAATTCGAAATATCAGTGAGATATTACTTACAAAGAAAAAATATCTTAAAT
Organism: Lethocerus indicus; assembly: GCA_019843655.1. Classification (NCBI taxonomy): domain Eukaryota; kingdom Metazoa; phylum Arthropoda; class Insecta; order Hemiptera; family Belostomatidae; genus Lethocerus; species Lethocerus indicus. The sequence continues at coordinate 34,197,513 of JACDQD010000001.1, forward strand.
AACAACAAAATTTCATTTTTTTAATGTGAAGGTATGTCTCACATTTTAGATCATAATTTATTCACATCTCTTTTAAATATAAATAATAATCTTGTAATCTAAATTTAAACTGAAAAGGATGAATTGAAATGAAAATTCATAATGAAATAATTCATTATTACAAATAATTAATTTCATTATGACCAATAGGTTATTGATACATTGAAAAAATTCAATTATTAATAATAACTGATGAAACAGATGAACATTTCAATTGAATGCATGAGTGAATATGGCATTCAACTAATTAATTTATTATATAAAACAGTAATACAAATGAAAACATGCAACTATGAGTAGAATTGAAACATTAATTGATTGCACTATTTTAATTAGAAGATGAAATTTAATTAGCTGTTATCAGCTAATCGTATACATAAAAAAACCCAAAGAAGAATTTCTAAAGGGTAAAAAAGAATGATACCATGTGGACAATATGATAGTGAATATTTATTCTTTAAGGTCATTGCTTAATCTACGGCAACCTCTATTGGGGTTGATAAAATATGAATATTGATTGCAATGAGACCACTGATACTTTATATTTTCATAAATAGGCTTACAAATATGAATACCATATGTTCTGAAACTATCAAAGATATTGAGGCAATACCAATAGGATGAAAATGACAAATTATGTAATGTACCATTTAATTCTTATTACTCACCTATTGTCAGGTCATGAACAGGTTGAAAACGTTTATCAGTGAATTGCAATAGCAGACATGACTTCCCAACTCCTAAACAAAGTGAAGAGTACAGTCAGAACTAAATTTTTACTAACAGTATTAAACATTTCAAAATTTGTCGCAGGATTAAAAGTATGAAATTATAAGACAGTAAAAACTTTTGGAAAGGCTGTCAATACATATAAAATGGACAGGCCAATTATGGAATTATAATATGCATGAATGAATATCGAGATCTACAAGTTACATCCTACTTTCAATTATATTACACTATAAAAACAAAATTTCTTGTACGGTTGGAAATTAATGGCAATATTTCGATTATTTTTTATAAGAACCAACCTGTATCACCGATTATTATATATTTAAATAGATAAGCATACGACATTGTGAATAAATATTTGAAAGACAGCTATAGGAGAACAGCCAGGAGAATCTACAATGATTTCACACAATCACAATAATAAAACGTAGTTCACTCAAGTAGCAGCTGTTTGATATGTCGAGTGTGTTCCGGTACTGTTAAACTTTATGCCATTTGGTGACAAAAAATTATAGATTATTCCGTAAACAATCGTGTTTCAAAATTATTTTAAATTACTCTGATAAACTGTTGTAATTTATTATATAAAATTATATATATATATATATATATATATATATATATATATATATATATATATATATATATATTTTAGTATTTTGAAAAGACAGCATATATATATATATACATACACATATACATACACACACACACACACTAAAAATAAGCTATTGAAGTAAATAATGCCTGGGAGTACTTAATACAATGAAATCATTGTAATAAGCGAAGTCATAATTATAGTCACTTATACAAGAGACAATTATCGTGCATAATAATGCAATATGAATTGATGCGTATTGAGTAGGACAAATTAATTTCATGTTCCATTACAAGGCAAAACATTTATCAATACTATGTTGCCTGGTTTATTTTATGTAAGTGTGAAATTTGACTTTTATTTGAATTTAATTCAAATAAATTAGAATTTAATTAAAATAAATGTTCATAACTTGTCAACATTATAAACAGCAGCTTTTCTTCAATTGTTAAATGTCATTTTAACACACTCTCAAAATGGACATTAATAAACATTATTTTGTTTCATAACCTACAATCTGTTTTATTTATGTTCAATAACGTATTAATCATTAGTACATTAATATATTGACCCTATTTCCAGTTATAGAAATAAACTATAAACTATTTATGTGTGTGTATTATATATATATATATATATATATATATATATATATATATATATATATATGTACTCAACATTAATTTATCAGTATCAGAATATTCTTTTTCAGAAAAACTTCAGCAAAATGAACTGTTCAAATGAATGTGAAATGTTCGAAATGAATAATGATAATTGAACAATTGAAATAATTGGCACTACTTATTTATTTACACCAATACTCTCTTTTTAAACACTACAAATAATTCATGATATAGTGAATAAATAATTCTTTGATACATCTGCCAAAAGGGTTTTTATAAAAAATATATTACAAGGGAATAAATAATTAAATTTAGTATTATTAATTCATAATTAAATTATATGAATTTTGAGATTATTCAAAATGAATGAAATTAGACCATATTTAATTGAACAATTGTCATTTTTATGAAATCTAAAAATAAATTATAATGCTCATTATTATTCATTTAATTAAAATAGAAATGTGGGAACAACATTATTTTTAAATATGACATTGTTGATTGTGTGTTGGACCCTGTACCAAGATTACATCATAATTCATGGCCTCATTTAGGGATGAGTTATTATTGGTTCAAGATGTACCTTTGTAGAATTCAATTTGGTTAATAAATAACTACATGAACATTTCAAATTTATATTTTAGAAGTATTATTTGTTATTATTTGTATGAATTTGAGGAACAGCATTGATGATTTCATTGTATTATGTCCAGGCAGTATTGGGAGAAAAACTTTCACACCTTACCCGGAACAGAGAATATATTAAAAAAATGTATTAAATCCTCTTCAGTTCTGCTTTTAAGTTGCCGGGCCACTACCTATAGAAGTGGAACATATAATTGCTCTTACAAAAGAATGATTTTCTACAAAATTTTTTTGACAATATAATATGATTTTTCTGCTATATCTTTAGTATATTTTTTAATGTTATAATATTAATTTAAACCCTATTTATTTTTGTACATTTTAATGTTTCTTAAATGAAAAAGGCAATTTATTTTTCATTATTTTATGAAACATACACGTTAAAAATGCAAATAACTCAGTATATTTTTCTCTTTATGTATTATAATTTCTATTTTGTTAAATGTCATAATATTTTACTCATGCGTAAGGAAGCAAAATATTTGTGATACCTTCCTTAATTTTCATCCTGTACTTATTACTGGTAGAAAATTTATCCTAAATGTTTTATATATTTTATATTTTTATATTATATAGTTTTATTTTTAGTTTTAATCTTTTTCTGAATTATTAAAATGAGGTTTACTTATTTGCCAACATGCACTGAGTTACACAGCATTCAGCCAACATTCAGTGGTTTTGTTACACTGATCAAACAACAATTGTGCACTACCAATGTGTTATCACTATTATTACAATAAAGGTATTTATTTATTACGTTACGTTCTAAATACTCCATTCGACTAACTGAACCGATACAGGCCGATAAATAACAGGTAGAAGTGCCAAAATAGGGTTTTTGGGGCAAAATTGGCTCAAGAATTCGGTTTTTTGGCGCTAAATTGACACATAAATGGGTTTCTAAAGCGTAAAATTGGCCCAATAATGGTGTTTTAAGGTGCAAAATTGGGCCAAAATGGGGTTTAAGACGCTAATTTGGCCCAAAAATGAGATTTGGGCTGCAAAATTGGCCCAAGTTATTTTTGGCCTATTTTTTGCAAATAAATACCAATATTGGGTGTTAAAACCGCTGTTTTTGGCCTAAAAACTGCTATTTTGGGTCAATTTTGCCCCTAAAATGCCCATTTTTTGGTATATTAACCCAATTAATGGGGCGATTTAGAGCCGAAAAACACCATTTTTGGGCCAATTTTGCGCCTTAAACCCCATTTTTGGGCTAATTTTGGACCTTAAAACACCGTTATTGGGCCAATTTTACGCCTTAGAAACCCATTTATGGGTCAATTTATCTCCAAGAAACCCAATTTTGCACCTAAAAAGCCCGTTTTTGGGATTTAAAACCGCTATTTTTGGCCTAAAACTGCTATTTTGGGCCAATTTTTCCCCTAAAAAGCCTATTTTTTGGTATAATATAACCGGATTTTTGGGGCGATTTAGAGCCTAAAAAACCCATTATTGGGGCGATTTAGAGCCTAAAAACCCCATTTTTGGGCCAATTTTGCACCTAAAAGCCCATTTTTAAGCATAAAAACCGCATTTTAGGCCCTTTTTGGGGTTAAAAAAATCGAAAATTTTCGAAATTTCAAAAATTCCCCGATTTTGCCGATTTTTCATATGGAATAAAACTGCATTTTTGAACAGTTTTGTGCCTAAAACTGCATTTTTGGGCGATTTTTATTCTTAAAACCTTTTAAGCCTAAAACCGCATTTTCTGGCCAATTTTGCACTAAAAAACCCTATTTTCCGTCAAAAACCGCATTTTGGGCCAAATTTGTGCCCAAAAACAGCATTTTTTTACCTAAAAACCGTTATTTTTGGCCAATTTTGTGCCAATAAATACAATATTGGGTGTTAAAACCGCTATTTTTGCCCTAAAAACTGCTATTTTGGGCCAATTTTGCACCTAAAATGCCCATTTTTTGGTATATTAACCAGATTAATGGGGCGATTTAGAGCCGAAAAACCCAATTTTGGGCAATTTTGAAGCTATAAACAGCATTTCTTGAACTAAAAACCGTTATTTTTGGACATTTTTGTGCCAATAAATACCAATATTGGGTGTTAAAACCGCTTTTTTTGGCCTAGAATTTGCTATTTTGGGCCAATTTTGCCCCAACAACTAAAAAGCTTTTTAGGGCGATTTTGAGCCGAAAAACCCATTTTACAAAGCCCATTTTTTGGCAAATTTTGAGCCTAAAAGCCTATTTTTGGGCATAATAACCGCGTTTTTGTGCCTAAAACCTTTTGTTTGTGCTAATTTTGCGCCTAATAACCCAATTTTAGCACTTAGAAATCCCATTTTTGGTCCTAAAAACCGCATTTTTGGGCCTATTTTGCGCTAAAAAAACCCATCTACTGGCCAAATTTGCGTCCAATAACATCATTTTTCGGTCTATAAGCCGCATTTTTGGGTTCTTTTTGGGCCTAAAAACCGCCATTTTTGGACCATATTTGAGCATAAAAACTCCATTTTTGGCCTAAAAACCACTATTTTGGCCCAATTTTGCAGCTAAAAACCGCATTTTTAGGCCAAATTTGCTCCTTAAACCCCATTTTTGGACCAATTTTGCGCATAAAACCCCATTTTTCGGCTTGTAAACCGCATTTTTGGGCCAAATTTGTGCCTATAAACAGCATTTTTCGACCTAAAAACTGCTATTTTGGCCAATTTTGCCCCTAAAATGCCCATTTTTTAGTATATTAACCAGATTAATGGGGCGATTTAGAGCCGAAAAACCCCATTTTTGGACAATTTTGAAGCTATAAACAGCATTTCTTGACCTAAAAACCGTTATTTTTGGCCATTTTTGTGCCAATAAATACCAATATTGGGTGTTAAAACCGCTATTTTTGGCCTAAAAGCTGCTATTTTGGGCCAATTTTGCCCCTAAAATGCCCATTTTTTGGTATATTAACCAGATTAATAGGGAGATTTAGAGCCGAAAAACCCCATTTTTGGACAATTTTGCAGCTATAAACAGCATTTCTTGACCTAAAAACGTTATTTTTGGCCATTTTTGTGCCAATAAATACCAATATTGGGTGTTAAAACCGCTATTTTTGGCCTAAAAACTGCTATTTTGGGCCAATTTTGCCCCTAAAATGCCAATTTTTTTGTATATTAACCAGATTAATGGGGCGATTAAGATCCAAGAAACCCAATTTTGGGCCAATTTTGCACCTAAAAAGCCCATTTTTGGGCATAAAAACCGTATTTTTGGGCCATTTTTGGGGTTTAAAACCGCTATTTTTGGCCTAAAAATTGCAAGTGTTACTCAGTTTGGCCCAAAAATAGGGTTTCTAAGTGCAAAAATGGGGTTTTTAGGAGCAATATTGGCCCAAGAATTCGGTTTTTTGGCTCTAAATTGACCCAAAATCCGATTATAACAAAAAATGGGTTTCTTAGGGGCAAAATTGTCCCAAAATAGCAGTTTTTTTGGCCAAAAATAGCGGTTTTTAACCTCAAAAATGGGCTTTTTAGGTGCAAAATTGGGTTTCTTGGCGATAAATTGACCCATAAATGGTTTTCTATGGCGTAAAATTGGCCCAATATCGGTGTTTTAACGTGCAAAACTGGCCCAAAAATGGGGTTTTTTGGCTCTAAATTCAGATTAATGGGGCATCTGGTTAATATACCAGAAAATGGGCATTTTAGGGGCAAAATTGGCCCAAAATAGCTGTAAAATAGCAGTTGTGCGAAATATGGTCAAATTCGGTGACATTTTTGAAATTTCAAAAATTTCGATTTTTCAGCTCTCCTTTCAGGAGCAAGTGTAACAGTTTTGTTCACTTGTGGGCCGAATATGCGCAAATTCGGGGTAAAGGTAAATATTTGACAGAGTTTATTACACAAAGAATATAATTTCTCTCATTCGGCTAGTACCATTAATAATTGTACAAAACACCACAGATAGCATTAATTAACTATGGTTGGTCAAATGATTAAAAGAGAAGCTTGTATTGTTAAAAGTATATATTATAAAATATTTACAGTTGTCAAGAACCCAATGGGAAATAAAAAATGACATCAACAAGTCTTTATGCATGACACACATAGAGGTCATAACATACTCTCTTGAAAAACACAATTTAATACTGATGGAGTTGTTATAATGTGCAAATAGTATGAAAATGCTTCATACTCATTGACAATAACGAACAAAACTTGTGCTCTGAATAAATACAATTGACAATGTTCCTATACATTTTGAATAATACATAAATTCCTCCATGTTGGTGTATTTCATTGTCCATAATTAATACATGAAGACACCTTATAACATAAATGAAACTATTATTGAATTAAACTAATTACATAAATATATTTAATAATTGATTGAATACAATGCAACATAGAAACCTGAAATATAAAATTGTGCCTATGATAATAAATAACATTTATTGCATCATAGATATTATAGATGAAAACACATTCTGGTACATAAAATCACATATTCACAAACATGTACAAGCATACACAATCTACATGTGTAACCATATAAACATCACATATTATAATAAATATTTTAAATGACTATTGGATCACAAATTAGCTCATAAATAATGACTTTCAGTAACTTTATTTATCTGTGGTTGACTACTTATTTGTTCTGAAATTGTGAAACCCCCATTTTCTACACCAGACAAATTCTGATCGGTTTTTGGTTTAGCTGGTTTGCTCTTACCCATCATTAAGGCTGTGATTCCAAACAGTATTGAACCTGCAATGAAAATGTAAGCTTAAGAATTTACTCATAAATAAAAAATAGAATATGTAATATACTTTATTATGTTTATTTAATTGTACTGCTTTATAAATATATATATATATATATATATATATATATATATATATATATATATATATATATATAAATTTTTGTATGGGTAATTTCTATCTATTTTTAGCTGTTAACAAGTCTTACAGTAACACAACCATACATTTGTCATGCCATCAAAAAGGATTTGACAACAAATATGAAATACATATGCAAATATTTTGATGCAAATAAACTACTTACTGATGAGGTATGCTCCTGCATAAAATATAGCAAGTGAATCTTCGAAAGATGTTGCTTTACGGACAGGTTCCATTAGAATTGGTAAATTCCCTCCAATGTTATTCATGACAAATAAAAATACACCTACTGTGGTTGATCTAACAGCCAGTGGTACTATTTCAACAAGTACAGCGAAAAGAATTCCAAACCACATTTCCGCTAAAATAAAATAATAAATATAATTTAAATTCTAGTTTTAAGTTATTTAAAATACAAAAAAAGGAATGTGCTTTATTAAAAGAGTTCATCACTATACAATTTTCCTTTAATGAGAGGAAAGAGAATGCATCAGAAAAGAATAATTTTTATAAAATGGTACCTTTAATTGCAATGCAAATTAAAAATAGTAATAAACATATGGGAATTGCTTACCAAAAAGATAGGATATAGCCAAGGTAACCATAGCTCCCACAGGTCCCAAATAAATACTTCCAAAGGCAAATGGTGTTGAAATTAGCTATAAATGTGAAAAAAATAAATAATTACAAAATGGACTGAATTTATAATTTTTTATATACTAAATAATATTATATGAAGGAGAAATAGCATGTAATATATTAAGACTAAGTGTAGGCTTATTTGAATTATAGAAACTTTTATTTCAGGTTTAATCAAAAGAAAACATCAAACGTAACATTATTTTAAAATTACAAAACACTGCATAAAAAAAAACATAAAATCTTATAATTGTTCCTCTATTCAGATTTGATCAAAATATCCAATTTAAATTTAGTAGTATTGATAACTTTATTATTGAATATATTGATATGCTATTATTATAGGTACTTGTGTTTAAAAAAAATATTTACCTGGCTTATTGCAAGGACTACTACTCGTGATTTGATTCCCATATTGGCTACAATTTTGTCAGACACATATCCTCCAACAAGTACTCCAACACCACCTATTACAAATGTTACAAAGAAAAGCCATCCACCAAGGTCCAGATGTGGGAAAACAACTCTGTAGAACTGATCGCAGTTGTAAGCAAAACACAGCCCACCTTAAAATAGAAAGTCACTTCATTTCTCTAGCCATATATAAAAAAACTAATAATTTGGAGAACTTTGGAAATGTAGGTAAATTTTGTTGTAAACACTTTTTAAATTAGATATAAAATAAACATTATTTTAGATGCAATAATATATTTGAATAATTTATTTTTTAATGTCTCACCAGTATGCCTAATAGAAGCAGCAATGCACAACATTATGAATCGGGGTTGAAGCATAACTTTCCATGGGCTTTCTTTCTTCTTTTTTCCTCCATTTGTTTGTTCCATGTTTTCTTCCTGCTCTTCTCCAATTGTTATCCTTGCAGGTTCTTTTAGTGTGGTAGAACTGAGGAAAGCAATTATGAGAGCAAATACTCCACTCCCATAGTATGCCAATCTCCATCCCTGCAAAAATGATAAAAAGTAGGAAACAAAAATCCTCTGTTAAATCCAAATTGAAAATTGTAAAATCGTAGACAATTACCAATTCCCAAGCATTAAGCTCAGTGATGTATCTGCCCACAGGAAATGATAAACCGATGCCTCCATAAATTCCCCAGTTGAAAATTGACATGACCAGACCTCTAAGGTGCTGTACAGAAATACAGTTTCATGAAAAAATATATTAGATTAGGTATTTAAAATTATGTTAGACTTATTTATTATATGATAACAGGAAACTATTATATTCCAAGAAATTGCAACTCTATATTCAATACCTAAATTTAATATTTCAAAGAAACTCACTTTTTCCAATTATTTTGTAAAATCAATTTCATATTTTATACTATCACTTTAATAACTCAAACAGTTTAAATTAGAAACAAAGTGAAAGAATAAAAACTTATGGAAAATAATAACCAGTATAATAAACATGAACCAATAAAATAGTATTGGTGAACTTTTATTTCCAATATTCTTAGAAAGTAAATATATTTATAATATACTGACATTAGTTGAGTAATAATAAATTTGAGTAATAAAAATTTAAAATACCTCTGGGAATATATCGGATAAAACTCCAGTTGATAATGGATTTAATCCGGCTTCACTGAAAGCCAAAATGTTTTGATTAAATTGTGCATTGATTAAATACATTTCCATATTTACTATATAATACTATTAGTTTAATTCCTATAATTTTATAAGTGAACATATTGGGTTTGAAGTAAGAAACATGGAATTACCCTGCAGCAAAAATCATCCTGAGTACAATAAGCTGCCAGTATTCTTGTGAAGCTCCCAGTAGTGTCACTGATGCACCACAGATTAACACACATACTGCTAATATTGGAACCCTACAAATCATCAAAACATATTATATAATATTATACACGAGACAGTGTAATTACTGAATTAAAGGATAAAAATAGTGAAAAACATTCAGAAAAACTCAAATAAATAATAGTTAACTAAGTTTGCCACCATCTGTACTAGTAAGGATAATATTGGTATTAAATTTGATTGCTATTTTTTTATATTATATAATTTAATAATATTGTTTAAATAAGACAATAAGTTTACTGTGATTTATTTACATTACCACAAATTATTTTTGTAATTGTGCCCAAGCTAGTTATTGTGCATACATGTTAATATGCAAAATAAATAAAGCTAAAAAGAATTGTACTCTTAAAAGTGAAGGTATAAAGGTCATGTGCAGGTCAAGCCTCGAAACAGGTTTCAAATTAGAGTACTGTATGAATTTCTTCAAGTGCTACATTTGGATCTCTTATAACGCAGATTTCCACATTAAACATTTAATTTCTCAGTTTAAGGACACTTTAATCTTGAATACTGACAATAATAATTACTTCACGATAAATCTATTTGTTCAAAAATAAAAAACTCACGAATAAAAAATTAACTAGTTTTTCTTACCTTCTGAATTTATCTGCGGCGATTCCCAAAAAGATTCCAACAATTGTGTAGACAGCGATGAAACTTGGACCTGCTAGGATTTGGTACTCGATGCCAAGCCCATTACGATTCCATTCGCAATATCTTACACCGTCATCGGTAGTTAAGTTTGTGCAACTAGAATAAAAACCAGGAATGTATAATTAATTCCAAATTGTAATTAAATATCTGAAATTCTATGCATAATATAAAGAGGCAATTCCGTTTAGTCGAAGCCGTGAATGGATCTTTTATACAGCAATAACTAAATACTTGCACGTTAACATTTCCGTTACCTTTTGTATTGGAATATTATTATAGCCAGATAACATAATGAAATAGACAATAATAAATAATACTACTATGACGATAAATGCAACAGGAGATTGCATTACTGCAAGCCCGAATGTTATTTCATATTAATTCAAGTTGCTGGCGATATTTAAGTCCAAAAAGGGGCCGTGGAAACTGTATCCCTTTTAGTTCTTCTATTAAGGCAATAAAAATTAATTTCCGCTTTCAAATTAAAATTATGTGCCATGAAATCATTAAATTACACAATCGTTGCAGTGCCGGTACCACTCAATGTCTTCCACCGGCATGCAACGCCCTTAACAATCGATCGTGAAAGTAATCGCACTCAGTCGTGTTAACGGAATAATAAACAAGAATAATGCGCGATTGAAACTGTGATTGTTACTGTGAAATTTACCTGGATTCGTTTAAGGCAGCGGCACAATTCTCAAAGAGGGTGAAGTTGTAATGCGGCTCCGTCAAATTGAGCTGACAAGTTATATCGCCGTAAGGGACATCTATTGCGGTGTCTTTGCTGGTGACTCCGATCAAGAAATGGCCCAGTTCGGCCGTTAAATAGCCCAGGGTCAAGATCACGAGTACGTACCAGTTGTACAACCCAGTCAACTTCTTCAGAACGGGAATCATGTTGGCTGCTGCTGTTCAACCTGTAGCCAAGAACAATATATTTCCCCGGTTAGCATTGTCGTCGTCGACACCGATCCCCTCCTCTCTTCGACGTTAATTTAGTCATCTTTAATTTAATAACAGGGGTGGGAGGAAATCCTATTTCTTGGATCTGCTCCAACCGCAAACTGCCGAGCGTTTTCACGGTTCGGTAGCTTTCGATTCTGCCGGCGATTTCCGCGGTCCACCTTCTAAGAGCCACCAGTTTGCCGTCTCCACATGGAAACACTCCCATCATAAAACTAGTACACTCACACGCACACACGACCATTAAGTGTATTTACGACCGGTTAAAGTCCAACGAGGAAAGTATACCGCAGAGAGCTGGGTCAATCCGAGAGTGCTGGCCAATTTTTTTTCACTCAGCGCTTTTCGAAAGTCGGACTTGAATCCGGCACAGTTCTCGGAAACCCCCTCAAACGCCGATTCCACCATGATCGCCTGCGATTATATAATGGCGATTGCACCGATGGACACGACCGCCTTGTCGTAAAACACCCGAAGTACAGGCATATCTACGAAACAAAGGCAGTGATGCTTGCCGTCGGTTTGAAAGCTCGAACGAGGACCTTTTTGGCTAACTGAGTTTCTGAGTAAGGTGTACTCGACAACGAAAGCTGAAAACGTATGTAGTGGCCTTGACCTACCTGACCATTCTCTTTCACAGTTTTAACATTCCAGCCTATTTTTCCGTTCGATCAAAGTAACTGGACGAGACCGGTCTTTTATTGCCATTTGGCAAGGTGCTACCGGGGATCCCTCGAAAAAAGGCAGTCACGGAAACAGTCTACAGAACACAGGCTTGTGATAAAACACTGACCCCTATGCAATACTCTCCGGGGACTGTACTGAGAAAAATGTGTCTCGAGTCTCGTTAAGATGCCAGCGCTAATCTTCCAGTCCTGGGGGAATCCCCAAAGGGGACTGTGCGATAAAACGGCCAGCCATCCCAGATGTGATAGTTACCGAAGTGGGGGTTCCCAAGGGCCCGGTCGGAGAAAGGCGGTGTGATCGACGACTTTCTGTTATTGGTCCTGTACGCTTCGACCCCGGGGTGACTCACGTGGGAGCAAGCCGTGGGTATATGAACAACGGATTTTTGCAAAATAACATTCGGCGAACTTTTTCTAACTACAGGATTTCGAAAGGCTTTCGCTCGCTTTCGACTGTCTGAAATATTTTTTCGCGTCATTTAATTTAAGTAAATTCATTTTTCGCAACAACACATATAGAAAAAATATAGAATACAAGCGAAATCCTTACGGGTTCAAATTGCGGGTTAAAGTACAAGTTGACGTTCCCGTAATGAGAATCGGAACGGGGGTCGCGACGACGCTTCGGCTGTCGAACCCGCAGCGATGGGACGGTGACTCCAACGCTCCGCGCACACTACTCCGACCCCGCTTCTTATACGCGATCTTCAGTTTGGTTCTCTACTAACCCACTAGACGCAGAGTGACTGACCGATTAAAAAAATTGATAACGTATCAACAGCGCCGTCTGCGTCGGCATTAAGGCCAGAAGAGATGGTAGCACAACAATGTTTCGCGAGGCACGCACATTTTTCGCACAGGAATGTCCACAGGCCGGCCGGACAAACTAAAGCGGATCCATCCTCCGTCGACAGTGCCGAAAACGGTTGGGCGAAAAAGCCTGAGTCTCCGGCCGCCCGCTAACGACGTCGAAGGAGGACGTCTAAAAAAGCGAGAAGATATAGAGGAAGGGAGACTTACCGGTTGGGGCTGGGGAGGAATGCGTCAGGGCGGCTGCGGGCTTGCGACTGGGGAGCGGGCACCGGTGCTCGGCCTCTAGTGTCGTGGGGAGGCTCCCCTCCAGACCCCGCCCCCACCAGAAGTCTCCTGAAATCCCTGTGACGTCGGACTCGGAGGCCGCCCCTCCTCCGGGAATACCCCTCTTTCCGTACGCAGGAAACGGCCGTGCGCCTATTCTATTAACCGCGCCCGCCCAGAAATACCCGCCGGCGTTTTCGGCCGCCCGACACCAGCCCTTTCCCTCTCGAGTCACCCGCGGTAAACAGTCATTTATTCACAATTGGCGACGACTAATCCTCCCATCAGATTCTTACAATCCGATAACCTGTACTGTCATCTGTGTTATGGCAACGTATTGATATACACTTAAGTCATTATAATTACTTTTTCCTTCCTTTTATTCCTTTTCCTATAAAACCCTCCCAGTCACAAGCCCCTGCTCTAGCCCAAGTCCCTCGCCCTCCGGAAGAATGAAAAACTAGGAGGACGAATAGTTCCACCTCAACATCAAAGTACTCATTTTCCTCTTTATATGAATATTATGAAAAAAGAAAATTTCGAAGATCATTGGGTGATTGATGAATTTTACCGGATTGGGAAATCGTCGTGTACGGAACCTGAAGAACCGTTTATGACCACTTTCATAAGCCAATTCATGCCAAAATTTTATCTGGTGACCGATAAGTACTCATCAAGAAGTTTAACTTCAGATACCCGTGGGCCGTATTTAACTTCGGATATCTCGTTACCATATTCGAGCCCTTATAGCAGATTATTGTAGTTAGAATTTCGCCATAAGTAACCAAATGGTGTGTACTTCACTGTACAGAGTTAAGTCTCCAATGTTTCTTAACCCATTCCCACCTATTTACCTATTAAATCCAGGAGCTCTTGGCAAATTACGATGACTTCAGCCTCGGAGACACCGCTGGTAGCTATACTTTTGTAAATCGGCCAGTGATGTGTGATTCACGACACCGTCTTTTGGTTTAAAATTGTTTATTTACAATGTATTCATGAGTATTCCTTAAGTTACCTGCAGTTTTGTGTGTTTAGAAATGTGACGGTACCTACAGGAATTGTGTTCATTAGACAAGCACAGAAGGCGTACAGCGAAAGGGTGGTACAGTAACAGCCACAACTCACTTGGGTCCCTAAGATATCTAACAGTTGAATGCATAATTCACGATATCCTCTTCTCATGTTTTCGTAGAAGACATTAGACTAGCTAAAATAATAGAAAAATCTCAATGGAACAAATATCTGCATTGAACGTAATCGCTTCTGAATTAGTAGTCTGATAAAAGTCACAACCGCCCAAAATAAAATACAACGCCCAAAATAGTGGATATTAATTACTATAGAGGAAAACGGAAGAGGGGTTTTATCCATTTCATCAGGACCCAGAAAACAGAGGAAGAAATCGCTAAAGAGTGAGAATCTCAGCTACTGTTCCGCTGAGTACAAATGGAGTTAAATGCGCGCAATTAGAGACAAACACTCGGATAGCATCTGGGGTCATTTTTCAGCACACTTAATTATTTTCCTTGAGATTAAACTTCACGGCAAAACTCCGGTGCAAATACTCCAAATTATCTAAAATTCTACCGATTTTCACTCCGATAGAGAATTCCTTCTTTCTACTTGTATCACAATAGTGGAGGGAATAGAGAGATGTCGAGAACAATTAAATTCACGATACTGGCAATATAAAATTGTCCGTATTGATAAACTTTAAAATGATCACACATATTCATAAACTATGTATCTTGTAGGCCCGAAACAAAAAGCTTATATTGCGAAGACGACGAGTTACGAAAGACAGAGATCACTAACGGAACACTACTGACGAAAACAAAAAGACGAGACTCCTTTCAACTCCTTGAAACTATTTTTTAATAGTAACCCGTAACATATATGCAATTCACCCTACTGTGTCTCCAACCTCACACAGATCATGATGTCCCGTTTGTCCGTTATCTTGCCATACAAAAAATACATCAAATTCCAATCCCTACTTACTTCTGACATCCCAAACGTTCCTTAAAGTCGCCTGAAAAGGAAGTGGCCACGTGATTTAAACATACTAAGAAAATAAATGAAATATGAAAAAAAAGGTGGAAAGCCAGTGCTGTTCTCCTCCGTTATGCTTTATATGTTACTATTGCTATTTGAACATCAATTTCGCTGGTTGTATTTTACATTTGTAGCATTTTACATACATCAAGAAAGATCTATGCAAACCTCTTATAGCTCTGGGAGGCTAGGAAGACGTCCCTTTCCACTCAATCCAATCTCGACGATATCTCGTCCCAAGTATAATCGTGGGAATTAGCTCTGAATTTATATGTAATGGTGGTGTGTCTACCGTTTCTACAAATAAATACCATTTCGCCACGTGCACGGACGGTAGCACCTGCGTGCTCGCGTGTCGCAGCGGGTGCTTGCGCGCGTCCGAGCGTCCGTCCGTGTGGGTGTGGGTGTCCTAGGAGCGTTTAGCCTTGGGAGTGTCCTGCCTCTCGAATGGTGCCCACCGAGTCTCTTCCGTAAACGCGACCTCGCTCCCGAGCCGAGTCGAAAAATTGTGTATCCTTTTTGTTTATTCACCTATCGAAAGAAGCGGTGGACAATTTTCCGCGTGCCGATGAATAAAAAGAGAATCCGGCACGAAAAGGATCGGGTTTTCCTCTTGCAGGGAGGGTCAGTGAGTGTTACTTAATGGCAATGCGTCATCCGAGAGCAGGAAGTTTTTCGGTTTTGCTTAGGTAGGTCAATGGGCTGGAATGAAATAGGCTGGGAATTAACACTCAACACGATTCGGCCCTTGGCTTTCATTATCTGAAATATCCTGTAATTGAAAATTTGTATTTGGACCAAAAGTCTCCAATACACTGACCTGACCCTCTTGAAGGCATGAAGGGGGAAGTAGTCCCTAGCATACTGAACATATCCCGAAGTTTAATTTTCATGTCATATAACAGTTCGCCACGAAAACACCGAACAGTATTGTACTCACCGTTCGTGACTCCACCAGTTCGCGGTAGAGGTTCTTGGAACTCGGTTTTGGCCATTTTTGGCACTTGACACTCCTTTCTGGGACTCAAAACTTTCTCTACGTAAGTTTTATTTTTAAGTCTAAGTTTTAAGAATTTATTTTCTGTCAGTTGACTGTGTTATTCAGTTCGGGAAATCCCTTTTCGTCACTTTGCAACAAAATCGGACTGAGTATGGTGTCAATAGACATAATAAGAGTAAAGAATCATCACCTTTAATAAAATACGAACCACAGTGCTGATATGCCTAATTTTTTATCGATATTTATTTTCCATGTTTGATAATGTAGTTTAGATAAATAAATATAAACTGTGTAAATTAAAAGTGAGTAATAGCGTGTATAATAGCGACAAGTTATGATATTGAAAACAACATCATAACACATTGAACATAAGAACAACTGAACTTGGACTTCCTTGGAATTCCTTATGTCAATGGAAAGTATAACGGAAGTATTATTTCCGCATTTACTTTAAACTGCTGGGGTTTCACTAGTACTTAGCAACGGAGCGAATTACTTCAAGCGTGTCGCCCACCTGATGAATCCCATCAACACTATTACTGCGATGTGGGCGGGGTAGTCAAGACTTCTTGTTTCATTGCTGTTTGGGGTCCAGAACTTACGTTCGGTCCAGCTTCTTACTTTTGTTGAGTCTGTTGGCCGCTGAAGATGCAGAGCAGCCTAACGGGTCTAGCAGAAAACCAGCGAGAGGAATGCCAAAAAAATCGAAAAAATGATGGGTTCTCAAACCCTCGTAGAACAATAAAAAAACAGGCGTTCCAAACGCTATAATATTTGTTTTTGTTTGATGCCTTGCCACGTATGTGAGCTTTTTACAGTTCCTTGAATCGTACAAGTCATTCAGCTCTTATACAACCAGAGGTCGTACCTTCACTCAGGTTACTGGATTTGAAACTGTAGATTATAAGTTAGTTTGAATTGTTATGAATAGTTAATGTTGTATATGATATATACAATATGGTATGAATACAATACCAAAAGTTTTATATTATTACTGGTTTCACCTAATGATTAAAAGGAGGGTATTTTTCTGTCATAGCACATACAAAATCAATTTTATATTATCAATTAAAGATTGAAAACGAACACTTGTTGAAACCGAATATGATGATTTGATCAATATGGCTTAACAATTTCATTTTTTAATTGAATTATTAATTGTGACTTTACTCTTGGGTATAAACAGCTTAAACACTATTCTTAATTTATGAAAGTAGTATAATAAAATACAGGAAAGGTATTATTTATGAAGATGCCAAACAATGTAAGTTTTATTTTTCACAGAAAGGAGCTTCAGAAATAAAAGTCCACACACAATAATATAAACACAATTTTCGTTTAAAATATGTATTTACATACTTTCTTTGTCTCAGAAAAAATTACAATATATTTTATTTATATTAGATATGCTCGGTTTTCTCTTGAATGGTTTCTTGGAAAAGTCTACATATATATATATATATATATATATATATATATATATATATATATACGTCGCATACACACACAGGACATCCAACCAAGGACTTTCAACTTTTAAATATATCTAATAAAGCTAATCGAGTTTCTACTACTGTGTGTGACCTGCTTCTTGAAGGAAGTCATTTTGAAAAACCTTTGACAATTGACAAGAGTCAAAGAGCAAAGAGTCAAATGTCGGGACATTTACTGCATGTACTGATACGGCACATTTACTGGACGTACTATTTTCTCGGCTTTCTCTGTAAAAAAGTGTAAAAATGAATTGAGCAAATCATTTCATACGGGGTATCCTTAAGTTAAAGACATCGGGAGCGTAGAGGGGATCGAAAAACTGAGACATTGAATCCTTCGGAGATATCCTCGTTTTTGCTTCGTTCTGGAGAACATCGCAATTAACAGTCCAATACGGGTAAATGAGTGTAATCCAGTACACGGTATATTATTGTGACAAATCCAGTTGAAAGTGCCCGATGAACTAACAGATCCATAGAACACGAATGTAAACATAAACAAAATAAAGTAAACGCGCATTTTTGGTATAGGTTCGTATTACTCATCAGAAGCCTTCGAGTGAATTAAATGTGTCACAATATGCCGCGATTTTCTAATTTCAAATAAGCTATAGTATACAGTTTTGGTGTAGGGTTGATGCAACGGTGTGTGTACATCTCTTTCCTACGAATTTGTCAATTATTTATCAGAAGCTTGGATGTAGATGTAAAAACAGTACATGGGACTGTTTTTGTTCCAAAATATGTACAATTATTATGTATTATTGAAATAAATATTAGTTGATGTTACAAAAATTGATGTTGCAACAACGTTAAGATGGTTAGTGAAAAACGAGAGAAGATAACAAATGTGAGACTTGCTCAGCTACGTTTTTAAATTTAGCATCTCATTCCTTTATAAATAGTCCACTATCTTAAGAATCTTCTTGGGTTTTTAGATAAGAATTTTAATCGTACGTGGCAATCCTTTTTTCGTATGCTTTTTCCGGTCGAATAAACAACAATGTTTAGTATCGATCTAATGCTGGAATACTTTCTCTTTCTGACTTTGTGCCTTTCTATTCCCATATTTCTTTCTGTTTTTTTACCCTTCGTCTGGAGCGTATCAAGGACCGGCCTGTTAGTATGAGACAGGCTCTCAGCCACAACCCCAAGAACTTATTATTCAGGCATCGATAGTAATAAAACGTATTCTTTATTGATTTAGTTTGTATTATATAAAATAACAAACCAATAGATACATTGTAAGCTGCTCTCTTAGGAAACAGTAAATGAAAAGAATTTAGGAAAGCAATTGAGGATTAGTTTCTGTCTACTGTCACTGAGAAAATCGTAAGCGAAAACAATGTGAACTTTACTTCAAAAAATAAAGAGACAAATGCTGTTATTCCAATACGGTTTGTTCAATGATTCCAACAATTTACCTGTTTTTCGAGTTGTCCCTTTGCTTTTGATTTTAAACTTCAAATTGTTTTGTGATAAATGTCTCATAATCGATAATTAATTGGCAAAGATTAAATGATCTCTGGGCTCGGTGGACTGTACATATATTTTCTACAAATAAACCTATATTAATTTACATCAAACATATATGTTATCAGTTCCAGAATCAATGTCTAATAGGCTCATCTCAACAGCCGCACTGTTCTTTGTTGGAATTGTTAACGTTAGGTTGTTTACGATTGTACAGAAACTAATATGAACTAATCACAATCTGTGAGTTTCTTGGTTTCGCAAAGACCACAAAATCTCCACAAGATTCAAACCCCGCGGTCGAAAATACACCAGGAGATAAACAATGCCCTCGTACTGTATCACCCATGCTAGAAACCGAGCGACATTCCGATCTAGTGTGTTTGATAATAATAGATGCGATGATGGACTGCCACAACAATCCAATCTTTCGAACCCTCCGACCTTATATTTATTCAAAATGATTTATTTTGACGTGTTTAAGAAACGAAGAATATTTCATTATAGTTTTTAGTATAACCTAATGCGGTGAGTTAAATAATACAAAGAAGGTGAATAAAAAAGTCACCAACTAAACAGTCGACAACTAAATAATGGGCTTTAAAATGTTCAAGATAAGTGTTTAAAATATTCAACATTGCTTACACAGAAAATCTCGCATTCGTGAAGCTAACTATCCCAACATTTCCTCGTATTCAATCAAGATTCAAATTCGGGTGATATATCTTCTCTTTCGTGGGAAAGAAGGTATTCGCCTTTTTTGTTATTATTGTCATTATTGTTATTTGCCCTTTATTCACCTCCAGTGATTTGATAAAATCCCCTTCGTGATCCGCTCTCTCTCTAAACTCCAGTGATGCTCGTAAATTCCAGTAAACTAAATCCGAAGTTTGTTCCTCTGCACCTACTTAACATCTAAAGTTCATTTATAATCCCGTTGCTTTCAATACAGTACATAATGTAAGTGGATTTCAGAAGAAGTAGGGTCAAAAGTGTCAGTTATTGCTTATTGTTTAGAGTAACCGGGGTTGATCCGGGTTCGAATTCCACAGACAAACTGAATTTTCATTCAGTTGCTAATTTAAAATAACAAATACTGCGCGCATTATGCTCAATCTAAGACTAGGCTTAAAGCTGCCTCTCAACCTAAATCTCGGTGGAGAACTGAATTTCAATTCAATTACTACTGCGATTCCTCCCAGGGAAGCGTATGCTATGTATTATTGCCGTCCAGTTTACACAGAGGGGAGTTACGACGACCGATTTATTTTGGCATCATAGAAACTCGAAACGGACTTCGAGAGAAAGAGTAAAATGTGGACTCCGGACTACAACTCTCCTGCTTTAAATTTGGTCGCTGTTTTAGTTTTCGATCCTCAAACCGCCCGGTCCCCTATGCCGGCTATAAGTAGAAGCAGTAGAAACTGTTACGAGGTCGCGGGTTGCGACGCTTCCAGAATTTGGAATCGAAATCGGAATCCCCCCTCATCGCTCCCCCGCAAGCTTGTCGAATCGCCGGAGGAACACAGGCCCCGTTTTGACGTGGACATAGACTAGTTTCGCAATGCCGGGAGGAAGTTTTACCCTCGGCCCGATTCCCAGGGGTGGTAAACATATTTACTTCGAAATTATGAGAGGAATATTTTTATTTCATTATTAATTATTATCCATTTAATTATTCGATTTAATCAGTTCGTATTGATAAACTGTGAAAATTATTTGGATTGGCGAAAAATTGCTCGTCCGCTAATAATTTGTAAGAGTGTAAACAGCTGTACAAAAGCGTTGATGATTGTAGTAAGGTATACAATATAATGCGCAGAGCTGGCGTAGGCGTCGATTAAAAAAAATGTGGGAAATTGTTTAAAGCGCAATTATAGCGATTTGTAACACACCAAAGGATCAAGGCCGCGAGCCTCCGCTAAGTCCCGATGTCCTTTTTTCTGGTTTTCTTGACTGCAAAGCAGGTTCGGCTCGAAGTAGACCACCGGAAGAGTTTCCTAACGGGTCAATTACGCCAATCATCCCGCCTCCTGTAGAAGAATCGGGCGGTTCCGGTTCGCAATTTATCGAAAAAATTCTGGTATCTTACCGAGAATCGAACCCGGGGTACTCAAATTCATCTTTTTAAGGCATAATTATAAATAACGTTTAAATCACCTAAAAGTTAGGTAAAATGGATGACTGATCGTTAATTGACGGACTGCCAAGCTTAAATTGATGTAACGATATAGGCACTCCTAAGAACGATCTTCGCATATGGTTATGTCCATATCTATGATATTCATAATACAGTCCAAATTCAATTATCATTTACTTTTGTTTGATAATGAAGTATTTATGTCCCATTGTTGAAAGGGTGCCAAAGACATTTTATTGGTCATTTTTTAAAAATAATTTCAGTTCTAATTTCCGGAATTATAAAGTAAGATCGGATATCTCTTTAGATGGCAATGAGAAGGGTAATAGTTACGATATTTTTAACATTCGCTGAAAAAAATACCCCAAGCGGATTATGACCAAAGGGCTATTTTTGAACCAGACTGTAAACAAACTGCTGGGGATTTTTATGGACGCCATTTGTTTGACAGAGTCGGTGTACCTTCGTTATTTATAGCCGGGTGGAACTGTTCCTAAGGCGATAGATAATTACGGTGTTGGGCTTCACCGGCATGGAAAGGGTTTTATATTTTGTTTTGTCCATAAAACGAAATACCCATTAGCATTGCGAGGTCTTGAACCTTCTGACCCTCCTCGGGCCGTGTCCTTGGGCCCAGGTAGCAGGTACTTTAGGTAGGAGCGCCCCCGATCGTTTCAAAAACAGAAGGCTGTGATGTAAAGGACGAATCTCTATCACTCTTGCGCCTTTTCTCTCCTAAGTACGAATCGGCTTATCCTCGTTACGGTACTTACGCTTTTAGTAATACACTCTTTTAACGGTTGAAATTTGCAAATGAAGAAAAATGAGTGCTTCGGAGATTTCCTCGTTTTTGCTTCGTTCTGGAGAACATCGCAATTAACAGTCCAATACGGGTAAATGAGTGTAATCCAGTACGCGGTATATTATTGTGACAAATCCAGTTGAAAGTGCCCGATCAACTAGCAGATCCATAGGACACGAATGTAAACATAAACAAACTAAAGTAAACCTGCCTTTTTCCAATGGATTCGCATTGTTCATCAAAAGCTTTCGAGGGAATGACATCACTCGTTCTGCCGTTATATAGTCCATGTCGGCTGCTTTTCAAATTAATGCATTTAAAAGGCCAACAGTCTAAAGCAGTCTGACCTAGAACCGAGTAAGTGCATAGTTAGAAGTTTGTAAGACAGAATTATTCCAAAATCTGTCTTATATAGTAGTCGTTCCATTTACAGGAACGCCGTTACGTGTCTGAGAATACTACTCAGGAAGTAAGTAATTACTACCTGATAATCTCTTCCCTTCATGCTATTGATGCCTTATGAACACGGGAATTTTATTGTTCGTTATTAGCATACCTCTGTGTAGCCTCTCCTGAATGTACCCCAACGTGTGTATAGATACATTACTGTTATTGACGGAATGCCACAGGTCCCATTTCGCATAGTTCAATTTCTTGGTCTTGTCATTAATATAAATGTAATAATACACTTACACAGCGATAGTTGAAATTACGGGTATATATTTTGTGCATATTTCGTGAAATAAAACTTCCTTTATCCCCGCAGGGGCACCAGAGCTTGCTGGAGTCCGACCCTCACAGCTTACCGCAACACAATACACATACAATATCCAAACTAAAACAATTCATACAGATAGACAAACACAAAAATCGGAAATAAAACACACACCCAAACCTACACATACACTTAAACCTACAGATACCTACACCTAAACCACATATTCCACCACCACAAAAATCAGGTCCTCACCCCAAACTGGGATCTAGTGGCATCAAATACACTATTCTAATATACACAGATACAAGAAAACGAAATAAAACTAAACTAGACCTACTTCACTATTTAATACCCACACGGCTATTCTATGAAATTTAATTAGGGTGTTCTGTTACCCAAGCTCATATCGCCAATTTCAAAATTGCGCTATACAAGTAAAGAAGGAACAATACTTCTTTTATTTCTTTTATGTACCACATTATACTATTAAACTGTACGTAACGAATTAACGTTATTTACTGTACATAACGTTGGACTTGTTCATCTAACCTATTTTCATATTATGGCAAAAAAGGTTTTATTCCTGGAAGTTTAGTGATTACTCTATGTGCATAAAAATATGTACACATAAAAATACAGCTGTGCTTGATAAAAAAAGATAAAATGAGGGATCGGCGCGGCGATTGCAAATGCAGGAAATAAGGTAGGTCAAAACGATAACTAAGCAGTCTTACGTTGGCCAAGCATGTTCGATTGCGCTTCCGAGTACCGGATTTATTCTGATGAAAAATAGATGTAATCATAATTAACCAGGTATTATAACGGTAGGCGTGACATAATACGGACGACGTATTTTATTTATTTTTGTTTTCGGAACGGAACATAGAAACCACAGAAATAAGCGAAATGTGTACGATATTTTTTAATTTTTATTTGCACAAGTCTCGAAAATGCAACATTTATTTTATATATGGGTTTCCTATGTTGGCGGTGCACGCGAAGCTCCGAGTATTAGAGGCCCATATTTGGTTAAAATTGACCAATACAATACTACCTGTAAGTGTTTATAATATTTATTTTTCGTTAACAGTCTAATGTTTTGAATTCAAACAAACAGTTCTCATCGGGGTCGAGCTTAATGAACCTAATGAGCGATTAATTTTGCGAAAAAAATTATAAATTGCGTCGGCATGCAGGTGTCATGTTTAATGGAAAGCCTCATTGAATTTTTAATTTTCACCGTCTGGCAAAATATTAAAATTTTAACCGCCAGTGTTAAAAGATGCAGTCGTTAGAGTATGGAACATGCATTTTCTATATGGGTTTTCCATGTCCCTGAAGGCCTTACTCTTGGCCCAAACCCTTCAACATTTTATCCATTTTGTTTTCCAGGAATCGGTTTAAACGGAAGAGAGTTTTTAATGGGCGGGGGGGATTCTGTCGGGGCTGTGTTTAGCGCTTTAAAGCACTTAGGTGAGCGTTTTTTCTTACAGCGATCAAAAGTATCCCTGGTGAAGATATATATATTTTTTTAGAATACCTGTTTTGTGGTCTGCGAGGGGTTGGAATATCGTAGATTTTGTGTGTTTCTGTCTCCCCTCGCTGGTTTGGTCAAAAAGTATCTAACACCGCTACTGAAGAAGGCGAGCAGCCGAAACCTGTCTAGAAAGAGACCAAACCAGCGATAGGAGACACAAACACACGAAATCTACGATATAGTTTTTTTTACATCATTCTTCCTCTGGGAGCCTTAGATAAAAAAACGCTTGTTAGAAGGTAAACATAATGATTTTTTTAATCGTGGGCTCACTCTCGCTGTCGGTTCCTACCCCAGTCGTTTATCCCTCCGAAGTATCACTGGCTCCAACCCGGTCGGGACGACACTGCACTGTTACAACGTAGAGTCAACGTAGATCTCTTGCGGAATAACAAGTTCCATTTGCATAAGTAAATAATGCGGACCGTTCGCGTGTGTCTAGGCGACAGGGTGTCCTCATTCGGACGGGGAGCCCAGGGTCGTCCCCTTACCCTGGACTTATTAACGCTCCTTTGTCCCGTCTTATCCCCCCCTCTTATCTCTCTACCATCGGCCAGCGGCCATAATAAAACTCCGGGACCGAGTGCCCTTCCTAACCCGCAATCCTCTATTATCGTCGCCGCCCCCTTTAAAATATCATTCACCGAGCTTAGATGGGCCGTGATACAAGATCGGTTTCGTCTAGGATTCCGATAGCGACCCAATAATTAATTATTAATTTGGATACGACTAATCCAATCGCTTTTTACACACGTTACTTTTAAACACACCGTGATAAATGGCGAGGAAGTGGTCTTTAGAAACATATTTAGTTTAATCGTTTAACGTCAAAGCTGATTAATTAAACGAACTTGTTACTTTTTTCTTTCATTCTATCGTCTGGTCAGCACTTCTGAAAGTTTTGCGCTCGATACTACCTCGCCACTGGTATCTTTACTTCTGGACTATAATGTATTCCTCTTCATCGTGGCCTCATTCTTACTTTCGGGTTCTCCCCGCGACTCTCAGTTAGGGACACTTTTTCACGTTTCCGAGCACCCTTATCCCCGTCCCACCCCGTGGAGTCGTTCGCGTTGTTTATTCCCTTGCGGAGGGAAAAGTCTTAATCCACTAGCCCAGAGATAGCGGATGGCTGGGAATAAACCTTTCATAAAGGCAACAGTGGAGGGATTAATTAACAAAAATCAGTTTTAAATCGTGATTTTGAAATTTGTACATATATTCATCCTTTGGACGGGGAACTTTATATAAGGCCCTGTCAAAATTTTCTGAATATAATTTTTTTCTAAAATATTCCAAAAATATTCTAGTCTATATTATATTAAACCGAGGGGAGCACCAAGGTTATATTTTTTTAAAGGAAGGCAAAGTAACAAAAATTTGGAAATCACTGTATTTCGCAGATGCTGAAATCTGCATCTGGGTTCCTTTCGGGGACTGAATCCATTATGTATCTGTTAGGCTATCTTGCACGATTCAACTGTGCCCCGTATAGAGAGTCAATGTAGACGGGGGCACGTGCATTGTTTCAGGCCCTGACAAAACTCAGCCGCTGCAGAACAATCGCTATTCACTGCACCGCGTCTGGATGTTTGAGGATACCTTGCAAGTACCCGTATCTCTAACGGAACTCTTACCATTGCTGGCTGTAAGGTGAAATCGGCCGATTAAGGCAGCGGTTTACAACCTTTATGCTACCACGCCTACCTAATTTTTGTTGGCGCCTCCCCATCTCTGAATAGATATAAAATATAGCCATTTTTAAAATCTTCCGCTCCGAATAGTTTGTTTAATAAGATTTAAATTATGAATTTAAGAAAAATATAAAGAAACATTACTTCACACAATTTGCTCTATTACGTTATTTGAAGTTTATTTCTTTATAAACATTATACTATAAACATTGAGGTTTAGCGCCTCCCCTGGGAATAGTCCGTGTCTCCCCAGGGAGCCGCGCCTCCCAGGCTGGAAACCACGGGATTAACGCTAAAATTAGGTGGACGATGTAATTAATTTATTTGTATATATGAGGGATATTTGGTGTTATGTATAGGTGTATGTCTCTACCTTATTTGGGGCATTTAATCCTTGGGCCGCGGGGTCGCTGGGTCGTTACACCAATACATATCCGATATACTTTGGGGTTCCTCGAGTGATGGTTTTTGTGCACCGAAGAAACTGGACGCTTCAAGTGCAAAACGACCTTTGGTCAGGTTCAAGTTACACGGGTAGACATGATACATTTCTATGACCTCTTCTTGCTCGTCCGGTCTCAAGTCCGTAACAGGCGAGCCTGTGTGTATGTAAAAGTGTAAAAGTAAATAACAAATAACAACAAAATATTGTGAATTGTGTTTCCCTATGCAACAACTAAATTAAATTATAATAATTAGTAGTATAAGTAACGGCGAATGGTGTACATTAGGTTTTATCATTGTAAACTACGAAAGTCCTCATGCGTCCCTTTTTTTGAACTACAGTAAAAAAAAAAGAAAAAAGAGTAACACTTTTTTTAAACCCATAAATAATCGAAAAGCTCTCAATTGTAACTTTTTTAGAAACAAAGGTAGGGCATAAAATGTTTACCCCAATGAAACAAAAATCCGTCTGATTGAGTGGAAAATAAGCTCAAGATACAGTTTATCTGCTGGATATTTGTTCGCTTATTCGTGTTTTTCAAGCTACTAGCGACTGGTATTAGATTCTCGATACCCCGTAAATGCATTTAATTGCAATGAAAAATATATGTCGTCACATATTGAACGTATTGAAACTCGTTACAAGCCAATACTCGTACGAAGACAATCGTGTTTAATTTTGAATGTGGCATCACATAATACTTCCGGTAGATAACGGTGCGCGAATAAGCGAATCGTATAGCACTCGTGGCGTTCATAATAAACTGAAGTACACACCACTCAACTGAATTGACGTAGCGGTCCTGTTGAATTCCGGACACCGGTTATTATTAGTAATATTATTTCATCGGGGGTCTGTGCCTGGGAAAATAAATAATCGCGGAGTAGAGGGTCGGGGGGATTATAGAAGCGAGATAATGGCTATAAATCGTGACTGCAATTTACCTCGTCTCCCTCCTTATGCGAGAACACCATACAGTACCGAAGACCTTGTAAGGGAGCTAAGCCGTTTCTGGGCATTGACTCCGGGATTGAAAATAAAGAAGAAATGGGACGAATGAAAAACAAATACCAAATTGTTGTGATCTGTCTCCGCCCAACGGAATTTTTTTTTCTTGTCAGGTTTCGGCCGCCAGCCATCGTCAGTAGCTTTTATGCATGTAAAACCGTGCAAAAATCAGTGATCAGAATGTCAGTTCAATAAATACAGGAAATATTTCACAAAAACATAAAATGAGAAAGTGAACTGTCCAGTTTCATTTTCTGTTCACTTACTGGGAAAGTTGAACTGTTCGCTGTTAGAATGATGTTTTCTTAACATAGAATCGGAAATCAGAACTGCGATACTGGGAATAAAATCGAGTGCGGCGGATTGGGTTTTCTCAGCGATAATGAAATCGGGTGGGACGACAGTGAAGGGGGATGGGGGAATGTGGTCTGGGACGGTGGTTCGGTGGAAGTCCGAACGGGGGAATAACCGCCGACGAGGAAATCTGCCGACCGTGCCTCACTCACAACCGGTTTCGGCACTTCGCGTCTTCGCAAGCCGGTCAGAGACCGATTAGTTGCGTAACTCAGACGCAGTACAACATCGGCCGTTCGCTATCCTCATTCGCCTTTCCCCCTCTTACTCTCCCAGACTGCTGCCGATGAGTCTTATCTTTCCCGGAATTATACGGCTGGGAAAAGAACGTTAAAAATTTTAAGGAATGGCCGAATAAAAAAATCTAAACCGGTGTCGGTTGATCCGTCTCGCCAGCAGCATCTTGTCAGCACAGTCAGCGAAAGAGCAAAAGCAGATAACCTGACTACAGTAACAGAGGATGCCCTCTGGAGACGGGCTTCCGGCGGAAATTGGTAGTGAACCAAATCAGCAATTGGGAATAGAACGCACGAACGATGTTATAGTAGTAACAATTTCTTTCTTCAATTACCCCTACTAATAACGATAAATGAAGTGAAATAAAGGATAATTAGCGTAATTGAAATGACTATTAAAAGCGATCGTTAATAAAACCCTTACAAATTCAATTTATTATACGTCGTAGGATAATAAATAATGTATTTATTATTTTTCGTATAGCATCTCAATGCCGATCCCTACAAGCGTGTGGTCAGACTTCCAGATTGCCCTTTTGCATTTCGCGTCAAACAGAATTAGTCCCTACTGTTTTTTCCATCGTCCTGGAAACTTAGTAGGGTTACTTACATTGCTTCAACCCCGGATTCTTTATCCCGTGTAATGCGGACATTAGGCCCAGAGCCCGAGTATAGGGAGGCGTTCCAGTTTAATTGTTCGGCGCGATGCGGGCAGAGCCACGTGACCATTTTCGCCCGAACGTCTGCATCTGGGAAACGCGTCGCCGTGGGTTCGGCGAGGTCCAACTGTGAAGACGGCAGGTGCGCCCACAGTTTTTTTTCTAAACAGGTGTATTCGTGATTAGAGGCGTAATCTACCTCGAAGATTGTGGAAAATCCCGGAACGAATTCTTGCTGAAACCTACGGCCGGAGGTCATACAGGGTCGTATACAGTTTTTTTTAGTTCATTCTCTTTTCTGGGTGGCATGACTGGACGTTTTGCTCTCGGTGCTACCTGGGGGCGTACACAGTGAACCGGTCTGGGTAAACCGCGTGATTCACTCGCTCAATGACGGACGTTAGGGGGGGTACAATTGAAATATCGCGGCTTCCGCGTATACAATAAGGGGATTTTTCGTTTCTTTCTTATAATTTTCTTTTTATTTTCTATTAGGTTTTTCCTCCTTTTTTAAAAATAATATTCTAAATACCTATACAAAATAAACTAACATTACGTAATTAAGAAACATGTATATATGTGTATATTATTATTATTGCAAGATATAGAAAGTTAAAGAAGAAATATATTTTATATTTTTGTTAAAAAAAATTAATCCTTAAATTAATAGAAAAAGTTCATTGTGTTTGCGTCAGCACTCAGTGATTTCTTTGCACATACTATTGCATTAGTTTGGGGCCGTAAAACCGACACGGGAACTCATATTTTGTTGACACACCTTCCATGAAAAGAAATACCGGAGTGGATAAAGAGGAATAGTAATTTAACAGAGTAATATAGTAGTGTAACAGAAAGAAAGCGATATTATCTTGTGTTCAGTCTTTTCCTTCGTTTCCTCGCCTCTCGCCTTTCTCCCACGGAAGAGTATGTAATTTTCAAATTTCTTACATTTTCAGGCAACTTTTCTTTTTCTTCTCACGAGAAAACCTCAGTAAAAAATAATGAAATAAAAGGCCCTGTCTCTCTGTTTTTGTGTTTAACTGGAGGGTGGATTGCAGGTAGGCAGGCTAGATCTGGGCTGTGTTAAGGCTTGTTCTATATTGGCGGTAGAGGGTCGACCTTGGGCGCTGTTTCTTTTAGTGCCTCCCTCCCCACAAGGTCAGCCCTCCTCTTGGGACACGTGTACAATTTTACAATCTGCCTCCACAGCCCGGAAACACTTCTTTCTGGCTTCCAGTTATGAATGAGTGCAATACGAGACTGTTTATTCTAAATAATTAAAATAATTACCCTAACCGTCAGTTCCCATATTTCCCTGCACGATAGTCAAAACCGTCAAAGTGTTGTATGTGCAAAACTATTGCACCTTTCCTATGAATTAGATAGATTTATAGTTAACATTAATTGGTCTATTTTTGAACTTCTGCTGTAGTAAGCCCTAACTGAGACAAGGTTATTTATAATTATAATGAGTTTTACTTATTGCTGTTTCATTTTGGATATACTTCATATGCGGTTGCTAAGCGCGTTGTAATTTTTTATCCCTTACTCGAAGTTCTCAGTTAGTTATATAAGTATATCACATTACATCTGAAGTCTATTGTGAGGATCCCTTTAAACTTTCCTGTCCAACTGTAATAAAAGATGTTACGGTGAACATCCAGGAATGTCAAGAAACAACCGCAACCCCATTTTATATCATTAATTTTTTGTACCTATTGTACAAAATGACCTACCTATGTATACTCTCCAATGATTACAATCTGGAAAGCTAGTACCCAGTATAGTCCATCCTGTTGAGTCCATGGAGAGTTTCTGTCGGTATAGATTTATAAATGTTTATTTTATTAGTTGCGGACAGTTGGGAGAGTTCTAAACATGGGATAAATCTTTCACGGCTCTCCAGCTTCCAGATACTGCGGTGGAAACAGGCTGGGTATTAATAATTCGCTCGTAAGCCGTCCGGTCACTTTGCGGACCTGTAAACTCGCTCATTATTCCGATTCGGAGGCCGCCAATAGTCAGCAAGTTTCGATTCCATTTAGTCATAAAAGCGGTCCCGGCTTGCTCACGGCACCCCAAGCCAGACTGTTTAACAGAGTGTGCAGAAAAATAATAACAAGCGATGAAACAACCAAACGATTGAACTTTTTATTGCCACAGTAATATTAATTTACATGGAGGTTTTATCGATAAAAGAAAAAATTGATTCAGATAAGAAATTATTGGTTCGATGTCGTCTGAAAATTTATATTGTCTATAAACATTTGCGTTAATAATAGTTGTGAGTTCGACTTCAGCCCAGTATTCTCGATTTGGACGCTAAAGGTGTAGTTTTTAAGAGTACGAACCAGGAAGAAGAAATTTAAGTCCTGAATGGCAAATCACTACCAAATACTCACAAGACCAGGATATGAAATGAAAAAAATTAACAATATTCCAATTAAAATTTATTTTACCTCGAAAGGATAATTAACGAAAGGATCAAACATTTTAAGTATAATTAAAAACGATCAAATTACAAGGCGATTCCCACTTTCTGGAGGTCTGGAAGATATTTTAATCTTAATTGTCTCGTTGAAATAATAAACAAGTTTAATCCGACGGCTGAGAGAAGCGTTGTTAACTTTATTTAAAGCTCTATTGATCAGCGAGTCATATAATAGGAAGGAATGCGCTGAAATTGGAGCTTCGAGTATGTTATTTTGCCCGTGAGAAATTTCAGGCATCATCCCTTTGTCAGCAAGAAATACCCGACCTCGCTCGTGTATTACATATTATTTTACCATATATTTGTGCATAATGTATCTCTTCGACGCTCCAGTCCTCTTTATAAAGTCTATAATTTCGGAGTTTTGTAAAAATCATACCTTGGGATAATAAAATAAATTATTATAATACTTTGAAAAGAACAACGAACATCAAAATGAATCTTTAAAAACTATAATAAACTCATTATTATAAAATAATTTGTGCATTTAATTAGTAAATTAAAACAAAATGTAACCTAATCACTAAATGATTGTATAATAATTATCTTGCTTATTCCTACTGTCCGAATTAATGCGGAATATTTTCGAACTCCGATTCTACCGGTATTTTAAAAATGAGAAGAATGAAGTTTTAAATGAATAAACATTTCTGTTTCAAAATATGTACACAGTATTGTGTACCCGATTCGTATATTGCATAATTGGCAATATGGAATGCTTTTTGTTTGATTTCGATTTGATATACTAAAAATAAGCTATGTCTGAATAATCTGTTTCCACTAAATCGAACATCGGGTTTTCAAAAGGTTGTGGGGTTGAAAAGATTGGAAAGAGGACCACTACCAATGTGATTCATTTCTCCGGCTGCAAAATAAATAATTCTCGCCTTAATTGACCAGTTCTCACTTTTAATTTGAATTCATAGGCACTCTGTAGGCACAAGCGGCGATCTGCATTTCAATTTACCTTCTTCAAAACTGGACCTTTTCCTTTCCGAAAACTCTTTTCGTTTTCAAATCGTGATAGTGTGTGATAAAATGTTTACTTTCGAGTACCTTTTGCCTGGTTGGCCGCGCTCCTAGAAAGTTCAATGTCGACATTAGACAGTTGAACCGTTCGCATGTACCTTTCAACGGCATACATATTGTTGTTTTAAAAACTTGCATTATTCATGCCGCGAACGGCCGCGGGACCTTAACATAGGTATTACTGTTTTCCTCTCGACTGCAATTGGTACGATAAAATAAATATTGAATACGAGAACTACGTCAGCAGATGCCGAAAAGTCGCACAGCCATTATCTAAAGCTATTTGTTTGGTCGAAATTCGTGATTGTGAATATTCGGTCGCAGAACATACTCTCATTATGGAATCTCGTCACTAATACTAAGAGGGCAATTTAAATAGGAAGTTGTTCAGTAACAAACTATACTGGTATACTGGAATTGGTGAACTCCTCGAGGGTTTGGAATACCATCACTCTTGATACTGAAGTTTCTCCTCATGGTCAGTAGTATATTGGGGTGAAAAATAATCCTTTTGTCCGTAAAAAAGAGAGTGTTCTGATTTATTTCATTACTTATTGACCGAACTCGTACCAGACGGTTTATAATTTCGGAACGAAGTTCCAGTCAGAGGACTTTATGACTGATCTATGATTAGTACGGAACTAAATATAGTCATGACATATATATATATATATATATATATATATATATAGTTTCGGTAATAGAACCCTGGGGAGATTGTGGAAAAGCAAAACCACACACCTAGTCACAGATCAGACCACATATCGATCGGACGGTCTGACGAATCGTAGATATTCGTTAGTGTTTTCCCGTTTATTACTAATTAGAACACTTTTCGTCACTCTGGTCTATAAAAATGATGCTAAGTTGAACTAGAAAGACCAATACAGCTTCCAAGTCTGAACACCTGGTGTTACTGTCTGGGAAATAAAAATAATCGAATAAAAAAAAATCACACAGTCCAAATACCATTGTTAGTTTGCCATTTCTAAATTCGTACTAATTAACGCTTATCTGTTGCAAGGTCGGAATAGTTCCATTATGTAACGAAATTCTCGAAACTCGACTCCTGCAAGAATGACTGCATCTATCTCAACGGTCGGCCATTATTTTTCTCCTAAAGGATACTTTTTTCTCAAAAATTAGGGAAGAATTGTAAAATAATATAGAACCGAAGTTAAGGAATATAGCCCGTTGTCCAGTCTACAGACCTATTTTAGATTCTAAGTCTAGGTTTTAGTTATACCGGTTTTACGTGCTAGCTGCCTTCAGTGGACACTATATTCTGTGTCCGTGTTTCTACCCTAGCAAAAAATATAATTTATGCCTACAGCGAAAGCCCAAATCGATGAGTTACCACGGGTGATCGCAGAAAAGAATTATTTTACTGTAATTTACCTTTTAAAAAATTTTGAAAATCCCTCTGGATACGGTTTCGGCCGGATACGGTTTCGTCGTCAATAGTTGGGTGGGAGCCAGTGACGGGCTCAAAGGTAGTACAGCCGAAACGGCACCTTGAGCAAGACACCTTCCTCTGTTATTCTTTTGGTATTATTCTAGAACTGGGGGAAATCTACTGAAGACCACCAGACTCCGAAACTGGGCCTAGCTGGAGAATCAGCAAGTGGAAACAGCAGTAAATCACGACAATGTTCCATTTTATTAGCTTTGTATTTACTTTCGTCGAGTCTTTAATCAATCGGTATTAATAATTATCCTGACTATTATTTTACTTTATAATATTACCATTGCGTATTTGTATTTTCGTTACACGTTTCTCCGTGTCGATTGTCACGGGTCTAATATTCGAGGGGCAAAAAGATGAGTGGATAAGAAATACATTCGCTCGCCTTAAATTAATAGCGGCGTAAGATAGTCATTTTATCGGTCCTTTTCTATCGACGGGATCGAACGCTGTGGGTTTTTGCTTTGTTTTCTCGCTTCGGGTTATTTAGATGTTCTTTTTCAGGCCGATGGTTTTTTTCCGACCTCCGGATTTTTTTTTTTCATTTCCCAGCCTTTTTTTTTACGTGATCCTTTGTGTCGCGCTATCCCCCTATCGTCCATTCTGGCCTTCGGTGCCAGAAAATCTGTCGGGGATGATGAATGGACGAGGACGGCAACGATAGAGGAATGATACTTCACTGTATTTTAGAACCTAAAAATTGACAGCTTAAATTTTTTTATCGTAATTCCGTAACAGCGACGATGAATTGTAATTTAGAGGCGTATTTATAGGCTGCATAATCTGTTGCAGACTTTATTTTCAGATAATTTAATTGTTAAATCGTAGATTGATTTATTCTCTTATTTTATATATTTTATAGGCTATAGGAACGTTTAGAAAAATTAAACTCGCTTCAAATATATCGGAGAAATAATATTTGTCTAATTTAAGAAATTAAATTATTATTATAGTATCGTCGTTAATTTTGTTAATGCAATTTATGTATGTGCCGATACATTTTTGTATTTAATTCTCCATTCCGGTCGGTATTTGCGAGAGTTCTGCTTTCAATACTGCTCGGCGACTGGGTCAATCTCTGCTCAGAACTGAATCATTCCTCATCTTTGTCCCATTCGGACAACGGAGGGAATCTTGCAGAGGGAAATCCCCTATCCATCCGTTTGGAGATAGTGGACCGCCGGGAATAAACCCTTCCTGCGAATAATCTCAATTCCTCAAAGTGATTTCTTAGCAACTTCTATGTGCCGATACAGCGGCGATCGAAGTGAAGGCGGAATTGGACAACTTGATGCGGGTTCGGAGGGCAAAACCTTCGAGTGCCGGGGTTAGGTTAGGTTAATGTTTCGGAGGATTCCAAGGTTGCTTTCATTCCTCCGAAACATTTGTTTGTATCGTTTCCATTGAACCATTCTTCTATCGTCTTTATTTGCAATATTCACCGACTGTATGTTTCAACAATGCCCCCGAAATGCACAATGTGACAATAAATAGTTCAAATCTATGAATTTGCAAAAATCATCTCTGGCTGTTACGCTTACCGACAGACGTTAAAGGCAGGAAAACGTCAACTTATCGAGAAGTGACCTCTGGGACATTGGAAATAGAGGAAAAGCCGCGTACTTGGAAAAATAATAGCGAATTTTCCGAGATAGAATAATACAAATGAATGGTGAATACTTCAGAATAATGGGGATAAGCGGTTAATACTTTAATTTCTGAATTCCTTCTTAATTTCTGCATTGCATACCTTGACACACTTAATGTCACGTGTTACGTGGTACATACAGATCCAGAAAAAGCTGCAACACAAGCACATCACAGAAGAGGACAGCACATAAAGAGCAAAATACAGGCCAACGGTTATTCAAAACACACAATAATCAGGAGACAGAAACCAGTGAAAACACCCACAGAATGGCCATTCTCAGAATTTAAATCAATGCCTGGACTCCCATATGTCAGAGGTGTCACAGACCGCATCTCGAAAACACTGAGAAAAAGAAACATAAGAACCATAATCACCACAATATCAAAAATAGGAAAATGCCTCCGCCCGGGCAAAGACCCCCATCCGTTTTGAATGCGAGCGAATCTACAAGATCTCCTGCGGCTGTGGAAAGTGCTACCTAGGACCAACGGGCATAAGAATCAACGAAATTAAATGAACACTAGATATATATAAACCTTAATCAGGCAACTAAATCCGCGGTAGCCGAACACGCACTCTCAACAGGCCGTATAGAGTTAGAAAGGACACAAATCGTGTCTAGGGAAAACAAATATTATAACAGGTTTATCAGAGGATTAACGACGCCTCACCTCCACGTATATATATATAGAACCCAAATTTGATTCACTCTTCAGTTCGACCCTGACAATTGAACCAGTAAGAGTTTCCAAACGTCGGAAGCAGACAACACCCAAGAGGGCCCCTTTCACTGGAGCCCACTCAGGTAGTTTCCAAATACAGCGTATTCCCCCCGGCGTATTAAATCTCCAACGATCGCTTTTTCAGAAAACTAACAAAAGGGCGATGTTTTACTGTACCAGTTTAAGTTAAGGGCAGGTAAGTTCTGGTGGAAAAAATTCAGGAAAACCGACTGAGATCCGTGAAAACGCTTACCGGTTTAAATGTGGGGGTTGGGCTACACCTATATGCGACGCTGCACCCACTCGTGCCCGATTTGTTTTTTCCTTTTCGGGCCCTCCCCCCGTCCTTGATGGGACCCCAGACGCGTAAACCCGTCGAGGTCGGATATTTTCTCGATCACCGGAATTCCTGGTAGCGGTTCGACTTTAAACAATCCCAGTCTCGGATATGGACAGAACCGAACCACTGTCGCCCAAATTTATGGCATTCCCAGAATGCCGATTAAACAATCAACAGCCCATATGCTTTTTTCTGGCGGTACTGATCAAGTTATATTAATAAGGAATAATATAAAAATATTCTTGAGTGAAGCAGCAGACATGTGTTATGTTAGATGAATAGACCTCTCTTTCTATATACTGAAAATGGTTGTTGGGTGTAATTAAACGGAGCAATTTAATTAAACGAAAATATTTAGTAGCTTAAAAGAAATAGCGACGGCAATGTTATCAATTTTTTCCACGCGGGTCATTATTTTCCAAAATTAATTTTATAAAATACAGTTTAATAAACGGAATGACCGATGAATCTTATATGGCATCCAATGTACAACAGAAAAAAACCAATATGTATCGATTTCTATACTACATCTTGTACGTTAAGTTGTTCAGCTTGTTTTTCTGAAATTCCACGTTAATTTTTAAAGTTGTCCCAACAGTACAATTCGGCGACGATTGGTTTTCCTTTAATCATTCTCCCCGTCCGCTACTCGTCGGTTAAATAATATTTGTGGGTTGGTACCGGGTTTTTATAAAGATGCCAAAAGGTGGTCGTACGGCCGTGACTGAAAATGGGACAACGAGTCCTCACTGGCCAGATGAAGTTTACTTCTGAATTTCCGATTGCGAAACTACGGTTTGGAAGGTAAAAATGTTTGCCGACTTACCGCCCAATGTTGCCGCCTTGTGCACCAATATTTTATATATATATATATATATATATATATATATATATATATATATATATATATAATATCATAAGAAATAAAACAGCGTTATGTGAATTTATAATATTTTATCACGATTCATGTAATGTTCAGTCTCAGCTCGCTGATCGGTCCCTTTTCTGGCAAAAGTTCACAAATTCGATGATATTTGACGAGCACCAGAAAAGTATTATAAATTAATATGTAATATATACGTTAATATATCGTCGCGTTAAGATGCAGGTGCTGCATTCCGAATGATCCGCTTCGCCCATGGCGCAAAACTAAAACCGGTTTAGCTTAGGGCGCGGTATTTGCGGATACTATGGGGGTTTGTAACTGTCCGGCCCCGTGTACCGACTACACATGCGGTAATAACATTTGGTATTATTGAATGAAAAAATTGTCATCATTTCTTAGTTTTATTAAAATGGTAGCCTTGTCTGTTATCTCACGATGTCGGAACTTAAACGCGAAGTAAACTTTTAAGAGGAGTTCGACTGATAAGCGTTGAAAATTGGACAATAGGGGTTTCTAGAACAACCCCCCACAATGTCGACGCCGAGGGGTGTTTCTTGTAAATAAGGAATGAGCTAAATATAGAAATGATTTATATATTTAATTAGAGAAAGGATATAGAAGGGGAGACCTAGCGTTTGGAAATACTGACGCAGTCACGGTCAGGAATTGAGCAATTTGGGGAGTCTCGGGGCCCGCCTATACATATCTCCCTCTCTCTCTCTCTCTCTGTTATTACTTTTGATACGTATATATACGTATATACGTATGCGTATATACTATCGTATATATATGCAATCGAAGAACTCGGTTTACCGTTCATTTTGGTATTGTGGAGGTTGCTTTCCAATCCTCGATACTTCTCGTTAAAAGGAACCCTGGCTGAAAAGGGAAATTTCCGAACATAATCCGCGTCATAATAAGGCATGCAGGGGCGGGACGTTCGGCTAAACCGGTTTACGATTTTGAAAATGCAAGAATCGGCCGATAAAAATACTTTCGAAAAATGGGGCATAGGGGTTTTATATTTTTTTTATGTTATCTGCTCTGGGGCGTTAACTGAATTGAGGTGACTGGGTTGTCAGGGACGGCTGGCAAAATCCTAGCTTCAAAGCCCAGTACAAATATGGGATAAATTGCCTCGAATTTAAAATAAACTTTTTGCCGGGCATATATTAATTGTTTAGCTAATCTCCATTAGAAGTACAATTAAGGTTGCCCTGCTGAAATGATAGTTAAGAGTCTGTTTAAATAAGGGGTCTACGATGAAAAGTATTCAGTTACGGGAATTAAATTTTCACACCCACATATCAGAAATATCCATTATACCTAAGGATAAAAATTATAAAATTATACCAGTTTCCAACGAGGCCGTCAGCAAGTATAGGCAGTGTTGAAATGATACTTTATCACTGTATTAAGGAAAGTTATGTTAATGGCAATTACCGTAACCGGTTTAGCCCTTATCGAGTCCTCTAAGAAATATAGAAAAGAACAAACAATAAAGATGGATTTCTGACACCGATGGCGAGAGACTGAAACCGGTGCAGCATAAAGCAAATATACGGTATAAAATATTGATCTGATACAAAATACGCGTTTAATGTATTTCTACGGGGATCACCACTCGATATAATCACGATAATAATTATTATTATTACACATTATCATTCCAGTGGTAGTGCTGGAATCATTACTCATAGATGGGAAGTTGAAACCGGTTTAGGCCGGTCGGGCGAGCTGTGTCAGAAAATCGCTAGGCGAAGAAAATCCTTTTGTAATCCGTAGCCTTTCCTTTTTTTAAATAAACACCGAGTTTTCTCGGTATTATAAAGCGTTACAGTTCATTGAAGCAAGACACATTTCTGGAATCATTAAGAGAAGAAGGCTCCTTGAGCGGCCGTGACCGCCAAAAACGTTTTCACACGGCCCTGAATATTAATTTTCTGTAACGAGCCGGCTCGTCTGTCGATCTCTGTGTAGAGGGGCGTGCTGAAGATCGCCGTGCTCCAGAGCGCCAGGGTTACCGGGCCCGAACTGCTAATTGTGTGGTTGGGCTCTTTCTAAAGACCGCACTAATATTTACCCTCAGTTTAAAAACTGAATTCAGTTCAGAATAATTCTAGAAAGATATCTTGGCTAATACAACTCCGCTAATCATTTCGAATATTCGCTAATATATGGTTGTTAGGAGCTATAGGATGGTAGGAGAAACATAGAAGAGATATGAAGAATGAGAAGTGAGGGGACGCAAACAAGGTTATGAAATAGGGAGCGGGCTCGGCCTCAAAACCGGGCCACAGCCTGACAGCTATAAACAGTTGTATTAATTATCACGCTATGTAAAAAATCCGCTCGTAAAAACTCACATTCACTATTCATCTCCCTTGTATCGGACAGGTGTAGAATTATTATTTTTCTCTGGAGTGTCGAATGATAGAAATATCCTGAGAACAGTGAAAACACGTAGTGGGTAATAGTAATTCAAATAAAATCTCGCTATAACGAACTTAAAAAATTTCCGTACACAGAGTGGTCAGAATTTTGGGGGTATCTAAGGGAAATTATAGAAACACTACAAGCCATCGGGAAATGAATGTATTTCAAGATTTACATTACGTACATATTAAAATTATAAATATTACATACTTCTTTAACAACTCTTTTAACAAATTTTTTTACTACCGATTCCAACAGAATGTCATCTACTCGTTTCTCGGTAGGTATTACGTCCGCTCATCGGCTACACCACAGGTATAGCGGATAAAAGGGATAAGAATGGTCATGGCCCTGACCGATCATACTCCCGAATCAAATTGGAATAGGAAACTGGGATAGGCCACACTATCTCTTGCAAAGTGGATTGCAGATTTCCATCGGCGAGTTACCTCCCACCATGACAGCGGCGGGCGGGGCGTTTTGCTTGGATACGAGGAAAAGTAGTAATTGGAAACAAAATAGTTTAACTTCCATTTTAAAGAAAAAGTCTGTGGGAAGTGTGAGAGCCAAACTTACCGGTGGCCAACCAAACGATTGGATGAATTGATACAGTAACATTGGTACAGATGAAGCACCTACTGCACTGATACCGTAAAGTGAGAGGAACCATCACTTTATTACTGATTACTATAATAAATCAGTGTGTTTAGATAATTTAGTATAAAACATCGATACGTAATTCAATAAAATGTTATTAAATTTCCAGATTAATTTCCGGTTAAGGTTTTGCATCATCTAAGGTCGTTGGGTGCCGGCTTGCACTATTGCTCTCTTAAACGGTCGTTCCTATTCTATGGAGTAATGAAACGGCCGGGAATTCCACGGTCCCAACCCGGCAGTCGGTTGCCACTAAATTAAAAAAACATTCGTGATTCATAACTAATTTAGTGCCCAAGAACGCCGTCCGCTTGTGCAACGCCCCTTCCCAGAACAGGTTCAGAACGCCTTACTCTGTATCGCTGACGGGGTGCCACCGACGGTGTCGAGAAACCTGTCGAAACTAGACCATCGATCCTGGGAGCGAACGAGTTAAACACATTATATTAAATGAATTACTTCATGTAACATTACAGGTTAAGAGTACGGTCAATTGCAATTAGGGCACAGACCGTTTCTTTTCCGGGCATAACATATATTCTGTAGTGCCTGTTTGGTTGTCCCCTAGGGTTTTGGATACGACGATTGTCGTGATCTCTCCGGTGAGTCATTTAGGCATAATTAGCACCCTGTCTGCATTACCACTGGGCTTTTACTGTCATGGTCGTGTTCTTGGTTGTCGTAATCAATACATAAGAAATTTGTTTTTGCAATTTTCTCGGTATTAGGATTTTGGTTCATAATATTTATTCTGTAGTGTCTGTTTTTTCTGACCCGCCGGGGGGGTTTGTTTATCACGATTTTTGTGATCTTCTCTGCAGTGAGTCACCTAGGCGTAATGGGCCATTCCCGTATCTGCATTCCCACTGGACTTTTACTGTGGTGGTGGTCTGCACCACACTCACTTTCAATACACGTGAAATCTGTTTTTGTTCTTTTCTCGGTATTAGGGTTTCCTAACAAAAAATATATTATGCAAAGACCGCTCGGTGGCCTGCCAGGGGTTTGAATACCACAATTCGTGTGATCTCTATATGCTCAATTGGTGGTTTCTAGTTCAAAACAAGAACGCGCGTTATTCAGAACTAATTTGAGAAATCCCATTTTTCTTGGGGTCCGACGCAATTATGAGGCTCACCCCTTAAATAAAGATCGGTCTTCACCACAGATTTCTAGTATTAAATATAACAGTAAATAAACGCTACTAATGATGCAATTTATAGAATTAATGGAATTTGAAACCAAACATTGATATTTCGACCAACGTTAAGAAATTATTAAAAGGTGGAAATAATTTTTTCCCTGTTTGGTCTATAATCTAAAGGTCCTTCTGGGGCCGGCTGGTTGGGGGTGAAATAAAAACTTTATCTGTAAACCGTCGCTAGACCAATAGACTTTAAAGGGGTGACATGTCCCTGCGGCGTTAATTAAATATTTCATTAGCGTCTCTTAGTGCTCGCAATGTGGGTGGTGGTAGTGGGAGGGGATAGGGGGATTTAAGAAGGTCGGTTTATGACGCTTTTACGAGCAATTCCTATATTGGGTACGGGTTTACTGCTTCCAAAAGTGAGGGGGTCTGACGGGAAAATAAATCAGGTTCGCTGAGAGGTATTGCGCCGGTGAGGGCGACAGGAACCGCCTGCGGGGTCAACTGGTTAAATGCGTACTGCCCCCAGCCTTTTATCAAACAGTCAAACGATTTTAGTGTTTTATTGTCCTATATGAATTTTTCGTTCCTTCCCAAGCCATCGGAAGAGGATTATGTACTATATATTACATTATAGCTTAGTAGTTCAATACGCTTCAAAGCCCACGCAGAGAACATCACAGGTGGACCGGTGCATGGTTCAGTGAAGAACACATCGACTGCAGTCTTACTTAAATTTACTCATTTGCCATCCCTATATTCTTTTGGTTCTTTTGGTAAAATTGATAAATTGTATTAGTGTGTCGGAAGTTATTCGTCCGTTCTTTTTACAATTTTAAGTACATTTATAGCGCACGACTCCGCGCCCCAAACTGTTTTATACCGTTCAATACAATCAGCGACATTGGTGTTAAGGTAGCACTAACAACAAATAGAGCATAATGGAGGAGAACCCCACTGGCTTTCCCCCTTTATATTTAAATTTAATTTTATTCAGCTTTTCTATTTTTACCGTATGTTTAAACCACGAGGCCACATTGTCGAATGTTCGGACCGTGAGATTAGGACGCTGTCCTTATCACAAATTCGGGACTGGAATTTCTTATATTCAGTAAAATTAAATTTTAAAAATTCAACTCAAATTCAAACTCCGACTGGAGAGTGTGGAATTGTGGTTCATATTAAGGACGACGTAATGGGTCCTCCTTATGGAAGAGGTTGAAACTACTTAACTAGGTACTAACAATTGTTGTATTTATTGTTACGTTTTTCAGTTGGAATTGGCGCTGTAATTTCTGGATACGTCCGTGTACCGGTTGGTGGCTGTAAGGTAACGGTGGGGGCGAGGCTGTGGGCGCGGCTAGGAAAAGGAAGGTATGCACTAATTTGCGGTGACCAGAGCCCAAACCCCCAGCCCTCAAGGGGGAAAAAACTGCCACGATCCGAGGCTGAATGGGCGTTGGCGTCCCATCTGACCATTAGACAACACTATTCCCCTTTATCTATCCACTCAACAGATAAGTAATGGATTGTTTCGCGGTAATGTT
The DNA here is from genome assembly GCA_019843655.1 of Lethocerus indicus. Taxonomy (NCBI): domain Eukaryota; kingdom Metazoa; phylum Arthropoda; class Insecta; order Hemiptera; family Belostomatidae; genus Lethocerus; species Lethocerus indicus. The sequence goes on from JACDQD010000001.1 coordinate 34,240,862, forward strand.
CAACATCCTCCTAAAAAGTAAACCAACTAATTAAACTACTTTTGCGCTGCCTAGTCTATAGGCTTTTCTGATGGCTATTTTAATTTCCTATTTTATAAACGAGTCTATTACCACTTTCATTCCGAGGTTTTTAAGAATAAGATGGTTAAAGTTAGTATGACTAGTTTCGCTGCGTCTACCCTTAAGATCTAATCTTGTAATGTTTGCATTTTCTTATAATTATATTTAGCTTTATAACCTCACGGGGCATGCGTAGATTAGTATTGATCGACAACACAAATACTAAATGATTTTTTTGATTCGGAGAGTCGTTTATTTACTTTTCCATTTCTAAATTTGTCATACATCGTCGTTCGTCTTTTACATCTGAATATCTTCACCTGCGTTCCGCTAATATTTATTCGATACGAATATTCGTTTATTATTAAAACGAAACGAGAATGTTAACAATAAAAAATGTAATGTAGGAAGTGGCCTTACACTCCCAATCCGGAACTTATTGCGACAGAAGGCATAAACCATATTCACCTTCAGATTATGGGCACTATTGACATTGTTCCATTAACACTGTTGTACAAAACCGGATATGAGTAACAAATTGAGAGTTCGAAACCTCGCGCAATAAACGGGTTGGCCGCAACTAATATTTATTATAACTTGACGAGCTTAGTTTATTGACGAGTAGTAAATTTGGTGGTTTTCTTAGTGGTGTCATTAAAAGACTTAACAGCAGTCTTGGGGCTTAGCCGTGTCGGCTGATTATTTTATTTTCCCGAATTTCTACTTATTTGAATTTTCCCGTTTTCTAATATTTGCTTCGGTGTAGAACGCGGTCTGAGGGCGCAATACTACTCGTTCGTCGGTGTTGAACGTTTTAAAATTTATTTCATTCAACGAAGAAATACTTTTTAAATTACGCATTATATAAATTAATTTTCTATCCCTTTCCAGTGTTGATGGAATATCGTGAATGGCAAAAATTAGAAGTTACACGAGAAAATTATTGGATAGGAAAAGTCCAATCGAAGGTATGTGCGAAATACTTATATTTTATTGCGTAGACGCACACAAACGCTCTTGTACAATGTTTTTATTTATGTGGTATGGATTTTTTCCCTTACAACAGTAATTTAATTTCAGTAATTTCGCTATTATGAGCGGGTCAGTAATTATTTTTACCAGTTGCAGCTCGTAAACTGGAAGGGGATTGGTTCTAATGGAAGCATCCTCAAAAATGACAATTAAACGCCGCGTCCAATATAACCATGAACTCGATATAATCGTACTGCCTCGTAGGTGTAGATTTCCTGGGAGAAATAATTTCTCCGTTGCTCAATTTGAAATTTGAAAGGCGCTTTCTAATCGCTCCCACCAATTTGCCGACAGCGTAGTGCGATACCACCATAAGATCACAGGAACAATTGTGTTCGACACCCCGGTTGCGAGCCAAACAGGAATCAATTATGCTTAAACCAAAGCCACCTGCGAATGACAAGTGATTGCATATTACCGGCGTGACTTAGCAAATTCCATGATTAAGTCCGGCTGCGCCAATTCGCGCGATATTGAAGCCTTGTCACTGCCTTCCATTATTGTACGTCAGTACTTATTTTTTCCCCCTTCAAATATGCCGTATGCTACGTCCTTACACTATAGCTTTGTACGTAGTAATTGCAAATTTGTTAGGTAAGAAATGTACAAAATTTGTCGCGAGCATTGATCCGAAATATTTTCTTACCGCCAGATGTGTACTGGGTGTCTCTTTCCAGGAACGAACACAATTCCAGTCATAAGTTAATGAGGTACTTGTCATGTACGTCATAGATACTTTCGGTCTATAGTGAAAGCTAATATAGAGGAGGGCTATGAAACGTCCTGACAGGTATGCCACTGCTCGCTGGTGATTTTTGTTGTCAAGATTTTAATCGGCATAAACTCAATCAGAAACAACAACAAAAGAACATGCTGCGATATTCATATTCTGACGTGTATAGCTGAGGGGCACAAGGAAATAGTGTAGTGACAGTGCTAACAGAATGTTTCCCTCCCATGTGTTCGACTCCCACGGGTAATAAATATAGCCCTATATTACTGGCGAAGGCGAAACCAGTCTAGCCCAGGACCGTTGGCACAATTTACGACGTTGTACGGCCGAGAGAATGGTCCTGGATGTTCTTTATAGTCGTGGGCCTTAAGCACTGGTAATCAGTCGGACAGAAGCGAAAGACATACGAAATGGAATGAATATAAAAAAATACTCCCCGGACCTCGTACGGGGCACCATTGGTGTACAGAGAAAGAGGTGTATCGTTTATTTAATTTCTCTATACGTGGGTTAACGTGACCCGTGATAGAAGAACGTAGGATGATATTCCAAACCGCCTTAGACTGCTCTACTACTTAACACAACCTTTGATCGAAATTATTTTACTCAAGCTAGTGGGGGAACAGGTATCCCCTTTTCCTCGAACTCCAGTCAAGTATGTTAATGAGACACCTCTCAATACTGAAAACTCTTCGAAAACTAGAAACTCCAAGACGTTTAAATTCGTATTTCTACCGGGACTCAATTGCGTTCGAGCCCCCACGCTCTCGGTCTAAACATTTCATCGAATAAAATAAAGCATTTACCGAAGTAAAAAGAGGGGGTTGAATTTTAATACTAATAATTTATACGGCGGCACGTGTATAATGCGAACAGGGAAAACTTCATTTATCGCTGTTCAAAGGAATTACAGTCGGATATCTCCCGCTTTAATTCCAGGATAAGTCGTATTTTAATATGGACTCCATTCATTACGGATAGTACCCCTTTTTTATTGATGATATTTTTTTATCAACTCCAAAACGTGCAAAGTCATCTCTGAAATGGCTTTTTTTCAATGTCCTGTTTGTTCCTTCCTGGTTCATTTTTCAAACTATTTTTGTCCCTATCGTTCTCCGCCCCAATATTGGCTTTAGAAGCTCCGGCAATATTCTTCAGTTCGTGGAAACAACATAAAGAAGAGTTTATTGTTTCTCTGTTTTCATTTTCTTTGTTTTCCGTTTAATTTTTTGTGTATCCAGCCGGAGAATTGGTCCCCGGTGGTGGGTTTAAAAATCTATCAAAAAATGAAAGATTAAAAATAGAAAAAAAAACCGGTCGGAAAAATATGCCGAGCTGTTCTAAAGATTGTTTTGGACTTGTATGGAATACAATTTAAGCGTGAAATAGAAAAGTTGGCAACCAGTCACCGGCAACATTAAATTAAAAACTTAAAACTTTAAATTTTACTTAAATTAACTTAAAATTTTTCAGTGATCCGCTTAAATAAACACTTGATAAGAACTTGATAAACATCTTTACCTCTGCGAGATTCCTTCCACCGTCAGTTGACTAAGGGAACGCCTCCGTCCGGTGGGACCGGGACAGGGTACTTTGCTCGTGAACGAAGAAATGTATCCTTAACGAAGATTGCCGGAAGAATATCGGTTGGCATTGATTGGCCACCGGCTTTTCCCGGATTTTTCTTGCATTTGGAAACCACCTGAGTAGGCTCCGTTGAAAGGGGCCGTCTCGGGGTTTGTCTGCTTGCTTCACTCATTCACCGACAAATAAATTAGTTCAGAGGAGTTTAATTTTTAAAACCAGAAGCCCGCCAGTATTGGGAGTAATACTTTCGCCGAACGAGTGAATGAAGGAAAAAAACTGTCCGCACTGTACTGGGTTCGAATTCCGGTGGTATTTCAGTTGACTAAAACATTTAATGTTATTTCATATGGGGTTTAAGAAAATTTTGGTAACAAACACCATAGGAAAAAATGAAATAATAATATATCTTTACAATAATAAAATAATGTATAAAAACATAATATAAATAATAATAGAATTATCTAGTAAGGAATATATATTATAAACAGATACAATTACTGCATGTACATATAGTAATATTGACAAAAAATATGAATTAATGTCGATTAAACTTTAGTATCTGACATTGTTGAGCGTTGTTGGCCTAGTTTCATCGAATATAAAAGTATTCATCTATACCCTCAGGTAGCCGGAAAAAACTTAATTTGTTATCCGGACAAGCCACGTAGTTAGGGACATGAGCCGGTTTTCTGAATGGGAGACGCAGTGAAATATTTCCCTCCGATTGCATTGACTGTGAAACCGCCGGGTCGTGACGGCAATTTTATTTTGCGCATAATTCCGCTACAAAAGAAGATTTCTTCTTCCACGTGTAATCTAAATGGACATAAACGAGGAAAGAGGTCGACACGACAGGCAATTTCGGAAGTTCAACATTGGCTATTCAACTCTTGTGCCATCATTCAGTTTCAGGGAACTCGTTCCTGTATTCAAAACCATCTACCTTTCTTTTTTTGTGCAGCGCAAAGTGTGTGATCGGAATGAGTGTAATTTAGGCTCTCGGTTTTTTATTATGTAACCAAACTCCAGTGATTACAGTGGCAGGATGGCCATTGTAACCTTCGATTACCATAGCATTGTGAACAATAGAAGTAAATTTAGTCTTAATACTTATGTACATAAATGTATAAAGGCATGCGCGTATCAAACAGAATTCGTGTATAGTCTACGGAGTACTATGTATATTCGAAGAAAAATAAAGTATTTGTATTTGTATGTGACTCTCGGTTAAAGGATCAAGACGCCAATCTGAAGATACAGAGTTCAATTCCCGGTGTCGGACCGAGCTTTCTTTGAATACATAATTCTTGATCTAATTTAACCGGGGGGGGAGACTAAACAAAACCCATTAAAATTTCGATAATAAACATATAAACTTTAAATTCGGTCGCAGTTTCTACTATAATTGATTACTATAGTTCATTTTTACCAAAATTATTTTTTAATAGTGCTTAAATTCTGTGTTCGGGAGAAAAGGGGGACGGCGCTTATTTGAACCCCGGCATTGAAATGGCGAAGTTGGAGAGACTTTAGGAAAATGCTATCCAATAGGGGTAGTCGGAGGGGCTTACACGTGTTTTAATACCGCCTGAACGATGCGGGGCTTTCCCAGAACTTCATCGATTTCTAGCTTCCGTCAAGTAAGAGGCGAATGTTAATTATTAGAGCTACATTAAGCCATTTATGCCCCACGGGCCAAAAACTGTGTTATGACTCGTCAGTCCATTGGTTAATTAACTTCGCTTTTGCTATTATACTTATTAATTAGTATATTTCTTATTTTATGCGCAAGAATATTATGTTCTTAAGAAAATTACATTCATAATCTTTTTAAGGTTATTACTTAATTTTATAGCTTACTTAACTAATAACTTATATAACTCACTTAATTTTTTGTTGTTTCAAATCACGATCTGGGTTATTACCTTCTGTTGATCAATAGTTCCCCCTTTGGAAACGTTCACGCCTTTTAAATGTTATCCATTTGTAGTACTGTATAAATTAATGTATTATTAAATTACAGTTAGAAAGTGTAATTATCAACCGAACATTCAATAGCAATTGTGAGTTTAATAGCTATAATGGTTTAATCTTCCGGCCATTATTTGCCAAGTGCTCCATGAAATGAATTAATTTCTAATTAAACCATTAATTTCTTTTAATGGTTTTATTATACCATGAAGAACTGTAAAATACAATAAGCAATATTGATGTTCTAGTAGCACTAGTAATTCTAGTAATTAATTGGCTCCCTTTTTTAAAAATGTTATTTATTTATTTTTCTAGCATATTTAGATCAGGTGACTACTTCGTTTTCAGGTTTCTGTAAGGAACTTTTGGGGATATCATGAGATAGTTGTGTTTGGACCATTGGATTAGAATGATGGGTAATTCGGGAGTGAACTCCCGACTTGTTATATTTTTGTATGGCAAGGTCGCGGACAAACGGGACTTCGAGATCGGGTTGAGGTTTAAGATGTTGTGGGAGGTTGGACATAGACGGTTGCATTGGTTATACACCAATAATACATTGTTCCACGCACTGGAATATAGTTATCCGGGACGCAAATAATAATCTTATTGTTACGACATTATTAAGTTTAATTGGACATTGAAAAGAGAGGTAATATTTTAATATCCAGCCCGGAATCTTATTATCGCCCTGTTTAATGCCAGATTTCCATTAATAATCGTAATTATTTAGATTGTACAATTATTGGAAAAAGTTGCAAGATAAGTTGTTTCTAATACCATTTGAGTTAGCCAGATGGGGTTAGCATCAAGGCCACGAGACGTTAGTACGAATACATCGAATTACAATTGAAAATTGAAGCGAGATTATTCGTTTTTAAAGTATTACTTATCGATCAATTTTCCCAGCAATAAATTAACATTAAAATCTGCCTGTTTTCAATTTGATGGCGACTGCCCCGGGAACAGATTCCGAAACGATTCACAAAAACGGTATAATTTGGAATGCGTGCAAAAAGTTATGTTTAACTTGTTTAACCAGATTAAGTTGTATCATTGCCCAGGTATTGAGTGGCAATAGACCGATTTCGGATTTCAACTGTCTTCAGTAGATAGACTTCAAATTTGCGGTGAGGCTGGGAATAAAATAAAAATAAAAACACTACTACCAATTAGTGATCCAGTACCGATACTACCGATTCCAGTGATCGAACTACTATAAATTAGGAGTTGTTTTTAACTCCTAATAGCAATTTACTGATTGCTGTTTATTTAATGTTCGTTTAAATTTAGTCTTATCGCTGTCTAGGTTTTTAATAATTAAGTATAATATTGATTCAGCGATTCTTTTTGGAATGCCGCACTGGTATACCCGCATAGGTTACAGACCTGGCATAAAATATTGAAAATAGAGGTGGATATCGATAATACATGTTTAAGCACTCCTTAATTTTCTGTTTTCTACTCGTCAGAGCAAGACTGGGGACAAGGTACCAGCCAATGTAATAGCGGCCGCGGAAGAATTCGTAGAATGCGCCCCTTTGGGGAGGGGCGAGTTAAAGTAATGCTTAAGAGAATTCTAAGAACAGAGCCAACTTCGGCCAATCGTTGGGGGATTAATTGTCTAGAAGCTTGTGTAACACTTTGTGGAAACTTCTTGGAGTTTGGTGCGAGGAAAGTTGCTAACGTTAATTTCAGAGCCGCAGGGATGAACTCACATTTCTGCAACATCGAAGTTATCTTATTTAAAACGTGGACTTTTTTCGTTCGCGTTCCCTCGTATCAATAAGGGCAGCGCCTTATTTGAATATTTCATCATCGCCATTGATTTTGGTCAAAACTAAGTATAAATAAGATGCGCCCTAATCTCCCCATCAATTGTTCCTTTTCCCGAAACCTCATTTGGGTTCGAATCCTTCAGCTCTAAGTTAACCAGTCGTTCTTTTCGAAGTGCGACTAGTATGAAATCGAGTTGATTTAGTTCGGGACAAAACCTGTTCTTGGACGAGCCAAGGTTGAAACTAGTTCGAATCCTTCACCGAGGCAATGAAAAGAAACCCGACTGAGACCTTGGCTATTGTCCACCTTTCGATAATGCACTATATACATTACAGGGGGACCCCCCCCCCTACCGCATATTAAAATATACACGTCGGAAATACGAAGCGGAATTTTATGGTCTGGTATGATCATGATTATACCATGATTATGGTCATTATTGGTAGGCCTTTAAATTATTACGTTTTCAGCGTTGTTCAATAAAACATACGAACCACTCGTTTCGTCGCCTCGTTGGTTCCGCTGCTCGCCATCTTCAGTAGCTTTCCACGTCAGTAAAAATTGCCAATCTGCTCAAGAATCAGATACCATAATTTAATGTCAACTTATCATTTAATGTGGTTGTAGGAATTGGATTGCATTTAGCAAAAAATGTAACTCGCAGAATACAAATAAACGTGTTCATTACTACAGGAATAAAAATGTGATGAGGATAATTAAAATTTTGAGTTAGCCGTTTTAATATTATTATACTGAATTATGAATTCACTTTAAAGAACGTGATTTCTGTAGTGTCGTAAACAAAAAATATTTTTTCTTGAAAAGACAGGAGCGTTTGGAAGTTGACATACATATTATTTGAACCTAAATTCGTCTCAACGGTTACTTTCTATCCAGATAACCAGTGTCCGCTCGATCCTTTGATCTGGAACTACAACTTATTATACGTTTAATTTATATATAACCAAAATATTGTAATGTCATAATTTTAAAAAAAAGAATGATTTTAAAAAGCTTAATCCCGTATTGTATATTAACTGCTCAGGTTTATTGTTGGTAGGAAAAATATTCTCACGGCAGTGACCGTGTTGACAGGATACTTCGTCGATATCGGATCTAAGTAACAGTTTTGTGACTGCAACGATGGCAGATAACCGAAACCGGTTTAGCTTAGCAGATATGAAGGTGGTGAAAAACATTAAATTATATAATATATTTTACTGTAATGTAATATTTTTTGTTCGGCAACAAACATTCGATGAATTCGGGACGGATTGCTGTTAACGTTGGAGCGTGCTGCAATACGTGATCATCGCAAAATCCCGAAGGCCGTTGACGCTAGCGCCCAATTTCTTTTCGCCACTGATCAAAAATAAAAACCTAACCGAACGAAATTGACATTTCCGTCTGCGGCCCTGAAAGTTAAGGAATCGCGTAGAGGAGAACTTAGGATTCCTCAAAATGATGTAACCCTCGATCCGACATTAGAAACGTTAAACAAACTGCTGATTCCCGTTATTTGTATTGCCGACGAATTACAACGGTAACAAATTATTTGCGTCAACTACAGTAAATTTCCATTGTATTTGTGTTAAATTTACAATTGGGTTCAAGAACAAATGTGGCTGTAGAAGAAAATAATTTCTATCCCTCGGTCATAAAAGTAAACTATTACCTTTACGTAATAGTGGAATTTATACGTGATTTGAACATATCAGAAACATAAATGAAATTTATAATCCAATGGGGTTCTCATCCAGTTTGTGCACTAGTGCTACTTTATCATCCATGCCGATGATTGTATTTTACAGTTCTGGCAATAAAACATTTAAAGGAGCAACGGAGAAAAAACTCCGATCGCTTGGCTTGAGATGGAAATCATCTCTGAATGCTTCTTGACTTCCTTGTCCTCTCAGAAATGTGAGCGCTTTAAGCGATTTCAAGGGCGGGAAACTGGGCGGTATACGTAAGTAATTGTATTAAGCCGATATATATATGTTCACCTGAATGGCACGGCCCAAGTGTTTAGCTCTCAATACTCCCTGCAGACATACCGCAACCGCTATTTCCAGTAGCGAGGTGCCCATTAGTGGCAACTGATTGAGGAATTGAACTTCCAGGCGGCCGGAAAGTAAGTTATCGACGAATTTTTAACGAAATCGACGTACATCAAAGGTTCCGCCACTTTTAAGGAGTCCGAGGGACCGACCCAGGTGACCCCTAATCATTATTAAGCAGAAATAACCAACGCGGAATGTTTTCAAGCTCAAGGACCACCGTCTATAAGAGAAACATTTTGGTGGATCGCAACAGAAGGACGTGCCGAAACGTGCACGATTGAAGTACCGTTCTCTTATGACGCGTAGAACTCAAATACACATTTTGCCTTTACCTCGTCAAACAAGAACATGACTTCGGACCTCCGAAGTCGATTTCATCCGCACATTCTTGATTTCCGGGCTCGCCGATTTCGACGCGTGGCTTTCCAGCGATGTTATCAGGTTATTTTCCGCTTTCTAATATCCGTTACAGGTGGTGTTTTTTAAAAGGAAAAAGAAAAATCCCCGTGTATGAGGGTGACAGGAAGCAAGTGAAGTGGGGCCGTGGACCAAGGTCAGTGCGACTTGAACACCACGGCCCGCTTGCCCCGGTCCCAAACTGACGTTCCCCTTAAAAACTGAGTCACGCTCCCAAGAAATGAGAGCACCCGCCGGGTTTACGAAAGAAGGAAAACGCGCATTGAATGAAAAATGTTTACCCCCCCCCCTCCGGATTCAATATCAGAATTAAAACAACTGGGCGGTGCGGGACATATTTCACAAGATAATACACCTATTACGATTCCTGTGTCCTGTTTCGAAATGTTAATTCGAATAATCCGACGAGCGAGTATTTTTTTTTTAATTCGATTAAAGGGCATTTTGACTTTGGAAGTAGCAGTGTTGAATGTGTTGAGCTGTTTATCAGTTCGGAGTAGTTGAACGGGTTAACAGGAATGGTTTGTAATTTAAAAGAGTTATATTCCAATGGTGACACGTATAACCCTTTAAGAACATTTTAACTCTACACAAGTACAATGAATAGTGAAAGGAAGGAAACATGTCACAATATTAACTTACAATAACAAAAATAGAAAATATATTAATATTGGCTACTTAAAAAAAAATCTAATATTTATCTCATATTTATGCACTCTCCATCACTGCACAGTCATTATCGTATCCTAAAATACTAATTACTGGTTCTCATACCTCCGTAGCTATACAATTTTCAATCCGATTGAACAAAAGTGAGCGAGTTTAACTGTGGAAGTGGCATAGCGGGCGTCGTTGTCGTTTCCGTGTTGTTGAACGCGGCACAGCTTCCATCTCTTCGCTGAGCAGTTTATGCGTCGGCTTCCCGTCGTCAGCAGTACTCCTTCGGCACTAGTGTCGCCAAGCTAAGTACGCATACCGGCTGCCGATTAGGCATCCTGCCAGAATCGTGGCAAACACACACACACGCACACGCACACGTGATAGCATCGATAGTCTTACTACGTCGGTTTTGTGGCATCTGGGGTCCCAGCCGCCTGGATCCTTTCTGCGTCCTGAGCGCTCTATTTTTATTCCTCATAAGCTGGGATTCGTCCAAGCTGATATAAATTAAAATGAAATTTACTTCACCGGCCATTCTATACTCAAAATGGTATCTATCGAAAGTAGAAAGCCATTATCTGAAATATATTTGCATAGCGTACACTTCTATGTAAATATTTACGCAACGCATAACTGTTTTAAATTCGGAAATTCGGAGCCCATTTAATTGAGGTAATATTTAAAGCAAATCATTCACACATCCCGCCCAGACGAAAGGATAAACTAAAAAATAAATAAGTATTGCGTTACTAATAAAAAGAGGCACTTACGAATGTCGCCTGCCAGTAAAGAAACAAGTTACTGTCACTGCACTGTTACTATGTGGTGGTTTTTTTATATATTATCATAATAGTGGTGACAAGAGTGTTACAACATTTAGAATCATAAAGGTAATTCGAAATAAATCATTACAGGAATATTATATACTTTATTTGGCGCTGAGGATCTACAATTACATTGGGCAAGTATAAAGTTGTTTATAAATTGTGGCTTACGATGTAAGAACTAAAATTTTCATATATTCTATAATGTAAACTACTCTAGGACAAAAATGAAAAAAAATTTTATGTTATTTCTTTGGGGGAGGTGCAGAATACACAAGTGTCCGGTGAGACCCGCGGAGGGCGGGATCGTGTTAGCCTTCAGTGGTAGCATTTCTACTTTAACTGGACCAACACCATGAAATAGGTGACTACAGCCCCAAGCACCTGAAGAAAAAGAGAAGGCTGTGAGAATTTGAAAAATATTTCAGCAAGCGATTTTTCGGGAATATTCACAAGAAATTACAATATCAGTTCCAAATCTTGTTGGCAAGCTTAATAAGTCCTAAGAGCTGATGTTGCCATTATTATGTGTCATTATGTAATAAACACTATTTTAAAATTAAACAACGTAGTTAAAATATTATATTTATTAATATCGGATTAATAGTTCAGCTTTGACCTGATAAAGTACAAAGCGACCGTTCGACACTACTAAAGTTATAGGTTTTCTTACTGTATTACTGGATTTTCTTTTTTAAGGATTTGTTTGTTAACTTCAGTATGAATGTATGATTTATGTAAAAAAAGCGGGTGTAGGATTTGTCCGATGCGTTACTCCTATCCTTTCGGGATTTTTAATACATTTCATTATTCAAAGCGGCCTTTAATTCACTCTTATTGAAGTAACTGAAACGTATTGTCAATAAATACTATATCTGTATCCGATAACGAGATATGGCTACCGATGGAGGCTCGTCCAGGGTACCGACCCTGCATCTGGTTCCAGTTCAAGGTGGCATCGATTACGATGCCGGACGCTAGTCTTAGACGTCAGGCAACAAACAAACACAGATTCCACCCCAAAACGCAAAATCTAAAGGAACGTCCGCTTCGGTGAAGAAAGCCCGGACTTACTACCGCAAACACTCCAAATTTGCATAAAGGGCGGCAAGCACTGCTAAAACATATTTTTCCCGAGGGGGAACAAAGTTTCAGGAAGTTTTACAGGAAGAAAGTACATTCAGCCCATGAGCCAATAAAAGGGGATTTAAGAAGACTCACCCATGCACGGACACTAAAGAAGAACTGAATTCTGATTCAAATTCCGACCGATAGTGCACATATTTATAACTCGGATAATGTTAATGATAACGGGCTGATTTTTGTCACAAATTGAATGATTCCTTTATGAATTATTTCCTTTTACGATTTCTTTCCTTTTTTTGAATGATGACAATGTACCAGCAGCGGCAAGTTAATTAACGGACCCTTCCACACCGGTTTATACCTGGCGTTGTATCAGGGCTTTTTACATTTAAATAGGTTTATTAAATATGCGTCTCCTGTTTACTTACGGAAGCGAAGAGATCGAGGGATACTGTGAAAAACTTAGCTCCGGACACCGAGAGCGATTTCTGGCACTGCTGGCAAACGATTTGGACGAACGTCTTCGCCTCTTCCGAGCCGTCGTACCAATGACAGCTGTAGGCCGCCTCCATCACCGATGAGCTCTGCGCTCACAATAAATATTTCTGTTATCGGCAAGGTATTGATGGCCTCTCTTGTGACGGACCCGAAACATCGGAAGCAGACCACCGCCACTAGCGGAGATCCAGTGAGAGGGAATTATAACGCTTCCAGTGGAAATTGCTCGTATTCTCCAGGAAAAAGGAAGAATATCGGACAGATAATATTACACACACAGTGTCTCGCGGTGTTGCCGGAAGTTTGATAGTAATAATTCGATTTCCGGTCGATCTATCCGACCGAGCCGGAGGGGATTAGGCACAATTCAGGACGGTTATACCAATAATATCATATTACGATTGACCGCCCAATTTTATATTGCAGTTTCGGAAATCATTTTCCGACGAATCGAAGAGATGATTTTCATTCGCGTTCAAATCGCCGTTGCTTAATACCCGGTGGCCGACCAAGGCCGGAGCGAGCCACAGCTGGGAACACTTGTCATAGTCAGAGACAATGTTCACCAACTGTCAAACAACGGCTGTGGTTTAGTAACGTTTTGTTCGATAAATTCCAAGATCACTATTTTGACATGATCCTCTACTAAACACTTCGCTAATCCGGAAATCAACTATGAATCTCCTTTGTCGCGGATGTTAAACATGACTCCACATAATAACATCATATTAAAACAACTGCAGTTTGATTCTTTACCTACTGAATACGATTTGTATATAAATCTCTCAAATAATATCAAGACGTTACCTCAATACCTATGTATATATATATATATATATATATATATATATATATATATATATATATATATATGTTCTAAATTGAATTCTTCTTTCATTCCGTGAATGTAGACAATTAAACAAATTTAACTATGAATTTTAATTTCTTTATAAATTCTCTATAAATCTCTATAAATTTTAATATGCTTAGGCGGTTTTCATGAAGAAAATACTGTATTGTCGGCGGCTGAACGGTATCAATTCGCGGAGCGCATTTGCCCGTTGTAATTGCACTCTAACTAGGGTCTTGCTTTTAGTGGAGTCTAATGGCCGATGGGCGTGGGATGAGGACCCACACTTTGGAGGCCTTTAGCAATATCACAGGTAACCGGAATCTATTGACCGTATTATTCCGGGAAGCTCCCTATAGGAAGGCACGTGCGGACCGTTGAGAAGGAAGGCGTTGAAAGGATTTGTGTATTACAGGAGATATTGGATGTGGGGGGATCTGATGTACCCTGAGCGATAACCGAATAGCGAGCGCAGTCAGTTTCTACGAATATTAATTTCAGTAAACACAGGAAGCATTAGGATATTAACGGCACGTTCAAAAGCCTCTCGGACGCCGGTGCAATTTCATAGTTGACATTTTTTCATTATTTAATGAATTTTTCTTTCATAAATTATTATTATTATATTGTCATATATTATTATTATTTTTATTATCATAACATATATTATTATTACTGGTGTCGATGTATGATTTCTCTTAATTACAAGACAGTCATGCGGAATTTCGATAGCCCGGAGGTTCCAACTGACCAATTCCCAACTGGTATTGGGATATAATATATCAGTTAAGAAGAACCATTCCCGGGATAATTTTGCAGTGTGGCTTAATCGCTGACAGTTTTCAATTGGAATCGATTCAAATATCTGAAATGCAAATTGAATCCGTACCGTAATACATGGCAAAAAGTCTTAAGTCCGGGAATTGGCAAGGGGCCAACTTCGGGCCGGTCGATTTCGCTTTCGGGCTTCGCGACTGGGCTTTGTTTATGCTGTTGCATACATATTCGAGCAGTGGTTCCCCCATTTGAATAGGAGGTAAACCACCCGCCGGAGAATCCTAATTGCCGGCCTCTATTTCAAAGTCAGGAATGAACGGATGGAGTGAATAATGGAATTATTCTTTTTCGCTCTGTTCCACAGTTGCATGCGCCTACACACGAGCTGGATTAAGTGTATCGGCTATTTGCCTTCTCAGATAGATCAAAACGTACAGTTTTAGGCTAATGACAATTATGTTATGTAATGAACAAATGATTAAACGGCTCAACAAAGCAGTCAAATATTAATTTTTAGTTGATTCTAACTGTCCACTATTCCAATAAATCCGGATTCCTAGTTTTCCCATTTTTATTCCTCATTCCCATCATAGCCCAGACAGAAAACGCGAAAGAAAAGTAAAAATACAACTTTATAAATAAATCATTAAACTTCCAAAGCGACTGCGTATTTATCCCACTACTGCAATCTGCGGAACACCTGCGAAGGCTCAACTGTTCGTCAGAACAAGAAACCTAAAGAGAGAACAGATGTCAGGAACCCAAAAAACCACTAGAAGAACGAAAGCCTGATAAAATATTATGCAATACTGGCAACGAAAAACACTGCTACATCAACGGTGTTGCGACATTGCCGATGGGGTGCTTCATCACCGGCCGAGGTAAATCGCGGTAGGAGTAACTAGGCTAGTTAAAACATAGTTTACACAACCTTTAATCAAAAATATTTTCGCTGGGGGCAAACCGAGGAGTCCCCCATTCCGAATAAAGTCCCAGTCAAGTGTTTTAATGAGCCGCTTCTGGATCGACTCTGAAATTTATTCGAAGCGCGTTATCTTCGATTTGTTGAACGGCGTCGCAATTGAAGGCTTTGTGGATTGCAAACGGTTGCGAAACTTCAGTTTCAAAATGCGTCAAACGCAGGCGGGCTCAGAGCTACAGGTCGGCTGAATTCACGGGATTCTGATATTGTAAACTTGGGAGTTTTCGCTTTACAATATAGGACGAAGATCTGAACTACAGAAACAAAATTAGTAGTTACCCACACACACATAATTATTCAGAATAAATATGGCCGTTATCAAATCTAGAACATAAAACAAAATACAGAAATGATTCCAGGAAAATTCCTTATGGAAAGTACAATTATCAGTATTATTTTGGAATAAAAATAAATAAATATGTTTGTATACGATCAAGTATATCATTGTGTCTACCTATCTTTATGATGAATGTACCGCCACGTCGATGGTCATTAGTGCACGAAAAACTACTTTAATAATGACCTTCTCTTTAATTGCGATCGGAATGCTACTGACCGTGGTGAGACAGAACTTTCGTAATTTCATAATGGGCGATAGATATAGGAAAAAACAGTATGAATTATTTTACATTTCGGGTCTTTTTCCGATATTCCCTCGGAGACTACTTGAGGTACTTCCACATTTCGGCTGAAGGATGAAGGACCCTGTCAGCAATGTTAATATGCTGTACAAAACGTAAAATGACATAAATTTCAGACATCTTGTTAATAATATTAATACAACTAATAGAGCAGTAATACAGCTTATACCTACAACATTTAATTCTTGAAAAACAAGACTTCCAGCAGTAATTACAACTAATTCCAGGGGGAAAATATCTGTCTAATTGTAAGTTTATTTATAGAAAAATTAAATCTGAACTTCTGTGAAGTAAATATGTACCAAGTGGCCAATGCCACTTTGTGATATGTCTTTTGTAGACCTCTAGTGTACCTACGATCGCTGTCGGTTCGGGTAAAGTGCAAATCCAACCGAAGTAAAAGTTGGTCTCAGTCCGAACGGGCGCACCAACGCCCACTCGATCGCACACGCACGCGCCCGCGCCCGCAGAAACACATTCACGAACGAACGTTCCCTTGTTGCCGGCAGTTGTGATTTAGTTACCGTAAAAGTATGTGGTAGTACATATAGGAATTGTACAACCTTGGTAGGTTTTCCCCTTTCACTAGTTCAAACATTTGTGAAATTACAGCGTCCGAACCGATATTGACCGCCAATGGATATTTGGCCCCCTTTAAATTGTATTCGGCAACAGCCAAAAAGAGGAAGGGAACCGCCGGGGGTGGCCGGACTCCGCGTTTAAAAAAGAAAATCGAAATTTCCGCTTCTTTTTTTTTCTTTTCGACCTTAGTTCTTTTTACGCGCTTCCTCGACGTTCGTTCCTTATTTCGACCAAATCCCATATTGCCTTTGTTGCAAGCGGTTATTATCGTTTATAAATGACTGGCTCGCGCTCAATGGCGTCGCAATGTCGTTTAATTTAAAAACCTTAGAAATTATTCACAGCGGAAGAAAACAAATCATTATTCATTCGCAAATGCGACGGTATTGAAGCAACATTTTATCCGGATTTTCAGACGTTGTACAATGATAGACGTTGCCTCTAAAACTCATTATTATACAAACATATACCGTGTTTCGTGCTTCCGTCGGCCCTCGCTGATTTGTTTTTATGGTAGACCAACTTTGAATTCCCACCATCTTTAGTAGCCCTCCAACAGTTGATATGACAGAATACCGAAAATGCAACTGAATTTAACGTATGGGATAGCTTTAAGCGGCATTCTATTTTTATTACTGAAAATTATTTAAGTTCATATGGCAAATAGGACTTCCACGAATTTCCTCGTGTAAAATAATAACTCTTTTGCTCTCGAGTTGCATAATAATAATGTATGTATTGTAGGTAATGTAAGTAATGTAATGGCATCGGTCGAGCGTGTGAGACAGAAAAAACGGTATTTGTAAATGCAACAAAAGAAAATGAACAGAACGCCTTGAAGTCTTGATTACTCCAATGGTTCAAGTCAGCTACAGACCTTGTTTCGACACAATTTGTTGTTTCTGAAGGGTATCTTAACTGCGGCCAATTTAAAATGTGTTTGTCTCCCTGGTTTGAACAAATGTTGAAAAATGAATTAAATCTAAAGTATCGCAAATATAAAAAGCAATTTTCCAGGTAATATTTCTAGGCGGTATTTTTGTATTCTGGAAGTAATAATGAAATTGTCATGGCAACAGGTAACATAAACGCGTAAATGTAAAAATTAATAAAAGAATTCCACGTATTAGGACAAAGACAATTTTAATGGGTATCTAATAAAAACCTGGAAATGTAATTTAACTAGAAATGTAATGTCTGATTAGATAAAATGTTTCTTAAGATCTTCGGTCTTTGAGGCACAATCCGTTTTATAAAATATAAACATATCTGTATGTAAAACCTTCCACATTAAATGCGCCGTAATAGTGGCACACATTTCGTAAGGCGCTCACCCAATGGAACGGAGTTGCATTATCCACACGACTGTGAACCAATGATTCATCCGAATCAGTTCACCCGTTCATTTCGGACGAGTACCTACTTGACCACTTACACCAGTAATTCTTCAAAAAGGGTACACAATTCGCATATAATAAGTAAAATGATTGGATATCGTTTTACCGACTGGTTTTTGAGCGTCGTCATTGTATTCCTTGTTAATTTATTGCTTGTAAACATAATTGGTAATCTACGAGTGCTAAAGTGTATTACTTATTTAACATTTGGGAAATAATTTATGATATTCCGAATCTGAATAAGTGAGAATGATTGCTACTAGTTAACGCGGGTCATTGTGTTTCCAGATACAAAATGAGTTGTTATTAGATCAGTGAAGGTTTCCGCGACCAGAACTTGAATTGTCACTGACTGATGTAGTTATTCCCCTATTACCGGGAACCAACCTCCGCTAATATTATAACCTATGCCTGTTTCTCCTGATGATTAATATTTAAGATTTCTGTCAGTACAAGTTACTATTTCGGG
This sequence comes from Lethocerus indicus, assembly GCA_019843655.1. Lineage (NCBI taxonomy): Eukaryota > Metazoa > Arthropoda > Insecta > Hemiptera > Belostomatidae > Lethocerus > Lethocerus indicus. The sequence continues at coordinate 34,259,267 of JACDQD010000001.1, forward strand.
CGCTAATTATCGAATGTATCTTATTTAATTTTAAATTAAAACAAAATGGATACCGCGGATTTAAACCAACGAACGCCAGCAGTGATATATACGCCAGAAAATAATTAATTAGCTAATAATGAATTCTTATCGCCCGAACGGGCTCATGGACGTCTGTCGCCCTCCACCGGACGGAGGCTTGGAATTAGAAAAAGAACCGCGTTTTGATTTATTGATAGCTCTCACGAGAGCGAATAAAAGATGTTCCTCGCCAGTACGAACGACGAGTTTTGTCAACGACCGCGGATCGAATCCCGCCGTGCGATCAAATTCATTCGGAGGGCTGCAGTGCACCACTAACCGTCTTTTATTTCGTGCACTGGTCATTACAAAATCTCGGTAATGACCTGTAAATTAATAAGCTCATTTTCAATGTATACGAAAAAGGTTTTGTTAAAAAGGACGATGAATTTCAATTAATATTAAATATTATTCAAATATAGATAATTGGTCTCTAAAGCACAACTTAATAATAAAAAATGTATATTAGAAATATACTACGAGCCATATGCGTTTAATAAGGAACATATTAATTTGCGTTAATTTTGTGCACTTGGTTATGGCCAAATAAGAAAACTCGATAATGGTCTTAAAATTAGTAAGCTCATTTTTAACTTACATAAAATAAAAAAAAGTTTTGACGAAAAGAAGAATGAATTTCGACGAATATTAAATATTTTTTAAACATAGAATATAATAAGGAGCTTAATAATATGCAATAGTTTAATGTATATACACATATACATCTGGGTATGAATCCCGGAGACAAGCCAAATTTTCTTTAAATTGTAAATTCGAAATATTTAGCGTTATAAGGAGTTGTTCTGATCAGTGAAATCAGGATAGCCAGACGGTTTCCCAATACATTTTAATAAACTGTTAGCAATATGGCGAGCATATAATTTTCATATTATTACAAGTAATCATTGATGTCGCAACTGTGGCGGCCATAAATTATGACGAGAGATTGTGATATACACCAGTGTTTGTCTTCCCTTGCGTTATATCGTCGATGAAATTGCGGGCCGGGTTTTTAGATACTAGAATTGATCGTATATAAATTGAATTATATCGTAATAAACTACGGGCAATATAATTCTCGCGTAAACAATATTATAGTCAATAGTTGATCTAATGTATTTACCGAGGGTTCGGTCTCTCTCCGAATTGGTCTTACGCCAGAACGGTTACTTAGCATTCAACTTGCATCATCGTGGAAAACTCTCGATGCGGGATCGCCATTTAAAATCTGGTCAGTAAAGTGCTTTGTTTGGCTTTTGATGACACAAAAGCGGCACATCAGCAATGACGGTCGCACTTTTTTCACCAACAATATTTTCACGAACGATACTATTTCACGTTGTTAATAGTTGATGTAATTATAACGCAAGAAGGGTTGATCACAATCTTAATCTACATTATACGCGGTCGGACGGTCTGCATATTTGTTTAGTCAATTCTGGGACCGGTGGTGGGAATCCGTTTCAGTCTAGTTTTATAGCAACGTGCTCTGAATTTTTATGAATGTAGAAGAATTTACTTAGGGGTCGGCGCACGCTTATTGAATATATGCATGGATTAGTCGAGAGCGCTTTTAAATAGCAAATATGGATGAGTCTTCACAAAACAGTCCAATTTCAAATCAACGCTGACCGATACCTATTCAAATAGGTCGATCGCGCTATTCAAATTAGAAATGAAGTAATTAACTGCGAATACCGTGGTTTTGTAATTTCGCCATTTAGGCTTTTAATGTGTGACATCCTGCTTGTACAAGAAACATTTTAATTAAAAGTGTTTTCCGCGGACCTACCCCCTGCTGGTAACAGGCGGAATTACCATGATCGTCCCACCATCCAATCTATTCCTCTTTGTTCCGGACATCGGTAAAAAAATCAAAAAAGTAACCTATAGGCACTAGGAATCAATTTTTCTTGTCAGGAACCTTCGTATCACTCTGGTCTGAATCTTGGAGCTTTTATCCCCCGCTTATAGAGCCGGTTAACCCTTCGTGGTTTTAGGGGGAAACCACAAATTCCAATTACAAATTGAATAGTACCGACGATGGCCAGAAGAAGAAACCGGTTTGAGGGAAATGGAACAGAATACGGTGTCCAGATTGGACACATATACACGTACACGGCGGGACCCATTGGAAACATCTGAAAAAATGACATATTTGTGCTAAACTCTCAATATATATTAATATTTACTGTTATTAGCGACCTGAGACAGTCACTGACCTAGCAGTCTTTAGTTCGATTCCATTTCGTGGTATGCATTCGATTCTGTGGCAACCAACTGACGTACCTACAATCATTAAGCTATATTATTTAAATTAAAATTGGTATATTTACACAAGGAAGTTATGGAATAACTTCCTTATGGCGATTGTAGTATTAGAATCTTGTACAGTTTCTTCAGGACTTAAGGCATAGGTTTGTAGTATCACAAGGCATTGGTTCTTGCAGAATCAAAATCTACTAAAATTAAATAAGGTAAATACATCCCTGACAGAGAATAAATTGAATGTTTCAGTTTCTTCGAGTACATTTCTGAATTTAAAATAACTACATCTGTTTAAAACTCACCCTATATCGGAGGATTTCCGCGTCCTTATACCGCGGCATTACAAGAAATTAAGTTCAATTACCCCCCCCCCCCCAAGTGGGTACAAAGCTGAGAAAAGAATAAACACGCAAAAAGTTCAGAATTTGTATTTTACACATTGTTTGGTTAAATCCCCCTCCCACATTGGTATTAATATTAAGGCCATAAGCTCCAAATTTCCTTGTTCCCGAGCCTAGGGACAGTGGAACGCAGTTTAATGGTCCACGACGGCACCAAGGTTGGGAATTATCTCCGTGTGTAAGCGAGTATCGTCCTTTGGGGTGATTATTGGAATTATAGTGGAAATAATTTAATTAGGTTCGAAAATAACCTCCTCAACGTTCGTTCCAACGCCATTCACAATTTGAACCATATATTTTTCTCTTTTTTTATGTACATAATTCTAAACTGTGGCGTAGCCCCCCCCCGCACCAAAAAAATATGGTAGAAAACTAGTATTTTATAAATCAAAACGAAGGAACTAATTTTTATTGATAAAGTAAATCAATAGCTTTCAAATATACTTGTATCACTCACATTGCCCCATTAGGCATCGCTGAATGTAATGGAATAGTCATTGGGTCAACGTCGTAGAAATAATATGTAGTATCAGTGTTGTATAAAGATCCCTTTGCAGTCCATTGCCTACCTGTAATATCTCTTAATACCTTTTTTAATACCCGCAATTATGTAACTTTACCTCTAAAGTGCTTTAAAAAGTTATTTTACCTCTTCTATCAGTTCGTTGCCGTGAATACAGAAAACGAAAACCTGTCCCAGAGTGTAGAGCAAGTATCCTATCACAGAGGCCCCGTAGACATCCACTCCCTCAATCTGTAAAGTAATACATCATTATTCACGGTGCGTCTTCTATATACGTATAACAAGTTATAATTGATATTTGAACAATTGGCATTTTAATTGTTGTGTAAGCCATTTAGATGAACCACCTTACTTTAATTATTTTAAGGTTTATTTGTATTACAACAAATTCAATGACAATTTACAATCAAAATACTTTTTTTGGCCTAAGTTTAAAGCACCTAACGGTACGAAATCAGTTGTCCTATGATTGAAATCGAATATTATTTATTTATTATACATATACTATATATCTATAAACTGTGCATATACAACGAATTGCAATATTTTTGTGTACTAATCATAATAATAATAATGAATTTAGTTACTAAAAGTAATATGTTGGGTACTCCTAACATATATCTATTTTAAATAATAAAATATTATTGTATTTATGTACTCTCTTATAATTATTCCTTATCATTGTCTTGAGATAATGTCGAATAATATTTATTGTTTGTACAAATTGTGTGGTCACATAAAATCTGTGGTTCTTGGTTAAATGGGTTTTCGAAAAACAATCCTCTGCAATGATTCAACGGTTTAAATTTGTTCCGAATATAAATATGCCGTTTTCGAACATTCAAGTTGGGAATAACAAAACAGATTGGGAAAAATTTGCCGCTCTCGGCAGCGTTTCAAGGACCGGGGAGAGAAAGCGGCGAATCGGGGAAATTTCGGCTCCCCCGTTTCCGGTCCGGTTGGCCGGACTGACGGGGCGTAATTTACGGTCGATACGTCTCTTCGGAGTTAGCGTTACGACCGGGATATCGTATGATGTAACTGAACACTTTGACCATTGATGTATGTAGGGGAGGAATACGATCCTCCGGGAACAACCCTAGATTGGGTGTGTATTTCTCTCTCGGCTATAAATCATGTTGTTATGCAATTACAATAAAGTTCCGGTATTGGCGGGAATCGAGATGAACGGAATTTTCAATTTAAGGGTCAAAAGCAATGTGAAGAGACGCGAGTGCGGATGGTGTAACGTGTGCGGGTACGTCGAATAAAAGCTCTGCGATATGAATGTGTGGGCGCGTTGTCCTGGAGACGCCACGCTGTTTAAGAACAACAGCATTGTTACTGACCGACCAATGAGACGAATCAGACAGAAAACTGTTCGATAATCATTTCCACTCGTGCCTGCTTATAAAGCGTGTCGTCGGTAGTGTTACTGCACTGTCACTACAACACCGCGTCAACAGTGTATTTTAAAACACTTTACCTCTCCTGTTTTCCTGAACTTGTCCTGTTGAATATCAAGCGCGGTACTTGGGACTGCCCTTAGACAGAACACGTAACCCAGATAAAAAGACTCAAAGTACACAAACGAAACGACGTTGCAAATTGTACTAACACTCCTTGACAATAGATCATAAGTATCACCAACGAATAAACGCTGTATTTTAAAACCTAACTTGGCGTACGAAATTGAGCTGTGGGGGTCCACCAAACCGTCTACCTCCTACAAAATTCAATCGTTACAATCTATTATCCTTCGTAAAATTGTTAACGACCCATCTTATGTTTCTAACCGCACGATCCATTCCGATTTGAAAGTCCCATTCGATAATGAATATGCAGCTTCCTAATATAAATCATTCAATTCGAAACTATCCTACCATCCCAATCATTTGATTCGACAGCTCTCCTCGCGTCACCTCCGTGAATAGAAATGGCCACGTGATTTCCTCACTACCTAGTAAGGGGTGTAGCAGAAGTACCATGAATGGGTGGATTCTCTGTCAAAAGCACACTAGTGTCATCTCATCGCTCTGTCCCTAAATAAAATTATAAAAATTGTACCGTAGAAAACTGGTATTCTAAACTAATAAAAATTGTAGTTGTGACTTATAATAAAAAATAAAAAAGAGTTGAAATGTTTAATTGATGTAGAATTTGGTCTACCACTGGTATTCGAACCAGGGTCGACATGATAACGACATGTCACTTTAACGATAACAGAATTCTCCCTCAATTGTCCCTTTTTTCCGGATGTGCTCCTATTTATGGGCGTCTTGCCACTTGTATTAGAGAACCGTATAAATTCGCTTTCAGATGTACAGGAACAAATTACCGAACTGAATTTTATTGTGTATGCTGTTTATGAGCTCTGCTGGTTTAAATAATTTAAACATTGTCACTGGTGATCAGGGTCCGGTATAGTTCAGTGGTTATTAAATCTCTCTCTAGCAATATTCTGAACGCGTTGGGTCAGTTGATTAATGAGGTATTTATTTATAAAATATATTTTAAATAGTTTTAACACCCTGAGTTGTATAAGTCTTACTCTCATATTCCCGAGACGTAATATACTTATTTATTAAAATTGTTAACACTAACACGAAATTCTTAGCAAAACAAGCACTGATCTTACGTTTTTATCATGACGCGTTATTCTTAATATTGGAACATTTGTCTCGATGTCAGAATTCGAAACAGCTCGTTGAAATGTAACAATGTGATACATATGAATATGTGTTGGCAGTAAACCGAGAAAGAATTAAGATTATAAATCGGCCATCTTTTCTCGATCTGAAGTGGAAGACTGGTGGCGGGTTAATTGGCGCGTGGGAAGGCTTCCCTTCTACAGGGTGACACCTGGCTTAATTAAATGTGAACAACGCAATCTACACTGGGCAATCGCGTCCACTGACGACAGACTAAATTGGAACAACACCCGCGTTTCAGGAACACAAACTCCAACACCGAAATAAGTTCACCGTTCCTTTCTTCTCGCACAATGAAGACACGCAGTACGGGAAATATAATATGTTACAATTTAAGGTGCCTGTTGGGAGGGTTTGGAATATCATCACTTTTCGGATCTAATTATATATTAAATATTATTATCGGTTTCTTAAATGAGAATAATATTGGGTACAAGGACATGATGTTTGCCTAGATAATTATAAAAATGTGTACAAGAACAGAAGTTGCAGCAATATCGTGGAAACCAAACTGCGATTTATATTGAACTGACGCGTTCAAATCTGTGCTTAAAAGATTGGGTACGAGATAGAACAGCTCTGATCAACCTTATGAAATAGTCGCACCGTAATTTCTCAACATATTTATTTTAGATCGCACCATGGATTAGAAGATTTGCCAGGTAACATTTTCACCCACTTTACAGTAAATCACGGGGAAAACTTAGTATATCCGACAACTGGAACCCATAGTAATGATATGCAAGTTGTGTGGGCATCGGCTAAATATAAGAATACGCGAGAGAAGCTAAAATAGGAAATCTGATTTATATTTGTCAGTATTTCTGCGGCGGGAAAGAAATGAAGTGAAGAAATTAAGTGCCGGTTCGAAAAACTAAAACAAAAGTCCGTTCCAGATTTACGCGTTTTTGCTTCCTTTTCAAGAACCTCAAAAATGCCTCGTAAGAGTAAATGTGTGTGATCCAATATTATTGTGGATAATCCACTAGATAAACAAGTGACGAATTCATAGGAAAGAAATTTAAACATAACTGCTGCAGAAAGCGTACACGAAAAAAAGATCAGCACGTTCTACATTGGAATATGTACGTGGTATATTATGACATAATTCGCTGCAAGATTTTTTATGAGTAAGTGAAACATCGATAGGTGAAAGGCTAAAGCCTTTTGTGTGATTGTTCTTCATTAAATAAGTTGTCATTAAATATAACAGTAATTGTTTCATAACGTTGGAAAGGTTTGTGGAAATTAAACATTAGAATTAATACGTTAGTACATTAGTACGTAGAATATTGTGACACGTAATTCTCTCGAAGATTTCTGATGAGTAACTGACGAATCCACAGGAGAAAGGAGGGTTTACTGTTTATGTTTACTTTCCTGCCCTATGAATGTCTCAGTAGGTAGCTTTCAACTGGTTTTGTTACAATAATATGCCGCGTACTGAATTACATTAATTTACCCTTATCGGATCGTTTCTTGCGATGTTCTCCAAAACAAAGCAGAAACTAGGAAATCTCCAAAGGACTTAATTTCTTAGTTTATCGATCCCTATACGCTCCCTTAATATATAAGTCTTAACATTTAATCACGCCCCCTGCATATCTCTTGATAATACAAGTCCAATAACTACTTTTATAGGTAAATTTCACGTATCAGTACCTCTGGGAAGAATTAAGTAAGAAGAAGTTATTCTTACTTAAGTTACTCTACGTGCTCTTAAGTCGAATAATAAAATGAATTCTGAATTCGTTTTCGAATTCGTTCCTAGTTAAGGATGACAACCGTCAATATGACCTCACTTTATGATGAAATAAATTAAATTATCAGTCAATTTAAATTCGGCATAGAGTTATCAAACGAATTCACTTACCTTGGTGGCCTGGTAAGCGAGCAGAGTTAGCGTGACCGTGCTCGTCAGCATATGAAGCAGAAGAGCAACACCGTACGCTTCGCCGATGCTCGTCACGAACCTGTAACAATGATCCCACACCTTATAAGCAACCGAGAGATAAATTATAATTCATCCAGTAAGCGGCCGGCAATTACAGGAGGAGGCATAGGGGAAAATGTTTACAAACTAACTAAGCTAGGCCGGTTTACTCCTTTATGCACGGTATTTTACTAAACGGTACATACTATCCATACCATTTACGATAGATGCAGTAATTTAAGAATGAGTTGACAAAATATACTTCGGACAATATTTCAATATATATCCATTTATCCATCTTGAAAATTATTTTGAAATTGTATATATTTTGTAGTACCATTCAAGTAAAATCTTCCAAAGGAGTGGCATTTTAAAAATAAATTATATTATTTTTTAATAATTCTGTTTACGAGCACTCTCTTATATATATATATATATATATATATATATATATATATATATATATATACATATAGCGTTGTTAGTCCATGATTAGCTATTTGTCGGGTGGAATGGACAGAATTGGAGCGGAACGGTAATCGCAATTATTATGTAGGGTTATTTACTCTGCTCCCGTTAATATCCCCAATATGAACTTTTAACGCTGGTGACTCTAATCTCCGCGCCGATAATTAATAGGGAAATGATCAGGCATTCGCGGAACTGCGGGGGATGGACGGTCCACTTAATTACAGCGCCAATTTAAATTCGACTTTCCGGTATTCCGGCACACAGGACCCGAACATTAATATGATAAGAACCTTTGAGTTGAGGGTGAATTAAAAAAAACTCGCACGCGTTTCCAATATTGTGTTCAAAACGCTGGTCATCGCATCCAATTTTCCCTATATTCCCTCGTCCGGCGTAAAATCGGGCCGCGAATTTTCCGCATGACCTCTTGGGCTTTAACGACCCGTGCAGCCAATTTATGAATAAAGTTATTTATCGATTCTAGATATTTTTCAATTTGGAGAAACAATTTCATTTTCCCCATTACGTTGTCGGTAATTAGGCGATACCTTTAGAATACCATAATAGGTATTCGATGCTATCTACTTCTATGTATACAAACAAATTATTTAATATACCTGTTATTTGGACACCGAGGGTTTGGAATACGACCACTCATTGTGATATTTGCTCCCAAATATTTTTCAGTAAATTCTAATTGAAAATAACAGACAACCTTAATTTTCAGTTTTTAGGACGACGACTCTCACGACCGATTCATTGAACTGTTCTGCGCTCGACGGGTTCCGGCTTCTCCCCATCGTCGGTAGATTTCCATCAGGAATATTGCTGACAATTACGAAAATTTAAGTTTTGGCCAATGGAGAAATTTGAGTTGTAATGTAAATATATTTTTTCTTGGATTTGCATCTTACTATTCATTAATGAAATATTCCCTTTTTTCGTATATATATAAAATTTACACATTTATTGACTATTAACGTAATGAATATTTCGTGCTCCAGATCAACCAGAAACACGACATGGATATAACTTAAATGCAAATGATGGCTTCACACCTTAAATATTAATCGACTCGTTTGAAATTAGATGAGTCATACTATATAACTAAGACAGAAGTTAAATTAGTTAATGCTATGCAACTGCGTTATGCAACTTGTTGAAGTTTTCCAGGGCAAATGTTTCCGTTCTTGTTCCTACCAAGGTATTTTCGGCCGTGAATGTCAATGAAATATTGTCAACACAGGATACGAATATCGGAAGGTGAAATCTTATAGCGTAATAATACACCAGTAATCTACTGCCGGATTCAAGATTGAGGTCACTTCCTATCCAACTAGGGGCGTGGGCCCAATAATTTAAGGCATTAATAAAGGTAAAATAACTTGCATAAAGGTATTCATTTAGGATATAATCCTCAAGGGCGTAAGTAGAGGTTAAAAAGAAAATTATAATGCAAAGTATTATTATTCAACAGTGTGGCAGATAGATTTTCCCTCATTAAACACTGGAGCTTTTAAATTCCACTAAAGAAAAGATATTTCAAGCTTTAATCCACACATAGAATTTATGATCAGCCCTTGTCTAAGTTATTTTATTGTGATTTTCGTCTCGTTGAACGTTATTAAAATACGATCTCTGAGCTAAAGTAAATTAAGTAGATTCTTTTTCCTAAGTTGCAACAATATTAAATTACATTATATATGAATATGTAATAAACATTACTAGAAAGATTTTTTTTATTTAGGTTATTCTCTTTTATATAAAAAAAGTCTTATGGACACCTATAAAGAACTAGAATAATATAGTGCAGCCCTAGGCTCACCTTTATGGACAGGTATTAACAAATATCGTTTTAGAGCCATCGAAAACATTTTCTTACACTTCCTGCATGTCCCAACCGATCGAAAGCCTCCTATCCTGTCTGTTCTAGAGTCTTACTGCGGTACATTAAGCGTTTCAATATATGGCATGTCTTATATCGTGAGAATTGTCTGTGTGTAAGGATACTTTCAATGGAATTGAGGGGCTTGGCCCTCTCTCCCACTTTTCGTGCATTAGGGAATAAAAATAAACTCTTAAACATTATCGGGTTAACTAAGTCACATTAGGAAGCCGGCTCTCCGGTTAACCTTCATGCTCGCCAGGCTCCAGGAGACGGCCTTAATAAACCGATTGCGTAACTCCGCGCAGCTCGATTACTCGTTTTGAGTTGGTCGCAGTAAATTTTTTATTATTTTACAATATTTTCTCCCTCTCTCTCTTTCGTTATTAACGATGCCAATAAAAAAATTGGAATAAGGCTATCGACGAGGCCTCGAGATTTGGTGGTGGACCGCGGTGCAAAAGAAGAAGTCGGAGAAAAGGATCTTCTAGTCTTAATACAAAGTATACACATACACTTAAAGGCAGTTTTGATATTGTTTTCAAAGAAACCTGCCGTTTTATTTTAAGATAGTCTTATTTTCCGACTTAGGACTTGGGTATTAATATATAGCTAACAATAAGCAAACATTTGAACTATTTTGAAAATGTTTTCCAATGTATTAAGTTGCAAAAACTTTATTCCCTAAAGCTCACAAAAACTGTCGAATAAGCCGGTCGGGGCTGAGAAATCTTAAGACTGGATGATATTCGAATCCCTCAAACTCAATAAATATAAGTTAAACTTATAGATATTATTTAATATTTAATAACTCATATTTATCAGCCAGCTTATGACCTGGTAGCTGGTAAGATTCGGCCGGGTATTTGGTGAGTGATTTACTGAGAGGATGGGACTTGAACAATGAGCACAGGCTTACTTGACGACGTGCTTGTGTCTCTCGACCCAGTACTTGATGGCCGATCTGACGAGTAGTTCTTGCTTCTTGGTAAGTCCATTGGGCCCTACTCCACCGTTGCCTACCATCGACACAGCGTTCGGTCTGAACCCAGAAAAGTCTCTTTCACTGCTGTATATACCTCGTACATCGAACTCCTCTAGAAAACAAATTAGAGTATGATATAACACGATACTCATTAGTACCGACAGATTACGATTAGAACTATAATAATGTATTTATATATTCTCCTTTTGTTAATAAGAAAAAACAAAATTTTATTAGGGTCTAAATAAATTGGTTTTTATTTATGATGTAATAAATATTTAATCAAATTGATTTTTAAATATATTTAAGAAACATCTAATCGAAATCAAAATAACCACAAGGCAACAAAATGCCTGTATGTGTATAATAAACTATATATGAAAATTAGTATCTAGTTTATCATCGTTGTAGATGATTTAAATCTTAATCTGGATAATTCCAGTTTAATTGCAACAAGTTGATTACTATTTCAAGCAATAAGTTGATCACTGAATTATTATAATAACAATAAGTTCCATTATAAGTTGCATCATAATAATAAGTTAAATCTCGAATGTTCACACGTCTGAGAGAATCGACGCCATCGTTTGAAGACGTAACGCTATTGAATTCTTAGGCTCCTGGAATTAACTCCAGAACCAATTAACTGTCCTTATATAAAGGCTAAAGCGTAGGGACGAATCTTGTCTGGGGTCTTGAAGCCCCTCAGCTATTAATTCTCTCATCGAGTCTCTAACTCAACCTCGATTGCAATACAATCCTTATAATCCCGGTGATGGGCTATAAGTCCGAACAGGGAAACAAGAATGTTTTTTATAGCATGATGACTGTCAAGTTTTTGCCGAACCGATTGCTAGATCCCACTTTTTGTCTCCTTTGGCCACGAGAGCCTTCCCTAGATTGAACGGCTTTTCTGAAAGGCTGACTCAAAGGTTTTGTTTGTATTGGACCGTCCGAGGATTTGGTTAGAAATGGCTGATGAAAAGAAATCCATGATACCTCTTTCTGATGAGAACTTGAGCACAAGGAGTTTTACGATTTAATACTAGGACTACGATCTAAGAATAAAGTATTGGAAAATAATCTGAAATTACGTCAATTCAATTATCCCAGAATCCCTTTTATATAGCACATTCCAAAAATGGGCTGTTCAATTTTATTAACGAGAAAGGGACTGGAAATAATCTAACCATATCAATTACATTGGCCTTATGAGTCGCATTAAACATACAAAATATGAGATGTTTAAACAATAAACCAGGCGTTCATTTGATTAACTTATGCCGGAGAGAGACGTCTTGGCTTGCACGAATATTTTTGTGTTTTATATGACTCATGAGGTCAGAGCAGGTGGTACGGATAGATCTAATAACCGGTTACAGAGCTTCCGTAGTGACTCAACATAATAACTAGATAAGGAATTCCGAAAGAAGGTTTATGACCTTTGTAGAACTTGAGGGAGGAAATATTTTTTGATTCTTTGATTAGGTAGATATAATCGCTCAGGGAAACGGTGCTAACAAGCAACGATTTTTGAATGAAGAAACAGTGGTGGCTGCCCTGCAATTATACTATTAAACTTCGAAGGAGACTAATTTTTAAACCAGTGTAAGAGATTTATGAACACTAATGTATTCCTTATCTGCGATGTAGAGTCCTAATAGAAAAATTACAATTTTCCATCTTCAAACTGTTCGAATTGCGGTAGATAGGGTTAGAAGTTAAATGTCGTTCAAGCAATATGGTACAGACCAAAAATTATATTTCTGTTTGTGAACCATTTTATATATATATATATATATATATATATATATATATATATATACATTTAGGAGAAACGGTGACAGAACGTATGTCTTATGAAAGGGAAAAATTGGGTACAATTAAGGTATTAACAAGCAACTAATTATTATTGTGTGATTGTTTATATCTTCAGTGACGTTTCTTAACTATCACCAACTTATGAAAAGTGGAAAATCCACTAGATAGACAAGTGACGAATTCATAGGAAAGAAATTTAAACATAACTGCTGCAGAAAGCGTACACGAAAAAAAGATCAGCACGTTCTACATTGGAATATGTACGTGGTATATTATGACATTATTCGCTGGAAGATTTTTTATGAGTAAGTGAAACATCGATAGGTGAAAGGCTAAAGCCTTTTGTGTGATTGTTCTTCATTAAATAAGTTGTCATTAAATATAACAGTAATTGTTTCATAACGTTGGAAAGGTTTGTGGAAATTAAACATTAGAATTAATACGTTAGTACATTAGTACGTAGAATATTGTGACACGTAATTCTCTCGAAGATTTCTGATGAGTAACTGACGAATCCACAGGAGAAAGGAGGGTTTACTGTTTATGTTTACTTTCCTGCCCTATGAATGTCTCAGTAGGTAGCTTTCAACTGGTTTTGTTACAATAATATGCCGCGTACTGAATTACATTAATTTACCCTTATCGGATCGTTTCTTGCGATGTTCTCCACAACAAAGCAGAAACTAGGAAATCTCCAAAGGACTTAATTTCTTAGTTTATCGATCCCTATACACTCCCGATATCTCGACACTTGGATTTTCAGTTTTGAGAAATGGTCGGGAAGAAGACCCTATTAAAAAGTTAAATATCAAAATTAATTCCGAAGTGTGTGTCCGAATTGCTTCAGGCTCAAGAGAAATTGTCAGTGAATTTTAATTCGGCATGGAGTTATCATCATTAACATTATCATTATTTTATTCGGTCACCTCGGTGGCCTGGTATTCGAGCAGAGTTTTTTAATACGCTCTTTTCGCTATCAGTATGTCCGTACCTGTTATATTTAACGGCCTCAATGAATACCTATGTATGGACCTAAGATTTTTTTGGGGGCTCACCTGGCCAACGATGGCTCCATAGTGGTTCTAACACGTAATTACGTGGTAATTGCCGGGTGTTCGGTAAGCGATCAATTTCCGTATGTCCCGCCGTTAACACGGTAGTCTCTGGGCCAGGCGGTAGATAATCGCGGCGGAAAATTATCCGGACATAAGCGGCAGAGAAACAATTATCTTTGTCTAATGATACGGAGCGGACGGCACCGTCCTTGGCAGTCGGAGGCTTCGCTTACCAATAAAAACCGCACCGTGGGCTGCCCGCAAATTGCTCTCCCATCAGAGTCAAGGGGAATTATGCCTGGGCCCCGTCTTTCTGGGGCTACCGAGATCGAACGCGGTCCGACAACCGAGAAGCGGACCAATCGGCCGGAAGATATTTAGTAATTCCGATTTAATTAAACCAGGATCCGATTAATGCGCATCGCCGTCCAATCACGTCCAAACGGGGATTAAACGGCGTGCAAACGAATTTAGTAGTTGAATTATTTTACAGCACGATTTTCTGTATTTTATTCCCCCGCCAATTTGGTAACATCGGCTATATTGGCGCACACGGATTATTTGTTATTCTCGGTTGGGGTTATGAATATGAGTCGATTTAAGGGTATCTGGCCCGTATGTGTATTACGGTCATATTTCTACTATTGTTCTTCACGAGGTCGTGTCGATCGCTTATTCCGAATATGTCCGATTCATTTCCAAATATTCACTTGTACTTTGTAAACCATTAGAGACGCTATGGGACCAATCTATAGATCTACTTTTATCTAATCCTGTAATAGGAGCGTCATATTTTTAATATAATTGATATTAAACGAAATATTATAATTTTGCACTGTGCCTTTAAGTGTGTGTTTGCATTTAATCACGAATCACTCTTTAGGAGCTAACCAGAGAACAGTGACGCTACCGAAATTCAAATTAAAAATTCATAATTCCAGAATAGTCTATAGAGTAATATTATTTTAGTACGTTGTCCGATGAGAGGGAGGTCGGAGGCAGTGGATGGAGCCCTGAACAGGTGTGCCGAATTGGGCATGATGGAGTCGAGGGCGGCACTCAGCTCCATTAGCGGCTGCAGGATTTCCTTCAAGTGCTTCAGTTGCTCGCAAGCGAAGATCACGAGCGAGCAGAATAGCACGTCCAGAAAGTTCGCCTGGCCGAGAGTTATAATCAACCAATAGAGCTGAAAAAATAATTTTTTCTTGTAATACATACTAAATCACTCGAGAGATTTTCACGTCGGTTTCGGCTTCTCGCCATCGCTAACATGACGCCAGATGTCGCCTCCAGACGTCGCCTCACTTTCACTGTTTTCGTCCTGACGGGGGAATCTCTACGTTCATTATTAGAAACCAAATTTATAGAACTTCCTTCTGAATAATTGATGATGACGGATCTCTCACAATTCCAATTTTAATTTTGTTATATTTAATATGCAAGTAACTATAAATCAGAATTTAAAAATTTTAAATTTGTTAAACAATGACAACATTTTTATAATAATAATGAATTAGCCTATAAGCGGAAGCCTTACGACATGGCGTCCTACATCGTTGGAATTCTCACACCAGCACCCAAACCTTGATAATGCAGTATGTTCCAACAATTTCATATTTGAACAAAAAAGGAGTGGATCGCAATTAACACCAGAAGTAGGGATGGATGTCAGTGAAAAAATTAAAATTTTCACTACGCGCCAAAGGTCACACATTTCGAAACTAGCCACTACCGGACTTTATTCGTAGTAACGAAATATATATGTGAACGGTAATTATATCAATTATTTTGACTCCTACCGGCGGAATATACTGAAGTTAAACTGATTTTGCATTTCTTGCGGTAGTAATTGTCAGACGCAATTTTCTGCTTCACCTAATCGCAACGGAGTATGCAAAGGCGGCCCTGACTTCATATACATTCATCTTCGATTAATTTTACTCCATTAATATGGAATACATTTTCGATACTTAACTTCCTTTCTTTTATTAATTTTTATACATAAAACGGCTAACAGGAATAATAAATAATACTTCAATTATTATGTAATCAATATTTAATCTAATCGAATTATTATTAATATAATTGTACAACTTTAAATACTACACTAAAATTTTACAGGATGGTTTTATAAATACCGTAGTTAACTTGTGACCTAAGTTATTTATTATTAGTTCGAGATATTAAGTAATTATAATACGAATTGTGGATAATTCATTGCAGAATGAAATAAACGGGGGGAGGAAGGGTTCTATAATCCAAGCAATATCGCTTGGCCTATCTGCAAGTAATTTTATGCATTGAATACGTAATGCGGAGAAAAATTAAATACGAGTAGACCGATGGGACGAGTAGACTTGGGGTAGCTATAGGAGAAAATTATTTTACAAGGAAAGTATATTACAAAAAATTAAATTTGCTGTCCATTAACGCTAAAAATATAAGCACTTCTTACACGGAAAGTACAGCTTTTTCAAGGTGTTCCATTATAAATTAAAATGTTTATTCAATTCCTTATTTAGGTAGAAGTTTTATAAATTTGATTCTAATAATGAGCTACAAAATAAACTAACAGGTCGTTACTGCTTTAGCTACTTCTTCATCTTATTAAGGGCAGGAATAAATAATTAATACTCGTAATAATTAAAATTTATGTTTTAAAATAAAATATCCGTAGAATGTTCCTTGTAGCATATATATATATATATATATATATATATATATATATAAAATGTATTAAAAAAATGTCCCGTTTCAATTCCGTACTACCTAGTCGGCCCCCTGATCTAGAGACAGGGTATTAGGTCATTGGGTATTACACATAATTCAGAGACGCGATCGTAAGGTAGAAAAATTAGTGCGCAAATACCTCGCTATATTAAGGAAGTAACATACAGTAAGTATCGTAGTACTTACAATAGGGAATATCAGTTTAGTTTAAGGCCAAATAGGTTTGTGAGGGGGGGGGGTGAAGACAATCTATTGTATTTAGCTGCCTCCTGTTTATTGTGTATTTTGAGTAATCGTCGACCTGTAATGTGCTCTTTACGTGGCGATACTCTTCTGTAATGTGTTAGTGGTCGCAGATTTTGCTGGGAAATTTTAGTTCGGTAAATCCGGTGGAACCTGCGGTTCCCATCTCGGTCGTTTTATAGCGATTTTCGTTTTGACGGCGGATAAATCTGCGGGAGGGCCGCACGATTGCACGATTCCAACGGAATTTATTTAGTGATAATTCAAGTGCGGGGAAACCTTCGGTCTGTTATTTGCTCAGCATAAAAATGAGAGTATTACCTGGTAGATGAACGTGAGTACGTAGGCGGCGCCCGAGGACGCGTCCCAAGGGTACCAGGTATCGATCATCAGCTGGGGCACGGGGATTTCGATAGTGAGCGAGCTGTTCTCCGGGTCCTTCATCATCCGGACGGGGTCCCCGATGAAGGTGACGGTGAGCCAGGAGACGACCGAGAGGGCGGTTATCAGACCGATAACCGCCAGCAGACGCCGCATCCTGGTCAGAGCCTTGGCCCTGTGCCTTGCGTTCGACTCGGCGAACAGGGGATGCGAGTTCACCTTTAGGGTCGACGAAATCAAATATTCATTCGATATACCTGTTTGGCGGTCTCCGAGGGGTCGGAATACTGTAGGTCCGTGACGTGTCTGTCTCCTCTCGCTGGTCTGGTCTTTTGCTGCCAGCAAGACCAAACCAGCGAGAGGAGACAGAAACATCACGAGCCTACAATTATTTATTGTTTTCGCACGCCTCCACCCGGCGGGACGGGGATAGGGTGCTTTGCTCGGACACGACGAAAAGTGTCCCTGATGAAGAATCCCGGGGAGAAACTGAACCGAGCGCAATGACTTAAGCCACGATGATGAAGAGAAAATTAGTTCAGAATTTAAGGTTAAAGAGCCAGTCGCCGGATAGTGTTTAGAGCGAATCTTCCACAAATGTCACCCAGAAAAGATAATGAATTAAAAGAAAAACCATCACAGATCCGGAATCACATATTCTAGGTCACATCATTTCCTAGTTTTTATAGGTTCATTTACTGTTGTTTCTAACTTTGTATTGTTGTTGGCCCTTCTAATTTTTTCCTCTACCATTCTATTTATTCAAACATTTCAATATTTTATTGGTCATACAGGGCGTCTACGATCAATACGCTATGTAGTACCGTTGTTTGAATCGAGTATCTTATGCAGTAAATGAATCTGTTCCTAATGAAATCACTTTCATGAATTATAATGTGTTTGTTAATCGGTACTGTTATGCGATATTCCTTCTGACATTCTTTTCACGAATGGATACTACTTTTCTGTCGGGCGAAAAGCCGTAGGTGAAGGCGCCGGTATAGGTGAGAATACCTATGTTCACATTATTCCCCAGTAGGATTTATTCGAATTTAAATATCTATCGACCCGTGCGATTTGTTATTGGTGTCAGTTTGGAATTGGTTACTGCCTAGTGATATTTAAATTTGCCTTTAACAGTGCTACAGACCGACAGTGTCAACTCTAACTGAAATAAGACGGTTATCAATCGGCATCTACGGTTCGAGTATCGGAGACTCGAAAAATGGACGGCTTACCGAGCTAAACCTCTCATATAGTTTTTTGCCGAAGAGTTATATAATGGAACGGCGCATTATATAATGGCTCCACGTGCTACTTCTCCTGTACGCCACATCTCCTTTAATTCAATTTAAATTTATACTACGGCCAGATAAGCGCTCGAATAGAATTAATCGGCCGGAGTTAACACAGGCGGGAAGAATACAGCGACGCTCAATGATGTGGCGACCTATTGAAATTTCAGTTGAGCCCGAGTCGACATTTAAACTGGCGGTGTTAGTTTCAATAAGGGGAAATCTAACGCGGGGAACTGCCCGATTCTAATGAAAATTGAGGTTTGCGGCCCACTCTGGCAGTCGATTGAAATTGGCGAGCGTTGAAAAATACGGACCGCCGAAGCCCGCTCTACTTGAATTCACTCCGGTAGTTGGTTCTATAAAAGCCGCTTCCCATTAAAAGCCACCTTAAATCCGGTCTCCGAACATTGGCGAAATTCCCATACGCGATGTTGAATATATTCTGGTGTGAGCGCCCAATTGATATTAAACCCTCCTGGCTTTCCTCATTGTTCACTGAATTAATTAGCGTTCAACAATTTGTACATTTAATCATGTAATAATGCCGTAGCTGTAAAGCCGATAACGAAATGATATATTCTTGTATTATTTTAGTGTGTCCTATATATATTAGTATATTAATTGTTTTATAGACGGAAAATGGTTACATTGGAACCCGGAAAACCAAAATATTTTTATATTATGCTAATTTATATTATGCTAATTAAAACTATAATACATTTTCGAATATGAATACGTTTCTCTCATTTGTCTATTTTTTTATTTGTATTTCACCGTTAAAAGTCGACGGATCGAAATATAATCGAAATATTTTTCTGACCGACCGAAAGGCGAGGGCGAAGGCATAGATGATAATTTCCTTCGTCTCGGATACTTAACTTTTTAAAATCCCAAAATTCAAAGGGAAACGGGAGGAAAATATGCCGTAAACTTTTACAACGCTCTGCCCGTCCTTAACGCCGGTTCCGGACATCCATGATTTTATACCGGATTTTTTCGTCGTATAAACGGAAGCATAATAACTTCAGTATAATAGCTTTTATAATTATAAAAATAAAAAAATCTTCGGCGGGCATCTAACAATTTTTGAAAATTATAAATGACGAAACTGCTTGAGGGCTGGCAGAATAAATGTCGGTGTTTGTAAAGGTATTATTTTTAATTCGTATCACTCCTTTGTGATATATCTGTGTCTGAGAACGGACGAATTATTAAATATAGTATCTCGATAAAAATAAATAAAAATATATTAATATAATAAATATGTCTCTAGGAATTTAGGCGAAATTGAATCGGATCACTTATGAATTCTGATTTCTATGCGTCTCAGGGACGGTAGCCCTGGGTGTTTTTAACCTGTTCAAACAATTTAACCCCAAAATAAATTATAAATTACCTTTCTTTAGTACCTATTTTCATTAATAATTCAAGAATGAGGCATTGCAGTACATCTAGGTACATTTTGAGTAATTAGTTTGGAATACCTGTTTTGTGGTATGCGAGGGTTTGGAATACCGTATTTATCTCGAACTGCTGTCTCCTCTCGCCGGTTTTGTTTTTTGCTACACCCTGGCCACCCTGATTCAGTAGGGCAGTGAGCGAATGGGCATCCTGTCCGCACTGTCACTTCACTTGTCAGACAGTACAAGCACCCACCCCACAAGCACTCACCACCAGACCGATAGAGAAGCTACTGGAGGTGGCGAGCGGCCTAAACCGCTCTAGCTAGACTCAACCAGCGTGAGCAGACAGAAGACGAGATAACTACGAGTAAGGTTTTTTCTTTTTTTAAACATTTTTCAGAATTCAACATTGTTAATTCCATCGCTTATTCGGTTCAATCGATTCGGTTTTGAATGATCATATCTCAAGGATGGATTCATCAACCGGTCTAATCGATGGACTGCTGTATATGGGGACGCTTCGAGCGGACCTGATTCCAAGCGGCGAGAGTCCTATAGAAGTGCTTGTTCCTCGCCGCGAAATAGACGAACTTGGTGATGCTGTGGAGGAAAAAGAGGAGGGTGATAGTGGCGGCGGCCATCTGGTCGGCGTCGTAGGTCTCGAGCAGGAGGAAGCAGAAGAGGAGGACGAACTGTACACTGACCAGCAGGCTGGTCAGCCAACAGTAGGCTATGTTGGCCAACCGTCGCAGCCCGTGCTCACCGCTGTACTCGAGAATCCAGTGGCCGCTCCACTCCATCATCTTTATGTTCATCCAAACGTCCCCGACCAGACCGCCCATCCTCCTTCCTTTCTCCATCCTGCCGTCCCCTTTCTCTAGTGTCCCCTTCGCTCATGCACCTGAGACATTTAGAACCGACAAAGTCAACGTGCGTCCTATGTGTATTAAGGAGTGGTAACGCCTGAAATGTAAGAAACATACCCTAGAATATTTCCGTACTTCAATATGTACACGTTATGTTCTCACTTAGAAGACACACTCGCCCCCAATATAAAGTGAGGTATTTTTACATTTTTATTTATTGCACAATCAACGTTTATCGCTATAAACTAGTTTCTCGTGATAAAGAAACCCTCGGTAATGGCACTTTTTGAGGTGTATTTTTGTGTGTTTTTTGTGTGAAAAGTTTCGCTCTCGGTCTTCCGAGATCCGGGGTTCTTAAAAATTAAGGCCCGAAGTAATTCATCTCCTTCACATCGCGGGCTCAATCTGGACGTTGGTTTCTCTTCTCCACGACCGTTACATTTTAACGTAAATACAGACTATACAAGGAATTTGAAACCGCAGGATCTGATAGGAAAATTAAGCGGGATTTATAACATGATCTATATACGATCGTCGGAAGTTTCAATTAAAACGGTATCCTGAAAAAGTCGGCAACAAAACTGGAGTCCCTATTTTCGAAATGACCCTCTCACCGCAGAATACAGGGGAATAGAGCGCTGGGAGCGAACACGGTTAATATAATGAATATCTCGTTTAGCTCCCATTCCCATCTCACCACAAAATCCATTGCAGGACAGTTCCAATCTGAACATTCCTCAATTGCGGGCGACCGATGATGATTTTGGAATTCAACGCATTTCAGAGTCAACTAATTAGTCCAACTGAATGACCCAGGACCCCCCTCCCCCCAGTATTATGGCCGACTCACCTAACCCGCGGTTTGGTCAATAAGGGAATGTGCAATTTCAGCACGGTCAATATTCATTTCCACCCGCTTGTTTTACCTTGTTTAATGAACTGCAAAATAAAGACCGTTCAATCGAACCTGTGTCAGTGGCATTTCTTGGTCGGTCGTTTTGAAAATGTATCCGCTAAGTATTTTTTGTCAATAATTTTTGAATCCGCAAACTTGGACCACTGTTGAGACCACTACTGAAGAGGTCTTCAAAACTGACTATAGCCAACAAATTGACAATATAAAAATCTATATTAATACCGATGTGAACATAGGGTATTGAACTACAAGGCACCTTCGTAAAAAGGTGCCTTAAATATTGGTTCGATCGTGATTCATTTGGTCAGATTTTACGTATTTATTGACTCTAGCTTGGGACGCCGCATATTCAATGTGGTTTGATTTCTCAAATCTAATTGATGCCCCTCGAAATGAGAATTTCTTGTAATAACAGTGAGGGGGACATTGAAGAAGAGGTGGAAGGTAAGTTGCGATATTGGAAGTCAATGTGACGGGATTTCAGACAGTCGAGAGGGTGGAGGGGGGAAATAGGAGAAAACTCTCTGGAAATTCATTTGAGCGAGCGAAATCTAGTAATAGGAAAATTAATTAAGTTGGACGTATCTGTTTTCGAACCAACGGACAGATCGGCCCTTCGTGTGAACGCCAACCGTGAATTTCCGCAATTAGATTGGGGACGGTAATATCGCGAGGGATTCTCCATTGTGAATCGCCATATAAAACGGAGGACGCCGAACGACACACAAGTCCGAGTGCATAATGCATAGGGAAATATGTCGATTTTTCCAACGGCGTCACGCCTATGTTGATTATATGAATACTAACTAGTTTACCGCCCACGGGCGTCGCAGTGAGCTTGCACTTCGGCCCTTAAGATTAATTTCTAATCGGCTTTCCTATTCTATTGACTATTGGCCGAGCCTTTAGTGGAAATCGATGGCTGAAGCACTTCCCTCTCTATACTTTTCCAAACGGAAGTTATATCGACTACTGTAAGGCTGTAATCAATGGGAGCGAATCGGAACAAAACAATTTGGAATTTCGGTCATTCATCTGAGTCTCCAGTCACTGATTAGGCCTTATGCTTTCGGCTCTCGTCATGTTCAGTGAGGCATCCTGTTTACACTTGTCGGCATCGGCTTATAGCCAGCGTAGATGCCTGAGAAAATCTAAGCAATTCTGTCTATTTGACATCACCGCGTTACCAAGTTTAGTCAACATTTCATACGAACCGACGGATCGCTAACGAACATGGCGAGAAGCCGGAATATCGCAAGAATGTAACATCCCAACACAACTAGGTATTTTTCAATATCTTTTTACTAAAACTGTCGTCATTTTAACAGCATAATTATATTTTTCAGTATACTCACGAAGTACCTGTGTTCCCTAAATTTAAGGAAAATATGTCTCATTTGAAAGTTTCCTGCAAATTCATTCAGCGTATGAAACTTCCGAAGGGAAACTCAAAGTCTAATTAATTTTCCAGGAGCCTGAGCTAAAGATCAGATTTCATGCAAAGTATATATAGCCAGTCCATTATAAGTCCTTATACACTTCGCTTTCGCGATACCTCTATTATTAATATTGTAATATAATCGTTCATTGTTTTACGTTTTACATTGTCACTGCTACCAAATATGTCTATGCGCATAAACGTTGACAGTCACACAAACCGGAGTATCTACAATTATTATGTATTACATTATTATATTATTATATTCGGAAGAAATACTTTATCTATTAATTGAATTTGGGGAGATATTTATGTAATGTTACAGCTGCCATAGATTGCTGTTGAAAAATATCCATTATCCGTATGCTGGGCTTTGTTCAGGAGGCTATAATATTTTACATACATTTTGAAGCGACCGAAGGTTTTCCCGTTTGGGAATTCAATATAAAAGCAAAGGTCATGCAAGAGGCAGCTTTTAGTTGCCGATTTTCTATACTGCGCTCTATAACAGCCGTCTAAGGGGTTATTCGTTACATCCTATCGGATATGTTTTTCTTTTCTTTTTTCAGTCCCAGATAAATGTTGAGGGAGGTATTTCAGGGTATTTATATTGGCCTCGGCCATAGAAAAAAGTGCACGAGGTATCGAGTTGTCCCGTGGGTTGGAATTTGGGAATTGGTAATATGAGGAAGAATGCGAGGGGATTGGGAAAGTGTGTGGGGGGTAAACGCCAACCGTGAAACGTGAAATGTAAAACATTTATTATAACGGAGCCCCCCCCCCCACAGAGTGAGTTTGCGATTCTACTCTTCCTATTAATTTATTAAACCCTTCGCTGCCCTTCGAGCTCGAATGGTGTGATGGGTAAAATCAATAACCAAACCCCGATTTGGAGAGGAACCCACGCCGAACCTAATGAATATATAACATATTTTTATTGAAATTATAAATGAAAATTCTTTAATTTTCCCCGGTGGGTGTGTGAAGTATTAATATCGGGATTAATACACCATTTTTCTCGTATTTACGTAACATTGTTCTTGGTGTATAAAACAATATATGGTAAATATCGTTGCGGGTTTAGTGGCCCGATCCTGGGTGTGATCTATGTGCTCTTATTTTATGTTCAGTTTTATATCATATGAAATGATAACACTTACAGGGCTTCCGTTCCTCGTGTTTTATCATGTTGCAAACACTATGGTAAATATTCGGTCTAGATCTTATTTTTTAGAACTGGCTTCCTTATGCTAATTTCTTTGGCCTGCTTCGTCTGGGTGTATCGATTCGTCGGCCAAAGTGTCCGTC
Source organism: Lethocerus indicus (assembly GCA_019843655.1). Lineage (NCBI taxonomy): Eukaryota > Metazoa > Arthropoda > Insecta > Hemiptera > Belostomatidae > Lethocerus > Lethocerus indicus. The sequence goes on from JACDQD010000001.1 coordinate 34,283,963, forward strand.
CAGTTATCCTTAAAAGTAAGTTCATTAAATTTGTAGCAGCGACCTATTATTACTTCCAATTTAACTTTTCTTATTAATTTCTTATGCACTTCTAATGACTCAAGGGACAACGATCGATAGGGAAATAGGTTGCGAATTTTTTAGTTCGCTGTTTTCCATTAGAGTAAGATGAAGCCTGAAATATAAATACGTTAATAGGACACGCCTAACTAAGTATAACTTACAATCGTGTACGCAAAATGGGAAATGCGAATTTAAATGGCGTTGTGTATATTATATAAGTTGACCTAGGGCAGTAGTCAGATAATGCTACGCTTAAATGACTCTGAAGATAAGGTATTGAGGATAAGATAATATGTGCTAGGAAGGATATTCTTGATTTTGAACGGTAACCCCGGGTGTACTACACGATCGAACGCCTCCGCGACATCGATGAAGACCCCTTCGCAGTACTGTCCAAGTTTAATGACAGAGGAAACCTCATCTAAAATGTGAAAGCATCGCTGGATGGTAGAGTGTTGTGGTCGAAATCCAAATTGATGGTTAGGAATTATTTCATGTTAATTAAGAATAGGAAGGAGGCGTTTTAGGAGGATTCTCTCAAATATCTTTGAAAACAAAGATAATAGGCTGATTGGTCTGTACTAGGAGGGTTCCAATATTTTTTTATTTTTGTTTGGGTATTAATTTAATTAGCCATAGGGGTGAGGCCGAGAAGAAGTGGTGATATCGGAGTGGTTATGTTGTAGGCTACGACGTATTAGGATGGTGTCGTGAGGGTGATCAGTTCTGTACATAGTATATCCTGGGATGTTCAGGCGATTTCTACTAGTTGAATGAGTTCCTGTCAAGAGGCAGATGTCAATTCGTTCGTCATAGAAGACAACCTGAAGTTCGTTTAGTTGGTTAGTTATGCCGGTCTCATTCCAAAGGAGGATAAGGAGAATCAGTCGTCCTACACCGGTAGTGCTTAGCTGAGCTCTTCGCTGCTGTGCAACTTGCAATGGATGTTACTATGTACACTTGGCCTATAAGGAGTTCATCGACTGTGTACAATCACATTTTATGCTAATTATGCTCTTCGTGAAAATTATTATTTTCACGCAAAATTATGGAATACACATTTTTCAATTATTTCTCACACACACACAGGCCCCACACTGTGAACTGAAGTCGGAAGGGCTTAGCTCTGGGTTCCCAAAGCATCCGCTCGCCTCAGGCGGGTTAAAACTGGCGCGTGTTATATAATCGGGTTCGTTAGCGAATAACCTTAATGTTACGGAAGGTTGCACCATCGGACCTTGGGACCGAGGGGTGGTAGGAGAGGAGCGAAAGAGTGGGACGAAGTGTGTAGAGGGATCGTGAGTGGGACAAAGAGGGAGCATCAGCCGCCCAGACCGCACGGACCCATCCGCGATAAACAATGCCGACCATTCGTTATTACGCTCTGAAAGTAAGATTGAAATTGTCCAGTGAAGGCCTAAAACCGATTCGTACTTCTACGAAAGCAAGAGCACAGATTCGTAAGACATGTTTTAATTGTAATTGATCGAAAATTCGACCACCGGCCACCATGATTCGAACCGGGTTAAACGAAACGAGCTCATCGGCTGTTGTACACCCATTAGAAGAATGTATTCCATGTCATTTTAAAATAAATTATGAAGAGTTGAATTTTTATGACTTCTATTATCATAAAAATTGGTTTTTGTATAAAATGAGTAGTTGAAATTTTCAAGTCAAGCCTAAAACCGATTCGTACATCTAGAATGCACGAACGGGATGGATATTACAATATTATCGCACTTATTTTGTCTTCACTCGTACCTAAACCGGTTTCGGCATCGTCAGTGGCATTTTGTCATTAAATTCGTAATGTAAGGGAGTCATTAACTTTATATTATTATTTCGATGAATCATATTCCATAAACATATTTCAAATGTCATTAATCGTTTCCACCCTTTTAGTAAACGACTGTGGAAATCTCGATGTTGTAAGAAGTTTCAAACTGGTTTAAAAAACTATATAAATATTTCTAAATACGTCAATTTATTAAGGTAATTGTATTCTAAAAGTTGCATGAAAAGCCTTGATTTCCTGTCGAGAGAAGGTGTTAAATTCAGTTTACTCGATTAAGCAAAATCTATAACTTTAGTAAGTTGAGGGGTCTCCTATTACGCGCGTACCTTGGATGAAAAATTGAATTATTAAAAGAATTCAAAAATAAATTAGATCGAACTTATTTAAACTACTAGCGGGTCTGATTACCCCTTAGGTTAAGACATAGGTTAATGCTAGATTTATATAGGGAATTGTAGGACTAGGTATTAATACTATAAAAAACCATCTTAAAATACTTAACTTTCTAAAGCCATCAAATATATAGTTCCTGAACCTATATCTATGAAACTACTCTGTTACTATCGAGGCGTATTTGGGTTGTCGGAATATAACCCGCATAACCCCCTCCCACCATAAGTTATGGCCCCTTCCACAATTTTTATGTATATATATATATATATATATATATATATATATATATATATAGTTTTTACCCGAAATCGCTGCTGTGAATATATTCGAACGCTACTTTGTTTGAAACTATTTACGGCAATTATATCATGACAGATTTACAAACCACTGTAAGAAATCTACTGTTGGGAACGCTTAGATACATCATTACACATTTTGGGAGACCATGAATACAAGAGTCGGGCTTGTTTTTTAAAAGCCCTCGGAAGGTACGGCTCATTGCTGCTTCAAAGGGACGGGCGAAACTGGTAGGCCTGGGGTATATTAAAAATTCGGTAACAGCGGACAAAGCAGAGAGAAGTCGCCGGCTCTAGTGAAATACGGAATTGGAAACCGCCCACGTATAAGCGGACTTAGAATAAGTAACCTGGAGGAATTGAGACGGGGAAGAACAAAATTTCGGGGAATAAGAACGCCTATTATAAACCTGCGTTTTATCAAATTGTTTGGCGGGTGCTGACATGTTAGAGAAATATGTTGGACCAGGGAGGAATAGAAACGTTTCTTGGCATACACTCCGGAAGGCCAAATTGCAATAATAAACAAATGACGTGTTTAAATTTGCGAAAGGGTGAAGTTGAGCTCTGGCAGAATACCGAAGGCGCACGCAAATTCAGTAAGCGGAGTTCGGGCACAAAGTACTGCAACCTAGGCAGAATTATCCTGCCTAGTTTTGACTAAGTCCTGGTAAAACAAAAAGGGGCTAATCAGAATTACACAGTAAGTTTAGGGATAAGAGATGTTACAATGTCAGAATGGAGAATAAGCGATCTAGGCAGATTTATGTGACGAATGGGGCGCGCGGTATTAAAAATAAACGAGTATGCAGAGTGAATTAGTTGTAATTCCACAATTACATTTCCCTCGTGTAATTACTTAAACAAAATTTTGGTTTTACCGACATCGTCAATTCGATCCAGTATATCAGTAATGTAGCGGGCGGATCGACGCTCGGACGGAGTGGAAATGAAATGTGCCAGGAAATATGATATTTCCCCAAATAAAGTTGATATTTATATCTATAATAAAGCTTCACAACGAATCATCGAAATGCCTTCTATAGGATTTGAACATCAAATAGCCCAAGAGTTTAACACATTAGATGGTATGTTATAGTGATCTCTCATAATGATGTGTTTAAATTTGTTATGGAGCCATCTTTCACTCATTCAGACGGCTTGTATCGATCATGATAGTTACGATTGGGAGAGTGACTAAGGCCGGTAGAATTAATTGCAAAATGTCGACCGAGTTCGTCTTTCTTCTATACGGTTATTTAGAAAACGCCGAGCTCCAAGAACGGGCCCCATCGCCTCTGTTAATTGGACGCGAAGCCAGTGGAGCCGATCACTATCCCGACGCCCACCCCTCTAATTAATATTTGTTTATTATTATACCACCATTAAGATCGACCTTCCAGGCTCCGACCTTCCCGTTTCTAATGGAAGAGATCGAATCCAGACCATTGTTTTTATTTTGCCTTCCTTTTTGTCTCGTTTCTTCCTGAAAAGTTCCTCGGTGTTTTCATTATTGACGGGCTTCTCCCAAACGAGTTTGTTCTTGGGCTTCGGTAAATAAAACAAATCATAATTCGGTCGAATTGGTAGGGTTTTATTTGTTTGCACCGACTGACATTACAGTAATTATACTTTTGTATATTTTTGTATCGTCTAAAACAGCCATTCAACACTGCCCTCATCCTTTAAAAGGCAGTTATTAGTATTATATAAATTACATTTTTTCAATTATTTTCAGCAAATAGATTACCGGAATATTCATCAGGACGGCGTTGGTTTTTCAGAGATCGAACCGATTCAATTTTTGAAAGGGATACAAGGCTCCTCCCGGCGTAGCCCCGACCGACCGAGAAGTGCGAAAAGCCTTTATTGTGACCGTATCCCGAAGGTAAGGTACCGAAGGTAATTTGAATCGATGCGTTTGCAAACAATGGAACTACCGTTACTGCCCAGGGACCAACTAACAGTGCCGATACAAAACAGACACCTACTAATGAATTTCAATCCTTTTAATTGATGTTTATTGACGTTCAAGGTAGCCTCTAAGGGGATTTCAACCGCCCCGATCGGTAATTGATGAGCCCATGCAAGGGTATGGCCCGTTACATCGCAGTTTTAAGCTGGCCTCTATTGTCTCTCGATAATTCGCGGAATCATCGCTAAATGGAATTGTACGAGAGTGGAAAATTGGAGAATCATCTCTCTCATCTTTCTTCGGAATGAATCCTAATTTTAAATGTAACAAAAACGCGTTCGGTAGACACTCACTAAATATTCAACGCCTTTTACTAATTTTACTTTTACGTAATTCCACTGATAAATGTGCCCATAATTATGAAAGTGGTCTAAGTCAATTCAAACTTAAAATACAACATTTTCATATGAAATTCACACAAAATTTCATATTCATAGTAAACTTCCATTAATCGAGACTAATAAAATTCTAAATTAAAATGGTGCATAATATAAAAATATTTGTTAATTTATTCGAAAGCAATTCATTAAATATCTCGAAACCAGAAATATATGACTTGGACCGCTTTCATAATTATGGGCACAAATATATGCGAACTGTTACTTCTTTCAGGATGTAACCAACGACAACCAACTGTCTACTGACGATGGGGACGAACCGGTTTAGAGTAAGACCAAATTGGAGAGGAATTAGCAAGAATGAGTGGCACAATCGACTCCCTCGAGGACAAACAAACGGACATCGAACATTTTATATTTATAGCCATTCTCGCGCTACCAGGTACGAATGTTACATCATACGAACTCTGTTTTAAGCCGGTATTATTTTTCTTTCACAAATACGAGTCAGAGTTGAAAAAATAACTCGTTTTGAGTTCGCATTGTGCGCAGTTATCCCTCTAAATATACTGGTTCGTTTATTTTAATAGTTCTAAATATTCGTTTTATTTTAATAGTTTTTCCTTATGTATTTCTTTTCTGTTTACGCGAACAACCATATTTTTGAGTATAATTATCCACGAAAATAATTCATCGGTTTTGGCCCGAGTTGTTTTTATTCCTCGAAGAAAATTGATAGTCCTCTAATTAGCAACACAATTTATTATTCATGTAGAACAGTCAGTCGGTATCTACGCAAAGCCTTTAAATATCTTAAATGTCGCGCCCTTCCAACTTTGCTTTCTTAACAAATATCACCTGCTTAACTTTTCCCGTATACATAATTTTATTCGTACTTCACTGTTTTAACTTTCCAATACGATACGGTGTACTGTCTCCGAATAAACTGCGAATCATTTTCATTAGTAAATCAGTAGTGTGACATAGATGGAAAGTTGGACTCGGACATCGATTCTCATGTAGAGGAGTGAATGTTCTTCCAATTGCAAATTTGAAATAGAAATAAATGCCCTAATTAAAAATACGACAAAAATACTATATATGCTCTTGTAAAAGCATTGTGTGTGTGTGTGTGTCTTTGTATGTAATACGCCATAATGGACCTCCATTACTCACTTACTGACCTCAGTAGGACCAGAACAAGAACGGGGAGAGGCTATGTGAATTGCAGCAACGAGAGCGTTACATTGAACCATTTTATGTATATATATATATATATATATATATATATATATATATATATATATATATATGTGTGTGTGTATGTGCACGCGCAATTTTATTTTAAAATTTTGGTGCCATCCGAACAAAGATATTAATTTGGTTTTTGTTTGAAGGATGTTGAAATTATTGGGGCAGGTGGCGGGAGGAAGTGCAGTGCTTTGTGCAGCGCCAAGTCGAATCGTTTCGTCGTACAGAAGGTACGCTATCTATTTATAAATAACAACAGTATATTTTATAGGAATATCTGCGCGGATACTACCTTCTCCCGGGTCTCGGCCGACGTGTCGGAGGCTCACTGAGTGGTCTGTATACTTGGAACTCGGTCGCTGTCCTCGCTGGGTCGATCGATTATTTAAAAAGACATCGGATATTCCACGCTAGCACACTTATTCCCGATACCCTAATCGATAGAGCCTAATTTTAATAAAACAAAAGCCCCCCACATCCTCTCTGTTTAGCGGCTTTAATTCTTTTACCGATGTTCGATCGAACACCGCCTGGTAATTACCGGTCGGTTGTATCGTTTTGTGCCCGATTCTCGGACGGCGGCTCCACCCTGCTTATTTTATAAACGTTATAATCCGCTCTCTCCTTTTCCCCATCGATCCGCCATCGCCTGCGATCGAACATCGGGAAGCTTAATAACGAGGCTCCGCGTGGCGTATCGAACCAATTTTTAAAAAGCATCTTTTGGAACCCATTCGAAGGGAAAGAACCGCTTCGGCATAAAGCGTTGAAGTGAGTCTGCCGGTCCCAATAGAGGTGCCATAATTAAAAAATCGCGTTTTCGTAAAATATTTCAAAATGTATGTACAGGGTTAACTAAAGAACTGTAAGTACAAGTACGTGGAATTAATATTAAACTTCTCGTCATTTATTACCGTCTATTGTAATAATTACCTCAAAACGTAATATTTGATGGAAATAACGTAAGACCTGTGCGAATATAAAATCGGGCGTTTGAAAAGTAGTAGGTCTGGTGAATCAATTTCGCGTAAATTAAATATGGGACCAACGTTTTACGGATCAAAGTAGCATAAAATGAATTGTTCCATTTGAATCCGAATTGTTCTTTGAGCTAGGCTTTAGCGACCGGGGACAGGCGAGTCATACCCCCCTTCAATCCCCGGTGGCTTAGTAAATTAAAAATAAAATTCGATGGGTGAAATTCAATTGAAAATCTGGCCGAACAAATCCGGCGCTATTTTCTCTCTCTGCTCTCCAGCGCGCTTTGTGAGCTTTAAGTCCCCGCCATTTGAGTAGGGGCGATGCGGCCGACTCCACCCGCGCACAAACCGGGCGATGGAAAGCAGACGCCGCGCACAATAGCGGCGAATACCATTGGTATTCAGCGCCTCCAATAATTGGTATTCAAGAAGTCATTCCTTTCTGGACAAGAGACGATTCCTGGGAATTCCCTACAGAGCACTGGGATTTTCTAGCGGGCATTCCAAAAATAAATTTAAATTCACGGGGGGTTGACTCGTTGGAATAAATTCTATCTCTTTTACCTACCTACCGTGTGCACCGGTCCTTTAGGAACCTCAAGTGTTACACAACTTCAGGATTAGGAATCACTTTATTTTGAGTATTCATTTAGTTTATAAAGTCCTTTTAAATCAAATTTGGTCCTTTTAAAATCTTACTCTGCAATTAAGAACAAGAATGTACACAAACTGTTTTCTGATCTTATTTTGTTATTTGTTGCTAAGCTAGGCAGAGTGCAGCCTCACGCCAAAACAAGTAATACAGCGAGGTATACAGAAATATGATCTTCTACGTTTATAGAACTTGGAAATAGTTTAGAAAAACCGTTTGTTTTCTGCGGGAGTTTGGAATACCATTGTTCTTGTAATTGTGTAAGTAAAAATGCAGTGAGAGTAAAGACACGATGCAACACATTAGACCAACTGAGTAAGTGACTCACCGATCTACCAACTATGCGGAGCAGCTAAAACGAATTCCAGTAACTTATAACCGAAAATCTTACCTCAGTAATAGTGCCGAGCTCTAGAAAAATATTTTTTCGAAATTATTCCTATAGAAAAATCTTCTGACACATATCTTTTAAGGGTTTGAAGGGTATATTAGTGCATTAACAGACAATTACTTTCAATTAATGCGTTTTCTGTTACATTTCAGCAATTTTGTCTGCAAAATATGATGCAGTTAGAATCAGTACGGTCTTAGATGAACGGATGGAGATTGATGCGTGAAATCGTTAATTTTCTCTGTTAATATTGTAACGTAGCCACCATCCTTAGAGCGTATTTCCTCATATATCTGAGCGATTTTCACAACCTTGATTTCTATAATTAAAAATATCTGCAGTATGAATCCATGACAAAATCATGAATCTTGACTGCTGAATTTAGACTGCGAACATCTCCGACTGTGGAAATTCCTTTAATCTACAATTGGCACGATATTCGTCTTAATGAACGCCGGCTTGTGTTATTTCCTCTTGTATCCGAGCGATTTTCACAACCTTGGCTTCTGTAATCGTTTGTAAATAAAAAAAAAATATGCGCAATAAAACTCCATACAAGGTCCCCAGTATGATAGATTTACACTAAAAGCATTACGGAGCGTGATCATTATTTGGTTTTTTCTATTATTAGACCATCCGTCCGTCTTAATCCAGAAGGAGCTCCCATTCCCTCTTAGTTGTGATCCGCGCTCTTACAATCGGTTGTAATTCCAGAGTCGGGATACAAACAAGATAAAAGCAAAGGTTTTGTATTTATGGGAGTTCGAGACTGGAGGCCAATCTTCAGTATGCCAGAAGCTAGGTTCTACCTGCAGTACCTAGGTTCCAGTATAACAGTGATACTCAACGTCTTTACACCAGAGGGGTTTACTTTTCAATTGATACTTATATGTAGAGTGTCATGATTCGTTTTGATAATAATACCTTTATTAACGTATGTTCTCGATTTTAAGAGTCGTTCCACAAATGCGTGTAACTAAAAATAATTCAACATTCACATTTCGAAAGTATTTGTACCGTTTATTGACAATTATTGTGTCTCTCTTGAAAGGAATGTACAACAACGACAATATAATCATTGTGATACCGCCACACAACCACAAAGATGATAACGTTCGTCTCAACTCTTTTCTATATCACAGAAATATTATTAAGTTCTGCGACGGTGAAAATGATTTGTTCTCGAAGGTTCGAGTCGGCTTGGACTGACCGGCTCTAGAAAATTAAGAATCAATCGAACAATTTCTTTTACGACATTGATTCAGAAAACATTGCCGACATGCCCAATCCGTGGGTTGGAGAGGTTGGGAGCCATGTGACTCGAAGTGCGAGTTGATAAGATTTTGTTTTTGGCGTCAGAATGCGGGCGTCTCGGATTAGCCGCTCTCGAATGGTTTATGGTGGCTTATGTGGCTGAAGCTCCCTCTGTCGTCAAGTCGCTGTCCTCCACAAGTCTGTACGCACGCAGCCAGAGCCCTCTGTCGCCGGTCAGAGGCTCTTCACTTTCATTTTCTTCGGCGTCTGCCTTTATTGTGGTCGAGATAAAAAACCCTTCGCCATAAATAATTGAAGGTAATCTTTTTTTTACTTCATTCTCTCGTCCGGGTGGCATGAGTGAAATTTTTGCTCTCAGTCCTGCCTGGTAACTGGTTTTTAAAAGTGAATGAGATAAATAACTTATTGTGCAGTTAATTCCTCCCCGGGAATCTTCGTTGCTTTTCCTCATTTACGAACAATGCACCTTATCGGGGTCGACACCCCTAGGAGGCGTTCGCGTTATCTACTGGTAGTGGAAAGGAGAGGGAAAAAGCCCTTCTCCCTAATTATCCGAGCGTCTCAATGAGGGTCCCAGTCGCCAACTTCTTCTGTTCCGGTTACCCCGAGGGTTCGGAATATCACTCGTCGTATTTGGTCCTACGGTAGACCGGCTTCGGCCTCCCGCCAGTACCAGCGTTACCGGCGGAATCTGGAATGGATCGGCGAGCAAATGTTTCTTCATTCATTCCATTCTGTTTGGCGTGTCCTAGTCTTTCTTCCATGGCCGTTCTTTAATTCTGATTTCTTTCAGATATTCTTCTTCGTGAATACTACGCCTCAGTAAGATACTTAGACGAGGTTACTTCCCTATTAAATGGAAGATGGCACCCAACAACATTGTACTGCCCCAGCGCCTTACCGCCCCCTTCATCAATCATCAATTGAGCTCCTCAATTATCAATTATCCCTCCGGGCCAATTCTGTTTCCAAAGGAAACATTCGACGGTCAACCAAGATACAAGTAGCAAACATCCCGACAATTACATATCGCTTGGTGACTGATTCTAAGAAAATAAAATTTCCTTTCTCTGAAAATTTAAAATTGAACCTACACCCCCGTTGGATCTATTCCACTTTCATAAATTCGAAGTAATCGAAGCGATATTTCGGCCGCCGACCTAGCATCGTGCACTGCTTATTCTATACGCGAGCCTAGTTATTAGACTCACTCTTGGCCAGATGCTACTGTCCCCTCTTCCGGGGAAAATCGTTTTTCCCGAAAGTTACGCTCCGGTGCGGAAATACCGGCCGGCATTCTCGTCCCACCGACCACAAGTTTCTTATGCCTTTCTTATGCGTCTGTTCTTCGTCCCAAGGCCGCCCCGGATTTACCCACGGGAAATCTTACCGACAGATGAATTTACAACATTTATTTCGCGGATGCGTTATTCTTGAAGAAATATTTAAAGCTATAGCAAAGCAGTGGCCATAAAATTCAAAATAATAATTCGTTCTATTCGCTTTTTTACTTTCCTATTCACTTTATATTTTATTGTCAGGTTACCAATGGTGTAAGGTTAAATTACTACAAGCATATACTTTTTTTTGTTTATAGTGCAGCCAGTTAGACTATTTTGCTACAAGCATATACTGTGGTCAGTTTAGTACTTGAGTACCGTAATAAAAAAATTGGGTATGCTTGCTGAAATTAAGAAAATAATTACCTTAAAAAATTAACTTAAATTTGCGAATATAAGGACTAATCCTAATATCTTACCGAACAAACTACTGTAATTAACTATAAATTAGTTCTTTCAAGATAGTCTATCTCGATGGTTTGTAGAACAAAAGAAATATATGTATCTCTACCCTAAATATCCAAAACGAAAATTGAGTAGGTCTATCCCTTTGGTTAAAGATATCACTTGCACTATAAAACTACAACAAAATAATAAAATATATGGTCTCAACCATCTGAACATAGTATTTTTTTCAAATGACTTCATGTCTGTGTATTAAATCAAGTCGCAGCTTCCGTTCCAATGGAACGAAATGAGCCGTGGAGTTACGGTTCCGGTTGTTTTCGTAATTATTTAATTTTTGATTGGATATATTACTTTAGCCGGGAGTGGAAACTGATCGATAACTGAAACAAAATGTTTTTGCCTTGTGAAATTGCCAGGAATACCCGTTTCAACTGCTTTTAAATCTTTTGCTCACTGGATTCTCTTCTTATGCAATAATTGACTAGCGGCGGTCATAAAAATAAATGCCCGGATGGTATTGTTACTGTTATATCTTCACGATAAATCGAATTCTCAGAGTATGGAAGTGATGTAAGATTCCGGGTATAGAATACTATTCTTTTTTTTTAAATATGTCGTTTTAAGTATGTCGTTTATAAAACGTTGTTTGTGTCGAAAGATTCAAACCCAAACCGGTACTTGTACCGTACAAGTGACAGGGGCAGTGTAGTGAGAATGCCCAAAAAACATCCAAAGTGCCAAAGAGACTAACAACGCTACTGAAGATGGCGAGCAACCGAGCAAGACCAAACCAGTGAGAGGAGACAGAAACACACGAAATCTACGGTACTGCAACCCCTCGCAGACCACAAAACAGGTATTCTAAAATGAATTTAATGGCTAACAAATCTCAGTTACAGTAAGTGGATCTCTGGGCCAGTGGGGTTTAAGCGGTCGTGACGGGTGGGGGGTGGAGGGATAATAGGGATGGCTAATAGGGGAGAGTGACTGGACGAGCAAATTAGGATGAGGAGTAAGGCGGGAATGGAACTTAACGAGCCTGGAATTTGCGACTTCGTTAACTGTTGGCAAGTTGAGGCCAGGATAAATTGTGTTATTAGAAACATACCAGGAGCATTAAAGATGGTTCGGATTATTTTTGATTGGAATGTCTGGGTGGGGGCGATGTTGAAAGCCTTAGTAGAACCCCATAGTTCGATTCCATATGTCTACGTCGGTTTTATTATGGTTTTGTAAATTGTAAGTTTTTTATCTAACGTTAATTTGGATACCCGTTTCAGTAATGGTCTTAGTAGGCATACTTTTCTGTATAAGTCGATTCATTTGAGTCGGGTATGGGGATACGATGTTAGTCGTTTGTCTAAGTGGAGTCCAATCGTTCAGTGAATGCTACTAAAGATGACAAGCGGCCGAAACGGTCTAGCATGAGACAGAACAAGCGGGAAAGGATAAAAGATGCGAAATTTCGCAGTCCACCAAACATGTAGTCTGAATTGTATTTGTATGTTAATCGCGCTCTATATACGCACTCTCAAACAGGTTTCGAGGCTCGGCCCGAAAGGAGGGCTGTAAACAGAACTGACGCTCCTCTTTTGACTTTTTTGTGCCAAGGCTTTCAATGTTGATTTCAGAAAATATTTGCATCCGATTGTTAAAAAAATATATTTTTGTGAAAATATATATACTTGTTAAAAAATATATACAGGGTAATAATGTACGGCCAATTGAAACGACGGGTTTGATATGAAATTAAATTTTGAACAAAAAGGTCTAGTTGAGAAGAAGGTCCAGAAAATGAGACCTTGAGCAGCTTGCTCACCACCCCAGTTACCAAATACTACGTAGAAATTCCTCATTTGTGAACTTTTGATAGGTATTTTCTGGAATCACTACCCGAATGAGGTTAGTTAGTTAAATATGTAGCAAGCGGACACACTTTCAATTGAACTAGTTCACTTTGTGCGTCTAAATGTGTTTGGAATGTTGTTTAGTTATGTCGCTGACTTACTAAATTGGATTAGTCTAACAACAAAATTACATTTGTTTGGCGGCCTCCGTAAGAAATCAACCCAATACTCATGGTGGGACACTCAAACTATCTGTACTCATAATCACTGATTTTATCTATATAAGAGCTTACCCGTCTGAATACGAGTTTTTTTTAAAAGAAAAGTTGTCTAAAATCGCTGAAACCCAGTTTTAAGATTGTAAAATTTAGGCCTATGGAGTTCTCCATTCTGCCAGCAGAATTCGCTGCAGCACCCCACTAGAATTGGACCGGTGCCAACGACCCAGTTTTCAATCCAGGAATTTATTACTGCTATAAAAATAAATATTTGTATAAAAGCCGTAAAAAATGTTATTCCTGTATTAATGACTCTTTGGAATACCATCGTTCGGCCAATTTGTATTATAAGCCTGTTTATTTGTAATTTGAACTGACCATTAATGAATGGTTGAACTGAGTATTTAAAAATGGATTAATCGCATCACCGGATGTACAACGGAAACTCTTTTCAGCTTGAATCAAATATAATTGTCGCCACTATATCGGTTGAATTCAGGACACACATTCGGGGCGGGGATATCAAAAGATATGGCACTAGGTTTTTTGTATTTCGAACCAGTACGTACTAAGTTTGCTATTAGAAAGAAACCAAAATTTCAGACTGGGAGCGTGGCTGAGCAATTACAGTTTAGCACATAATAACGGAAGCCCTCTCTAAGGCATTTTACCTTGAGAAATAAGAAAAAGGAGAGTGATGCGTTTTGGAGAACGTCACAAAAAGCAGTCCAATATTGAGAAATGAGTGCACCGCAATATATATTACTCTAACAAATAACTAAAACAAGCTTCTGATAAATAACTGACCAATTCATAGAAGGACAAAAATGCGAATACAAACAGAAACCGCAGACGAAAACTATATCAACATATCCAACACGAGAATTAGTACGTGGAATATTGTGTGACGAATATTCTCGAAGATATCTGATGAGTAACTGACAAATCCACAGGAGAAAGGAGGGTTTACATTAGTTTATGTTTACTATCCTGTCCTATGAATGTCTAAGTTATTGATCGATAGTTTCCAACTGGTTTTGTTACAATAATATACCTTGATTGGGTAACACTCATTTACCCTTATCGGACCGTTTCTTACGATTCACCGAAACGAAGCAAAAAGGAAGAAATCTCCGTAAGGACTTTTCTGTCTTATTTCTTCCGATCTCCTGTACGAGCCCGAATTTTATTTTGGGACACCCTGTATAATAACACCTCAAAACATTCGGCGTTATCTTAGTGTTGGGTTTAAATTTGTAATCGATGAAAAGTCACTGCCGAAGAGTCCACCGTCCCCAATTCCTCGACTAACCACCGCCTTCCGTTCCTCGTTTGTCGCTCGTAATTATTCCCCTTTCGGGGCACACGATATTTGTCCTCTTCATTAAACAAGAGAAACGCTTAACAACCGAGCCTTTAGCGCTGATAAGGTGTCGGGGGGCGGTGGTAGGGAGCTCCAGATATAATTCCACTTCCTGATATTATCGGAGCGACTTGACTTCCTGCGTGTCCCGGCTCCGGAGCCATTCAGCTAGTCGCAGCCGCCTCATTAACTCTGCTCATTTATCCTACAGCCAACGGGTAAGCCACAAAATTTTCCATTTATGGTTTCTTCCAGGTTCGGTCGAAGCGCCGCCACATTAGTTCACAGTTGAATATCCCCAGCGCCTCGAAGTAAACTTTATGAACCTGGCTTTATTGCGCTTGCAATTGATTGCAATTCCGATCATATTAACATTTTTTTCCGCTCACAGGGACTCGATTGCATTTGAAAACTTTATTAGACTATTTTTTGTACATGGGCGTATGCATTAGCATAAAGGCGCGCGTTCTGTGATAATGGAACTTATCTTGGGTAGCGGGAAGTGGGACGATGGGAGACAGAAACGGGGAGAGCGTCGAACAATTCCTCCGTTCTTTGGCCCATCGATTTGGCTGTAGTATTTTCGGTTTAATTTTTTTCATTATTGAAAAAATACATTTACAAGGGGTTGTTCCGTGCTCGTAATTTGGACTAAGGTAATTTGGACTGTCATACAATGCTGAATGGGGACAGTTCAACCTTCCATAAGCGAGGCATTGGTCTCTTATTAATTGGTCTGATTAATTTGGATTTATTTTTATATACCCAATTTTAATGGATCAGAATAAAATTTAGAATAACGTGAACAGAATTCCTATATTGGTGGTGGATTCGGACCGACAAAGGGAGTGAATTGTTATTTTTAACAATTAGTAGAGTACATAGTATATACATATTTAATACAATTCAATACATAGTAATACATATTTAATAGATACATTCTACGACTACGATAGATCCTTGACTACGGATTATGACTATATTTTTGTATATCTAAGTAACCCACTCACTGAATAGAAATAAATATTCATTTATCTATCTAGATACATAACATTTCCCGAATTAATTAATGGGTGGCATTTTAAACGATTATTTAGTTAATTAATACTAATTTAGAGTTACGTTCCGTAGAACGTAAGTTTTAGACCCGTTACGTCTTTCTACTCGTTAATATTTATTATTGCGAAGTTTATTTCTTGCAAGTTGATTCTAACTTAATACTGTACCAATAACTATCCCCGCTTTAATAGAGTACAAAAATAATCAATTTTTTCGTAGATTCAGAACGAGATTCAAGTTTAACATTAAAGTTACGCTAATTACCACGCCTAGGAAGCTTCTCCGGCTTTCCGACCCGCAAAGCGCCGTCCGCATTAAGGCCCAAGGACTCCGGGGGCTTTAGATATCAATAATACCATTGGGTTACGCGTCAATTTAGTTTCTGCCTTACGCGGCTTTTGTTTCTGCCGACCGCAAAGGTTAAACCCGAGGGGACTCTCGTAGCCATTAACGCCTCGAATAACAGTTATTAGACCAAATAACAGTTATAGGGAATTTCACAGGCGTTACAATTTCAGTCGACCAAACGAATACCGGGAACGTTTTTCAATACTTTTAGATCCCTTCACTTCGAATCTAATTCGATATGCGGAATAATAGAACCATTCTGTTCATTTATACAGGTCAGAGTAAACCAGTTTTAAGAAAAATCACATTTTACCAGCTTTATTTTTTCTCATAGGAATTTAGAAACCGCTATAAGGAAATTACGATGACAATATTATTACTCGAATGTCGCTGCAACTTATGCGGAAATATGAACATATAATTATTGACAAATATAATGTCTAATTTGCTATTTCACGATCTATTACTAATTTCATTTGTACATTTCTAGAATTTTTCCCTGTATCGTACTGCTATAAGAAAACGCGTTAAGGAAATTAGTATGGTCATGTAGATTATTCTACGTGACTGCCCTTGTAAGCAAATATGCATACAAAAATTAAATGTTTCATCTGAACATCGATATAAAAAAAACCGGTGGTAGCTTAGGTGTAATATCGCACAGGGGCACTCCGAGTGGTCCGACAGGCCTCGTTAGTGCATATGAACATGAGCAATCTTGTCTCGTTACAAGGAACAAGCCCATGCTCTATTCAGGATGTTGTATGGCCACGATGAAGGATGCCCCGCGCACCAACTGATAGGCTACCCACCCATGTAGCAGAGGCGGGTCATCTGGTTCGCCTAGTCATACACTACGCTATTGTTCTTGATTGTACACGTGTCATGCATTACCTACACTGGCGAATATTCCTGATCTGTGTGTGTTTAAAATTTAATCAAAACTAATTTCAGGAAATAACTAAACTAGGAAATAACAGAAACTATATGCGCATATTGCAAAATGTATTAAAATTCTCCATCCGAGTTAAGCTCGCCAGCAACTTTATGATAGAACTGAATACAGTGACGTACTCATAGAGTACGTATTAGTTTTAATGGAATGGAGATACGCATAAACCGGAACAAAAGCAGAATTACTACAGCCTATGGGTGTATAAATACATCTTGTAATGTACCACAACGGTCTATGAAGGGAAAGGTGGAAACTTATTATCTGCCGAGTTCCGGAACGGAAGGTCAAATCGGGAAAGCGAACGTTTGAGGAACGTTTGAATTATCAGATAAGCATTATTAATTAACTATAATTATTAGTTTTTGCAATTCTAGAGTAGGTTTCCATATTATTCAACAGTACAGTTTAATATTCGAAATTTCTTTTAATTTTAATCTGAATTAAATTGGGAAGGGAGTTTCGAAGCGTACATTTTCGTGGAAAACAGGAAACATTTAGATTAAAGCTTGGATATCGGCATAATGGAAAGTCATTTCGGGAAAGCTTTTATCTGTAGCAAGAATGACTAATGTGAAACATGAGATAATTGATTAATCAAATTCAGAAGGAGTTGAAAAGATATGGCAGCAGTTGAAGGACTTAATGATTCCTTGCACACATATTTGTGTCGTATTAAATTAATTGACATACACAATCCTAGTGTATAACTCAGTACATATCTTTTATGGCAGGAGTGTTTCCTTAGGGAAGTATGATGTTCCATTTATATTTTCTGGACTATTGTTTAATATTTTGCGTGGAACGTTAAGGTGTTTATTACGTGCGTAAAATTAAACGGCGATACAAAAATGAAATATATTTGAAAATGTGGGAAAAATATGTTGGATTATTTATTCGACTATATGTTAGTCTATTTATTCGAAATTTTGTCACAGAAATGTAGAATTGTGTTCGGATATCTCACGAAAAATCAATTATACACATCTGATTTAATAGGCGCTTTTAATAAGTAACTTAATGTTAAATATCATTATGTGTTATAGAAATAAACAATTTGTTTATTATTACTACGTTCAATTGAGAATGACACCGCGTTACATGCAATAATATTGTATTAACATTTATTTTAAGTTATTAATCCTGAAGTTTTATATTGGGCCAAATTTTTGCCACTATCCGCGTGGGCTTATTATTTAATTATTCTCAATTTCCTTATTTTGAGTTTCTCGAGTTTGGGTTTTTTTTGAGCGGAAGGCTCTATCTGGCATATTCACTTTGGGCGGACCGACGGAGACGGAAGCGTTTATCCTGTAACATGTCCGACGCAATTCAAAATCCGATTGCAGCGCAAACATTTTTCTGACCATACGGCGACTCAAATAAATAACAATTTTTAGCAGCAGCAAATGGATTTTTGGAAATAAACCAGTGGAAGTGATGACGAAGATGCTCCGTTAATGTTTTAATGATTTAAAAAAACCGTTAGGAACCAGGACCAAGAAGCTACAATGAGGATGAAATAAATTAGTCCGGAGGTTCACTTTTTAAAAAGAGTTGCCAGGGACTAGTCTTTATATCCTTTTCTGTTTTTCGCCTCCATTTTTATCGTCAACTCCTAAAGAGTCCCACAGTATTCAAAACTGACGACACTCTGACATAAGCCATGTAGAAAATCCTATTTGATTTATAAGGCCGCTCTCCAATAATCTGACTATCGCTCAGAACGATCTAAATTTTCAAATAATACTCGGGTATAAAAAATTGTACCTAATTTATATCGAAAGGAAATCTTGTAACTGTACATAGGCCTGCGAGCCGTGGTATGTGACCTATATTAAATTGAATTACAAAAATATAATGTATCAGCAAAATAAATAGCGGATACCGATTGAAGCCGGAGACAACACAAGGGTCGGTGTCGGATTGACTCTTCTCTAGGCAACAATACTTTTTTTTAAATCTTAGTAGCTGCCTTCTGAAGAGTAATCCCGATATCAATCCCAGACGTCGGATATTTAAGCCATTTCCTGCTCTGAACATCGGGAGAATGGAATGAATTATATGAAGACTTTTACAGGTGTATCTTCGGAAACACGATTGTACCATAATTTTAATAACAAATAATAATAAATTTAAGACTTAGACATATAATTGTATAAATCTAATTTATTATAGACATAATTAGCTTATAGGATGCTTACAGTAACACTAAGTACTTCACTGCATTAATGACAGATGATACTGACGATGGTGGGAAGCAGAAATCGATCGGGTATAGAATCAGTAAGTGACGCTATTCCAAAGTCTCAAGGCCCCCTAAAAAGTTGTCTTAATTTATTCTTTTTTGTCATCACACGTACGATTTCTGTCCCCTCTCTCGGTCGTTAATCCTACGCCAGACCGTAGGATCTGGTCTGTTTCCATCTGTCAGTAACGGTAGACTTCATTTGAACGAAGGATTATTTACCCAATATTAAACACAAGAGACACATAAGCGCTACTTGGACGCGATAATGAGCGGTTTCCGGATAATTTTATTTCCTTTTTATTTATTTTTGGTCTTTGTGTGTCTGTTCATGACGTTTTATTTTTATTGTGTGAATTTGTACGTGAGTTGTTTCATAAATCTCATAGTTGGCGTGGTACATTGTTTCCTGTTTTGGTAAACTTAACCCATGACTTATATAGCAATATTTAATCACTTTAAACACTTAGTGAAATAATTGTTTAATTATTCGAGCAAAGAGAGACTGGAAGGACCGCGAGCCTTACAAAAACGTCAAAGGGTATTGTAAATTACGTAACAATTTTCGTCGAAGATGTTCCGAATTGAGTACAACATAATTGCAGAGGCCGCCTCAAATTAACATATTTCATCGACCCCTCAACAACAAAATTTTAATGATCCAAAGCGGAGGAAGTCTCAATATATATGGTTCACTCCTCAACTAGGATCGTTTCAAATATCAACTTCAAAAAAGCTAAACACTGTTTAAGTTTTTAAACAAATTATTTCTTTAAGAGTAGCCATGTTTCATCTTATTACAGGTAATGAGGGAGATACATCTCAAAAATAAAAAAATGTACGCCTCTTAAAAAATAACATTTTATTTCTAATTATCAAACATAGTACAAATTTTTGACATAAAAATAGGGTTACTTGATGTGTCGTTCACTGACCGAGTACTCGATCAGCGTGACAACCTTGATTAAAACCACCAACTTGGAACAACTGTTAATGAAATACAGACAAAGATACATATAGATACACCTATTGAGATATATAGGGGAGCTGTATGTTGGGTTTGTGTAAGTGTGGATATGTTTGTGTCTTATGTGTGTGTTTGTGTGTTGGGACAGGAACAAGAAAGGAGTGGAGGAACTAAAAAAAGTGGGACTCATGAGTCATATTTGTAATGAGGGATGAAGATACACGGAAAAATAAAAGCAAACGGAATTATCGAGAATGGTCGGAAACATGGATGTAGAATGGAATGATGAAACTCAGAATGTGAGAAGATAAGAGGAACAGTTAGTGAACACGGAGGGATTTAAAATGGAACACATAGGGGATGAGGGAACATATAACACATAACATACATGATAACACTTAAATTGCAAAAGAGACAACAAGGGAGTAATGGTAATTGGTAAGGAACGGGGTACGTGAAGGAGAAGGGTACGTCTCTTTCTATGGAGCGAGACAATACGGTCGGGTAAGGAAAGGAGAACACCTAAAGCCCAATCCATGAACCGGCCTCATTTCCGCTCTCAAATCAAACCTTATTACCGACTTTTAACGTAATTAAATTATTCGACGATAATAAGCACATCCCGCACATAGTAACACTTATCAACAATAAACATATATACAGTAATACTACAAATATTACACGAAATTTATACCGCACACTTACATCGCTATAAATGACAGGCGATCCGTTCCGACATCCATTAAACGTTTAAGTAAATTCCATTGATCTCAATAAATTCTGCCATCGATAATTAGAACGAATATACGCGGATACATCCTGCTTTAACATATACGGACAGACAGATTACTATATATCTTACACCAATTATTATCCCCAATAACGTCCCACCTTAAGGCGGGCGTTTAAATAGGAAGAGTACATTAAGAAAGACGGGTCGACCCGTAATACGATTTCAAATCGGACGGCCTACACGTTAGAACCGAACCGAATTATATCAACAATTATTGAAAGATATCCTAACACTTATTCGGTTTTAAACTGGAAGTAAGCGGGTGGAGTATTCCCGAGAATTAAGCTCGGGACGGTACAGGGGGAGGGTTTGCAGCCCCGTGGGATAAACAACAATAATCGTGATGGAATACGGAAATTGGTTGTTGCAGGGGGCAGTGTACTGTCGTACGGTCAGAGGGCCTTAAAAGTGTAGTCTGCGGTTAGAGAAGGACTTAGTTCATCGGAGTCGGGTAAGTAAGTAATATCGAGGTAGGACAGGGGGTGGAAAGGAAGGCACCCCCGGGATAACATTAAATAGACAGGGGACGGAAGGGATTGAAGTGGGTGGCAGTGAAGTACCGTAGAGTGGACAAAGTGTTTGAGGTAGGACAAGAATTGGCTGAAGGCGGGATAGGAAGGCGTAATTTCAGCAGAGTGAAGGAACGTGGCGACAAGACTGCGCGTATGAGAGAGGCCGGGCTACTCCGGAGTTGGCTGAGAGAGGGGAAAAGGGTCGTTAGGAAAGGCTATTCGGCGGGCAGTGTAGACACTAGGGAAAGACTAGCCCAGAGTAGATTGTCGATGGGATCGGTAGACGTAGACGTAGGTGGGCGATGTGAAGCGGGGCCTGGGTCTAGGGAGCGGAGAAAGAAGTGGCGAATGAATTCACATTCGGATCGGGAGGCTACCCGGAGGGGGATTGTCGGTAATACCAGAGACAATAAGTATGAATCGGGCGCTATAAATTCGTCATCGGGTACTAGAGAGGTGTAGATGTCAGATTGGTATAATGTCAGAAATGCGAGCGATGGGTTCGTTCCCTCTGCGCATGAGAGGAGGTTATAGGTAAGATATAGAGAAGGATGAGCTAGATGCGATCGATTCGTGATATCGAAAAGAGAGAGTGATGATGGGGACGAGTGAGAAGAAGCCTGACGCGAGATGTATTGTCCGTAAGACCGGAGATCGAGATTGAACGTGATAGGTGTAGCTATGTCATAAACTGGCTGATGATGACTTGTGAGCTGAGCTAGGGAAGTGATAAAACCTCCGGCCTTATTCGGACACGAGATGAATGCTGTCCCGGTATAACGTTGAATTGTCGGCATGAAATAGGATAGGGCGAATGAGGAGAGAGAAGGCCCTATCCGGTATATGGGGATTCGATGAAAATAGGCAACTTATAGAATGATGAATGATCTCCGTGCGTATACGGGTGCGGGATGAATGTTGCCCCCGATTATACATGCGGTTGTCCGTAATGTAGTGAGTGTAGTCGGCACGGAAAGGATTGATGAAGGATCGACGAAAGGAGTGATGAAAGGATTGGTGAATGGAGTGATGAAAGGAGTGGGGAAAAGAGTGATCAATGAGCTCCGGCCATCGTCTATGATCGGTGAAGTGGATGGCTACCCCGGGGTGAATCGTCGGCATGACCGGAGATAGAGGGGAACAGGTTATATGTGGTGTGTGGTGTGATGTCATAAGGTGGGGAGCCGTGGCTTGAGGGAAGGCGAGTGGGAGGAGTGATGAGTGAGCTCCAGCCAGGTGTAGGGGGTGAGTGCGAGGAGAAGAGCTATTCCCAGCCCGTACAGCTTTGTCCAGTCGCATAACCAACCGTGAACTCCGAACGCCAAAGCCAATCCCAAGTGCCGGAAGAAGTAGCACTGAGCGAAAGCCCCTCCCCACCAGTCCCTCGATATCGACACCACCACACCTGAAAAAACGCCGTAGTAAAATCGACCGTCTTCCTACCCGTATAAACCGTTTTCTAATTATTTTACCATGACGATTGGAAAATGAATTCCCCCATTAATATCAACATTACGATATTGCATCCCTGGTTGGCTAATGCTTATAGCCGGTTGAAAATATGCCTTATTTTCTACGATACGTACCTTCTCAGTCTACCATCGCTTTAGGCTTTGGATTTGTGTCGCCGCACTCAGTGGCTCATGTAGTACATATATATTGTATCTAAAATGGAATCGAGTATTAAGTTTGAACACATTTACAGATAATCATAGCTATCGTGGAAGTGGGATACGGCACACTTTAGATCCTGAGCATCCTGAGCAGGGAACATTGTGGTACGTATTACAAGCAGGCCGTGAAATATCCGACTCAATTAGTCTGTAGCGTCCCTTTATAAACTCAAAATAAAAGGACTTAAATAAGAATGTATTTTTCGATATATTTATTTATTTATTATATCGCTAATATTTTCTACAGTATTTGTAGTAAATTTCCCCCTACAAATCTCGAAATTTAGTGAATACACTACATTTTATTATTGTTAGTTTATTTTATTCGCGTTTTGATATATGTCAATAATAGTAAAATAAGAGTCATTTAATTTAGTATAAAAATAAAGAAATAAAAACATAAATATCTTTTTATTTATTCGTTTCGAAAGCTATTCGACTTACAAAAGCTCAATGTGTCCCATATAGCATTGCAGACGCCCCAAGCGGCAGGTACCACATAAAATAATGCGGGATCTTCCTTCGAGGGTTTCCAGACTAACAATACTAACAACAGGCAGGACTGGAACACGAATCCGACTCCTGAAACACGAAAATAAAACTGCAGAAAATATAAATTTCTCCGTCGCTTGATCTTCCACTCGATAAAGTCGAAATCGGGTGTGATGCAAAGCTACAGAGCGTTTTCGATTAATTTATACAATCAAGATATACGGGATGTTATATCGTACCGATTATAACATGTCTCCGAACGTGCTGAAGTAACAAACTGAGAGTGAAAGCCGCGATAGATTGCAAGAAGCCCAGACTTAAGAAAACCAGAGAGATATGAGTAACTCCGATCGCACAGGCCACGTATGACTGAAACAATTAAATGTTACAGGAATCAGAGTAAAAGGATGTTTTTGGCGAGTCATAATTGTAATTAACTATAAATGCAATAGTAGAATAATGTTCAATATAGGTGTGTCGAGTACGTGGACTCGTTAGGTGAGAATAAACGATAGATTAATCTGGGTGTTAACCTTGGTAAAATCGGCGTACATGAACCCCTGTTCCAAACCGATGAATAGGGAGAGCGGCGCGGCCATCTGAAGCCTTGGGTCGGTGAATGCGTGGTGAAGGATCCGTAAAGAGGAGGCGCACACCTCCCTGGACAAAGGATCCTCCTCCGATACCACTCGTAACTGATTCATGAATGCCGCTGTTACCGCCACCCCCATCACGCAAAACCCGAGAAATACGCTTACCAACATGCTACCCGTTTTACAAGTTATACTACCGGTTTTATACGCCGCCGAACCGTTACGATCGTAAATCGAGTCATAAGATACCGGAAGGGGACACGCGGTGCTTCCGCAAACTCTATCTCCGTTATTCTCCAAAAGAAACATCGAATCTAAATTAGAATCGTCGTTGTCCTCGTTCAATACACCGGCCGTATAGGAAATCAACATGGAAGTAACGACGTTTCCGACGATCAAACCGAAATCTTGAGCAAACTGCAAGCTTCGGAACAGTCTGTGTACGACCGCTTCGGTCCTCCCGAAGCCTCGAGTGGATTCCAGGCGTTCTTCCTCCTCTTCAGTCATGACCAAGGTGAACTTGGAGGCCAGGGTCATCAGGCAGGCTATCCTGGCGCCGACGAGCGGCCCCAGCCAGACACCCATGAACAAGTAAGCGGGGACCAGTACATACACGTTCGGATAGAGGTGGACGCCGAGGAATATGCAGCCGCCCCCGTAGCTCAGAATCAGAGTCCAGTTGGTGCCCAGCCGGTTCATCAAAGAGACAGAGCCCAGGCTCGAGAGGGAAGCGGTAGCGAAGAGCAAAGAGAGTAGGAGAGAGCCGACGTCGTAGCTAGGGCGAAATAACTTTGAAAGAAACGGGAAGTCGGGCTGCCACCACCAAACCGATATGGAGCCCTGAAGCGTGAACAGCGGGATGAAGGCGGCAGTGATCATGGCGTGGCCCAAACAGAGGGCGGTGAAGTTCCTCACCAACAGCTTCTTCGAGTAGAGCGGGCCAGTTTTGGACGGGGTCGATCTCACGACGGCGATCAGCCGCCTCACGGACGACCCTCCTCCAGAGCTGGACATCGAGTCCCTGTGCTTCGAATTCCTTCTCACCACCAGGCTACTCTGCACCTGATGAACGTGGTGTATCGTGCAACTGGAACGCGTCGACCTCGTCGACATCGGCGAATAAGTTACTACCTCCTGGAACATAACAGAAACTCCCTCATTCGTCCGTAACACCGCAATACCGTCGTGTAGGCCGATGTGGGATTTATCTAAAAGGTAAAAGGCGGGATGGGGAGACGCGACTTGTTTCTTACATCGGCGGTTAAGAGCTGGTTGAGTTTGTCGTGGTGGACACTCAAGGATGTGTTGGTATAGTGGCCCATGCTGGTAGTCTGGCGAATGGCATTGTGCGTGGTGGGCCGAAAAGCGAACCTGAGTCCAGGCTTGGCTCGTCTCGACCGAAAGTCGTCCCGGTCGTCGTCCTCCTTACCGAGGTCACTCAAGTTGGGCAGGCTCCCCATTCTCTCCGTTAGTCTTCCGCTCTCGTCCTTAAGTCCTCCCCGCCTTCTCTTTCGTCCTCATCCCGAAACCCTGCACAACCGCGTTTCATTAGCCGGGGAAATGGTACAGACAGTAAATTAAAGGACGGCCGCGAAATTATAGCGAAGGAACAAAGGGGTAAACTAGAGACAACGTGTTATCGCAACCGACGATATAGAAGACCCGACTGATAAGACCTACTAAATAGCAAATAGAGCTTTGGGCTCTACCCTATGCCCCCTCCCCCCATGCACCCTGGTGAGTATACGAACTTGTATCTGATGATAGCAGATCTCTTGTTTCCGCTGCGTCCGTCTCCCAGGAGAGCTGTGGCCGATGTGCCGGAATGCCGCGTCAGACTGTGTTGTTAACGGGGAGTAAAAGTGAATCGATCGTGGTGGGGGTTGAAGGTGGGGGTGGTTTTGGTGGGGATGAAGGGTTGTTCGGCGTTCACCGGCGCGGGCCATCCCACGCTCATCACAACCACTTAGCCCTACTACTGAATCCTAACTGACGGTTTTAACAATATAAATTCCGATAAATCCGTACACGAATTTAACCTAACGGCTATATTGTACCGCGTCAACTAACGACACTTTTCAGTGTATTTATAAGCGGAAAAATAATTAAAATAAATATCCAAGCGTTGTGCATATGGAATCCATCATATGCTCATCTTTAATATCGCACAACGTTATTATTGCAATGTTAGGCACAGAAGGGGGAAAATAACCTTCCATTTTATGTCGTATCAACGACAATCACTGAAAATTTATTTCAAAATTGAATACATTGATTCTGTAAAACCGTTTGTAGACACCATGTTAACATGATAGTGTGACAATGTCAAAATCTCAACCAATAATTAACACTTAACTATTACAACTACCGGAGTTACAGCACGAGTGAAACATCGAATTGCACATCCCGCCTGCACTGTATTCTTATCAGATCACGTTTTCACATTAGAATCAATCGGTTATAGTACACTACGGTGACTTCGGATTTTCCCTTCAATTACACCTGTTCCCGATAACACTCGCTCTCATTATACATGCAGAAAGTTTAATTGTTTTTCATAGCAAAAGTTAAATACCTGCACTTTTTAATGGGAAGCAGTCATGCGGAATAAATCGAAGGACTGGATTTCAATCAGAAATTATTATTCATTTAAAATTTGTGCTTAAAGTAAATTTCGGTCGGCCACCATAATAAATACAGTAATTGCACTTCCTTTTGTTATTTGTTTTGTAAAATCTTTGTGTGGGCAAGTTAAAGTTCCTAGTTTATTTACAATTAATGGTTTCTTTCTTTGCTGTTGTATTTGAGTACGAAAGCATGTTTTTTCAATAATTATGTTAATTTTAAAATGTGTGTTTGTAAATTAATTTCTATATTCTATACCTACAAAATAGATTTTTAGGCACATTAAGTATGCTAAATCAACACGAGGGAGTAACTTTTCATGTAAATGCATGTTTTTAACTGCATTTATTATCAGGCCACAACAGACAAGCAACAACATCCCATGGTAAATGTCAGCCTATCATCATTCACCTGGGTGTATTCCAACCACTGACCTCTGGCTCCATCGGCGCACGCCACCATAGCCCCAAATTTATTATTTGACCAGTATAATTTTTGAAAGTACAGAATTAAATCCATAAACCAGAAAAACACCCTACCATCATTCTACTTTACCATTTTTCCTTTTTAATTATAAATCAATTTAGTACAAATTTTGTATTTCACTAATTTTCGGCTGGTCGATCGAGTGATAATTTTATTATTGATGATTAATATCCTAATTTTAAGACATTGTTTGCATGCAAACATTGCATTCATTTATATATTTATTATGGTACACCATAAGTTACTGAAAACAATTTGAAAATTAGAGTAAGTTCAGTTCGAATTCTTATGTTATACGCAATCCGTGTAAAGTATTTACTATCGGTAATTAAAAAATGGAAAAGTGATTAACAATTAAAGTTATTAAATATATACGTAACTCTATATTTAATAATTACGGCAGTAAATTATCTAAACAATAGGCAAAATTATTTATTAACTACATGCAAACAAACAAAGGTAATAGATGAATTTTTAAAGCATAATATTCAAGCACAAAGGGCTTACGTGGCTTTGAGTTAATATAACAGATAACACGATTGAGTAACTAGTTCATAATTACATCTGATATCTTATTTTATTCAATTGTTACGAAGTCAATCATGCATACTCGTCAAAGGCGAAAATAAAAGCCCATGCAAAATAATTGTTTGTAGATCCTTTACACGTTTAAATACTAAATTCTAATGTTCTAGATAAACCAATAAGCAATGGAAACGTATCGAACTAAGTAATGTGTCTTTCCACCATTCTGCATTGAGATATTCATTGACAAAACAATGTGAAAGGAAGGTGTGGCCGTTGACTTTTCTGCAAACTTTTGCTTCCCAGTCCCCCAGGGTCGGATATTTTCATGTCCTTACTTATATAGAACTAATCAACCTACAGGGAGGGTCGCGGAAAGGGACAGAAAATATACGGGGACCAGATGTGTTCCGTCTCCCAGAAAACTAAATGTAGGATCTTCACTGCTGGTAAAAACTAAAGCCAAAACTCTAAAAGAAAAACTCGTTCAAAAAAAGGTTGCCTTTAACGACTGACTGGCGGATACCCTTATCTAGTCGGAACCACAGCCGGAACACAATTCAAGTGTTAATGCCGCAAACACATCGAAACTATACAAAAAGAAGTAGTACTATAATCAATTCACCATATAGACCGTACGAAGGGGTTACTTATTTTTTATCATCTTAAATTTAAGGGATCGAAACTAAATATTTTTATTATCTACAACCAATCTCACACAACTACAAGGGATTTTCTGGGTAGGCCTAGATATAAAAATGAATAACCACTTAAAGAGCTTAATACCAAAACAGCCGGAAGGGTACCGAGCGAGGAGCCTAGTCGGTCTACTCGACAATAATTGCGCTAACTCAAATATTACAAGCATCTACTGGTTGCAATTGGTATTTTGGGCGTGTGATGGCTTACCGGTGTCCATGTTTGGCGGCCACCAGAGCTCGACTGGAGACGGCCCAGTGCGCAAACCCGGATCGATAGAACGGTACCTGTTGACTTTGAAGCCCTCCCTACCCCCATCCATCTTAGACGCAAACCCGTCTAGTTCTAACCCCTCCCCCCTCACGCTACGAAGAGGGACCACTGGTCTATAATTAGTACCCAACGGCTTTACTATAGAAGTCCCGTTTACCCCTCCTCCGTCTCCCATCACTATGTCTTTTTCAGTAGATTTCTTTTTCTTTTTTATCGTGGCGGCTGGACGGGAAATAGGAATGGCAAAAGCGGAGGCGTGGATATAAAGGTTGCGAAACTATGTCGATAGACAAAATCGAGAGAAAATTTGGTCCACCGCCTAGGACGCCACTGCTTTTACAACCTGACCTATTAAAATATGGAAAAACCGTTATTTCGATAAATTTATATCGCAATATATAATGGTTGTACATTATTCCGGATTTATATGTTCATACACATGTTGTTTTTGATTCCTTGAAATTTGATCATGAAACTAATGTTGGTAAGTAGCCAGAGGCCGCTGCTCTGAAGCTCAACCAAACATATATTGCACATATACACGGTACTTGAGAATGAACTTTACAAGGATCACACTGCTGCACTGAATACACTGCACTTGAAGCACTGAAATGAGGGGGGGAAGGATTGTATAACCACTATACATTTCCCTCTATTCACCCTCCCCCCTGCCTTACTTAATACAACATATTAAAGAAATGTTTTTCCCTAGGCTATAAGGTACTGCGGTGTTTTTTGTTGTATCAATAGCATTTTATCTTCGGGGTTTTGGAAGTAATTGGCTTGAGGAAACCGGCGGATTAGGATGTCCTAGATATGTCTGGATGTCTTACTGTTGTTCATTCTTTTATATCATATACACATTCACCCCACAGTTACAGTATATTGGATTTCTAGCCTTTTGAAGCTTATAAAATACCAAAGTGTTGAAACTTACAGATTTATTAAAACGTAATAAATTAACATTGTTTAATATGTGGATAACTTCAGTTTCAATTGATGCACCCAGGTTCACATCACTAGCACAACACTGAACATCTTATGGCGGGTCACCTGTGTAATTCCCAGGACCCTTGCGGTAGGTCTTGACTTCATTAAAAAGTCGAGAGGACGCTAGAAATCAGAGGTACAGAGAATGCAATTAAAGATGTCCGAGATAGTTAAATTTAACCGTGATTCACGGAGGATGCATGGACCGATGACTAATCTGAGTTCTACTGAATGCGATCAGACTGCCGGGGATGAGAATGAAGTCCTGTCTCGGACTTCATCACTCCCATCTCCTGGACTCTCGACAGACTTTACATTCAGTAGCACTTTGATAGATTTCTCGTCGGTCGAGGCATACTGAGTGAGTCACGGATTTTTGTCTATTTCACTCCATTTTCTTTTTGACTTTCTTATTCGCATTCCCTCTATCCCTATATATGGCCTCATGCCAATTAGGAGTAGTTCTTTGTCGTTTACCAGTAGTTCCTCCCTCGGTCGGGTCGCACTGGTTCTCCAGGGAGGTTACGAGATCGACGGCACCGAGGAGCAGCCTACCTGATGATCGCATTTAGAAACTTCCTGGGCACTGGGGAAGATGAATTGATTAATGTAGAAAGGATTGCAGGGGGTCGTACAGGGAGTGATTTCACAATTAAAGCACAGTCATATAAACAAACATATCCCATAGAATTTTAAATAGATAGAAATATATTAAAAGTGTGTGTGTGTGTGTGTGTGTGTGTGTGTATATATATATATATATATATATATATATATATATATATATATATATATATATATATATATATATATAATGGATAACTAAATATTATTATATTAAGAAAACTATCACTTTTATTATCTGTAATGCTCAATACATAGTCGCTTTATAGTAAAGAATATAAAAATCATACAAGTGATTATTGAATATTTCCAAATGTCATTACAACATACATATACATTTTAAAAAATATGCTTGTCCAATTTAGAACTTCCATTATTTATTTCATAAGTGGCCCCCAGAACATTTTGCTGGCACGTCGTTGGTCTTCAGTCAGAAAGAAATCACGCCCTGTTGTCACAAATTCCTTGAGAGTAAGTTTGCCATCAAGGTTCTCGTCAATAGCTGTGAATGAAACTATGGCAACCTACACAAAATAAACTTATGATATGCAAATGTAGTAGTATAAAACTACAAAATTAAGTAAATGATTAAAAATTATTGTTGAGGTATAATTAACCAAAAACTGACTCCATGTTACAATGTAATGATACATAAAAACTTAAGAAATTTAAATAAACAGAACAATACATTTGTAAATATTATTATCCAATGTACATTTTTACAAATTTGTATATAATATAAAAAACTGTAATTTCATGTTCTTCTGCTCCTCTTGCTAGTTTGGTCTTTTGCTAGTCCAGTTGTTTGCACTGCCACTTATTTCACTTGCACTGTGGAATACGTGACAGTGCAAACAGGATGCCCCACAAGCATCCAACATGCCAAAGTGACTCATACCGCTACTGAAGATGGTCAGCAGCTGAAACCGGTCTAGCAAAAGACCAAACCAGCAAGAGGAAACAGAAGAACACGAAATCTACAGCATTCCAACCCTTCACAGAACACAAACCAGGCATTCCAAACTAACATAAAAAAGTTTAACAAATGATTAATTTAATAATATTTGTTGAGATATTTATATATTCACTTTTTATTTTATATTTATATATTCATTTATGTTCTGCTTTAAAAAATATGGCACTGGAAATAAAATAGATTATAAAACTGAATATGTGATTCATAATTACTTACATCAGGTGGTAAACCCAAGCAGTTATAAAATAACTTATATTCTTCAACAGTTATGAAGCCACTTTTGTCTTTGTCAACAGCCTATAACAGAATTATACACATACATTAACCTTCGTATTCTATAATAATGAGTAAAACCGCAATAAAATAATGTTTTTATATGCAAAAAGAAATTACTTAAAAGACAAATTACAAAAAAAAAATCATTATAAAAAACATACTTAAATAGTGTATTCTTAGTTATTCCATTATAGTAAAAGAGAGTTATTCAACTATAACCCACCACTAACCACCACTTCTACAATAATTTAACTATAGTTATTCCAAAACTTATTTAAATACATCAAAATGATACTGAAACAATATATATATATATATATATATATATATATATATATATATATATAAATGTATTAACATTTCAACCATCTTCCTAATTCACAAGTTGGACAAATGCTTAACTTTAGTTTGTTATTTCACTACGTCCACTAGTTCACTAAGGAAGACTTGGATTTACCATTGAAACATTATGTTTTATAATTTAATACTATGTTAATATTTAATATATAAATATTACATATTTATGTTTCACTTTATTAATTAATTTGTATTATTAAGAATTTAAGATATCTGTTTGATGTTCTTTCTGCAGTGAGTTATTTTTTCTTTTATATTTATTGTTATATTTATCACAAAACATGACAAGTTATTTAATTGAAATGTCTAATAAACAACGTGGAATCTGTTTTAGTGAATTAGGTTTTCTAAAAGAGTAATAATAAAAAGAGAGAGAAGTTTAGCTGAGGGAAGACTTTCAAATTTTACTTGGTTCAAATGGACATTGCACATTTCCAAAAGTCAGTAAAATAATCTCTAAATAATTTCAACTGATGTGAATAGGCATTCTTATTTCTTGTTATATTGTTTTAAATGTTATGTACTAAAAGTGACGAAAGACAAAACTGGTTAAAATAAATATAACTGTGGCCATCCATTAGTAAATAATAATCCTGAAGCAATGATGATAAAATATGAAAAATAGTCTGAATTCAGGCTCCATAAACAAAAATAGAATATGTCGACTGCAATACAAAAACTAATTTTACATCACAAATTATAACCTCTACCCCAATCAAAAGGTAACATTAAAATCAACATCTGCACTTTTAATGCACACAGTGCTAAACCAACTAATAGTTGGATAAAATTGAATTTTAATTTTATATATCCTCCACTTTTGTCACAAATAAAATCTAATACCGTTCTTAAAATCCATATTTCATAACTGAATCAAAATGGGCCAACTTTGGGCCTATTTTGAAAAAATGTTAAACCACCAATGTTGCGCTCAGGTATTCTTACCTATTTTTGTTGATTGTACAGAACCAAAAAAAAATATAACCAATGAAATCCTGTTTCATTAGCACAAATATTTCCATTAATTCATATTGTTTTAATACCTATGCGTATCACTAATTATAAAAAAATCCAAAGTATATTAGGAATAAAAATGTATATATCAAATGCTTTGTAAAATGAAACACTGATAATTTATCTGTACAAAATGTAAATGTAGTTCTTTACTTGCCTTAAATAAAAAAGGAAGGAAACTGTGTACTTTCTTTCTTAGCTGTTTATCATTAACAACATGGTACATGTCTTCCAAATATTGCTCTGTAGTAACCAAATTGTATGGGTTAATGTTTCCCCACCTTTCTTCCCACATTGACTGTAAAAAGAAAATTAAACTGTTTTCTAATACTACATAATTACGGTAATATATATTTAAGAGTCATGCAGCTCAAATAATTCCAGTTAGTTACAGTGGCTAATAATTTTACCTGTACAACATTTTGAAATTCTTTCTGCTGTTCTGGGTTTAAATGTCCCAAGTAAATAAACCTATCCACCAGCATTTTGAAGTCATCAAAAGATATGACACCATCCTTATTTATGTCCAAAATTCCATGAAATGTTCTCATTTTCCGTCTCCAAAACTCACTCTTCCCCTGGTATAATGTAAACATATCATTTGTTTAAATAAAAGTGATGATAACAACAATTTATTACTGTTGATTGTGTATTATTCTGTCTCCTGTCGCTGGTTTGGAGAGGAGATGGAATAACATGAAATCTACAGTATTCCAACCCCTCGCAGAAAATGAAATTCTTAACATTAATTATGCATTTAACTGTATTATAAAATATAAATAAATAAATTTCTACAGAGATTATCAGGTTACTTTATAAAATTATTTCTTCCAACAAATAATAATAATATTGAAAGCATTAATTGCATTTGGCATCGTTATTACTTAATTAATTTATGCAAATCAATAATAAAGTTCAAAAAGGATTACCCTTTCAGTGTGTTTATCCCAATCAGAATCAGAACCAGATTCGTCATCTGAACTTACTTCTCTGTCTGTTTTGGTAGTTGTCTGGCTAGAAAATGATTTCCACACCACCTATGCACAGTATATATTTAAACTGATTTAAAAAAGTTTCTTTTAAATGATTTCATTATTTCTACTAACATCAACTGTTAATTAATTTGCATTGTACATACATTGAGTCATTGCATTTTTCATCAAATCATATTGTTGAGAAAACATTATAACAACTTTGTACGCATTTTTAATATTCTATTTGCACATCTTATGTCCACAAAACGCGATAGAATTTTTTAAGATATGACTTGATATTAAGAGCATGAAGAAAAGCACTGATTTTTAAGGATTCTAAGATTATATACAGGAAGAAAATACAAATTTTGATCATTATTAACAAAACTCAAAAAATTACAAAAAACCACTTAGATGGCTGACCCCTAAGCAAAGATTCAAATGATATACAGACATTCCATTCGTGATATGGAGAGATAGTGTTCAACAATAATAAACATCATACATGAGAAGATAAGGGGGAAGTTCAATAGCATATGTAATGACAAATCTTTCTATATTGCTATCTATTTCAACTAAAATTGGCATATCAGAATTGTTCAGTATAAAACATAAATTACATCAGTTTAAACAAAGAGTTATGCATGTCTACCCAATCCCACATGCGAAGATAGGATAAAAATGTAGAACAATAGAATTCAAGAACAGAGTCCAGTGGAGGTGCCAGAAAAAATAAAAAATGAAATGGCCGTAAGCCCCCACTGTTTGAATAAATGCGCGTTAAATATCCGCTAATAAATGGCCTTCTGTCGAGCTCTGAAGAAAAATGTCAGGTATTTTTCAACCCCATTATTAGTCAATTAAGGTATACAGGCCTGTAAAGGGCGCATGTCCCTACTATTGTCAACAGGTTGCAGTCCAACTCTCCCACATGCTTGCTCTTGTGGAACTCTGCTGGAATATTAACCCAATTTTCACAACACTCAAAGGATAGAACCAAAATTACCGTACGATTCGTCGAAACTCGGGGTACGATCGCCCTCTTGAAAAAATTCAGGTGGTCAGTGCGAAGTACGTTGCGCAGCGAAAACAACGACATTTTTTCAATTGACTGGTAAGAATATTAAAAAAATATGGGAAGCAATAAAGAATGGCGATAAGCTATGCGTTCATATCTCCAAAGAGTCGAGGCGTGAACTGAGTGAAGGCTACTGGAAGCGGTATGAGGTCGTTGGTCTTCGGAACGAATTGAGGACACCCGCCAGAGGGCCCAGGCCACAGCGCATGCGCATAACAATTAATCTCGCCCTACAACCCAACTGCATTAGGAGTTAAATTGAACCCTTATTCGAATTAGGACTCCCATATCAAACCCAAAGCAATTATGCTGAGAATCGTTCGCACCCTCCGGTATTATATGCATACTTTGTATTGTCTAGCTTGAACATTTCATATGGGTTTAAAGAGAAAAGATAGGACCCCATAGGGGCCCAAAGCACGATCAAATCTACTCGTAAACATATTGCACTAGTTTAGAATACCTGTTCTGTGGTCTGCGAGGGGTTGAAATACCGTAGATTTCGTGTGTGAACCGAACACCGTGTGTGTGCGCGCGTGCGTGCGTGTGTGTAAATATTTTATAATTTAAATTAAATTTTGATTTATAATTTGTTGTAAAACATTTATTTACGTTTCGGAACTATACTTCTTTAGTTTCTACCAAACTTCTAGACATTTCCAATTTTGAAATACGAAAAAAAAGATTATTTCAAAAAAATTTTCAATGTTGGCTATACGGCGTAGCCGAATTTATATTTTTTCATTGTTTTATTTGAGTGTTGAAAATGCACGAATACCAATAATATACCGTTCCGTAGTATTTTCTATTATCTACTGCGCATTTAGAATAGCAGGAAGTGGTCACTGTTTTAATATTTTGGAAGATACTGGCCGATTAAGCGAATTAGATTGCCACACAAAATGGTACCATCACATCCCGATAACGAATCGGATTCTGTTTCTGATTTTGACATTGATTTCGATGAGACGAAACCTGAAATAAGTTCAATCAGTTCGGACGACAATTCATCACGTAGTGCAGCCGCCAGTACGGATAAAGGTATTTAGAAAAAATATTACTTATTAAAGCAGGTTTTTTCATATACACTAATATGCTTATTACTCCAAAATGAACTTCCGTAATTTCCTAATGACTTTCTAAAAATTCCAAAATTTTCTTTTAAAGTTCGTAAACAAAAAATGAAATAAGATAATTTCATTTTTATTTTTTCTGTGTAATCTATCTACTGCCTTTAAAAAAATCATGATATATAAATTCATCCCAAGCGCCGCCGTAAGATGAAGTGGCCACAATTTCCTCACTACTTAGTAAGGGCAGAAACCAATGGGTGCATTGATCCATCAAAAGTACATTCGAATGTATTTATAATTAAACGTAGGATTCTATTCACAGCGAAATTTGTTAATTTCTGAAAGGCCTTGCATGTCTTTTAACGACGCCATTTTGATTTTAGCAGTCCTAGGGAAATGGTACTGCCTAGTTCTATTCATTTCAAGATTCTTAATTCAAAATATCATAAAAACAAGTTAAGTAGACTCATAAATATACTTTAGAATATTACTATTGTTTTACTGCTGGATCGTAGTCGATTGCTACTTCGTCGGGATGAACCTTATCTGATAAGGTAGCAATTGCGGTGATTCTTTATCTTCGAATGCAAACAATTTTTCGTTCCCACAAACCAATTGCCCGAAACCAGATAAATCGTCCCGATTGGTAAAATTACGCCTTTGTACAACTGTCCTGTAAACAAACCTTAGCACAATTCCACAAAGCATGACGTAGCTCATGAATTGATAAACAAGTAACAACATGGCGCCGAACTGTCAGGCAAGATTTTCTGTGCAGTTCCATTGGGTGCGACTACTATCAGCCAATCGGAAAGGTTATGTCGTACGCAGCCAAAATAAAATCCATTGGCATTGAATCTGAGGTTTAGTATAGAAACCAAATACCTAAGCTGAAGTGTTATTGAGTGTGAGATAAAATCAAGAAATATTTTGGTTTTGGAAAAATTCTGTATGCAGGCAGATAAGTCTCGTGCATTTGACCAACCTACGCCAATTTTGGACGTTAAAATAACAGCCCAGCAATCGACACAATGCACTCCTCAATATTATCATCGTGTTCTTTATATTAGGTAACCTGAAATATTTACGTCGAATGGTTAGAAATATGCACAGAAATAGTCAAGTTTACTAAATATCCGGATATGTCATGAGTCAGGCACGTGTATATACGTGTCAGAAGTACGCGTATTTACGTGGAATTCGTTAAAATAATTTTGACGCATGAGGATACAAATATTATTATTTATAGAATTATCTTCGTTTCTAAGATTTTAAATTAAACGGCATATTTTCGATTAACTGATTGTTAATATAATATTTTACGATGAATGTTACAATTTTCGTTACGTTTTATTTACAACTTGATATAATTTATGATCTTATGTTTGTCCAAGATTTATACTATGTAAATTTGGATTGGTTAAAATACAATCAGGATTATTAAAAGTACGATAGCGTATTGTAAGTAGTTGGTAGCGTGGTACTACTACGTACGGGACTACCACATACCAGATTGCAACGCAACACTTTCTATTACATTTTTAAAGAGGTTTCTGTGTTATTTTAGTGCTCAATGTCTGCGGAATAGTTAATCTTAAGTTTTGTGTGTTTTAAGTATTCTTCGTTAACGGTTTTTTTGGTACGTACCGATTCATTTACACCTTTTTCTGGGATATAATGGTTTAGCGTTGTATCATTAAGGTAATTTATGGGCCGTTAAAATTGTAAGGTTGTAATATCGTTTAATTTTCTGTAATAAAATTTTGAATTTTCGTTTGAAGATGATATTCCAAAAATCTGTAGTCGGAAATATAACCTGTTTATTTGAGGAAGGTTTTGTAAACTGTAATGGCAGTACAATTCTTTCCATGCGAAACTCGGTCGGTTGATCTCTCTCATTGTTTTAAGCTGTTTACTTTGTTTTTGTTTTGTTTTTAAGTGATGACGTAAATGAATAGTGAGTCTAGGGTAGTTTAGTAACTAATTTTACGAGAACGCAAAGCATTAGCAATGAATCCTGAGGAGTTTCCTAAAGTGCTAGTCGCCAGATACTTTGGTTAGTTTCACACGTTAACTTCTTTTAACTTTATGCTACCGTTATTTACTTAAATTTTAAAAGTTTATTAATATGCAGTAATCAATGTTTTCATCACTTAATTAGGATATAAACATCCTCACACACACACACACACACACATACACACACAGTGTTGCAAATATGTGTACATACACAATATATGTATTTGCCTCATAAAAAGTTATTTCATTGTAGATTTCTTAAAAATGATCTATATTGACAAATGGGTATAATTCGATGTCTTTTACCCCTATTGTATTTATCTTAAAATGGGTCACGTTTATTATAGAGTTTCTTTCTTGTTGGTTAATTATTAGAGATCAAACAGCCATATCATTATCTACAGGGGTTTAGCCGTTGTTTTTTGAATTTGACAGAAACTACATACACATTTGATAGAAACTACAAAAGTGTATCAGTATTTTATTATTTTATAAAAATTAAATGAATGCATCCTTTTTATTTTTTAATGTATCCATAAATTTTAGAATGCATTTATGAATTTTTGGAATCTGTAATTGAAGCTTAATACTACAGGTATTAATTCTTTTTATATTTTTAGTGCATTTTGTATCTCATGATTTTAATGCAATTTATATCTGTAATTTGACCCATGGAAGTAGAATAAGTTAGCCTTCTAATTACAATATATCATGTTCCATTCATATTATAAATAAAAGTGTGATGTTATGAAAATATATGTTTATAAATAACAAAAGAAAGTAGTAGTTTAGTAGTAGTCTGTAGTTTTTAAGTTATGTTTTAAGTGTTGAACTCTTTCACCAGAAAATGAATTTTTAGGGGACACTGCAGTTTTAACAGCACAATTTCAATCCCACACTCTAAATGAGTGAAATTAGTCAATATGTTAAATTCCTCTTAATCATATAAACATTATTGGGCTCATTTTTGTGGTATTTTGATGCATTTTCATGTAATTTTTATTTATTATCAATTTTATTTCAGAATTATTTTAAATTGTTATAAAAATTTGTGTTTATTTTTTTGCAATAAATTTCCGTACTCTGTTATAGTAGTTACTCATGATGCTAATATGTATTTTTTGTGCCTTAAAAATGTTTTAAAATTAAATAGTAGCCACAATACTGTTACTCCCAAATAAGAAGTTTACATGTACACATGCGGGTTGCAGATTTCATGAAATGAGACTGAAAGTGTTGGGGTGGAGAAGAATAAATATGTTGGTACTCTAATATTAATATAATTGTGCTTATTTTTTTATAATTTTCATAAAACCTGTTACAGGTAAATGGAGTAAGGAGATGTCTAAGGACGTAGCTGAGGAATATGCGTCTTCGCTTGCTGATCTGACTGTGAATAGCAAGCCTCTCATCAACATGCTAACTATGTTAGCCGAAGATTATATTGCTCATGCACCCATCATTGTAAAGGCAGTTGAGGCACATCTACAAAAGGTTATTTATTTTATATTTGGTTTATTACCTCTTCAACAAATTTTCTTAATTAGAAAGGTTTAATTAAATCAGGATATTATTGTATCATATGCACAAAGAATTTACATAAGTTTTGAATCAACTCCTGGAATTTTATCCAGTCTAGGATGGTGGCATTTAAAAATAATTATATTTTAGAATAATTTTTTCTATAAACATAAATATTTTCTTAGTATGGATTAAATTCTAATAATAATAATTCGACATAAAGTAAGTTTCATTATTTGTATTATCCTAATGACATTTGGTTTTGCTTAATATCAAAAGCAAAACACAGTTCCAAATTTATTTACTAAAAAAAGAAGAGCTCATTAAAAATTATTAAGACTTTTTGTTATTAATTTTTAGCAATGCAGCATCATTTTTCTCATTGAGCGTATCGTGGAAATACCATAAAATTTTTTCTCTTTGGGACTATTTCATATGTTCCTTGTTTGTTCATTTTCATTCAAGCAATTTCATTCAAAATAAAATTTTTGCATTAGGATAATCGCTGTGACTGTGTCACATAAAAATAAATTCTGTTCTTATCTCATTAGATTTTGGTATATACTACTCTTTACTTTTATGTTGTAATTATGTCTAAAAACATTTCTTGAATTACAGTTGAGGTTAGTACATATATAAAGGAATAATTTTAAGTAATGTATACACACTTTATTTATCAGAAACTCGCTTGTTTATATATTAAACAATATTTCTTCTTCATTTTGTGCTTTCATCACAGGATGTCATTCCATGCCAATAATTTGTACATGAAGTGCAAGACCACTTTTTTCTTATAATTCAATGTGTATTTTATGTGGCTACTGATTCAGTTACTAGTTTGATCATCAGCACAATTTTCTTCAGAAGTTTGGATTTTCAGCTTGTAATGGTGTGGACTATGCACTGTTAGCGTTGATCATATACTGAATGCATACATTCGATGAACAAAGTATTAGCGATATATACAGAAAATTTTATATATATATATATATATATATATATATATATATATATATATATATATATATAATATGAGAGACCATAATGTGAGTGTGTGATATGAAGTGGAAACGTTTGTTTTCAATGAGTGTGTAAAGTTGAATGCAGACAAATACATTTCTCAATACCAGATGATCCTTGTGAAAGCCTACAACCAGACACTAAACCACTAAACAGCAAAGCACATAATATTAAAATGTTTTACCCAACATTTGGAGAACTAATACAGTTCTGTATTTAGGAAAGAAAAAGTATATTTCTGATAGCCTGTATTTCTGTTTGCACATTTAAATAATAATACACACTGCTGAAACTAATTAGGCATTTCTCAAACTAGACACTGCAAATGTAGAAAAAAAAAGCCGTTCTAAATTCATATTTGTTATTTTATTTTAGATTCGATGGCCTTGAATTCTGGAAATTTATTAAGCCAAATTTTTAGCATCAAATACTTTTTATTATAAAAAACTGTATTTCTTTAATTCATTATTAATAGTAACTTTATTAATATTTATGATTTTTAAATATTTATTTTTTTGGTCCTTTTATAATTATTTATTGTTTTTTTATCTCTTAACTTTTTTGTTTAGAGCATGTGTAACACAACTCCTGGTCATGTGATCTTTATTACAGTAGTAAATTTTAAACTAAACTGATCTGTAAAGTTTAAATATTATTGAAAATAATGGCATAAATTACTCCCACACACTATGAAACCTGAAATTTGGTACATGATTACAATTCATCAAATAAAAATAATATAAAAAGAACATTAAAATTGTTTTTTAAAAATACGTTTCTTCTAAGTGTTTTTTTAACTATTTGAATCGTGTTTCTTTTGCTTCAAAAACATTGTACAATCCCTAGCTTATGTAATGTAAAAATGAAACTTTGTCTTCTGATATATAACTCGTGATTGTTTGATTTTGAGCAAACAATTACTAATAGACTATTGATTTTAATTCGACTCATTATTTCTTTGACTAGTATTCAGCATGATGAAATGATTTAATCAGTATCACTCTAAAAAGTTCATGGTATTGAATTTTATATCTGAGAACATTTTTCATTTATTTGCTTTGTGTGTATAACATTATTCTATTAGAGAAGTTGATTGGTATATCAAACTTACTTTAAATTCCATAAAGTCATATTTTATTGATTTGATAGAAGTGAGACTTAGCAAACAGAGCCATTATAGACTCACTTTTAGTTTAAATTTGAGTTAAGTTAAAAGATATGATTCTGTGTTAGAATCTTCTTGGTGGCTAACTAATGAAGGCTATAAAATGTTTTTCAATTATATTGAAGTTTTTTGCTCACATTATGTACATGTTTTAAATTTAAAAAGGAAATATAATTTATTTCATATTGATCAAAATTTGTGATAATATTTGCACCATATAATCGAATTATTTAATTCAATGTACTTACAGTTTAAATTAAATTATGGTGAAGAATCGTTGTCCCCGATAATGTTCATATCTGCATTATTAATGTGGTTAGGAAGTACGAATGATTTAATGCTTATTCTGCCTCTCATTCATGTCTTATCAGAATTATAATGTTGAAGACCAAATGAATACTTTTGAAAAATGGTTCTCAGCTATTTTAATAAATTAATGACAAACTTTTATCAGTTCCTCATGGAGGAAACTTTTTTCTAGTATTTATAATTTAAAATCAAGTATAAGTACACTTTTTGTTGTTTTTTTAATTTTAGTTCATTCTCTTTCCTGGGTAGCATTTATGCATTTATTTATGACAGGTATAAATATAGGAAAAAAATGAAAATTTATTTTATATTTGTTAAAATACTTTGTGGACTTTGAATAAAATTGTGATAGTTCAAACAGTTTAGCATAGGATATTCCTTTTTCCTTGTTCTTATCAGCTTTGCTGTAGCTCTCATGTGCAGTGATATTACTGAGTGTTTCTCTGTTGAGTAGGTGTCACTTCTTGTTTACACCTTTATATGTGTGTGTGTGTGTGTGTGTGTGTGTGTGTGTGTGTGTGTGTGTGTGTGTGTGTGTGTGTGTGTGTGTGTGTGTGTGTGTGTGTGTATGTATGTATGTATGTATGTATATATACTCTGGTTAAACATCATTACTTTTTTCTTTAGATGTAATAATTTAACACCTAGGTCATCTTCGTATTTGAACAATAATCCCTAAATATTTTTTAGATTAGAAAAGGGTGCATTTCACACAGCCTGGATTACAAAAATAGTTTGGAAAATCTTTAGATTAAACCAACTTTAACCTACTGTTTTATCATAATGAAGTCTACTATTTTCATTTATTCCCAAGACATCTTCACAAACCTTGAAAGTAACTTTAGTTTGGTCCTTATGAATGTCCTTGCTTTTAGAAATCAACTTATTTCTACATTTGTACACTTTTAAATGGCATTTAATCCTATTTTGTTTAATTAGCCCTATGTGCTTTGTAATTCTTCTTTATTGTTGTGCTTTATTGTTTTATTTTTTCCCACCAAACATTTTATTATTATTATTGTTATCATAACTTAATTTTTAGATTCATTTGAAATTTAATTATCTATTTATTATTTATAAATACTTATACACATTTTTACACATGTTTAATTGGTATATTGACTATTATTATGGCATATTTTCAAATTTTAATTGAGTTGACTTTTCATCTCCATTCCTCTACTTTGTTACAGCCTTCCTTTTCCACTAATACAAAATATTTAGTTCTTAGATCACATTCATTCTTTTTGTCCCCCTCTTTGTCCATACACAGCTGGGACCTAAATAATTCTTTTGCACAGTTAAATGTATTTCTTTTGTTATAACACAGAGTAATTAGGTTGTATTACTGTAAAATTGTGTTTTATTTCCTTGCTGTTTAATTAATTACTCTGAGGCTCATTATTTGATTTTTTTGTCTGAATAGTGTTGTTTGCCTTGTTAAAACCTATGACAGTATTTACAGATCCTTTCTAGTAATCAATGCAGTTATCTATTCTTTGCCACATTATAGTTATTAAGAATGATCAACCCATTCCAGGTCAAATATCATAATGGTTACGTAAAACTTTTTCTGAAAAGTTGGTGATTTCCCTCTGTAATATATTGGAAAAAATATATTACAGAGAAATATATAAAATTGATAGAAAAAATATAAATTAACAATATAAATAAACAATTTATTTATCGTAGTTTAAATCCTTATTCTTAACACTATAGTGACTGGTTATCTTTGAAATCATGTTCTGGATAAATCTTAAATGAGTGTCAGAGTGAATGGCTCTCAGATGTAACATACCAGTAGCCATAATATTGATATGTTATGTCAACTTTATTTCCTCCATAAGTCTCTGCATTTTGTAAGTCCTATTTTCATCAGATAACTTGTGGTAACTCCTCAGCTATGCTCAATAGACTTGTTCTTTCTTCTCGTCCCTTCAAGGAATTATGAGGAAGGAAGTTGTATTTGTTAAATTTGGATTATATTTCCTTGTTATTTTCTTAAGTTGTGTTCTCTTCGCTTGTTGCGTCTTTATGTATCAGTTTTGTACTGGTTCTATTTCATTTTTTCTTACTCTGTTTTCAACCTAGGCCTCAAAAAGTTAGAGCAATATCTCAGCAGTGGTAGATTGGTTGTCTCTATTCTCTAAACAGAAATAATTCATGGAAATTCAATTAATAAGGTGTCCAAGATGTGCAAAATGTAGCAGAAAATAATATAATTGTATGACAACAATAATGATCTAGTTAACCTGTATAAGGTTATACAAAATATTAGCTGCTATTCATTTTACCTGTCATATTTCTCTGATAGTTTCATTTTATCCTTCAGCTACCTGTTCAAGACTATTCT
The DNA here is from genome assembly GCA_019843655.1 of Lethocerus indicus. Classification (NCBI taxonomy): domain Eukaryota; kingdom Metazoa; phylum Arthropoda; class Insecta; order Hemiptera; family Belostomatidae; genus Lethocerus; species Lethocerus indicus. The sequence goes on from JACDQD010000001.1 coordinate 34,328,545, forward strand.
GTCTTGTCATAATAGCAACTTTTAAAAACCACTTCATTCAGTAGAATTATTTTAATAATGCGTATTCCGCATTAGAAAGCAGTATATATAGCTTTACTTATTTGCTATAGGATTTCCTTCTTATTTAGTTTTTCCGAAATGTGTTATCATAACATATTTTTAAAATTACATAAACCTGCTCCATTATAAGAATTCTGCTTTCTTTCAAGCTTTTTTTATTTTCTGTGCAATAATTTTCATTGTTACCCATCTTGGTTTGAGCTAATTGGCTTCTATTTTCTGATTTTAACACTTAATTCTCAAATTAATTTGTTTTAATTTCCATTAGCTATATATTTGTATAAATATTTCAGAGTGATATAGATATGCGAAAAAGTTTGTGGATAATGAGGTCTTATTTATAAATACTTCTTGATTAGGGATAAAGTGTGTATACATTAATTACAGAATGCCATGATTAAAATTTGTTATTAAGTGATGATTTGTTAGTTTCTTGTGGAACTCACTCACTTAATATTTTTCTTTAAGTGATTGAAAGTAAAGAACCATAGAAAAACCTCAAGACATTTACCTCTTGTAGCAAACAGTCTAATTCAGTGTTATCAAAGTTGTGTTATTCTAAACTGGTTTCAGATACTAGTTTAAATTGAATCATTTATCTTCCATTGTAGCTTCTGTTTTATTTCTAAGATTATGGAAGTAACAAAACATTGATGTGCATCATGCCATTAGTTAAAAGATTTAGGCTGTTAAAAATAAGTATGTCTATTAAAGGTTTTAAATTTCTGTTTGTTGTAAAACGGGTTGTGGGAAAATTGATAATTTTATACATGTTTTATATATTGATGATGGGTGTAGTTATAAATTGAGATTTAGACATTTTTGTCATATATCAATTATAAATATATTAATTAAAGATGCTCGTACTAGCCTTATCAAAATACCATGAAATTTATTTATATATTTATATAGACATATATACATTTGTATGTATATAATTGGTTGTTTTTATGTTTGTTATGGAAATAAATACAGCTCCCTGCAATAATTCTTCTTAAACACTTGATTAATCTAAGAACATCTGATGTACTAAACAAAATATGAAGTTTACCGTTTATGTATTTATGACATTCTGCTTATATGTTGTGCTTTATATAATACTATGTACTTGTATGTCATAAAGAAATATATCCATATTTAGGTTAAATAGTGATGCATTATGCCCAGGTATACCAGATCCACTAAAAGTAATTATTTCTTTGTCCTCTTAGTTGAACTTTTTTAAATAATATTAGTTTGCTACCGATTTCATAAAAACATTGTAATCAATATGAGATACTAATTGAATTCAATCCTATTTAATTTTGCTAAGGCTAGTTAGATATTTGTTTATCACGAGCATTTTCATAATTGTGATTTCTCGTACCTGCAATTGTAGTTCCTATTCGATTTAGGCTCAGAATTTTGTATACGACCTGTTATAAATTATGTATTTTGGGTCAAATATAATTAAAAGGTGGTAATATGTAAACATTTGGTCATTGAAGTAAAGTATCCTTATTTTTGTATATACATGCTACAGACTGGATTCATGTCTTGAGATTGGTATTTATGAGAATTCTAGATTCAAGATTTTTAGTGGTAAAAAAACAGAATGTTGTAGTAAGAATTTACCATCACTATTTATAAAGTCATACGTATATATATATATATATATATATAAATATAAATATATATATATATATTTATGAAATTTAATAATATATATATTTATATTAAATATTTGTATTAATGTTGTCAGGTAATATATTTAAAGTAAATGGAATGATGAAGCAAATATTGTGTTTCATTTGTTATAACATATCATAAAATTTATTGTGACCTGCCCCTTATCCGCTTAATTCCATTATATTTTTTCTTTTATGCTTTGCCATGTATTAAAGCATTCAAAATGTCTTTCCAGAAAATGAAGACATTCAATAATTTGTATTGTATAAATAATTAAATGTGTAACATTTATATCTTTCTCTTTAATACTATTTTATTTTCTTAAACTTGTTAAAATTATTTTATTAAGAATTTTTTATATGATAAATTTAGATTTATATAATTAATAATTATATTTTATTAAGCTCTTAATGTTTGTGGTTTTGTCAATTTATGTACACTGGAGTGCCTACTTTGCAGAATACCAAACAGAATCAAATTATATTTGAGTTTAAATTTCTAAAAACTATATAAATAATAATGCAGATTATGTTCACAAAAAGAGTGTTCCTGTGATGTATTTACCAGCAGTTAAAGATTACATAGTTCATATAATAGACAAGAAACATTAGTAACACCCAAAATCTATTTGCCTCTTGTTGGAGAGAACTAGACATCAATACAAGTAAGTAGTGGTGTTTAGCAGATAATGAACATTGTATCATGCAGAACAATTCACGAAGTAGCTTTGTATTTATTTAATTTATTTTTTATATTTTGTTAAGAACACATTGTATAATGCATATGTGTATAAATATACATATATATATATATGTATATTATATATATATGTGTGTATTATATATATATATATATATATATATATATATATATATATATATATATATATATGTTCATACATACATATATGCATACATACAAACTATGAAATATGCCAGAATCATATACAAACTCAATTCAGCAATTTCATTATTTACAGACACACATATACACACACAATCATATATATTTAATGTGATTTCTCATTAAATTTATCATTAACATCGTCATTATTATATTTTTATTTTACTTTTTTAAGGATTTAATACAACATTGTTTGGAAAAACTAAACAATGCTAAAGGTAAAACAATTAAGGTTTTGGATTAAATGATTTTATTATTCTGGCTCATTCTGTGCAAATTCTTATGGTTTAAATAAAGTTTAATAGCTGTAATATTTCCTTAAATAATATAGATTTCAAGCATATTAAATAATTTAGTAGTCTAAAAATTCATCTCAGTTTTTTTTACATGTAATGTTATCGTGTATTCATCAAATGTAATTCAGGCAACATGGAACCAAATTTTGATTGGCAGAAATGATAATTAATTTATTTAAATATTGTACTTAAGTTATTTTGGACATTGTTTAATGTTTTTTCTTCTATTTTTCTCTGTATGTCTCCTTCCTTTGTCAAACTTTACTTTGTCTGACTGCCTGCCTGAACTCTTGCTGTTATCTCTCTTTCTCTCTATCTTCTTCACATTAAACCCCCATCCTCTATCCATTGGCTGAATAATCACACCATATCTTTCATCAGTTTATGATAAAATGCATAAATGCTTTTTCTTGCTAATCATTAGTATATTATTAGTTGTTATTGCTATAATGTATTTTATGAGTATCAAAGAACTGTATAATTGGGTATATTTATGGTTAATGATTTACTAAAACTTATGTTATTTCATAATAGTCGTAATAAAATTGATTCCTGCCATCTATACACTGGTCATGAATGATTTAGAGTGGGTTCAGTTGAGGGCCTAAAAACAATTGGACATGTTGATGTTATGATTTATAGGTTCGTGGTGATATCAAACTGCCGGTCCTTTACTTGATAGACTCTATTGTGAAGAATGTTGGCAAGGATTACATTTCTTTATTCACCCAGAACATAGTATCCACATTTTGCTCCGTATTTGAGAAGGTGCATAAGTATGAAATATTTTTACTAGTTTTTCTAAGTCATTGGTTTAATCTTTTTCATATCTGTCAATAAATACACTATTGAGTTTGTATGTATTCTCTCACTTCATAATTTTATTTCTACAGTATTCTTATGATGTGACTTCATTTATGATTTGCATTGATATGGATATAGGTTGATGAAAAGGTGCGAGCTCAAATGTTCAAACTAAGGCAAACATGGAATGATGTCTTTCCATCAAAAAAATTATATGCACTTGATGCAAGGGTAAATGCAATCGACCCTGCATGGCCTATTACTGCTACTCCACCAACAAGTATTCATGTCAACCCTAAATTCCTCCAGGTATGGAAAATTTAAAATATACAGTTATTTAAAAATGATTTCTTCTCAGTTAAATTTTTTATGTTATATTATACCCAATCAATAAAATGTTGGCATCTTAGTAGAGTTATGTCTATCTTTATTATTTATAATTTAAGGTATGTTAAAAGTGCTTTAATTCTATATTTAAAACCTCTTTAGGAATCTCTATGCACATATATTACTCATAAGAGGAGTAACTATTTAGTCATTTATTTATTAACATTTATATTCCTCATGTTTATTAAGTTTCATAAATGGTAAAAAGCTTTACCTACAAAACAATAAGACAACTTACGATTGTTGTTTTGTTTTTTAATTGTAGTGAAGTGGTTACCCTAAATTTAATTGTTTAGGATACTTTACTTCTAAAAGTGTTATTTCTAATTAATATATTCTATTAACTATAATTGGTTCTTTACTTATCCATTGGAATATGTCCTTAAAACAAAAATAGATTAATTAAAAATATTCAATTACCCTTGTAACTATCAAATTTTCTTTATTTTAATTATAATGTTACTTTACAATTAACCAGTTCTATTTCACCCTTTTCATTATAATAAATACTTTTTATCTTTAATAGGGGACAACTTCTCCAGTGCCGTCTCCTGACCCTGCACCTCAAAATATAAATGATGGGATCATGCGAGAACAACTGTTGAAGAAGCAGAAAGAACTGCTGGAACTTCAAAAAAGGAAGGTAGAGCTTGAACTTTTACAGACAAAGGCGATACTAGAGGAGCAGCAGAAGAAAATGGATCATCCACCTCTTATGAAAACAAACATTGGTGGTTCGGTAATTAAATTTTCAATGTAAACATACCAGATTGCTTCATTATATATCTGTCTGAAATATCATGTGATAAATAATTTTTGTATTTCACATTGGCTATTAGAAGATTTGAAATGTAAGGATTATAATTATGATTTATTAAAATGGGGTCATGAATCTATATATTCAGATATTTATTTATGTGTATAATAGTCATCATAGATGTATTATATTAAAGGTATGGCTATTTTAATGAAGGACTCCAATGAATGTTTTTCATTTTACCTTACTTTTTGATACAATTATGATATAATTCATAGTGGTAGCTTCTGCATGTAATATTCATTACTGCTTACTTATGGGAATTGGTCAGAATTTTAATGTTAATTATAAAAAGGTTGTATGTTGTGCATCTGATAATTAACAGAGACATATTGGGATAGTACTAATAAGGTTAAGGGGGTTGCATGCATGTTAAATGGGATTTATATTTTTTACAGCAGTGTGCAAGATTTATTTTTTTTAAATATAGTCTTTGATGTACCAGAAATAATGTTGTGACTAATGCCCCCTTTCTAAGGGAATAAAATAAATGAAGATTGATTGTTGTAAATGGAATTGACTATTGTAAATGTGTATAGTACTTAATTCTTTCACTTTTGGGACTTTAGTTTTGCCTTCAGTTTGGTAAGCGATTAAATTTGATATATGTGAAAGATGTTGGATGTTAAGTAGGACGATACAATAATTTGGCTTGTAATGTGAAGAAACAAAGGTTTTGACAGATTTTAAATTTATGTAAATTAACCTATAACATACATTTAATAAAAATTGGCATGAATCGAAAAAAAATATATAATCACGTCCACACATACATACAGACATTTAATTTTGAGGCCTTCGAGGTTTTATTAAGCTCATATTACTCCTTATTATAAGTAATTATTAGCTATCTTCTTTTTGATAAAACCCCTTTTTTATTTCTTGTTTCTATCATTTTTTTCATAATCTGTTATTGGTTTTGTATGATACAATAAAATTATGATTTTATTGTCAAATGAAAGTAACAAAATACAGCAGAAATTATTAGAAATGTATTATCTCCATTTTGTGTGGAAAAAATAGTATGTTCTATAATATTCTTAAATAAACATTACGTATTTCCAAGAGTTTTAATATACTAAGAGCTAATAATTAATGTCATGAAACTATATTAATAGTTTTATAGGAATTACAAAATTCTTATAGGCACAGTGAGAAAGTTCTTTATATTAGTTTATTTTAAAAAGACTAGACTTTAATTAGATATATTTAGATATAAATTATTATATCTAATTATTATTTAAAAAGGAGTTAACTGTGTGTACATACATATAATACATGCAAAGGAATTGAATGTACTATATATTTTGGTATTCAGCTACTGTGTAAATAATATGTACTTCATTATTTATATCGACCAACATAATCTATGAATTTAATAATAATAATTAGTTTTAATTGTATTATTTTTAATAGGGAACATCTTCAAGTTCCCCAATGCCAACTTCTGATTCTGCACCACCAAATGTAAATGATGGAGTGATGCGTGAACAGCTCTTGAAAAAACAGAAAGAATTGCTTGAACTTCAAAAACGCAAGGTTGAACTTGAACTGTTGCAGACTAAAGCAGTTTTAGAAGAACACCAGAAGAAATTGGATAATCATCACACTGCCACTGTAAAATCAGAAGTTGTTGTTTCGGTAAAAAAATTCTTTGTTTAAAGTTTTATTGTCATGAATTATTAGCTAATACTATAAAAATGTTGAATATATTTCTAATGTTAATAAGTTAGAAAGTACTGCTTCACACAAATACATGATTGTGTGGTATCTGTGTACTTGTTATATTATTTTACATACAGTAAAATTTAGTGATTGTATTCTAACTTATTTCTGGAAACCTGTCCATTTTCTCAGTTATTTGTCTGAATAATTTATAGGGTTTGCATTTTGATTTATATTTTTGTATAATTTAATTAGTTAAGATGAATTTTCCTTTACTCTCCAATTATTGAGATTAGTCTGTAGAAACTGCGTTTCATTTGGTTATCATGTTGTAATTTTGATGATTTTTATCACCACATTAAAATTTTATGTAATATTTTACCAGTTCAGTAAACCTTCTGAACAAACAACAGACAATATAATTATCATAATTAGCACACACACACACACACACACATATATATATATATATATATATATATGAATTTAGTGGTTTCTTAAAATAACTTACTCCTACGAAACTATTCTTTTCTGTGCATAACATCTACAAAAGCATAATTGTGCATAATAATGAAGTATTACAAAATTAATATTATTCTAATTAATTTATTATTATAACTGTAGGTGATTATTTGGTACATTTCAATAAATATAAGATGTTGATTGTATAAGTTTCTTAAATGAATGCATTGTCTCAGAAATCTCTGTTAAAGTTTCATATAATAACTAGAATTGTTGTATCAATTAAGTGCACGTCTAATGTACTAATGTATTTGCTACTTTATACAACCATGCATTTTAATGGTACATTCAGAACTTGAGGTTTGGAGGCTGTATTGATTGACAACATATTAAGAGTCAGCTTTATGATGCAACGTAATTAAAAGAAGTTATAGTAAAAAAAAAAACCAGGGATTCATTTTTGCATTATCTCAGTATTCAGTGAAATCAACATTAGAAACAAAGTAATTAGAAAGAATGAGAAATTTTTGTATTTAGATATTATCGACATTATTTATTCCCGAAAGAAGAACCATTTTTAGATTAAAATGGAAAGAGCAGATTTTGTGCTACAGATAAAGACAATTTTCATAAGTTGCCATCAGACAAATTCACATAAAAAATATATTCCTAAGGCTTGAGTTTGTTCAACCATCATTTATTTACTTTTAAGTGAATTTCAATATGTTTAAAACACTCACTTTGTCAAGAAATTCATACTTTTATAAATAAAAAAAGGTTGTTTTCTGTTGTTTTTAACATCCTCTAGGTAACTGTTCTGCTAGCCTTTTTTAAAATTTCTATTATAACCATGTTTGTTCATGACCATCCTTTACCACAATATCCTGTTTTTTTTTTATTAATTCATAATTACAAAGTTTAGATTAGTTATTTTCTTGATAGATTGCATACCTCAATATCATAGTACTTCTGTGTAAAGAATATTTGTCACCTACTAGATTTTAACAGCATGATAATTGAAATATATTTTTAAAAAATCTGTTGGTCACCTATAATTTGATATTTCATTTATGTACAAGAACACACAATTGATCTTGTGTTTATTGGAATGAGACACATGCAAAGAAAAATACTTAAATCTGCTATTTGTTGGGCCCTTAAACACAAGGTTTAAATAACTGGCAAGTTTTACTTGTTATTTATGTTTGAAGATATCATAATGGTTAACCTCACAAAGATCCAGAGTGGTGAAAATGTGTGAGAAAACCGTCATATCAGTGACATTATTCTTTGGACCTGAAACAAGTGTATTACTAATTGCTAGACTGAATTGCTAAAGTCAGTATAGTGATTTTCCTGAATCATGTAACTGAGTAACATTTTTGTCAGTTGAAAATGATCTTGTCTATACCCATTTTTGTTGAATTAAGATAATGTTCCAATGAGTGTATCTATCTGATTTATTTGAATAGACATGTATTTGTACATATTATGTATATAAGGCACAGAACTGGCATAAAGGGATTTTTCTTAATCTTGCATACATTTTAAGTGGTGTTTTTTGGTGCTTTGTACTAACACTGAATACACTATACAGCAATCTAAACATTAGGCAAATGCATTCATGGTGTGAGAGCTTCATATCAATTTTATTTTTTCTTAGTTTTTTATGTATATATATTCTGCTTTAATTTCATTTCAGGAATGATATTTATTTGTATCTTGAAGTTGCTATTTCACAGTTACATTACATGTTGTTAATCTTCATGGTATAGTTTGTTATTACTACAATATTCTTCCTTATTTATTGTATTCACAAGAGTCAGTTATAATTTCTAGGTTTCACAAAGAGAAAGTGTTTGTTTTAACTGGTCTATGAAATATATAATTCAAACAAATATATATTACATTACATTTGTAGTTTTTATTTCCAGAAACCTACACAGGGACTGCATAAGGTAGATGGGCAGTTAACAAGACAGCCAGACAGGATATTTGTAAGTTTTTATGTTTCAAGATAGATGGAACTTTCATTGTTAATACTAAAAGTTATGTTTTTACTCATTTTTGTATTAATTGTTATTATCGTTAATCATTACATTGATTTGGTTCAAAATAATACTTTTATTAATAACAACATTCAGTATGACTAGACCTCCACAGGTCATTGTGAACTTAGAGGGTAATAGGCTATGGCCTATTAAGGCTACAGAGATGCCTTAGCACTAATGTGACCCTCTACTTAAGAGTGTGTGGCAGTTAAACATATGACTGGGTAAAACAACATTATTAAGGCTTTAAAAAATATTAATATATTAATGGAAAGCACATTTATTTAATTCAGAGGCATGTTAAATATTCATTGTCTTGTATCATTTAAGTTAACTATTATTTTGTAGGATGGAGCACAGCAAAACACATCCTTGGATATTGGAGGAAGAAATCATATTGCAGGACCAGGACACCAATGTCATGGAAGTATGACTTTAAACGTTAATGATAACACAAAATCAACTGCACCTGGTCCAAATACCATTAGTGCTTTAGTTAGGTCACGTGATCCCAGAATAAGATTGAAGGAAAAAATGAATGAAAAGAAAGTAAAAATACCAGATAGTTCATTAGAAGTAGAAAAACAATCACAAATTACCACTACAACTGTCAGTACGACGAATACAAATTCTGAGCCATCCCCTAAAAATAAGAGAGAAAACAAGAAAAAGAAATTAATATCAAAGAAAAAAGATAAAGGAATTGACCGTATACCAAAATTTTATGTAAATTCTGAGAATGATAAACAATGCAAAGAACATACTTTTGAAGTTAATGATAAATCTCAGAAATTTGAAAGTAAAAGGGAAAACAAAGGGGAGAAAAAAACCATTACATTCAAGGCAAAAGTTATGAATAAAGCATCAAAGCTTGGGTCTAATGATTCTGTTACTTTGGATAAAAATTCAAGTGAAAAGTTTAATACTGAAAAAGTTTCTTATAAAATGAAAATGGATGAGATAGTTGAAATCAATAATGATGATAAGAATAACAAAGAAATTTCAGAAAAATCTTTGAAAAAAGATGATAAATCTATTGAAAGTGATAACAAAAGTGTTAAAATAAATTCTCCGAAGTCAGTGTTAACTGATGCTAAGGTTCTCAGTGGTGTAAATAATGTACCCTCAAAAGGTGAAAAACGAAAAGTTACCAACAGTGAGAATATCTCCAAAAAAGTTTGTGCCACTGAACCTTCAGTAGACGTTAGTGAGACTGTTGAATCTGAAAATAAGAATCAAGCTGTTCTTCCTAAAAATAAACAAATGACACGCCTTAGGTTTCAAAAATATGTACGAGAAACTTCAGATGCATCACTGTCATCAACATCATCGTCGTCATCATCTTCTACATCTACATCTACATCATGTGGCGATGATGAAAGAGGTAAGATATATTTGTGTGTGTATTTGTTTGAATATATGTATGAATAGATTGACATGTTACATGTTACATTAATCCCCAATCTAAGGGAGAATTATTATTATCATTTGGGGTAACATTTGATGTCCTTGAAATATCCTTCTAGTACATGTACTACATGTACATGTGTGAAATTTCATAAGACATTCTAGTTTTATTTATGCATTAATAAACATTTTCTGAAGACACTTTTTAACAGGTCTTAATTTTGAGTCTAGTAACTAGTAACTAGGGAGACTCCCACTTCAACTGTAGGAGAGTTTGATGCATGCACACATACTGCTTATATGTATTCCACATTTATTCTTGAATATTCACTAATGATTGACCAAGCATCTGTTATTTATAGAAGGCCCACACAAGTCGTGTTTAAAATATGTTAGGTTGAAAAAATTTGACAGTATGCTTTGTGTTATTATTAGTAATTATTATGTATAGTAATTATTTAGTTAATAAATAATGTTTATTTTTTCATTTCAATGTCTTGCCCATATTGTAAATGTCCTGTAGCTTTATACTTGTCATGTGTATTTATGTGATTAAATGTTTTTTGCAAGAAGTATTTGCAGTATTTTGTGTTTTCTTTTGCAAAAAAAATCACAGTTTTTTGAGCTTTTCTGTTTCCATTTACTGGTTTCGGACCATGGTTGACCGGTTTTGGCTTTGTGACCATTGTCAGTAACTCTTTGTCAGCAAAATTAGTAAGGTACCTGTGCATGTTGGTTGCTGATGAAGATCCAGTCTGTATTTTTACCATAACAGATTGCAAGAGTGGTAATTTAACCAAGTTGGTTATTAAATAATTAAAACAACTCTACTATCAACTATACTATATTTTAGTATTTTACTATTTATTTAATTTTTTATTTATTATATACAGGCAAGGATGTTGACTTGAGACGTTTACTATCACCTTCCAAGCGACGAGCTGTGGATGAGATGGATGCAGCACCTATAAAGAAATCTAAAGCTGAGATAATAGACACGTATGCATGCTTTATATTTCATAGTTTAAGAATTGCACTCATTTTTTATTTATTTAATTTGTTATTTCAAGTGTTTTTGTTTTTCAATTATTTTTATATTAATTAATGTAATTATTAATCAGTAATTTTCTAAAATTACTTTTTCATTTTTTCAGACACGTTTATTCATTTTTTCTTTGTAGTTATCTTTTAAAATATTAATTGCAAAATTGAACTTTTGTAAGTAATATTCATTCTGATTTTTAATGACTTTTGGAACATTGAAGACAGCGTTATTTTATTAATAATCTGTGATAATTTTAAGTTGGAGCCATGGTTAAACACACATTAAAACTGTAGTGTATTTTGAACCGTTGAGACCACTAGTGGTGTGAGTTAAATTCTCATTGCGGGCATAAAAATGTTGTACCTTGGTTCTTTAGGCCAAGTTAGATCGTGATTAAAGCATTGAGTATGCAGAGCTCATTAATATCTAAAGAAAAATTTAGTTTTAAGACTACCAAACTGAAATTCTAATTATTCACATTAGCGAAGTTAGAATAATTAGAATTTCATTTACAGGTTGTTTGGTAATGCGGATGTTGATTTAAGGACTTTGCCACCTCAACCTCCTACACCGCCACCTCCCATTATCTCTGAGTCGGTTGAGACCCCAGATGCGGAAAAGTCATGGGCGAACTATAAGCAAGTGAGGAATGAATCTAAGTCACCAGATGAAAAGCGGAGAAGGAGCAACATTGATAGACTTGGTAGACCCTTGCTGTACAACCAGAAAAAAGGTAACTATCCTTCATAGAATTAGATAGTATTTTGATTTTATTATTGAAAAAAAAATATGTCCAGAAGAAGTGGAACCAGAAAATAATTATTTTTACTTTTTCCATTTAGAATTAACACTTTGCTTACTGTTTGTAACATGTTGAATTATTTCTTAAAGTATTTATAGGTTGGTTTTAGTGCCATACTCTCTGTTAGCAGTCATGTATTGTAACCAACCATATGCCCATAACTGGCCACAGCTTTGGGTCAATATAAATAAATACATACATACATATATATATTATATGTATATATATATATATATATATATATATATATATATATATATATATATAGAGAGAGAGAGAGAGAGAGAGAGAGAGAGAGAGAGAGAGAGAGAGAGAGAGAGCAATGTACTTATGAAAAATAGATTTATTTTTAATGACTTTGGTACATTGATTTTTAATGTGAATAAACGGTATAAATTATGCAACTTATAAATTTATGTTTCCTGACTTTCTTTCATTCATTTTCAGCAGAAGGAAGTGATGATGAAAAGGTTGCTCGCCAATGTGATAATGATCGCTCTAACGAAAATTGTAACCTCATAATCAAACAAGCAGAAGAACAATTAAATAATGGAAACATAACATTCTCCCAATACAATCGAATGTTAAAAGATGTGTGTAGTTGTTTTTATAAAATCATAATATAATAATTATTATTTATTAAAAGTTAAATAATTTGAAGAGAAGAAAACATTTTTTCTCTTGCAAGTAAAATTGGTATTTCATAAAAAGCACTATTGTGTTCAAGATGTTGGCATCAATTTGTATTTTTTTAGGTTATAGCTATGAATGAGGAAAGGAAACTCCAAGAAGCGCAACGAAAAGATGAATTAGAAGGGGGTTCCTCACCTCCTGCGGTTGAAAATACTATTGCAATTAAAACAGAACCACAAAGTTCTTCTGTACAAAGTACCTCTGTACAAAGTACCTCTGAACAAAGTGCCCCCGTACAAAGTACTTCTGTACAAAGTACACCTATACAAAGTACACCTATACAAATTACCTCTGTACAGAGTACATCTGTACAGAGTACACCTGTACAGAGTACCTCTGTACAAAGTACACCTGTACAAAGTACTCCTGTACAAAGTACTAATATACAAAGTACTCCAGTTCAGTGTACCTCTATACAAAGTACTTGTGTACAAAGTACAGAAGAGAATACTGATCCGTCCCCAGGTACATCTTATTGTATCTATTTTTTAAATTAAAATATTACAATTTTAATAATTTCAGTAACTTTGTAGTTTGTGAATAGTATGATAAAATAATTGAATACAGTACTCAATTTTAGAATCTCCATAATAACTCACGAACTATGAAGTGAGTTTCAATGACAATTGAGTGATAAAACAGCCAGTCAACCAAATCATTGCTGCCACTAATCATCCACAATATGTTCTCATGAGCTTGTTTTTTTAATAATTTAAAGTAATCTAGAAGACAAAAACATTGAGCCATAACAATATGATGGTAGAGCATAAGGTAGAAACCTACTGCAGACATATTTAAGAGATATCTGTATCCCTGATATGAAATATTTTTATTACAGAAATAATATTTAGAATACATTGTAAAAAAGGTTTACAGTATTTTTTTTTCTTCGTGACCTGTATTTTAAGGCCCAATGAGTTTTATCTGTTATGCACCCTTAGAATTATTTATTTTATATTAAAACAATTAGGGTTTTGTCAGTTCAATTCTGTTTTGAATTGCCATTTATTTAAGAGATATTAGTTGATTATAGAACCTTACATACTGTAATATATTATAATCAAAGCATGTAATTTTTATTATAGTATCATTGGAAGAAGTGAAAAGCAGCAGCACTATCCATGTCCCTAACAATAGATTTGAAGAGGACACAAGTAAACCACTGCAAAATAAAGAATTCTCAGATCCTGAATCCAGGATATTTGTAGATCATGTCATGGAAAATAAACCCAGACTTTTTAAACCTGAACTTCACAGGTATTTAATCCTTCGATTAATACAAAATGGAATTTGTTGAATCTTCATAATTAATAATAATGATTTAAGTGTTTGTTCAGTTAATTGTTCATATTGTTCTGTTGTGTTAACTCATAGAAAAGGGACATGATGCTACATATTTTCTAAGTATATGTACCTATCTATTCTTTCAGTTCACTTAATATGATGTCTATTATTTTTACCTTTAGGAATACGTGTGAGAATTAACACAGTGCAATCTTTCAAAGAATTATGCTCAAAACTAACTAAATTATTATGCTTTAAAAATTAATATTCTAAGTCAATTGAACAGCTAAATTGTAATGAAATTATTTATAATTGGCCATAAGTAATATAATTATCAATTATCTACTTAATCAAGCATATTTTTAGGAACCAAGACTGTGAGAGGAAGACTTTTCCTGTGCCAGGAACATTTGATCCAAGTGTTCCCCTCCCACCTAGGCCTTGGTTAATGGTCCCTCCACCAGTACAGCCACCTATGTTAGTACATGAAATGGCACCATTTCCCAGATGGCCTCATAACAATCACACAATTCCACCTAGGCCAATATTTGAACATGATAATGCACAGTAAGAAATGCTTTCTTGCACAATGTGACTTAATAAGTTGTAGTGTTATCTGCGATTTGAATTTATCTAATTTATATATAAAATAAGATATATATAAAATAAGACATTTTATTGCATAAAATAATAATGTGAGCATAAGGAATTTTCATTTTATGACACTATTCAAAAGTTTCAATCCAAAACTACAGGTTTTCTGGCTTTCCTGGGGCAGCTCATCAAATGCCAGTAAAAAATCATTTTCCTGGATTACCAAGGGATGTTCCTCCAGCTGATCCATTAGTCTTAGAAATGATTGAGAAGGATACCATGCATACCATCAATATAGATTATATTCCACGAGAAGTACGTTTCTATGGGGAACTTCCTATAATAATGCTTTCCTGGGATGACCCAAGAGATATAACTTTTCAACCAGGATCTAGGAGGGTTTTTATAGATGACAGAGAACCACTGGTATTAAATTTCAACAGTCCATACAGAGATATCATAATAGATGGACAAAGGACAAAGTAAGAAAATTATTTGTGTATTAACAAATATAATAGACATGTCAAAAAACATGTTAAGTACCATTACTGTTTTTTTTAATTAAAGTTTGTGATGTGAGCAGATCACACATTATTACTAAATATGTAGTATTGTTAATGGAAAAATAAATTTTATAATTACTATAATTACATTTATGTATTACTTATAATACAGAATAAGACTTGGGGCACCAACCCGTGAATTGTACATAGATGGTAAGTTTTATGAAGCTACGTTTGGTGGGCCACCTATCAAAGTGATGGTGGCAGGAAGATTACACAATGTTAAATTAGAAGGTCCACTACCGCAAGTTAGGATTGGGAACATTAAAAGAACTGATCTTGTTGCCGGCAAAATAAATTTGATTGTTGATGCAAAGAATATGTTTCCATTATTTCTCGATGCAAAGCCTCAGAGGTATGTTTTTATATATAATAACTTACATTTCATTTATGGATATTGAAGGATTAAATATTTTGTGTTTATGTATGTATATATATTGATATATTTGTATATATATTATTTTTTTAGGGTTATAATTGATGGAATACCATATATATTCAGGTTCGTAGAAGCGTTACAAACTGTTGTCATCAATGGTCGTCCATTTAAGGCAAGTTTTACCATACAAATAGTATTGAAGGATTAATAACTTTATTACTAATGAAATTGATTTAATTAATTTTATGAATTACAATTAATATTCCTGTCTTCCATATTTGTGATATGCTTCTAGAATAATTTTATACTGCCATGAGTATAAAAAATTGTTGCCTGTTGGGTCAAATTATTAGTTGTTGTTTTAGATTGAATTTGGAGGTCTTCCAGTTCCAATATATTTTCATGGAGTGAAACATTTTGTCCGATTATCTGTTCTACCTCAAGGTGTTAAACCTGGTTATATATCAATAATTAATATGGAAGGTGGACGCTTACCTTCCCCACCGCCATTACCTCAACTGCCTGTGATTACTCCTAATATGCCCCTACCAGTAGATGAATTAGTTCCAGGTATGATGATTGAAAAATGTTTTATAAATATATATCTCATTTTGACTTATTTCTGATTTTTATATTCTTATGTTCCTTTGATTTTATATTATGCAGAGAACATAATGGAATTTTATCTTGAAAAATAATCATGTATTGATGCACGCTTTAATTATATATATATATATATATATATATATATATATAAATTATTTCACATCTTTATAGCTAGTATTACCTAATCTATTGCTTGTCCTTCTAGTTCCCCACACACTAACTGAGTGTTGTTCCTATGTATGCGTTATTAATTTACTTATTTAATTCAACGTTGTTGTCATTTTGGTAGAATTTTAGTGAAAAAAGTCAATATGCTGTTTTAAATGTAAATAGTCAGCATTTATTTTCATTTTATCACTCATATTTTAATTTTAGCCTACCATTTAACACTTTAAATAGCATTGAACTTCCAATAACTTCTTACAACTTCTATGGCTACAGATTTAACTTATTCATCATAATTATTGTGAATTACCATAAGTGACCCTTATTTGAATATTGCCTTTCCTTCTATTCTTTTTTATACATTAGTTAATTGGGATTTTACTGATATTTTTATATTATACAAGGTTTCCTGTATACTATGGTGGTACATGGATTATCACATCTCCACCTGAATGTCATTCATTTTATCATATATTATTTAACCTACTTTTTAATTATTTACTTAGAAGAAATGAAATATAGGCAATGATTATCATCAAACTTAAACAGCTAATACAATGTTGTACACTCTAATAATGTTAGTTAATCTAAACATTGCATCTATAATATTGTTATTTCATCCTTAATTTTTATTATTTCATAATTATAAATATTCTGTGATCATAATGGATGACAATCTATTGATAATTAATGACTATTTGCTCTATGTAAGAAAAGAAAAATAAATCAATTAATGACTACTTGTGATAAAAACTGATTGTTCACAATTTGTTTAGAATATTAGTATATTATTATATATAAGTTACATATAGTAAGTGGTTTTATTTAAGACCAGTGTGTGTAGCCCATCATATAATGTATACAAATACACACTCACTTCTGCCTTATAGTAATGCTTACATAAAAAAAATCAAACAGCATATTGAACTCACACCACTAAGAACATTCCCATTATCCACTTATGCAAAGGTAGCAGACTTTTAGTTTCTTCATTTTAACCTATTCTTAATGAAACTGTTCTTCTATAATTTTATATGTACATAATTCTAAACATCAGCTTTAAAAACAACACCAAGGAATAATCCTTGTCTTTTATAATGATTTAGAAAAAGAACAACTTCAATTATATCAATGGAATATGGCAGTTATTACCATTTTGTTGTTATTTAGAATCCTTTACACTAACACTAATACTCAAGTTCCCAATTGTGCTTTTATTGTATCAATACCGTGATGTTTCCTTCCTTAACAAAACTAGATTTTCAACTGTTGCCACCTGCTTTTAATCCTAATGTTAAATTAATATACAAGAGATATTTTCTTTTCAAATGTAGCATAAAATTTTTAAGCACTGAATGCATTGATTTTACACACACACAAACACATGTTTAATTTGTGATCAAAGAATGTAATATGCATGTGCATGTATATATAGGCAGTTTACTTCCTATGCCCTTATTCCCACAACTGGTTTGAAATATTAAAAAAACCATGCCTCCCAAAACTAATTTCTCAAAATCCATCATAATAATAATTTAATCATTTATTATAGCATAACTACCTTAGTAATAAGATCTAATTAATTGATTGTGCCACATTTTAGTTGTAACAAAATACTAATCACTTCAGTGATCTTAAATTAACCTAACTTTGATTAAGGTACCTCTCCCTTTATTCCTGATTCATGCGTGATTAAGAATAATCCACCATTCTCATGTAGCATTCATGCAAGAACTTAAGTACCTTGTGTGTATATTGTTTATAATAATTAAAATTATATATAATAGTTAGAATAAAAAAAAGTGCTTGTAATTAGAAACAAGCAGAATTGGTATCAGTGAAATTGAATTAGAACTGAACCCAAGCTGAGTTAAAATGATCAAGTTTAGTACAAACTTTAGGGCATTTAAGAATGATTAATAAATTATATTCTTTTAATTATATTACTATTTCATAAAGTTCTTACGTTAAGTGAATACTAAAACCATTAGCCACACTAGATTTTGAATTGTTGCTGTTTGTATATATGCTCCCAATACGAAATTAACATTGCTAGGTTTGTCTTCTTTTCAAATAAAGCATATAATCCTCTAAGGGTGGATTGAGTAAAAAAAGAAATTTTGATATATTTATGTCAGAACTAATGAAGCATTTTAGAATGGAGTAAAGGTCTGAACCTGTATTTCTAAGTATGATAATGTTTTATCTAATTCTAGTAGTGAGGACAAAATTAAGAAATGTCCCAAAAATGTTCTGAAATTTCTGTTCAGTGAATCCTATCTCCACACAAAAACTATTTGTTTCAAAACTAATTTCTAAAGTTGCTTGGCAATAATAATTTTTCTTTGTTATAACTACCTCATTAATAAGTTTTCATTAATTGTTTGTATATGTCACATGTTAGTTATAACAAAATACAAATCACTTCAATGATTTTAAACTAACTCATTTGAATTTGGGACCTGTTTTTTATATTTGAAAGTGGAATATAAAACTCCTCTCCTCCTCCCTTTTTCCCAGATCCTATATGCATAAGAATAAACTCTCACGCTCATGCAACACTCGTTCAGGAACCTGTGGGTGTGGAACAGTGTTCTGTGAGTATATTATAATAATTATACGTATGAATAATTATAAACAACCAGTTATGCACTAAAAGAGTCCTACAAGGAGTGAAGTTGAATTAAAACCTCATAGAAATATTGTTTGATAATATTGTTGCAATTCTAATTATCTTATTTATAAGAATGATTCTAAAGTACAACTAACATTTGTAAATATTTATTGATATTAGACATGTAGAATTTGGGTATGTGCTTGTGAGCATTGGATGTATTTATAAATATTTTTAATTGTTTGGACAATCCCTTTGATTTAATGTGAAAAAGTAGTTATTTAATTAAATAAATTTAAAAAATGATTTAATTGATTAAATGTTAAATCAAACAATGAATAACATTGGATTTTATTTTGGTTGCTTCTCTGGAAATTTGTACTTACCATTAGGTTTGGTTTTTTGGTTGGATATTTAGTTGGGTAAAATAATGTAGCTGACATTAAACAATTTTCAAATCGGTCAACAAAATTCATGGCTGGTATTTTATTGGTACTTAATGTCATTGTTTCTGTTCCTACAGGTGCCATGGATGTTGCAACTGAAAGTCTTCCGAAGGTTCCATTAACAACTGATAATAGTTCACCTCCTCAAGCACAATCAGGTTAATTTAATTAGATATTTTTATATTATGTACATTCATTACCATTTTTGATATTGTTTTTGATAATATGAGCCATAGGTCATCATTTATTTTACCTGCACTTATGTAAATGTCTAATTTGATGATTTACAACACTAACTTACTGGTATAATTTGAGTGGCAATTCTATCCAATATATTTGTTTTCATATCTTGTTTGTAAGTTTATTTTCAACTTTGTTGTTTTCCAATTTTTAAAATTTCCTTTACAGTGTGTATGTCATAATTAAAAGGTTATGTTTCTATACTGTTAATAGGCAATGAACAACCACTCGAACTACTTACCAGTCTCATGCCTACTGCATTAGCTCCTTCCAGTGGTCAGAGTTATACTGTGGAACAAGCATCAGAAGAACAATCAACATCGTCATCTTGTCAGTATTTGGGTTTATATAACAGTGAAAACCATTATGTACACAATTTTAGCTTAATTTGTTCAGGTTTATAGTTTACCTAAAAATTATTTTAGTTAAATTTTCTATTTGAAATTCACTAATGATTCCATTTTTTCAGTAGCTGATATAAATGTTGGTGAACTATTTCAAAAGTTAGTTGCAATAGGAATTGTGCCTCCGGTAAAGGAGAAAGAACAACCTGTTGAAGATTTGAATCGACTTGTTGATTTCTCACAACCAGACACATTAAAATTGTAAGTAGATATTTATCATTAGAACATATTGCAGTCTCATTTAATCGTGAGTTCATTCAATGGTATGAACTTCCTTCTATTAATTTGCTTGTGTACAAAATGTTCTTTGAACATTATATTTTATTTTAAAATCCTGCATATAATTACTGCATACAAAAGGTGTTCATTTTTTAATCATACTAATTGATTATATTTTCATTTTATTTTAGACGCCAGCCGAGCCTTATTAAAAGGTTGTACTCAGGTATCCAGTGCAGCTCTTGTGGAGTAAGATTTTCCCCTGAGCAGACTGTTAAATACAGCCAACATTTAGACTGGCACTTTAGACAAAATAGAAGGGATAGAGATTCTGCCAGAGTTGCTCAATCACGAAAGTGGTATTACGATGTTTCCGACTGGATACAATATCAAGAAATTGAAGACCTAGAAGAAAGAGGTATTTTTGTTTAGAATGTTCTACGTCTTAAATGTAAAATAATTAGTCTCATTTCTAGCATTTTTCCATGTAATGTTCATTGCCACTTACAAACTAACCTCAATAGGATTAACAAAACTCATTATAATTTTCGATTTTATGATCATTAATATTTCAAAAAATCCAGTTTGAGACAGCATGTTTATTTTGTTCTAGCACAAAGCTGGTTTGAAATACAAGAAGGTAAAACACCAATGGAGAATGAAGATTTCCGGGAGGAAGACCCTAGTGTTGTAGCTGGAGCAAATAATGAAAATGTGGCCTGTGACATTTGTCAAGATAAATTTGAACAATTTTATAATGAGGAAAAGGAAGAATGGCACTTAAGAAGGGCTATTCGCATAGATAACAAAGTTTATCATCCTCTCTGTTACCAAGATTTCAAGGTATGTCAAATTCAATTCAATTAACCATTTTACATTTTATAAAACCACAATCTAAATTTTTATATACTTTATAAAGATTTGTAAAATTGAAATTTTACCATTATTTGGTATAAATTTCTATTTTATTTCTTGTCAATCAATATATATTTGCATGACTGCAAAAACCTTGAGATTAGAAAATATCCAGTCACCAATGATTCTCAAAATACCATTTTGATGTTTTACATGGGCATAACAGAGTCATAATATTTTGTTATAGGAAAGTCAGGTGAGAAGAGTTGTTGAACCTGATAAATCTAAAATAAACCACAAAACAGAAGATAAACAAAAATATGAAAGGATAGAAACAATAGAATTGGATGATAATCTCCTTGAAGATGATACTATTCTTACTTCAGATACTGTTTTGTTGGAAGACACCTTGAATGATATAAAAGAAAATATTAGTGAAATTGAAATTATCAGTGATGCAGGAGAAGATGTTAAAATGGAAGATAATTTACCATCATCTGAGTCATGCATAACCATATCAGGTAATTTTAATTACCTATAAGGCCCTATTTATTTCACTGTGATATGCATTCATTATAATACAAATATTTAATATTTGTTTTAGAATCTCAGTCGGAAGACCCAGTCGTATCTACCAACAATAGTAAAGTAGAGACAGTCAGTGAGGATGATGAAGATGATGATATCCTTCAAGTAGAAGTACTGGAAAGGAAAATTGAGTCTTATGAAATCCCTAGTGATGATGACGATTTGGATATTACAAATGAAACATCATCATTAAATCTGGATAGCAATTCTATCTATGAACAATCTGACATAGATTTACTTGATTTTGATTTTACTAAGGTTAAAATCAAAATGGAAAAACCCGATTTTGATTTGCCAGATCCTGTTGTTGATACAACACATAATTCACTTGTGACTTCCATCGACGGAAACGTGGAGCTGGAAGATGCTCCACAAATAATTATTCCTGGGAAAATAAAAATTAATATTTCTAAAGCCGTCTTAAATAAGGCGAGCAAGGAAGTCAGAGCCCCTAGTCCACCTAAGGAAAATGTAAAAATTCCTTCTCCACCCCCTACTGAACCGGCATCTGTTTTCTCGTTAGTGGAACACATGCAACCGCCCCCACCTGGAGAAGAATTATGTCCGGTACACATCAAACCCAGAATAGTAGGGACCAAAATGACTGAATATCCTTCACTTTCAAAGGGCAGTGAACTCTCAGGGTTATGCAGCATTATGTAAATAAATGAATTCAGCGAAACTTGCATCTGTACATTTGTCATTATCTTTTAAATTATTTGTATATTTATCAGGTACAATATACTAGTTTTTTAAAAAAGGGTTTTGATTATAATTAGCTCCTTATTCCCTTATTCATATTTTAATGTATTATGATGTTGCCAGAACATTTAGTTATATCATTAAATGGTCTAACAATTATTTCTAAAGTAAGTGAGAAAAAACTAGAGACATGAATAAAACTGAGAACTGCCAGAAAATATATAAAAAGCCTAAAGATGTAGACTATTTTATAGCAAGTGTGTAAAATGCTGAATATTACTGATGTTTTTTTTATTACTTATTCATGTATAAAATATTAGTGATGACAATACCGTATAGTAAATTTAACTTAACCTTTTTAACTTTGGGGAGTTCAACCTCCCCACACAAATCAATATGGATATTGTATAACAGCACAAAATTAAAATGCACATATGGCCATGATCCCTTGACTAGAAATTAAAGTTTTACAAATGTATGTACAATTCTTGGCATTTATTTTAAGCATCTTCCTTTAAAAATACACTGATGCCAATTAATGTTAAGTTTTGTCTTATTTAAAATGTGTGTGATATATTTTGTAATGAAATAAAATATTTCTGGAATTATATATGAAATGTTTATTAAAAATCTGTGTTTATTTAAGCCCTTAATTCAACCTCATTTATCATTTTTGAAGATATTTAAGAGGAATGTTTTTTCATCAATAAAATAATAAATTTTCATTAAAGATACATTTCTAATTTAACTGATTTTACATAGTTTTTTAAAAATTATAAATAATAATTTATAAAAGCAATATTTATAATTTACAGTTGTGTGGCCACCGGGGAAATGGCATTACATCTTTAATATTTGGAGCTGCCAAGAGCACTTGAAGAAATCTCTCAAATCCCAAACCAAAACCACCAGTCAGAACATTCCCAAACTTCCTTAGCTCTAGATACCAGTGTAGTTTATCTTGTAACTCTTGCTGAATTAATAAATCTTTTAATCTGTGATAATTGTCTTCTCTTAGACTACCACCACACACCTCTCCAACATTTGGACACAGTAAATCAAAGGCCATCACCTGAAACAAAGGACAAGTTCCATGACGAAGATAAATAAAAGCAGTTGAAAAATCCCAAATAACAGTCAAATTACCGTGTTTTCTTCTTGTGGCAAAGTTTTCATGTAAAATGGTTTCAAGTGTTTTGGCCAGTTGACAATGAAGAGTGGTCTGCCCCCATTGTATTTTACAAGGTAGTGCTCGTGATCCTTTGTCAATGGCCCTTGTGCATGAAATTTTGTTTTCAGCGAAGCACTGTTGTTTTCCAGTATTTTAGCCGCTTCGTCAAACGTCATGATAGTGAAAGGGGTCGAGACAAAATGTTGTAAGTAATCATCCGAGTTGGGACTATTTAATTGCCGATAATTTTGTACATCTTCACTGCATTCGTTCAAGACCATTACAGTGACACTGCTGAGGAGGTTTTCGGCCAATCTGATAACATCTTCTAAACCCTCTACAAATGCCATCTCTGCTTCGACCATGTAGAATTCTGAAAGATGCAGTCGTGACTTTGAATTCTCCGCACGGAAAGTCGGTCCAAAATTGTATACTTGACTCAAGCTCCTGAGGAACAAAATATACTGTAGTTTCAATATACAATAGGTATTCATTCGAGTAGAATCTATTATATAATAACATGGGAACAGATTTACCTAGCCACAACTTCTAAATGCAATTGCCCTGAAACTGTCAAATAAGCTTGGCAATTAAAAAAGCCTTCGCTGCTTGGCTTTCCTGCCTGCGCCATGTCATTTATCATCTTATCATTATCAGGTACGGCATAGAATACTTCCCCAGCCCCTTCGCAATCATTCGATGTCAACACAGGAGTATGGACAAAAAAGAATCCATTTTCCTTAAAGAACCTGTGAATGGCCAAACTGAGACTGTGCCGAATCCTGAGTAGGCTGGCAAATTTACTTGTACGAGGTCTAAAGTGCAAATATTGCCGCAGATATTCGTCGCTGTAGTTTTTCCTGGCGGCCAACGGGTACTCGTTGCCCGCGTTACAACCTCCTATCACTTTCAGTTCTTCGGCGACCATCTCAACTTGGCTATTTTTACTTACAACGACGGGCCCCTTGACTTCGACCGACGATCCGAACGATAGGTCAGCCGGCAGTTCGTCTTTGGGGACGACAACCTGCAGGGCCCTGTTCGTCGAACCGTCGTTGATGTCGAGGAAAGCTGTCTCTTTCATCTTTCGCAACGCTTTCACCCATCCCTGGAAAAAAATACGGTTAAAGGAACGATCGGTTCGATAATCGAGTTCGGGAAAGGTGAGATAGTAGTAGCCAAGAAGCCACCTTGACTAACGTCGGCCTGTTCGATTGAGGCGCTTTAATTAGATCGATGACTCTGACTGCTGACTGAGAATAAAATTTCAGCGAAAGCGATTGTACAGATTTGATATTTTTACAAGTCGCACACCGAATCAAAGGAAACATTTTCAACCCTATAACCTCAAGCATTGTTACAACTAGCGTGTGAACTGCACACTTAGCCGGTAAACTAACGCAACTAGAATCGGCAGTGACACCAACTCACCTTATTTTTGACAAACTTTTATTTTTCAAAAACTAAAGATTAATGTGATATTGAGTTTATGCTAGACTTTAAATATAATATTAAGACAGTGCTATAAGATTAATTACATTGTTTTTATATACGTTTAAATCAGAACATTAATCACTAATACCGTAGGTTCGTGGTGTTTCTGTCTGTACAGAATTTCAACCCCTCGCAGACCACAAAACAGGTATATTAAACTAAATTAATCACTAACTTTAAGTTGTTAGCGATACTCACCCACCTTATACAAAATAATAGTAACTCTTACGCTATACTAGTAACGATATTTTTATATTTAGTAGTATACTAATTCTTTGTTTTTAATTGGCATATTTGGTAAGTAGCAATTTCTGGAATTTATTAAAATATTGTACATTTTAGCACCAACAATTATTTACTTTTAAGATAATTATAAATTCGTGTATAAAAGAAAATTTATTATTATGAAAAATAAATAAATTTACCTTTTCTTATAGTGTTGTTAACAAAAAATATTTATTTGATATTTTAAATTTAATCACTAATTAGCTTGAAAAAAAATTGGGACTTTAAAAAATGTATTATTTACTAGGGGTAAAACAGATTGAGAATTTTAACTTTAAAATAAATAGATGATATTACTGAAATAATGCTGAGTGAAGAAAATGTAAAACGACTGAGTAAAACATGCGTTTACTATTCAGTATTCATTTAATCTGTCCATGTATGTGGATGATACATGTTTTCTTTTTCACATTCTTAGACGCTAATGTAGATTGTATTTTAAGGAAAGAAACGGAAAATATTGTAGTTGTTTCAGATGAAGCTCAATTGCGAGGATATTGGCAGAGGAAAGGTATAAAAGGTGAGTAGTAAAGTTTCACTTACCTGTCCTGTTTACTAGCAGCAACATTTAGTATTGCTCATTACTAGTCCTGGCTATAGCACCTAATATTTTTTAACAGCGAATCTATCAAACCATCAGATTAACCGGAAACCAAATAAGAATTAAATCTTATTCAGGGCAGGGATGAATCTTATGAAATACAAGCCCCAACGAGTTTGAGTTATATACGTTTATGTACGCATTTCTGTACAGTGCATGAATTGGATGATCACAGTCACACAATTCATTAACTGTAAAGAATCTTATTCATTTCATAAATTGTATGATGCACGTGCTCAATTCACGAAATGAATACACTTCTGTAAAGTGCATGAATTGTATGATCACTATAACACAATTTATGAACTGTACAGCATCCCGTACATTTCATGAACTTTACAATATACCCGGCCCATTCACGTAATGGAAATGCTTTTGTACAGTTCATGAGTTGTATGGTGATTCCGACACATTTCATGAATTGTACAAGGTCCTTGGTCAATTCATGAAATGTAAATCATATGATTCTGTACAGTTTATGAGTTGAATTATCATTGGCATACAATTCGGAACTGTACAGAGCCTTATACATTTCTTGAATTGTACAATCCTCTTGGTCAATTCACGAAATGTAAACGCTTCTGTACAGTTCATGAGTTGCAATGTGATTCCAAAATTTTTATGAACGGTACAGAAAATTATACATTTCATGAATTGTACAATGCACTTGGCCAATTCACGAAATGCAAATTCTTCTGTACAATTCATGAGTTGTGTGATAATCGCTACAAAATTCATGAACTGTACAGTCGCTTATGGAAGAATTCAGAAATTCATCGTATGATAACATTCTAGCGAAGAAATAAAATCACTTATTTTCCCACGATGGTTGGTCTTTATTGCGTCTCAATTATAAACTCATTGTCAATATTTACGAACGTAAGAATTTCACGCACCTTAACTTTAACTGTCTAGTTTATCAAAAATGTTGTAGTAAAATTGATTTTATAATACATAATTAAATTAATTAGTAATTTTTTAAAACTAAGTGACGTCAGTTCTTTCCACTAATTGGGCCCGTATAGATTCTAAGTAAGAATTTGAGGTTTTCAGTTTAATATTAAACACGTCGGTAATGAATTCAGTATTATATCTGTTGTGAAGTGTGTTTTTCTAGCGTATTTTGCACGATTAACAAACCGGATAATTTTACGAAATTCTGTATTTTTTACTTCAATGCACAACATGCCGATAGCTAATTTTCATTATTATGGTGATTATGGTCGGTATAATTCTCTTTTTCTCGCGTACAAACTTCAATATTTGAATACTCGCCATGGAACTAAAATGAACGCCCGTGCTTTAATTAAATTTTATCATTCGAATACTTGAAAACCAGTTTGAATAAGCGCGTTGGCTTCCGGCTCTCCCTTTTCTTCTTTTGTCATATTGTAGCCTATCTCGTGATAGCGGATCGGGTATGTCAGCTGATTGCCTCTGTCCCAAGTGTACAGCTCCTGTAAACCAATTCTTTCATCAGCAGCAGAGAAATGTACATTTGTCGGCCTGAAAATTCTCGGCACGACTTTGTGTACTCGGCATTAAGCGTTCCTGGTATCGATGCTTTACCTAGACTAATGGTATATAAGGCCGCGGGTTGTTATCTGAACAAACACCTGACATTTGATGGGATATTTTACATTACTTTCACCAGCTCCAAGTCATTCTCGATCCCCAAGATTTTAGTCAGCAAACAGGAACTTTCTAGCGTTCTTAATGTACTCTTTTTTTTATTTGTTTGCACGAGTTTTCGGCTTGCTAGTTAATTAATTAGCGTGATAAATTGCCCCAGTACATTTCCAAACGTCGAAGAAATATTGATTATTTTACGCGTAAACATAGTAAATTATTTACGAATTCATTACTTTGGCATATTTTTGAGTCAAAAGGATATTGATTATCGATAGATTCTGAAATAGAAAATTACTATGTTGTGTGTATGCTATTTTGTGTTAGAAGAATCTGAACGGAATTATCCAAGAATTATAGGAGACTTAGAAATCCGAGAAAAATAAGAATTTGGGAAACTCGAGTGATTCAGGATCGGCGGAGGATAGTAGTTTGTGGTAAGTTTAAAAGGCACTGTCGAAGAGTTAATTTTGTACCTTGTTGCGATGGTTGTAGCCGATCATCGTAGTTTTTCTGAACGGATTCGTGAACTCGATGCTGACGTCTTCGAGAAGCGCGTTCTTGTACAGATCGAGCGCGAACCTGAGAAAACTTTACTGTTAGCGTCCGAATCGCAAGTTCAAGTAACGACTTCAAAGCACGGCGTGCGGGGACATTAATTCACCTGATGTTGGTCCGCCTGTCGGTGGTGCTATCGACGACGTAGAGGACCCCGCAGACGATGAACATCTCGCCGGCCTTCTGGTGCTTGAGGCTTACGTTCCAGCCGAACTGTATTTCGAGGTTGTAGGCGTCGATCTTAATTACTGCTGTGTTGTTCGAACCCGGGAGGCCGTAGATGACCCAGAGACCGTTGTCGTCCACCGAAAAGTCCATGTAATTGTGGAGGGTCGTGTACAGGAAGTTGGACTCATTGGCGTAAGCATGCGGCACCTGGAGCAGCTGGCTCCTCTCGGACACGAGATCGTATTTCACTATGTGCGGTTTGTGCTTGTGGTTGTAGAAAAACGAGCCGTTGTATATGAGATGAGCGTTGCCCTGGAAACGTGCCCTTCCGATTGAATACAGGACGAAACGGTTCTTGCGATCTTATGTCGCCGCTCGCTGGTTGACTAGACCGGTTTTACTGCACTTTTACTGCTGGTTATTGCGTTGTATGAATATATGGAGGAATTCAATCATAGTGCGAACATGGTGCCCCAGAGGCACCGGCAGTCAAACCGGTCTGGCACGAGACCGAACCAGCCAAAACAGACAAAGAATCGCAAGAATAGTGGCAATTTAAACCTAATAAAAGTTTTCAATTTTTCAACATTCCTTTCTAGGACAAGTGTCTCTCACCTGTGGTCCACTGTTGACGGAGTGTGGACCACATCGGGAGAAAGTTTAGAAAAAAAATTTTCAATTTTTCAACTTTCATCTATAGGGTAAGTGCATCTCACTTTGGGATCGCTATGGGTCAAATCGGAGGAAATTATAGAAAAAACTAAATTTTCGATTTTTCAATTGTCCTTTATAGGGCAAATGTATGTCACTTTGGGGCCACAGTTGAGGGAGTATGGGACAAATGGGGGAGCATATTTGAAAAAACGAAAGTTTCGATTTTTGTCAACGAACGACAAACGTTTTAGTTCTAGGCGAATGAGAACGCGAATCTGCAGATGCTATGAGCCATATCTACGGTTTCGGGTTGTGTGTGTTGTCAGTAAGAAGAATACGTCAGTAATATCCTCTAAGCACTGTCATTGGCCCACGTCGTACTGCTCTACCAGTACTAATTCTAACAGGCCATTTCGCTTTTCGTAATAAACGAGCGGAGGTTGTATTGTTGTATTACGTTCGGAACGCTATTGACGAAGGTTGAAGACGAAACCCTAGGTCGAGCTCGAGGTAATCATCGAACGATGGTAAATTGTTTTTCCATCGAAGCGATGTCCACACGACAAAGAGGAAATAATTTAGTTGGCGGTTCATTTCTAGGAGGAACTAGTCGGTAATGAGAGAAAACTTTCACTAGGGAAAAAACCCCATTGAAGTATCCCGAGAACTTACAATAAACGGATATTCCAATCTGTATCTTTTCGTGTAATTGTTTCCCTTGTAGACTGTCTTGTTTGCATATTCGTATAAGTATAAGTTATCGTTTTCTTTCGTGACCCAGTATTTTTCAATGTTGGCCTCGGTACGAGGTTGGGCGTCTCGCATCCAGCTTCCGTACGTCGCGTCCGTGTGCCGGTGGAATACCGGCTTTCCCACGGCGTACACTTGACAGTCTGAAAAGTCAATTAATCATCCGTCGAATTTCGAATCGATTATATACAAAATAATAAAAATTGGTTGACTGCATAGCCTGTGGCTTTAGGCCATTTTAGATAAAGCTAAGATTTATATCGAGCTTAAAAAAATAAATAACTAAAAAAAATAATTATATAATTAAAATACCGAGCGTTCTGTTAGGTAGCCCCGGATAGGTGTTGTTGGGGTCCAGCGGCTGGACTTCCAGATCTCGATGTCCGAGGAGATCGTATAGGGAGTATATACCCTGTTTGCATTTAAACTCCTTCGGATCGGGACAATCCGGACACGGAACTGGGGGTGGACACAGATCGTCTAGATCGACTCTCTCCGGCGGTTGTTTTCCGTAATAGACGCCTTTGTTCCTGTCCTGGGTTACCGGCGGTGGAGCTACGCCGGGCTTCATTTCTGGCAACCCGGCAAAAGCGCGTTTTTACATCCTGCAGGCTAAATTGGCTAAATTTAAATACCCGGCAGCGAAAATTCCAATACCTGATATCGTCAGAATCCCTTTTGTAAGGCCCATTTCGTTTTTACTCGAGCAGTGGTACATTCCGTAATCGGAGCCATTTATTCTGCTTATGTTCAGCTGCATGATGGACTGTGGACATTTAAGAGAATTTGGATAAGAAACTAAGAACTACGATCTAAATTTGTTGTATGAGTCTGACACCTCTTCGTCTAATATCAAAAGGACTAAAAATTCGTACGGAAATTAGAATAAAACTAGTTCTCGAATATGAAGCGAGATCCGGAAAAGAATTTAATATTAACGGTTAACACTGCGCCTAACAATGCCGTATGTAATGTTAAGTTCTAAATTACTTTGTATCTCCCTGTTTCAATAGAGCCAATGCTATACTTTTCTGAGTGCTCTATGGGTCGCCCGTCCGCTCGCTCCCAGAATTTAAGCGCTTCTGGAAATGCTTCAACTTCGCACTGAAGCTGTACCGTGGAATCGTTGGTCACGGAAATGTGTTGGTTCTCAATGCGTATGAGAGGCGGAACTAGAGTATAAATACAAATGTTATGAAAACACAAAAATATCCGTCCGTTCGGGTTGTAGATTAAATAGATTGATTAAGTAGATTGTAGATTAAAGTTGAAAAATTAAAAAAAAACAAAAACAAAATATAACTCTCATGGCAACGAAAATATGCATACTAACAGTGTACGTCCATCACGAACGTTTGATTGGCGTCAGGCGGTATCCCGTTGCCGGCGATGCACATGTAAGTGCCCATGTGGTCGCGGTTTACTTTGGTTATATTCAAGGAGTGGCCCATTACCGAGTACTCTGCGCAGAAACATTGGCATCAATTGCCGGCTCGATAACAGTTTACATTGGTATTCCGCAATAAAAGTACCGTATATTTCGCTACCTTGCCATTTTCCGAGGCCTATGGTCGAGCCTTCGAGCTTGCGCCACTGTACTGTGGGCCGTGGGTAGCCTGTAGCCGCACACCTCAGCCTCACGTTCTCCCCTTCTTGAACCACTACAGGACCGGCAGCGAATGTCGTTTCGGAACCTAAGTGATAATAAAAAAAAATATATTTAACATCACCGACCTGCAGCTATACCACTTCTACTAGTCGTTTTACGCCGGTGGTAAAGAATCGCCTCGAATAAGGACATTTTTTTGCGTATGTCTTTTTTACTTATCGATTGAAACTCGTACAAATGTACGGAATCGATAAAAATCAATCGAGAAACCGTTCGAGAAGCTGAATACTTACCGACTATCGCCGGTGGGATCAACAGTTCGGTCGTTCTGCTGCCGTTAATTTTAACTTCCCAGGCTTGAACGCCAGGAATGCCTGGAGTCCCGTTGATACCGGGCTTTCCCGTTTTGCCTCTCGGCCCCGATAGTCCTGAAATCAAATTTCGCGGATTGAAAACAGATACAGCAGCACTGTTTATGTCAATATCCGAAGGAGTATTAGTAAACGGATTTACCTGTGTCACCCTGGGGTCCTGGAGGCCCTCTCGGCCCCATGCTTCCGGGAATTCCTGAAACAATAATTTGCCTTAATTTTTAAATACCTCTCGTAATATACAATATTAACACTTCGCGTGCCTATATAGAATAAATTTAAGGAAAAACCGTCGTGAAAATCGTAACGAAATAAAATAAATTAATTCCTTTTCGTAAAAGAATAGGATCTTTTTCACTAAATTGTGTACATATATCGCTGCGCGAATTGTAAATCTCAATATCCACGCATACTATTTACGAATTCTGGGAACAGCAACTGGGATATCGATTCTATCGTCCATTTCATGAACACTATCTACACCGGCGTCTGTACAACATCCAAGTCTGTTCATCCTTGAAAGGAAAAAACAAGTTAGAAATTACGTAGTCTCTTTTGGTCTGGGCCGGAAATTATTTGGCGTCGGTCGAATTTTCACGTTAAACGATTTCCACCGCGCTGTTCAATATTCAACAAGCTCCCACTCACGTGGAGTCGTTTGGGGCATCCGCGCGGGCGAAAAATTCAAACGTTTTTGCAGTCGGTCGCGAGATATTAAAAAGAAGGTAAGCCTGACGCGATGCATCTCTTAATCTGAAGAAGTCTTTCTGGCCGGTAAGGTGGAACGTACTCGATTTGGTCGGGGACAGTCAGACAACCAGTGCTAGCGTTTTATATATTCTATTGGAAAGGAGGTAAACGCGAAGGTAAACGAAATATCGATGGTACCGTTGGTGCCGTTGATTCCGGGTGTGCCGGGTACACCGTCTCGGCCGGGAGCGCCGTGCTTGCCCGGGATCCCGTCGTGGCCGTTCCGGCCCCTGACCCCGTCCAGCCCCGGCTCCCCGGGAACACCGTCTCGCCCGTCCAGACCCGCCAACCCTGAAAAGTACAATAAATAAATCACCCCTTTACCCCACCCCCAACCCCGGAATCACCACTAGTCTCTATCGATTACCCATTATTGTACTCGAGCCTCTTTACAAATTACATTACAGCTTCTCCGTTTTTCTTTCAATACACATATCGTCCCGAGTACGTTAAACCGGTACGCTGTCGATCCGGGCTCGAATTTCAGTCGAAATTTCCTTCGACCGATTAAAAGCAAATACTCGTTGGGTATACGAGTTAAAATTCTCGAAATAAATTTAATATTTTTAAAAAGAAACTAAATTTTAATATACGATAAGAAACGTTTCTACAATAAGAGACGAGATCTGAGCAGGCCGGCTCATTCCTATCTTATGTTTTATGTACCCGATGTAGGGGACACAGAGTGTGAGAAGTAGAATTAAAGTACCTGGAGGTCCGACTTCTCCTTTGAGACCCCTGGGACCGTGGTGTCCCGGAGCTCCCGGAAGTCCTCTGGGCCCCGGGTCGCCGGGAAAGCCGCGAGGGCCCGGCTCTCCCCTGGGGCCGGGTTCTCCGCGCTGGCCCGGAGCGCCCGCGGGCCCCGTCGCTCCCACTTCTCCCGGCGGGCAGTACTCCCTCGACGCCGAGCAGAACCCTTGGATGGCCACCAGCTGTGGATTACCATTTTCACTTAACTAGCTCCTCGGTAAACGAACTACTAGTAGTGTACTTGTTTACAGTCTCGTCCGGACTGTTCGATATACTAATCGGCATTTAGTTTATCGGCCCGACCTTAATTTATTGATATTTAACAAACTTACATTAATTATCAGAACGTGTAAGAAATAAGCGGCTGAAACCAGCCACTTAATTGGTGGGCGAAGAGAGCGAATTGATTTTACGGGTCGAGAATCTGGCCGATCTAAGGGCGGTCCTTCGGGAACCCGCGGGGCCGGGTCAGGGACAGTTCCCCGTCCCTCTGACGCAATCCCCTATTTCGGTACCGCTTCGCTCGGCTCGCGACCTCATGTAATAATTGGAGCCCAATCAACTCGAATAAGTATTAATACAAGGAACCTTAATTGCTATCACCCCTTCTTTTAACTCGGTCGGAACTCGATGTCGCCTTCCGTTGCCTCGGTTTAATTAGCTTCGTTTGTCGAAAGACATCGATAAATGGATTTCTTTTAAACTGTCCGACAGAGAATTACTTCTAAAATAAGATGCGATAATTACAGAATTAAATATGAAATCACCCGGTTAAAAGTAACGAATGAATATAAGTATTCTAAAAAAAAGCCCCCCTTATTTTCAGTTTGGTTGTTTTTTTACGCGTAGATGAGATATAACTTTATATTCGGAAAAGAATGTTGTTTCGATGACCTGAAAATTTGAAAATTATAATGAACTAATTTTATACAATTCAAACCGGTAATGGAAGATAAAGTCGGTCCGCGGCCAGGCCCGAACCCCACTGGAATGATCCGAATGAATAGGGGCCTCGAATAATTTCACTTTTCTCAAATATGGATGAAGATGTTGCTTTATTAAGCGCACTATCGGGAGGCTGATAGGAGAGAAGGACTCAGCGATAACCTTTTCTATCCATGTCGATATCGGAAGTGGAAGCCTCCTTGGTCTTAATTAAAACTAATTGGTAATTAAAGGATGAAATAGCGTCTTAATGTCAGTCCTGGGTGGATTGGCTTTACACACACACACACACACACACACATATATATATATATATATATATATATATATATATATATATATATATTTAAACAATTTGAATGTAGAAATTGAAATGTTATGAATAGATATTTGAAAATAAATAAATTGTTTTAAATACACACGTAAATAATGATGGTATTATTTAAACCTAATTGGTAGTAAACAGGTGAGAAGGAAAATCGCACGAGTGCTGATCATTCGGAATGTCTCCGTTATGAGATAGTTACCGAATGTGCAGCCTATTTTAATCTTTTAGTCTTGAGAAAAATGTATTAAAATTTTAATAGCATCCGTTCTCATCGAACAATATGGAACAACTATATGTGAACAGACTCACCGGTATCCTCGAATAGGAGGTGAGCCAGACCCATGGATTGTTCCTGTCTTCTTCCGGACCGTTCCTCCTGGAAGCGTTCGAATGGTCCTCAAGCTCTTGCCTCAGGTTCGGATTGAAGAACTCGACGTTAGGCGCCTCGGCGTTCATCAGGGTATTCTCCGCTAGGATGTTCTCCCTCTTGAGCCGGACTTTGGCCCTGTCGACGACAACCCTGTGCTCCACCTGCGAGATGTACCTGAATCCTGTTTCGTTAGATTTGGAATAATCGCTCGGAGGGTTTTTAGCTCCGAGAAGAGATTGAGGGGTTTCCTTCAATTGTCTTGTAATAAATTGTTCTCGACTAGTCCGAACGGTTATTTCAGTGTTCTAGTCCCGCGCCGCTTTAATCCCCCGTACGGCAACTAGTTCCCATCAAAAATGCAGTCGAAACTGGCGTGAGATGTCCGTCTTTAATGATATTAGTTTCCGGGATAGGTTGAAGACTAATTCCGAAGTCACCGAAGATTGGAATTCGAATCCCGGTGGAGGACTGAATTTACAGACTATTACTACTTTTAAGGCGTTAATTGGCCTGGTTTTATTCACAGCGCGGACGAACAGCTTCTGCGATTATTTAAGCGGGAGATCGTCTTTTGGTGATTACGATTTTTTAGTTACGAGAAACTATTTTCAGTGTTACGACTTCAGGCAGTACTGTGGAGACGCCCTGCTCATGTCCCAAGGTTTGGCTGGTACATAAATAATAATAATTTCCCTATAGATTCTAAAAATATTTTTTAATCCACAACAGAGGCTTCATACTTTCGACAGAATCATTATATTATCATTATTATTTCGTTTGGGTTTTTTTCGATAAAGATCGAATAAAATAACTTTCCGATCGACTAAAACGTACATTTCGATCGGTATGTTCCAGTGATATAGCTTAGTTTTATTCAATCCAGAACCAGATTCTTGATTTTGTTCAAATTTTCTAATAAAATGTCGACCAGTCTAAAACTGGAATTGATCGCACGAGTATTGCAATATAGAAAATAAATTTTTCATCGTCAATTAAAATATGATGGAAAGAGAAGATAAAGAGAACGCCTAATATACGCAATATAAAATTGTTATTCCAAGTCTAGCTGGACGAAATTGTTTCGGTATTAGACTCGGCGTATTATAAAACAAAACATATGGAGGCGTTAAAGAGGGAAGAATGTTAAGAGGTTAATGTAAAAGTATATATCAAATTGTCCCGTAGATAAAACAATTGGACTTCTTCGAAAATTATCGTAGGGAGTGGTGTACAATGTGAGTCGCGTCGGGCACACGCTTCAAGAATTGAATCCCTGAAATACAATTGGACTTCCTGAATTGGATCGAGCGAGGCGGTATTCTTATTTATGGCAGTTTGTTCCGGCCACCGGACAATCGTAAGGCCAATTGACGGCCTCCAGAGAGGACAAATTTAAATGGGACTATAAAGTGCGGCATCTGATAAAGAAGGTAATTGGAAAATCTTATATTTCGAATAGTGCTTTAACTGGAAGAGGTATAATACTGCCATTCTTCGCGCTTTCTAAATAGGCGCGTTATTCGGCCAAAACATTTCCCAAATCGCTGGTTCATGTCGATTTATTAAAAAAAATGGTAATGGCAGTAAAGAAATAAACCTCACTAGTACCACCGAATGTTTCTCTATTTAAATTATATATTATAAACGCGTTTTGTGTCGAATGATGTAAAGGTAAAATGGGATGACGCGCATATCAACGTGTTGAGCGCAATTGCGCGGTAAACAAACGAAGAAAGAAATGGGATGGCTATGCAATTGGGCTTCCCTTGGGAAACATGGAAATTGGACGCTGATAATTTCCCGTCAGAGTTCTAAGCCGACTTTTCTAGTCGATCGTAACGCCGTCTTATTCCTGCTTTTCGCCGTCTTTAGTCGGCCGCTTTGGGGGAGGGAAACAAAATGAAATTCGGAATCAAAAAGAGATCCGGGAAACCGAACGGTCAGCCGAAATTATGCCTTTTTATGTTATTGGGCCGATCTTACTTAAGGCAGATTACACTGGGGTGAGGAAAATGAACGTAAGATGGTGTCAGATGGTACCGAGGATTACCTGTAGAGGTAGACGTAGAGAACAAGCTGCGTAAGGAAGACTACGCCAATGGATAGGTAGAGGTAGCGTAGCGTCGGGGGCGGTGGCGGGGGCGGTATCGGGGGCGGCTTGTTGCCTTTCTCTCCTGCCCGTTTTGCCGAGGCCATAGCTCTGCTCGGGGCTCGCTCCACCCACTGATTGAATCAACTCTCGGCCCAAGCCTCAATTTACTAATTGACCCTCCCCTTCCTACTCCTTCTCCTTCTCGTATCTCCTATTCCGTACTGCCGGCCACAGCTTCCCGCCGGCCTCCCTCCCTTTTCCTTTCTCCCATCGTCAGTAGCATTTCGCCAGTAAACCGGCCGATGCCGAAGAAGCAACTCGGCTGCACTCTGCGCAACTGAGTAGTCTGATCTTGGATCAGAGCACCTGGGCAACGTTCACTTTCGCTCGGTGGCGAGGTTCTTTTGGTTTAAAAATCCTGACACGGATTGTACAAAGAAACTGTTTATATTTCATATCGTACAGAAATGTTGAAAATCCCGCTCACAGGGAATTCGGAAACTATTCGGAAACAAGGTAGACAACAAAACATTGATGATATAAAAATATTTGATAATAAGTTCCGGCCGATTCAATGAGCGGGGGCAGCGGTCTTGAATAGCCGCGATGGTAGAGCTAAGAAGAAGGCGTAGCCGATTATGATCGTGACGCCGTTCAGACATGCGAGGACGTCTCTATAAAAGTTTGGGCACAGTTCCTGGTCCGAGCAACCCCTAAAATCAGATAAAACATGTATGTTTATATACGATCGTATCTCCCTGCAAAAAAGAAAATCGTGTTCGTTAAAAACGCACAAGAAGGCAAAACGCAAAAAACCTAACGAGGATTAGTTTAGGTTATTAGACTTAGATCTGCCACGACTCATCGGTGAGCCGAAGTTCTCCAGAGGCCTACGTGACCGGGCGACCTTTAAGTTCAAAGGCCAGCACAGATTAACTGATTGATTATATAGCTTAAGGTCATCGGGACGACCTATAGTTGACCTCTGTCGTTCTCTAGGAAATTTTGACCGAATTCAGATTTCTCCTCTCCTAGTTTAACCTAACCTAATCTATCCTCTGGCCCGACTGTCCGCCTTAGCCTTACTCATTTAGTGGCCGCGATTAGAGCCCACAATGATGTTTGTCCAATTTTATGAGTAACAAAAATAATTTCCTCGCGTCGAGTAATTCATTCTGTAAGCCGCTTTCTTATCAGCAGTGAGATAAGGAATTGTGTTGATTTAAGGTAATTGTTTGTTGGGTCAGAGAGAGTGGTAGTATTATCGCGCTTCGGATCTTCTCTAACGACAGTCGCCAGTCTGTCAGCAAAATAGTGCTCGAACGCGATAGGTGTCGACGATACTGACACCGTCACCGCATTGTTACGTTTGTTATTGTGTTAAGGGATGTTTAAATTGGCGACTGGAGACCGTCACAAGACTGGTGATATTCCAAGTCTTCGCGGATATCATACGAATGGCTTAAAATAGAAAATCAATATATTTATTAAAACATCTGTTATATACTCCGACAGTCTTCATTTTTCATTTTATTTTTATTAACAGTTTCTTCAGTAACGAGGTATGCAATATGGCTTTCACTATTTTAAGCACAGGAATGCGAGATGTCAGGCATGCTGCCACCACAGATTGCTACTGACTCGCTTATTCTCTACGTTAATAGTAACGTGGAGAATAATGTTCGTAATAACTGAAACAGCTCACTCACAGATACTGGATGAGGACGACCGCGATTCCGTTAATCAACTTGTCGGCGAATGTGACCGTGCTGTAAACGAAGGCGCCGCGCTCCACCTGAGCCCCTATCAGGTTGGCGGCCAGCGACAGGCTTATTACCATTGTAAAGGCGCTTCCACCACCTGGAGAACAGCGAAACCCACATCAGTCAACAAGAGCGTCGTCCACGAACAGGGCCACTCAAGCGCCGCAAGCATTACGCATTCATTTCATAACATACAGTGCGTACACCAGTTGACACAAGTGATAAAGCAATTTACCGAAGAGAGCCGCCGCGACGAATACGTTCTTCGGGTAAGTGGTCTTCTCGGAATTGAAGAACACGATAACGCAACCGGCTAAGCAGCTCAAACATCCGATGAAATAGGTCCACTGCAAACGAAAATTAAAAAAAAAAAGTTTAGACGAGCCTAACCCATAATATATGTCCGTTTGTACATGTACACATAATATAAATCTGATTTTCATTAGGAACTATCGTCAGTCGAATATTAAATATTATTTAATAGTATCTTTAACTTATCTGCAATCTATCTTTCGAACGGTACCTCCGTCTGTATTTTAACCGAAATTAGTTATTCTAATTGATTTAGAATACCTGTTTGGCGGTCTGCTAAGCCGGTTTAGGCCGATGAAGCGGCTGACGGAGAAGCAGCCAAAACCGATCTAGCAAATGGCCAAATCGGTAGTAGGTACTCTAATATCCCTCTTCCCGTGATACAGTCCGCTTTTCAGCTTCGGGGAAACGCTACGTCCCTCGCTGATCATTCTCTCTGGGTGCGGGGCATACAGCGAAATTTAACTAACTGGCGACTATGAATGACATTGACCTCTACCCCTGCCCCGACCCCCCGGGGATAAGAAAATCGTCGTTCTTACTTTTTGCCCAATACAGGAATCGAATCGTTGATAGAGGAAGGAAGCGAGAGCCGAAGAGAGGAAGAGGACCAGTGGGACTGTGGCCAACGCCTGGCTGGTGGCAAGTACCACACGGTCGATGTAGAGCGGCAGGTACTCCATGGTGAGCGTGAGAAAGAGCCTGCTCGTTGTGTAGACTCCTGCTATGATGCAGACGTCCCACCATCTAGAGACCTCTAGCCTTGCCGCCTCAGCCCTCATCTCTTCTTCGCTTTGGAGCCTGGTCGCGTTCCCTCGGGGCTTGCCCAAGCCCAGGAAAGCCGCCGTCGTTACTATTCCCACTGCGTTTACAGTGAGCGCTATTTTCTGCCATCACAAACGAGCACTTAGTTATTTGAAGAGGTCTGTTACGTATTTTTTTATTTAAAGTGACAACTACAATTTTTTAAATTATATTTAGTGCTATTTGTTAACACAAATGTAATTTTGATATCCACCCATCGATGGTTCTCCTACTCGATACTTCTGCATGTATTTGCAGTAATAAATAAAATTACGGTAAAAAAATAAAAATAGTCATAATCAGTCTTGTTGTTGTCTTTTCTTATATAGCGCAAGAGATTTTTTCAGTCCGTGATCAGTCTTAATTCCAGTATTTTACTCAAATAAAGTAAACGATTATTTCCACGGATCGGGCCATTTAGTAGGTGATAAAAAAAAGTGTTAGTAGTGCATATACAAAGCCTCCCAATTCAAATACTCTCCTTTCAAGGGGACGTTGTTAATTGATTTTTCGAGGAATTTGTCTTTCACATTCGTTTCTCTTTTTCAGGTTTCGATCGTAACTTACCTGGAACGTTGACGCATCCGAGGGACCGACCGACGTTTCACTCTCGCTTTTCAGATTGTAAAAATATACGAGCGCTATCAGGTAGACGGCAATATTGGATATCATCGTCGCTGAGTATCTGGAAATGCAATTATACAGTGGTTATTGCCCCGAAGAAATGTTTCCCTTGCATCAGTGCGCAGCACTGTGTAGAAGAGCCGGCCTCTGGCCTGATTTCCGCTAACTGACAGGAAAGACCTGACGAAGATTATTATTTTTATTGCTGTCACTAGATTACACAGTCTCATTAAATAAGGACATTATATGAAAGCTACGAATAAGAGTTTTCTTGATACCTGTAAGCCGTGAGTTCAGCTCGGTCGCGAGACGATTTTGCCATTTCGGGCAGGATCGAGAGGTGGGCTATCTGAACAATGGCCCACCCGCATTGGAACATCGAGATAAAGATTGAATAATAAAGTCCCTGATACCACGTTCGGATTCCGCAAAACGAACACAGAGTAAACATCATTGGAAAGCTCAGGGACGATATTATGGAACCTGTAAAATATGACAAATTAATTATGGATTGCAGAAAAGGCATAGAAGAATCGAAAAATGAAATGAAATAAATTAAAAGGTCTGGAGTACCATCAATAGGTGGATTCTCCGAAGAAAGCACATCTCATAGTGTCATCTCATCGCTCTATCATTAGATATAATTATAAAAATTGTAGGTGTGATAAGACAAAAAGGAAAAAGCTAAAATTATCAGATTTGTCAGATAGAAATGTTTCTTATAACTATGAGAAAGCGTACAGGGTTCAGGTATTCTGAAACCAGTTTGTGAACCTATCTTGGGGTGTACCTACCGGTGCGACGAATATTTAAAATAAAGATAGCGAGGTTTACTACTGATTATATTAACTTAAAATATTAATACCAGTTATAGAAGAGGTCTAAAGTGACAACTAATAATGTGCACTTGCCTATCATATGCCATGTCCTTCTTGAGTATGACGTTCTATCGACGAGATAACCGGCTACTGGAGTGGCAACTGCATCAACTCCTTGCCCTGGAAAAGCCCGTCCTCTATCATAATTCTAGTATATTAATACCTGCCAATTGTGCAAAACCATCGGAGGGATTACACTGTTTTTTTACAGGGCCAGGTTCTTACCCGCCCTTTGTGCGGTATAAGAGTCCCACCTGTCTTGAAGCAGTATTGTTCAAAGGGCTGCCAGTTGAAACGGACCCGCCCGTTCACCTACTCAAAGTAACTGACAGAATTATTTGAAAATAAGGTTTTTGTGCACGACAGTGAATAGCCGAAGCTGGTATAGAGATATCGCCAAACATTACTGGCCAAATTTGAATTCGAGCGATATTTTTGTTTAAAAGTGTTTTTTCTTTTTGAAAGCGAACTTGGGTCAGGTTGAGTCCTGTCCACTGCACTAGTAGCTACAATTTTTGTTCACAAGCAATGTACAGAAAGGTAACGTAATTTTTGTTAATAAAACCCTATTATTATTACTGATTCCAATGAGGTATGAGAATTAGCCATTGTCTACTGGTCACAATCATGAGATATATAATGTAACTCTAGATCCCTGGGAGGCGAGAAGATAAGTCACTGTAAGCATCACATATAAACAACATTCCTACACTTTTTCGGGGTCCTAGGCTCAAAAGAAGTACAATTCAATAGCCTTAGCGACCTACCGGCATTGTCGGAGGTAACCCACTTTATTAATTTCAACGACGCCGATTACTGTAACGAACTCTACTATACTGTTTTATAGAAGTGAAAAGAAGTTTTTCTAGAGGAATTGGAGCATGATTCTTCACCAGTTTCCCGCTTAGTAGATGGCAGCATTCATTCTTCTTACACGTTCAGTAAACTGCGTCCGCGTGCAATTTGAAACACCAGCAGCGGTTACAGTTAATATTTAGCATATTTATGGACATCGATTATCCATAGTAGTTTGGACTATGCAATTGGACCCAACGAATTGGGTTCGATCACCGGCGACGGACTCGTAATGAATTGCAAATTTAAATGTAATGATTACCGACGAATACGAGGACCCCAGAGAGAAGGGGGCCCGAACTGGCGACCAGCTGGTAGAAAACTAGCGAATACGTGAACCAGATAGCCGCACTGAGATCGTTCTGGATGTGGCCTAGGCCATACCCCAGCTTCTCGATCAGTCGGACCCCGCGGGCCTCGATCAATGGGCTGTGTTCCGTTTCCATTAGCCCTTGCCCTCTCTCTTCTACCTGCGAACATTCGGATATTTACATTAATCAACTTCGCCGATAATAGTTTGGCAGAGTTATCACCTCAAACTGATATCATAGTTTATTCATTTATCAGGACACAAGCAGTTTTGGTGTATGGATAACCATTTAATAACAGACAACTACAAAAAGTAAATTGTGGAATAGCAAACAACTGTTATGAACCAAGAACGGGTCATTTTTACTTAATTTCCCCCAGTATATAATTATATACAGAATTAAATTGCATTAATATAATACTTACGACCTATGTCAACAAGAGATAGGTCATATTTCTTATATTATCACACTTACTGTGTTCCACTTGGCTCATTGGTCTTACTTTAGACCTGGATTCCCGCCATTGTCAGTACCATTTCATCAATAATATAAATTTCTTATGGATTTCATTTCAGGGTAGGTGTTCCGTACACACAAATAATACAAAAAAAAAATTTTTTATTTTTAAACTCCCTAACATAAT
The DNA here is from genome assembly GCA_019843655.1 of Lethocerus indicus. Classification (NCBI taxonomy): domain Eukaryota; kingdom Metazoa; phylum Arthropoda; class Insecta; order Hemiptera; family Belostomatidae; genus Lethocerus; species Lethocerus indicus. Next base: position 34,371,979 of record JACDQD010000001.1, read on the forward strand.
TTCTGATTTATCCCAGAGTTTGTAGTGTACGAATGTATACCGTTGACGAACCTACATTTCGGGAAATCAAATCGAACGGACCTTACCTTAAGGTTATGTAACCTGCCAGCTCCTGAAATATTTACCGATCGGTATTTACAAGTGCACACTCCACAAGCGACTAATTGATAACGAACGCACGAGCAGTATTCAACAGGGATGGAGTTAAATTAACGAACAATAAATAAAAATTGATCCACAAAATTCCGTTTCCAGCCGAATGGTACTTGTTAAAATGGTACTTTTAAAATATTGGCCAGAGCTAAATAAAGAACGGATAGTCTGAGACCAATAAATGAGGGCCTAGTCGGTTGAATAGAAGTTTGAAGTGAGCTTATGTAATTGGAATTTGAAGCAGATTAAGACGTTAATAGATATAATTTTATTTATTTTTATTTCCGATAAGACTGGTGTAAAGCTTCAGTAATATACTTTTATGCCAGGAATTTATCTCATTTTTGGAGGTATTGTCAGGATGTTTACATAAACTGAGAATTTATAAAGTACGCCTGTCCTGAAAGGAGGACATATGTAAGAAATTACACGCTGGCATAATTAGGAGGCCACATGATATTAATTATTCAGGAAATTAAAAAAAAAACTTACGGATGGTTCCACTATAATATCAGTTAAGAAATAGGCTCTCTATAATTATATATTTTAGGAAATTATTTAGTTTTTAGGTAATTTATTATAGAGCACAAACAACGACGATTATTAACTGTATTTATAGAAATACATGAAATAGAAATCTATATTTCATTTATTGGTTTTTATTATTGTTTATTTGTTGTATTAACAATTTTGCAACAATAAAACTATTAATGAATTAATATCACTATCATAAATAAATATAAATATAATAGATACATATGTATTTGTTTTCATTGAAATTATTACATTTTGGATCTCGTAGATCATTTGTTATGAAAAAGAAAAGAAATTGTGGCTTTACTAGCAGTCTGTTTCTGGGGATACGGCATTACCTAAACCATTTCGTCTATCTGGAATGGAAATTAAAAATGGGACACCTGCAGCAAGATAGTTGAGAGAGATCGAGGTACGTTATTGGGGGCTGGTGTGTTAATATCGGAAGGCGGAATGAACATAGGGGCACTCACCAGATAAACAGTGGATTCATCGATGGCACCGGAACTCGGGTGGCATGATCGGATTGAGAAAGGAATACTGAGCACTTCCCAGGGGGTAGCGTCTGGTTTCCCTCTCTCTCGGCCCTGTCTCCAATTACAAGGCGGTCGTAGGGTTTCACACGCGAGGCCGCTGTCCCCTTACGCAATTCCCATTCGTCCATCCGACCGCCCGTTACGACAACGGTTTCCAGGAAAAACCGAAATAGACGGCAGATCAAAATAGAAATTAACGCGGGTCCCTACCGAGAACCGAGAATCGTCTAGAGCTCACAATGAAGGTAAGGGCGAGGTACTGCCCATCTCCCCACCATGCGACCACCATCCCTTGCCTGCAACAAAAATGTAACGATTAATTAGGAGAGAATTAAAATTTGACATTTTAATTTATTTAATTAGTTTCCCACAACACATTTCATAAAATATTCATCAGCGCTTACCTAGGGGGGGTTTTGGCAACTACGATTTTGCCACTTAGAAGTTACAAGGAGTTTCTAGTCTCCACGACTGTAGCTCTAATTTAAGATATTTACAAACCAATCCCCCATGATACTCTGAACCGTCACGCTTGATCGGTCATTGACCTGTTTACGAAGACGGAGCATCCCATCAGCACTCTATACCGAAGTGTAAAGTGATATCCGCGATCCTCATACCAGAACACATCTGGTGCGCCCTGTGTGGATTGACGATCGGAGATGAGAAGGTTGCAAGAGTGACAATATTTCAAACCTTACTACACAATAATTGATACATCATAATCTCATTCGTTTTTCCGCCACATGCTAAGTACTGCATATCACTTTGGCCGCCAACGATGATGCATCGTGTCGGCTATTTATGGCATGTCACACCAAAGGCAAAATGTTAAGACAATTGGATCGTTTAACTTCTCAGAGTATATATCTAGTTTTAGTTATTAGTATAAATACGAAACAGATTCCAATTTCGCCAACCACATCGTAAACTCCGGGCACGAAACAATGAACATCAAAAGATCATTAAAGTTATTACACCCAGGCAAAAAAAGGAAAAGAATTGGATATTATAGAAAACCTGGAAATCTTCAAACATAAGAAAAACAACATTATAAATGAGAAAATTAATTCCCAGAGTGAAGCGATATTTGCCCCTATAATCGTCTTAAAGGATCACACCCGCCCAACCATCACACCATCCCCTACCGACAATCTGACTCATACCTAGAAAACGGATTAACAAAATCCAAAGACAAACATAACCCCCAATAACAATAACAGAACACATTTATATAAACGACTGACATACTGACAAACATTACAGTACATGTGAAAGTGACAGTGCAGTGAGGATGCCCAAAAAACATCCAAAGTGCTAACAGTGACTAACACCGCTACTGAAGATGGCGAGCAGCCGAAACCGGTCTAGCAAAAGACCAAACCAGCGAGAGGAGACAGAAACATCACGAACCTACAGTATTCCAACCCCTCGCAGACCACAAAACAGGTATATCAAATCTAGTTTTGTTACAGATAACAAAAGTGTATTTATTAAATACTATCATAATATTTAATATAATTGTGACAATTCTCTTAATAATAATGAAGTGGATATAAAACATCCCCTAAAGACATAGTGAATGAAAACAAACATTGAAATGATATAATTTGTAAATTGACCTAATAATAGTTTGTAAAATGTTCAATAGGAAGAAACTATCTTTGGAATGCCTGTTTTGAGGTACACACACACACACACACACACACACACACACACACACACACACACACACACACACACACACACACACACACACACACACACACACACACACACACGTATGTATACTTGCCTTTGCCTATGAATCAGTTTTATGAATTGAAATTTCTTAGTAAATGTTAATGTAAATGTGTAGTAATATGTTTCTTCATTTCATAGGTAAGATTTCACAGAATAAGATTAATGAATTTCTTGTAGCCTATAATGATGTTTTTAATAATTGTTAACTAAACATATTTAATCAGTTTCAACAGATGGAATTAACCATGTTAAAATTTAGAGAGGAAAATAATTTTTTTAGTTTGGTAATTTTCTACAGAACATTTTTTGGAACACAAAATTTATACTCAAAAATATTAGTTTCCATTAAAATAATAATTCCTGTTAATGATAATAACCGTGTTAATAATAATTAACACTAAAATTTAAAAAAATATAAAAGAGAATATATATATATATATATATATATATATATATATATATATATATATATATATGGGTCACTCTTTGTTAGGTTGTGTTCTTATTGGTGTATATTATTTCATTATGTCCAAACATGTTTTTTCCATTCTGTTTTATATTTTAAATATCGTGTTGGAAAAAAACAATATTAAATGAATGTTTTACTTATTTGTGACAATTACTATATAATCTTTTTTTTTATATATTTATATACATATTTCGCTACACATAATTCCAGATTAGGTCCGGCTTCGATGGATCGCGCTAAGGTATAAACTCCATTTTGTGGCTACACCGTTTTCTTTGTAGCCTCCTGTTTTGTCCCCTGTAGTTAACATTATCTGCACTATTTTAAAAAAGGTAAGACATATGAAGTACTTGTTTGTAATCTTCAGGTAATATGTTCTTCCGTGTTAGTGAAATTTTATTAACGTTAACGTCCGATGATTTCCTAGCGAATGGTCAATGGCGGCTGATCATTTTCAACAATTACAAGTTTCCCTCCAAATTAAATTTTTCGATAGTAATATTATTATTGAATATTAATAGAAATAACAAGCGTATAGAAACGATATCCGACTTGGACGTTTGATGTCTCTTTTAACCCACCATAAAAACATTTTCGTGACCAATCAAAATGTTTCTATTTCTCACAGTATTTACACATTCTGTACAAATTAATATAATAAATGTTAATAAACATAGATTATGAGTATTGGTGAAACAAGAAAATTCCCTTTTTCTGTTGTATTTTAAAAAGAATTACCTCAGTTTCTGAAATTGACTTATTTAATTAAACTTTAAGGAGATTTTAGTTATAGTACATTAAATTTATTCAACACTTGTCGTTTATTATTTACTTTTACGAACTGAAATGCACAGCTTTTTGATTTCTTGATCATACTTTTCAGTTTTTTAAAATATCTATCAACAATTAAAGATGACTGGCAGGAGTGGAACAAGCATGCAGAAGCAAGTAGTCAAAAATACTTTGAAGGTTCCAAAACCTACTAAAACCCCCAACAAAGTAAGTTAATTTATTTTATATGTATTATTATTTTTATTTGCAAATGCAATAATGATAACATTTATTCTATTGGCATGTTAGTTAATAATTTGCTCTTTTCTGGTGAGAGTACTGATCTTTTACTCATTATTTAAATTGTGGAATTATTTTGAATTAGTGCTTCTTATGTGTACTAATAATATAAACCAGTGAAGTATTAAGAATTTAAACATTTAATAAAAAGAATATTCTGTTCATGTTAATATATTTTTATACCAGATATAATGAATATTTTCATTATTAAATTATAGTTATTAAATAATTATTAATATGTTAGTATCTTTTAACTTTCATTTATTGTTTAGTATGAAAGTGTATAAAAAAGAGTAACTATTACATATCTTTAAATGATACACCATTAAAATTATACTATGTATAGTATAAAATAAATAAATTACTTTAGTTTGGGCATGTGAATGTAAAGAGTATAAACCATAGTAAGCGTTTACAAGCCATTACAGTATTATAATGTATAAAAGAGATGAAATTATTAATGGTTAATAATTAATAACCATGAAAATTAAAACGGAGCAAAATATTAATAATTAGGAGTTAATAAAGAATAAAAAATAATCACTACATAATAATTCAGTCTATTCCTATATATTTCAGATATTTTTCATAAATAGTGAATTCATTTGAGTAAATATTAACAAATTGATGGAAAGTCCCATGTAACTTGCATCATATTTAATCATTAATACAAGATAATCCAGAATAGTATTTGATATTTTCAAATTATTTATAACAAATTTAGATAGTGATTCAGATAGCTTTAATTTTAAACGAGTTAAGATTAGATTGTGGGACAAAGTTCTATTTCTGTGGCAACAATAAGTGTAATAAAACAGTAAGAAAAATGATATGCCATTACATTAGCCAGAAAATTAATTATTCATTTTTACACCCCGACTATTTGAGTCTGTTATTACAGCATTTGAAGTTAACTCAATGGATTAACATTAAACATTAATTAGTCACTGTTTCCAAAAAGAGATAGAAGTTAATTCACACCAAATTTAATAATGTATGGAATGAGTTTTGAGGTAATAAGTATTATTTTATACACGGGACATGTCCGATCCGTTCAGTCCACGTTAGCCCCGTAATCGGTATTACAAGGACCGCCGCAACCAAATGACGAGCAGATTTGAATACGATTTTTTCTAATTTTACATTAAATTTTGAATATTTTGATGAATGCGAATTTGTAGTTATTTTTTCTTTGATAGTGAGTTCTTTAAATTGGTTTTCGAAATTTTCCAATAAAGTGATTAAATGAAAATTTAACGTAAAATAGTGAATACATTTTCATATTCCAGTAATTATAAGATCGACCCACGTTGAATGTTCGGAATTTTCATTGAATATTTATGAATATTTTCTATTATTTTATTCATCTTAAATCCTCCTTTCAATTTTTTTGTTTATAATTTCATGGTTCTATCGATTTTCACACTGGAGTCGAACTCATTAGGTTTTTCAGTCTTAATGGAAGTGCTAATTCACTCGCGTTCATATATCCGACTGTCAGTCGGACGGTAAAAAAAAGATTGCGCTAAACAAGATGTTAGCGGAGATAAAGTGAGTAGTCGTGACTGGGGGATCGTTTGGGATGTTGCCTGTGAAGCGCGCGCATTTAGCATCTATTGGCCAGTCGAGCAGTTGGCCGGCTGTCGGCTTCTCTCACCTAGCGTTCTGTTGCCGCCGCGAAGACCGCCGTTTATAAACCCTCTCCTCCCGCGGAGATGCCCTGTTCCGGACAGTTTTCCATCGTGTGGTACGCCGAGGAGGTGAGAAGCCCCGACGGGATCCAGCTATCCAGCGGTTTTTGACTAGGACAAGTCGTAGTCGAAAACCCGGCACGGGTTTTATTATTTCTATAACATTTGTTGTTAAGATTCAAGCCGACGCGCCTCCTTCGAACGCCCTATAACCGCGATAGATTAAATATTACGCACAACCCTGTTAATGTAATTAGTGAGAAAAGCGTCTTAATGTTATTAGTTGATTTGTTGCCAAAATCGACGAGGGCCGAGAAAATGTAAGCAAAAAATTATTCCGTTTTTATACTAGAGTGGTGGCAATAGTTTATGTTTTGTTCGTGATTACTAGGAGTTATAAAAATGGGAATTTTATGGGCAAAGACGAAAACGACTCCCCCCCCCCAGGACGCTGATAATCTGGCGTCGAAGCTGCCAGATCTTTCTGTTCTTTTTCTGTTTCTTTTATTTTTGGGCGATAACGGGGGAAACTCTACCGAGCGGTGTTGGCCGTTTGAAGGGGGCGTGGGAAGGGGCTCTCTTCCCGGAGCCAAAAAATTAAATCGCCCGGGGCATCTATCAACAAAGTCGGGTTGGCTCAGAAAATAAAATTTGGTAGGAAAAATATAGTTTTGGTTTTCGGTCCCCCCTCCCTCCCTCTCCTTCCCCCCTCGCCTCTTCCCCACCCCTTTCTCACTCTCACACGCACAGACACACTCACTCTCAATCTCCCGATTTTAAAAATAAATAACGCCCGTGTCCCCACAGTGTTATTTAGCAGTGCGGTTCTATTCACGACGGGACCTTCCACGTTGGTTGGCATCACGGACTTCGCTATTAAGCAGGGGCATTGCTCAGGGGTGCTAGCGTGGGATCTACGGTGAACAGGTGTGCACAGTTCCTTCCACCTGTTGCCTCCGACTCCTCTAGCCAACGGCTGGCGGGAGAAATGGTTTTTTTTACCGCACTTAATATATTGCCAATTTAAAAAAATATAACTTAAGTAGGTTATGACGCTTATTATTTCTCCCTTTCTACGATTACATATATTATGTTTAACATTAATTTTAGGTTTTTTTACTTATATTCAATACCTTTCGGTCGCGTTGACTCATATAGAGAATATATTCCCAGAAACTTGTTATTATTTTAATATTATCAGTTAACATCATTATTAAGTTATCATTATTTTTAATTGGCCCACCTTTACTTATGTTAGACAAATTAAAAATTCTTATTATGGTTTTTTGCGGTACTTATGTATCCTGATAGCTACCACTATGTTTGTACTATATACTGTTATTATTCGTACAACTCCCGACAGTGTTAATCATAATGGAAAAATTGAAAGTAGTCTTAGCTTGAAGTTCAGCTTGATTCGGAGGGCTCCGAATATCATCGATAGTTCGACCATACCAGTTTCTGTTTCAACATCTCTCCGTCGTCAGTAGCGTCTCAAAAAATTTATTTCCATTCGTTTACTATTATTTTGGTAGGCGGATTTTTGCCTACTCGTTTACACGGGATCAAATAAAGGTAGTAAAAATTATTCTCGTGACCCGTCTTCGCCGGTTCTGTCTTTAGGTTGACCAGTTTCGGCCGCTCGCCATCTTCAGTAGGTTGGTGAGTCACTCAGGATGTTGGTTGCCTTGTGTTTCTTGCCTTTGCATGCGGTAGATATTCGGAGCCTGTTTTCCTACCGTTGTCAGGATTTTGGACTGTATGAGGTTTGCAAAATTACGCTTATAGGTCAGAAAATACCGGTTCCGCATTGTCTAATGAAATGTTAACATGTATGAATGTTAATGTATGAATGGTAATGCTACGATTTTAATTTGAATAAGCCGATCTGTTTTTATTGCAGTGTATGGTGGGATGGTGGGCAATTAAAAATAACCGCGGCGCCGATGTAATCGAACGGCATTGAACTTGGAAGGGGGGCAATTATCAGCCGTTCAGCCTGCAATATAGTGAGGCTTGCTACCTCGATGAAGCTGTCACTACAGTGTTACTGTGCGGGTACCGTTCAGATTTAAACGTTGTCAGGGTGGAATAACAGTTTGCTGGCAGGTTCCTTCGTCGGTAGAGTAAGTACCGCACTATATCACCGACGGCAAATGCTTCCTGCCGTACGGATATCCCTGGTGTAGCGTAAGGCGTGTTAGGCGAGTCACAAATCTCGAACTGTTGAAATAATTTAAAAATTCACAAAACACTCTTCCAATAGGACAGACGACAAACCGTCAGTAAGACCCAACACAGGATCCTACGACTCATCACTGGGATTAATGGATTTCGAAGAGCCCACTGACAAAGATGACCTTCTGAAATCAGACACCCCCTTCAAATTTAAGCAAAAGAAATGATAATCGCTCTCTAGAACGGAAACTGGATAGGAAACAAATATGCTTCCCTACAACGTCTCCTCCACGTATTAAATCTGACAAATACTAGCAATAAACGAATCACACTTAAGAAAAAGACAATTTATTAAAATAAAGGGTTATCAGACACACCACCCTAACACAACACACCGGGCGGGACATGCAGCAGGTGGTGTGACCACATTGACTCAAACTAGACTACCACTAACTGCAGTACGCAATAGAAGGAAACGAAAAGGCAGACCGATTAACGAAAGATATTACAAACCTAACAACAATAGATATAGGCTTAGACAAACAGACAGCCATAGGGTACATTTAAACATAAAAGCAATTTGGAAGAACGATAGATGGACAACCCTACATAATAACAATAACAATACAACCCAAACAATTAGCGTACTGCTAAAATTCCTAGAATCAGCCAGTATACACTATTTAATATAATAACGTCGAACTGGATGTAAACAAAAACCAAACACACAAAACAATAAAAGACAACACAAAATGGCGAAACGTATTGCTTTAAGCCCGGCGACAGGACATACCAACACGGCGAACCAAGTACAATATAGCCTCGGATGTTGGTTGCACTAAAAACAAATAGCGAACATTTAAATTAAATTATTTAAAGCTAATTTCTTTATTGTTTATATCGAAATGTGTTTCTATGACTGAAACCCCATTTTCCCCTCTCACCTTCTTTTGCAAACATTTTTTAACATTCATTATAACAGCTTTAATGATAACATTTTGTTCAAATAAAATGTATTACACGAAACTTATTTGTGAATGCGCTCCGAAGTCTCACATTGAGAGGAAGGGTTCCGCGGTTATGTTGAAGCTTGAGATGCTGGACAATTGGAGGTCTCTAGCGGCCCTCGTTTCGACCGCCAATGCAGATAAAACGAAAATAAATAGACGAGCCAGGCGGTACAGAACAGACGCTTCTATCTGACGCAAGCCAGCAATGTTTAGGTTATGACGCTAAGCACCGTATAAATTGTTTGCTTTCGGACGCTCCCCGGTCTCATGTTTTTCTGTTCCGAGCTCGCTAGAATGTGCAAACATTTGCGATTTAGCGCAGACGCGAATTAAGGAAAAAAACGCGCTACATTTCACTCCAAACAGGCCGTACGCATGTCGCGGTATTTACAATAATCTTTAACTCTATTGATTTTCCCCAGCATATTTGTTCGGCATATGTTAGATTGGAATAGATTGATTATTTTAAATATTCGTCCAGTATTTATGCAGTGGAGGACTCTGAAATTCCATTATTATAAAAAAAATATTTAGTTCAAATATAAAGAAGCCTCACGACAGTCATCGACACGAGTGCCTCAGTAATTTACCCGACGAAATACTACTAGCGATGGCGAGAAGGTGACGATCTAGCAGTCACTGCAGTGTTTTTCAACGTTTTCTTATCTTACAGCATCCTTAATTTATGATGATACAAAAGAGAGTAGTATACTTTTTTATTAACCCAAACAACACAATTGAATATAATTTATAATAATAGAAGTTCTTTAATAAAACTTACTGAGTTTTGGATTTATTTTGATAATTAATCACCTGGAAACATTTTCGCGGCACGCTGGTTGAAAATCACAGAGCTAGTGGAAACAGACCTGTAAAAGGTACGAGCGTACCGTTCGTTGCATAGGGGAGGTTTCCAAGTTCTACTGACGACTGCGAGGGGCCTCGTATTTTTCTCAGTCCATGAATTGGGCGAATTATATGTTGAAATAAGGCAGCTGGGGAAAAATTTATCGCCTTAACCCCGCTAAGAATTTATGATTGTAGCCGTGACCTGGTCAACATCCAAGAACTACTCGAGTGGCGAATAGGTAGTCTATTACTCTTCGGTCATTTAGTTTAGTTTAGGTCAGGTTATTTTTATTCCCGGAGATAAGGACTCGGCGTATTTCAATTGTACAGCTGGCATATTTATTAAAAAATTAATTACAGAGATTTTACTTATTAATACTTCCGTCGTTTTTGCTTTTCGTCGTTCAGGCTTTTTTTTTGGGCACTGAGCCCAAATTTTATTAATGATCTGTCTGGTTTTTCCAATTTTTTTTTCATATTTACACTTATCCTGTCAAAATAGGATCAAACATGTGCAGGGACGGAGTGCTTAAATTACAATGTTACTCCGCGGTTCGAATCCGGTTATTCAAATTAATAATTTTTTTTACAACTCCTATGAGGTGTATTATATAAATGTCATACTATTTGGATTTGTTCGAGAGATGTTGGGAAATATTAAAGCCAATAAAATCCTCTGCTAAGTCTCAGATATTATGCTGGAAAAATATGTTTTGTAAGTAAAAAATAAGTAATATCACTCTCGCGACCTCTAAGCATTTCGTCAATAATATAGACGGCTGATGACACAAGGAACAATCCTGTTAGCATTATCTTCTGTTAGTGGAGATGGGGAGAATGTTTATTGATAAGTGAGCTTGTTTATTAATTGTACACCGACTGCAGGAGTTTGGATCTCGGAAATTGGCTTACAAATAGCTGACGAAAATAACAAGAACAAAGTGCACGATTGCAAAAAAAATGCGCTAATTAAACGGGTCCGTATTTTAGTCTGGGGACCGACAGTCCTTTTCATCTTTTGGACCGGTTCCACTTCGTGTTTGAGTCCTATTGAAGCGTCAACCCCAGCTTGAACGATCGTTGAATTACTCCTAGTCAAGCAATTCTTTACAATTGATTTCTTTATATACCAACAAAATTATAATTATTAATTATTTATTAAGCGGAACCGCCGAATCGACTGGCGGGGTGGATTCGATTCTCGCTGAGTAACAGATCAATAGCTTGAGTGTTAAGACTGGCTATATTTTACCAGTACACAAACACCATTATTATAAACTAAACAAACCAAAAAATAAATATAACTGAATATAGAATATAAAAAAATACAGAAATAAAGTGAGTTAGGTAGAAGTGTTCCGATTGTGAGCCGCTCCGTGGTGATTGTTGGTCCCGAGTTCGATCCCTGGCTTCCGACCAACTTTCCATTCAGTCAAAAATTTTAATTTATTATTGTAACCATAGTGTTGTGTATGGTTCCGGTATTGTTTTCCTTATAACAATTACACGTCAAACGCTCCACAAGAAGATGTTACATGTTTTTTTGCGCTATTCTTCAGTATTTCGCTTCTACGTCTGTGGATAGTAATAATCGTCAAAAGAAATTACAAATAATATTAATAAACTGTTTTTCAGGTCGTCGAAAATGAATCCATGCTGGGATTGATTAATCGTTTTGTGCGACTGACAGCAGGGCCTTCAAGTTCACATATTCAGACCGTAGCACTCTCCGACATCGTTAAACGGATGCACAATAATGTGATGGGATCTGGTAAACTAAAATATATTTTAATCCTGTATATTATTATGTTTTATGATTAATATTCCAAACCTTTGAGGGGCTCCCACAAGTACCCTAAATTAAATAATGAATTCCGCTCTTATCTAACGCCTAAGGGACCTAGTACGGGACAATATTCCACGGGAAACAATATTTAATAAACATGCAGGATGTTTTTCTAACAGCCCTTCTTAAAATAAAAAATTAAAAAAAGAAATTGCTAATTTTCACTAAAACGATTTTGACAGGGATCCGCCCTACTGAAGTAATTTGGACCCCCGCCCACTCTTGAGTGATGAAAGGACCCCTCAATAATAGTAGGACCATTTTTTTTAAAGTAATTTTCCTCATGTTTATTTTTTATCGCCAACACATGAAACAAACAGCGCGCATTGCAGTTAAAGATCTATCGTTATCATCCATCGTCGACTGCGAACTGTCGCGTTTTTTATTCCATTATTTTTATTTTCGATGATATCTATTTTTAATACAGTTTTTTATTTTATTTATTAAGACAAGTGTAATATTGCCATTTTTGTGCAGACAGTTAAACGAAGAGTTAGCAAATTATTGCAGTTAAAAGTGGTACGTCAATAGTTATAATTAACCCTAACCAGCTCCCTCCACTTAACCAACCTGCAGTTTTATCTTAATATTAATATTTCCAGACTAAAATTCTACGCCGGTGCAATTTTAATTCGTTTCGAACCTACAACATATGGCACAAGATCGGTGCAAGGACTGGGTGAGAACTGAATTAAGAAAAACTAAACAAAACTAAAACAACTTAAGATATTATTAGGGGAATAACCCCATCACAACCTCCAAGCGCATAATGCACACTTGTGCATGCAGAGAGCGCTTATTGAACATTTTTAAAAAGAAGCTTAAGTTGATTGCATTTATTGATGACCTGGATTAAGTTAAAACTTAAACAAGAAAGTTGCCCCTTGTATTCCTATTTACAGTTTTCAAAGTCAGAACTGCTTCATTTAAGTCTGGCAACTTGAATTTCTTGAAACCCTATTTCACAATATTTTTTGTAATGAGTCCTGGTGCTTTTCCAAAAATTTGAATACCTCGAACGACATATTATGTTTTGAACATGCGCCAGTGTCATAATTATAGAAATTTCTAGAGGTCATTGTCGAGTAACCAATTTTTTTTCTAAAGCACAGCTGAAATAATTATATTTCCTACTGTCCTCCACCCGGGTAATTTATGGGTTCGTTTAATAGGGGACATTGGTTTATTTTTTTCAATTTTTATATAATTAGAACAGATTTGGAATACTTTTAGTCTGCAAGGTTTTGCCGACTCTCAAATTGATTCTTTCGACTATGTCATGTCCTTTGGGCATAAATGTGGCAATTATAATTAATTAAAATGAGAATAAATTATATTTAAAACCAGTCACCTCCATTTGTTAATATTTGTTTGTTTTCTGATATTTTAACAGTTCGAAACTTAAAATCATCGACAGTGCAAGATGTTATCAATAATAAGGGGGTACTTAATAAAATAATTCACCAGCTGCCAGTGAGTTTGATGAACCTACTTTTAAAAAACATGCGCTTTAAATAAGTATTGATTAGAAATTAATTTATAGTTATTATGAGTCATATTACTCATAATACTTATTATTAACTAACTTATTATTACATTATTTAATACCTTTCTATAGCACTATTTGCATAATTTGTATCATTTATGAAAAATAATGATTATATTAGAGTGATACATATTTCATATTTATAAATTATAAATTAAGGTTATATGTTATTTTACAGATTTCTGATACAAGTACAGCTATTTTCCTCTCTGATATTGTGGCAATTACATTTTCTTCAATATATGGTGAGAATACAATATTATTGAGTTATATAAAACCTGTATTTTTATTTGTTAAATAAGAATAAAATAAATTAATAAAAATCAACATCAATAATAATTATCATAACACAAAACAAAGTAGACATTTGTGTGTCTTTTTAATTTGAAACTCTAATGATCCTCTATCTTATGTTGAAGGTGAAAAGTTAAAAAGGAGTATTAAGCAGATAATTGTGACTAAAGGTGCAACCAAAGCCATTATAAGGGCACTGATGAGTCATATTTCAAGAGATTTTTTAGAAACCAAACTTGGAGATCATTATTTGAAATTGCTCTCAGCCTTAGCAATTAAAGGCGAGTTATATTGCATTGAATTTTATTATTAAAATTAGTATTATATTTGTCTTAAATTGTATTATTTGTCTTAATTTGTATTTCTATTATAGGGAGGAATATATTTTGTTTTATTTGTTTAAATATGTTACTATTTGTCCGTACATCGTGGTAACTTGGCATTTATGCGTTGACAAGCTAAATATAATCAATCAGTAATTCATTTTTCAATTATTAACTTAAACAACATTTTAATTTAATTAATGCATTAATTTATAATTTTTATTAAAATTAACGTGATCTATTATTTTTATTCAGATCCAGACTTTGATGATATTTTGATACAAATGAATGTGGCCAGAGAGATCCACTATATACTAAAAAAAATAGTGGGAAATATGTCAATCAAGACCATTGGTAATGTGATAATAAGAATGTTAAAAAATGGTGAGTATACAGTGTATATTTTTCAGGTTTCATTTTTTGTTATGTTTTTGTTTTATGGTTGTTTTATTTAATTTGTTATTCACTTATTTTTTCCAAGATGTCCTTGCGGAAAAATTATTGGAAGATGGAATATTGTTAACATTATCAAGAATACTTCTTAAGTCAATCAAAAATCGACAAATTAAAATAAAAGAAATTATTAAGTTAATTAATTGTTTTATGAAAAATGGTGAGTAGAGAAAATCTATTAATGCATAAATATTTGAATTGTAAAATATACATATGTGTGTGTGTGTGTATGCATGTATGTATGTAGTGATCCCTTTTTTACAGATAAACTATTACTTCAGCTAATAAATTCTGAATTATTAATGGCGTTACTTAACTTCCTTCAGCCGTGGGAAATAGTTGATAGTGAAACTAGAAAGACTGGTTCCACATTCATATTATTAATGATTCAGAATATTCTAAACACTAGTGAGTCCAACTTATAATTATTTGATAGTTTCTTACTTAGTAGTTAATGAAAATTTTAATGATAAATATATTGAATATGTTTAAAATGAAAATGTACTCATTTTCAAGAACAAATGTCCAATATTCCTAATATTCAATTCCATGCAGCATTTTGACCAAACGTTTCAATGTGAGCTGTCAAATATTTATGAACATCAACCTGCACATAATTACCTAGACAAAGATATTAATAATTATTATATGGAATCCATGCTGATCGTGCCATACAATTTCTGAATCTTATTTCATAATTATGGACACCATGAATGAAAATAATGTTCTAGTTTTACTATAATGAAATAATGTTCAACACTAAAATTAAAAATTCTAGCATGGAATTCATGTATACACATTGACACAATTGGTTCAACAGAGATATTTAAATTACTATACTTTTTTAATTAGAGTATCAATGAGAATCAATTTCGATTTAAAAATGAATATATTCTTTAGTTTAACAGAGTGAAAATAACAGAAATATTAATAAAAGTTGAAATATTTTAGAGAAAGGTTTAGAAGTATTGAGGGAAAATAATATATTCAGTCAGCTACATGAGTTCTGCATGTGGTGGCCTGCACATACTGATAACAGAAAGATGGTAATGAAGTCATTATTTCTAATGTCAAAATGTATTGACAGAATTTCATTGCCATTGGATGATGTCACATCACCATTAACTTTTAATTTACCGATTGTAAAAATAACAGGTAATTCATTTTTTATATATTTTTATTTTTTCATATATCTTTTTGGTCCTCCATCAGGAACCTTGAACTGGATGGACCTAAAATACCACACTAATCTAAACAATTGCTCCTTATCCCAGAACAAGTTTTAATATGTGGGCACAGAAAAAGACTATATCACTGGTATTGAGTAGGGCAACTGAGTTGCGTCATGAAATAACCTGAAAATTCCTGATTTGCTTGTCTATTTGTCTCTGAAATGAGTAGAGCAATTGATGAAAAAGAGTGGTGACAGGTATTTGAATAGAATATAGATCTGGTGGTAAGAACATGGTTATGTTGTATGTCTGGTCCTGGATTTGGTTCCTAGTGGTGGCCCAAAAATTTATGAATATTTTTCCTGGTGGTAGACTAACTTAGTGAAACAATTTGTGTGTAAATGGTTGAAACAGCATCAGATATTTTATTACAAACTTATATTTATATTTAACAAAATAAAAGAACGAGCACCAATTATTTATTTCAGTGACATATTGACTAAGTTGGTTTTAAGTTGAAATTCAATATATATATTTTTTATTATATATATTTATTTTATTTCAAGAATATATTTTCTACTAGATTCCTAGAGCCATGAATATGTAAGTTATATATATATATATATATATATATATATATATAGGATATATTTACATTAATTTTAAAATTTTTTAAATGTATGTCATCCTAAAATTAAAAATTTACACGATAATTAAATAGTTTAATTGTTTCTTAAATAGAACACAAAATATTTTATAAAACTATGCTCTTTAATTAAAAGAAAATAGCATTTTAGTTGTATAATATTTACATTTTCAGAGTCATCAGAATCATCAGAAGATGAAGTTGATGAATATGGGGACTTAAGCAGTGATGAAGATATGGCTTATGATGAAAAGTTACCTGAGTTTGAGCATATCTATCAGGAGAAAGATTTATTGATGTAAGTAATCAGGGTAATTAGTTCTAATTCCAAACTGATGTGTGTTGACATAACACATATTTTGTACTGTCGATGCATTACACACAGATACATTCATGCATGCATAATATTGAATGAATATTGATGGATACTACTGATGTTGGGAAACTGAAACCATTCATTTGAAAACTTTAAGTAGTTTTTCAGAAAAAATTATATTTAATAAAATATTAAAGTGCAATGATTATAATTGTAATTCAAACTCTAGCTTTGTAAATTAAAATGTTTAAAATAAAATCCTAACATTTATTATCAATATTTTTCAGGTATAAGATGGTGTTTCGTGAAATGAGTTCTGATCATAAGCTAGATAAAGCAGATCCTGGAAGGTATATTTAAAATTTTTATTTTATTTTAATTAAATTACTATTTATAACTATTATTCATTGCTGTTATTTTTTATGTTTAAATTTAGAGAGCCTCATAATGAATTATCTATTTTTCAATATGTGGAGGCCGAGCTATCATCAACAACATCCTCAGAGAATCAGGTTAGACATCATATTCACAGTTTAATAATTTATTATGTATATATATTATCTATATATTATTTAAATAATATTATTTATAAACTCTCATTTTTTTATTTATATTTTAGGCATAATCTGTTTATCACCATTTTAAACAATGTTCCTCTGATTCATATATATATATATATATATATATATATATATATATATATATATATATGCACACACACACACACACATACACCTTCCTCTATATTCATGTATTTCATTATTTTTAGAGTAATGTTGGGATTGACATTATATACAAAGCAGCAGTTAAAGTCACAAGGAGCCTATTGTCATTTGTTTGTATTCCTGACCCTGACTTGGCCCGAAAGTCAACATATCCAAGTGAACAATATGAAGATTATTTCCAAATTAACAGGTGAAAGATAATATATTATTATTGAATGTTAATGTAATAAAGTATTTATATATTTGCTCCATTTTGTCTACTTCATATTATGTGTGTCTCTTGTGCTCTAAATATTTTGAGTATTTTATGAACTTTATAAAGCTGTGAAGAATAATTGAGACCATTTTCTTTTCAAAACTAACCAATTCTATTGGGAAATAAATAATGCATTATGAATTATTAATTTGCAGAAAAAAAATTGTCACGCATATTCTGAATAAACGCTGGGAAAATGAAGAATGCATAATTGTTTATGATCTAGATTGTTTGCTTAAGGAGCCAGGTAAAGAAGAAAGGTGAAAGAATATTTCTTTCTTTTACATTGCATTTAAAATTGTTTACTCTAATTTTGTCATTAAACATGTTATAATTCAATTTTTGAGTTCATGCAAGTATGTCGTTTGTATATAACATGTTATAACGTTGTATAATGTAACATTTTTGTATATAAAATGTAATGTTTAATTAAGTTTAATGTAATTAAAATGGTATATTTCATATCTAAGTATTATACTGGTTAAATTTTTGAATGTTCATGGACAAAATAACAAATATCCCAACTATTAAGAATGGTTCAGAATAAAAGTAATTCATCTGACTACTTTTCCAAGAGCTATCATAAAACATGTATAAAGTGCAACACAATTGTTTTAATGTATGCTGTAAATATCAATTTTGCTATCCTTTTTTATAAATTTTAAGAAACAAAAGATCATTAGTATAATTACAAATGACAGAATACATCACACACAACACTATTTATTTTGAAGTATTTTGGTTTTTTCTAGGTCTTGTACAAATAATGGGAAAACTGATGTTTCAAACATAAATCACATTATATTTGAATCACGATTTGAGAGTGGAAACCTAAGAAAAGTATTTCAAGTTAGTAGTGTTACTTTATCAAAATTATAACATTAATGAAGTAGTAGTTTTTAAGTAAAACAAAAAAGGAGTGGGGCCTATAATTGACAATTGAATAAAAAATTGGCCCCCAGCTGGGGACATTTTTACCAGCTTCAATATGTGTTAATTTAGCATTTACAAAAATATTTATTTGTCAGCTATGCACAATAATTATTTTATGATTAATAAAATACATATGGATGTACATATACTGCCGTGCCTGCTTTTTTGGTTATATATAACATTTTTGTATTACTTCACATGGATAGTTATAAACTTAAATTTTGTTCAGAAAACTATAGCTGTGCTGTGAATTCTTTGAATATAGACAATGTTTTCTTGTACAACTCAGAAAAATAAATTACTTTAAAATTCACAATACATTATATATATATATATATATATATATATATATATATATATATATATATATATATAAAGGTTATTCAATGTTCGTATGAATGATTTTATTGTTATTTCATCATTTGAATTTTATATCTGAACTGTGTTAGACTCAAGTACCAGCAGTGTCCAATAATTCCAAAACCCTGTTTCATTATATTATGAAAGCGCAGAATAAAATAAATCAGTAAATTGTTTTATGTAACCTGTGTATTTTATTTTCATAGGTTGGACCATTTGAATATGATTTAGTTCTCAACCCCGATGTGAATTCAACTTCACAGACAAATTGGTTTTATTTTCGAGTGGCAAATATGGTATCTGATCAAACATATACATTTAATATAATAAACATGGAAAAAGGCCCAGCGATTGAATGCAGCGGCATGAAAGTAGTAATGTATTCTGTACGAGAGGCAGAAACCGGGAAATCTAGTTGGGTGCGTGTTGGAGATAATGTTCTATTTTTCCGGAACACCTACCAGAGACCTGGTGATAGGCAAAAGAACTGCTATCATACGCTCTCATTCCAAATTACATTTAAACATTCAAATGATGTCTGCTATCTGGCCTATCATTATCCCTACACGTACACGCGATTGATGGTAAGAAATTTGGACCATTTCAAATACAATTTTGTATTCTTATCGTTGTTAAAAATTATCTTCCTGCCAACAGACAAAGATTTACACCTGGGTCAAAGTCCAGAAACAACCTGACGTGCTCATACGGGCTGAGCGGCTGTGCTACACAAACAACAAAAATGAGGTCCCAGTCATTACAATCACTTCGAGTGAGCTCACCCCGCCATTGAAAGTATGAAATTCTTAATAGTTATTTATAAATATTTTACTATAACTGTACTTTACTTTTTATATAATGACTTCTTTGTATGAGGACTGGTGCTGACGCCTTAATGTAGAGTAATGAATAATCCATTTAAATCTCATATAGGTAGTTGCTACCTGCTCTGCTAATGTGGCCCACCTATTATGAAAATCACGTTTAATTAATTTTTTTGTATTATGAGAAGTGTCAGCTAATACCCTTTAGCTTCTGTTAGATTAATGTCCAATTTTTAAATGAGTAAAATAAATGATTGCCCCATTTATATCAACTATTTATTACACATATGAATAACAGTTTGTTTGGGGGGAGTTATATCAAATATTTAGTAAGTAATATGGAGTGTATTGAGGTAGGCATTTTCGTGAGTATATACGCTGGATTTCTTTCAGGAAAGAAAATTGATTGTTTTGACATCACGAGTCCACCCTGCAGAGTCAAATTCTTCCTGGATGATGGAAGGATTAATCAACTTTTTAATTGGCGGCAATAGACTTGCTAGGCAATGCAGAAGCATGTTCGTATTTAAGATAGTACCTATGCTCAACATAGAAGGTGTAATAAATGGCTGGTAAGTTATTTTATATTTTTATGCAGTGTTTACTTCCAATTTGTTTGCAAAGACACACTGAATGCAAAGTAAGCCTTTACAGAAAATAATATCCATTTCAGAGTAAGACAGTGAAAATTTACATGATATTAATCTTTTTAATATTAAATAAAATTTTAATAAAGGAAAATATTAATTTTGTTAGTGTGTGTGTGTGTGTGTGTATATATATATATATATATATATATATATATATATATATATATATATATATATATATATATATAGGTTTGTAGTATGCATCATTTGAATTTTGAATGCTATTTTAAAACACAGAATTACACGATTGTTCTTAATGGCAGGGTGTCCCTACTTTTGATCTGCAGACTCCACACATGGTTTATTTAAAAAGTTTATGGGATGTGTTGCGAATTAATAATTTCCGTTATATTAGAAAAAAAGGTAGATTTATTGGTACACAAACATACAATTATTAATATTATTGAATATATGAAAGTTTTCATGTAGCTATTTTGATTTTAATTAAAAAAAGTATAAGAAACAAGCCCTATTAAAGGACATCACAAGTTAGCAGCCTTTTTTAGTACAGGTTTTTCAAGCATTATGTCAGGACCCCAAGGCCAAATTACGGCTGTTCCTTTATTATTTCCTTGGTTTTCTTTCTCTTCTTTATGGTCATCATCTAACTTTAACTTTTCTTCATCATCATGTTTAATATTTTCATTGTCGCTTGGATCTATTAAATTACGGCCCTTTAAAATAAAAGTCTTGAATTGATCCGAGAAATCCGAAATGTAGGCTTCGGTTTCAGTTTCATATTCTATAGTGGTGTGCTGTTGCTCTGGCGAATTATTTGTGGTAGTTTCAGTAACTCTAGGTGTTGTAGGGCTCTCTTGTGGAACAGTCATCGTTGTACTGGATCTTGCCCGACCTGACCTGTAAACCCAGCTTCTGATTAAAATTTAATTAATATATCAATTTCAGAATGTTATTTGAAATTATTTGTACCACACTAAACTAAATTTTCGATATTAAAGTTAATCAAATTCAACTGTAGTGTGTCACGTGTATTTCGTCCCCAAATGCTAATAGATGAGATAGGTTTCTATAGATAATTCAACTTATCTGAACATTGATTTGGTAACTGCTCAAAGATGCAAAAACGGTTGGATTCTCGCGATTTTTTTATGTACCTGTAAAATTATTTTATTGTCTATTTAAAGTTGGAGTGGTACAATATTTCACAAGACTAAGCCGATTCTGAGATCCCATAGAACTGTACCGTTCCTCATGCAGAAGCCAAAGTGGTTACTTGAAGTAAGAGGTGCAGTTAACTATTTACTGTTAATAGGTAATTTAGGTTTTTAGGAATGGTTGTTATATAGTCTGGGAGTGACCAAATATGTATCTACCTCTTCGAGTAGGAGATTGATGGACACTAGGAAATGAGGAAACTGATGTCTCTATTGGTATACATTAAACTCGTGCATACCGATTTGAATAATCACAGTTATTGGAAGTCATCGGTTTTAGGGTGCATATATTAGTTAATAGTGTGCGATTATATTTCATATAATTTAATGTATTGTAAATTTAGAAATTTGATTTTTAATAATTGCACCCGAATTCCGGTAATACTGAAATTCTCACCTGCTTACCCCTGAGAAGAGGAGACAGGAATTGATCCGTAGTTGTAGTAGTAGCATCTGGTCTGCTCGCAGATGAAATCTTTGATGTTCGTGCAGTCGTCCGTGTCCCATTGGAGTTCAGGAGCCCGGAGCAAAACGCATCCGTTGGTTGAGCCGCTGTCCTTCCTGAAAGTTTTTTTTATTATTATTTATTGTACAATCAACCTTTATATTTATAGATACAATTGAGGTATAGGTGTTTTGCTTTTCTCGATAAAGAAGCCACCCAGTGATGGCAGTTTTCGACACGTGTTTTAGAGCTAACAGTGTGTCTGGGCTACAGCCCGATGAGATCTCTAGGGTTTTGCGTTAATGACCCCTGGGGGGTAATGGTTGGTAACAGAGGAGTGAAATGGGAATAGAGAACTCTAGGAGCAGGGATTTTATGACTTCGTCGAGTATCGGTATGTTGAGGTCGTGGTGAATGGTGTAAAAATATCGGGGAGAATTAAGGATGGTTCGAACGACTTTTGATTGGAATCTGTGGATGCGAGCGATGTCGGAAGGCTCGGTGGAACACTATAGTTCAATGTCCACGTCGGTTTCGATCTAGCTTTGTAAATTGTAAGCTTGTTAGCTAATGTAAATTTTGACGTCCGTTTTATTAATGATCTGCTGCTGGGTGAGGTTAGGTATAAATTTCTGAAAGTGGCAACAATTTTTAAATTATCGGTTATTACGCTAGTGTATAACCTCTGTTCGACGGCCCCGAGTTGTCTGGCCACAGGAACGTCGTCGCCGGGTCGTTTCTTCATGTAGTCGAAAGTGGCGTTGAACGGTAGCCCGGTACTCATCCATATGAACATGTCCGTGCCCAGCCTGTTGCCCGAGGTCCAGAAGTCATACTTGTTATAACCTGCGACAATACGCTTTATAGTGAAGGGGTTCGGAAAAGAAAGAGAGACGGCAAGTGTCTTAAGGCGTTTGAGGTTTCTCACCGGCGTTGCTCAGATACTGGATGATGGCGTCGGCCTTTTCCTTAGTCTCGAAGGAGGCGAGCTGGAGCCCGATCGAACGGCAGTACTGGTAGGCGAGGAAATAATTAAGCTCGGGCGAATACGGGTTCATCCTGCTTATGAAGTACTGGACGCCTTCCAGCTGAATCGTCGTTATCCTCTGGCCTGTAAAGCATAGAATATAGTTACCGACAGTTGTATATTATAGAGCCAATGGCTCTGTCCAGTTTAAGAACAAAGGTGGCCAAAGAGACGTTGCGAGTTAATTTTAGGTTTATAGGAGGCGGTTTGTTAGCACCTCCTGTGCAGGACTGCGATGGAGCGGTAGGTAGGTGCATTGAACCTCGGTGGAGTGAGGGCAGGCTCCTTGACCTTGAGCTTCTCATGACCACCGTTCCCAATTATCTTCCTTTTCACCGGTGAGTCTCCACTCCGCGTACCTGCTTCACGAGGGGGGGGGAGAAGTAGTTTTAAATAAACCCCTCCTCATCACTGTTTAATTCCGGGAAAGCGATTTAAGGGTTCGACGCTCGAAATTGGCCGACTCATATAGTTTTACGAACTCATACAAAAACAAACGTTACCTCATAATATTTATTGTAGGTTCAATACATAGCCCGAACTATTTTCTGTGCGCCGATCCTGTGTTTCATGGGTGTATGTGCTAGTACAGACGATCTACGATATGCAAAAAATAATATTGAAATACAATTCGAATAGCGCGCTTGTGAAAATGGATATTCCTAAAAATAAGGAAGCCAATAAACAAGGGATACACCCTTTTCTAGGTCGGCCACTCGTTATTCGGAATTATAGTTTATGGCATCAGTTTGCGTTTGCGGAGACTATCTGCCAGTACCGGCGGTACGGTCTTCTCCCCGCCGGTCAGCAGCGTCCGCCTCTATTGCAAAGAGGCTGGGCTTGTATTGCCGGCAGGCTGCTATCGACGACGGCGAGAGGCAGAAACGGATCGTAAAGCCGAATGGGCGAGTGGAGACAGAAAATCTAGTTACGTTAGAACATATTTAGAGAATGCATTCTTCGCTATACCGAAATTATTATTCCTATACATTCATCGTATTCGTCGTTATTTTTATACGTCGATAATTTATTAACTCCGATATAGTATTCAAACGCGCGTTGTTTGAATTGTACGCGCAGAAATGCACGAGAAGCCGAGACTTTGTATTAAGGCGCTCGATACAAAACCGCAAATACACCGGTTATAGGAGCCCCGCCTTTTTCTCCCGATGTTTCGGATTTGTTTCGGAATTTAATTTTCCGCCCCAAAAGGGCGACGATTTGAATAAAAAACGGTATTCTTCTCAGGATCCGATTTGTACTTTGGGTATACACTTGACGGGGCGGAAGTTACAGCGGCCGGAAGCACCGGACGGTTTTGCGGAACTGATTGCACTGTTTGTGTGTTGGGGGTGAATACCGTCATTGCCCCCGACGACTCGAGGACGAGAATCTTTAGAGGCGAAGTGCCTCATTATCGAGGCACTGTTGTCGAGGCACCGATAATAGGTGCGGTCCCCGGGGTACCGCGGCGACCATCCCCCGCTCCTTGATTAGTCCTTTGTCCCTCATTCAATGCCCGTCTCAACCAAACCCCCCTCCAACATTCTCAGACTTTTTTATTATTATTTTTTTGGGTGGTTTCCCACCGTTTCGCGGTAGAACAAAACCGACTGGTACAATCTAACTCTCCAGTCAAGTTTATAAGCGCGCTATCTATTATCGATTATAAAAAATTTATATTTTTTAATTTACACGAAAGTTCATGTTTCGGGAAAGATCAAAAAATTATCGGGTTTCAAATGAATGTAGGCATATTAAATTTCACTTTTTTTTTGAGGGCGCTAAATTCAACTAGAAAATGCTTCAAGTCGCTTTTCCAGTAAATTTTAGTTAAAATTTATAAAACTAAAAATTGGGTTTCGCTCATGTTTGGTAAGTCTTTGTTTGGTAATCTTAACTATAATTCGATTTGTATGTTTCAACGATTGCTCGATACCAAATTAAAACTACTGCGATCATCCGAACGCTCTCAATATTTCAAAATCGGTTCGGACAGTGGGGGGGCCCCTGCGGTTTGGGGGTAACAGCGAGCTGGGGACGTAATGAGTTAGTGTTAGTGGAACATACCGTGCGTGGCTGCGAGGAAGGCGACGGTGGCGGACAGCAAGAGGACGGTAGGTGAAGTCATCTTGTCGACTGAAACTCGAAGACTGAGTTTCGGTCTGCAGGAGGCCGGCTTAAATAGCTGGCCGGGCCCCCCCTCCACCTCCACCCACCGTCAATCCCCCCGTCCTCTTCCTCCCTTATGTCCTCCTCTTCTCTCTACCCCTTCTCGTTTATTTGTAAGTTTTCCCCCCTTTTTGTTTTCTGGTCCCCCGCGACGCGTTGTTTTGCCGGAGCCTTCAGCTCTTGGACGGACGATATATTTTAGGGGTTGGAGTGCAGACGGTATGCGACTTGCAGATTTCCCTGTATTCTTTTTGTCTCTGAATTCAATTTCGATCTAAAATCTTTACACAATAACTGGCTTTCTATTGAAAATCAAGCGCGGTACTTAGTACTGCACTTAGACAGTAGATTAACACGGAATCCTCATACAAGACTCAAACGTACAGAAACGAAACGAGGTTACAAATTGTTACTAAGACTCATCGACAATGGATCACAACTATCACTAACGGAAAAATCATTACTTTATAACTGTATTTCAAAACCTAACTGAGCGTACGGAGTTGACTGCGGGGGTCCGCCAAACCGCCTAATTCCTACAGAATTAAATCGTTACAATCTATTATACTTCGGAAAATAATTAATACCCCACCTTATGTTTCTGCACGATCAATTCCGATTTTAAAGTCCCATTTGTTCATGAATTTGCAGCTTCACGATATGTATCCTTCCATTCAAAACTATCCCACCACTCCAATCCTTTGATTCGACAGCTTTCCTCGCATCGCCTCCCTGAAAATCCCGAGCGCCGCCTTAAGAGGAAATGGCCACGTGATTTCCTCACTATTTAGTAAGGACTGGAGCAGGAGTACCGTCAATAGGTGGATTCTCCAACAGAATAGTTATAGTTGTAAATTATAGTTGTGACATAAAATAAAAATGAAAAAGTTAAAATGTTCTATCAGATTAGTCAGATAGAAATATTTCTTATAACTATCAGAAAGCGTACAGCATTCAGGTATTCTGAAACCAGTTTGTGAACCTATCTTGGGGGCGGGAAATACAATCGGTGTGATGAAAATTGAAAATAAAAATAGCGAGGTTTATTCCTGATTACATTAACAAAAAATATTAATAGCAGTTATTAGAACATAGAAGAGGTCTAAAGTAAACAACTAATAATGTGCATTTGCCTAGTTGTGACAAAATAAAACTGGGGATACATTATCTATATTACTGTCGAGGTACCGGTAGATAAAACGGCTGTACCGATTCCTGGCGTTTTAGTCCTTATTTACAATTAATTTTGCATTAGTGCTCGCTCCTGATCTCTTGATTTTAGGTATGACTGTGAATTTGCGTTAAGTCGACTTAGACAACAGTTATCGACGCTTTCTCTGACCACATTGTATAATTCGCAAAATTTTATTCGATGTGTATAATAAATATTTAAAGCCGTTAGTATTCACTTTGTCCCTGGATTTTATGGAATCACATTATGCTTATTTGCATTCAGTGTGAATAATCTAAAACTTTTAGATTTTAGTGTTTCCCCGGGCGTTATGACATCACTCAGCATGCTTGTTCGTTTTCTTTGAATAATACATATTTCGATGATACTTAAATTGAATTACAGGAGTTGTTATTCAGTTGTTACTAGTATGCATACATGATTCATACTTGAATTCTATTCTTACTCGTCGAAGTGTAGCTCAAGTGTACTGGCCATCCGCTACAATCAAGTAAAGGGGTATAATGGAGCGCGGGTTGAGTAATCCGGTTTTGATGGTTGAATCTGCGATTTTATTTGGAATAAACATCCGATTTTTCTATTTCCGAATTGTTTTTTTTCCATACTTTTTTTGTGGTAGGGGTTGGAATACTGTACATTTCTTGTATTGCCATCGCCTCTCGCGCTTTTGGTTCTCACGCTGGTCTGTAAGTTACGCCGAGAACTGAAACCGGTCTAGCACAAGACCGAATTGGGCGAGTCGGAACATTGTACGAGTAGTGAAAATTCGAGGTTTCGGTTTCTTATTTTTCTGAAGGGGTTTACAATACCGTAAAATATTTAGTGTTTTTCAATTTCAAATTGAGCAATCAAATTTCAACCGATCAAAATAGCGAGCTTGCTCGACTTCAGCCGGCGTGTTAGATTTCAGTCAGGCGGTTCGTTCCCGAACAACTTCCGGCCAGAGGCGGAATTTTAACGCCGATACTCCCAACTAGAAACCTGCGTATAAACTAGGACGTGACGTCGCGACCCCGACACGGTCGCATCGGTAAAAGCCCGTCGGGAAGCCTAAGAGTGGCGCGTATGCGAGGCTAAATATAAAAGGGGGAACGAGTTGAGCGGCCGCACTCGAGATAGGGGGCGGGGAGGATCCGAAAAAGAAAAACTAGAAGCCCGAGGCTGGTGGGACCGCTCCTTTGGCCGGAGTCAACCCGTCTTCGCCAGGCCTATTTACCCTAGAATTGGCCGGCTCGCTATCTCCGCCTACTCTCAAGTCTGATTTCCTAAGAGAAACTGGCAACCCATCGATAAGGTACCGAGAATTGAACCCGGCCTGTACAAATTAACGACGTTATCTGTTTTTTATTTGTAGAGCGGAACTGCCTATCCAGACCTTAATTCGGGGGTTGCATTTATACGCCTTGCTACCGTTCCTAAGTGTGCATCATCATAAGCATCATCGTGAGCAGATTCTTTAGTCCCATCAATGGTGCGGTCGCTGTCTCGGACTACTCCTGATTCCGAACGGGAAACTTGTAATCGATTCGAACTGACCGATCAAGTACCGGGAATCGTACCTCTATTACTGTTTTTAGTTTGTAGAGTGGAATTGCAGATCGAGATCTTAAATTCGGGGATTGTATTTTGTACGCCTTGCTACTGTCCATAAGCAGATTCTTTAGTCTTTTCAGTGGTACGGTCTTCTCCCTAATTACATTGCGTCCGAAACGCCGCGATTATTTCATAAATCACTGGGCAATTTGTTTTCTAAATATTTAAATTGAATTCATTTTTATTACATTTAAATCACAAAATATTAAATAATAATTGGTTTAAAAATGAAAATTATACCGTATCACTGGACTGTTGCGTCGAATATATATATATATATATATATATATATATATATATATATATATATATATAAAATCATTACATTACGTTCCCATATTAACCATGATTATCTATGAAAAATTTGCAACATTCTTAAATAAAAACGTAAAAGCTTGGGGATACAACCCAAAGTATAAAATATTTTTCATAAATTACATAAATGATTACAATGTGTACAGTAGTAGTTTGGACAAACATAATGGCCCAATTATTATTAGTTAACTCGAGGGACTATAAGACTGGGTCTTAGGCGAGTTTTGTCACAACGCGTCATTTCTCAGATACTCCAGCCGATGTTCCTTGTCCGTGAATTATTTGCAAAATTTGGGAAGGGGGGGGGGACTCGTGTTGTATGAATCGTGTCGAGGGGAGTTCTCCCGGGAACGGACAGTAACTTAGAGCGGTTAGGCAAAGTTGGCTCTTGCGGGAGAAGTCCGTTATACAAACGGTTGGCCCAACGAAGTTTGGCTTGGGGCGCACCGTTAGTTTTTGGCGTCCTTCCCACAAAAATTAATTCGTCCCGGGATTCCTAATCCCCGAGTCTGACTCTTTCTGAATTGCTACCGATATTTTCATCGGTAGTAAATTCTCCGACCCGTTCGTAATTACTTTTAATATGGCCGTTGGGCGAGAGTTTGGATCTTCTGTTTCTACGCGGCGATTTGGTCTTTTGCAAGACCGGTTTCGGTAGTAACAGGGCAGATGGCATGCTCCGCCGGCAACCACTAATCTACTAACGTAACGCTACTGAAGATGCGAATGTTATGCTTACTTATTTACTGTTCGCAATCCTATCGCATGAGAGGATCCACATCAACTTGCTTGAGCGCAAACACTCCTTATGATATATAAAATGGGCGATATTTTTGCACTATTATAGTTGTCGCGTGGTATATATACATCAATTTTTGTTATCGAGCAAAAGAAAATGAGAAATAAGCTACTTAACCGAATGCCGACCGATTTAAAAGGAAATCTATCAAATTGAGAACAAAAATCGATTGTTTAAGTAACCTTCGATTGTAGCAACAACAATTTTCGCAATAAGGAAACGTGAAGCTCATTTCTTTATTGTGGTTTTAATTACAGTAGGGTATAACGCTGGGGATAATTGAATGTTCATAGGTCATAATATTATCGATTAAACTACAGAATATGGCGTTATTTAATCCCAAAAAACTGGGGATAGAATGCGTTGGGCATTAGTTGTTTTGAATTACAGGGAAACCAGTTTTACACAAAACTGCTGTACACCGTAATGTAATAAGCCGTACGCCGCTGTAATTGCTGGCAACGCCGACTGCTCTTTTATCTCAATTATGATGTGATTCATTCAGCATTGAAGAAGGTTATAAGCAGGTCTATAATGTCGGTCGAAGCCGCGACCGGTCGTTTTATTGGGGCATTATTGGTTGGAACAATAAGAAACCGATCCCCCTCGTTCGGCTTCCCAACATTGTAACGGACTTCGGAACAACTTTCAATTTTCACAGCCCGTCCCCAGAGGTTAAGAACACTAAAGCTTATAATTAGATTGATTTATTTCGCGCATCCATTATTTATTTATCGCCGAAGACAATTAATTATCTTTGTCTTTGTTGATGCCTGGTAGACCCCGAAACCTTGAATTTAACAATAGAATTAGATAAAATCAATGTTTTCGAATATTTTGTATTATTCATTTTAATTACACCATTCCAAAGCTAAAACTTATTTAATTTCATTCATCGTATTCTGTAATAAAATGCAGAAATATATAATTTTATATAAAGTTCTTTATTACAAATAAATCATACATTTATAAATTAATGGTAATCACGCTGGAACAGCTGCATTGATATTACGCAGTTTACGATAGTAATAGTTAATAGTTAACACAGTAAGAAAATCATTAACTGTTGTTAGTTTTTAGATATTTTGGAGGATAGGTAACAAGACACAAAATATGTTGAACTGGGAAATTTTTTTCATTTTTAAGAAAACAAGAGCTCAACATTTTTGGGTTTAATATTTGAACCCTGGTTGAGGGTATGATCTATACTACTTTAACGTTTAAATCGAGCATACCGTATTAACCATGGTAGGTTGTAATTTGTTTCGAAAATATCTCCGTTGCCCATATCGGGTTTTAAGCAATTTTACCTTGGATTTGTCCGACTGCGGCTTGATATTCACCCTGGAGAACCCGCCCCGAAAGGGGATTAGACACAAACTATGCATTGTTTTCAAATTAGCCCCGAGCTTTTTGTTTTTTCCCATGCAGAGCTCTCCGGTTGAACCGTTCCTCAGAGCTTAACAATGTACAGTGTGGGGTCTACCTTGCTTTATATCGATTCTGATTCTATGAGGTCTGATAGACTTCTTATTTGGGCCCCCTTAACCAAAAGACAACCACTGGCCAAAGAACGCAATGTTAGCAAATTAGAATCCGAGCGTTTCGTTCGGGATAATTATTGCCTTATTGATTAATTGCCGTTATTGAGCGTTTAACAAACGCCGCTTAAAAAAAGGTCTATTATAGGAAGAGTTACTATGGTACAGCGAACTATATATAAAAAATAACTTGGAAGACCGTGATCATCCCCTGATATGATATTTCGGTAGTTCAAGTTCCGACTGATCTCCATCTTCGTTAGCTTTCCGTCAGTAGGTTGGTGATTTAGATGTGGGAGGGGGAATCCTGTTTGTACTGTAATTGCAATTTTCGCTAGTATCGTTGAATTTATCTACTGAAGATGGCGAGCAACCGAAACTGGTCAAAACCAGGGTCTACACTCCCTGGTGTGTGTAGACCTCTACAAATCACAAGAAAAACGAAAATAAAAATAATGTTTCGAAATATGTGGAGGGATCAAACAAACAAATTTGAAAATTGGAGATGACACAGAATATTCAGAAGAACTGGTGTACTTATTGCTTCAAGTACCTAGTTATTCGAGACATCAGTAACAAAACGGCATTGGGAAAATACGTTTGAAATAAATCTAACTCATTTCTCATCTGTTGCGTTCTGGAGGCGTTTTAATTTAGGAAATTATTGATTCAAAAGAATGCTAGATCTGCTCTGTCGGATATCGTCTTTTAGAAGACATCCTCCATGTATTTATCTGTGGGACAAGAAAAATCGAAGAAAAATAAATTTTTTCACCGGACGAGAAGAGAGGATGAAGAAGATTCCGAGGAATGGCACTGGAGAATCTGCAGTCCGGAATTTAAACCCAAAGTCAATTTTTGATTTTAAATACAGGGAAAAAGTTATCGTTTGTATCGAGTACTTGAAGGGAGCTTCAATATACCAAGACGTGGATCTCGATGTAATGTCGCTTCTTTGGCTCAAACATCGAATCTGTCAAACGCATTTTCGACAATATCGAGGCGTAGTACGCCCGCTGGGGTATACGGCATTGAGGCATTTTAAACTTAAAACCGCGTGAGTTTCCGTTGAAAATTCAAGGACCGCGAATTATTTCACTATTGTTGTTACGAGGGACTATCGGCGATATACGACAATAGGAAGTCGAAAACCGGGGCCGACTCGGCCTCGGTCTCCATTTTACACCTGTGGGAGGAGTCGCCGGAAGTGTAAAAACCCGCCGTAAAGCCACAATTTCGGCCGGATTGCCTCTTCGTTGTTGAGTACTCCAGGGATATTAACTTGGGGGATTCTGCATAGAACTTAATTTCAGGGAATACTTTGTGAAATGAGTGCCTTAGAATCGACCTGGCTTCGATTAGTCCTAAGCTAGTCAAATTGGTACTGTTATTAATTGGTGTTCGGGGGTATATATATACTGCATCCAGAGAAGGGAATAATTTGGCTTTTCTCCGTCGTCAGTATTGCCCAGTCTGTCATATGGGGCCGCTTAAGCATGTAGGTCTGACTGTAATTGAAGCAAAAAAAAATTATAATAAACTTTCTCCATACTCCACCTCACTTGGGGATCACAGAAAACGAGTGGGGAAAAACGTACTGTTAAAAATTAAGTAATTAGGCCAACTATTAAAAATGCCGAGCCTAAGCCCTGTATCGATCGACCTTAAGAAGGAAAAAAATTGTGGGTTCAGCATCGTGACAGTACTGGACTTTTTTTATTATGAGAGTGCGGTACCGAGTGGAGAGACGTCCGTTAAGTTGAGAGTCGCTGTAACATCTGATTTTGTCCGAGATGCTCAAACAGAACGCTTATTTATAAAGGCATATAATTCGAAACAAATTTGATGTAAAGGGCGTTTTATTTAAGCTTCTGTATTATTAAGTCCAAGAACAGAGCGGCGTTACTTTCGATTGTGTTGTTTTCTGAACTGTATCATATTAGGTTTTCCTATACATCACCCTTTAATATAATCACATTATTGACAATTGTAATTCAAATATTACACTCTCTATGGTATAGAAGTAGAAGTCGAATTTATGTCTTTACTCAACGTATCAAAACACTTTCAAAATTCAAATTCAAAATATGCTGTCAATCAGGATGATTCATCCGGTTCTGGATCAAAAGGTACATTATTCATGTTCCACAAGTCCGAAACACCCGTGGATTACAAAATAGGTCGCAGTTTTGCCCAATGAAAAGGAAGATTACTACTACTAGTGTCACATATTTATTTGACGTTATATATGGTAAAGAAAGAATTTTTACCCTTTATTATTGATTGCATTCTGTTATCCCAGGTCTCAAGCCCTGAGGTGCCTCAGTACTTCTCGGTGGGGGCGTTGTTTAGCGCTACGTACTGTTTTTATCGCTCGGCTGGTGGTGCCAATGGAAGAACGTTCGGTATCGTCGATTTGTCTGGTATTGAAATGCGTGCTTGGGGTCTATGGGAGTGAATGAGGGGGAGATCTATGGAAGGGAGTAATGTGAGGTACGAACGGAGAGAAGATATGCCGGAGGTAGGGTAGGGAGGTTATGTCTGGTGGCGGCGGCGGCGGCGGCGGCTCTGACTCATCCCCCCTTAGGAAAGAACATTAGCTCTGGCCAAGGTCCCTCGGCCACCGGAGGAATCTTCTCCCTTTTACGAACAATCCGATTGTCTCCCACGACCTCACACAATCCCCGACCAAGACCCATTTCCCATTATCCTCCCGATTACCTTCAGTACAGAGTATTTTGTCTTATTGTCGCTTGTCCCTAATCGTCATTGATATTAGGTATTTGTTGGGGCGTCGCTCCTGCTCCGACTTACGACTTAATAGGCGACGTTCGACAAGTAATATAGCATTACAAACGATTTCCATATATTCTCTTCTTACTACACTGCTATACAGCTAAACTATATTTATTTATTGCATGTTGGAATTCATATTATACACTCCGCGGAAATTTAACGTACATCCAGATGATTAACGCCCCTCGTGTATGTATTACGTAGTAACAAAATTCTGTAATTCGTGAAGAGACTGCAACACAGAACGGTACTGCTCATTTCGTACGTATTTAATGAAATAATTGAAATGATATATCTCGATAAAGGTCCAGAGATAAATTATTGCGTCCGTTTTTTTAGCGAGCAGGTGGTTGTTAGTGAATAGCGCACGCGTTTTCCTCCGGAGATCGTCTTTAAAATTAATTAAGTGGACCTCGATACTTCACCGCTTTTAATCGATACGGGCCAAGTCAAGAACCCGGGAAATCAACTTCCCGAGGAACCAGTTTTCTCTGTTCGCTTCCTCCCGCTTCGGGTGTTGTGACTTATCTAAAAAAGGAAGGAAAAACAAATTCTCTTTCACCGCAGTTTCTCGGGTGTATTTTCGTCCCAGGCCACTCGGGTGTTCAGGAATTTGCCACCTCTGCTACCTCGGTACCCTTGTTTCCTTGCTGGACTCGGTTCTCCGGTTCTTTTTTTAGCAGTGCCATTGGGCCGGCTACAAGTGCCGTCTGGAAAATTCGTGTCGTCGGCGGATTCCGAAGCGCGCCGATACGCGTTATTGGGCTCGCCGGGGACGCTCTGTTTATATATCCGTGACGCAAGTCCTTGTTGCTCGAATTCCTCGCCGAGGTAACGTTCGTTGGAAGAATATGCGTGTATCAACGGGGCTGAAAATAT
The DNA here is from genome assembly GCA_019843655.1 of Lethocerus indicus. Taxonomy (NCBI): domain Eukaryota; kingdom Metazoa; phylum Arthropoda; class Insecta; order Hemiptera; family Belostomatidae; genus Lethocerus; species Lethocerus indicus. The sequence goes on from JACDQD010000001.1 coordinate 34,406,491, forward strand.
TTTCAGTTGGCCCGTCCCAAAAATTCCTCTTCTGCGCCCTCTCGTCGAAACGAAAATACACGTCTGTCCAATACCAAATTGTACCCCCGGAAAGGCCCCAGGGGAAAAGGGAAAAACCCTTCCACTGAAACTCGCTCGGGTGATTTCCATAGGCAGGAATAATTCCGGACTAGCCCCTGCTATCCTATGTTCTTCCAACAGTATTACGCGATCCCACCAGAATTAGTGATAATTTATTTATTTTTTTACATAGTTGAAGTAATCACTCATAGTTCGATGAGTTCCAAAATTTCCATTTTGGACCAAAAAATCACTCTTTTGGGCAAATCGATCTCGTTATAGGTTTAAAGATATTATAAAATATATATATATATATATATATATATATATATATATATATATATATTGGCGGAACAAATAAATGTTTCCCACATTTATTGTGGTGTTCTTCCACCACAACTATATGTTTCGAAATTTTTGTTATGCCGCGCAATAAAGACAATGATTACGAGTTCTATTCCAGTAAACTCTCCAGATAGCCCATTAAAGATATCAAATATATGTTTCCCATATTTTATGGTGTTCTTCCACAACAGTATATGTTGATAACTATCTTTTTTGTTCTACTACGCACAGCAATATATAATAAAGTCAATCATTACGAGTTGTGTTCCTGCAACTCTCTAGCTAGTCCTTCGTCGTTATGGCGGGATCGACGTTCGAGGTGAACACCGGGAGGAAGTGTGCCCCTTCGCCGGTCTGAATACAAATTGTCTCTTCCGTTTTGCTCCCGGTGCACGGCCTAGGGGCATTAGCGTGCGAGTGCCGCCCCACGGCCCACTGCGTCTGTGTATGCGTGTATATATATATATATATATATATATATATATATATATATAAATGTATATCTACGTAGTATTGAGTACTGAGGCAGTATTGAGAGCAGAACTCTCGCAAATGTCGCCCAGAATGGAGAATCAAATTAAAAAAAAGTATCTGCGTAGTCTCCTCGGCAGGGCGTTAATGCGACCCGAACGGATGTCCTGAGGATCCGGAAGGCGAGTCTCCCTCGGGGAGTTCTTTTTTGCCGCTCCTGGGACAGGAATTTTCAGCGATAAAAATAAATAAAAAGGTGGCGTCAGTTCCCTGTGGGCCGTTGACCTCCCTCGGGTTTACCACGCCGAGCCCGTCCGACAATTCGAAACGTTTATCGCGGATTAAATAACACCGATTTCCGGAATCCCATCGTGGCTAAAGTCGTTCTCTAATTTCGGGCCTATTCCCAAAAATACATTCGATGTGGCATATTCGCCACATATCTGTGCCAGTCTATCAGTGCCAGTTATTGTGTCTGCAGATAATCTTCATTGAACTAGGAAACGGGGTCGCATTGACCAAAACGTGTTTATGCCAGGTTTTCGGATTCTCCTAACTTTGAGAATGCATTTCTCTGTTCTAAACCCCAAATTCAGAAAAGCTTCCTTTTTGAGGTAAATTCAAACGATGAATAATGTTTTCGGCTCGAATATTCGCAAAATATATTGTGCACTGTACGACAGAGGTTCTCAAAACCTTGTTTGCCCCCCCCCCTCAACATGCTTTTGCTCTCTGGTCATTCTTCAGATGCAGCCTAGAAAAAAATGTATTACATGGTGTCTTCAGGAACGCGATCTTTGAGTGTACGGTGCAGGTGTGGTAAAGTGATCCCCGGTCCAAGTCAAAAGACTGTATCGTTAACAGTTCGTGTTTTTCGACCGGCTTTCATTTTTCTTTCTTCCCCCCACCCCCTTAAGTTTTGCCCCCCTTACCACCGACAAATTCGTCGTTCAAAAAGTGTTCGCAACAAATAATTGCTGTATGAAAAATAAAGGGTTATCTATCGCGAATTATATAAGACCAAATTATTAGCGGGCTTTGTCGTTTCGGGCAGGCAGTCGAGGAAGATGGGCGGCAAGGAAAGTGAAATAAAGGATGTGCGGGAGAAATGTACAGGTCGGTTGCTTCACCTGTTATTGGTCCTTAAACCGGCTCCGGGTTTGAGATCGAGTCTAGAAACCGGCTCCTATTCCTTTCCACTCTGGGCGCTTTCTTTGCCGTTTATTTTCGCGACCCTCGTGGGGGGGGGAGGGGGGTAAAAACAATGAGTAAAAATAACCCCGGGAGAAATAGTAATTGCCTCTTAGGATTGACCTCCTGTTTAACGCTCCTGGACTTTAACCCGGTAGAAAAAATTATTCTCGAAAATTCTGTAAAAAGTGCTCCTTACATCCACGATAAGAGTCAGTTTAATCTGCTGTAATTGAGGAAAACGCCAATTCTCTGTTCACTAGATTTCAGTCAGGTAGTTTGTTTCTGAACTCCTTCCTAACTAGAGGGCATTTGTACATGCACCTAAATGAGTGTAGGTTAGGGATAAGTTACTAAATGCTTATACGATTGTTAGACATAATAATAAAAATCACCGATCGGGGAGCAAGGCTTGAAAACTGAAAAGCGGCGCTCTACCCGCCGTTGAAAATTATATGGTCGGAACCCCCGACCGGACAGAAAAACCGAGTGACGAAAGGCCAATAAACCCTGGTCGAAATTATAGCGCAATACCCGCAACAATTTCATCCTGTATCACGGTGGGGGAGCCAACGAAAAGATTTATTGCTCGGCGGAACCGGTTGCTTCTTTCGGCAAACAGGAAATTCCTGCGGTCCGCCATCAACGCCGCCCCAACTTTATTACTTACACAGTCCTTTGGAACGACCGGGGCCGAGTATTTTAAAGGAAATCTTGTACGTTTGTTTCCCCATTTTTTAAAAACGATCGTCCTTTCGTATATTTCGGGGCCTGAAATGTGTCGTGCGACTGTTTTCGGGTAGACATAACAGATATCGTTAATATTTTGGAGTCAGTGGTTCCGGTCCAGGAACTTAAAATTTCCTGGATTACAAGTTTCAACAATAATTTATATGAAATACCCGTCGTAGAGAAAAAGACGACGGTACAGGTAGGATGCGACCCAGACGATAGAATGGCCCAAATGAACTGAAATAAAAAAACGTAATTCTACTACTAATTGTGAGAAGCCGAAACCTGTCCGATTTAAGACCAAACAAGATGTCGAAATAAATTAAATTGCGAAGAAAAAACGTGACACGGATGTTTTCCTTCCTCGTTTTAAGCGGACATTTATTTGACTTATTAATTAATGAACAATAACTAAAACGATACCAGTTTCATTTAATTGCAGGGTGGGGCTTCGAAAGGAAATCGGGATCGAAATAAATATTAGGCCTGAATACGCTTAAAACAGGGTCCATTAAATCTTCAGTTAGTACCACGTTTACTTTCGTAAAGTAAAGCAGTTCCTGTCGCTGTTTAGATTTAGCAGATGTTGTCAACGTCTATTATTTAGTCTTGTAGTTTTCCTCCTTTACAAATTATTACAAGAAAACTCCAACAAAGCCCGAGAGCATTGTCCTCGCCGCGTGGGAACGGCGAAGTTATTGTCCGCGTTCGAAAATATTATGAAGAGGGGCCAGTGAAGTGAGGTTCAGGCTGATTATCTCGCTCACAGACCGGTTTCGGCTTTTCGTCGTTGTCGGTAGTAAAATAACACCCCGGGGCACCCGGGTATCTGATTGAAAATGGCGCTCACGAAACGGAGTATCACGGTTCTTCTGTTGTTTTTTACGGTCCGCCAAAGTATTCAACACTTTATGGAACTTGCTTGTTAGGTGAGTCGTGCTATTATAATATGCGCACTAAATAACGTTTTGAATTCATTTTATATTTATTCTATCTTCGATTTTAACGATTTAAAAAAGTTCGACCGATTTTATCCTAGCCATAATCTGTTATCTTAGTAGATGGTGAGCTTCAGTAAATCAGGATGATTTCGTTTACGACTTTTTATGCTTATGTATTACGACACTCTAAATGGAGGGCTAGATCCTGCTCAGACGTAAACAGATATTTATTGTTAATAGATCGTGTTCACCGTTCGCGTGGAATACAACAAAAAATACGTTCCCAGTTATGGCGGTGAAATTAAAACGTACAATCCAAAATTGATACGGAAATTTAAAAAAATGTAATATATCATGGCTGCGCACGCAGACGCAAATTACAGGACACAGACTGAGTGGTGACTAGAAAAAGCGCACCCGATCTTTAGCGAGCGAAAGACAGAGAAAGAAATGCACACCTGCACACACTAGAGCTAGAAAGCAGCCCGCATAAATGCGTTCGGCGTTGATGATTCATCATCGCCCCGGTCAAATGACCCAGTCGTTATAAATAAACAGTCATACATTAACGATTGGAGAAATTAGGAAAATATAAGTGTACGCTACATACTTTCCACTTCTATGGAAATACTCAATAAGCACAATGATACATGAACCATCCAGACCAGTACAGCTTCATCCCATCGACTTATATACAAGGCTTCTCCCGGTCCCAGGAAAAATCCTAGAAAAACCTCTCCTTCGCCTCTACACAATCATAAACTCCTCCAACACCCTCGCTGATCGCAAGCCCCTCGCGGCTACTTTTGAGGTCAAGCCATGTTGTTCAGCAACCTTCCTGGACGAGGCACAAGCTTTCAACCGGGTATGGTGTGAAGGACTGCTCTGGAAATTGAAAAATTACATACCCTCAACATATTAAAATCGTACCTCTCCGAGCGTTATTTGCAAGTTAGTCAGGACTCCGAATTCCGGTCTCTCCCTCGGTCCGATACTATACTGTGTATACGCAGACGACATCCCCCAACATCCCTTACTGTTCTAATATCATTCTGTCATCACTCAAGGTCGGTCACCCTTTCCGGGGTAGGCGACATGTTGTTTAGGGGTACAGAAAAAGTTGTTTATTATGGCAGAACAAATAATATATTGTGTATGCACAATAAGTCAAGATAGCCACTGTGAAAGTACGGTTTAAACCTAGCTTCGATCTATTGTCCAGTAACCTGAGCAGCAATTGGTATGATCCCCATAATGATGCTCTGAATATAGAAGCGGAGTCAGTCCCGAATTCCCGGCCGATTTCGCAATGCCGAAATTCCGCGTGTTCAAACTTTTGCTGACGTTCGCCGCCTGTGGCCGTACATTTTCCCAGGGTCGGAGCCACCGTTGGCGACGGAAGCCATCAGCGAAGTACGTGACATCCACGATGTCGCCCCTATTACCAGAACACCGGTTACAAAAAAACCGGTCATTTTTACTCGGTCATCCAGCCCGCGGGAGGCTGTTGCACTGCCGCTTGTTTATAGCAAAGTTGACAGAGAAGCACGTTCCGTTTGGGCAATATTTTCCGGGCTATCGCGCAGTCGCCGGCCAATAATAAGAACGAGACTCACACATACCACACCAGACAGAATGAACTAAAAAAAAGTGGCCTTCGCGGTGGTGTTTCGAACGGAAATAGGTAATTGGTAGATTTTTCTCCAAATATTTTATTACTTTAACTATAAAAGTGGTAATCTACCTTGAGTGGCAATTTTCAAATGGGAATTAATGGAAAACAAGATGAAACTCGCCAGAACCATTTATCAAAATATTTTCTTTTCACAAATTGACTAAAATCTTTTATATTTTCATAGAAAACTGGTGTTGACAGTATCCTAACTACCGGATTACACTTAATACGGATTTACTTTATGGAACAATTTTTAACCAATTCTAAACTTCTCCTTTTACAGTCTCGAGATTCGCGCTTTGGAATGTGAGCGTTAAAGTCACTCATTCTGTCGTTTACAACCTGAAGTGTATCAGGGTTTATTGCAATTTATTCCATTTTTATATTTAAAAAAATAAAATAATAAACTCACGGTCCTTAACGTAGATTTAATGAAATATGAATTCGAAACTCGCGAAGCCCAACACTTAATATAGATAGCACTTAAGCGTAGTTAATATTTGAACAGATAATATTGGAAATTATATTTCGTAGAATAATTTTCCTGTATAATGTCGACATTATACTGGATTAAACGGAAATATATTTTTAATACTATATTTTGTAAAACTTCCGTAAATAAACTTCTCATCGATATTTCGCCCGAGTATCTTTTGCGTGCCTAAGTAGTTTTTTCATTGTTAAATTCTTCAAAGTGTCTGGTTTAACCGACTGGGCATTAAATGTGATAAGGACGTAGCTCCCACAACTTCTCGCCGGGGACATCCGGCGACCTCCCACATAAGTGACCTCGAGAGCCCCGCTCATGAGTGATTCCGAACGTAAATACAGTTCCCTGACTATAAATTTGACTATTTTTTTACTATTATTTGACTATTACTATTAAATAAGAAATGAATCCAACAATTTGTTATTCAAACTCGTTGCATTTTTAGTTTTACGTATTATACGAATAAAATTGATTTATTGTCGGAAAGAAGTGCCCCTGCCATGTCTATTGAATAGTTTAACACCATAGAAGGATCTAAATGTAACTGAAATACAAAATAATCATATTTGTTAATTGACACGTTCGTACAATTTTTATTTTCTTACTAACAACACTATACAAAATAAGGAATTTAAAGAAGAAAACGTAAAAACTGACAATATTCATCTACAGCTTTTAATGGGAAGCAGTTTTTATGGATCAAATTACCTAACTGAATTCCAACGAGTGTACTATTGATATAAAAGAGCTTCTCAAATTCAAATTTGCATTTGAAAGGAAAATCGCTTCGCCATCGGGAATATAAAATTTCATTCGATTTATTAGGTAAGATCACTAAGCCCTGTGTACAGATTAGATTTCTCTTTAATGTTGTCTCGAGGAAACATCGAACCAACTCTCAGCCGAGCGGTACGTCTCGGCGGTTCGGGATTCGACGGAATCTCCCGCAGCTCGAAGATCTCCGGGAGGAGAAGGCTTCGGGAAGGAGCTCAGGGCCGGGTAACCTTGGAAGGACATTAATTCAAGAGGAAAAGACTGGAACGAGGAAGGTCGGGGGGGGGGGTGCGCTGAGTCATCGGACTCGAAGCACCGAACACCCCAACAGCACTTCACGTTTCAACTTTTCTTCTCCACGCCCGATTCCCGGCCACTATCGGAGGCGCGCGCGGGCCCGTCCGGGACCGACTCGGACTTAACGAGAGATAAGTCCTGAATCGGTAATAACCCGACGGCCCCTGTATAAACGCCGCCGGCCGGTGAATGGAGCGGACTATTGTTTTGGCGAAAAACCGTAGAAGGAAAGTACGGCTTTGTTTTTCTCGTCTTTTTTTATTTTTATTTCGAGCACGGCGAGATACCGGCCGCCCAGAGTTTAATGCGCCCTGATTACGACCCCGACTGGCATAATACCGTGGACAGTATTAATATATTTATTTTTATTGTTGAATCTATTGCGTTATTTCTCCAGCCCCGTTTATGACTCCTTAAGTGCTCTTTATTTTGATTACCGTAGTCATCCGTTAAATACTCCGCTTTATTTAACAGGTCTGTTTTTGTGTAATATTACCCAACTCCCGAGTCGAAAGGTCAAGATAAAGGACAAATTAGATAAAAGGGGCTACATATACACAGATGTCCTGTGAACCTTTTTTGTCGAAGTCCTTTTTCCTCTATTTATAGTTGGATTGTGTAGTCGTTTTCTAGATTCGTATCATTGATGTCCTAATATGAATTGGCATCTCGCTATCGTTAGTAGTACTTGGTTAGCAATATAGCGGCAATGTACTTGGCCAGATTGGCTACCGATGAAGCCATCAAATTCGGCACTACAAATTTATTATAATTGACCGTGCAAACCATTAGACGGTTTGTATACTGCTGGAATTTTAAACCTCCGGTGGACAGAAAACATCCTTGTCCGACCCGGTGTGGGTATTTATTTGGGCCAAATTGTTTTTTGAGATTACTGAAATGTTTTCGCAGAAGGAAGTATAAATATGCAATATTTTAGGCCCGTTATCACGACTGGAACCTGGCGAACTAAGTTATACGTTCACCGACCTTTTCCTTGTTCTTATTCCGGATTCGTTGCGGGCCTCTCCGCATCGTGGGACACGCTAATTATTATTTAATAGGCCCGCGTCAACGTTAGTTTAACCCCCCGGGTGTCCCACGCGAGTAGGAAGGTCTCCTCAGAAATATAAGTTATTTAAGCTGACATTTCTTAAATCAGGATACATTATATTCCTCATATCCTTAACTGATTGTAATTTTCAAAAAATAATTATTAAGAATTTAAAAATTTACCGCATTGTCGGATAAATATGTCCTTATTCATATACGTTTTACACTATATGCTTACTCTTGCATACAAATGAATTGTATCGGGTCCTTCCTTAAAATTAATAACACTTACACTAACATAAAGAAACATACACCTACACAAGTCGGGGCTACCGTCCCTGACAGAGTTGGCCCGGACTTAAGTAAGGGCTTGGCCATGGTGGCGGCCCTATAAGGCAGCCCCTTCCCTACCTAGGTGGTCCTAGTCTTGCACTCTGGGATCACTGAATTTTGAAGTACAGTTACAACAAAAAAAGAGGCCTCGGAAAATATCCGTCTGAGGATGGGGGAATTGGTACCCCACCCGTACCCCTTAATGATCAAACAATAGACATATCTGAAGGAAAGGGGATTGACAGCCCTCCTTCGGATAGACACGCTGTCAAGAGGCCGAGGTGGGAACCATGGGTACCACCAACAAAACCGACTGCCCCCATAGTATTTTATTAGTATTTTAATTAGTATTTAGTATTTTAAATGGATCATCTGAAATAAAACACCCCTTCTCTACAAACCACCAATTAAACCACCTTTGTCCAGCTAAGGCAAAATGAGCTCAGTACCATCAACTAGAAGGTCGTCACTAGAAATATTAGAATATGAGAATGAAACAAATAAAGCAACCGGAGGAATTAAAATGTTAATAAAATGTGGACACACCACTGAATACAGCCCAATAGTAATTACGAAGATAAACAATATCACAATAATCAACATGTATATTCCCCGAGAAACAATATTACATACCGACACATAGCGGACATCATCAAATTAATAAAGGAAACAAACTAATAATGGGAGACTTAAACGCCCACTAACAGGTGGAAGAGGCCGCACTTGACAGGTGCGAACAGGACACACAAAACTAACACACCTACACTTTCTATTAGGCCAACAAACACCCAGATGTAGAGAATGCGATAAAATCCTAACAATCAAACATGTCACGACGGAATGCCGTAAATATCAGAAAGAAAGAAAAGACCTAAAAAATAATAAAACGGAAGACAAGTTAAAGAATGACATATTGACACTCACATTATTCTACGGTTTACACACAAATCTCATTAATGACGTATGACGGATAGCATGGGAACCCGCGCAAATCGGCATCAGGCAAAATTCTGCGGAAAATAAATACTGTTTAAAAAAAATTGCTATATGAAGTATCATTTCATTATAATATTCCGGGTCCGGTTCATGTTCCGAGTAACCTTTAATTTTCCAGTGCAACAGCTCTTTCTTAATTCCACTTATCCAGTACTTGTTCCCGCTAATATTTCAAGCCTCTAGGAGTCTCTCAGATAATTTTCTATATAAATGCTTGCGAGTAATCCCCCTCCCATTTCCTTCGAAATCCCCCGACTCCATTCGTCTTTTCGGAGCTACGGAGCGTAACGGCGGTTGGAGCAGAGGGCGCCACACAGGTGAACCATTTCGCTTCAAAAGTGTACATCCATATCGATGCAGCACTCTGGGAAATACAATAGTGTATTAGCCTGAGAGTTTACGTCTTGCATTGTACAGGGAAAATTCAAACTCCGGTGGGACCAGAAACTTGTTATAAGCCGGCTGAAACTGTTTATCTTCTGCTGAAGTTGTCGACATCTTCGTTAGACAGGTGTTTTCGTGGTCATACAAATCGACTGGACACTCTTTATTGGACGCGAGACGCTGCTATGGTACGTTCCCAGCGATCCACTACCTCCGGACAAGAAGGATTAAGGAACGGGAAACAAATTATTTCAGAACCTAATGGTAATGAATCGGCCACCATGAGATTTGAGGGCGACATTTTTTCACCGATGCCAACCGGACGAGAGAGAACGAAATAAAAAAAGGGTTCCGGAGAAGACAGGATTTGATGAGCGTCTGCGAGCGGAAGAACGGAATGAGCAAAAAAAATCCACTCCCGGACTCGATGACGCATACTCGCGGAGCCGATTCTCAGGAGGAGGGCGCTCGAGCGTACAACGAACGGCGTATCCGGGCGTCGGACAGCCATGAATTCATTTTTTCGTTTCACTACCATTTCTGAATTTAAACTTAATTGAGGACTAAGTTTCAATTAAGCCTCCTTCTTGAGGGAAAGGTAGAGTTGTCAAGTCGAGTTGTAAAATAAAAAGAAAATTCGGGGGTTCCTATTTAGTTTATTGGAGTACCGATTTTTCATTTTTAATCGGAAAAAAGCTTCTCACATCTAACTCGCATTCGTATTCATTCACCTTTGACGCCATCTGCTTCGAGTTTATTCGGGCAGGCTATAAAAACCGAAGGCTGGCCTATTGCCAAATTAACGAAATAGTAAACGGGGGAGGGTTCGACACTGGGAATGAATCGGTCAGAAGTTGTACTGGGTGAGGTCCCGGCTCCCGGTCCTGGAGTACGGGGCACTCCCGTTGAATACAGACGACGGGGACGAAGGTAACAAAGCGGGCGGAAAAAAGACAGAAAGAGGAAGGGGGAGAGAAAGAGAGAAAAAAAGAATATGTGAAGAAAAAGGATGGAGGCTGTTAGGAATGGGTTGTCGGCGGGCAGGGGGTTACCCATTGTTGAGCTACATCCGGCCCTATCCTCAGGAAGTGACAGCGCCTAATTAACAGCTCCTCGTGTACTTATACTCCTCTAGGATTCCGTTCAGTTTACTCATTCCGAAATAGACATTTTCGACCCTTAGATATCCATAGTTTTCTTGTAGTAAATAGCGTGGAATTTTTGTTGTATTCCTTTCATCCCCCTTTATATAGGCATCTTTTCCCATCGCATATGTCCATCGTATTTATTACACACAATTAGCGGGGCTTGGAAACGTTCTGAAGGTGGCAGAGTAGCTGAACGCTTGGGTTTGGAACCTAATCAGTACTCTCGCTTTGGGCGTAAATAACCCCTTAGGTGTTTCGGTTATGTTAGATAAATATATGGGTTGCCTACCTCGCTTACTTAATATAATAGATATAGCAACTTGATGTCCGACAGGACGTCGGCCAGATTTTACTATCGGAAAAAAAATATAATTTTAATCTTTATTAAAATTGAATACCCCGATGCATGTGGTCGGCAAGCGAATATATCACAAGATCCGCGGTATTTCTTGCAGACAACCAGACGTGAGTTAAAAATGAATTAAACTAGACAAAAGGGTATAAAGCGGCGGCGCGGATATTGTACGATAGCGAGAGCTTGGCGTCGGCTGTAAACGTACACGCCGCATGACCATTATCTGGTGTTTGCTCGGCTCTTCAGTCCCACGATAACGGCCCACTCATAACTCCGTACGGGGGAAAATTTCGATGTTCGATCATTCCTGGCCTTTATTTTCGACAATTTGTTTTTCCGGAGAAACACCGAAGATTTACCGGAAAGCCCCATGGAACTCGGTTCGGGGTCCATCGAAATTCAAACCGTCGGCCCCCGGTTCCTTCCTGTGCCCGGCGTTGATTTTATTATTTGGTCGCTTCCCCCCGTTCTTACGTGATCCGTTTCCGTGATTTGCCCCGCGAGGCCCCCCGTCACAAAAAAAAGTCCGGTTATAATTGGGGTTGGGTTTAAAGATCCACAAGAGGAGTCGCGTGCGGGTAGGCCTTGTTCCAAATTGTGGTCGGTTGAATTGTATTAAAATAAATCCTTTGTTATTTATTTTAGTCCGTAAAAAACAGGCTCCTTTTATCCGCCTATAAAAATTGTTTCCGATATTTTGTACATGAAGCATTGGTATCATCTCTGTTGTTGTAGTTGACACCAAGAATTTTCATTCGCATATAAACGCCTGTTTGATGGTCTGCGAGGGAGGGTTTAGAATACCGTGGTATTTCGATACTCCGCTCACCGGTTTGGTCTTTTTCGACCATATTCTTGTCACAGAATTTATTCGTAGAAATGCGTAGTCATGTGGCTCCGAGAAAACTGGTTGCCATGAGCGCCCATAGCGAAAACCCTATGTTATTGTACAAACTTAAACTAAAGTAATGGAATTCTTAGAAGGCACAAAACTGAAACACTAATTATAAAGCTCATAAGTAATAAACAGCGCCTAACAGGCCTCATCTGTCTTTATATAAGAAAAATAAAAAAGGGTACATATATTATAAATAAAATATCTCTGTAGAAATATACCATCTGAGATTCTTCACCGAACCCATTCGACCGAAGTAGCTCAAAATAGACATGCTCCGAACACAACGCGAAACGGAAATGTTCGAAATTTTACGAGACTGTAGAAGACACGCCGTCTCACTATCCCAGAAAGCAAAAGTGGCTGTGAAAGGGAAAATGGGGGACGTGATGTGTGTTCGCTGTGGTTTGGGTTCAGTGGATCAGTGGGAGAGAGTGGAAGTACCAGCCCCCCATTCTACTTTCGCACTAGTTTGAACTTCTCAAAAGTTCAATACTTAGGTGTTTTCCTGTAATGGTATCCCAACTTACTGTTACTTTTATAATATTTACTCCGTATTGTGTACCTGTGTGCATCTTTGCCGTATCATCATGGCGTATTTCATCGAGTGAAACCAGTTTCGGCTACTCACTGTAGCCAGTAGATTTCTGATAATAAAATTGCCTGACGCGTCTGGAAATCGCAAAGAATTATATTAAAAATATTACATCTGAAACACAATCTCGAATTTACTTTGGCTCGGTTGATTGTGTGGAGAAATTGTCACTGTTGTAGAATATCTGAAATCTACACAAATGAACGTACGGACGTGCCGGAGATAAGGCTTGAAATTCCAAAACAAATTGTTTTTTGAGGCTGTAAGAGCCGAGGTCGGCTCTGAGGTCACCGGCCGTAGAACCCCGCAGTTCACTTCCCCGGCACCAATTACAATTTACAATAATCTTTATTTAAAGATTACAGGATATTCCTTTACGGCTGGCCATTCTTCTCGTATTTGTACGATTATCGGGCCATATATATGTATGAAGGATTAATTAATTAGCAAAGTATCAAGTCCCGAGAGTCGGCTCTTTTACTCGTCCGGTCGTTTACACGCTTACACTCCACAGCCGGCGGGCGTTCACACCGGGCGCACTCCTGCCAGCTCAGACGCCCCAGTACTTTTCTCGGGAGCTTAATTTTTTGAAATAGCGCGAGTTTCATTTTTTCCTCAACACATTTCGCTCAGTATCAGTTAGTGAAGCTCGCGAAGATCGTACACCACATGACGCGAGCGGGGTATGTCTCCATGTGGCTCAATAGCACTTCCGTATAGCGACGCCTACCGGATTTTCCCAACTGCCAGTATCTCACTGCCGGTACTCCGTTCTCTTCTTATCTTATTTGCCAGTGCTCACACGGGTACATTTACACCGTCTTTACACTCACCGCCCTAGGTAATTCCTAGGAAGGTATTAAATTCCCATTCTAATTTTCTATCTCGGTACTCATTTCTGAGGGTATACGAGGGTCTAAGGTTCCGAAAGTTGATCAATTTCCGAAATTTGTTCCTATAACAAAACACTATATTTGGAGCTTAATGGGACTCTGGGCTAGAGCGGGAACAGTGCTACCAACACCGGTATGCGTCCTTCCAGTTCTTCTCCTCTGTCTATTTATAGGAGCTGATTTTTATCTCGCGGCTGATCGGGCCTCGACCGCTCGCCGAGGAGCTTCATGGATCTCGCATAATATCGCGGATTTTTCCGACTCGCCCGTAACCCCCTCGGTGCCTCATGCCGCCTTTTGTCTCGAGCTTCGTTTTATTTTCGGGGATTTATTTATAATAATGCAGTTCGCATATCGGCATTTCGCGGCCGATGCAGTCGCCGCAAATTGAAACGCCCGCACTGACCGGCGTCTAGAAGCTTATTATTCGGAGATCCGAAAACGCGATAATCAGACCGGACGGTGGCCAATGTCCACTCACTTTTCTGGATCGCGCAGTGTTTCACCGTAGTTTTTGATTACTTCCTTCGATAGTTCGAGAACGGAAATGTGGCTTTCGGAATGTGGAGTAAGTCTAGTCGTCTTCTACCTGGATTCTCGCCACGGTCAGCAGTGTTCGGTCGGTTTCGAAATCTATACCCTGAATACTGCGACCGCTTTATAATAACTGCTAAACTGTTAGTCTACCGGGTCCCGGGGCTAAAACCCATCCGTCGATTTGTCACCGCGATTCAAACACCGCGGCGTGGAAAACCTACTCCGGCCTTCCCCTTTTTATAATTTTTATTTTTAGCTCGGCGATAAAGGATTGTCGAGGATGGGGGAGAAAGGGTTCCAGTAAGGCAGTATTTTTTCTAGACGGTAATAACGATGCGCCCCTCCCCTCTCGAGCTTTGAATCCATTCTCAGATCACGTCCTCTTCGCCTATACCTTATTTATCTCCCTCCCGTGATCTCTACGCGGTTTCGTTTTGTATTATTTTTATCCCCGCTTTTCCCCCATTCGTTTTTTGTACTTTTTGGCTATTGGCTTTCCAGAGAAATTCTGAAAAAGCGTTTCTATACCGCGACAGGCCTATAAATAGAATCTTGGTGTCGGTGGGTGGGGATGGGGCCTTAGGCTGAGTTTTGACGGTCCCGTCGTTCCTCGTGTGGGAATTCTCTCCGCCTCTCTTCTGGGTACCAAATTGGCGGGTTGGTAGCCTAGGCCCGACGTCCGACTACTATTACTGGCCCCCGGCATAACTCTCCAAGGTGGGGAAACTTCTTCTTGTGATCTCTGGCAATCATCGCGACGCTGTTGGTTGGAGACGATAAAAATAAATGGTAAAAATCGTAACTCGAACTCCCCCCCCCGTAGCCTATCGGACTCTATACTTTGGCGATCATAAAAATTGTTCTGTAATTCCGATGGGGGAGATGTGCGCGCTCGACTATTTTCCCGAGACGTGGCGAAACGCGTATATTAACGAAGAAATCGTACATAGAATTTTCTAGAAAATTGACGATATATTATGAAGTTTCTTCCGTTTTTAATTCTTCCCACGCGCCAGAAATAAGAAAGTAACGAAGATCACATTTATAAGAAAACATTGACCAAGTAACGTAATATTTAAATAAACACTTAATATTCGTTATAAATAGTGCCTGGAAGAAAATAAAATTGACTACTTCGTGGTTAACAATAGCGATAGTAGCTATGGCTCGGGCTATGGTCTGTCCTTCCTGGCCTTGACCTTAAGCTAGTAATCACTTATTTGTGCCTCGTTATATTAATGACGGCTCCTGACGATGTTGGGAAACGGAAACCGGTCTTGCCGAACGAACGAGCCTAGATAGGCACCGCACGATCGGTGATATTCCGAACCCCGGCGAAAAAAATACATTGTAATGAAAACAATAATTATTCCTGCGGCAATATTCCGGCTCCAAATCTTCGGCAAATAGAAAATAATCGAATATACGCGTATTTAGGAGTTACACTTCCCAAATCAGAACGTAATAAGATCGATTAAATTGTAATAATTACGGGTAACAATTGAAAAATGAAATTTCAATCTTCTATCGCCTTACTAAATACCTTTTAAATGAAAAATTCTTAACGATCTAATTAGTTTTTAATTTAAGTTAATTCTCTCGTTTGGGTGCAATTGAAATTTTTATTCATACTGACAAGCGACTGGTTCTAGCTGCTGGTGCAACTAACCCATTGAATTAAGTACGCCGGCCTGTGACATCCGTTTCCCTTCTGGGGATGATATCCTCCACCTTGCGATGATTCACACGCCCGGGCACCGTTTCTTGTTCCACGTTGAAATCCCCCCTCCACAAATATTTCCCAGTCGTCGTTTCCCAGGGAAAAAAATCCTGGACATTCTTTCGTCCAGGCGATTCTTGAAAATTAATGACCAAACAGGTAGGCCAATTGCGGGGGAAATAATATTCCAAAACGTGCTTAAGTCCGCATCGAGAGGCGATTTGTTCACTGACCTCCGCTGGACTAATCCGGTCATTGAACGGATTGCGATCGGAAGCAACGATCTTTGTTCAAAATAGGCTTGCTGGTATTATTCGAAAGTATCTTCAATTGCCAATGAATTTACGGTCGTAGATACGTTTTAACCTATTTTTATTCGACAAAGGCTTTGGCCAATGATGGAAATTGTACGGGGGGAACCTGCCTTCCCAAGAATGGGCTCCTGGCCATCTTATGAATTCCCCATTAGTCAAATCCCACAAAGGATTTCAAATTCTTTTTTATTATTGTCCGGTCTGAAACAAGGCTTCGAATGATTTTTGATCGCTAAATTAAGGATACAGGAACTCCCGACATCCCAAACGTTACTTACAGACACCTGAAAAGGAAGTCGCCACATGATTTAAACACCAGAAAAATAGAAAAAGTTAATAAAATAAATAAAACAAAGGGGAAAGCCAGTGGGTTTTCTCCTCCATTACGGTCTATTTGTTACTAGTTCTACTCTAACATCACTGTCACTGCTTTTATTGTACGGTTTTAGCAATAAAACAGTAAAAAACAAAACAAAAAAAGGACGGTGTAAATCCGTCTAAAAAAAATGAAAGGTAGCCCTGAGGTGTGTGCTCTGACTGGCTTGTGACTTCTGAGAAGTGTTACGCTATGCTCACTGCTGTATCGAATGGAAAAAATTGTATCTGTGTTCTGTAAGTTATGTGCAGAGTAAGAGCAATTTCTATAGCGCTGTTTTCTAATATTTTTTCTAAAGTTTTGCGTGTTAATTTTTACTTTCCGCGTTGTATTTTTTACATTTTACTAATATGCGTTCCGCTTTTGCTTCCATTTGGCATTTTTCCTGGTAGGTGTAAATGTGTCATTTTCGTATGTCCGGATATAAATTTTGGGGGTTGTCCACAGTTCTATCGAATCCTTTATTCTCCTTTATTAAGAGCAATTGAGAGTGACTGCAAACTTGAAATTAAATATTAATACGAATCCTAAAAGGAGCCAATACATCGTGCTTAAGATAAAATTCCCCCGAAAAAAGAATTCAAGCCAGTCATGAGGTTTTCTTGCATTATCGTCCGGTACTGCGTACGGTAGGAAGGAATTTCGAGCGCCTCCAAATCGCCGGTTTCTCGTTTAAGAAGGAACTGGGGGCGGAGAAGAAGCCTCCGGGATAATCGGAACAACGGTTGTCCCCGCGGCGGAGTAATAATAAAGCCGCACGATAAATTGGCCGGCTCGCACGCTTGAGGGGGCCCTGCTCGGCCCTGCCTGCCTCTTGAATTGCAGTCGAGAAATTTATCGTGGACGTCAGGAGTGGTATATGATATACGGGCGGGAGGAGGGGTCGTGGGGGGAAACAAGACAAAATGGAAGAAGGAAGGTCGGAGGGAGAAGGCTCCGTTCCGGCGCTTCCCAACAAGAACAAAACCCCGGGCCCGCGCGCATCCCGACGGCTCTCGCACGGCCACGCTGACGATCCTCAATGAGCGTTTACAACTTTTTGATTTACGAAACCGAGCATCGTCCATAACCTACGGCCCCGACTAAGGTTACGGTTTACGGACGGCCGTAAAAACTCTCCCGTTTAACATTGCACCATAATAGCGCTTCTCACTCTATCAGTACTTATTTTCGTCTAAAAAATATCCATCTAAAAAAAAATCTATATTTTTCATTTTATATTATCTAAAAATATAATATAAAAAATGGATTATTTTTAAAAAGTTCTGCGAGGGTTATCTAAGACATGACGGTCTACTGACGATGGCGTTATGCCGAAACCGGTCCACCGATGGACTGAAAACGACGACGTAAAGACCATCCTATATCTAATGATAGATTATTATGTTAATGGTAACGTCGAACGTAAAATAAACGCATCTCCCGAACCGTCGTATATGTCTGAAATGTGTTTTTAACAACCTCTGAAGCCCCGTAATATTGGAGTAATGATTAAGTTTGGTTAATTCATTAGGCTTGTTTTGGAGGTAATTTCCTGGCCCCTTCAGTTAACTGTGATGAAGGTCTCGGTTTTTCATCAGCTGTAAATTTTAAGCCGGGTACCCTTCTTTATTCGTGAAAACAGTGCAATTAAGGCGGTAAGTTCTAAAAGTTACCCTAAATCCAGGGTCGACTAAGTGCCCCTTGTCTTCTATGAATTTCTTTCATTTTACACCGGCACATTTATACAATCGACAGGTGATGTAAACTGGAGACTATGGTCTGGGAGATGGGCGGTAAATAACCGGAATGGTAGAATAAGCCGATGACATCACACCGGCTCATTGAGACCGGCTCTTGGGGGCGGAGACTTAATGCGATTTCTTACATCGTTATTTACATAACTAATACACCTTCAAACTTCAAATTTTAATATAATTGAATCCAATATTTTATACCCCTGATTCTAATTAAAACTCCTTTCAGAGCTTAATGTACTGAATTCCCAGACGGGTCTTAAACATTTGAGAAGAAAAATCGTTTATATATTAAACTACAAACAAATCTATGAGTTTTTATGGTCGTTTTACACACCTACAGACAATTGGAGAATGCAATTTATTTCTGTAACTTAAGCTTCGTAATACTTTAGTCTGTAATAAAACCTAAGTTTCGCTTAAAAATATAGAAATTGTCCCTGCCCTTTTTATTAACTGACCCCTGCCATATTTTTACAATGATTTTAATCTTTCTCTTCAGTATGAAACATATTTTGACTAATTTGACTAAACTGTAATAATTACTTATTGTTTTAATTATGTTATTGTAACTACGGTTTTAATCCCTCTCCCCACATTCAGTGGTTTACCTTATAATGTTAATTTACAAGAATTATCATTCCTGTATCATTATTTGTAATGAGACGATTGTATTTCATACCGAGGCGTAATTATACACCCCATGTTATTATAATTATACGCCTCATATGCTGTGTCCTCTCTCTTACCTGAATTCTGGCCTGTAATTCCGTCTTCCTGTATTTCGCCGTTGTCAGTAACAATATTTCGCATTAAAGGTTATGCGCGACAATTAATTGTCTATGGCACATCTTGGGGAGTCAAAAAATACTCCCTCTGGTTTTGGTTATTGATATTGAACCGTAAACATGATGCTGTGTATAGGTAGAATTTTCTAAAACGCGTCTAACTTCTACAGACGGCGGCGAGAAACCCAAACCGGCCTTGCCCAGATGTGACTCGGGCCGTACTTTCATTTTGTGATTGCTAAGCCTTTCATAAATAAGATTAAGTTAAAATTATTAGTGCTGTCGCCATAAATTTAAATTTGTTTAAGCAATTTATTAGGCCTACATTAGTTTTTATATTAATTTTATTCTGAAACCTGTTTCTTGTTACCTTCCCTGTAAAACAATCTGCACTGCCACTGGTAATATCGTCAATTAAAATAATTCATTTATTTTATATTTCAGCCATCGCTATGGACTGACTTGTCAAGATTTAAATCGTGTCTGGGCCAACCCTAATCAGGAACTGAACCCGACTATATTCCATGCTAAGGTAGGAATAAGTATTTTTTTCTCTATGTATTTATTTACCTCGCAAATGTGCCTGACGCCGCTATGCGCGAGAAGAATAAGTAATAAAAAATAACATGAGATTTATATCTAATCTTACAATGTATAAAACTTGTGATCAATTCAATTGTGTGTGTATACTTGTTTAATTTTTATCTAAATACAGTAAAATCATAATTGTTAAATTATAAAATCAAATTAATCCTATTTAATTGAATTAATTTATTCTTTAACTACAATGGCAATATTATTTATTTATCAATTTGCACCTTTGGGGTGATTATGTTCAATAATCATTACTTTTTACTACGAAATTATATATACTGTACATTTTTAATTATGTGTTCAAACTTCATTTGTGTTATTAATTTTTATGTTGAAGTCATCAGACTCATTTTTGAAATTTTCTCAATACACCTCTCTCCAAATCTCATGAAATAGGATTGTAGTTATATACTTTTTCATTGAATTTGATTGCTTTATAAAGTAAAATAATCCATCTGTGTACACAATATCTCAAAAGCAATTATATCATCAATGGATTTTTAATAATTTACTTTAAACCTGAAATTACCCACGGAGTATAATTTAATAATGGCCTGTATCTGTTAACAGGGAATTATTCATTATTGTGTAAATATAATGAAAAAGCGCCCATACCTATATTGTGACTTCCATGGTCATTCAAGAAAGATGAATACTTTTATGTATGGGTGTTCTAAAACACTCAGTTGGAGGGCAGATGATAAGATTAATATTGCTGCCAATGAGACGATGGTAAGTATAATTATAATTCTATTTTATTGGATACAACTTGAAGTACAAGTCATTTTTAAAATCAGAAACCCTACTCTATAATGACACTGCAAACCATATTCCAAATCAGCATGATTATTCTTTTATTTTTTTAATGTGGTATATTTCATTAAAATATATTTTTAGTGTTCAAAAGTTTAATGAATGATTCTATGCTATGATTTTCAAATAATGTAGTACACACATCTGGGTTTTCCATTTTAATTATGGCAACTTTTGTTAAATATTACAGATGTTTAATTTTTTTTCAATTAAATTAGACTAGCATATGTGGGTTTACCACCTTTTCTGGTTGTAATGTTTAGAAAGTAAGGTATATGAAACAACTATAAATAAAGAAGAAACATATTTCACAATAATAAAATTATATACAATTAAACAAATATTTATTTATTTTTTTGTCAGTATTTTTATAGCGCAATTTCCTTTAGGTGATATGCGCTTATATTTATTTTTTTATTTTAATTTTCTCATTTGGTTGATCATTCTATTTGAACACTTTTAGTGACAAAAAATAAGGATTTTATCTTAAGTCATTTATTTAACTTTTTTTATAACTTTAAGTTATTGAAAATTATAAATAGATGTTAGCATGTATTTTAAGTGAATAAAATAACCAGTTTGCAAATTTCGATCTGAAATGTAGTTTTATTTTTTGTACGGATATATTCAGATGTAAGTGACAAAATAGCTACAGTTTTTTAGCTAATACAGGAATTCTTTTTGTACTAACCAGAATATCTTTTGTATTGATTAGAAAGCTCAGGAATTGTTTTGTTATATGAATCATCACTGCTCTTCATTCAACATCGAATCATCTCATTTGAGAGTTATTAAAGGGCGTGAGGCAACAGCCAGAGTTGCTGTTTGGAGACAGTTTAAAATTCCTCGTAGTTACACCATTGAAGTCAGCTTCTATGGTGCCAGTATTGGAAAATTGAAGGTAAAAGAAATTCGTCTTAAATAATCCTTTTTGAATTTGTCTATCATATCATTTCAATTGGTTGACTCAAAAATTGGAATAGATTGCATATCGGTTATTTGTATTAAGATAAAATATTTCTAACTCTTTCATGGCTATACCGATACTGGATTTCATTATAATTTAGTTCATCCATGAATGTAAATATAAAATATAATGGAATTGATTTTTAACTATAGTTTAGACATTATACTTACTCTGCATATAATTCAATCTTCCTTAATTCTATTATTATATTAATTCATCCTACATATTTCTTAAACCTGTGACTATTTATTCCAATTCTTACTTAATTAGTGTACAGATAAGTGAATATTTGGATAAATCACGTTTAATTGATTTATCATTTTTTTCAATCATTTTTTCATTTCTTATTTCCAGGGTTACTACTTTACTCCTAAGAACCTCAGGGAAATAGGTATGAACTTCGGTGTCTCCTTGTCATGCATGAATTTATCATTAGATTATGGGCGGAAATCTATCAGCAGACCAAAAGGACCTTTACAGACGTTAGTATTAGATTTTTTTAGCATTGAAGTCCTTATGGTATTGTTATTTATGAATTCAATATATGTTATAATTTCAATCTATATGGCTGAACTGATATATATATATATATATATATATATATATATATATATATATATATATATATAAGTTAATTGATAATAGTTTGTGTGTGTGTGTGTGTGTGTGTGTGTGTGTGTGTGTGTGTGGCTATTAGAAAATTTAATTAGTTACATACATTAGCTACATATTTTATAATTTTGATTTTTAATTAATGTGAAAAGGCAATACTTCTTGAAACATGTTGTTTCAGTTATTAGAAATAATATTTTATTCTATTTTGAATATTTGTATTCAGTCATTGATTTTAATATTATAATGTTAATTTATCAGATATTCTTGTCTCAGTATTACATGACCGTTTTATTTGAATAGGGGAAGGAAACCAAAAGTGATTCCTGGACAGAAGGAACCCAGTTCAAGCAGCAGGTATTTACACTCTTATTATGATTTATTATATTATATACATAACAAATGTTATACTTTTTGATACTTTTTTTAATCTTCTACATTGAACCATACGCTGCTGTCTCTGTTTAGCCTTATGGTACTCTTATTTTCATGATGTTTTTTTAAATTGAATTCATCATAAATTAATAATTTATGAAAAAGATTTATACTTTCTGGTCCACTTTATTCAGAATAATGTAGTTATATTGTACCTTTTAAAAAAACTGTAATCAAAAACTGTACTCATTCGGGACTACCTGCCAAAGTGCCTTTCAGTGATAAAACTAGTTGAAAATATTTTCATCATTGTTGTTACAGATTTATGAATTTAATTGTAATATAACTATTAAATAAGAGACTTGATAGTATTATACTACATACTTGTATGATAGCTTATATTTATAATAATAGTATGAAAAGAAGATTATGTGTTCGTATTTAATCATTGATTTTAATATTACTATTCCTTAATTTTATACTGTTTCATAACATTTTTATTTGAATAGGGGAAGAGACTCAAAAGAGGTTCCTGGACAGATGGAACCCAGTACAAGCACCATGTATTTACACTCTGAATACTAATATATTGTACTAAATCATAAGAAATGTTATACATTGCAATGTGGTATTTTTAAGCAAATTCTTATATACAATTATATGTTGTCATGTTATAATTATTGGTTTGTTCATAAGAAAAAATAAGGCTGAAGAATTAGGTGCTAACAAATCACGTGCAAATTGTCTAGTTCTCTCTGGATCACTACCATATTATAGTGTAATATTAATATACACTTTATTTATATGTATATAATTTATTGATGTAATTCATAGTGACTCACTAAGAATTATGGTGACTGAATGCATTAGGTATGTTATGTAATATATATTAATAGTTATGTAGGCCTACCTCATTGGCATTGCTTGTAAATAATATTACTGGCCAGATAATATTGTGATGGCTACTGTGGTGGCTAATATCACCGAATGAAGCGCTGTAAGTGATTATTAAATTGTGATAAATGCTACAAAGCAATTATCTTCTCTCACTTATTTGGCCTTAAGCTGAACTGATTTTATTAGCCATCATGGTCTAATTAGTGAGTGAAGACACATGATTGCCAAAGTGATGATCAACTGACATTGTGTTGGGCCAGTTGAACAAATATGGGATAATTGTAGTGTCTGATAAGCCAAAGTTAGGGCATGATTTATAAACAATAGTTTTAGTTTTACTAATATTGTGATATTATAACAGGAATTTTGTGATAAACAGCTGCAGTTCTAAGTTCATAGTGGTAGTTGGCTGCTTTTAACTACCATGATTTATAATTGTTAAAAATATTTCATTAATTTTCATTCAATAATGTAAATGCATGGTATAAACATTTTAAATATTCAACATTTAATATTTTAAAAAATGATGTAATAAGTTCTTTTTAAACATTTTTTAAATTAAAAAAAATAAATAAATTTTTGAATATTTATAAATTTTATATATACATCATCATAGGGAATCTCAATGCATGCCATATACTGTTTATGTCACTATAATCTTTTAAAATATTTTTTTAATGTATGAGTAATTTAAGGTCTGTTTTAAATATCTGCCAATTTTTATAGCAGAAATAAAATACATTAAAAATGGCTAAATAAGTTGCCATTTTTTTTTTTAGCAATATATATATACATAAAATTATAAGTATTCAACATTAGTTTTATGTGGTTATTAAATAATGATGTATGGTCATTTCTACTACTATTTTGTAAATTATTTTTTTACTTTTTATACAAATTATCATGAAGAATCTTAAGGATAACTGTTAAAAAAAATGCATTTTTCAATATGTGAATAATAATGTTAGTTGTTTTATCTGTGTGTGAATATATACTTGTTTTCATTAATGAACTTTAATTTACCACATTTAATTAAAGAAAATTGCATTCATATAACGAAAGCTAAATGGAAATATGTTTTTCTTTCTTTTTGCTGATAATAAAACAAATCTATGTGCATTTATTTTTATGAAGATCCAATTTCAATCAATTATCAATTTGGAATATTTATTTACTAGTTTTCCTTAAACGGTCGAATACAAATTTTATCAGTGAATGCAAAGGTGGATTTTCCTGAAGCGCCTGTTTAAATACTATTATTGTAAGGACATTTATGGATAATCATTACATGTTTAGCTGTATTATCACTCCTGTGCTCGTCTGACACCGAAAATCGCATGAATTATAATATTACAAATCTTTGCAGAACCCCAAACAATACTTTAAATAATTAGTAAAATTACCGATCCCATTAGGTTCTTGCGATCTCCTGCCTCCGCTCACTGATTTTGTCTTTTGTTAGACCGGTTTCGAATGCTCAACGAAAAGTGAAAGTGGACACGGGCGGACTAACATGAACTCCCTAGCCTACTGAAGGTGGCGAGCAGCGTAAAGAGATCTAGCAAAAGAACCACGGTATTCCAAACCCTCGCAGTTCACCAAACAGATATTCTAAATGAATTAGTTACGCGGGAGATTTTTCGAATCGAAAATTGGTTTTTAAAATATCAACCATTCCAAAGTGATCGGTATCCAGTTTTTCCTTCTTATTTATTGTACATTCAACCGTTACGGTTATAGGTACACTTAGGGACGGTCGTTTCATATCACTCCTTTCTCCCGTTAAAGAAGTCAACCCGGTGATGGACCGACGAGATCTCTAGGGCAGTGGCGTTTAGGCCACCCCGGGGGAAATCATTATCGAGCAAAAGAAAATGATACGAGTTGTAGCGCTTTGGTTTTATTCCAATAAGTTTCCTTCTTTTTTTTTTTGAAGCAGCATATGGTGTGATGGCGGAATTAAAAATAACCGGGCGGCATTGAACTTGGATGAGGGGGTCCGCGCATCAATTATCAGTCGATCAGGCCACTTTGGTTTGTTCTCCGGGAGAAATTTATATGGGTCATACGCGGCCACT
Source organism: Lethocerus indicus (assembly GCA_019843655.1). Taxonomy (NCBI): domain Eukaryota; kingdom Metazoa; phylum Arthropoda; class Insecta; order Hemiptera; family Belostomatidae; genus Lethocerus; species Lethocerus indicus. Next base: position 34,431,926 of record JACDQD010000001.1, read on the forward strand.
CCGAATTACACAATCGGTACTGTCTTCGTTGGAGGTAAAAAATCTCTCGGGCTCTTGATATCACTTGAAATCGACCAGATAAATATTTTTTTTTAAATCTAAAAACTAAATTTCAAACCATCTTCATCCTAGTGTCACAACGGTACTAACTCTTGACATCCCAAACGTTCCTTGAGAGGGAAGCGGCCATGTGTGTTAACACATACCTATGGTCTTTTACCGTAGCCAATTACGTCTGACACAGAGGGACGTTAATGAAAAACAATATTAATATTGAATTATTCCAATTAAAATATACCTTCCGGCTTCGAAAGATGACGATTGTGCAATAATAGGGAGAGGTCAATACTTGTGCATACCCAGCACGGAGCTTTATGTCTCTAATTAATAACATTGAAAAAGGACCCTGGAAAGGGGTATCCTTACTTATTTAGCACGCAAATTAAATCTGTCATCTAAAAACTTTTTTTATTAATTGTAATAATGTAATAACGAAGGGAACATCTACAAAAATTCTATTGCCTAGCGAGCTCTTCTCTTCCAATCGATACGAATCTTTAGCTTCTAAGTAATCCATAAGTCCTATCACTTTTATGAACTTAGAAAGGCTGGCGAGACCTTTTTATAATGCCTTGGACCCGGAATTATCCAAATTTTCGTGAAAATTTGTATCGGACTTTAATATTGTTTCAAAATAATGATTCTTATTTTAGGTGTTTGCCAGTTCAGTGCACTATCAACCGAATACTACTCACCGCCTAGCAATAAGAAATATTTTAAGTTAAATTCATGCTGTCTTTAAATTTGCCTACGGACTTGCCAGTTAACGAGTGCAAACGCAGATGTTAAAGTGCTAATGACTGACTGATGGATATGTGGAGAGATTAGATAAATAATAAGAAGCTCGGCCGAAGTTAAATGGAGTCAAGTGGTTCAAGAAAAGGAATGTTTTGCGGTAGGGGTGGGGGAGACATGTGAGACGCCTGTACTCAAGTCCAAGATGTTATCCAAATTATTTTGTTTTTACTTCGGTTTTTGTTCTTTTTTATTAAAAAAACGCATTTAGTCAAATTTCGTACGGCCGCACGGCCTGAAGGAAGGCCGATTAGGCGAGTGGACGCAGGATATCGCAAAAGGATATTTAATTGCACAAGTGACGATATTCTAAACCGAAATTAACTAATGATATGAAACGAAAAATACCATCTAGATTCTCTGAGGGAGAAATAAAAAAAATCGTAGAACTGGAATTTTTTTAGATAGGATTAAAAAAGAAATAATGAAATAAAATGTTGTAAGGGCCTTACTCAATACGTGCAGGATGACGTGCAGAAGATGTTCTAGCTTTTTCACCTCGTCATTCTGTGAGCCTCAGGTACCACGTTGCAATTGTATTTATTTTTGTTGGGCGCAAGTAGGTGTTAACTGTTATGCCCCCCGTTATATTTAATTTATAATGCTGTTTTAATTGACGAGTGATTAAATAAAATGAATAAATTAAGCGAGTTATATCTTCATCGTGCGCTTATTCTCCCCGCGAATCTTCGTTAGGGATACTTTACCTCTTTTCCCCCACTAGTGCCGATATACGCCTATAAATAACATAATATAATCTCTTCCGATATTAAAGTGCCGGACTGTTGTTAATTGCAGTGTTAAAATTCTTGAAGCGGGGCAGCCGAGTCATGGCGGATGATGCAATCGGGTGATGCAATATTGGCGGCGCGCTATAATCAAATGTTTTACTCGAAATTCGGTATTTATTTGAATTTCGGATAGAGTGATTTTTCTGACGGAAAGGGAGCGCGTAGCTATGCGGTTCCGGACGAAGTTACGACCGTCCCCATCGATCGGGTTTATTCGAATTTCGTCAGAATTTTCGATTCGGTCGAGGGAAGTGGCCTTGCTCCGTACTCGGTCCGCCAGCTACAAGGTCCCGGCACCCCGTGGATTAACGGTACGGCATTATTAGCGGGCCCTGATGGACCGGGATGACAATAGGGACAGTAGGTTCTCAATACCAGGTCCTATCTAATTAATTAGTAGCACCCTGTGCAGCGCTACACCAGACGGTAGTGTGTAGCGATACATCGGGTGTTTTGCCAGGCTGCAATTATGCGCTGTTTTCCTGAAAATATTCCCGAATGTTAAAGTAATACTTGAAAAATATTAAAAAATGAAAACATTTTCTCCGGGAAACTGTTGTAGACTATAGCATTCGTATCTGGCTAACTGGCTCGGAACGTTTCCAGTGCTCTAGTGGCATAAAAAACAAGGAGTAAACTTGGGATATTCGAGGTCGGAGATTGGTACGGCCGTCAAACATTTTCACGGGGGCAATCTCATGGCGGCGACTGGACGGTCAGAAGAAACGGGGAAAAAAATAAACAATTTATATGCTATTCTTTATAGGGACCCGATCAGGGGTGTGGCAACCACACCTCCCTGGACACTGGTCGACCTCCCAGGGCCCGTAACCTGACTCTCCAGACCGGTTTCCACAATATCCGGCCCGCAGTCGGCAATATACTTACGGTATGTCTTGAAAATATCGGGTAACCTTCCCGATGATAAATTTATCCCGACGAGTTATCAGATAAGGCGCGTGTAATGCTAGAGGTTAACAAGAAAGCCAGCGAAATTGAGCGCTCGCCATGTCTTGAGCGTTAATATCTTCCATTATACAGAGAATCTAGATCTTAATTTATTCCTACTACGGTCCAAAAAAAAGAAGCAGGAAAGCCAGTGGGTTCTCATCCATTATGCTCTATTTATTATTAGTGCTACTTTAACATCAATGTTTTATTCCACTACCCTTTTTCCCCGAATAGAATTCATGTCCCATTGGCGTGTTTAAATTCTCAGACAGCAATAAAAGTGTTCAGAGAACTTCTTGCGACAACCTTGGCCAGAATCTGAGGCCGATTTTGTCTTCCGAATTTTATATTTTCGTCAAATATCTCGATGGGAGTTGTTGCGTTAGTAATTCTTTGAAAGCGTAATAAAATTGAAAGAGTAATTAAGTTAAAATAGTCGGATGCCTTTAATGTTTTTTTGATAGGCGATTAGAAAGGCTGTGGGCCGTGTTGTTTACAAACTCGGGCCGGGGTTCTGCTCGCTACAAGGAAGTCGGTCATAGATTCTCGACCGAGTTCAATGTCAGTGGAACGCCGTCCTTTCATTTTCAACTTCCAGTCTGGCTTTTCCGTAATCATTAACACATCAGATAGATATTCAACGGGCGACAAAAAATACTCCCCAAAATATTATTTTCAGGGTAATTTAACTTACTAATATAAGTTAATAAATTTACATTTTTTTTAATGCTACAAGAACACATTAGAGTTCCCATTCGAATGAATGAAACACACAGAATTGAAAATGATGGAATAAATAAAATTTTCTTCCTTGCGCCCGAGTGAGCGAATACAATTATAGATTTGAATTCGAAAAAAATTCATTACGCGAACAAAATAAAAAGATGGCTGTTCCGTTAGAAAGTTCACTGGCTAATAGCCAACATTTTGCTGAACCTTGTCTTCGAAACTGTTTCCTACTTTAGTGGAACCATGATTGAAAATAATTCCATTTGTTTCCAATTAATTATAAGAACTTTATTTTGTTCTCCTGTGTTTTAAATATATCATAATGAATAGTATATTTAAATTCTTGTATATTCCGGGGAGATTTTTTAAAAACAACTTTTTTGCTCCATCGAAACTGTCTAATACCTCATCTCTGATCTAACTGTCTCTATGCCCCATATGATCCGTATGTTTCCTTAGAGGTTAGGCGGGATTCAATTATCAATGTCAATGTCAGTAGTGAACGTGGTCAAAAAATATTGGAGACATTGTAGTAGTTTCATAACATACGTTAATCACAACCAATAAATAGGATAAAATATGAGTTTTTACACGTCTGTTATGTTTTGGAACACGCTTGAAAATAACGGACAGCTAGGTCAGACTGTGGACCAATCAGCTAGTCAGTAGAACTTCCAGTCTGTCGACTGGAAGATAGTTATTGGAAGCCAGTTAGCGGAAAGTCAGCGTAGAAGCAGTATGTAATTTGACAATTGGTGGACAATCACGAGTCATTTAGTGGATAGTCGATTAGTCAATGTATAGTAAGTCGTCAGTGGATAGGGATAGTCGATTAGTCAATGTATAGTAAGTCGTCAGTGGATAGGGATAGTCGATTAGTCAATGTATAGTAAGTCGTCAGTGGATAGGGATAGTCGATTAGTCAATGTATAGTAAGTCGTCAGTGGATAGGGATAGTCGATTAGTCAATGTATAGTAAGTCGTCAGTGGATAGGGATAGTCGATTAGTCAATGTATAGTAAGTCGTCAGTGGATAGGGATAGTCGATTAGTCAATGTATAGTAAGTCGTCAGTGGATAGGGATAGTCGATTAGTCAATGTATAGTAAGTCGTCAGTGGATAGGGATAGTCGATTAGTCAATGTATAGTAAGTCGTCAGTGGATAGGGATAGTCGATTAGTCAATGTATAGTAAGTCGTCAGTGGATAGGGATAGTCGATTAGTCAATGTATAGTAAGTCGTCAGTGGATAGGGATAGTCGATTAGTCAATGTATAGTAAGTTAGTGGGCAGTCGTCAGTGGATAGGGATAGTCGATTAGTCAATGTATAGTAAGTTAGTGGGCAGTCGTCAGTGGATAGGGATAGTCGATTAGTCAATGTATAGTAAGTCGTCAGTGGATAGGGATAGTCGATTAGTCAATGTATAGTAAGTCGTCAGTGGATAGTGCGCAGTCGTCAGTGGATAGGGATAGTCGATTAGTCAATGTATAGTAAGTTAGTGTCAGGCAGTCGCAGTCATGGATAGGGATAGTCGATTAGTCAATGTATAGTAAGTCTAGGGATAGTCGATTAGTCAATGTATAGTGTAAGTCGTCGTCAGTGGATAGGGATAGTCGTCAGTCAATAGTCAATGTATAGTGCGGCAGTGGGCAAGTCAGTCGTCAGTGGATAGGGATAGTCGATTAGTCAATGTATAGTAAGTTAGTGGTCATTAGTCGTCAGTGGATAGGGATAGTCGATTAGTCAATGTATAGTAAGTCGTCGAGTGGATAGGATAGTCGTTAGTCAGTGGATATCGTAAGTTAGGATAGTCGATTAGTCAATGTATAAAGTAGTCAGTCAGTGGATAGGATCGATAGTTATTAGTCGATTAGTCAAAGTGTATAGTAAGTTCAGTGGATGGATAGGGGATAGTCAGTCGAGTAGTAGGTGGATATAGGGATAGTGCGATTAGTCAATGTATAGTAAGTCGTCAGTGGATGGGCAGTCGTCAGTGGATAGGGATAGTCGATTAGTCAATGTATAGTAAGTTAGTGGGCGTCAGTGGATAGGGATAGTCGTTATGGATAGTCAATCGTCATGGATATAGTCGATTAGTCAATGTCGTGGATAGATAGTCGTCAGTCAGTATAGGATAGGGATAGTCGATTAGTCAATGTATAGTAAGTTAGTGTCGTCAGTCGTCAGTGGATAGGGATAGTCGATTAGTGGGCAATGTCGAAGTGTCGTCAGTGGATAGGGATAGTCGATTAGTCAATGTATAGTAAGTTAGTGGACAGTCGTCAGTGGATAGGGATAGTCGATTAGTCAATAGTAAGTTAGTAGTCGGATAGGGATAGTCGATTAGTCAATGTATAGTGTTAGTGGACAGTCGTCAGTCAGTGGATAGATAGTCGATTAGATAGTAGTCAATGTATAGTAAGTCGTCAGTGGATAGGATAGTCGATTAGTCAATGTAGTAGTGTCGTCAGTGGATAGGGATAGTCGTCAGTGGGATAGGATAGTCGATTAGTCAATGTATAGTAAGTCGTCATGGATAGGAGGGTATGTCGATTAGTCAATGTATAGTAAGTCAGTCAGTGGATAGATATCGATTAGTCAATGTATAGTAAGTCGTCAGTGGATAGGGATAGTCGATTAGTCAATGTATAGTAAGTCAGTCAGTGGATAGATATCGATTAGTCAATGTATAGTAAGTCGTCAGTGGATAGGGATAGTCGATTAGTCAATGTATAGTAAGTTAGTGGGCACAGTCGTCAGTGGATAGGGTCATGAGTCGTCAGTGGATAGGGATAGTCGAATGGCAGTCGTCAGTGGATGGCAAGTCGTATAGTAAGTCAGTAGTGGATAGGGATAGTCGATTAGTCAATGTATAGTGTTTGTGGATAGGGATAGTCGATTAGTCAGTATGTAGTAAGTCGTCAGTGGAGATAGGGGATAGTCGATTGGATAGTCGAGTCAATGTATAGTAAGTCGTCGTCAGTGGATAGGGATAGTAGTCGGTTATTAGTCAACGTACAGTGGATAGGGATAGTCGATTAGTCAATGTATAGTAAGTTAGTCAGTGGATAGGATAGTCGTCGGATAGGGATAGTCAGTGTAAGTTAAGGGATAGTCGATTAGTCAATGTATAGTAGTTAGTAGTCGTCAGTGGATAGGGATAGTCGATTAGTCAATGTATAGTAAGTCGTAGTCGATTAGTCAATGTATAGTAGTAGTGGATAGTAGTCGATTAGTCAGTATAGTAAGTAGTGGATAGGGATAGTCAGTAGTGGATAGTCGATCATGTATAGTAAGTAGTCAGTGGATAGGGATAGTCGATTAGTCAATGTATAGTAAGTACAGTCAGTGGATAGGGATAGTCGATTAGTCAATGTATAGTAAGGATAGTAAGTCGTCAGTAGGATAGGGATAGTCGATTAGTCAATGTATAGTAAGTTAAGTCGTCAGTGGATAGGGATAGTCGATTAGTCAATGTATAGTAAGTCGTCAGTGGATAGGGATAGTCGATTAGTCAATGTATAGTGGAAGTCGTCAGTGATAGGGATAGTCGAGGATTAGTCAACGTATAGTAAGTCGTCAGTGGATAGGGATAGTCGATCAGTCAATCGTTAGTGGACAGGGATAGTCGATTAGTCGTCAATGTCGTAAGTGGAAGTCGTAGTCAGTGGATAGGTCAGTCGATAGTATAGTAAGTCGATTAGTCAATGTATAGCAGTTCCAGTGTGATAGGGACAGTCGTCAGTCGATTAGTCAATGTATAGTAAGTGGAGTCGTCAGTGGATAGGGATAGTCGATTAGTCAATGTATAGTAAGTCGTCAGTGGATAGGGATAGTCGATTAGTCAATGTATAGTAAGTCGTCAGCGATTAGTTAGTCAATGTATAGTAAGTGGACAGTCGTCAGTGGATAGGGATAGTCAGTGGATTAGTCAATGTATAGTATTAGTGTAGACAGTCGTCAGTGGATAGGGATACGTCAAGTGTATAGACAGTCGTCAGTGGATAGGGATAGTCGATTAGTCAATGTATAGTAAGTTAGTGGACAGTCGTCAGTGGATAGGGATAGTCGATTAGTCAATGTATAGTAAGTTAGTGGGCAGTCGTCAGTGGATAGGGATAGTCGATTAGTCAATGTATAGTAAGTTAGTCGTCAGTGGATAGGGATAGTCGATTAGTCAATGTATAGTAAGTTAGTGGACAGTCGTCAGTGGATAGGGATAGTCGATTAGTCAATGTATAGTAAGTCGTCAGTGGATAGGGATAGTCGATTAGTCAATGTATAGTAAGTCGTCAGTGGATAGGGATAGTCGATTAGTCAATGTATAGTAAGTTAGTGGACAGTCGTCAGTGGATAGGGATAGTCGATTAGTCAATGTATAGTAAGTCGTCAGTGGATAGGGATAGTCGATTAGTCAATGTATAGTAAGTTAGTGGGCAGTCGTCAGTGGATAGGGATAGTCGATTAGTCAATGTATAGTAAGTTAGTGGGCAGTCGTCAGTGGATAGGGATAGTCGATTAGTCAATGTATAAACAGTGGATAATCGAGTCAATGTAAGTCCGTGTCGTCAGTGGATAGGGATAGTCGATTAGTCAATGGAAATGTCAGTGGATAGGGATAGTCGATTAGTCAATGTATAGTAAGTTAAGTTGTCGTCAGTGGATAGGGATAGTCGATTAGTCAATGTATAGGCAGTCGTCAGTGGATAGGGATAGTCGATTAGTCCGTCAGTGGATAGGGATAGTCGATTAGTCCGTCAGTGGATAGGGATAGTCGAGTCAATCGTCAGTGGATAGGGATATCGATTAGTCCAGTCGTCAGTGGATAGGGATAATTAGTCCAGTCGTCAGTGGATAGGGATAGTCGATTAAGTCAATGTATAGTAGTGGGTAAGTCGTCAGTGGATAGGGATAGTCGATTAGTCAATGTATATAGTTAGTGGGCAGTCGTCAGTGGATAGGGATAGTCGATTAGTCCAGTCGTCAGTGGATAGGGATAGTCGATTAGTCAATGTATAGTAAGTCGTCAGTGGATAGGGATAGTCGATTAGTCAATGTATAGTAAGTTAGTGGGCAGTCGTCAGTGGATAGGGATAGTCGATTAGTCAATGTATAGTAAGTTAGTGGACAGTCGTCAGTGGATAGGGATAGTCGATTAGTCAATGTATAGTAAGTCGTCAGTGGATAGGGATAGTCGATTAGTCAATGTATAGTAAGTCGTCAGTGGATAGGGATAGTCGATTAGTCAATGTATAGTAAGTTAGTGGACAGTCGTCAGTGGATAGGGATAGTCGATTAGTCAATGTATAGTAAGTTAGTGGGCAGTCGTCAGTGGATAGGGATAGTCGATTAGTCAATGTATAGTAAGTCGTCAGTGGATAGGGATAGTCGATTAGTCAATGTATAGTAAGTTAGTGGACAGTCGTTAGGGATAGTCGATTAGGGATTTTTTCAACTCCGATTATCGTTTCTCTGATTTCCACTTTTACCGATTTCTCGGCATATCCTTAATATCGCATTTTCAATTTATCCGCGAATGACATTTCTCGATATCTTATCGGGTCGAACGCCCGGTCTTGAACTGTCGACTCCAGAAGTGGAATCGCCTCCATTATCTGACTGCAACTTAAGTTCTCGGGTATTTCTTATGTAACTTTCTCGATTAGCGTATAACAGTTGTGCAAACTTTTATTCCTAACACTTATTTACATAAATGCAGAAAGGCCCGTGGGCCTGAACGCATGTAGAACTCGTCATTTGAGCATCGTTTTCAATTTACTACGTATATTCGTAGAGAAATAAAGATTTTTTTTATAGTGTACCCCTATTATCATTGCCCGAGTACAGTCTCAACCACTATCACACCTCGATTATTCAGTGCCACTTCAACCGAATAAGGTCCGTACTCCAAAGAATAATGTCATTTGCGAAATACCTCTTCATTACGACGGCACGTATAATGAAACTGTTTGCCGTGTCTGATCATCGTTAATTATATTATTGCCAGCAGCATTAATCAAGGATATGTTGTTTTCAGAACGGAGTTTCTCCGGATTTACTCAAGGCCTGCGTTTTGACACGATACCCCACAGATGCTTTGAACAAATCAATTATTTTTATGTTGACTACATTGTGGAAATACTTCATTTTTTCTTTTCGGACGTGAATTTAGTACTTATACACTTGAGAAGTATCGAAATGAGTTAAATAATAAAACAAGCCTCGGTATATCCAAACCACCTGTGTTTATGTCAATTTATTACCGTTGTTTCATGTACACTGGGATTTATAAAGAATCGTGGTAATAATATTTATTTTCAAATCTGTAAAAGATCGTCGAATTTTAATGCGAACAGTAGCGCGTAATGTAGCTCGCGATTAACAAATAAACTTTCCACACAATGCGTGGAACAATTTACGATAAACAGGACGACTTTTGACAGTGCCAACAGGATGCCCCAGGGACAAAAGACATGCTGAGTTGACGCACCGATCAACCGACTGAAAGCTTATTGATGATGGCGAAACGGCACTAACAAAAAACGGTACCAACGAATGGAAATCGCAAGAGCAACGGTAACATCGCGCTTCGTGATTCTGGGTTATCAGAGGCACAAATAATAATGAATTGTGTCGTTTACTGATTTTCGTATGCGATCAATATGGATTATCACAATCCACAATTTTCTGCAGCAAATAACTAACTCCTAATGACCGAAATACATATGACATTTTGCAGGGGCGTGATATTTTTACCGAATGGTCGGCCGTATTTATTCTCACCTGCACAACTTAACGGAATTAGCGCCCGGTTCACCCTGTTAGACTCTTGGCTATAACGGATTTTCGCGAGCAGCACCTTAAGTTCGATTTGCTATTCCAATTTTCACCTTTGGCGCTGCTAAAAACCGCGCCCGCATATAGTCTCAAATCGCTGTCAATAGCAATGTTGAATTACATCGAAGATTCGAATTGTATAAATCGAAAACAGATAACAGAAAAATTACGTCTGGTTGCATATGAACGTACGCTGGCTACTGGCCAAGAAGCTGATGCGCCTGGCTCTCTGATGTTATTCAAGTGTGTGCGCTTAAAAACTTGGCAAGCATAAATCTCCGAACTTGGTGCCGCGCGATTTGACATTACCAATCGCCGTGTTAGTCGGAAAATTGTGAGAGAAAAAAATCATTAGGTGCAATGGATTTTCTCCATTGGGTTATTACTCGAACCACACTTGTGCCAACCTCAGTAGAACTCCGTTCATTAAGCACGTCGGTGGAAGATTCTGCCAGCAGACACAAAGCCCACCCTATTAAAAGAAACAATAATATTGGAAGAAAAGTAATTTTTCGTCGCCGTCGTCAGTGGGCTTCGCACCTTCTGGCATGTCGGCTGCCGATGAGGCACTCTTTGGGCGCTGTCAATGTCTTGACATACAATTGTCTTCTGTTTCCGGTCTTTACTTTTCGTTCGGGATTCTAAAAGTTTATTTTTTCCCGTGTTCATTATCCGGTATTTTCCAGCTGGTAAAGCGCATCCTTACACCTTTTCCTTTCGTTAAGCCACATGAAGGGGGGGGGGGCATCAATGAGTCGCTTTGGAAGTATATTTTTTAATCAATAATGTTCTCGTATTTGATTTTTAATATCTTCATATTTTCCTCCAGTGTCCATTTCTTCCCCTTTTCTGCCCGGATATATGTAATACGAAAAAATAAAATGTATAAACATATTCGAAGAATTATTAAGCCCTCCGAATATGTTCCGACGCTTGTCGAATACCGGCGTGGTGGTATTTATTTCGCAAATGGTTGAACCGAAAGAAAAAGACACGGTCAGTGGGAATAATGGGGGAAGGAAGGGGCAGAATTGCTAAGGTGAACGGGATTAGACGGCAGAGTGGGGTTGCATTGGCGTACGGAGATCGCTCAGTCGGTAACTCCCGCTCTGTGAGAGAAGGCTAGACGTAGCCCTAGTGCTATACAAATACTGAGTACCGGTCTCACGTGAGTACCACCATCGAACTATTATAATTGTATATTCAATAAGTATCAAATTTATAATAAGTATTTCATTCATTTTTTATGGCCGTTGCCAAAAGATGCCATAATTGTTGCGATCTTCTGCCTCCACCGGCTCAGTTAATCTTCATGTGCTCAACCGTACTGTCACAGCGATGCTACTGTTTACAGTCCGCCTAACCATCATTTTAGCATAATTAAAATGTACAGCTCGAAATGTAATTGGTGGAAGAGAAAAAAAATTACAGAATGGGAAAAATTATCCTCCAAAAATGTCTAAAATTAGAGACAGTTCCTACTGTGAAAAACCATTATTTACTACCCAGTGCTGAGTATGTAACTCACTGGAGTTCATGAATCACAGTTGTAATAAATTCGGTCCACCACCGGGATTCGAACCGAAGGGGACACTTTTTCCTTTATTTTTTTTCGAATACCCAGCTATTCGTGTTGTTATTGAAACGAGGTCTCCAAATGTATATATCTTACTTGATAACGGACGAGGTTAATATAATTTTCGCTCGTTCAGATATCGGCCCGCTGTTTGCGGCTCAACGAAACCTTCCATTGGCCCTCGCCCGGCCTCTCATTCCAAAACATGTTTCCGCAATCTTTTCTTTGCCGAAACATGTTTAGAAAGCTTACGTCCCGACCGGTCGTCGAACATTTGCAATTTCGGTGACCCAATTGCTGGTCAGTCGAGCGTTTTACATATAAAATTTGTATAAAAGAATGTGAAAAGTGCATTAAAAAATGGAAATATAACATTCATGAGAATATTCTTTCTTTCAAGAGAATTACATCGTTATTAACAATTTATTGCACACATATTATATAGATTTCCTCGCTCTTTTCTTCGTCGTATTAATGGCGGAAGCTGTCGACACCGGCGAGAAGCATAAATCGTATAAGGCGTTATTGGGGAGTGGAAACAGAATATCATAAAATGATATCATATTGGTGGCTTGACATAACATGTAGATTACCCGGGACGCTAGTGGCATGACAAATGTTCTTAGATTAGAACGGAGTGAAACCCCGAAATGGAACGCGAAATGATGAATCACGGTGAATTCAAAAGAATGTACAGAATTTGATTCCTTCGATGTATGACACCATGGCTGACCTACAAGTCAGTGAGTTCAAGTCCGTAAGTCCACATTGCTTTGCGTTTCAGATTATCAGCTCGATATTGGGTTGCGAAACTTTAGTTTGATTTAAGGCGTACGTCTTCCTAGACTCGTTTCCTAATAAACGTGGATACTGCAAAAAAGTGGGAAGGAATGATATCGCGTGTTTTCCGTTCTGTACAAATGTTACCGATGGGAAGATCGTTTATCGCGTCCCTTTCTCAACTGGCGGTAAGCTAGACCGGTTTCGCTTCTCGCCATCGTCAGCAGTATAGCTGGTGTTTACGTAGGCTGGCGGAGCTTCCGATACCGGCTAGATTGATAACTATATAGACAACTGTAAACGGGCTCGCTCCTTTTTATATTTGTACTCTACCGAAAATCTGTTCGCGATAATTTACCCTTTGCACTCGTATATTAATTGTATTACACTGTACTCGTATTAATTTTTAAGTAAGTTATATATCGACTCGGATTTTTTTTTCACTTTCTATCGAAACAAAAACATTTTTATAGTAACATATTTCGTAACAACATATATATTTACTAAAAAAAAAGATACGAATTTTTTATTTATTTTTTTGATTTAGAGATCAGGTTGGCCAGGGAAAGTAAAAATCTGTACTGTATGTATTAGAATAACTAATAATTTTTAAGAATTATATAAAAAAATGAAAAAATAATATAGTTAATGCGAAATAGTAAGAAACCGACATGTAAAAAAGATAACGAATGTGAAATTGATTTGAAAAAATAATCTAAAAATACAGATTCGAACATAAAATTCTGTGTGTGAATAAAATCCTTAAATAACAATGCCTATTCAAATACATCTATTTATTACTAAATTGATTGAAGCTAAATAAACCATAAACCATGGCTAGTAAGCCATTTCAAAAAATTAAGCATTATATTTAATAATTTTGTAATGTATGGTACAGACAAAATGTATTATGTCGCCTATATGGCGACATACGAGTGCAAAGGGTTAAGATTACGGCGCTAATAGAAAAGTCTATAGAATAAAAACCGATAAATTGCACTCTCATTACAACACAGAACAACTCTTATTGGGATTCGTAGACCGCTACAAGTTTCTCCGTAAGGTGAAATGTTTAGGGAATATTCCAGAATTGACACGTCTGTTTGTCTCTCGTCCGGATTAACATGAACGAACCCATTGTTTCACTGGAACGTGTTTACCACCCGTTTTTTCGGGAAAACACCGGCGGGATAAAATTATCTTATCTCTGTAAACGGGGTCGATCGAACGGTGAACTTCGGACTTATTGTTGAAAAGCTCGTCGTGCACTCACCGGAAGATTATCGAGAGAGGAATTAAACGTAGAAAGGGGGAGAAAAAACCGGTGCCGGAGATAACGACACTGGCTGACCGTTGAACTGGTGACGGAGTGCCGGGCCCCTCCACGCCTACCGACGTTAACACTTACAGTTATTCGGTATTAGATAAAACAACAATTTATAGAAATAAAACGGCCGACAAAAATAGAGTTGGAGTGAATATAAATATAGTGGTTGTGTCAGATTATTACGACAAATAGATCAATATCTGTCATCCGATTTAACACGTTCGGCGCCCAACGTGATTCGGTTGGGTTTCTCGTCGGGTCCCCCCAAATCCGACTGTCGGAGGTATTTGGTAAACAAACAAAAAATGGAGATAAGAAAATTCCGCGAAGTTTTAGTCACAGATTGGTTGTCCTTAGAAAATACTGTGCGCCCGACACTAATAGACACAGAAGGAGGATAGTGTCCCACCACCACTTGGAGGTTCGCAAGAATCTACAGGAAGGACAAACCTGTAAGAAAGATGTGCGTCATATCCTGTGTTACCGAAAGAAGGGGGAAACTGTCGGACGCCGACAAGCGAGGAAAAACGTTAAAAAAACGACAACGTATTGTTTGAATTGCCCAAAATTGCCACAGATGTGCCTGGACTGTTTCAATGAATATCATCCGACGTAGATAATGCAATATTTTATCCTACATATAAATTAATAATAAAAAGTAGAGTATTATATGTATACTTTTGATATTTTTATCCTGCATATTCTATATTTATACTTCAGTGCTTGTTCTATTAAATTTCTTTTAAAAATGCAACTGAAAATCTTATTTAACTTCAACAAGAAAAGCGTCACCCATATATGGGTGACGGGGCCCCCACGGAAGCATACCCGTCACCCAAATATGGGTGACGCGGCGCCGAACGTGTTAATAGTAGTTATTGGTCTCTATTTCTTACCGGTCAAATAGACGGGAATAAGGAGTAGATTTAATACAGTACACGAGAGGGTCTACTTCGATTAAAACCTTTGGGTTACCAGAGCAATAAACCGCACTTTCGTTTTCTAGCGGCAAGGCCCGGCACTTTTTAAGCGTTTGTTCCTCAGTTCCCCGATTAAAAAAAGCGCCCAAGAAAAGAGAGGCGATGTCCGCGGTTTAAACTTTGCCGGAGCATGACCGAGCGCATTCCGCCTGTGTCTAAGCCCTCTTCAATTAAATCCCCTTCTTGGGGCTTCGTTGTACTCTTATCCGAACCCAAATGAAAAGGATCAAAGGATAGAAAACATTTAACAAACTCGGATTCCCTACAATCGAATTGTACACACGCACTGTGAAAGGGACTGTGTGCACTGCAGCCACCGTAGCATTTCTGTACTGTGTACTTTAATTAGATGTTTTATTTTATGCTAAAACTATATAATATACATGTGTGTATGTATAACAAATAAGAAGTATGTGTATAGCCAATCTTTGAGAGGTCGCGGGATTGCTTATTCGAGGGCGACCGGCTCTTTAAACTCACTTCCCATTTCCTGTTTTCCTCTGCTTTACTGTCTTGCGGTTTCGGTTTTTTAATTTAGCATTAAATTAGGTCTTAATTTACATTTTTTCTTCCGCTCATTCCGTTCTTTTTTCAGCTTGTCTTCTGCTGTTTGACTTAGAAACCGTGGAAAATGGAAAACGCGCGGAGTACAATATGTAATTATTATCACGGAAACACAAAAAATGTGTAATTTATGTTACGCTCAGAGCTGAGCACTGTACTTAATATATATTGAAATGAACTCTCCAATTGGCATCAAAAATTGTGCTTTCAAAGACCTGAAACAATTTACAATTAACAACAACAATTAATTTATTTTTATATGCAATCACTTTTGCATGTAATGATGTAGTAATATATATATATATATATATATATATATATATATATATATATATATATATATACATGACCTTCAATAAAAATTGACCTTGTGATAAATGTAAGGCCAACCAGTTACTCTTGCAATTGTCCTCTTGCCGTTTTCAGTTTCGTCGTCAACAGTAGAATTCCGTTTCCTGAAATAAATTTCGTTTCGGGGAAACGACTGTATGAAAGCGAAACTTTCACTGATGCCGGAAGAACAAGTGGACCAAAAATAAGGATAGAAATCTTTGAGCGTTCCCTCCACTCGTCACTATCGTATATACTATAATGTATCCGTTTGGTAGACGTGGAAATGCGTTTTAAAGGTGTTCCAATACGTGCATATTTAACTGTGCTCCATTTGAATGCCGAATGGGGTTTCCGGTTCCAGAAATGAACTGACAGCGACTTTTTAGGACAATATAAGCGACTCATTGTATAGGGCTTAAATGACTATATTGGCAAATGTGCTTGGCAGCGGTCCACTCACGCCATGCTTATAAGGTCGTACCGGCTGATATCGGGATTTCAGTCTAGAGATAATCCCGTTATATAATCCGTACTGGCCAGCTCTACTAATCCCACTTTCTACATGTTATCTTATTGTAAAAAAAATGTTTGGTCATATTTCTAAATAGGGCTTGACAGCTGGAGTTAGGCAATCCCGTCAGTTACGTAGATAGATACTGACAGTAAGAATGTCAGTCGCTGTCTTATTTCTGAGCAGCTTTTAAATAATGTTTTAAACTGACACTTCCAGGAAGTGAATCAAATGTCTCGGCATGTTCTGTCGTCCGTGACCGCGCGACCGGGCACCGTTCAGATCCCCCGATTGATCCTTAGGCTTCGAACCCGTGTGGGCCATTGATGGGCAATATGATTGGAGTCAAGGGTGAAAAAAATATTTTCGGCGTTACATAACGCTACGTCCTATCGCTTAAAATCTCTTGCAACAACTGGTGTGTGAGAAAAGGCAGGGAGAAGTTTGAGATTTCGCGAATTTAACGAATTAACGTAGATTATCTGTCCTTTAAAAAAAACGGAAATAAAATGTTCCAGGGACTGACAACACTGGTCGTTAAGCGCCATACAAATAAATGGCAAATAATCAATTCAAAATTTAATAGGTACTTCGGCGTACTTTAATGAGATCGTTTCAACATCATTTAAAGGAAATTCCCAAATCACTTGCTGCAGGGTTTCCAATGGATTGATGCCGAATAAGCACACTGGATCCGATTGAATGAAAATTCGGTCGGCCACATTTCAGTTACCGTGGCTTCTCGTCTATTGTACAAATGTGCCTCGTCGTCGTCTAGTGTGGCAATAGAAACGAACCGCCGGCTCTCAGCGCCTGACGGCTATTAGCGACGGGCAAAAAACAAATTCAAATTGTCGGTCACGTTGTAAGCAATTTGCTCCGACAAATATAAAACTGGACGGGAGTGGGAAATTGAAACGTCACACGAGCGTTGTTACGAAGCGTTGATGGCGTTCAAGTCGGGCCCGAAGATAACCTTGCTTCTTTCTTCATTTCAGTCCCATCTTCGCTATCTTATCAGTCCCCTTTCCCCGTTTGCATTTCATCACCGTCCGTAGGTCGGTCCCCGTTCGGTTTGTTTTTGTTTCAGTTTTTTGTTCGGTCGAGTGTAAACTTCCACTGACCGTGCCGTGTAAACGCCTCGGGAGCAACGAAGGTCGCCGGTTCCAACATTTTTGCTCGCGTTATACATAAATTGGTTCCGCCGAGTCCCAGCGACCCGTTCTGTTATCCGACGTCCGCACCCGCGGTAAATAATAATAAAATCGAATTTGCGATCGATGGAGGTACGCAGGCTGGTGAAGGCACACGACCACATAACGACACACTATATAATACAACGCGAACCACGCAAAACGATTACTAAGGCATTCACAGTGGCCTTACTAATCATTGCCTAGAGTAAAAGGAACTCCACTTAACACAGAACTTAGCATCGCCACAGGAACATAACACTAAACACAAAATTCTATGACAAGCCCGACTCTTCCTTGGATTGCTCCATAAGTAGATATCTGTGTGAGAAAAGTTTCCTTTTAGACATTTCTTTCCTAGTTCATGTTTTGATATTCCGCGTCCTTAACGCTATTTTTCGCCAGAGTGATATCCCAAAATTCCTTTAAATTAAACCAGTTTAAATTATTCATTTCAGTGATATTGTCTTCTCGACGGGTCGTGTATCGGACCGTGTATCGCCGTGGATTAAGGAGCGGTTGAATTACGAGTGCACCTTGGCCGGAACATTCCGGTTTAATGCGGATATAATTCCGCCTCACACGCTATAAATATCTGTTCCATTAATCTTTGCGTTTTTGAAATTCAAATCCATTTCACTCCATTCGCCCCAAGTTTCAACGATGCATCCGTCAAGTTTGCTTCCCTACTATTAGTGTTATTACTTATTTGCGCGTTTTGATAGTTATTGTAAAATTGCCTTTTTTCTGTCCTATTTCCACTCGTTTCATCTCACAGCCTACTGGAGACGCGAAAAATCCGGCCTTAACGAAATTTCATAACTGTAGAATTGATCTGGTTCGAGTTTGATCTCTGAAGTTCCCTGAGGACAACTATTTCGCCGCCAGATTCCATGAGGCAATGAATTCCAGGGAAATTGATTGAAACAGTCTACGACATGTGTTAATGTACCGGCGATATGTATTCTCGGTAACATGACCAGCAATCAAGTGGAGGTACAATATCATCGGCCGTATCTGGTGGCCGGTAAGTGTTTTGAAATGTCGGTCATGCATCTGGAGGAGTTGTAATGAAAACGAAGTTGGACGACGGAGGACCAATTTTTGGTTTCGACTGCGAAAACAAGGCCTAGGACAAACCGATTAGATCTTTCTCCTTTAGGAGTGTAAACCTTGTCCCTCCACTCGGGTCTCGAGTGGCACTCGAGCCGCGTAGAGTTTGGATTCGGGATGACGACAGGAGATTAACATACTTCGTCACGCGAACATTCTGACCCTAATCCGATAACGGATTTAACTTCTGCCAGATTCGGTTTGCATTAGTATCTGGAGGTAGCGACAGCGAGATGGTGATCATGGAGAAAACTCGATGCGATGAGGTACGAAATGTCTTATTTATAGATATATAGCTTAGTAAATACTTTCCTGTTGCAATCATAATCACCCGAGTAATGAAATATTGCTGCTGGCATTTTTGGCTCGTGCCCAATTTGGGGTCATCGCATTTATTCAGTTACATTGTGGTTTATCGCGTAGAAACGTCTGTTTGGAGTCGTTCGGTCGGATTTCAGTCTCCAGGTATTTTCAGGTTTTAATCCGGACAGTAACGGCCTACCGCTTCGTTCGGTAGCCGAAAGAACAGAACGGCAGGGAAATCTATTCCGCGAAAAGGTAGTAGCATTATGCCGCTCCAGTAATATTTTTCGTGTATTTCACTTCCATAACCCCGCCCAAGTTCATCCCTTATTCATAGTATAAGGTCATTTGCTCGTTCTAAGAATAAAACAATCTCTCGAGAACTATCGGTTATTCGGGAATACTGGTCTATTTATTCTCATTACAATTAATGTGAAAGAGCGGCTGCGGTGTATCATTTGAGCTACCCCGATGCCACCTTCAGTAAAGAACAATGAACGTGATCAGAGATGAAAATGTCTCCTGTATTTGAATTGAAGCTCTGAAGAAAAAAACCACAACTAAACCGAGGATATAAATAATTTATGAGTTGTAATTAGTTTTTGAAGGAAAATTTGGTCCGCCACAAGCATTCGAACAGGGATGGATACACTAACGCCTCCAATCTCACCTTCAATTACCCCTTTCCCAGGAACCTACTCTCATTGTATCTGAGAGCGTCTGTCTTATAAGGACAGACTCATAAGTGGTGGACTCATTAGAAGGGAATAAGCTGTTACGGAACAAGCTCAGCTTAGTCAGTTAAGGAGGCACGGTGTTTCCTTCATTTACAAATACCGACCGATTAAACGAGCTGAGCGCGTAAACTCCGGTATACTGATTAGGAATAAATTATAAGAAGGACTCTGATAATAGAACCAGTAAGAGTTCCGAAACGTCAGAAGCAGAAAATACTCGGGAGGGATCCAGAAGGGAAGGGCAAAAACCGTTCCATTGGAGCTTGCTCAGGTGGTTTCCAAACACAGGAAAATCCGGGAACAGTATGGGGTC
This sequence comes from Lethocerus indicus, assembly GCA_019843655.1. Lineage (NCBI taxonomy): Eukaryota > Metazoa > Arthropoda > Insecta > Hemiptera > Belostomatidae > Lethocerus > Lethocerus indicus. The sequence continues at coordinate 34,451,820 of JACDQD010000001.1, forward strand.
GACAACCTGCTAACCGAGGTTCATCCCACAGAATTTATTAGGAGATCCTGCCGGAAGTTAATTAGTGATAATTATAATAATTTTGTTTTTCTCAGGGAGTGGCTGAGTTACCGATATCGGAGAGGATGGTGGTGGACAATTTGCCTCTGCAGTACAAGATCCTGTCGGCGGGAACAGCCGCTTGTTTCGCCGACTTCGTCACCTTCCCCTTCGACACGGCCAAAGTCAGACTTCAGGTAAGCGGGCGGGCCTAAAGTTTTTGCGTTTTTTCCATTTTCAAATTCTCGTCCTTGGTCGTCCTCCCTCTCCCAGAAGACAGGGACAACTCGCTCAACCGGTCGAGGCGGTTTTGGCGTACATTAAAATATAAAGGGACCTATATAAACTGGTAAACCGTAACGATTCGGAACGTCAACTAGACGCATTTGCATCTCAGCAGCCGGCATCAGGACGATCTCCGAGCCGGTGGGTGTAGAAGATGGCGGTAATATAATTCCAGGGAATTTTGCAGAAACGCGACATTTCTGGCTATTTAATTATAACGCCTCGCGAGTGCATTCTCCCCTAATCGATGGAAAGGAATCGGTTCACCAAAAGGGAAGTTACTTTATCCTGATTTAACTGTCCGTATTTTTAAAATAGGAAGGAGAAGAAGACCGTTCGTAGAGTCCTGAATGTTTCTTACAAATAAATTCGTAGGAAAAATCAAAAGGTGCGGTGCATTTATTAGGAATAAGTGAAACTACAAATTCCACTGCAGTAGTTTGGACATGTTCCTTCCGACTGAAAATTACACCCGATAATACATAATGAAGGATACTTAAAAAAAAATGCGTGGAGTCGGTTAGACCAGTATCCAGTTTCCAATCGCAATTAGTTTCTTCAAACCGATTTCAGATATCTGTCGCAACTGTGGTATCGCGGAGTGGTGGACACTCCATAATACGGTAACTTGACCTTCTGGTCGGCCTCAGGGTTAGGAAAGGATCTGCCGACTCGAGCGCGGGGGACAAACAACGCCGGACGGACATTATCTGAAGCCGAGGACCGGGGTGTGTCGGCGATAACAGCCGAGAACTGTATAGCAGATAAGGTCGATCATTATGAATTTGTTGATGTCGGTCAAATAAAAATGGCCCGTTGTCAGGCTGTCGGCCGTAAGGAAGACGGATAGCCCTGGCGACAACTCCAATCGACGTGTTGAGCACATGTGACAGTCCACCTTCGTCATCGCCACTATCAATAATTAAAATTAGTCACGTGTGTGTGTGTGTGTGTGTGTAGCTCCTGTTAAAATTACGTTAAGGTAATCTTACTGAGAGCCGAAAGGGAAAAATAATGTTTGCGTAAAAATATTAAAACTGCAGTGTTCTGCAACCGACCTTGGATCAAGCAGGAAATTTAGAATGGTCTGAAAGCGCTATTTTGTGCGAACAAATTCTGAAATAAATCCAGGGAATCACGTTATCATTATTGTCGAAAGTACAACATTGCATAATTTTCTATTCGTAGGTGATTAAGTAAAATACTGTGAACTGAATCGAAGCGAAAAATAAATCCACTCCCGGGTCTGACCTTGTTCAGTCTATCTGGAGCCCGCCCAGAGTAACTGTACCCATTTGACTTTCAAGGACGGGTGAAATGAAATTTAAATTCGTCCCGATCTGCGTAAGATAAATAAAACGAGGCGATATTGAGAAAGGATGCCGAGACGACAGCGCGGACACACCCCCCGGGATGGAACCAATCCCCGTTGGGAGACGTAAAGTACCCTTCATTAATCGGCTTTCACCTCTTCGCTATAAACAGCCAGGTCTCAATTTGCTGCCAAATAGGCCGAAAGTTTATAAAATGAACTGGGAAATTACAAAACTGTTTAATTTTATTGTAAGCGCGTTTATGCTTTTAAAAAAATTATTTAGAAGTATTTTTATTCGTTTTAGTGGTAAGTTGTTGGGCCTTCAGGCCTCTTACAAAGCCTAGCCTATTGCGGTCATTCGGCATTTTTTTTTATTTTAATTCAACTAGAATAAAAAAAGAATTAATATATTCTTGTTATTATTATTATTTTTATTTTATTTCACTTCAAGGGTTGTTTCACTTCAACGTGAAAGCCCACGTTGACTACCGGTTCTTGTGATCTGTCTCCGCTAGTTTAGCTAAATCGGTTTCGGCTGCTCGCCATATTTCCGTCAGTAGATTCAGCACTGTTACTGTAGTCTACTGTAGTGTTAGTCCACAGGCAATACGCCTAATACCAGCGTAGAACGGATTGCTACTGAAGATTGAGAGCAGCCGGAACCAAAGCAGCGAGCTTAGACAGAAGATTATAAGAACCATGGTATTCCAAACAATCGCAGACCACCATACAGGTATTCCGAGTTCATCTTAAACAACGTTTCGAAAGTTTTTAATGTATTTTCTGTATTCTCTGTAGATCCAGGGAGAAAGCAATGGTATTTTAACTCTGACTCGGAACGGAGCCCTCATGGGAAATGGGCACGCCCACTACAACGGACTGGTAGGCACCATAAGAACCATCGTCAGGAACGAAGGAACAAAGTAATTTTCATTTATAACGTGATCGGTACTTTAGAATTAAGCTAATTTGAATAAACGCCTTTAAACGTTTAACGTTTTTTCAGGAGCTTGTTTAATGGACTTTCGGCTGGACTCCAGAGGCAGCTCTGTTTCAGTTCGATAAGGATCGGACTGTACGACTCCGTCAAGACCATCTATCAGAAAATCCTCTACGGTATTTACATGAAAAACATCTCTAGATGTATGCCGCCGTTGGCTTTCCATCTAACGCGGTTTAACGTTTTTAAGGTTCCAACGAGACGAACAGAGTGAACGTCTCGAGCAGGATAGCCGCTGGTCTGACGACGGGGGGGCTGGCGGTTTGCATAGCCCAACCGACGGACGTCGTCAAAGTCAGGTTCCAAGCCCAGTTGAAAGGCGATCCAAGAAATAGGTACAGTTCGACGATAGAAGCCTACCGAATGATTGCTCGCCAGGAAGGCACAGCCGGTTTATGGAAAGGTAAAACTAAAATAACGAAACGCATTACGGCAACCGCCGATTCGCTCTATACAAATACAGAGAAAAAATGCTAAAAGTATTTATTAATCGATATTTATTTATTTTTGATAAATGTGATTAATCACAGAGTAAACAATTTAAAAATTTTAAATTTATATATTGATGAAGATTACTTTTTCATAATAACTTTTCCACATTTTAATTGATGAATAATTATTTTTAGGCATCTACATTAGCACACTAATTAAACCAACTAATACTCAAATTTCAAATCAAAGAAAAATATATACCAATCACAGATGATACATGATCGATTTTAATATAATTAAAAATTCAGTTATGTCTAATAATTTTTTCAAATATGTGGTTCATTCCCTATTGGTATATTCTTTTGTTCTGGACATATTTATTATATTTAGTTGTATTTTTTAATATCTTATTCTTATGTAACACCTCAAATAATGTTTTAATATTTAAAGTTTAACTTCTCAATGTTTTTATCACCAACAGCTTGCTTCATAAGTCAAATTTGATAACTAACATTTGGAAATGATTTATGGGTATTTGCACTCTGTCAAAAAATATGAATTCACATAAATTATTCCTTACCAATTTAAATAATAATTTTAATATTATTTGTTATATGATTAAGGACTTGATGATGCATTATGACAATAAATTTATCTAACAACAAAAGAATACAAATTTGCACCATATCTTCATTTTGGTATTTGAGTTTTTGTTCTAGATAGTCAAATAAACCATTTTTGTATATTGTTCATGATAGTGTTTTAATTCAAAATTGTAACAAATATACATTTATTAATAATATTAATATAATTATATACTATATTATTAATTAATAAATAATATAATATATTAATAATAATAAATAATATTAATATAATTTATTTATTTTACTTTTATATTTATTAATACATAATTAGCAATATAAATATGTAATAATAGTATGTGAATATTCATAGGAAAAAATTAAATTTTTAAATACTTTGTATTTTTAATTTTTTTGTATTTAATTTTTTTACTTGATTTGAATTAGATATCTGTAATTTCATCATATTGTAAACAATTTTCTTTTTTTTATCTTTCCTTCTTTATGAATTTCTAGTTAAAATATAAATTATTTTAAGGTTTGCCTTTTTGTAATAACATAAATATTTTTGAATGTAGGTTCTCCTAAAAGGAACATGAATTGTATATTCATACACATTATTATTAATTTTTATACATTTTACCAAGTCTCAGTATTGAATATAACTTTCTCATCTATTTCAGGAACAGTGACTAATGCCGGCAGGAATGCTATTGTAAATGTTTCTGAAATAGTATGTTATGATATTATTAAAGATACAATACTGTCTTATGGCTTAATGAGAGATTCAATCCCTTGCCACTTTGTATCAGCTGTTATTGCAGGTTGGTTTAATATTATATATTTCGTGTGATAAAATATTTAATAAAAGAGTGAATATAATTTATTAAATGGAATCAGAATTAGAGGATTAGAGTAATGGAATTAGAGTATCAGGTCCTATGTCTTAATGGTACAGTATTTAAATTGAGACATTAATAAAATGTAAATTTATGTGTTTAATTGTTCAGGTTTTTGCACCACTGTTGTGGCTTCTCCAGTTGATGTGGTAAAAACACGATACATGAACTCACCCCCTGGATCATATTCCAGTGCCCTCAATTGCGCTATTAGGACGTTTTCTGAAGAAGGATGTTCAGCATTCTTCAAAGGGTTAGTGTATTAAAACTGTTTAATTATTAGTGAACATGTTATGCATATCATTGACATAAACAATTGGAAAATGTAAAAAATTGATTGAAAAATCAACGTATTAATTAATAACTATACATTTAAGAATTCAACTGAATGTAATATTCTTGTGTTCAGGTTTACACCATCGTTCTTTCGACTTGTCAGTTGGAACATTGTAATGTGGATATCATACGAGCAAGTGAAGGCTTCAATGCAAAATGCTATTTCGATATGAACTCTGATGAATTAGTTTCGGTCAAATTATTTTTTTATTTGATATGAAAATTTTATATTTCGAATATTTTTTATCAAGTGTTTAACTGTGTTCCGTAATTGTATTATAGTATATTGTTAAAGAATTGTTTTATATGACAAAAATGTTAATAAAATTCCTAATTAATTGAAATTATTTTCCTTTTTATTGAAAACAGTATGCAAACTGTATTCAACAAGGTTTCACCGGATAAAATAACTCGGTAAGATATTAACTTATTATACTTCTCGGTATAATAGTAGTTAATTCAAATCAGTGAGAATTAAGGATTCAGCGCACCAAAATATTATTTCACAACTGGTAAGGTAAAAAGGTGACATTCTATTATAGCAAAACTGTCAAACATCAATCGAAGTTACCATAATTTTAGTCACGTACTTAAAAATGTTTCCCCAATAACTTTTCTACCCTCCCTGTCGTTTGTACTGTAATATTGTTCGATTTTGAAAATACGAACGTCTCAAAGCTATATCCACTGTCAGAAAATATAGTGTAAAGCAAACAATAATTTTTACATCACTCACGCAACTCGTGCGAATATGAAACACTGGCTCGCCCGAGTTCTCTTCAGATGTCTTTAAATCCCAGTCTCGAAACTGTATCCTCGGCCATGTAAAATCTTTCCGCAACTCCCGTATTTATTATTTGTCATTTTATAATCTGGATGTGTTCAGTCGAGCTGCAGTAATACAAATTTGGGCAGCAATTCGCGAATCGCCTCCAGAATAGAATTCAAGACTCGTAAGACAATTACGGTTTCATAGGCCCCTTCTCCGAGGGATAAATACGTTCTTTTTGTTACCTCCCTATGATACGGTCATCGATGAAAGAGAAGTTACTGTTGGCGTCATTACATCAACAGTGCAAAAGGAATTTATACTAGGATAAAGGAAACATCGAATATAATATATAGTATATAATATATAGTATTACGAACAATACTGGTTTATTTTCACATATTCATAGTCATTTCAACAAAGTAAAACAAATTTATGGGTGGACAACGCCGCTAGGAACAACCGACGTTCCGTTCAAGCCATTTTTTAATCGAAGCGGTAAAAATGTTACTAAAAGCTACTAGTCGGGTAGGAACAGAGGAAACGTTAAAATAATGATCGGGGACTGGATGAAATTAACGGAGAGCGGGGGAGTCGTCGTCGCGGGAGCGCTTGCCGAGGCCGAAGTTGTAGTGAAAGCTCCGTGAGTGGAGGTTGTTGGAGGGGAGGTCGCCGCTCTCGAACTCCCGGTAGTCCTCGTCGGAGCGCTTACCCAGCCCGAACGAATAGAGCCGTCCCTCGGCCCTCTTCCCGAGGCCGAAGCTGTAGCTCTTGCCGCCGGGAAGCCTCTTGCCCAGTCCGAACGAGTACTGCTTCATTCTCTTGGCGTACTCGTCGGTCGGCTGGCTCTCCGGCTCCTCCTCGTAATCGGAGCCCTCGATGTCGTCCCTCTTGCCCAGTCCGAACGAGTACATCTTCCTGTTTTCGCCCGACCGCTTCCCCAGCCCGAAGTTGTAGACCGGCAGCCGTTTGTACTCGGAGACGTAGCTGTAGGCGGCCCTCTTGCCGAGCCCGAAGTCGTAGAGCCGCTTATAGTAGTCGAGCTCCTGGTCGGCGGGCTCCGCCCCCATTGCCATCTTCGTGCTCACCTCAACCAGAATAATAGCCATCAGCGGGAACAGCATCTTGAGTCCTGAAAATCGAAACTTCGTCAATACGCTATCGTTCCCACAACCCGCCGCTACGATACGACACTTTTTCTCTAGACGGAAATTTCGAAATAGATTCCGCATTATTCCCGCGTAGGCTATTCCTGGAACGGCTCGGGCACCCGGTAACAATGAAGACAGCCCGAATATGTCATAAAAAGCGCAGTTTTATTTGACCTAACAAGATAGGCCAGGAAGCGATCACGGATAAATTTGTCCTGCGGTATTGAATTTACGGATTTTTTTCTTTTATTTTAAGTACGCCGCAACTACAATTTTCTATTAGGTTTAGTGACAATGCGCTTTTGATGCTAAACTACTACTGAAAGGAAAAGTCACCCGGTGAAATATTACGAATGATTCGGCGAAAACTCGGTTTTGTTCGAGGATAAGAATTTAGATTTGTTATCGAGGAGTTTGTAGCATCGTTTCGGAAAAAATAACGTATATAGGAGGGGCATAAGATATGTGTAAATGGGGAATATAAGGAGACGGTATAATTTTGGCGGACATTATCCGAGGTGACGGGAATTGGGGGAGCGTCGATATGTGCCAGGGGGATGTCTCCTGAAAAGGGGGTTCGGAGAAACCTAATGGCCTCGGGTCGTCAATCCCCGGCCGGACAATACTAACGAGCCCCTTCCACCGACCCTGAAATTACCTTCCCATTTCCCTACCACCTTAAATCCCCGCGATGACTCACTCTCCTCCCCCACGAATTAAGATGATCCGGTCCACAATCGCTCTCCAAACAACCCAATTGTAAGGAGACAAAACGCTAATTTAAGGTATTTGAATAAAGGGGCTTTCGATTATCGTCGTTTTGGTTACACCACAGGATAGGGTTCTTTGTCCACTCGAGTTTATCCAAACCTACGTCGCTACTGGGCAATGTCCTTAACTGCCCTGTTACTCTGCGGTGTAAGCAGACCGTCATCACTTTTAATAAACCCCAAATTATTAAAATTGATTCGAGTTTATTCGGTTTTAAACAGTAGTCTATTTTTTCTTCGGTGATTGTACATCCCATTTATTGTCTTCATAAAAGGCGTTGACAGGTTTGAAATATCGCGTAATTATTTTCAGGAGAGCGGTCGGAAGCATTTCGGAAAAGAAAAATGTTAATTTCAGTGACCGAAAATCGGATAAGCGCGACACGTTTTAATTAATTACAATTTTTCATTCTGTTTCGAATTAATAATAGATTATTTCTAAACGCCGACTGTAATTAGAATCCGAACTGCATTAAATCCGACGATATTAAATCGGCCATAAATACCTCATTTAGATTTGTGAATGCAAATAATTGTTTAATGTTTTTAGGAATAATTATACGGCGGGTCCAATCGGCAGAATCTATCCAACAATAAGTCAATGTTGAAAAAAATACTCGCACACATATTTTTTTGAATCGTATTCATGTCAGGTCTGGAATATCAATATATATATAATCAATTTCAAATGGAATTTTTCGGCTTCTCGTCACCGTCAGTAGCATCCCGCCGTGGTGCTAATTGGTGGTCAAATTAGTCAAGTGGATGGCATGTTCTGGCCAGAATGGGTCGAATCGTCGAGTTGGGACGGAAGATTGAACGAGATGATATTCCAAACCGGACTGGGACCCCTTAACAGGTACCTCTCGAAGTAAATCATTTTATTACGATTTGAGAGTAACGCCAAATTTTGGCCGAATCGATTGGCCCTCGGGGCAGGATTTCAATTTTCCATGGCGCCGCAAAAACGTTAAGTCCACAAATCGTAGCAGATAGAAATGCCCCCTCCCCCGCCGCCATTTTATTTATTTAGATAAACAGGTAAGTTGGGCTTGAGTGTCCCGGGCCACCGCGGCGAACTCATCCGTTCTAGGTCATCTCAGCTTTTAATAATGTGTACTTTCTGACCGCCGTTGCCTCTTAGTCGTTATAATCTCTGTTTGTGTTCTGCGGCTTGCGATCGCCGTAAAAAGTTAGTAAAGGGGGGAGGGAATGGGGCTCTATTAAACAAGAACTCCGTCAATGTTTGAACTTCTTCCGGACTTTGCTCACAATGGACAAACCCCAGTCAATCCTGACTTCGGATATATATTGCCATCGGATGAATTCCCCGGAAATTAACCAGAATCATTCAATATGATATATATATATATATATATATATATATATATATCATATATATCACATAGGCATTTATTGGCGCACCAATCATCTGATGTTTAACTTAAAGGTAATAATGAAGAAATCAGGTGGACTACGAATATACGCATAGAAGAATATAATAAAAAATATATAATAAAAAATGAAAACAATAAAAGAGTGGCGGTTCGATAACTTATTAGGGTGTGGAGTTACGAGTCCAGACGAAAGGGGCCTGACTTTATTTCTTTACTTTAATACAGTCGACCAAGCCCTGGATAAACCGACATAAAAGGGAAAGGATTTTCAAGGGGGGGGGGAGTAACAACTTCGTTTATGGAAGTCCTGAAAATTCGTACTGCGCGTACTTAGCTCCTCTCGAGAGCTTATAATTTCTCCTTTGAAAAATATCCCGCTTAAATTTAAGGAAATGCTACGGGGCATGTCTCCAATCACACCGTTCACCACGACCTCGAAATACTGACAGTTGAACAATTAATAAAATCCCGGTTCCTAAAGTTTGATCCCTGTCCCACTCCTCGTCCTAATTCACTCGTTGAGTCCCTCTCCTCCGTTACCCATCCATTATGCCCCTCCGCGACGGCTTAAACCCCATTGGCCGAGAGATCTTCTCTGTTTAGAATAACAAGTCAGGAAAGCGTCTCCCCCACGATGGCTTAAATGCCACGGTGCCATCATTGAATAGCTCCTTTAACGAGAGAAACATAAAAAAGAGAAATGTAAGAAACACTTTCCTCAGTTGTACTTATAACTTTAAAGATAGATTGTAAAATAAATAAAAATTTAAACAATTTAAGGAAAATAAGGTATTTGTAAATTGGTTAATATGTGTCATGGACTGGGCAGGTATGGAGGACAATTGTGCCCATAATTATGAAAGTGGTCTAAGTCATATATTTCTGGTTTCGAGATATTTAATGAATTGCTTTCGAATAAATTAACAAATATTTTTATATTATGCAACATTTTAATTTAGAATTTTATTAGTCTCGATTAATGGAAGTTTACTACGAATATGAAATTGTGTGTGAAATTTCATATGAAAATGTTGTATTTAAAGTTTGAATTGGACCACTTTCATAATAATGGGCACAATTGGCTAGTTCTAGTTTTCAGATTGGAGAGACGGCCGGGGTTTGCCCCGTACATGAAATCGGGTAATTGTAATCATTTTCTGGTTTCCCCCGGGAGCGCCGCCGGTGATACTCCGCACAATCAGAGCGCAACCGGAAATGGGCGGCGACAGGCCTCGGGAGATGGCAGAAAGCCCTCGGGTTATTAAAGAAATTGGACCGGGCCGGATTTTCCTTCCATTTGTTTTGTGCCGAACAGAAAAAAAAAACAATTCCGGCCTTAAATTAATTTAGTGGGCCCCGGCAGCCAGAGACACAGGAGGGACAGTGGTAAACAAAATTGGACAGCGCAGAGGTCAACGTACGATACCGCTCGGGTTCTCATTGCAGACCTTCTCCCGAAATTAAGCATCCCGCAAGGCCCGGATTTTACTGAGCTCGAAAATTGAATTGAAAATTTTATAGGAATTATTTTTATCCATCGTCAGTTATATGCCAACCTGTCAGTACCGTACACTGTTAGTTCGGTAGGTTAAAAATTCGGGCAGTATTGTGACCAAAGTTGCTACCCAGAAGAGGAATGAACAGCAAAAGAAATTAACTCTTCCAGGTTCATAAACGTGACATCCACTGCTTAGGTTAAATTAAACCCAGCACATATCTTTCGGATCAACATTCCAATCGACCGTTTTACGAATAATACAACTTAACTTGTAACTTTGCTTTATGCCGGTTTCTGAATTGTTAATGCGATCCGACGACACGATGGCTGTTAGTTAATACACGAGCCTCGGTAGTGTAAGTTCCAGCAGTGACTGATTAGCGAATGATTAATTGGTACAGTGTGCCAGGGAACATCTTGCGTGTATACTGCTGTTACTAGATTGAATTCGATCTGTCGGGATATATATATATATATATATATATATATATATATATATATATATGTGTGTGTGTGTGTGTGTGTGTGTGTGTGTGTATATATATATATATATATATATATATATATATATATATATATATAATCGTATCGCACACCAAATGAACGTCCATTTATTTACAAAATAGTTTGTATTGAAACTGAGGTAATCGGTTGTAAAGTCGAACATCCACGAAATTATGTTTGGTATTATGGGTATAATGCTTGGTATATTACCTCGAATGTCGGCCGATAGAATAAGGAATAAAGACACATAAACAAAAAAAAATATTCGGAACCGTCGAGTAAGGAGAGACTAGCCCTTATTGGTTTCAGGAAAGGGGCGATTTCGGTATCGAGTTCCCAGATTTTAATATACCCCAGATCAGTATTCTGCGCTTTAGATCGACCGACCGAGCTTCAGGTTTCCCACATTCCGATTCCGACAGTCCTCAAGATTAAGCGGCGGGCGCGGAAAGAAATTAAATCTTTTATTCCGTATACAGGAGTATCGGATGATGAGATATTTAAACGGATAAATTCCCTAACGGAGCCCCATGTATCGTGTACAGGCTAACTAGATTGAGTGCTATTATTCGCATTTATTTCGATTTTTTTTTAATGCTCGATAATACAAATTGGATACTGTAACTTTAGAGTTTATATAAGTCAATTTAGGCTAAGAGTTTTAAATAAACGTCTTGTTAAAATTTGAATGATTCCCAATTTTACAACTGGGGTTGAAACTGCCCTCGCTTAAGGTCGGCCCATAATTAAGTAATTTACCCTTGGCAAGGGTCGGGCGGTAATGAGGGCCATTTACAAAACGATATTACCGATTGAATTGCGCAATTGAAGCCCCCTTTCCTTCCTTTTCAATTTTATACCCTTCATTTCTTTCACTCCTGTCAGCTTAAATGCGATCAGTCTAACGAGGTTTTACCCAACGCGAGAATTCCCCAATCTTCTGGATCCTCCAGGTCCAAATTGCAGTTCTCAACATGCCGCCGGAATTTCCAAAATTTCAATACAAACGTTATTACAAATTTTTAATATATTTCCGTTCCAACCGAATGGCGGTCACTCGTTCCAGGACGAATTCTGTTTTCGGAATTATTTTTCAACATTAAAGTTTCTACTCTGCCCCCGAATTTGTAGCTCTCAAAATGAGGCCGGAAATAATATCCTATAAAATTTCGATGGATTAACCTGGTCAATATGTTATCAAATTAACTTTTTGCCTATATTTCTTAAATTCATAATTGGTTTAATACAAAGTAGGAAAAATTTCGAATTCGGGGTTACGATGTATTCATCGTAATGCCGAAACTAGTTTTGAGGTCCTTCTCGGGACAGTCTAAAATGTACAACTGGAGGCTCAGGGAGCATTTCCCCCTGTTTACTGTTCAAATTACTTTGTTATCTCGAACAGTTCGATGATTGCGAAATTAATATTTTTCGTTAAAAATAATAATTTCGAGTGTTTATAGTCGACTGAGTAATGACTATTAAAAATTTAAATACGCCTGGAAATATCGAGGCCGTAAGAATAAGCCGATTAGGAGAAGAGCGGCGGCACTATATTATATTATATTGCGCAAAAGGTTAATGCCGAGTGTTTTAGGGATAACATCTGCCAGTCTCGATTTACAGGTCCGGGGGTTGTAGCGGATAAACACCTGCCAATGCAAATGTTGGTATACGGGAACCGCCAATTGAGAAACCACCTGGGCTAGGCCCGTCCCGTCCCAACGGCCGTCTGATATTTCCCCGGAATACCACTTCTACCATTTGCCATGGGTTGCAAAAGAGTGGCAATAGTCCGCGAGGGCACCAGCCGGTGACTGAAAACCAAAGCAGATACCCGCACCCGGGTACGATTTACCAAATTTCAAACTCGGCCCTCCCATTATCTCGAACCGTCTCCCCTTTGTCCCGTATAAAATTATGTTGTTAGAATACATTTCCGGAAATTGAGTCCTTGTCCCCTTCTAGGGGAAAGTAACATTCGCTGAGCTACGCTTCGGAACTATTCACGCTGTTATGTGAATTACAAATGATATTTTCTACGCTCAAATGATGTGTGGTATAATTCGCCGTGACTCGTGATAAAAAGGCCGGTTATGCTAAACTTCGCGTTTTCAGCAATGAATGTTTGTTCATTAAGATAAACTAATCGGTTCTCGTAATTACAAAAAAAAACGAATAGCGGGGTCCAGGAATTGAAAACGACATCCGGGAAGGGAAAAACTGACCATTAATTAGAAATGAATTGGCAATCGAACGTTAATTAAAGCGCCTTAACCAAGGGGGTTTGACAGACTGGAGTTCTCTTTAAAAACCTTCTTCAGTCCTGATCCTTCCCTGCATTTGTAGGGACGCCAATTCAGTTCTTAAACGATAAGAAATCAATAATCTAAAATAAAACCCCGTTAATTTAAAACCGGCATTTAAGACTGGGCATAAATCACATAGTTTTAATAAAAAGAAATCTCGTTTATCTTGTGTGTGTGTGTGTGGGACTATAATACAAGAAGTACTCTATAATAAAAACTGCCCAAAACAACAAAATTTATTCAGTCATCTAATTTTCGAATATTCAATTTATTAAACAATATAGTAAAGCGGTAATTATTTCGTATCGGATTGTCTAACTTAGAGAAGGATTTGAAAATTGCCAAGACCCTGGAAGCGCTACTAGGTCCGCCAAACTCGTTTTAAGAGTTTTAGATTCTAACGAAACTAAGTTTAAATGAGAGCAGCACTGTTTAATGGAGCCTTACTTAGTCTGCGCGGCTCTAAGGCGAGGATGTTTGTTCAGGGCGCGGAGGAACCAAACAATGCCGGAGATTAACCTGACCACCATCCATGGGTAACCAACTTACCGTGGGTTCGTTTTCCATCTGCAAAACCTAGTTAAATGAATTTGAAGATTTTGAATCCCACGACAGATGACCGAGCCCACCGATTTGTCAAAAGCCGTCGGGATATACCTTCAGCGAATAGTTGAAAGTATACGAGAAAATAGTCGTAGGAGATTCAAAGAAAAAATGAGCAAATATGAACAGATATTTTAACCAGGATACTTTATTCTTATGAATTTCGTTTCGTAATCTAGTGAAAAACATATTAATAACATTCCCTCTCCATACAGGGTTGTGGGAGGCGCTAGTTTTATCTTTCAGATATGTAACGATTTTTTTTCATGGGTGACCTGAAGGAAAAATATATCCCACCGACGAAGATTTGTATCGTCAATCGTAGGTAAATTCGAACTATTGCCAGAGAATCGAAATCCGGGTACCACGTTTGAGCAATTTAGCTTTAATTGCAGAGCCGGTAGGTAGGTAATTAAATGTGTCGGCTTCCATTGACAAAGTGAAGTGACAGTGAATCTATTAAGCGTCCGATTAGGGTAACCCGCACGGTCTGTTACTAACGGAATGCTACGGTCGACTACAGATTGTCACGAAACTACAAAAATGTTTGGAAATGAGTGATGGTGTCCATTTTAACACAAATTGGAAACTCTATCAATCATATCCGAGATATTTTGGAAGCGGGGAAGGGCTCCCACGTAACCCTTTGATAAACGCTGAAAAATCGCGTAAGGATATTAGCGATGTCGAACGTCATTAGGGATATTTGCGTCATCCGCAACGCTCCGATGAACTCTTTCATCGCTTCATCCCCATGCAATAACCCGAGTCAAAGACCAATCGGGTTCGTCTTTTACGAGGAACAAATAAAAAATTCAATTTTCCTCCGGCTTTGTCTTCCTTTAACGGTCGGCTCCGATGAGTCGTATTCCGTCGACTGGGACGAAGGTTTAGCTTGAAAATTAATTAAAACGTTTAGTGCTGTAAGGATACACTAACCACGGGCCGGATTCTTACTTTACTATGCTTCCTGCCCTTGAGATAAGATTTTCCCGTACTCATCATGTCCTTGGAAAGAGAGTCGCGGGTTCGATTATTGAAAATCGAACAGGGAAATGAGGTCACCTCTAGTCCACTCAAATTTGATGTTCATATTTACGATACCTGTTAAGCGGGCCGCCAGGGTTCGGAGTACCCTCTCCACGGTAACATTGTGGCGACAATAGTGGATAGAATAGAACAACGGCTAATTGAGCTACTAATGGAATGCGACTGAATATGGCGAAACGTCGACACAAGAACAAATCGGTGGGTGGAGTATCATCTGTCCATATCCACAATTTTCCGACTAATATTTTTGCAATTCAGTTCGCTGCCCAAACAGCTTTCTGATAGGGTGATACATACCACTATTAAGAATTGCGGTAGTACGAATCGTCATTTATTACTCCTGCGATGAGCCCTCCAAAAATAACCAGAATTCAAATTAATTGGAATCGCTAATGGGATCGATTCTGCGGAGTTATAAAAAGGGAGCTGAACTTTTCCCAAGTGTACCAATCGAATCTGGAAACTGGCAAATTGGTTAGGGGGAAAATAGCGTTTGGGCTGAACCTCCACAACTGGTTGAATGGATTGGGATTACCAATGGAATACTGACATGGGCGAAACGAATCGAACAAGCGAAAGTTTGGGGGTTGGGGAATAGACCGTACCTTTCGCAAAATGTCAGATAAAGTTTAGCAGACAGAAGGAAAGTCTGAAAATAGGCCGATAATAGACAGGTCTAGTTATCGGACGCTTCGTTCATGTTTCAACGACCAAAGAGAAAAAAACAACGTGATGTTTGATCTAGATCAGTGTTAACTATTGACGATGGCGAGTAGCCCGCAGTGTCACATGGGTACTGAACAAACATATTCAAAAAATGTAACAGTCTAGATGTAAACAACATACCCAGGAGGGCGGTGACATATGGTCAGAATGGTACGCGATGCTTTCTCCCCACCCGTGGGTGTAGCTTGTTTTTTGTTTGGTTCATTCACTCTTCTGGGTCGCAAGTGTGAATTTTTTGTTCTCAACATTGTCCGGCGATTGGTTCTTTAACCTTCACTTGTGAACCAACTCTCCGTGAATCTTCGTGTGTTATACTTTACCTTATTTCTGAGCAAAGTACCCTATCCCAGATGAAGAGGAGTTTAATTGTGCACAGACTACATTCTCAATCCACTTGAAAAAACCCTTCCTGCGGACTTTCTGAGAGCTGTAAAGTGCTGTCGAAATAGTGTCACGAGATTTCTTCTGGCTTCATCGTAATCCCATCCTTCTTCCTTCCCGCAGGCGCAGTCTGAGTGGTAGTTACAAGATAGAGGAGGTAGGGTAGCGATAGGTATACTAAACAACTGGACCGGACAAAATAGGCAATATCACAAATGAAAAAGTAGTACTGAGGCGGCCGTTCAATATAGGACATGATCCTTTAATGAGACATTTAACGCAGCCCAGAGGATAAAATCTTCATCTACAGCAGGAAAACGCCATTAAAAGTGAAAAAAGGAAAGGAAAAAGTGATTACTCGGTTTGTACATTTCTGCGAGTCCAATAACTCCTTACAAGCGTGTTTTGCTCCCGATACAAAGTTCCACTCTGCAAAACGAATTCTCAAATTAATTGGATAGATTCGGCCCGAAACAAAAAACTGTAGTATCCAAATCGAATTTGGAAACTGGCGAACGGGTTGGGAGCAAAAAATGGAGCCGTGGGCCGGAGCTAAGTGGGACAGGATTATTAGCTTTATCTAGTCGGAGTTTGCCCAAGTCCGTTAGCGGGGGAGACAATGCATCGGCGGCCGAACAACGCGTCCCCTGAACAAATAACCCTCAGCAAACTTGTTTCTACCTCCCTCCCTCCGCCACCCTCCCTCCCTCCCTCTCTCCCTCCCTCCCTCCGTCCGTATTAACCGCTTCAACTAGGACCCAAAGTTAAATAAGGCCGAAAGACGCAAATCCGAACACCCGCCTTCTGTACACCGCGCCCCACCAACTCCGACCTTCCCGGTCATAAAGCTTCAGTCGGCGGCGTCAAATAACAGCGTTAAAGGAGAGACTACGGCTATAAAACGGCAAATCGCCGTTTTAATACTGTTCAAAAAAGTTTTCGATACTCGTCGACAACATAAAGAAAGACAAGTAGAGATGCAGAAGTATTTATGAACCGATCCTGCAGCCACAACTGCCAGTGAGGCCTGCGTGCACCTCGGAGAGGGGAATATTAACGGTATAGGGGTAATGAAAACCTGATCTCAACTAAAAATGGTCGAACTGGCTGGGATATTTTGAAAGCACGAGCCGAAGTGGGTTCAACACTTGGAGACCCTGGAGGGCTACTGCGAAGTAAGAGTAAGCGAAGTAAGGAGCGATTTTCAAACTCCACTCCCCTACTTGATCTTAGGCCGCCGTTAATACCATTTTGTCTTCAATATAGGGAGGTACTTCTTCATAGGGCTATCGCGAATTATCTCCTAATGCAGCGTTTCCCAATCATTTTCCGATTGCGGATTATTGATTAGACGTGTGACGATTTTTTAAAATCATAGTGTTAGTATATAAAAAATTGGCATTAAGCTTTAAAACTGCAGAATGAATGTTTGCATTCAGGCTTAATAAACTCTGGCCTAATAAATTTTGTATTTCACCATTCTGTTTTTCGTCCGGTGGGTTGATTTGGCCGTAGAACGGTTTCGGCTTCTCGCTACCGATTGAAATCACAAGAGTGATGACAGCGTAATATAATTTCAAATTTCATGAAAACAAATTAGCACAAGAACTCCTTTACATTGATATACTTTTTTGACCCGAATATAGTATATCATCTCAATATATTTCTAACGAGACGGTTTATTGCAAGAAAATATTTCGGTTGAAAAATAAGACCACATACAAAGCAGGACCGGGATCCACTTATATGGCAGGCTTCGTTGCTCAGACGGAACACCCCTATTCTATCGGATGTGCCTGCTTTGGAGTTTTAAAAACCTGAGTTCCTAAAATGTTCAGAGGCTTATTCGACGGAGGTAATCATTTTCCAGTGTATAAAAAACCGAGTGTATATTTGAACCTCTGGTCGTTGATGGTGGGGGGCGGTTTGTACTTGTAAAATTAAAATCCCGACAAATATGGCCGGCTTTTTTCGGTGTTGAGCGTTATTAAATGTCATTCTGCCGGAGCGTTATTGGATCGTTTTAATAATAATTTCCTCGAAGAAAAATAAATAAATACTTTCCTCGACTAAGACTCCTTACGAGCCGGCTTTTCCCATCCAGTACCCTCAATTCGAATTTACTCCCTTTTTATTTCCTTCAATCAGTGTTTCGCGAAAATGCTTCGTCTGTGACTTTCGATACTTTGAACCTCGATTAAATTGACATCTGCTGTACCAAAATGTTTCAACCCTGCTCTCGTTTATAAATATTTCGATTTATTGATACAATTCCGTTGAGGATCTTTTTCTTTTCCGTGAAGGGAATTACGTCTCAACCGGGGGAATTTCGTCTCAACCGGGGAATTTCCTGTGTGCCATTATTCAATAATTCAGAGTTTCATAAAAGCTAAAGCCTTTAATGTCCATTATTCAACAGGTACTTATTGATAAACGCCCCTTCATTAAACCCTAACTCTAGTAATATAGTAAATATCCGTGAAAACTCATTTTGTATGCCGTAATTTAATATTTATAGATTCAAATATTTGGAACACAAAGAACTGTATTGAAACTGTATTATCTGTAACAAATCGTGTTTTAAATAAAAAAATACTTGCCACAATCGGCCTTAGATATTAAACAAAATTAAATTACCATTTTAATTTAATTAAGGGTTTAATTAAAAATTTATATGAAAATATTTTTATTCGGATTCATGGATATTCAGTAAATTTTGTAAAATACTCGGAATTACTCCCAATTTGTTTTCTAATTATAATGATTGTAATACCTCGAGGCGTTATATTGGCTCATTTATTAATGATTCTCACCGACTGACGAATATTTAGAATAGTTGCCAAAAAAATGAATACAATAATCGTGAGTGGGCATTCAGGTTAGGCTATTTTGCAAATAAAGGAAAACGCGTTGATGCGAACCAGAAGTTAAATATATCGCAATAGACATACCATTAAATTTCTGTCATCACTCGCTGATTTGTACTTGTGCGGCTAGATAGGTTTCGGCGTCAGTAGCGTTCCTTTGGTAGATTAATGAGTCACTTAAGCGTAGCGAGTATGTTTCATAATAATAGTCACACCGCTAATATGGACTGGACCAACAAAGGTAAGGAGGCCCCAGACCAGAATGTAATTTAATTTCAAATAATACCCCTCGGCGTTATTCTTGCGACATTAAGCGTTGCCGTCATCGATTAATGCTACAATTTGTAAAACTGTATACACGAAAAGGAGGAGTGCTAAATGTGGATAATACCGAGGTACGAACAGAATATATACCCGTGGGTAAACGTTGCAGAAGAACAAAACAGATGCGGATTGTTCTTAAGAAGGGATTTAGCCCGTGCAAATTGAATGGGAGCCTCCAAGCTGTGGCCCCGCAAGCAAATGAATGTATTAAACCTCTTCGTTGACTTTAATTCGCGGCTAACTCCTTTACGAGGCCCTGAAATAGGCTGATCGTGCCTTGTAACTCTAGCGACTGCGAGTCGGAAAATTCCAAATTTCGAACTGTTGTTCTACGCTAAACCGGTTTCGGCTCGTCGCCGTCGCCACATCACAAGTGCCAAGGCAATTATAACATTTTACGAGGCGTGATCATTTTATTCCAGTAATACATATGTATTATGGCGTGGAAATCGCAGAGCCGTAATTTTTCGGATCGAGATCCCAATGCCAAAAATGACGAAAACCAAACTGACGATTTCCGTGGTTTTATTTTATTTTCCTTTAACTCATCCCGGGAATTGAATTGTCGGATCTCGTGAAATACTCATTATAAAAAGTGCGGTTTCAAAAATTGCCAACAAAAATCTATTCCTCTCTGGTATACAGATAGAAACTGAACAAACGATCGCGTATCATTTCAAAACCAAGTGATAAGACAGTCTCCTCCCCCTTAGGTCAGAAGAACCTACTTTCGAAATGAAGTTTCAGAATGCAGGTTGGGTTTCAACCTACCACCCGACTCCACTTTGTCGGAAAGAACAAATTAGAACATTCCTGGAAGGGGAGTTATAAACGATGATATTCACCCGGTTGACACCTCGAAAACCGGGGTCGGATTGCATAAAGTCCCATCCAACTCTATACCGGTATTGAATCGCGGATAATCGAAACCTCTCGGAGAAAAGTGATAGACCCGTGCACTTCAAATTTATAAATGACGGTGAAACTGAAATAACTATATATTGTTTATTATATACATACTATATGTATACATTGTTTTACTGTAGATATATCGGCTTTTGTAAGCAGTATTTGGGAATGATTTGCTGTATTTCAAAGTGGGCCTCCTTCTGAAACCTGTTTTATAAGGATTTCGACTGTATGGCGACGATATCAAGGAAGATATCGGTATGGCGACGCGGGGCACAATACGCCACACCGGCAACCGAAATCCGCACGTGGCTCGACATACTAACGGGGAGCTACTGAAGATGGCGAGAAGCCGAAACCGGCCCACCGAATCAGGGAGAGAGATAATATCGACAGTTATTTTCCAGTAGGCGAAGTTTTATTAAGCATTCCATCGCACCTGTTGATATTTGATCGGCCCGAAAGGATCGCCGCTTATCCGACGCATTTTCGAGTCCCCCTCCTTTCCGGCTTTTCTTTCACTTAAGGTTTACGACACGTCCCAAACTTGAAATGGGGCCAAACTCGAAACTGAATTAGAGCGAAGCCCTCGTTCTGGGATTCGGTACTTGATCTCGGATAACAAGTAGAGGGGTAAGTCCAGTGGAAAAGTCGACCTTGGGGTAGGAATAAAAGTGAACCGAAGAACAAACTAATTGCAATCTATATTCATTACACAGGGTCGACTCTTGTGTAAGGTTTGAAGAAATGTCCTTTTTAATTGTTGTTAAGTATCTTTAATTTTCACAGACATTTTGAGCTCGAGTAAAAGCGCTCGCGATAAGTCTAAGTGACTCCTATTAAAGATGTCCAGCAGCCAAAACGACCAAAAGACGAAACCAGCGAACGGAGACAGAATCACAGATATTCAACGCCGAACGGGTAATCGAAATCGGTATCATATTTATTGTTTAACAATACGATACACGAGCGGTAGTAAAAAAGTTTTTTGGTCTAACATTTTTTAGCCGCTTGCCAGAAAAACCGAGTAACTCGAAGGAGGCGGTCCTCGAAAAGAAATCCGATAGGGAGTCGGACAGATATAAAAATGAATGCCCCGATTCTAATGGCTTCCCAGTTCGGGAATGAGGGAAACGGGCCGAAAAATGTGCCTGTTAAATATTCCTCCGGGAGGGGCTATAATTGTCGCCGGGACGTTATCAATGCCCCCGCCCCTACCAATCCAAAGTGATCTTAGACTTCATTACAAGAGTTTAATGGCCCCCATAAAATGTTTTTTATCGCGGCTCCTTCTAGAAATTAAAAACGAATTATGAACGTCTATTCTCCTGAGATATAATTAACGCTAATTAGAAACTTGGTCTGGAATAAACGAAGGCTAGCCTAAAGTTGGGTAATGTAGTAATATTCTGTACATATGTCAAAATTATCTGCAATCTCGCTAACTTCCGGTAGAATTGCGTAATATTGTGGGAAGAACGTCGGTTGGCAGGGGTTGACCCCCGCTATTCCGAGAATTTTGCCTGTATTTGGAAACCACCCAAGCGGTCTCCATTGGAAGGGCTTTTGCCCTTTTCTTCTGGGGCCCTCTCCAGTTCCAGGCTCAATCTCGGAATAAGGGGGGGGGGATCAACCCCTGGCAATCGAGGTTCTTCCCTCAGTATTACGCGATCCTACCGGAAGTTAGTGATAATTCGAGTTCTGGTTGCGGAAACCTTCGCTCATTTATCTGAAATCTGTTAAAAATAATTCGGCCTAACGCCCGGAGGAATATATTCCTTTGTGCGTATAATGCTGGCTCTACGAAGGATGAACCAGTTGATAATCGATCTAATTTTTGTATATTCGTAATTCGTTTCGAATGTTCGATTGCCGGCCACCTACAGCAAGTGTTGAGGATACAGGCCGGCGGCGGGAAGGGGATAGGGCCATTGAATTTCGGCCAACTCAATTCTGTCCGAATGCTCGCCCTCCGCCCGGCAATAACGTCCCCGATAGGGGAACCTGGCGTTTGAGAGGGCCTAATTAAAGACAAAGCGGACACTAACCCAGTGTGTCGGTTATGTGAATTCGATAAAACACACTGGGGCAACTGTGGCGAGTCCGGGGAAACGAAAATATTCTACATTCAGAACGCAAATCGATGCGTGTTTTTAATGAGCGGTAATTTTTTAATTAGGGATTAAATAACAGCTTGAGCGTGACGCGTTTCAAATATCTCAATTCTACTATTTTTGTTAAAGCCGCAATTAAAATTGTTGTTTGTGTCTCGGACTTCTTATTGGGTTTCGATGGTTACTGTTCCTATGAGCCCAGCGAAAACTGTTCGATCGTTAGTTTCTTTTGTTTATAAAAGCCGCAGGGAGGTGTGGGAATAGCAAATGGGACCATTTGTCCGGGACGAAGCTAGGTCATCGGCGCGCCTTTCACTCGGCTACGCTCTGGCTCCCGCCCCCCCAAGAGATTTATATCCATTTCTTTTTTCGAAATAGAAAAACATTTTCGCGGTTATTCGGCTATTGTTGTATTGAAACCGGAGGGGAAAACGTTCGACCCGCACTTGTCTTTAGACGTATTGAACTTGCTGAAACTTTTAGAAAGGTCTGTAGAAAAAGGGATTTGTTAAGATTTACTAAATTAAATACTCCGCCTTGATTGAGGTCAGACGCAAACAGAAATTCCTCCTTTGAGTCCCTTAGAATTTTTGAAAATATTTGTTACTCTGATATAATATTTTTCTGCCTCAACATTATGTTTAGTCCGGTTAAACATATATACAATGCGTACGTACTTATATATTTATTATAATTTCATTGGCGTATTATAGCGACAAATCCATTCGAAAGCGTCTGATAAATAACTGGCAAACACACAGATGGACAGGAATATAAATTAGCAGAAACTGTACACGAAAACAATTTTGGCATTCCCAACATTAGAATATGTACGGGGTATATTGTGACAAAGGTAATTCACGCGAAGGCTACTGATGAATCACTGACGAATTCGTAGATGAAAAGCGGGTTTATTTTAGTCTGTTTATGTTTACATTTCTGTACTACGTCAGTTATTGATCCGACTCTTTCGACTGAGTTCGTCACAATAATATACCTTGTGATGAGCGAAGGTTTCCGCGAACAGAACTTGAATTGTCAGCAACTGTACAGCGTACACAGTAGCAGATATGCTTCCATATGCCCAGACATGATTTAGTCTAGTTCGGTATAATATATTATTATTATATCGGTAGTATATCTCTCTAAAGGACACTACTACCACGTCTGGTATTTAGACTTAATATCAGATATATATTGTTTAATATAGGAGCCACATCAGTAATTTCGTATAATTCGAACTCTGGCCAATCTGACTCGGATTATCGCGCCAGCGATTTAGCTTAGCTTCTGTCGTTAGCATTTCCAACTTGAATTCCGTGTCCGGGACTCCTTCTGAGTGTAGAAAACCCTCTCGGTGAAAATATTCGCTTGGCTTTCCGCAGGGAGGCCGCTATCCCAAGAATCTAGTGTGCTGTCGCCGCGTTATAACCCCCGAATAAATAGCACTTGGAAGCCCCCTTTCTTCTGCCAACAGTTCCCAGCCAATATGACTCACCGCCCCTCCACATCTAATATCAGTGTTCACCCACCTTTCAATTACAGTTCCCTTAAGCAATGTTAGCGAAATGTTATAAAAATATGATATTTCAAATCCGATTAAACCCGAGACAGAACCGTCGAAATAAAATAATTTGTCATCCCCCTTCAATTTCAGAACCTTTTTAAAAATGTTATTATCTCTCAATTTACATACCGAATTAGTTTAATTCTAAAGGGAAAATAGAGTTGCGGTTTTAATGACCCTCAACTCCCCTCAAGTGATACTAAGAGTAGCAATACCGTTTGAATTTAAATACGGCGTTAATTTACGGTAAAAAATAAATCGACTTTCTTCACATTTCTCAGATAGACGCTTGTAACTTCCTCGGAGGAAAAGTGTTACGGAACGATATCGAGTTATCGACTGCGAATTAGGTTCATTATTAAACTGGACTAACCGACGCTCAACTGGTAGAACCGGAACCCCGTTCCCGTCCTCGATTCCGCCGTGGTCTTTGGCGAGTATCGATCTCCGTCCTCGTCCACTCAAGCCCAAACCCGCCACCATTCGGTCGGTGGTCAATATTATTTCCATTTGGAAATTTAGAACAGTTAGTTTAGTAAATAAAATCGGAACCTATAAGAAGATACGGTTTAGTACGGTTCAAATAGATGGATTTCGATTCCTCGTCAATTCATCAATGCTTGTTAACTGTTATAAAAGTCTTCTATAACTAATAGACGGTGTACTGGGTATGTATAGAGGTATCCGTAAGTCTTTTCTTTAGATAAAATTTTATTATATTTAAGAATAATACAATTTTAATCTATCAATGACCATAGTTATTGGGGCAGCATCGGGAGAGTAGGCCGGGGGCGGTAGAACTTTGCAGCCTGACTTTGATTTATTCTCGGGTGAACTTGGCACCGTGCGGTCGGCATCGATATTATCTTTTTTGACTCAAAGCATTTAATCGAACATTAATATTCGGTATTGATTGTTATATTAGGTTTCAGAAGTTCGTAATGAATAATTCCTTTATAATCCCACCATACAGAGAGTAACACTTTTTTTGGGTGAACACTTGGTTTGGTAGTGGGTGAAGCTGTTTGTCCCCGTGATAACCATTGTTTTTGCTCATGTCGATTGCAGTATATAATCCACTTTTCATCCCCAGTGTTTATTAAAAAAACATAAAAAACGGCACTACTTATGTACCCCCTAATATATTGAAAAGCCCTAGTTCCAAACCGCTTTGAAATTTCAGCGTATTCAACTCTGGGTACATAAACGGGACCGAGTCGCTACCATAAAACCGAGGGGGGTTGTAAAATTTTAATCCTGCCGAATGACTATCGGACAAGCGAATGTTGGTCCGCTAATGGGATGAGTGCTGGAATATCGCTCGGGTTGATGGGGTAAGTAAAGAGGCCCCTCCCGGATCGGATTCGCGGTTAATTCCGCTTATAAATTTGAATCGTAGATACGGTCAATACGCTAGAGGGCCGGCGTTTAACATCGAAAAAATGAGTTGAAATCTGCGCTATTTGGTTGTAAATTCCATACCGGTCAATTGTATTAATCGGGGCCAAAATTATACCGGTTCTGCCGTAATTGAAGTCAAGCGCGAAGACACAGATCCCGAAATTAAATAATACAAAGATTGTTTGTACTAACGAGTTTGTGATTGTGTGTGTGAGTTGTGTTGGTGCTAATCTCATGTTTAATTCAACTCCTTTCCTTTATTAGTTCGCTACCTCCAATACCCGGAAATGCGAAGTACATGTCCACACCACCCTCAGGGGGCGCTGGTTTAACAAAAATCAATTAATTTTAGTGGAAATTAAATTGCTTAACATCCTTATTTCATTTTATTGAATAACTCTGAAAATATCTAATATCTATGTTTCTTTTATAAATGTTTATAAACGAGAACATTCATAAACTTAAATCCAATTTTATATAATTTTTTATATTTAGAAAACTAGTAACACATAAATTAATACCCATTTTTCATGTTTCAAGTCGGTTAAGTTGTTAGGTTGGCTGGAGGTCTCCAGGTGCAAGTGCACCCAATGTTAAGTACATTTAGTTAGGCACATTTTTTTTATAACTTACCTTTTTATTTTTATCTAACAATATTAACTTTATATTTGTTTTATGTTCTTTGAAATAAAAATCATTAGATATAGATTAACTAGCGCTCCCCTGAGTGTGGTGCGGAAATGTACTTAACTCAATTCGTTGGGTGCACTTGCACCGATTAACTAGATTACTAAAAGTAACTTTTTTCAATAAATTTTGGATCAACTGGAAAACTTTTATGATCGCAAATACACAATACCAGATAGGTTTCCTGTCATATATTTGGAAGTCAGAACTTAACACAGTACAAGTGGCAGTGACAGTGCAGTGAGGATGCCCAAAACACATCCAAAGTGCCAAAGTGACTGACATTGAAGATGGCGAGCAGCCGAAACCGGTATAGCAAAAGACGAAACCAGCGAGAGGAGGCGGGAGCACATGAAATCTACTAATATTGTTTGTTTCCCAACTAATTTAAAAACTGGCCCAACGAAATATAAAACTCCTAACTGATTTTTTAATTACTTTTGAAACAAGATGCCTTATTTTTAATATTTAATTCGTATTTTTTTCAGTACAACTATCTAAATAATTAAATTTATCAAGGCTGAAGAAGTTTTTAATATTACAATTGAAAATGCTGCTGTATAGGAAACATCCACGGCAGCTGCCTGTCGTGGCTTATCGTTTTTATTTATTTTATTATTCGTTATCCCCCTTTTTTGATACAGCCCTTTCGGATCGGTGTTTGCCTGACAAATTATCTGCATTATGTCACGTGCACCGGAGAGCGATCGACATGGCGGAAACCCATTGTGCCCCAGATAAATCGGGTCTACATGACTTTCACAGAAGTGCTTGCATTTGACTTTTGTACAGTTAAAAAAACAAACCAACCGTAAGCGATTTTGAGCACAATACTCCGTTGTCAAGAAAAAAATTGACGAATAACAATTTACGTGGTTTTATACAAAATTTTTTTCGTTTAAAACAACCGTTTCGATAATTCCTTCCTCATTGAAACTGTGTCCCGACTGCTTATTTTCTGATCTATTTTCTTTAATATGAAAATTGGGTTTATTTTAACTTCGAAGTGTAAGCGAATAAGAATAAAAATTGTAACCTTTTCCATGGGTCTGATGTCACGGATCTGAGATATGATTATTTTCATATTCCGATTTTAATATGATGAAAATCAGGTCAGCGGAGTTTGATCCCAGACGACCTTTGATTATCGAGCAAGCTCTTTTGCATCAAAGCGACAGATCATATTACCATGTTTGCACATATTTGAATAAGCTGGTCCACATGATGGAGTTATCAGCTTGTATTATATATATATATATATATATATATATACGAATGTAAGACCAAGATATAAGCTACATATATTGGTTTTTTTTATGGGAAGTACGATTCGCAAGAAGTGACGACTATTGACCCAAGACTCGGCGGGGACTTTTCCTCCCCCGCGATGAAAATTTTACTCTCGTAATTAAACTGCATTTCTACGGAATGACTTTAAAAGGTGATCGGAACGAGGAAACAGTCGAAAGAAATACTGGGAAGAGTTTTTAAACGACCTCCCCGTTCGACGTGACGTGACAGGAATTTTCGGGCGCCTCCAGTGCCATTGGAATCGGGAAACGTTTGGACACAAAGCGTTAGTACAGTTTAGAAGCGTTATTAGCGGCAATAACACGTTTGGAAATTAACGAGATTCCTTACATCGAGAAGGACAATATAATTCAATACAATTGAGAAGGTTAGAGCAGCAGAGATATGCAAAAAGTGTTCAAAGTGTGTAAAGCGCTTCAATTAATTTTAACTCATGATTGGTGACAATATACCTTCAATCGTATATGTAGTGTATGGAGACGGAAACGGATGATCCCTTCTGCCAACAAAAGATCGTCTGGTTAAAATGTTTCTTTACATTTCGAAAACAATTTAAAAAAAATTTGTGCTCAATTAAAATGGTTAAGTTTTTCAAGAAATACTAATTCTAATGTTGTCAATAATGTCACTATTATATTATGTTACAGGAAGTTTAAATTTATTGCCGGGCGGAATCATAAATGAGTACTAGACGTGGTCGGAGCATTATGCTCCTGACACTCAAAGGCTATTCGTGTCTCATAGCTATAATTTCTTTTTCTGACAAACGTACTTAAATAGCATTATTCTAAGTTACAAGATCGCGAGAACCTATGTCATCAGGTATGGAACCCCTATCTGTCGAAGATACTTCCTATTCGAGTTCCAGTACAAAGGATTACGGGAGCTCCCGACGTTTCAGAACTCTTACCAGTTACCGGAAGTTAGATAGTAACGAATGTCCGTTGCAGAAAACTGGGCTCCTTCAGCTTGATATATTGTGATAGCAACTAAATAAATGAGTTTTCCCATCCGCGCGGTTGATGAAACCCCATATATCGAGCGTTTTCCGTTTCTTGGAAGGCTCCGGCGAGTCAGCCCATTAAGGCGAAGGTTAAACTTAAGTCTGAACTCCCTTGAATTAATGGGTGAGGCTCAAATAATGGGTCTCTCGGCTGACAATTAGCGGGGTGACGGCGACCCATCCGGGCCGGGGAAATTCGAACCCGACTCCCCCTAGTCGGGTTTCGCATTGTCACACTCGCCTCATCATCAATTGGACGGTTGCCGGCTCCCGCCCCGAGTGCCGATCAGATTTGATCACCTCCCTGCCCTACACTTGTCGAAATCCCTCGTGGGTAGACGAGGAAAAACTGTACCGAACGAAGGACTGCCCTCCGAGGACCAGCCAGATGAATTCGATCATAGACGTCGGGCTGTCGACGCTTGCGTAATATTACGCGGACGAGAGAATGAACTGGGAAGGATGCGGCCTCTCCCTGAAGACGAAATCTGGACTGTATCACGTGAATGGGAACAGGGAAAGCCGGAACGAGGATGATTCTCAGTGAGAAACCGATGGCTAGTATGGCCCAACTATGAAGAGGAATAAATTAGGCCAGAATTAAAGTTAAAAGAACCAGTTGCCAGGCATTCTTGAGAGAATGACTTTCACCGGTGTTTAGAGTTGTATATAGGCCCACTAGAGAGTAGTCTATGTGTCAATAATTATCAGGATTCCCACTCTTACTTAGTAATCTGGCTTAGACGTGCGGAAATTTCAAGGGGTTCAGATTGTAGGAGCAAACTGCGCTCATGGGCTGGCACCGGTTCGATTCCCGGTCCGAACTCTTCGATCCACTACGGATTTTAAATTAACTCTGTAGAATATAGTGCCGAAACAGGTTTCTGAATCGACAACCGGTTGCGCTGGCAGAACGGTACTTCACGAACTTAGTCATCGGGGCTTTAGAAGTTGATAAGAGCGATAAGCTTCTCATAACATCGACTTGATTTGTCGGAACACAGCATTAGATTTTCCGGAGGCACGTACCGAAATAATGTTTCTTAAAACTGCCGCCGGTAAAGAAATGTTTATTTAATCAATATAAATATCGCCATCCCGAATGAATTATTCATTCGAGTTTTTATCGTTATATCGTCCTTAGTGTTTTTAAAACGGACTTTGCTTATTTCCTTTACTGAGCCTATTAATCGTTTTCGCAGAAAATATTATGAATGTATAATACAGGGTATTTATTCTAATGCCGAGCGTGTTCGAACGCCTTTAAACCCTCCGCTATGTTTCTAACGACCGCTGGACCATTGTACGATATCGCCGATTTCGAAATATGATTATGACCTCGGTAATATTGTTTGCCCAGATTTAATTTTGGGCTGAAGAAGCGTGAGAGGGAGCTTACAGGGTAATATTATCCCTAACCTAAGCCATTCTAATTTAGGTTACTTCCGTCAGCAAAAACAACGGGGGTACCTTTCTCAACACCCATTTATTTCCAGAAGGTCCATACAGGTTACGTTCCTAAGTTAACCTTTAGAAGAATTGTTTTTCCTTTACATTAAAAAAACATTAAAATGTACCGACATTTATAAATTAAATCATTATTTCAGGTTCGAGTGTCTTCGGTTGATTTTTCGCCTCTATAAGTAATATTCCATCGTTCACGGTTATTTTCTCCCAGATACCAACAGGTAAACTAATCAACAGAGCGATAAGGTGCGAATCGTACTTCTAATTTCGCGTAAGTAATATTTAAGATTATAATATGGAAATTGCGTCATTCGAGCGAATTTTATAAATCTTATTCTGAAAGCCAATAACGTCTGGTTTTATTGAAAAATAACGGGTTTTGAGAATAAAATTCTCGGATCGGCGAATAAAATTACGTACAGCAATCTCGACCGTTCCTGGAATTCCGGCTGGGTTTTCGAAGGGAACCGTTTTGGTAATCAGCCGAGATAACTCCCAAGTGGCGTCTACTTGTGCCTGCCCCTTCCTTGAGGCGAACCCAGTCGTTTGCGGCTTACTTTGACAGTCGGGGCCTTCAAACTCGGCCCAACATTGTTTAACTCGACAGATCCAACCGAACGTTGCCGATTCTCCAAATGGCCCGTTCTCGCACGTAACGGGTCCGAACTTGCTGATGGTCGTAAATTAATTTTCGCCGTTAGAGTTGTGGCAATGAACCGTTTAAAAACATTTCAATGTAGAGGGATTGGAAAGTAAATATATTTTTTTTTCCATCGACTGCACCAGGATTGAATGTCGGAAAGATGTTCTTGGAGGTTGGTGGCTATAATTGCGGTATTTGGGTCGGAAGTAAGAATACACGTACCGAACCATATTATATAATTCTTGTATATTGTATTGCCATACTCGATCGAACGCCTCCGCGACATCGAGGAAGACCCCTTTGCAGTACTGTCCGAGTTAAATGGCAGAGGAAACCTCATCTACAATGCGAAACCATTGCTGGATGGTAGAGTGTTCGGAATCCAAATTGATGATTAGGGACTTTTTCAGTAGAGTTTAGATTTCTCAAACATTTTTGAGAATAAAGGTAGAAGGCTTATTGGCCTATACGAAGATGGTTCAAATGGACTTTTGTTAGGTTTGGAAATAAATTTTACCAGGGAGATCTTCCATAGGACGGGAAAATAGTTAGTTCGTAAGATACTATTATGAAGGTAGGTTAAGAATACTATGGTTCGCCTCGGGAAATTGATCAGTACTTCAGAAGTTATTGGGTCGGAGCCAGTTCTGCTTTGCGTTTTGAAAGTATCTAGTACACGGACAATTTCTAATTTTAAAAATAAAAAAGGAGTTTACTTTCGTTTCATTAATATGCGTCCTAAGGCGCGGCCCCACAACCCGGTGCTCTGGCCCCCCAGCTTTTTGCGATATCCTACGCGCCGGACAAGAGGGTTATATATTAAATTAGTATGTGTGAAGTGAACACTGCATTAGTAACATAATACGGGGATAAACCTATTGTTTAACCGTATTCTCGGTGTTCGTTCCTTGTAAATGTAAAATTTAAAAATACTATAATACATCCCAATCTGAATATATAAGTCGCAGAATGGGACACGAAACCACAATAAGTTAAATTTAATAGATACGATATATTACGCACCGAGGACAATTGTGCGATGCGGCGGCGTTGTACTGACGATGGCGAAAAACCAGTATAGATTAGAAGTAAACATGTAGGGATCGTATTCCAAACCGTGTGGACGCCAGAATTTCTTAAATACCCATTTAATGGACGACTTATCCAATA
The DNA here is from genome assembly GCA_019843655.1 of Lethocerus indicus. NCBI lineage: Eukaryota > Metazoa > Arthropoda > Insecta > Hemiptera > Belostomatidae > Lethocerus > Lethocerus indicus. The sequence goes on from JACDQD010000001.1 coordinate 34,483,331, forward strand.
TTTACGGCCGTAGAGCGTCCTTAAGAATATTAGCTGGTAATTTTTCTATCCCTGTTATATTTTCAAATTGGTTTCAGATTCGTGCTATTCGGTACATTAGTGAGGGACTAACGCGTGTCGATGCCCAGTATAGCATCCTGCCTGAATTTTTCCTGTGCGCACACTGACTATATAGTCAAGGCTTTAACTAACAGATATTTCAGAGAATAGTTGCAATCTATTTCCGATATTATACCGTCAAAGCAAAGGGAATTATATAGCCGCTCCCCCTTACAATACTAAAACCCGATTACACCCGAGTAGCGATGGCTTAGTATCGGATCGCGCCGTACTCGAGCCTATTGGCATGGGGCATAGTTACCCCAGGTATTTACCGAGAAAGTGTACCTTTCAGAATACTGAGATAAATCCTATACTCGATAAATAAATACTATAATTATTCGCGCTTCGTTTCTTGAAAAAGTGGCGAGACATCGCCGTTCATAAATTTATTCTAGTCACACCGATTATATATTTAAAAGGTGTATAAAGTTTATTTTCCCCGAATATGCTTGTGTCTCTTTACGACTGCAGAGAGCATGGCTTTATGACAGCGCATAAGTTAAGTCTTCTGATTGGCTCAGTTTTTATTGGCGCCAAGCTCGACAGTGTTTTTATGGATGTTCATAATGGAATGAATAATAGGAGACTTTTTTTACGCCCATCGTCCGGCATAATTTAAAATATCTTGTAGCCGTTACTTTGAGAATGCGGTACTTCGACTGAGACACCTGGGAGGAAACACCCTTTTTACATTTTTAGTGCAAAGCTAAAATCACAATGCAAACGGACCCGAATTAAACTTGTATTTCAAGCTGTAAATTAATTTTTTTTTCTTGGTTTTTCCGTTTACTTGTGTCATACAATTGAGTCGGGTCCCGGGAGTGAAGTCGAAAAGGGTGTAATAGTGGAAAGAATGGAGTGAAGGTTGTTTACGGCGGTGGCCCGGGGGGGCTTCGGCAGCGATTGCCGTCCTGAGGAAATTGCTCGCTCCGTGGAGCAGCCGAATATCCTCCGCCCTAGCGATATTTCCGGTACCGGTTCTAAAACCCCAACTGGGTAAGCGGCACCACTGGAACCGAGCTCTTGGCGGTCACGTACCCATTTTTTCCCTTGTTTATATTAACTATCATCAATTCAATTTACACACAGAAGTGGCGAAACGCCCGTGTAAAATGAGAGAAGGTTCCATTAATTAAAATCCGTTTATTAATATAAAGGAGTAATACCGCTGTGTTACTGACAAAATACGATGAAGGGACGATGAATACTATTTCCTGAAATAGTAAAATAAATTTCGCCTTCCCTTATATAAAAGTTCCCAGCGTACTCAAGTCAGTTCGGTATTTTAGCTCCTGTAAGCAATGCTCAATATTAAAATGGAAACCATTTTTGGATTTTACAGGTTGCCCGTTTTAAACCGTTGTACGTTTTAAATAAAGCGGACAGTTTTATCTACTCATAAATGACGGCAGGAATATTCCTGTCCCCGTCAGGAAATCTTACGATTGGATATGAATATAATTTTTTTATATTCCATTTATATTCGGACATTTGAAATATGGATAAAGAATTACGATTTTGAATTTATTCAGCTCTGGTTATAATTTTCGAGTAACGCGTTAGGAACTGATTGATTCCCGGCTTTTCTATTTTACGGTCTTTTTTTAATTACTTTTAAACAGAATTACATTCTTTGGAGTAACATTTGTATTAACGGGAGTTGAATGCATTTTGTTCGTATTGTAATTAGCGCCCCTATTCCTTGCCCGGCCAGGTAGGATAAATAGCGGTTTTTAAATTAGAAATTTAATTCTTAATTTACACGCGCTTGATTCTATCGGTCGCTGTGTTTTAAATGATAATGAATTGTGGAAACACCGGTTTCAACCCGATCAATATTCTTTTTTATTTCTTACGCAATTTGTGCTAATTGTATTGCAATAATTATCGGGTTTATCAAGTACGAGATCAATTTTTGTCCCTAAAAATTGTCTGAAAACTTATTCATATATTTAATTGTGTCCGTATCGAATTTTAAAAGATTTAATTAAAAAATAATGAAGCATATGCGACGAAGATACACTCGTAGTTCCTCTACCATCACCCTGCTACTGAGTCCGCATCCGCGGTCCCATCCGTAGTATATATAAAATATTTCAAGTTTAACTTATTCTTTTCTTTTTATTTAACTTTAATATTTTTAACGTGTACCGACTGCTCGCGGCCTCGAGTCCTCTCGATTCTTCCAACTTTCTGTTTGTCGCACTCGTCAAATTCCGTTTCCGGCGTAACCCTGTATATACTGCTCATCGCGCCCCGGTTATCCAGTTTTGGGATGGCTAGGAAATTCCGGGAGTGCCGGGAAAGACCCGGAATCCGCAAGGGAACCGCCATCATTGGATCTCGCGTGACACACTCACACACGCCGACACGTCTCTACAGATGTACGGCCAGGTATTCTGTATCGGACTGTGCCGGAATTTCCAAAGAATACGTTATTATAATTGAAGATTTTTATCTACTAAAAAATTTGAGAGTATTTCAAGTAAAAATTTGAGATTGAATTTCCATTCATTCCCCACCGTCAGTACCATTCTGTTAGTGATACAGTGTCGATGAAGCACTCTGTCGGCGCTGATACTGCCCCAGCACGGGAATAAACGAACAGAAAAAATCCCGCCCGGTATACTCGGTATACAGTAATATTGAGATGACAATTTGACTGTAAAAATTTCAAAATCATTCGGCCGCAGATATGTTCCTGGTAAATGATACGAAACCGCGGCATCCCGCCTAGGAAACGCGCTGAGCTAATTAGACGGGGAAATCATTTTTCTTTAGATGAACCGGCGAGATATGCGACGCGGTTAAAATTCAATTAATTATCGAGGCTTGCGTTTCGAAGACAACATTCGCGGGACGTATGTTTAAAGCGTTTAAAATATTAACTACAATAATATTGAATAACAATTAAGTAGTTATATTACTGTTGAAAACGCTTTCAACATCCCAATGTTTAATCATTTATTCATAATAATCGGAATATAGAGGAGACATAACTGACAACCTTACTTGATTCTACACCTTTACAAATCCTCATTGTAACTGATATTATTCGTTAATTAAATATTAACCATTAAGTTATGTATTGTTAACTTTGATTTAGAATACATTTATGTTAATTCTTCGAAATTACCTAAATCTCTTTTGGGTTTATCCCCAAATTGTTTTTTGAAGTGATTATATTACCACGGAATATTAGACGTTTCACCGAATTTTAGTATGTTTTGTTCCGAAATAAATGAGAGGATTATAAAAAAATAGTTCAGTCCAATATTATATTATAAATTTCGTTTCATAATTCAGTTTAGATTGCGTGTATACAACTGTGAGGAATGTAGAATGTTATTACTTCCCATTACGTTAGAATAAAATATTACTTTCGGTATATGGCATTAAATTGGCTTTCCGCAATTCTGAATAACCATTTGGGAGATATCATCATTTGTTAAAGAAATCTCAATTTTCTGCCTCGTCCAGAGCATGATTGCTTGTATCATAACCTCAATTGTGACTGAAGAAATATGTTATAGTATAACTACACTTAAATGTTCCTCGTGTTGGCGAATAAAGTCGTTTACGTCCACTAAAGCATTATTTATTACTAGGGTGATGTTACCTTATACACGTTACGTTATGTTGTATATATATATATATATATATATATATATATATATATATATATATATATATATATATATATATATTGAAACATTATTTCTTTTATTACTGGTGTTGTCTATTTGTTCTCATTTTAAGACTGTTATCTGTTGAGTCCTAAAAGTAATACTCAGTAACGCACATATCATTTTATGGGCCTATATTGAATTTTGAATTGATGACATAAATTACGAGTACACTTAAATTCGGCCAACATAAATTGCCAGTAATAATCCTGCGTCGTAAATATTAAATATATATATATATATATATATATATATATATATATATATATATATAAACATACAAGATATATTGGAATGTTTATTGTGTATTTGTACATAAATTTTTTATTAATTTCTTTGAACTGTGCAATTTTACTGAGTGCCGATATGCGCAGATTATGAATTTCATAGCAATAACACGGTTATTTCATGCTCGCTTCTGGAAAACAATTACCAAAATCGGTGAATTAGCTAACGCTCCAAAATTAACAAACCGGTTGCGTAATGCGTAATTGAGATTAAATTTCGCGTGGGGAGCAAACCGAAGGTCATTTAGATAAAAGTAATTAAACTTTAATTAATTAATAAAATGCGGAAACTGAGTTTTAGTTTGCAATTATTAGCCGACAGACGAGTAAAAATATATGGATTTTGAATTTTAGTACAGGCCAAATTTTCAGTAAAAATAAATTCCATTGCACTAGAGGAGGAAAAAGTAATCGACTGAATAATTGAAAAATTGATACAGTACGGCGCATATCAATGTTGTTTGTTCGATATCTTGTGCGGTTCTGACTTTCCGTCATCATTATACCACCGAGCCATGATTATATTACGATAAACCCATTATAGATATCATATATCGACCTTTAATTTTATTAATATATTTTATCGAAGCTATAATATCGAAGCAACGGGAATTATACAGCGCCGTTCTCCCGTATAATACTAAAACCGCACTACGTCCGAATAGCGATGGCTTAGTATCGGATCGCGCCGTACTCCAGTCCAAGGTATCTTCCAAGAACGTGTAGCCTTCAGAATACCCAGCGTGTTATGGCCTAGTTTTGCGATTAATAAAGACTATCAATTTTTTTAATAGCTATATTTATCAGCGGACTCTGTTGCAATATTCATCGCGGCCAATTAGCGGGTTAGTTAGACGTCAAAGGGTTGTCGAACGCTGTGCTCTGTCGCGCTTACCGGCACCGCTAATCGACCTACACAACCTCCGCCCCATAAAATATGGCAAAGCCTCGTTACAACATAATACTGTCATATACTGGCGGAGTAATTGTCATCAGGTGTTATGATTACACTGCCTCCCTCTGGCACCAGTCATCAGCTCCAGCCCCAATTTAGCGGTGAAAACGCAATTCATTTCATTACCCTCTTATACTGGCCGGGTATTGTTTTTATTAATTAGTTATTTTTACAACATTCATTTAAGAATATACCCCGTTATAGGTAAGGATTATTATAGGAATATCGATATAAAAAAATACGATAGGAGTGAAAAGAGATTCTTGCAAAATATTTGATATACCAAACTTTATTATGAATTTTAAGTATTGTTAAACGATAATAAAACGGACGGTAAGAACTACAGATCAGCTTCAGAAATGAGAAGAATAATTTTCAAATTTGTATTTAAATGAATAATATAATAGTTAATTTAATAAATTTAAGGTAGTTCTCAGGTAACTCAGACGTCATGAGATCGATACGTTCTCATTTTCTATTGGCAATTTTAAATTGTTACCCCAGTTTTCTTATCTCTCTCCCTATCTATTTGTGTGCGTGCTGTGTATATATGCCCACAAAATAAAACAAAAAAATTAAAACTTGTATAATGAATATCTTCAGTCAGAGATCTGGCAGAATGTAAACGCCCTAATCCTGCAGGTTGTCAGAATAATCCCTCGTAATCCAAATATAATCCCGCTTATCTTTTGGGATGAAGACCCAGTTAATTTCTTCAGTATCAATGAATCCCCAGTTGATTATACAGTATTTCTTAGTACAGGCGTTGGGCGTGGTAAATGAAGTATTAGAAAAAGTTAATTAAGTATAATACATAATTCTAGGTTTCATTTCCCATCCCCCTCTTGCTTTTTTTGTCTAATTCCTATGGACGTGGTATAAAAACCCCTATTGCAAGAAGAAAAAACTATATTTCTTCTTCTTCCCATTGGTGTTTCTGCATTCTAGTTCTTTCAGTTTATTTCGTCCTAACCCAGACCGGTTTCGGTTTTTCGCCTGCCCTCAGTATCGTAAAATGCTCCTGAAACGTTTCATTCACCGATGAATACTCCGTTACCGTCCGGTATAGTAACGGTAACGCAAGCATCTTTCCTTTCGCTCTCGGCATCAAATTTTTTTTTTAATGAATTCCTTCCGCTTTTTCGCTCTCGGACACCAGATGGCTTTTACTTCGAGAAACGCCCGGTCCCAATACGTTTCTGAAAAACTGTCTACCCTGAGATGGTTCAACATATTTTCCAGGTGCCATAAATATGCACCAAAGAAAAAAGATAGAAAGCCCCCGGAAACTTCCTCCCTTGGTAAAGGGAGGAAAATACGAGATGGTATCAATATGTCAAAACGATTTCAACCACTGAAAATATTCTACCACTCTGTATTATTGATTTTATTTACTGTATATATGGATATTAATCCACTATATTAATTAGCGCTAACACAAGTGAATTGTTCTTTCATAATATAATGTACTGAATAATTTATTTAACATGCATGAATGTAAATCTATATATTAGTAATGAATAATATAAAGTAATACAACAAAATATAGGGAAGTGCAATTTGGTGTACATGCGGTATATTTTCATAAAACATTATAAGCATATATCTGAAATTCTGTCTAATTATAAGTTCCATATACGTACCGATCATCGGCTTTAAGTAAGACCAGCTTAGGCGGTGATTCCGAATGTCGCAATAAGGTTTTTTTATATTTGTTATAAATTTTAAAGAAAATGTAAAGATTGTAATCTCTTCCGCAGTTGTGGAGCAACCGGAGTGCTGGCCGTTGCGAAAAAACATCTATTGTATTGTAACTAAATTTTCTTATACAGCAGTACTTTAGTCGTTTCTGACCTTTATGTATATTCTAGTTTTAGGCGACGTGTATATTGTCTATTGTTCAACGACCCGTTTCTATTTGCACAAGACAAGAGGGTTTTCTCGTTTGGGAACGATATGCTTCTACCGTCTTTCGGCCCGAATCCACAATACCATATTGTCCCGTTTTCCACCACCGTTTTCATCGTGACTCGATGTCCCGACTATTCTTTTGGACTTTCGGCCGATCGGGGATACCGAGTCGAGGATATTGATGATGGCGAAGAGCCGGAACCGATCCGCTCTTGGCTAGAGACACTTAGGCGGGTCACAATATTTCCAATCCTCCAATTAGATTCCACAATTATTTTAAAACATACATACACACACACATATATATATATATATATATATATATATATATATATATATATACTTCAAACTAAAACAGAACCTCTGTGTAAATTTCAGGAAATGTAAGAAATTTCTTCGAGTTGTACCGGAACGATAGGTTTTTCGAAAGCGGATGAATTATGTTAGAAACTGAAATTTTAACATTTTTCGTTAAATTCACTCTTTACATTAACTCCGAGATTAGTCTCCGGGAGGTTTAAAAATCCGGATGGAACTACGCGAACAGACCTATGTGTTAAATTTACCCGCCGAAAGTGCGTATTGCGCCTTTAGAATTGTCGGGAGGGGCTAAGCCAGTTGGCATATGGTAAGCATTTTGAACCGTTCCCGGTCCCCCTTTATAACTTTTTTTTTCGAGGAATCGACTGGCGGCCCCTCAATTTCCCCTTTTCTGTCGAATTTCGGCCGCTCTGGAAATTTTCTCCGGACAATCGAATGCATACGGACCTAAGAGGTGGACCTTTCCCGATGGGGAGGGAAATGTATTTTCGCGTGACGGTGAGACGGGGTAAAAAGGACACGTCCGCTGAACCGGGGCTTCGAGCTAAAAGGGTCTCCGGATCCTTTTCTTACCGTACTTTAATTTGTTATTTTTTTTTCAAGGAATAATTGTTCCGGAACTGGTGCATCGGTCGTGAAATCGGGACGAAAAGCTCGGACGTTGCGTCGTCGTTTTGCGGGAGTTGCGAAACACTGGACGTCGGCCCGCACCCAAACTGGGCTTTGTCGGAAGGAAGCCGGGACTACTGAGCACTGCCGAATCGCGCCAAGAACAGAGCGATACTTCCAACTATTGAAATTACCCGGTGATCCTTCGGAGGGTTTCTCGAAACCCCATAAAGGAACTGAAAACCGGTCGAATTAATTTTTTCCTAAAGGATCTTTTCACCTACAGTCCGCGTAGGCGAAGCCGAAGGGCGGTAAAAAGGAGCAATTAACCGAACAAAGGCTTTTTTCAAAGAAGACTTGGCCGAGTTAAATCGTCGTCGAATTTCAGATGTTCGAAAATGAAAACTCAAATAGGGGCCGGAAATTTATATAGCGGTCCGCCCCCTCCTATTTGAATTCGCCTATTCTTCGACCCGGGCATTTACATAAAAGGTTTCTTTTTTGTACGGACATATAAATAGACTCACGTAACGGGTCGCTTACCTTGGAATTACATTATATAAAGAAACAAGAATAGTCGGTGTTATTGCGCCCGTTTATTCGGTGTATAAATATTTCGGAATGCAACTTATAATTTGCTCTTTAATCGACCGCCCGAGCCGAAAGAAAAAGCGCCCTGTATAAAACGTCCTGGAAAATGTGAAAATGTCCAGAATCGTCGGGCAGTATTGGGAAAACAGAGTCGGGAGATGTAGAGAGAGAATAGAAAAAAAAGTTGTATAAAGTGTCTAGATATAGAGTATACCGACCTTGGTCTGTCGTCGCCTGGTCTGGAGTCGGACAGAATCTGGCGGGGAGGGCCGGTTGGGGCCGGTATATATAGGGGACGCGGCCCCCCACCACCGCCCCCGCTAACGCCCCCTCAGCCCCTACCCAATCCACCCCCTCATTACCTCACTACCGATACACTCCTTGTCTAATTTAGCCCGCCGACTTCTTCTCGGCCCCGCCACCTACCTTCCTCCGGCTAATTACTCTCTCCCTCCGACGACAGCCCCCGTTTTCAAATGAACGCGTTATAAGCGGCTATGGCTAATAAGTGTCGTGGAACGTTCCCAATATTATGCGCGCCCCCTCCCTGTCTTTCATCTCGCTTCTTCAGTCCCAATATCGCAGTTTCCCCTTCCCCAAGATATTGACCGTACAATTACTAAACAAAAACCAGAAACCGCTCACGGTCTCCTGCACGATAGATCCACTGAAAAATATGAATTTCATCGTAATTTATTCATTGCCGACACGTGGCACCGGTTCGCCACCCTCAGAGAGTACGGTAAGAAGACGATGTGCGTGAGTACCCCGATAATAATGCAAACTCTGAAATCTGTCCTAAGTACTCTTATAAAATGTTTTCGTCACACGGGTTGCCCGCGAGTCAGGACTGCGCCAGAACCGCCGGCGAAAAACCCGAATGTCTATTTGAATAATTATGTATTTTTGTATACTGTTGCGTAACACCGATTTTCAAAAGATAATCGTTAATGAACGATGCAATGGGATGGAAGCGGGAATCAAACCTCGGGTAAATTCGGAACACGCGTTGAATTCGGATCGGTGAATTTTTTTCTTGAACAACTGCAATGTTCGGGAGTCGAGCCTTAGCTCGCATATTGAAAATGCGCGTATTAAACAAAATTCGTATACGGTCTACGATATTCTATAGATATTTATGGAAAAATAAAATAGGTCGAACGGGCAACGCTGTTCCGCTACAGAGACACTTAAAGAAGAATGCAGAGTAAAGAACGGGATCCCAGTAAGGGACCCAATTTAATTGGCAAAAAACTCGAGAGTATTGCGAGTAGTACTATCAGTTTAAAAATTCATCATTTTTTAATCATGTGCCTTATAGTCCGTAAAATATCGGGGGACTCCAGGGGTCTTAAAAAAGCTAAACCCTCCTATCTGGGGTGTCACGAATTCTTAGGCGGTTGATGTCTCCGATTTTGATCGATACTTCCCACACCTGTTCGTTAATTAACATTTCGTCGCTGTAACATCCAGCCCTGAGCTAATACCGTCGGTCTACAATCGCGACTATCCCTTTGTCGCGGTCTCCTACCTCTCTCACCGAGATTCAATGGATTCTCGGTCTCCCTTGTTAGAAGGATTTCGAAGCCCATTGGGGAGGTGCGTCTCCCGACGAACAATGGGCATGCACCCGCTCTGTAAACCGTATAACCGAAGAACGATACATCGATCGACTCGTGAACCCGATTCGGGGCAAAATTGAGTCCTACCACAACAGGATGATCAGTGTTCAATATTTCTGCCATTCTATTCGGAGGTGGAAAGAATTAATGGAGGCTCATTAGTCTCGCTTGTACTGCATATTGAGATTTGAAGATCTCGCTTGTTTTGGCCCCTGCTTGATCGGTTTCGGCTGCCACCAATTTTCAGAAATAAATAAAATTACGTACGTAGTATGTGAACATTGTAATAAAAAACGAAATTTCTTTAATATTATTTCCGATTAATATAGGAATATCGCCAAACAGGTTATATTAATCACATACAACTTATAATATTTCATTTTCAAGCTTAAAAAATATTGAGTTTTGAACTTAGTCGAGGCCGACATAATATCGAATTCCAATTAACGGAAAATCGTACACTGGTCCTTCTCATCTATGTTTCCCTCCTGACAATATTTTCACGTACAATATCCGTGTTTTATATATATATATATATATATATATATATATATATACTGATTGAAGGTTATAATGAATACAAAAATTGTATGTAATAAATTTATTCCATATTTATTATTAACCATAAGCTGTAATATCTAGATGAATTATTGTAGGCTGAGTACGTTTTTTTGACCAGTCGGGTGTATACGGAATCGTTCCGTCGAAAGTCGAAATTTTCATCGGCATAATGTCGGCCCCGTATCATTGCAATTGCAGCATTTTCTAATTAATAATCAGGCGTTTATTATTTGGTTGTTATCATAATGGAAATCTTCGGTCGAACGCGGTCTCACGACGTCGTCGCGATTACGGGGCGGAATCGAATTAAGTTTAATTAAATTTGAGGCAAATAATAGCGACGCGAGGTTTCCTAGTTTTCAGCACTTATCAGATTGTTTACGGCTCGGAATACGGGGGGCGGCCACACTTAACGGAATGCGGTTCGCGGAATAAGCGTAAGGATCGTGAGCTCAATTTAAGGCGGTCGTTGGGGTATAATCAGTTTCCGCGCTCCCCACTCAAACAATACGCCTTACATATACCGAGTCATTAACACTAGACACCGAGTGGGTCTTTTACAGAAGGTGGAAACCCGACCAAGTTTTGCGATATGTCTCTTATTGCTCTCGTTTCATCTTCCTACCTCAATTATGCGATACCTGCTGCTGATGCTAGACATACTCGTGAATATCGGACGAAATATCCTTTGGAATTTAACGAATGACTTTACCGGAATAAAGTTGGGTAGGTAACGGCAACGAAGCTTTCGACCGTGCAATTTTGTAGGACACTCGGAAATTACAATTTTCGAACCGGTTATATTTATCCTAATTATTATTAGATCCACTTCATATTTCTGTCGGCATTTAAAACCAAATATCAATAAGAGATTGTAATTACTGTAGGTTCGTGATGTTTCTGTCTCCTCTCGCTGGTTAGGTCTTTTGCTAGACCGGTTTCGGCTGCTCGCCATCTTCAGCAGCGGTGTTAGTCACTGTTAGCACTTTGGATGTTTTTTGGGCATCCTAACCAGCGAGAGGAGACAGAAACATCACGAACCTACAGTATTCCAACCCCTCGCAGATCACAAAACAGGTATATCAAATTAGATTGTAATTAATTGCAACTCTACATCATTTAAAATTGCAATCGTGATATCCAATTAGGATTTCTAATTGATTATATTTCTTAATAATTTTGTTGTTAATATATACATTCGTGATATGCAGGTTGGCCGCGGGGAAAATTCAACCCGTACAAAAGGAGGATTGTGATAAACAACCCCTGGTTATATTTCATTTGGACGGACGTCGGAAATTTTTCTGGTCCCAGCACAGGGGGATACGGCAGGGACAGATCCACGATTGAAAAACTTTGCCGCAAAAGACAGGATAAGGGCGATTCTTATCGTCATTCATTGCCCTGTTCGGCCTCTTTCCCCGATGCCACACGAGACCATGCGACCGTATAACGAATTCCAGGATCGCGATATGTATTTTCTGCCAACTGGAATTCGGTATATTGTGCTCGGGAAGGCATCACTTTCCCGGAAGGATTCAACAGGTACCCCGAGATGGAATCAAACTTCTCTATCCGATTTTTTTATTTTGATAAAAAAAACTTATCTCAGTCCAATAATATTACAAAAAGAAGAGATTTAATACAAACATTACCGCTTTAATAAATAAATCGTATACGAGTATTCATACCGTTCGAATAACACCGGAGAGGTTCTAACATAAATTGGCGGAAAACATCGGCGATCCGAACCATATTCCCCCGATCACGGTCGGAAAATATACGATAGTTATTTAATTTTTAAATTTAAAAACATATATATTTCTACGAAAAAAAACTGAATGCAAAAACGATAGAGTTAACCGCCACCTGAGCGGAGAGCGTCGGGCGGCATTTTTTCTTTTCCGGTTTTCAATAACACGACCGCAGTCGCCGGCTAATTTCGGCGCCCGATATGCAAAATTTTTTGCGAATTTATCCCAATGAAATACCTAGAAAAACATTACCCCGGTTTCGAAGGCCTCTAAATTGAAATGACAAAATTTGCACCGCCCGAAAGCGATGGAACAGTTCATAGGTCATTCTTTAAACGCCATTAAGTTACTACCAAGAAGTCAGTACATCGGTGTGGCAGAATAATATGGAAATTCTTTTTCCAAACCGTACGGTTATCCTACGGCTTTCTTGGATGATTTTCCGCATAAATATTATGTAAAATATATAAATAATAATGTATAATATAATAGCAATAATAAATGTAATAAATTACATTTATTTGTCAGAAGTAGATAATTTAATCCATTGCGGTATTTTTTAAGAAGTTTCTTTAAGATATAAAAAAATACCTACGATTCGAAATATTGGGAAAGAACTTGAGTTTCGTTCTTTTCATACTTGTTATAATGTTGCAACACTTTTTATAAGTGTAGAATTGGTTATTATTAAGATTTTGATTGATTTTTTGGCAATTTTTTGAAGCAAAACTAGAACTGCTTCTAGAACTGGAAGAGTACAAGGCTAAAAATTAAAAAACAAATAAGAGCGGGTCGGTTTTAAATTCAAATTTCCTTTTGAGTTTATCCCCTACGGGGTTTAGAACGCCTGTTCGTAAATACGTCTTTACTCCAGCCCGGTTCCTTAAATCCAGATTGTGGAAGTTAATTTGAACACATGGCGCTCTCTTGTTTCTTTAACCTTTGGACGTACTCCCGCTTTCCTCGTTGTGTTCTAACAAGATTCATTGTGCAACTTGAGCTTAATTTATTGGCCCGGAGGGAAGGGAACTCGAATAAATTTCCTGCATGATTGATTATAAAATTAATTTAATCTAATACGACTACGAGGTCAACAGTTTTTCCAATTCGAATCCCGACTTTAAATATAATGCGGCGTTTATTTTAAAATCATTTTGAATACCTGCGTCGTATGGTTAGATACACTCATTTCTACATACAGACTTCAGTGCCACCGTTCCAGGGAAAGGTCCTATCGAACCCAAAAGTCCATCCCATACGTATTCGCTTTCGGACAATTCCCGTCTCCCCGATCTCCTAGATTGCTTCAACTTCGGTGTTAGGGGAATCCAACACTCAATATCCATCCTAGATGATATCCGATCCAACCATACTTCACTTCCCAGTTCCATAGTTTCCCCACTCACCCTCAACTTACTTAGCATACATCTCAACTTTCTGCTGGGGTCAACTTTAGCCAACAAACTCACAATATACGAAGCCATATTAAAACCCACACGGGCATACGGCATAGAATTATGGTGTCCCACTAAAAAATCGAACATCGCTCGCATCCCCAGAGATTCCAATCAAAAGTCCTTCTTCATGCCCCCCTTGCATGTTTTAAATCACAACATTTACCATGACCTCAACATACCGACAGTCCATGAACTAATAAAATCCCGGTTCCTAAAGTTTCATCCACGCCTTACTCTCGATCCTAATTCACTCGTCCTCTCCTCTGTTACCCATTCATTATTCCCCCCCCCCACGACGGCTTCGTGATTTTCTGAATCCCGGATACACGATAAAAGTACAGTCATTGGGTGGTTTCTTTATCGAAACAAACCTTGATATAAAATTTCCGCAATTGTACTTATAACAGTTGTTTGTAGACTGTGCAATAAATAAAAGTAGGAAAGAAAGGAAAGGAATAACTGAAAAATTTGGGATACAAAATTTATTGACGCGACATTGGCGAACACACTTTTCGAGTCTCATTCATAGCGCTCGATTCTACCCGGTGTTGCCACCTTTCATTGTGCTTTACTGGGTGAATGGATGCAGGACAAATTGCCAATTCGTCACCATCGCTTTTTATAACCCGGGCCGGCGTTATGGCTACAGTACTTCACGTCGGGCGTATAAAGTCCAATAGGGCAGAACGTTTCCGACATAATTCCGTTTCGTGTTGGGAATATCCACGGAAGATTTGTATCGTCACTTCGACAAGTCGATGGCAGCAGCCACTGCCTCCGTTAACGACGCTAACCGTGTCCGACAGACAATTGGGAATAATCTTAAACGCCACATTAAGCGATAAAAAAACTTGGCCTTAGGCGCATGTTGAAACATGATTTTCGGACTAACCGATATTACAGATTTTTTGCGGGAGAGAGAGAGAGAGAGAGGCGGGCTTAAAATTGTTCAACGTTAAACCATAGAAATTGAAACGGTTATCAGATTAGAAGTAATCCGGCCTAGAGTTATCTTGCTTCCGTTCGACACGATCAGATTTTACGGCCGTGTAATAACAGGTGTTTTACTAACCCCCACGGTGATGGGGAGGGAATGGAGGGGGTCGTAGTTGTTCCCTTGTTTGAAAGTCATAAATCATGAAGGGTATCTGTTTTTTAAACTCCGATATACCGTCGGGGCGCAACGCCATCGGCCCTGTTGTTTCATCAAAGCCTCCCGGACAGAACTATTAATACTCGGAGGAAATAAGTACTGTAAAATTGTGAGAAAGCGGTTGCTGCGGTCTGGCCAAACGATTTGTCACAAAGTGCAAAACATTGACAGTTCCGCTACCAACACTTTATAGAGTACCGAATTCTTTCGATTACAAATTTCAGCCGATACAGAATACGTAGCCGAAACCGGTTTAGCGCGAGACCAAAGACCCAAGTTTTTAGATATCTACTGATAACGCTTCAGTACACAGAGTTTTTGTCTTTTTTGTTCTTAAATCGTGTACATTCCTTTTGTTATTAAGTTTCGCTACTTGCTCTGAAATACCCGACCTTAGGGCAGCACTTTAATTTCAATTCTAACCGAGTCAAACGAAAGGAACTCGGGTATAACCGGTTGGACTGCAGTTCACTAGTTTGGTACTTGAAGTATCGGTTTCACACGATTGCAGGTATGCGGTGCTGAGTCGTGTGCCGATGGTGCCTAAATATTTTTGTTTCCCAAATTCAATAACCTTTTTTCATTAAATGTTTACATTGTCTTCATACTTACAGGAATTAAATTTAGATGTTTCATTTACATATCTTCCTCCGCATTTTGAGAGTTTTATGTCCTTGTTGTTATGTGAGAATTTATGTCCTTTCCTTAATGACGTATTTTTTCGATTATAAAACTCGTGTTTTTTCATGTCTGGGTGCGTCTTATAATCGATGGTGTCTATGTAAAATTAAGTAGTCCTTACGAATCATCACCAAGGGGGAGGGAGGGGGAACGGATTCGTATGGAATGTAAGAAGTGTAGGGGATATAAATAAGCGTGGAAAATACATAATATGTATGCTCCGGGTTCGGTTGCAGATTTAATATGTCGGGAATGAATGGGGCCGCGGCTCGTTATCGGGATGGCCCCCTTAACTGTTACGAGCAGCGGCAACTCCCGAGCGTTTCCTTAATTAAAACTCCAAATGCGAAGGTGGGACCTGGCTCGTCTTCCGAAGGCTCTACATTCGAAGTCACGATCCCCCCAGCTGGATATCCGGTAAAAGGGAATTTCCTTTGGCCGTACGGATATTCGAGTCCTTTTTCCCGCCAAGATACTTGCCGGCACAGTTGAAAACGCTAATAAATGTTACTACGTACCGATAAATGCATTGGCACCTTTGTTATCCGAACCCCTCAGTGGACTCACTGGAATCCGTGTAACGTTATTTTTTTTTTACCCTCCTAATTATGTATATAAAACTTAAATAGCCCTGCAAGTCGGTACGCGCATGTTATCCTACTCAGTATTCGATGTCTAGTATCGAATGTCCCGGAGAAATATAATGAAATAAAAACTAAATTCATAGTTCGCAAAATTAGTGGTTCAGCTAATAACCACCAATATTTGACAGATACGCTCTTTAAAGTCAAAACGCATATCTGTATTTACTGGCCGTCAATATGCACTGTACCATACAGCGAAAAACTATAGATTTTTTTAGTTCATTCTCTTTTCTGGGTAGTATCTGTGAAAGCTTCGCTGTAAATATTGCCTGGCAACCGGACCTCTAACCTTAAATTTCGAACTATTAGGCTCATTCTTGCAGCCGGAATTATTGTTAGGGATAATTTTCCTTATTTCCGAGAAAAGCAGCGTTATTCCTATACGCGTCCCGCCAAGCGTTATCTAGCGGTAGTTGGGAGAGCCCTCGAAGAGGGGAAGACCCTATAATCCGGAGATAGTGGATCGCTGGGAGTGTAAACCCTTCCCGGAATTGTACCGGAAGTGGACGAAAAATTAATTCGACGAACTCGCTTTCGAACCTCAGAATCGACAGTATAAATGTTCGAACCGCGGGAATAAAAATTCCCTACATCCGAAGGTATACATTTTATATTGGACCGTCGGCAATATCCAGAGATAGGGGCAGGAGACGCTCCCCCTTCCCCGGCCTCGAACGAGGTATTTTACGTCTTTTCCCCGGGCCGATATGAACTACGATATTTTCCGATGGCGAACAATAGCTCGCCGCTCAATAGAAATGCTCTCTGCCACCTTTATTACGTTTATCTGCTCCCGTGGCAAAGACCCGGGGAGTTCTTCATATCTAACAACACAATATCCGCTGCGATATTTCGATGAGCAGAACCTTCGGAGATTACCCCCGCCCCCAACAGCCAAAAACGGCCTAATTCTCGCCCCTTGTTTCGCAACGAACAGTTCGGCACTTTCCGCATACATATTTAACATGAAATTATGAGAGGTACATTTAAGGTTTGCAAGTGTTTGTGCGAGTGATCGGAGTCAGTGTAATTTCTCGGGTTTTATTATTACCCCGATTACGGTAACGACATTGTGAACAATACAAGTGAATTTAGTCTTAATACTCGTGTACATGGATGAGGAAAGGCCCGTGGACCGGAACGCATGTATGAATCAAAATTTGTGTATCGTCTACGATGTAATTTGTATATTAAAATAGAGTATCTGTATTTCCGAGCTGATTAACAAATGTGGTCTTGTGATCAGGGGGGCGCAGAGGGAAACCCGTATACCTCGGAAAATTGACTGTTAATTAATTGTTGTTAAGTTTAAAAAAATACTGACTCGCGACTACATTGTGTTCGAATCAGGTGAAGAGTAGATAAATCGGGAGTTGATTCCAAGTTCAAGCCTCAGTTATCGAACCGGTAGCTATTCCTACTCTCTGTCAAATTGCTCCTTATCCCTAGTTAGACCTATTTTCTATATAAATTCGTAGGTAAATCTGTGTACTGACGGAATGCTAGCGGAGGCGACCAGTAGCCGAAAGCGGTCTGGTTAAAGACAAAGTAGGCTAGTGTAGAATATCGCAAGAGTGATGATATTCCAAGCCCCGTTATCATTACTTAATTAGTACATCTGAGTGAGCCCCCGAGATAATTAATCCGTTCCTGAACCGCGTATCACGAAACCCAATTTCCCAAAGTGACCTGCACAAAATTAATTAATGCCTTCTATTTTCTATTACCCTTGAATTTAAAATTTGTATTTGTCACTCGTTGAAACAGTCCCTTTTTTATAGAGAACTCAGACGTCGGGAAATATTTCGAATTTGATTATTTCAGGCGAGTGTGGCCGCTACCAGAGAACTGCCTTATGGTAATCGGCGTGCGTTATAGAGAATATAATTTTTCATTTATTGACAGAGTGAGTTAATAACACTTGTATAATTTTGACGGACGTCCACCCATCGACGGTGCTCCCGCTCCAGCTCTTGGTAGGTAGAGAGTGAGGAAGTCATGTGGCCATTTCATCAGAGGCCGGCGCTCTGATGGAAGGCGGATTTTCAGGAGGGTGATGCCGGGATAGAAGAAAAAATTGGCAACGTTGAAAATTCACAACAGCGTACAGAAAATAGACACGGAATAACACTCCTTAAGGTTCTTCGGAAAATTTATAACTGTTTCGAACGGGTAGTCAAGTCCTGTCGATGAAAAGAAAAAGTGCGTATTCGGTCGTCGAAGTTTTCGCCCAACCGTGACTCCAGTGCCGGGGCCGTGTTCAGCGGGAATGCATTCTGTCGCAGGCGAGCGGGTTCAAATGTTTTTTGTATCGAGTGTAATTAGGGGGCGAGTAATTAAGTGGGGGGATCTCCGGGTGAAGGTGGGATGGGCGAATGAATGGGCAGCGGGACCCGTGATAACGTCGCTTCCGGTCCATTTACAAAATTGGCAGGCGCCCAGATAATATCGCCACCTTCCGCCCAATCCGTCTCTAATCAATTAATCGTTCATACGGCCGGTGATCTCCCCCCACCACCGTTTGTTTATCACCCGATTTCAAAGCGGCAACTCTCCGTTTGAAGACTCACTGATCGGGTATCGAGCCGACGTTACGCTGTGAGAGATTATTATAAAATTTGAAATAATTTAAAAATGATAAAATACAGTCAAGTTGTGAGGAGAGAAAAAAAAATTCCAGTAACTGAATTGTTTTAATCTATTTTTTAGCTCGTTGTTTGGGTTTTTAAATTTTTGTTAACACACTAATCGGTGTGTTCCTTTTTTCAAGACATACAAGAGGCGATTTACATATAGGGCGATAGTCTTCCTAATAATTTTGACGAAATTGATCTCGATTATTTCTTGGTTTTCTGTACCTAACGCAATAATCTTCACCTTTGATATTTACGGGAATAAAAAAAAAGATGACTAGACTAAAGGATCGAAGTATTTCAAATTAGTGGTATTAGAAACAGATGAATCGTTGCTATCCGTCTACAGTTGTTTGACTGCGCAGTATTACGCGGCGGCGTTCATGGAATTTCAAGTACTGCTGGAGATTCCAGGGATGTCCCGACGAGCTCGCATGACGCTTGTCCGGGCACAATCCACCAATCTAAACAAAAATGTGGTTCCCTCTTATAGTCTACGGTTCCCTAATGCTTCGCTTCATCGTGTCGGACATTTTAAACAATAACGTGAACTTTAACATTGCAACTTCTAGTTAGCAGACCGCGGAAATACTAATTGACATTATTCCTCGCCTTGACCCATTGTCAACAGATAAAACAGCTATAAGAAAATTACAACCGCATGTTACTGACGGAAAATTACCGATAATGGGGAAAATCGCGGTGAATACAGAAGATAATGTGAATAAAATACGTTTTAATTGTGGACGAAAAATAATATATTATCATAAATGCTTTACTTTTTATTCCTGTAACATATTTGTTTTAAAATTATATCCTTTTGATCTTAAAACATTAGAAAGTTCGATCCTGAACGGGCCGACGCCCGTCACGATTAAACCGCCGTGAATCCGAGTGTAGGCAAAGCCCGCAATACACATCTGAATATCAAATTTAGTATCAAGCGCCGTAATTTCATTTCCCGCACTCCGGGTAGTGGTCGACAATTCCAAACATTAATTTTAATTCGTAAATTAAAATATTAAAACGCGGGAACTTAATCCTATGCATATTATTATTATCTATATAATTATCCTAGGCATATTATTGCTATTATATCGCTTTATCTTCATCCTTAAAGTGTACGGCGTACGTTATCTGCCTCTATCCAATATCTTCTACTTTTTTATATTAAAATTGTTGAAAAAAATTAAGTGACCGGTAATTTTTCCAAGCTATCGGCTTCAATGTGCGCGCGGAGACAACAGACCGCGCTCGCATTTAGAGTAGCGTTAATTTCACGGTAAATCATCAAGGGGGCGATTCGGCGCACTTGTAAACCGTAGCCGGGCCACATAAATCGAACGGTTTCGAATATTCATCAGGCCGACATAATTCGGCGTTAATTGGCCGACTGTGAAAAACGGGAATCGGAACCTGGCAGCTTTCTCGATCCGCAAAAACAACCCCTGATGGGGGCCACTTCATTCGACTGTCACCGATTAAAAACGGGACAGGGTGCTTTCATATTTTACGTTCGACCGTTAATTTGGAACAAATCCTGCTAGAGGACATTCGGGTCCAAGAAGCGGAACTTCGTCTATCTCGCAGGGAGCAACAATCGAGTTTCTCCGAATGATAAAGTTCAAAATCATTTCAGAGCAGGATTATAACCCACTTCTTATGAAGTTTTCATACTAACTACTAACAATTGATAATTATTAATATAATGCAATAAAAATTTTAACACACGGAATTTAAAATGCGGATTATTCAGGAAAAGGAATATGAAACGCCGAAAACATCGATTTAATGTGTTATAGTGAATATAGTTCCTGGATATTTGAATAGATTATATATATGTATAACCACGGTCTCCTTGATAGTAATTGTAACTTCAATTAACGCATCAGATTTTTACAATCAGCAGCATTCCCTTACCGAATTTACGAGTTACAAATAAATTACAGTCGAATTAATTAATAATACCGGAACAGGATCCACTCCCAAATTACACACTGTCCTAATCATAAGGTCCAAGCCCAGTTTATTATAAATGATACAAGTTCAATTCAAACGCTCCACCAATTTGTCAGAGCAATAAATTTATACGGCGTTTTATCCAGTCGATAAACAACCTTAAACTCGGTGCACTAAAAAATAAATAAATCCCTCTCATTTATGGGACCATTAACTACGCTATATCTCTTTCTGATCATGTGTTCAGAGACGCCCGAACGGTGAAACCAACATCGCGGTTTTATTTAATTCCCGGGCTCCGGAGGAAACGCTCTTTCGAATTACATACAAAAAAGAAAAGAATCAAATAATTCATCGATCGGTACTTCGAAACGTAATACGGCGCCCGGGGAAACCTCAAAGGGAAAGAAAAGAAAAGTCATTCCAATACTCCACCCCCCCCCCTCCTACCGTCGAATTGATATTTGGGTCTGGAAACGTCTATCGGCAAAATAAAAAAGCGGATGGGGTGACCCCCCCTTCCTTTAAAAATGGGGTATGAAATTCGATGTAAGAGCTACAGAATAGAAAATTCCGTCTTTAAAGCCCGCCGGGGAAAGGTTGATAAGGCGGCGGCTAATACCCGGTCCGTTTGATCTGAGGTCGGCGCTGATTGAAAACCTGCGGCTCCATTCTCGCGGCTAAAGACATTGGAGAATGAAAACACAGGCCTTTAGTTCACTGTTGACAGTTCGACGCCCATTTCTATTTATTAATATCGTCCAAAAAGCCACCCTTACCAAATCGCCCCTAAATATTAACTCTCCGTGCTAAAATTAAATTTTCTAATGCTGTATGAGTTCTACTCGTAAACAGTATACATTGTGCTATTTAAGGGCTATTCGATCCGCCACAGTTCTGCTAAGTGTTGTTATCGATAAATAATTATATTACTGTAAACACAGTTTTTTTACATAAAAGCGTACATAATTATTTTTAAATCGGTTATTCAGGTACGATATTCTATACGAAAATCTCGAGGACCGCCATTTAGAAGCGAAATATTATGGCGGACACTTGGAATACCGTGGAGTATTCTGGCATTGGCAAATAAATTTGGAGCTTTCAAATCTGAATATAAAATAAAGACGAGGCGCTGAAACTCGCGAAAACCGGCACAAACGTCGCTCAACAACAGTAGGTAGTTTTTAAAAATGTTTTGGACAGATTTACAGCCCATCTAAAATACTGGCACAAACTGAGCTTTAGAAGGTACTGGACCTGGTAACACTTGCCTAGAAAAGTCTTTCTCAGGACATCTGACTAAAGGAAAAATCATACTACGGGCCTAGTGCATTCTCGAGCTGAAATTTAAGCTGTTTTTATTTTAAGTCACGACTACAATTATTAAGATTATATTTAGTGACAGTGCAATTCGATAACACAAATGTAATTTTGACGCAGAATCCGCCCATCGATCGTACTCCCGCTCCAGTCGTTTGCTCTTAAGGCGGATTTTCAGGAAGGTGACACGAGGAGAGCTGTCGAATCGAAGGATCGTAGTGAGCCGGCGGAACGGTTTAAATCGGGAAGCCGCTAATTCATGAACGAACGAGACTTTCAAATCGGAACGTATCGTGCTAATACAGTATAAAGTATATAAAGTATAGATAATATAAAGTATATATTTTCCGCCCGGGGGAATGAAGTTTGACCGAGAAAACTAGCCGTATTCCAAACTCATTTCGGGAAAGCTGTAATGATTGATTATGAATTATCGCGATCGGAAGGCTACATTCGGCCGGCCACAGATCTGGTCCTTAATTACGTCCGGTATCCAGAACTGTTCCGGATCCGGAGAGCGCTCCCTGTTATTCCGGTCCTTTTAATATGAAAAAGCTTCGTGAACAATGCGGCCCATGAAATATTCAGTAAGGCCGACGGGGTTGTCCGCCTCGCTTTTCAGACGATACGCCCTTTTAACTCCTTAAAAAAATAAAATAAAATATAGGAGCTTTCCCAGCCGCTTATTAAATAGACTGCTGGCGAATCGGACGTCTCTAACCCTTTTGTCCCTAAGATGTTTTGCATACGACAGGCGTTATTGTTGCGGATATTTTTTCCGGTTACAAATTTAAAATTATCTGTACAATCCTAAAGGACTGAAGTAGCCGGCGCGTCCTAATATTATCTCAGGAAATAACGTATGAATATTCCCTTAGTTTAAAAAACTAATAGAAACCTCATCCATCGCATTTTTATATTTCTAATAGAGTTTACTGCAATATTTATATAATAAAAAGACTGCGTATTAACACGTATAAAGTCGACTTGGGGATTCCTTAGCATTTATTTATTTCCTGCATAAAATAAAAGTATTTCTTACAAAATAGGCAATACCGGAAAAATTATGGGTAAAAGAAAAATTTAAGAAATATCAAACACTTTTCTTAGGTTCGAGGTATTCAAAAATAACCGATGTCCGCGAATCTACCGCGAATGTCCTTATACAGGACAATAAAAAATAGTAGGTTATTACTTCAGGGCAGTATCTTGTTCCTATCTGAATTAGAATTTTTACTTAATTTATATATATATATATATATTATCTCTCGATATCTCATCTGTGTCAAAATGCCGGGGACGATAACAACCGCAACCGATACCCCTTCGTGTTATCTCATATCAAGATTATTTCTGGGCCTTTTTATTTTTTTTAACAAAAAGATAAAACTGATAAGGCCTCAGCCTCTAATACCGGGTGCAAAAAAGCCCCGCGGCGGATCTAGAGGGCTTAGGGAGGACTAAGTCCGGTACTAACCCGAACTCGATACCGGGAGCTGACACACTGTTAGCTGAACATCGCAAACAATTAGAGTACCTTGACTAATACACCGTCGCAACCCGATGCGTCTGCAAATAGACAAATGTTTTGATTTAATTCCAAGCATATTCATTCTTTAAATGACGCTATAAACAATATTATCTCTAGGAGGATTATGCATTTATTCATAAAGTTCCGTTACGTCAGAAAACGGTCTTCCAAAAATAACTTCGTATCTCGTCACAACATTTTGCGTATGCGCGTTAATTATTTATTGTAAATTTGTAAACATTACACCTTATTTCGATTTACCACTCAGGTGTTCGTAACGGTGGCAATGCACCGCTAGAACAGATCTGAACGTGGAAAACCAATTTCCTTCTCTTTCCGATTGGCTGTCCGCGGACACCGAGAGTCCGTTTGATGGTCCCAAGTTGGGACGGGTGGGAGCCGTTCAAAGGTTGGCCCGTTGGATAAAACCGTTTGAAAAGCGGCGCAGCCGAACCGAGGGGTTGACGGGGAAATGCGGGTTTGAGGGCTGATGCCCCGGGGCGAAACCGCAGCGCAACTGGCCATCTCTTCTATACTGCGTACTTGGCCAAAAATACCCCTCGCGCTCCCTCCTCCTTTTGCCCGAGCGCAATAATGAATTCCATTTCCCCAACGATCGATTGCCAAGCCAGCTACATTACCATCGCCGACGTACAATAAAAACATTCAATAAAAAAGCTTTCCGTGTCCATTATTTTATTCTTTCGTCCTCCTGACGGTATCACCGCATTTTTCTGTTTACCTAAAATTACTATTACTTGATATAAATCGATAAAAAATGAAATAGAATTTACAAAAATTTGGGAATTCGGGGGAATCGGCTACTGTTACATGATCCGGATTTGTACTTGCAATGGAGGAAAAGGAACATAATTATATGTGATGCTCAGGTATTATATAATATTACTGATATGTATAACAAGGTCAAAAATATATAAACAAATATATATATAATTTATTTTATTGGCCTAAATATATTGCTAGTTGGTTGGACTTGTCGGTTAGGAGTAAATCCATGTAATATTCGTCTTCGAGTTTTAAAAAGACTTTGTGAACAGGAAAACTTCGTATTAGGACGAAGCTCATGAAACTTCAGGGAAATGGATCCCGAGATCCTATTGATCCCCCCCCCCCCCAAGGGCCTACTTCGCAAAGCGTCATTTGAGACTTTTTCGTCGGTTCCACAAAGTCCGAATTCGGTTTCAAGTCCTATCCAATTGACGCCCCTTATTCCCAATACTGACTATTTCCTGAACTTATTCCATTCTTTTTTGCATTCTGTGTACTAAGGGGCATTTGTACTTGGAATGGACCAGTGAAACGAACGGAACCACATGAAATACAAACCTATATATATAAGTCATGGGTCGATCCTGGAATCACCGAGGGATCAGATTGGTAAACATAAACATAGGATTCGACAAAGCCCTTTGCTAAGAAACGTCCTATTATAATGTGAGCCGGGCAGAAGCCCGCCAGTCGATAGTCGATCGGAGTAGAGTGTACTGTGCGTATCTAACGTCTTGTGAAATATTAATTTGTTAATAGTCGCATACCTTTGAAATTCTCGTGTTAAATATATCCGTCATTTTTTTAAAAACGGCGAAACTAACGTGGAATCGGACCCCGTATCTAGGAGGGCCCACAATCCCCAGGACTTAATATAGATCACGGGCAGCAAGCCCGGCTTCGAACGTCCTCGGGGTGAAGCCCCGTTACCCCGGTAACCGCTGCCACCGTGCCGAGACCACTCACCTCAGCTGGAGTGCCGCTTGCCGTCGCGATCCTCCTGACGAGACCACGTCTTCGCTGGAGCTTGATGACGTCGAAGCTGAGCCCTGCGACCCTCGACCCGTGTGCCGCCGCGGCTTTTGTTCCCGATCGGTCTCTTCGTCGCTTGACCAACCTGAAACTGAACTTTTGACGTTTTTTAGTTCTTTTTTTCGATACCTTTTTTGACCGTGTGTACCGTTTTGTGGCCGGGCAGTCCGTCGGCAGAGGTCGGTTGTTTAAACCTCGATCGCATCGTGTAGGGGCATTCCCTGGCGAAATGCCCCTCCTCCCTACATTCCCAGCACGTCTGGGGCGGTGGATTCCTCTGAGGCCGCCCTTGCACTCTGTGGCCCCTACCGGTGGCCGGTGCTCCCTGTAGGTCGGGGCGGTCCGCGTTCTCCTCTGCCGGCCCCTCCTCCCCGTCGGCCCGGATTGCATCCAGGGCGTCGTTGAACCCTGTCCGCCCGACGGGGTCGCCCTAATCGTTTTTGCAAGATTGTGGCTTACTCCGTTGGCCAGCATTTTTTCTGTTAACTCCAGTACAACAATTTGGGACTGATCCCGCCTTTCAGCCCCCTCGACCGCCGATCCGATCTCTTCGAGTGCCGGACGTACTTCGTCCATTACACGGACAAATACATGTATTAGTAGGATCAATTAATGTAGGAAAGCTTACCAATAAAATATTTAAAATTCCCATTACATCTAAGTTACTAATCTATCGTATTTATCATTAATTGATTCTAATTGAACGGTTCATAATTTAGAATTAAATTTCTATATTGAAACAATAATTTTAGCGAAAAATATTTCCTATCCGCTATAGGCTAGATTTAGAATTTCATGTACACCATGCTAGGAATTACAAAAATTGAGAGCAACCATTATTTTGAAATAAACAGATGTAATACTAATTACAAAGTTGGTTACATTCTCTGGTAGGGAATAAAGTCCTAATAACAATGAATAACACCTTGCTAAACGCGAACAGTTTTTAATCGCCGCTCTCGAAATAAGTTCCTAGGGTTACGTAAGCACAACCTGTTGCCTGTCAGGGGCCTCAGGGGAGTCGTTGGCACCTCCCTACGTACCTCGCTGTTTACTTAAAAACATCTAACGGTTTGGTCTCGGCGGGGTTCCCGATTATTTCCTCAATCTGGTCCCCAACTACTGTCTCAGCGCGCCTACTCGCAATATTTGCGCGAAAACAACGACGGAAAGCGTCAGTATTGCTCGACAAAAAATCTGCGAAATGTTTGCCCGCCGTGAGAATGAAGGTCGGTACAACAACATTGTACCGTGGCGATGGCCAGATCTGTACTTGTCACATCAATGTTACGTAAGCCGAACTGGGGGCGGTACGGTAACAGCGAAGTGACAGTTCAGAGAGTACTCGGCCTTACTGCGGAACGCTGGCCATGCCGGGGAACCCTAAGAAGGCGACTGGATGCTTCATCGGGCACGGTGGTCGGAGAAAGTTGGTCGCGAACATTTCTATACATATGATTATACAGATATGAGTATACATACCATCATATACACGTGTATGTAGCCCTATCTGTACAAACATACGTACAGAGAAAGTGTCGACAACAACGTATTACGGTGCAACGCCGAGTTGATTTCCGTCTTTGATTCCCGAGTTAACTCGTGAACAATTCCTGAAACATACTTCTGACCCGAATTGATCAATTTGGATAAAACGTATCAATAAAAGTAAGGTAATGTTCCTTATTTTGTAATAATTTACATAATAAAATACGTATCTTTCAGAGATCACTACCATTCCCCTCGTCACCTTATTAAAAAGTGATTCCTATGGGTCTCTCAAACCATGAATTGATTGTCTAGAATACTAGAAACCGTTCTGTTTAGGCACATTCAAAATTCTCATTTCTTTGGCGATTGGCCTCCACGAGTTAATTACAAAAAAAAATCCAAAATAGAGAAGGCCCCGGATACCGGAAAAAGAGTGGTTCGTAACACGTATTTTTGTTAATAATAAACAAGTACATTTCCAAGCACGACAGAAAGAGACGGGCTATACGATGTATGCCTGTCAGTGCTTCAAGTGCAAAAAAGTGTGCTGTTATGTGTAAAAGTGCTGTCAAAATGTATGCTTTGTAAAAATAAGGTCAAACACATTTTCCCAATGACGCATCTCGATTATCCATACTTGCACCAATTTGTATTATATACATACCAATAGGTATATATATATAAACATTAACAATGTAATTATTTGCTGTAATTGATTTGATCGCAGGGCGTTACGGTCCAAATGGATGTTAAACAGTCAGGAAATTTTGCATGTCCGAAGCAGCTTGTCTCAGTATTTCCAATATCTCGCACTCGGGGCCCGATAATTCCGAACGGCTAAGGTCCAGAA
Organism: Lethocerus indicus; assembly: GCA_019843655.1. NCBI lineage: Eukaryota > Metazoa > Arthropoda > Insecta > Hemiptera > Belostomatidae > Lethocerus > Lethocerus indicus. The sequence continues at coordinate 34,511,273 of JACDQD010000001.1, forward strand.
ATCGTTTCCCGGAGCAAATTATATAGCGGAAGCGCTCAGGAAGTAATCAGTTCTCCGTTGCCTATCTTCATTTTTCAATTCCAGCTCCCGATTTCCGGCCCCACACTAATAAAAACCATAATTATAATTTTTCCAACCGTTTCCACTAATCGGCTGGCAGATTTCAGTCAACATTAATAACGAAATTGTTATAAACCATTTTATAACGTATACTAGGAGACAGTTGGAAAAATTCTTGGTCTTATTGAAAAAAGTAATTCAGAATCGTGTAATACCTTTCTTAAAATATTGTACTTTGTCCATTTGGATATCAATATTTGAGATTACCACTTCACAGTTTATAGTATATTTTCAAACGATTTAGTAATAGTTGGATGGCGGGTTCACAAGTGTCCAATCTTAGTTTCAACAATTATTAGCAATTTCAATTCACACCTCCTTGACACACGATTAACGTGGTATTAAATACAAAATTATGGAGGCAAATTCCTATATTTCACCGTTGAGTCTTCATATTATCTATCTATAGAGTGTTCAGAATTTATTTGATGTCCTTTCGCAGCCGTTCGAAATCCATGTCCTTCTTATAATCCGGATATATAGTTGCGAGGTATTTCAGATTCCGAGACGTGTATATTCCATAGTGCCTTCATTGAAGTTTAATATAAAAAAAATGTGATTTGTTTTGAGATATATGAGGGCAATTCAATCAGTAAATAGGGAAAATGGTATTATATCAATTCACCTTTTTTTGATCTTGCAAATACACCTTGGACATTTCTATATGCAGAGTTGAAAACCAACTATTGAATGAACTACATTGAAACAACAGTTCCCTGTTTCATTGGCGTTATAATGCCCCTTAAACTGCTTGTATTTAAACTGTTTCGCAATGTTCAACTGTTTCGGGTTGTCCTGTTTCTAACTGTGAGTTACATTTATAGGTCGCACCAAAGCAGCTATTGACGATGCAACGATGCTTGTATCGCGGTGTAGAGTTTAGTCAATAATTGGCTGTCGGCCGTAATTAAAATCTAATATTGTACGTACCTGACATATTATGAGCGTGCTCGTCCCGGCCAATATTGGTCAACAATAATGTCAAAAGCGACAACACAGTACTGTTTGTATTGGGGAAACTAGTCGGTGGAAATCCAAATAGGTCGTGTGTACACCGGCAACTCTTAACCGCGTACAGTATTGTTTGGACAACAGACTAATATGCTCCAGTCCTGTCGTTATGTCAGGGAATCGACAGCGGAGAAACGAAGGCACTATAGACCTATATATATATATATATATATATATATATATATATATATATATACCTTATTTCCGGCGAAAAAGTTAAGCAAAAAGCCCTCTGGAAATTTTACTTCGTTTTGGAACATCTGAAAAAAAGAGTCCAATTAAGTTTAAAAGAGACACTATCTCTCTAACTACACTGCCCTTTCACAAAATCTAGATTTCAGTTGGGTAGCTTGTTCCTGAGCAACTATTGCTGGCTAAAAAAAAAACTTTCTTTTTAGGGACTAAACAAAAAGCCTTTTGGAGATTCCGTCGTTTTCGAGAACGTCGCAGAAAAGAGTTCAGTAAAGTAAATGAATGTAATCCAATACAAGGGAAAGTATTGTGATAAATCCAGTTCAATACTTCGGATCAATAACTAATGAATTCATAGGACTAGAATGTAAACATAAACAAACTAGAGTAAACCCGCTTTTCTCCTATCGATTTGTCAGCGACTAATTCGAGTGAATTACATCTCACTATATGCCGGGTACAGATTCCAATGTTGAATACGCTAATATGGTTTCAGTAAGGTTTCTCCTACGGTTGTGTTTACATTCCTGTCCTGTGAATTGGTCTTATTTTTATATTGATTTATACAGCGCAATTGGCAGCTGTGCGCCGCTATTAGATGACGTGCAGCTCCTACACATCCTACTCAAAACTCGATTCAAACCGAAAACTTCTGTTCACAGACGCACGTTCTAAGAAAATTCACAAACACTTTATTTTCTTCAAATGTATATAAGAAAACCTGTTTATAGTATAAAAATGTTTGTCAAGGCGTGCATACCGCCCGCCGCCCTATCTACATTTATGCACATATATTGGGAAACTGCGATATTGGGGCTCTGTGCCTGATCACTGAGACCACTTTAATTGGATTCATTTGGGGTCTCTCTTTGTCCCCATCCGCCTATTTGCCCCCGGTATCGACTGCAGGCCGCATATAGACCGGCAAACGTAGAATAGAACGTGTCTCTAGCCACGTAGAATATCAGGTTTATATCCATTCAATCAACATATTTTATTATACAATCAAATGATTATACAAGATTATATAATCATGCATAATATTACATTGTGTATGTTTGCATTTGTGCAAGCACCCCATCCACAGCCAAGAACCTCGTCTGCCTTAGTGGCGATCCTTTTCTTCAGTCAAGTTAACCAGGTGGGTCACTTGAAGATAGGCATGAGAGTAATTTTCTCAGTAAGCGGAGGGTGGTGCGGCAATGTACTTAACTAAAGTTCGTTGGGTTTACCTGCACCGAAAATCTAGCGCTCCCCTGGGGTTGGTGCGGAAATGTACTTAACTAAAGTTCGTTTGGTGCACTTGCACCGATTAACTAGATTACTAAAAATAAACATTTATCAATAAATGTTGGATCAACAGGATAACTTTTACCATGAAAACACAACACCAGATAGGTTTCCTGTCATATATTTGGATGTCAGAATCTAATAGTTGTGACCAGTTGTGAGATCAAATATATATAGCTGACCGATAGTCCGACAAAGCCGACTAAAAAAATCCCTCCCAACCCAAATAAAACAAACAACATCCCCCAAAAACACAATATCAAGGCATATATATATATATATATATATATATATATATATATATATATATACACGACAGACAACCACCACAATACAAGTGGCAGTGACAGTGCAGCGAGGATGCACAAAAAACATCCAAAGTGACTAACACCTTGAAGTGACATCTACTGAAGATGGCGAGCAGCCGAAACCGGTCTAGCAAAAGACCAAACCAGCGAGAGAAGGCAGAAACACACAAAATCCACGGTAAAAAAAATAGTTTTAATATCATAAAATTACGCCTATACTTTTCAGGTAGAAATTCGATCGGACATCACTTCAAAGTTGGTGGACTTCAGCGTGTTGTCGCTTTATATCAGAGGACACAAATACGATTGAGGCAAGATCGATGAAATGGACGGAGACAAATTTTCGCAGGGTGTCCGCATGAAAAATGCCAGTCCTGTTTACATCGTTAGGGCCTTTCCCTCCTCCAATCGTTCCCAGAGGTATCGGCTGTCGGCAATGCACATATTTATGTTTTATTGTCTTGACAACGGAGAGCGTCTCAGGTCAAAGAACGGCTCGTGTCTCAAGAAGCCGCTACTGGACATCCCAAAGAGCGGAGGATCTTCCCCGACTTATTTTAAATTGTCGAATTTTAAATAAGTTAAAACAGTACACCGTCCTAATCATATGGTCCTAACCCTACTACCGGCTGAAAGGCGACTGAAAAGGAAGTGGCCACGAGATTTAAACCAACAAAGCAAATAAATGAAATTAAAAAAGGGGGGAAGCCTCCTTTATTCTTTACCCTTTGAAAGAGCAATCGAACATCAATATCGGTTATTGCATTTTACAGTACATGACCGGTCTTATGCACTTGTAAGCACTGTAAAGCCGTTGATATAGACACATTGCACTTCGTGTGGGGGTCTTCTAGCTAGGCTTCCTTGAGGAACGCAGCGAAACCGAGACACTGAAATTCTGAGGCCTATCGAAACGAGATTTAACGTAGAAAATATCACTTAATTTTACGTTCCCGATTTTAAAATGAATTTTAACGTTTTATTTAAACAATCTACGTGTGAACGGTCACTGTTCAATGCAAATGTGGATTTAAGGGGACTTACGCGGCGGGCTGACTTCAAGCAGCGAGGTTCCGACGGGAATGTCGCTCACAGGAAAATATGTTCCATGGAAACTGCTTCCCACTAGCCAGTGGTGATCCGTTTTCTCGGAGCTTCTACGCCATTGTGGTCAATTGTATGGCCGCTAAATAAAATGGGATTCGGGCAAGGGTGGGGATCTAAAATGGGAGAGACTAAGCGTGATGTTTTCTAACTTGAACGGGGCGGCTCCAGTGGCGCGTTGCGCCCGCTCTGAAATTAGCACCAGTGTCTATAAACGTGTCATCCGGGAAAATTATGTTCCAACAGGAGCCATACTCAAGTAGGGGAACAATCATAATTCAAATCACTCTGACAGAAGCACACTAAACACCCGTCCCGAAATAAATATGATGAACCGTGGCTTTTGTAGGTATTTTTAACTTTTGCACTCTGACCGCACATAGTAATATCCTGCTACTGCTAAACCGGGTTTAATGTGCGCGTAAAACTTTTTGAAATTGGTTTTTGGTTCCGGGAAGGCCTGCAACGGTCGATCCGTGTTCTCCATATCGCCTCTTTTGGCCTATTAGTCAAGGAAAATAACATTTACGCGTTCTAATGGCTCCTCCTCAAGGAAGGGTTCAAACGGTACGGATCCCGGTGATCATTTCCGACTGGTTAACAAGAATTGCGCTCGGTCGATCCTGTTTTCAGTTCGTAAGCTATTGGAAAGTCAGAACCGACTCTTGTGGGGCATCCTGTGGCACATGGGCGTGCTGGTGGGTTTCGTATTGCCGAAGTGGCTCACGCTGCTACTGAAGATGGCGAGCAGCCGAAACCGGCCAAACAAAGGACCAAATAAGCGAGAGGAACAGAAGAATATAAAAACTACACTATTCCAAACCCTCGCCGACTACAAAACAGGTATTCCAAAATACTTGAAATACTTGTAAATTTTGCCTTTAGGCAAACAAAATAATTTTGACTCAAACGGTATTTGAACTTATTTGAATTGATGTATCGCAATAAATATATAATTTAAGCGTGGAATACACGGCTTATTATCTATTTAGATGGGTGTGAATAGAGTAATCGGGCCGTGATGATGATCAAGAGGCTGTGTGTTGCGCAACAGGTCGCAATTCGTGTGGCCATGAATGATCCGGTCTTCTCCCACCAAAGGGGCCATCGTCTATAAACAAACTCCTCACCGATTGGTCCGTGTTTCTAGCTGTCGACGATATCCGATCCTGGTTAGGTATAATAATTTCCCAGTCTTACCGGATTGAATTTAACAAATTACCAATTTGTAATCAATCCAATTTCACATGATGTAATAAGACGAGAGAAGATTTAAATTGTTATAGAAGTAATATAAAAACGTGGTTGAGTAAAAAATATTTATGGTGCAATAGTGTTAAACATTCTATAATTTGGGGTCGGTCAGGGCAATATGAAGAAAATGTGGTTGTGTTTACATTTTCCCGTCCATACGATCTCTATGTATGGTCTTTTATTTAACTAACATAAATTGCAAGCACGTCTAGTGCTTTATCCAGAAGCATTTTCTCGGATGGCAATATTATCTATTTCACTGCTATCCGAAGTATCACTGCTATACGATTCGCTAGGAAATAACTCTTCCATTTTTCTTTTTCACATTCCAACAAATTGGGGCAACAATTTTAACCTTTCGTTACAACAGAAAAAATATTTGAAAAAGAGGAATCTGACACGCTTTCTTATATGTTTTGTTCTTGAGGAATGATTTTCAACAGAATGCACGTCCCAATGCCGAAAGGTCATTTCGCTCGAAACCTGATAACGTTGTACTACAATAAGAAACAATGGGCCCAATATATTCACACACCTGAATGGAGTAAGTTTCAATCAAGAAATGCGCTAGGTATAGCAGCACGGCTGGCATGACGGAGATTTTCTTATGAACTCGCACGGCAGCAAACGTGTTAAGGAATGGGAGATAATTCTCGTTTTTACAAAGGAACAGTATTTTAATACTAACTAGGGTCGTTTATTAATCTCGTAATTGAAATTTTTTCTTTATAAATGTCACAAAGGTGTCTACTGTAGGGGGCAGAAAGTTGGCAATATGGGAGCTAGGGGACAGGCCCCTGTTTTTGAAGGCCGGTTTAAAATCGGCGGGACGCGTCGAAGGCAGTGGGTAAAGGGGGGGTACCCCGTAACGCCTTTTAAAGACCCGTAATTAAAGAAAGAAGGTTCCAGACAATTATCCTCTGGGACGAGCCCGGGCTTAATTAACTCCAAGGACCCCTCCAGGAACCTTTAATCCGTAGAAAATTCATTACTGGGAGCCGCCGGGCGGTGGTGGAGCGGCAGAACCCCTCATATATTCCAGGAGAGGGGGCGACTTCACCAGGTATTTTTACCGGAGGACATAACCAAGGCCGAATATCGGATCAAGAGGATTATACTTAGTTTCATAAGGCTTCGCGGCCGGCTTAATTCTTGATCCTTTCATTAGGAAAAGGTATACCCTGATGGGTGGGCGGCAAATCTTCACCGGCGTAATTATACCAGCATAATCTGGATACTGTTGTCGATGTCTTAGCGTTTCTACAGCATTCTTAAACGGACACTTAGTGAAAACGTTGAATATCAAACGGGTGGTTCTCGTTATCGACAGTAGCGTCCCGTCGGAAAATTAGTAAGCAACTTGCCCGCTGGAAACGGAATGCTCAAGGCGCAGTTTGCTACTGAATTTTTCATAGTAACACCATATCAGTTCGAAGATGTAATCATGCGTAAAAACACATGTTTCGGTGAAATCTGCAATGACTTAGTTTCCAGCCCAATATTTTATGGATATGACGATTATAAATGGAACACGGGTAGAAACGAGCAATATATAAATAACGAAAAATATTGAAATAAATATTTATTCTAAGGCAGTAACTTCCTAGAAATTATTTCTAAACTCTAAATTAGCCAGGTTTACGATTTCCCCGTCAGGAGTGCAACTGTTGAGATATCGTTTTGCATCTTCCTTACGATTAAATACTGGATCTGCGGTTTGTGTTACATAAATGAGATATGATGGTAAGCATTTCATTAGGATTGAGCGCACTCTGTCGCTACCGATGACGGCGAAAAACCCGAACCCACCGGAATCTCCTTCCTTTTGCCGTGCACCGAGGAAATGTCGATTTTCCGCCCCGTTTGTTAAAAACGTTTATGCCCCTATCCGTTTCCAAAATAACGTTTCCCTCCCTTCACGCTTTGAACCAGTTTTCCATCAGGTAAAACAATCTTGTTTGCCGATGTTAAAAAAATGTTATCATACACTTCTAGCTTTAAAATGTGGGTTATCGAGCCGAATAATGTCGTTTTACTCGATCCGCCTTCTAAAAGCACTTTAATCGATGTTTTCATAATTTTTTTCAGATTCAGACGTCTCCCTCTTTTAAGATATACGCAGAAAAGGAGAAGGCAAGGTAAGGGATAAGTCTGCTAATCGATTAATCGGCGATTCTAATGGCCCGATTCTCAAGCGTAATAAAGAGGCTGGAATTCGTGAACAAATTTAGGAAAACTCAATTAAGGAATAAACATTAAGTGCTCGAAGAAAAAGAATAATTTGAGGATTATCTTCTATCGAAATTAGCTTCGAAAAGCGTGGGGGGTAGATCAATGCCCAGTCCACGCATACTAATACATTTGCAGTCCTAATGATATAGACATTAGAATATATATATATATATATATATATATATATATATATATATATATCTGTGTGTATCTGTGTGTGTGTGTATACATATTTGTTGATAATCATTGACCTTAAAGCTTTAATTTTATTCAATGCAAATTTTTTTAAAGCCATGGCTTCGGCTTATATCAGAATCTGAAATGTTCCTTTCAATATATTGTGTACAATATTTTGTTCTAGAAACTGAATTAAGATATCTTGGATTAGAAATTTTTCGACACTACTAGGGAAAACTCTTATTATTGGAAATAGGCATTGGGATTAAGCACTCATAAATTCAGGATATGCTTCGAGCTTTTCCCCTAATTATCCTACAACGCATTCAATTACATTGGCCATCCTCGGCAAGTGATTGGCTTTGTAATGAATTGGGAATCGGAACGGATTATACGTGGGCGTATTTGTCACAAGGTATAACAGAGAGGTATTTTTGTAGTTAGTAATTTAGGAGTGCGGAGGATCATCACGTGTTCACCGATTCTTCGTCGTTTTGGAAAATTTAATTTTTAATCGAATAACGAAGAGGAGATCTGTAACCGTAGACCGTCGATGCCGTACTCCGGAATATTTGGAAATAAAAGTGTACGTCTGGACAGATCCGAATGACCCGTTTCAAATAATCGGTCTGTAATAAAAAATTTTCCAACAATGGAAAACCCGCAATTCCGCAACGGGCGGGGTCGGTTTTATGCCGAGTGGCTGGGCCCCGGGGGGGCTTCCGCTGTTTGTAGTCCGGGAGTCGCCCCCATTGATGTCGCTCAAACTTTCGTCGCAAACTTCCTCCGCAAAAGCCACTTAGTTACACATCCCGGCGCGCCCTTTTAAAACCGGATTTCTCGGTCACGGCCCAGAGCGGGGATGGGAAATCGGCGGTTTGGTATTGTATATCCGAGGGCTTAGTTTCAATTTCGAACGCCAGATAAAATAGGTTATCGATAGCCGATAAAATTGTGAACCCAATGGAAATGGAATTTTTGCCAAAAAAAAAATCATTTATTTATCGGGCCCATTCCGAGGCACTGGCTACAGTGTGTGTATTTTTTGCGCCATGCCGACTATGCTTTTCACCTCTAAATGAGGGCTGAAATGTGGTTTCTCACGGTGAAGTGCGGATTAAAAAGTGATACTTCGCCAAAACGAGTGTAAGAGAGTAGTTTTTCCCGCTCTCCTCTCGTCACCTTTCTGAGACTCCCGAGGGCCGCCTCAAGAGGGAACAACCGCGTGATTTCTTAACTACCCAGTATGGTTGGAGGGCGATTCTCCATCGAAAGCGCATTCCTGTTATCAAATCGCATTGTCACTTAATATATTTTTAAAAATTGTATCGGCGAATTAAAATAAAAAAGAAAAACTGAAAAAATAAACTCGGGACAACAATCGAATCAAGGGCTGGTTGCGAACGCTCCACCGAATATATCGTATTTCTGGCTGCCTTCCAATTCGGTTTTACGCGATTAATTAATCCCACCAATTTATAGCTTGGATGGGATATTTTAATTATTGATATCTGATGGGACTTACCAATCTGTAAAACACTATTCATAATTATTCGCTCAGGTTTAACTGGCGCTCCCCTTCCCCGCCTCTGGAAAACGAAATAAAATGAATAATTACAACGCCCTGAGCGGCGCATTTTTCTGGATTAACGTCCAAAAACAAATTATGGTAATTGACCCCACCCCCAATAACGCTATCATATCCGGTAATTAACCTTTTTTAAGCTGCGATTTTTCTCCTAATTGTGTTTGCCAGATCAATACCGGATAAGAGTCGATATTTTACAAAATGTTTTCATCGGAACATTTTATAGATATACGTCTGTAAATAAGTGTACGTACAGTATCGTTGAACAATCCTTCGCTTATTCGACATACTTTCGCAAAAAAGCATCGATCGGCAAAAATGAAGAAATTAGTGAGCTAGGTTCGGTTTTCACATTTCAGACACAAGGGTGTGCCTATTTGAGGGTATTTTTTAGAATTCAATGAAGGAGACCGAGATTTCAGAGCACTACACTGAAACATTTCTTTCAAATGTAAGGTAATTTCTTCAGTTCATTGTTTCTGTTCTTCTATAAAATACAATTTTTTGGGTTCAAAATGTGTAAAATTATAAAATATGATAGTTTGACGTTAATAGGCCAATTTTCTTAACACTTCCATGTTATTCGACATTTCCGCTTATCCGACGTTCTACCGGCCCCGTTATGTCGTATAAGCGAGACTGTACCTTAAATAGTTATATTCAATGAATAAACAATTGTTTATTTGAATTATCAATAACTAACTGCCGATAGGATTGCGTAATACTGTGTGAAGAACATCGGTCGGCAGGAGTTGACCTACCACTATTCCAGGATTTTTGGAAACCATCCGAGGGTTTTGCCCCTTCCTTCTGGGGCCCTCTCGGGTGTTGTCTACTTCCAGACTCAATAGCGGGGCGATAAAACTCACCCGGTATCGTTTCGCTATCTGTCGCGTTTTAAAAACACCTGTTGGCAAGTTGAAACGAATCCCGTCCCCAGGATCCTCCCTATGAAAATATTTTCGTTGGGTATCTGCGTTCGGGGTATTTTTGTCCGAACAAAAAGGAAAGACAAACTTTTTGCTTTCGACCCTGGGACGAAACGCGTATAACAGAGTGGGGATAATATGGGCCAATAAATATTTCATGGCCGCCTTTTCCCTCCGGACCTTGTATTTTCTGTACTCCGCTTATAACCTAATTAAGCCACAGTCACTCTCTTGTTGAACAAATACATCGGATATTTTGTTTGACGTTAGGGCAACTTTACGCCGTATATTCGCAATTAACCCTTCAATAAACGTCGTATACAATTTTCTCCGGCGGTTTGCAGCTACCGCCACCGACCGATTTGCCTTTTACTTAGGGGGGGGGCGGTGAAGGAGTGAGATATTGGACAGGTATTGGGGCTTGGCTGTTCAATAGCCAGACGCCGGCAGGGCCCGGTTTCGCTTTCCCTCGGTTTCAAGAGTTATTGCACTGTTAAGCCGAGAAATAAATTGTCTTTCATAAACCGAGGACGGCCCCTGTCTCTAGATCGGAGGTCCAGTACAACCGACGTCCCCAGCGCTAATCGATCTTCGGCCCACTCTCCCAAACTGAAACTCTCACCCGCTTTCCAATATTAGAATCGAAAATTTATTCGCATTTTTACGGGATATTTATCGCAATAGGAGTACCACAGTCTCCTCTTCTCTTTTTTCTTTAGTATGTCAGTATTTGTCTAAATGTCTAGCTGAACGTTTCTTATATTTTTTTCTGTTAGATCTAATTGTTTCTATACTGTGATGTGAACTTTTGTTCATATACAGTGACCTAATTCCCGATTTTCTCCGTGTGGATTTTGCGATTTGTTGGCATTAAGGTACTGTTAAAGGTGGGCGGGGTGTATTGAATTAGGCATTCCTTGTCGTATCGAATGCTCACGATCGTTTTGTGTAAAGCCACTGAAGATGTCGGGCAGCCGAAACCGGCCTAGTAATAGGAGACAAAAGATCGAATAAAATATGGTATTCCAATGTCGATCAATAAGAGTATCTCGCCATTTATTCTCTCGCCGTAAACGAAAGCTGCCTTATCAGCGCTAAAATGATTCTTCGTAAGGACCCGGGACTTCAACAGAGCCTGAAAAACGACAAGTGCTAATTTGTGAGCAGATACCAATACAACCATTTTTTTGTATAAGCCAGAACTGAATAGATCCGCATGTAGCGAAATGCTCCGGTCTGGAGGTATATAGGAAACTCGAATTCAATCCTTACTTGAAATTTGTAGACTTTCTGTGTAATTAATCCTGAAAATTACCTGGCCTAAGACCCCAGAGACTAATTTACACTATATACATTCTCGTAATGAACACTATAATTGGAAACTTATTATTGAAGGGCACTATTCCACTTGAGCCACAGGGTTGGGCGCGACACTCCGAATACCGCGTTTAAAGTATAGTGCTCCCAGGTTGCTTATCGAACACTTCGGACTCCTTCGAGCCAGCTTGGAGGGGACTCTAGGCTATGCCATCTGCGTCATTTTTGTTGCTAAGCTACGCCGGGCACAGTCCCTTCAATCCCTCCTCATCCCCGGACCCAACTACGTGACGTACGGGCGTCGCTTAAACAGCTAGGTAATACAAATACGATATAATTGGAATAAGAAAGCTCACAGCACAGGGTTGGGGTACAGGAGGGCACAGGATAGAGAACACATCACTTTGTAAACCTTATAATTATCAGGGCGTGCCTGGCAACAAGAGGGTATCCCACTTATAACTAAGTTGTAACTTCCATAACATGGCCACACAGGAATTAAATTACCATTTGTAAGTTTCAAAAATATTTCACGGACGGACAGAGAGTAAAGGAAAGAATAAGGGAAAATAAAACTCTGTTTAATTAGAATTGATAAATTTATAGTAGAGTATTATAGAAACGGCGTTCATTGGGAAATGGAAATGTTTTGGGGGTTAAGTAGATTTTACTACTACTCGAGACTAATGCTTTTGGACAGACGTGAAAATTAGTGAGAGTAAAAAAAATCGGTCAGAAAGGACAAAAAATGATTTTCGTTTCAAATCGATGAAACTACTTAAGAATCGTTCAACTGGTTATGAATCATGACAATTTACATTGCTGTAGAAAGCTTTCTTGAATCGACAAAGGCGTTATTCTTTCGTATATATTTAATTTCGTTTCGCTTTGTCTGGAAATAATGTTTGGTAGGAAGTTACGCACGGACAAATTACATCGGGACGCGGCGGGGGCGGTTCCGAGGGGACCTGGTATTATTGAAAATCCGGGGAGACGTTCGGATTCCGATTATTGCCGGGATACGAGGACTCGTTTCAAAGGCCTTGATGTGAAGAGTTTTTATCGCCCACGTCCAAACCTTCGACGTCCCCTATAAGGGCTAAGAATCCTTGCCGAATAGGAACGAAATGATTTCTAATCCCATATATATATATATATATATATATATATATATATATATATATATATATATATGTATAATAAATAAATAATGACTATCCAGCAATGATATTTGATAAACATATGTCACATTTAAAAGCCCCCAAAAGGTGGGTAACTTTCACATTCACTATTTGATGGATTATTTTATGTTCGGACACGAAACTGTAATATATCCACACTTAAATGAAGATATTGATTTATTAAACGAGATGAGTTTTTTCATTGAATCAATTCAGGCCAGAGTGCGCCTTATAATTTCAGTTCATTTTTTGACCGTTTAGTCCCACATCATCTAAGTTTTCCTTTCTTTCCGACAGTGTTTATAATAAAACACTCGACTCGCCCTTCGGTTTTTCCGTTTTTGTATAGTCTCAATAGTCAGAAGTGTTGGTCCCTCTACCTTGTCTTCTTGACTGATGCGAGAGTCCCCATCTGGCGGTCGTCTTAAGTAACATTTCATCCCTCCGGAGCTCAAATGAAACTCTACGAGCCCCGTTGCTCGCAATTCCCGAAAGTAGAGAAACGATTTCATCTGCGGGTAGCAATAGCGCAAGTATATTTTTTAGAACTGATACTCATGTACATAAATATAGAGAGGCACACGGGCCGGCATGCATGTATCAAACAGCATTTTTATATCGTCTACGATATCGTACGTATATTTAAAGAAAATAAAGTATTTGTAATATAATGTAAATACGGGTAATAATTGAATAATGTAAGAGTAGTTGTAATCTTACAATTAATAAAAAATCTTGTAAATAACTGATCTCCTTCAAATCTAGGGAAAAAGATGGAAAAATTCAATTATAGATACAATAATTATGAATCCATTCTCCCGGTCGGGTTCTAGATTCTTCCCACGGTAACGTCCCATCGGTAATTACTTCGGCACGTCCGTATGCCCTATCGTCAGTCTGTGCTCAATTACAGAGGCTAATAGGTTCCCTGCCACATGGGTAGAACAAGACCGCAGGACAGTTAATAGGACAATTCGGGGATGAAGAAACCGGTCTAGCTAGCTGTAGAGTCCCATTGATTTTAAAAGAAAGACTTGTCTATCCTTGGAAACATTGGTATAGTTTAATGAAAGTACTACCGATTTTCTCCCGTATAAAATTTTTTTCGATTGATTTCGTTAAAATTTTCTTGGCCGCGAATAAATGACTTCTTCGCCGCCGACTTGTTGGCTGAGCGAGGAACGCTGGACCTTGCCTCCTGTCTCTGCTTTCTTTTACGGTGCTTCAAAAATTTATATATATATATATATATATATATATATATATATATATATTAACAGGCTCAGTAAAACGACAGACGCAGAGCTCCTACGATTATGGAAGAGGAGGATTGTTTGTTTGTTCAGCGGTCTGTAAGAAAAATTTGTTGGGGTAAGCGTTTCTCATGTGGACGTGTTTATGATGTTGTGTTCCAGACTTTCTGTTCTAATCGACAGTTTATAAGGACCGAATAGAAAAATCAATAAACATATTAAACCCAAACATTACAGTGCTCTTCCAATCGACGTTTGGAAGGACCTTACGACACTGTATTAAAACAAAATTTATACTATATAAATAATATACTAGATATACTTGTAGACTGGTATACAATCTGTTAATTTTTGAGATTCAAGGGGGTTGTGAAATGGCATTTCGTTCAATTTTTCATCGATATCTTGTATTTTATTTGTTCATCACGTAAATTAGTAGGAAACATTTATTTTTTTTAATGATAAAGTCCGGTTTTATTTCGCTCATTACACTGGAGGTATAATTATTTCGATAATATTTATTACTGAATTTGACTCCCGACTGCCAGGTTGAATATATACACAAAATTAGGGCCAACGCGTATTTATAAGAAACAACGTTATTCAAACAATTGAAAAGGGCGCCTAAAGGTGTCAACATAATTGCCTTAACAAATATTAAAAAGGATTGAAAATTGCACTCTCCACTGACGGTACAAACATTCCTTAGGTACAGGATTATTTACATTTACATTTTATTACAGGCGTGGACCGCGCGGGAGAACTAAAGCAGCTTCGGGTTTATGGCTTTGAGCTTCGTAAGAAAGAGCTGCTTTCGACCTCGTCGACGCCGAACACTTGACCTTACACAGAAACCTTAACCACTTCATTTAAACCGCCATTTCTGTCTGAGAAACGACAAAATTCCAGTCATTAATCAAATACATCATTCTGTCCCAACAAGCCTCGCCTACACCGAGGGACTCCCCCAACCCGCTTCCTACAGCGGTGACACAAAAATCGTGAAATTAACGGCGTTAATTTTTGTCGGTACAACCACTATTTTTTTTTCATTTCTTGTAACTCAATATAAGGCTTTCTGTAAGCAGTATCCAGGTGTCATTACTACTCTACCCATTTTGTTCTATTGTGCAAGAAACCGTTTTTGAAGTCGTACGATAATCGTTTATTTAAGCGGTTAACTGCCTAAAAATCGGTTATAATTTGTTCTATAAAATTGCCAACATTTAATTTTAAAGATATTTGAAGACGAATCTGCGGAGGATTCATTATACGGAAAATCGCCTCGCAGTCACTACTCCGTCACCGAGACGGAATTGAATCTGCATACCATAAATATAGCTGCTTCAAACGCAGTGAGTGCAGTACCCGCCAAGGAATAAGCTATACGGGTTTCATTTACCTTGAACGCTCTGTACTCGGGCTGAGTGTGTGCACGCTTCAGCGTCGGGGAAACCGGAGAACTTCATTTTTTCAAGTCCCGGATTCAAAGCTCAGAGCTTTGCCCTTGGCGGTTACCTATCGGCCTACGTTCGCGGCCGAGCCCGTTCCGGGAGAACGGTAGCGGTTGTAAACCGACTGTTACGGCTGTCCGAGCCCCGGGAACAAGGGTCCGACTTTTACGGGGATAAACAAAGGCACGCCGGGGCCCCAACAGTTTAAAAGACCGACGACCTCTAGTCGACGACGCATCTGTCACGACCTCAGCCGAGCAAACTTAATTTAACCCGCCAGTCTGCATCTTCACTTTCGTCCGTTACACCTGCATACTTAGGCATTGCATAAAACGCGTAGATACTGCGACGTTGAAATTTCGTAGAAATCGAAACAGTTGGGCCGATCCACTAGTTCATAATATTTACACGGTGCATTCAACTGATAAGATCACGGTAGGCGGTATCTATATCTACAATGTCCTTAATCGGTTACGGATTGGGTCCGACAGGTTGACTCCGAAGGGCGGGTCGCGTGGTGTTCGGTCGGTTTTGAAAAACGCCCTCGTTGAAGATGGACCGGTCGGGGACAGGTGGCCCTAACTCTAAATCTACATTTGATCGGACGGACTCCGGTGCTTTTTCGAAAAAGCCGGCGTTAATCTCCTTTCGGGTTGGACCGATGCTCGGACGATTGTGGCTCATAAATCGGGCCCTCTCGATGACAACACCGGCCGGCGTAATTCTTCGTTACCGCGCTCGGCTCGGAACCGGTAACGACCGTCGGCCCATTCCCCCCACTTTGCACGTTTCCTCCCTCTACCGTCAGGCGCGTTTTTCAGAGAACAGTGTTTCGAAAAGGAATTAACAAAGGTTTTCAAATAAAACTTCCGAAACGCAGCCGAAAGTCTGTCTACATTTAGATCCATTGATATTGGGAATATATGCGCAATAATGATACGATCGGGTATTCCGGAATCGCTGACGATTGGGGTGATACAGCTAACTTGTAAACTTGGGGTTCGAATGGGCGGATTAAAATTGGTAACAAAAAAAATGATTTGTTATTACCGGACTCAGTTAGTGTAGGAAAGGGGGACCCGTTGGACTCCACATCTCATCATTACTGTACATAAATAGGCGTTCGTTGTTATAAAATTCTGCGATAATATGATTTAATAAATGGCAGCCCGTCACAAGTCGTAAAGCCAGATCCAGGCTCGATTTTTTGTTACCAGATGTCCCGGTTCCGTGTGGAGGAATGTACTTGTATGCGCGCGCGCGACTGTGTGTGTGTGTGTGTGTGAAACATTTATGGAGTTTTCTTCCCCCTCGAACCGAAGTCATAATTCCGATACAATCCCGAAATGCAGGGGAGCCCATCCGTCAAATTCCTCGGGCCCGAGTTGGTTTTAGAAATCGAATGGTCAAATTTCGGGATGAGCCAAATGGGCGCGTTTGAAGCTAACCTGGAAATATTTTTCCATTTAACTGTGTATAAACTTCGACTCGTACAATGTAGCATAGCGTGATCATCCAATACCCGTTTTTTACCGTGTATGCTTTCCACCAAATGGGATAAAACAATAAATAAAATTGCGGAGAAAGGCCCTGTAATAATACAGCGGACTGTATAAATGAATATATTGTATATGTAATAGGTATGAAAACCTGCGAGCATGGCTGGAGTGGTGTTCTTCGGGGAGAGCTTCTGGAGCCTGTATGTTTCTTTCTTGACCTATGGCGACTCACTTACAAAGTCATAGGGTTTTTATTAGTCTATAACATTGACCCACGATCGTCGGACAACCGACAGAGGGCCCGTCGAAGAGCAGTATGCAACGAAAATTGTTGGAGATAAGGGGTGTGAGAAAAGTGGTTTAAGGATTGGGACAAATACTCTTGGATCTGTTTTAACTCCTGATTTCCCCCAACAATGAGTTAGTCCTGTTAGAAAATGACCCACAAATGAACTGATTGAAAATGATATATCGAAATATAAGGTAAATTGAATTTAAGGTAAAATAAAATATATAGGACAAAGAAAACCTGTTATTGAGATAAAGCTTTCTACGATTGCTCATAAAACAATTATAACCTCGCCAAATTGTCTTTGATGTAGTTGTTTTTGATTATAAATGAGATAAATTCTAAAAAATAATTTTTTTTAACGAAAAGTTATAAAAAAATTAACTTTCGAACCTACACATCTGTTAATTAAGAAGGGTGGTGCTGTACAGTGGTTGGTTTGTGGTATGTTAACTATTTCGGTACCATTGAAACATATATAAATTATTAATTCTTATGAACTACAACTATATAATAATCCTAAAAATTCAAGTAGTAATAACATAATCTAGTAAAAATCTAAATTAAACTAGGCCAGACAACACTATGAGGTTCCACATTATACAAGGTGGAAAATAGAATATTTACAAATAATAACAGACCACCTTACTTGCTACAATTAAACTATAATAATTTATTGTTAGTCATTGTTTGTTTATACTGAAAATAGATATAGTAGATATTTATTGCTTTCTTGTTTCCCCACCAAATACTCCAATAACATTCCACCGATATAAATATATTTAGTCATCAGTAACATGCAGGCATCTTCCTCTTATTTCACCATTTCGATGTAATAAATCATACAATAGACAATCCATAAATTGTGTTTTGAAATTGAAAGTTGAAGTATTTTCAGTTGAATGTTATCATGTAAAATTATCCATTAAGGAAAAGTGAAATGTTTTTTCTAGAGGTCGGATTTATTTCACATTCTTAGCTCGAACGAGCAAACGTTTTGTTATAATAAAATGTCGTAAATAATACGATGACGTCCAATTTATGGAAACACACTTGATGTCTTCAAATATTTTCTAAAGATGTCATTAAAAAAGACTTAGTGATCGTATGAGGAGATCGAAAAACTTGGGTAAAAAGTTCTTTGGAGATTTGCTCGTGTTTGATTTGTTTTGGAGAAGGTCGCAATAAAGACCCCAATGAGGGCAAACGAATGTAATCTTGTACGCGGTATATTATTGTGACAAATCCGCTAGAAAGCTTCGGATCAATACCTGAGGCATTCATAGGACAGTAAGGTAAACATACACAAACTAAAGTAAACTTGCCTTTCTCCTATCGAGTTAATCATCACAATCATTCCAGTGAATGCTGTCCATCAACACATCAACACAATATGACTCGTTCATATTTAATTTTTGAACGTGTCGCGATACGTTTTTCGTATACAGCTGCTGCAACTGTTGTGTTTACATTCATGTTCGATGAATTCGTCAGTTATTCAGTTCGTCAGTTAATTGGTTACAATAATTTGCTGTTTATTGGCTAAACACAAGCAAATGTCCAAAGAACTTTTTACCTAAGTTTTTCGATCCTATATGTCTTTTTTAATGACATCTTTAGCAAATATTAGAAGACATCCATTTTGCCTTAATTTTTCGAACCCCTGGACGCTCCAGTAGTCTGGACATATAATTTCCTAACGCCAAGTTTCCCGGCGGGGATAAAAAACAATTACTTTAGTATGCCTGTTCTGTGGTCTGCCAGGGGTTGGAATACCGTACATTTCGTGTGTTTCTGTCTCCTCTCGCTGGTTTGGTCTTTTGCTAGACCGGTTTCGGCTGCTGACCATCTTCAGCAGCGGTGTTAGTCACTTTTGGCACTTTGGATGTTTTTTGGGCATCCTGCACTGTCACTGTCACTTGTCCTGTGTACTTTGGTGGTTATCTGTTTGTGGTATATATATATATATATATATATATATATATATATATATATATTTTTTTTTTTTATTGTTTATTGTTATTGTATTTGTAGGGGATGTTGTTTGTCTTATTTGGGTTGGGAGAGATTTTGTTAATCGGCTTAAATCTTTGTCGGATAATCGGTCAAATATATATTTGATCACACAACTGGTCACAACTATTAGGTTCTGACTTCCAAATATATGAGAGTAAATCTATCTGGTATTGTGTATTTACGATCATAAAAGTTTTCCTGTTGATCCAAAATTTATTGCAAGTGAACCCGAAATTTCCGCACAGCACTCAGGGATAGTACAAGTGACAGTGACAGTTCAGTGAGGATGCCCAAAAAACGTCCAAAGTGCCAAAACTGACTAACACCGCTACTGAAGATGGCGAGCAGCCGAAACCAGTCTAGCAAAAGACCAAACCAGCGAGAGGAGACAGAAACGCACGAAATCTACAAAAAAAATTATTATAATTCTTATGTAAGCAATATACGCATGATCCAATGTTCTCGTTCCGTTTATTTGATTTAATAATTATGTCTCGTACAACTTATTCTCTAGCATAATATGGGGTCGTTAAAGAAAAATATGCCTCAAATAGAAAGATGCCAGCAGATAAATTGCGGCCGGTATAGAGCGGAGATGATTTGCAATCTGTTTAGATGCGCCGTGCGCCGAGGAATCGATACCAGACAGACCGTCGGCAACCGCCGGGTAAAATGAGGTGGGGTCGTTTGAATAAAAGGGAAAAAACGAAAAGGAACGGTTATTACATTTTAAGAATAAATCGCTAATTTACCCCCGTGTTATGGACAATCACGCGCAAACGGTGAAAATTCTCCCCTTTCCCCTCAAGCACGTGCCCTGGCATAAATTGGACGACAGATATGCAACGGGCGCGCGTAAACGAAAAAACTGTACAGAAATAAAACAGGGTGGGGGCGGCAAACTGTTAATATTGACTTAAGGTATTTGCCCGGGACGCGAGTGTCCCGAATATCACCCAGTTAAAGTGTTAATAAATTAACCGCGAAATCGGAAGTGACGGGGGAACCGCGATAAGGTTCCAGAAAATTCCACTGACAGCCTGGTTTTAAATATATCGTATATTTTCATAATATCCTATTTAAGGATTTTCAAAAAATATTCCCACATTTAGGAGCCATGTCGCATGAATAATATGAGGCTCTAATATAATACTGGTAAAGCATTATATATGTACATTATGCGATATTATATACAACATAATATCTCTTATTTAAAATACTTTTCCAGTATTATTAAAGTTTATTTTAACTTCTCATACTGAACTGGGTGGTGTTATGGTACCAACAACAACCTAGTATCTGTAATAAAATTTTTAAAATAACAAAGTTCATTTATTAATTATGAATATTATCTATTATTCTAAAAAATACTGTACTACCCGATTTGCGTGTATATATTTATGTTGACACCGGATCACTCCACTGAGCTACAGTTTATCTCGCAATTTAGATTTCAATAAGGTCATTTTGTCCTTAAACAATCTCTAGCCGTCGAGGGCCGAGCATAATTCCAGTAGAGTTGGTAGAAGAAGTAATTAAAACGAATATTGCCAAACCGCTGACGGTGGAAGCTGTAAAACAGCTTCTTAAAAAAAGCTGGGAATCACGTGACCTCCGTCCGTCTTGCTCATCATCTCTCGCGGGAACAAAGGCTAACGTGACGCGTTGTTCGGAATAGATAAACCCATGCCCAGATCCACCTCAAATCTGCTATTTCACGACTGCAAAATCATCAGCTGACAGTATTGGTGCAACTGGTTTATAAATATTTATATATATAATTATTTATCGTTTTAAAAATGTATACAAAAGGTTCAACTCAGTTAATTCGGGCAATTATTTCCTGGAAACATCCTAATTTTACAGGAAATTAGTAAATTGTGCATAGTTCAAGCAATCTGTTTAAAAAATACTAAGAATTCACCAAAGACAAAAATACCTACGATTTTAATTAAAACTTTATTGCTCTGTACAGAATTTAGATTATTTAGATTTTTTTTTCATTATTGTATAATTTATGTCAAAAAATCATTATTATTATATACATTAGTTCAAGTTTTAAATTGGTAATTTAACAAAAATATACCGGCACCTTAAAATGGAGTATGGTTAATTAAGCCGAATTGTCACTAATTAAGATTTTCTCAATCGGCATACTGGAGAAAATAGAAATTAATAAGTGGCACTCCACAAAATGTGCCACAGTGAAATGGTAAGTTTCAGAAAAGGAAACTTGCGAATTAATGTTTTTCCCGGAACTGCGGTTGGAATCGATTTATTTCAATCGGAAATGAAACCGCATGCGCTCATCTCTGATGCATTATACCTGCGCCACAGATTCCGTGTACTAAAATACCATCACCTAGTAACAGGGGTGAGCAGGTAGATTTTCAAATAGTATTCAAATTCGGGTTCGCATCAAATTTTTTTTACATATTTAATTATTCAAATATTATAAAATATATTGCATTGCAAAATTTAATTTTTAACTGAAATACGGTATTAGGTTTTAGGAGGAGGTTTTTTTCTTTTATTATCAAACCCTGAATCGGAATATCGGGCCAAAAATTTTCGACCGTAATTATTTCACAAGAGAACACTTTTAAAAATGTTTTTTCCACTTCTTCTGTTTTCACAACTAAACGCAAAAATGCCTTAGCTCGCAAATGTGATTCGGTCCAATTTCTGATATTGGTGATCTGGCTTCAGATGATCAGTGTCTGTCTCCAATAACCAGACGGGGATAGGGTGCACTGTTCGGAAACTAGGAAAAGTGTTGATAATGAAGATTCGCAAGGAGAGACCAACGGCAAGAGAGTAAAGCGGAATGATTAAAGGTTCAAGAACCAGTCGCCAGGCATTGTTCAGTGTAAAACTTTCAGAAATGGTCGCCAGAAGAGAGAATGAACTGAACTTTCTGTCATCGCTGTGAAACTATTATAGGAAAAATTTCCCTGAGGAAGATTCGCGCGGAGAAACCAACGGAAAAATTATTAAGGGGGATAAATCGGATCAGAATTAAAGGTTAAAGAACCAGTCGCCGGGCATTCTCTAGAGCAAAACATTCACGCATGCTCGTCAGAAGAGAGTATAAAGTAAAACTGTGTCACGTCAAGTACGGATGGGGAGACAGAGGTTTGGGGTATTGGCGGTACCAATCCTTAAGACGATTCAAATCCGTGCCATACCTCTGCGACTCGGGCCTTGGTGTAGCCACAAGTACTAGGTATTGCGTTGTATTTTGTAATACTGATGTATGGAATTGTATTTAGTCCCACTAGAAAGTAAACAATCATTACTAGGATTCCCACTGAAACATATTATGTAGTACCCTGGCAAGTAAGTTTTTATATTTAAGTCGGCATAGAACTACGGGTTTCCAGCGAGACATCCAAAATTGCTCGCATCCAGAGATTTCAATCAAAGGTCCTTCGGACATTGATGCTCCCCGGTGTGATTCTTATAACACCGTTCACCTCGACAGTTCCTAATGTTTCATCCTCGTCCTAGTTCACTCGTCGAATCTCTCGCCCATCCATTATGCCGCCCACAACGCTTAAACGCTACAGATCGCCTCGTTCTGTACCCGGATGCACGTCAAATGCGCCATCGCCGCAATTGTTCTTATAAAGGCCGATTGTAGGATAAACAGAAAAGTAAAAAACAAGTATATTTAGGTATCCTGAATGGGATTGCTCGTGGAACTTCTCCGATGGGGGGGAAAGTGGCGGGTTTTTGAAATTGAAGGGTTTGGCGGGGCTGGCGGCGGTTACTGGGACTAATCGATTGGTGATGCGAGGCGGGGCCTGTTGGGGTGGGCGGGAGGGGGGGCGACGTGTCAATCGGGAATTAGTTCTT
This sequence comes from Lethocerus indicus, assembly GCA_019843655.1. Classification (NCBI taxonomy): domain Eukaryota; kingdom Metazoa; phylum Arthropoda; class Insecta; order Hemiptera; family Belostomatidae; genus Lethocerus; species Lethocerus indicus. The sequence goes on from JACDQD010000001.1 coordinate 34,534,345, forward strand.
CAGGGCCCGACCTCTCCGGCCGACACTTCTCCCTACTTCACCTCGGACCAGCCTCCAACACGACGAACGACCTCAACTCCCTTTACTCCCGGATCCTGGCAGGAAACATAATGGTGCTGCCGCAACACATGGCAGGAGCTTATAGGTGGATATTATGTTAGATGTTATCGATGTGCGCGGTTATTTCGATGTTATTCACACTAACGTTCCGATGTTATATATACATATATGTTTCCGAAATAACAGGCATGCTCCCGAATATCCTTCCCCCTCCCCTAAATGTTAACCTCTGAACCCGGTTTTAAAAGACTGAGTTCTAACCCGACTTTACTAAATTGTCGATTCGTTTTCGTTTTTTTGTTGTTATCGAATAATAAACGGTTTTAACTTCGGTGCCCGCCCTGTCCGTAGGACGATCCTGTCGTCGTTACTCAGCGCCGTTAATTCGCGCTCTAGATAGTGCTCTGCTCCCCGAGCCGATATGAAAATAACGAGCGCTGTTAACTGTGTGTAAAGTGCTTTGCATGTCGATCTGTGTGTACACCCGCAAAGTATAACGCCGCTAAGGTTAAGACTATGAATAGCTGTCATTACAGAACGACGTTATGAGAGCGAACGTTCCTGACGTTAACCTCAACGACGTTATATTGACATTAACTATATTATGGTTAACAAACAATGAATATATGTACTGTAAACTTCAGAATACAACCTATATGTATAGACTTTATAAGCATGAAATTCAAAATTCTGGATCTGTAATGTTAAACTTAATGTCGTTAACCTTATTATTATCGTACAGGAAATGGTGTAGTATTACTGACGACCTTAAGGTTGACATTATGAATAAATGTATTGTAAACCTCATTATGTAATATATATGTATGTTCGTTTTAAGCATGAAATTTCATAATAAGCGATGTAAAAATCAGAACCAACGATTCCTTTCCTGTCAAGCAATTACGAATTACGGACGGGATGGGACCCAATATCCGAATTATACTTTCTACGTACTTAGGGCTGAATTTTTGTAATGTTATAACATAACCAAATATCCTTTGTTTTCAAAAAGAAAGGTAGAGGCGTGGTTCAGCTTGTAATAAAACTGTGACGCCGAGGCTTCGCGCGGCCTACCTGTAGACGTTTTATTGCTCCTTTTACTCGCGCTCATAAAACAGCATTTAATCCCCTTCACCAGCCCCCCCTGTGAGATCTCCGGTCCCAAATTTTCACTTCAGACAGATTTCTCATCCGATATTTAAAATGAGATCAATGTACGAAACTGCTTATAATTTTATTATTACATATAATATTCCTTCCTAAAATAAGAAGCTCCGCTAGTGATTGAGTGGTTATTGCATAACATTGGCAAAACAACAAATTGAACACCAATCGTCCGTTTAGATTTTTTTCTATAGTATATATATATATATATATATATATATATATATATATATATATAGTATCTTTTATTTTTGCTTTATTTAGAGTCTCTTGAACTTAGTGGGAGTCCACGGAAGATCCCAGGAACGATGCACGAACAGCTACAAATTTATATAGGTCAATTTATCATAGAGACTGTAAGTAACAGTTCTTGCGAGAGGTTATGGATATTTATAGGTTTTATAGTGACTTTATGGTATTATAGGTATTTGTACAAAATGTCTTCATATAAAAGTCCTACTACGCGCGTAATACTCCTCGTTATTATGTTGTTTTTATGCGATCGTGTTTAGTTTAAACGGTAATCAGCTATTTCATTCGATTGGAACTGCTCAAGTAACACTGACTAATGCTACTGACCTTCAGTGTCTAATTGGAGAGTCTTTTAATTGCCAAGATAAGGAGCGTCCGTCAACGAAATGTCCCACTTCACGCAGTCAATACGTTCAAAAAATATTAGTCTAATATTTCTCACTAGATTAGACCGTTGAGATGTGACCCAAATTAAAGTTAAAATAAAAAAAAGCAATTCTAAATTCTTCTGAACAAAAAATCAATCATTTTAAATTGTATCCAGAATAAATAAATGCTTCGAACAATAAATTGTAAATAAGTTCCCATTTCATATTTGCCCAGTAAATTACAAATTCACCTGTCTTCTAAAATCATTTTTAATACACCAGTCAGCATTTAAGTAATGTTGTAGGTTTTCCGTTTAGGTAAAAACTACGGTTACAATTAAAAGGGATAGTAATTTTTGTTGTACTACAACAGTCTCACTAATTTGTGTTCTGAACAAACAATTCCCTATAATATATTATTATATATTAATTTTTTTCCATTCAAAATTCAAGTCATTATAATTCAAATCAAATTAATGTTTATGATTTTTATGTACATAATAAATACATTAGTTTACGATATCTCGGCCATAATCTTGCTTATATGAGTTTATACACAAATATAGAAATCAAATATTGCCACGATTTCTCATAAAACGTTCGGTACAGCGGTTTTTAAAAGCGAAATTATAATATGGGGCATCATTGCAAAACCGGTATTTAAAAATAAATTTTGTACAAAATGTAAACCCTTTATTTATAGAACCTTTATTGTGTCTCTAGAGTTTAAGAAAAAATCAATGTTCATTCAATTTCAAAAGTTTAAACAAATACAAAATATTATTGTGACTCATCCCTTATTTGTCCCTTTCTTGTGTTGTTATTAAATACCTTATTAAGTTTTTGTTTTAAAACATTGTCAAGGTAACTATCATAATGTTTTATACCTCTCATTTTTTTATTTTGTATCTGGGATATAAGCCTTACTTGTTTAGTAAATACATATAATTTACCCTAGCTCAACTATAATTCTAAACAATTGAGGATTTCCACTTACCTATCTTTGTAGGTAAAATTAAGAACCTTAAGTTTTAATTTTAGGTGGAAATATCTTAAACTTGAAATATCTTTAGACTATAGCATATATATAGTCTATTCAACTGTTTAGAATCTAAGGATATGGAAGGAAACCAAAAATTTTAAAAATTTAAAAGCTATCATAACTCTGATCCAATTTTTTATATCCACATAGCCTAAGAGAGTTCTTACATATGTACAATTAAAATTATATCGAATACATTGTGTCCTTCGATTTTCCGGATCATTCTCGGTACGGTATTTTTCGGGGTTCAGATAGATATAAAATGTCTGTATAATTTCCCAGCGCTCTGTCTGTTTATAATGTTGGACATTTATTACGTAATGTTGTTCGAAAACTACTTATATGTATGTAAACACCTTTATTGGAGAAAACTGAGGACTTGTGAAAATGAAGGTAGTGAAATCATCACTTTTAATCGATTGGAACGTGTTCAGAGCGATGCGGCGTCAACGCGTTGAACGCTGAGTTATTGTCCGGTGAAGGGCCGAATTTTCTTCTTATTATCAACTACTATATGCTCATTAAAATTTAGTGGGGTAGTTTATTCCTTGATGTCCTCCTAATACTCCCCTCCTCCCCTCAGTCATATCAGAGCAGTTGAATAAGGATCATTTTCCTTATTTGTTCATCAAATAAGTTCAACAGTTGAAGTTGAAGTCCTGGAAAACTGCTTTCAATCAAATTAAGAATGTGAAAACGCCATTCTCAGGTGCATAGCAGCGGTAAATTCCCATATATGCCCCCCAAAAGCGCATATATAATGGGAGCAGGTTAGTGATAAGGGGTAACTGACAGACAATTGACCTATGTTAAAGTTGAAATGGCGCGTTGGGCAAAATTTTTCTTTTGCCGGAAACTTAAAAGTTTTAAATTTGTTTCAAATTTCTACTGATTAAACGAGGGGTGCCCGTAGACCACAGTATAGCAATTAAAACTCAGTTAATATTTTATTTCTGTGACAATATCGTATCGAATCATCATCCCTCTCCAAGAATGAACATCGCATCTCGCGGCCGCAGGGTGGAAATAGTTGCGTTCCTACCCCGAGGCGGGAGAGAAAAGGCTTCTGAGCCCCTACTTTTCATGTGGTAAATTGAGCGATACATTTACAAGAAGCGGAGCGTGAGCCTTCTGCGCTCCTCAGACTTAGATGATGGCCCAAGAAATAGACTCGGGTCATTTCAGACAAACCGGGTACTCAGTAAAAACTCCATTTTCCCGTCAGTAAAAACGTTTGAGGCCCGGAGGAGGGGGGCGGGGTCATCTCGATAGACCCCTAAAATGTAGGCTATCCCCCATTGGGGGTCCGTTTAAGTAATGAATTCCCTTTCTCGACGGGTATTGTCCCTAATGAATTTAACCCGGAAATTGGCGTGAGGCCCCAATTTATTTAAACGGCTAAACCTCAAAGTATTAGCCGGAGTTGAACTATTCCGGGAGGGAGTATAAAGCCGTTAAATTTGGGGGTGTCGGGGGGAGGGTCTGTCTTTTAATCGAGGCGGTAAATTAAACGGGGCCAGGTTTCTCTATTACAAATAATATTGTTATTAATTTTAACGGCAATTAATCAAAAAAACGGAGCCCCAGAAACCCCAACGACCCGTCGGCCTAAGTAATAGCTCCGCTTAATAACATTCATCTCCGAACGTCCGGATCAAGGAGGCATTAGATTTCCTCTTCTTTACCCTAATTGCGACTAGGGTCGTCTTTATTCGTTAAACGGAAACGTATTTTAGGAAACAAAATCCCCCTCGATTTGTTTCTTCACGAAACAGAATCCTCCACACTTGAGGGTATTATTTGAACGAATGACTTCGATTCAGCAATAACAGGGTTAGTGACTCAGGTCGAAAAAAATTATTTCAAGCAAAATAATTCATACTCAAACAATGATTACTGGTCGTTTAATAATTATCAATTGAAATCCTCACAAACGATTGTTCTCATTAAATGGCCCTACTGTTTTCAGTCAGACTACAATTTTTGCTTAATATTTGGAGAACATCGCAAGAAACAGTCCAATAAAAGGGTGAATTAGTGTAATCTAGTACACTGGATATTATTGTATCAAATCCACTTGAAAGAGTCGGATCAATAACTGACGAATTCATAGGACTGGAATGTAAACATAAACAAACTAAAGTAAACCTGTCTTTCACCCGGATTCGACAGTGCATCATCGGTAGCCTTCGAGTGAATTACCTGTGTTACAATATGCCGCGTACAATTCTAGTGTTGAATACGCTAATATGGTTTATGTATACGGTTTCTGTAACGGTTATGTTTACATCCCTTTCCTACGAATTTGTCTACGCCTTTCGCCTATGGGTTCGTAGGTGATTCATCAGTCGTCTTAGAGTGAATTACATCTGTCGCAATACTGATATGGTTTCCGTGTACAGTTTCTGCAGCGTTTGTCACTTGTTTAGGAATATTCTCCGCCTAACTGAAATATAATCAGTACACAGGAGTTAATGAGAACCTCAGTGTTCAATTCGCAAGTGCAAGTGCGAATACTTCAATTACTCCTTGTGGAACCCCCCGGTCTTAGCCTCATTTCAGTATTACACACTATGAGGAAAATAATTATTACCATTGAGGTATTTTCCTTTATGATTGACAATACCATAATGAGTTTTCCTTGATGATTCACAAGAGAATGAAATTTATGCATTGCATAAGTGCATGCATTTATCCGGAAGATTATATTTACTGCTTGTCCAATCATTGAAGTAGCACATTTAAGGTCGTATGTTGAGTTCGGTTTAAACTTGTCAGGAGTCTCAGGGGCGCTCAATAATTATTCTTTGACATTTATGTCATATTTTTACATATTTGAGGTAATCGAACTTGCAAGTTGAACTCCATATGATACATCTCCACACAAGGATCGTTCGACTTATTTCCGGACTCATTAAATTTCAAGAATAAAACCAGTTTTCCAATATTTCTCGACTCCATTAATATGCATGTAACACATTCCAAACAATTATTTCTATCTGAATGAAATATTCAGACGAAAGCAATAGATTAACTGAAAAGTATATAGGCGCTTAAAACCCAATTAACCGAAATATGATGAAGACGTTCTTTATGAAATTTATCATTCGCTAAAATCTGATCGTCCAATAATTCATGCAATAATTTATTATTGAAATGTTAAACGAAGGCGACGGGTAATCCGTGTTATTATCAGTCGAAATTTGTAAGTAATGAAAAGTGGGTCGGTTGAACCACTGAACTCTATCTGACACCTGTCGCGAGGCAGTATTGAGGCGCAAAACTTTCAATTCGAATTTACTCGTCATCGTCTGCACCGTTTTTCAGTCTGCATAGCAACTTCATTGGCGATATGCTTGAGGACAAGGGCTAGTGAGAGAAACCTATAATATTATAATATCTACAGGATTGAGGACCGGAGTGTAGTAGGGCAGTCGAACCGAGATATTTTAGCTCGACTCTGGGGGGAAGATACTCAATTTTTTTGGCCGTCCTTCCTTTCTCGCCGAGAGGGGGGACTTTTTATGGGGGTTCCGGGAAGGTCATGTCGGGGAGCCGGTGAAAGCGGTGTGGGGGGGGGGGATGATCCCATAACAATGGGGCCCCCTATTCAGGGCAATAACCCGCGTCGGAAACCCTCTCACGCCAGCTCAACACGCGCCTTCTTCGTAGGCACGCTTTGCGAATATACGAAGCGAATTATCGGCTTCGTAATAAATACACCTGTGAATTTCTTTGATTTCTCCAGAATTTTTGTCGGTGGTATTGTCGTGAAGATGCGTCTATATAGTCCTATGTGTTACTAAATAATGAGGAATAATAATGATTGTAGGGAACCTCTGTCTCCTCTCGCTGGTTTGGTTTTTTCCTATAGCAAAAGAGCGAGAAAATTATCTCAAACTCGTAGACATAACAGGTACTCCAAACTATTTTTTAGGTGATAATATAATTTTTTTTATATTTCAATCCATCTGTTAAAAACTCCTTCTTATTACTAATTCCATTCTTACGGAAGGTTGTTTACTGAAGAACTTTCTGAATCCGAACATTTTTCATAAAACGGTTTGGTAGTATGTTGTCCTTGTTGTATGCGAAGTGGTTTATTCACATGACATTTAATTTTTATTACTTAAGATACCTCATTACAGGAAGCTTGGGATAGCTTCATTCTTGCGATTGAAAGTTGGGAATATTGATTCCTAAGTTTATCTCAATATAACCTGATGTAAGTTTTGCACAGAATTTATCGAGGAAATGCGCAGCAAAACCTTAATTTCTAAGGCTTCTTATATTTTAGGATATCAATCTTTTTTTCCTTGTTTTTTTTTTTTTAACTCGCACTGTTTCATTGAAGAGTACGCGAGCACTCTCTATCGGGAAGCTGGAGATAAAAAGTTATATTTCAGCCCCTCAATTGGGGACCCGTAACCTCGATAACTGTCCGGTATGATTTACTGTTTACTGTTACGGGACATTGCCGTTATTCGGAAAGCTACACAGGCTCAATAAAGCCCCAGAGTAGCCCAAGGAAATATAGTATAGGAAATATCCTCCCCTCTCAAAAGTTCCATGACTCACTACTACGGAAAGAGACTAAGTTTTTTTTAATTAAAAAAAGTGTCTACGTAGGTAACACAAGTCAGTCTCGTCTTGTACTGTCATTATATCTTGAAATAAGTTATATTTCGAAATACAACGTGACTTATACTTGCCAATTTAAGTTGAAATAAATTTAAAATGACGCCCTGTTTAACATTTCAAGGAACGCGCTTCTAATACACGAGGAGTGGAAACAGCGAATTTCAGTTGGAAACGAACTATTTGTTATCCAATATTGGAATGATGCTACTGACGATGGAGAGTAGCCCCAACAATCAACGTCACGGTTGACTATATGCTTATTATAAAATATATTTGATTACCACAATAATATTTCAAATTTAAAGTTCGAAGGTTCGGAAAAATTTAAAATAATAATAGGTATTGTTTTAATCTTCGTGATTCCTTATGTGGAAGATGTTTTATTCTAATCTACCAATAAATCCTCCTTGATTGTTAATTTTAAATCAGCGTCCGTCTGAAAACATCATATTGGCTTCAGTTGGGAAATGTTGCCATCCAACCCCTTATTAAAATTAACGCACTTGAAAACATCCGATAAATAAACGTTTAATTCATGGCCCAGGTACGTAAACACAACTTCGGAGAAAGCTTAAGTGATAACTATATCAGAGTATTCAACACTAGGAACAGTTCAAGTTTTTTTAGACACAAAAAACAGTTCAATAAGCATAAATTAGTGTAATCCAATACACGGTATATTACTGGGACAAATCCACTTGAAACATTCTGATAAATAATAGACAAATTCGTAGGAAAGGGATGTAAACATAACCGTTACAGAAACCGTACACATAAACCATATTAGCGTATTCAACATTAGAATTTGTACGCGGCATATTGTAACACAGGTAATTCACTCGAAGGCTACCGATGATTCACTGTCGAATCCAGTTGAAAGGCAGGTTAACTTTAGTTTGTTTATGTTTACATTCCAGTCCTATGGATTCCTCAGTTATTGATCCGACTCTTTCTAGCGGATTTCTCACAGTACTATGTCTCGTATTGTATTACACTAATTTACCTTTATCGGACGGTTTCTTGCAGTGTTCTCCAAAACGAAGCAAAAACGAGGGAATCTCGTAAAGGCTTATCCTAGGCATCGTTCAAATGGCCGCACAATTATTCTCGCTTCTTTACATTTTGATGTAATAACATCAACGCATAATGTGACGCCGTTAGTAATAACTGTATATATAGTTCCTTATATTGTATAACAATTACTAGCGCCCTTCCTACAATTATCCTATTAATTGATTATTGTAGATTATACCCTTAACGCCCAACTCACACAATGTTCAGACTACAAGCAGAATAACGATCTTTTACAAGTACTATGATAGTGTGCACCTCCGGGTTACCTTTCCTGTAGATAGCAACTGCGCTTAGGATAATTTCTTTATATGCGAGTTCACGAGATGCATATAATTAACGAGCGGCCATAGTTCAAAAGCCTAAGACACGCCCAACAGAGCGGTAGCGGAGTTAGGTTGTACACGACCTGCAACTTGAAGTTACTGACGTTGCTCTTCACCGATTGAAGAATGCTGGCGACGATAGCTGAAACAAAAATTTGGGGCATCGTTTCTTTCGGCAGTTGCCACCGCTCGGTTTTGTACGCTTTGGACATTGATTTTTTCACTTTCCGCTTCGAATGTGGAAAGTGACTCGAGATTTGGGGCCGTCTGTAGAAGCGCCGATAGCGTGGTGGGAGTTCTATAATTAATTGAGACCAGAGGTGGGAGAACAAGGCGGTGCCGTCCTTCAACCATCTGCCCCCTCCGTCAGCTACAGCCGTTAGCCGTTAACACGTACCTACCTCCTGCGTCGCCACCCGGAAAGTTTCAATCTCTCGTGCTATCATAATTTTATAGACCTTTCACAATTCGTCGCACATCGTAAGATGTTGGAACATCTGTAGAACTATCTCAAACCGGCCTTGAGTTTGCCAATCAGGAAAAGCCGCCGAGGGTTGTCCAATAGTTTTAAAGAAAATTCGACCCGAATAAGCGCCAGAAGATAATGAATGGTAATGAAGCATATTTTAAGTAAAGAGCGAAGGTTTCCGCGATAGGAACCTACCCTAATTGGAACCATACAATTTACCGAATACCGCCGTTCCGTTCCTGACTTGTTGTTCCGGTGTTTTGACTTCAAATATATTAACAGGAAATCTTTTCGCAAGGATCATCGAAATACCGAAACGTGAAAGGCCCCTCACACACATGCGTATTCAGCGTATGCCTCCGGAGGATATGCCAAAGGACAAACCTATCTTTGAAGTCGTAGGAAGCGGCGAATGCTATAGATTCTACAGAATCGTTTCAATACTAAAGGTAGGCTTTCTTAAATTTATCACGCGAATCAATTTGTCCAACTGAATTTCTCTCGAGCAGTTCATCCGGCTCTGGAAAAATTCATTGAGATTATCGGTCGTGAAACAAGAAAGTGCATATTTATAAAGAAAAAATATTGACAAACCAATCGAGAAATTAATCATTTTAACTTTGTTTACAGATTTTGACTGCTGAAAATCCGGATTCGTTCACCACATTTTCCACCAGGATGTTGGGTGATGTCGAATTTCTGGACTACATGAGATTCATCAAAACTGTAATTATATTTGTTGTCCATATTGTCAGAACAATCAGGACCTCTTATACATACACACATTATTATCAGTTGGATGTTTAACTTCAAATCGATGATACTGAATTCCATAAACAATACTAATACAACAAGACACATTCCTTAATGTTAGTAATATACATACACGACATCACGCGATTCGAAAAATAAACGTAATAACAGAATGACAAAGAAGACATAGAGACATGAAATTATTTATTTTTGCACTGCCACTTAATTTCCCCTTCAAATAAATGAGCGAACCTGTAATTTTATAAATTAATTGCTATAAATTCAAATGGCATTTCCCACAGATTTTCTGTATGTTCTTATATATATTTATCTGAGTTCGCAGGTACTCACCGATTTACGATGGATTTGGAAATTGAAACTCTGTCGTAAGTTGGTGAGTACCTTACACTTAATTTCATATATAACTTAGTGTGTACTACGTTTTTTGTGATTTTCAGGGAATATATTATAATAAACATTTTTTCTTCTTTCTCCGCAACATTCATGGAGTTGATGTAAGTTTTATTCAATCAATCATCTTAATTAATTATGGATACTTAGGATATAAATTGCGTTAATATGACGAGTGTGATAAATGTTTTGAGATGTCAGTGACAGTTTTACCTTTTTCGTCTTGCCTTTACTCGTGTTGTCTGCAGTTTCGTTTCCGGACTGATTTGGATGGCCACTATTAATTTTAATAACCCACTGAACTATAAAATTCAAACGGGTACAGCTGATCTTATTTCCGCTTAAACCGTTCTTCGAGTGGCTCGGTCCACTATTAACTTGCGGAAAAATGAGGCAAGTTGAAGGTGAAACTATTAACTGATCTGTCTTGTGCATCCACGCAAATGAATGAGTAAGTACACGGTCAGGTTGGTTGTGATTTCTACGGAAGAATCGATTAATCATTTTATGATATTATCCCTTCAATTATATAATGATGACATCGATAAATATTAATTTAAATTAATACAATATCGAGAACACACTGGCACAAAGAACCAGCATTTCTGCCACCTTTTTCCAATCCCAGGCGACAATGATGATTTTTTTTAAAGAAAAACATAAAATATTCTTGAGAAACTTGTGAAGAATCTAAATAATATTTGTGTTTTCATCACATTTCATATTCGATCGCACAATTTCCAAATTTGTCTTTCCTTTTCCGGACCTTGTTCCGACTATCCGGATTTTCGGATTAACTATACCGCCCATATATTTGTTATATTTAAATGATGACAAATTAAACTTAGGTATGGGTAGCTAATATTATTGTAAATAACATTTCAGGATTTTCCTCGCGTGACCCTTCCGAAAATCCCATCAGGGTTGGCATTTTTCGTGAACACGCAGTATATCGGCGGCTACTTCGAAGCTCTGGGCTACCTGAAAAAGAGATACAACAGTATCCCACTGAATATTTTGAATAGATCGGAGTTTGAGAAGATCGACCGATTTTCGCTGATAGATTCGATACCGCAGGTAAGTGCAAGGAAAACTTTTTATCATTTTCAGAACTACAGTTGCGGATCTGTGATTCCGAATTTATGTTGTAAAATAATCTGCGTAATTAAAGGATTCCCAGATTTGGATTTATTCTTAATGTCCATTATAGAGGGACTACGTGTACATCGACATTGAAGTGGGAACTGCAAGGAAGCGAAGACTCATTATAGAAGTATGATTCTAAAAATTACGCATTTTTAATTATTTTTTATTTTTTTTCATTATATTATTAATAAACCTTTTATATTCCAGTTGTATAATGAGGTCAATGATAAACCATGCAAGCTTTTCAAGCAGGTTTGCAAAGAATTCCGCGCAAATAACCAAGCGAAAGCGCAGACTACATCTACTGGCCGTCCTGCGCCTGTTTCCACAGTTAGCAGATTTATTCCTGCTGGATGGCTTCAGTTATCAAGCAACAAATATTCAGGTAACATTCCTCGTTTTCATTTATTCGTGCAACATTCATTGACCCATGGTAATAATATTTAAAATCGGATTATTCTTTCCACAAAGGATCACTCTTTTAAGAAATTTAATTATTAACTAAAATTAAAAAAAAAAATACTGCGATAATTGTATAAATGTTATTATTCCGATCTTATATCTCCACTTAGCTGATCTTATAGCAAGCAAGTCCGCTACTTGCCACCTTCAGTAGCATTCTGTCAGCGACGCGCGGTTATAGCGTTTATGGGAAGTTTTATTTCTGCTCATTCAATACTCAAACTATTTCAGAAATTTTACAAATAAATCCAAAATTTTAGAATCACGCGCTGAGTAATTAGATTCGATAGCTGGAGATAATTAAGGCCCATACCGATTCAGTGTTTTGGCCCAATTGAAAATTCTTAAACAATTCTACGACCAGAAAATAAAATATAAATAAATCAATAAGCAACATTCAGTTCTATAATTATACAGATTACACATCTTCTTTTCTTACGCAAAATCGTGAGCAATATACATCTATAAAAAGAATAAAATACTTAAACCAAAACCACCATTTTCAATTTTGGGGTAGTACAAGAAGATAGGCGGTCGGTGTAGTCGGGGATAGTAGTATCACTCGGAAACGGAAGGCGCTGGATGTATTGAGGAATAGTATAACTTGAAAACGGAAGGCATTCGGTTTATCGGCCAAATAGTTTCTATTTCAAAATAGTTGATATTGATACAAAACAGAAAATGGAATAGGCACATGGATAGTATCTACAGAATACTGACCTTTGTTTCCAGGTGCCCAATACGACAGTGAAGAACTGATACCGAATTTGATAGCAAACATGAACCACGATACAAAGGGAGTGGTGTCGATGCTCGACATTGGGAGACTGACTAAGATGTCGGAATTCATTATCACGTTTGATTCGCTTCCATGGATGGACTACCAATACATTATTATTGGGTATTACAATGTATACTGTTAAGTCCTGCGGGTTAAGTCCTCCACTGTATTCCCAATCGCACTTTCCTTTTCATCATATCTTACTTTACATTTGTCAGTTGTCCAAAAGAGTGTGTCCATTAGAAGAAATAATGATTTAAATAATTTCTATTAATTCATTTCAGTTAATTAGAATCTATAATTGGCTTCTTATTTTTAGAACAGAATTATTATTGTATAACAGAATTTCGTTTATACTCGTATGCTGACAAAAATTACCTATATCGAGTTCTCTACTTCCTTATAATATTTACTTGCATACACATTTTGTAATACATTATGTGATCACTGATACTGACCTTATATAAGCTGCAAATCTAGAAATAAATATGTATAACTAAGTCATAAATGACATATTGAAATGAATACATGATGGTTATGAAAATGTAAAAGCACCTTTCGAAGAAAACAAACAGCATGACTTAGTGTAATTGTAGGAGTCCCTAAATATTTTGTTCCATAATTAATATCGCTTTTGCGGAAAAATATAAAAGGCACGAAGCAGAGAAGCTTGAAATGCTTGAAGCGTCAACGGTTTCGGGCCGACATAGAGATTAAGCATATGGTAATATCTGAAGTGATTACTTTTCCAGCGATGACACCAACACCACAGCTCAAGGCCGAAACTTGGAGCCAGAAGATTCCTAAACAGGCTCCCGACATTATTTTCATATTTATTGTATGGATTTCCAATGAGAAGTGAGTATTTGACTTTCAGTATTGACTGAGAGTTTTAGGCGGGCCTGCATTAAAACGTTGGGGCAGCAATATAAGCAGCTTGGGCTAGTGTTATGTTAAGGTCGAATGACTTTAAAAGTTCTGATAATTAAGTGAATATGACACTCCCTAGTTAATGTTAAAATTTTCGCTTTATAATTTGTTATCAACCGCCCGCTCTCCCTCCCTCCCTCCATCACTCAATCCGTCTCTCTCTCTCTCTCTCTCTCTCTCTCTCTCTCTCTCTCTCTCTCTCTCTCTCTCTCTCTCTCTCTCTCTCTGGGGGGGGCTCTATTTATAAATATATTGATCATTATCAGTAGAATTGTTTCAGAAAATGCTTGTTCATAGTTCAAATTCTCTTTTGCAGGAAAGTACTGCATGGACATGAATTGCTGTGCATGTTAAAAGAAAAGGCAATGAATTTTAGCTCTCAACCTTGCGACATAAAGATTGTTGATACAGGTATATTAAACGCTAAGAACAAAGAAGATGTGTTCGGCGTACCTATAAGAGTGGCGAGGATTCCAACCGTTTCCGATCTTGTGGAGGTAGGGAAGACTAAAGATAATTCTTGCAATATGGAAAGCGACGCAAATGACGAAGCAGAAAACTTTTTGGAACAAATGGAAGTTGAACAGGAAGTGGAAGTTGTACTGGAGATGGAAGGTGTGGAACATGAAATGAAACAAGTAGAACCAGGAGTATATGTGTCCCAAACCAAATCAGTGAAACGTGCAAATGATATAAAAGAGGATGAAGAAACTGAAAGTACAGACAGTGGACAAAATAAGGGGAAGAAAAGGTGTGATGAAAAACAGAAGAAAAATGGAAGGAGGGGTGGTAAGCGACGGAACCCTCGAGTCCAGTAAAGAATTTTCATGATTTTAATAAATGTTTTATCAAGTATTTTCGAATTATTATATGTATATTATCATATGAAAAGTTCTTACGTATACACACACACACACACACACACACACACACACACACACACACACATATATATATATATATATATATATATATATATATATATATATATATATATATATATATTCTACTATCTTGGAAATATTTACTTGAATCTGTTAAAGTTTTCATTGTTGTTTTAGATTATAAATGATACAAGTACAGTTTTCAAATACATATTCTTATTTTTAGCTGCCTGTACTTAATGACATACATTATGAATCTCAAAACACAGTGCATATAAAATGTGTTTCATGAATGTCCTGATTGTAACAATGTGAAATATATTGTCTCTCATGTGATTTTGTGTGCTTACTTACTTATCCATATTTCTATGATAAATACATCAATAAGAATTCAAATTGGAGCACATTAAATAGCATTACTAAAAAAAATAAGAAAAAATACCTGTTAATTATTTATTTAATAAACACATATTTAAAACTCAACAGAAATACATAATACAAAAATTAAGACTACATACCATTACTCTTATGATGTAGTGACAGCTCCTCATCAGCTCCTGATGAAGCACCCTGTTATTTTGATGCTAGTATAAGTAAAATAATATTAAGAAAAATAAAATAGTTCCATCATTATATTACTGAAGGAATGCTACCGGTAAGAAACCAAAACCCTAGGTCTTGTCTTAAACCACATGAATGAGTGGAGATTTAAGATGGCACTAGTGATGGTATTTAGAACTCACCCAAACATCCAAAACAATGTCTTAAATTGAAGGAATACATTTCATTTATTTTATTACATTATTAGCATACAAGCTTAATATGTTATAATTTACAGGTAATTTGTACACTAGTTTATGAAAAACATCATAGTGATATTTAGGAAATCTAAACAGAATTTGCACCTTCACCAAATAATTTCTATAAGGAGGAAATAAATATATCAAATTCGACAGCTTTATATGGCATAATTATCAGCTACTTAATACACATTGATAGGGTTTTTTTTTATTTCAATTGAGTTAAATTAAATTCAAAGTTGTGTGTGCACATGTCATTCTAATATAGTTTGATTGCTGCCAACATTTTATGAAAGATTACAGCATATATGAACTGGCAGTAATTTTAATGAAATTTATTGTTTTAAATGTTACTTTAAAAATGTGGGTTACAATTGAAATTAAAATTGTATGTTTATAATAGAGATAAATTCTATAAATTGGAACCTATTTTAGATGCTTAATCAAACTGTTAATCAAATTATGAAAATAATGTAAATGAGGAGGTTCTTACACCACAATAAATACAGTGCTGAATTGGGTGCTCAACCCCCAAAAATATTTGTCTTGCAATTGTTAATTAAAATAAACAAGTAATGCACCTAATAAACATGATTTCTAAAGTGGGTTCACTGTGAAATATTTTAAATCAAACGTGGAAAAATGTCACATTAAAATTTCAATATGATTATTTATCATATGTAATTTAAATTATATAGTATTTAATTTTAATATACCCTCTTAATATAATTATAAGAAATAATAATTCTGTATTTTATCAAATATTCTATCATTGCTTCAATTTTGTACTTGTTTTCAGTAATAGATTAAATTATAAGTATTATATATACTGTTTAGTGAAGTGTATATTACTTGTTTTCTGAATGCAAGGCATATAGTTGCTCCATCAAGACAGTATACTAAGCATAAGCATTTACTTAATTTATATATCGGTATTTATATATAGATATCGGTCTACCAAAGAACCAAAACCATAAATGATGACAAACCATTTATCTTTAATAAGTCCACTAACTCTTATAGACCCATATATAGCCTTTTAAAACACTGTATTTTATACCAGAAACATTGCAATTCAATAATGTATTCAAACATTTTATACCTAGAGTTTATTAAAATTCCAATAATTTAAATACAGCAGAAAAATATCATTTATTTGTTTTATATTAAGGTTGTCCCTTGTTCTTTGAATTTAATTATTTATTTTTCAAAACCATTACAATGTGAATGGGATTTCTACTACTATAAAATAAAATGATTAATAAACTAGGACATTTCACATCATTAAAGTGATATTTCCTTACATTTAAATATAACAGTTCAACTGTCATTAAATTGTGAAGGGAAATACATATTTTAACTTAGAATTAAGGTACTGAATAATGTTCTAGTAGTTCATCTGATATCAAATTAAATTAATTTAGTTTTGGGATTTTTCTTAGAAAATAGACTAACAAATTTTAGACAAATTTAAACATTTTTATTTGAAAAATAAAAACCTTTTATTGCTCAGAAATGAATTTGTGTAAAATGAAAATAACATAATGTCCCAATTACTCAGAACCATGAATATTTGTTTTTAGTATTCTCTGTTTTAGTATTGAAACACTACTCTCTATTAAATGATTACCTTATTTATAGATATAATATAATGGAGTGGTCATTTCAGATTAAAGTTAAGTGGTATAATCAATTTCAAATTACTTTTATAAATCAGTCCAATCTTCATACAGTGGATTTAAATTAAACAAATTTCTGTACTATGGATGAAAAATATCCTTTTTAAATATCTATAAAAATACCCTTTATAAATATCCTATATATTTAAAAATATATATTGAAATATATACTTTAATGTTTTAATGACTTTTTTAACCTGGCGTATTAACTGGTGTATTTCACAATTAAAGAGTATAATTTTCATCATTAAATAATATATTGGTTTGGTATAAATATATTGTGTACTATGGTATACATAATTTCTTTAATAGACTTAGACAAATATTCAAAATTGCATTTGAAAAAATCCATTTAATGAGAAAGATTTGATTTGTGGATGAAAATGGAAAAGAATTATGTAGCAAATTATTTTTATTTTGCTGCAATATCTTTTTATATAATTTATAGCTGTCCAGTTCTATAAATTCTATTTGACATTAATATCTAAAATGCCATTGACAATTTTTTTATTTTATAAATATCACATCTCACTTGGCATGTGCATGTATATAAAATTCAAATTCACTTTGTAATATGAATGATTACTATTTATGTATATGTATATATATATATATATATATATATATATATATATATATATATATATATATATATTTATTTATTTATTTATTTAATTAATTGCAGTATTAGTCAATTATACTTTATAATTTACAATGCCAAGCTGGTTGATACTATTGTTACAAGAAGTGAATTACTAATGTGTTAATAAATTAGTTTATACCATGAGTATATAGTTTTGTTAAGCATTTAACTTACTCCATATTTTACTTTTTCTGTCTATTGTATTTATTATTTTAGGCCAAAATATTCAGTATATAAAGATTTATAATTATTAACATCAATTCACTCTAATGTTATAATGAAATGACACTTTGAAATAATAACTTTCTATTATTATAAGAATAAATTACTGGGCTTAAATTATTGGTTTTTAACTCCTAACCTTTTGAGGGCAGTTTCTGACGAGGAAATAGGTGATTCAATCGAAATCTAGAACGTAAAATTCGACTACATCGCAGCTAAGACCTGCTGCTAAGCAGCTGTCACTCCAAGTTTACCACCGCCAGTACTCGAACCCTCTTCTTTCGCCACTGGGCTTCAACTTGTTCCGCCAGATCAGTGTACTTATGCCATTTTTTCGTCCTAAGTAGGCAGAAGGTTGTTTGCGTTGGCCACGGCTACATCGACTAAATATGTACCCTGATATCATGTGTCAGTGAACACTATATCCGGCCTATTGTGGGGACATCTTTATCGGTTATTACAACCCTGTACAAGTACAACCTTATACCTCCCGTTTTCACACCGGGCTGATTCACATCATCCGCATGCCTCCCGTGAAGTGCTTTTCGAGACTAAGCCAGCATCTTTTCCTCGATATAATCCCTTTCGGGCACTATTTCTTTACTGACAGGCTGAGCCAGATTTAACGACGTGTAGTCGAGATTGGCTCTTAACACTGCACGATGAAGTGGTGTCAATATACCTAAGAAGGACCTCTTCAAATTGTCCTTTTGCCTCTCGTGCATTCTCTTGGTATCGGCAAACCCTCTCCCCCCCGGTCTAACTACAGGGCAGACGACACTAGCTCAGATGACAATAGTGATGAAGCTCAATACAGGCATTCCACTTCCAAGACCGTCACCTTTGCTACCTAGCCTTCGGTAGTATTGCCTTTGACTGTTGCAGTACACGTTGTTCTGATATCTCCGCTTCTGCGCCCCCATACAACGTCTCTCCTTGTATCCTTGTAACCTTGTACCTTAGCACACAGCCTCTACCTCAGGGTGCCCAATATTTACAATTGAACAGGTATACATAATGAGATATTATTAAGGGGTTGGGGGACGCATGTAACGATTTCAATTGTACAATATGACGCCCCCGTCAGTTTTTAAAGTGTGTAAAATTCAGTACTTCAAATGCTTATAGAAGAGCAGACTCAGGCCGCGACATCAGCTACTCATTCGCCCCCTTTTTCAAATGTAAATTTTTACTTTATTTCATACGAATTTCTGCCCAATGTAGTCCGGTAAATACACTTCCATTTGTTTTGCTTTTAATCAAATTTTATACATAAGTTTGAAACTATTCAAGACTAACTAATATAGAGTTCTGCTATATTTTGGTTGTCGGTTCTTAAACGGGTGATAAAATCGCCGGATCCGTTTTTAAAGTAATAAATTACAAATTTTTATCGGTTCGGGGGCTGTGAATGGGTGGTGGGGTGGGACCGAATCCGGCTGGTGGGGGGCGTAGATGCGGCCCGTATCCTCCCCGCTAATGTGTGTTTTATGTCCCGGATTAGTGACGGTATTTATGCGCCCGAACATAGGTTACATTGATGTATACGCCCGACGTGAGCCACATTCTAAACGTATTACTATCCGTTGCGAAAATATACACATAGGACCCGACCGCTCCCCACCCCGCGCCACAAGATCCTCGCTTTTCCCTTCCAGCGAACATTTATTCCGGTCGGGGCGGATTGAGCATTGACCGGGGTTTTGGAAAGTAAAAAGACGAGCGTCTCAGGACTTTAAAAGGGGGTAGGGCAAATTTAAAACCCGGATTTAAAATGTGAGGCAGGATTTACAGTTCTTTCTGCACTTTCTGATCTCGTAATTTTAATTAAAATTGCCATTTTAACGATCCTATTCGAGAACAAACAAAATTCGCCTCAAAAAGTGTGATAAACCAATTGTTATAAAATTTTAAATAATTAAAATTTTAATTAGATATTATTAATATTTGGTATCTCAGTTACTCTCTGAAACTCAAATGGTACAATGAAATAATTTTCGGTTTCAACGATTCTACAGTGTCGATAGTATATAAGGCTCCATAATGGACCCTTTAATTTAACTATTATTTGTAGGCAATGGCAGAACTTCACGGACGACAGAAATTCATACGAAGTACTTCAATATGCTACTGAAAAAATTATACTGAGAAGTCGACGCCGGTTTAGGCCGACGAACGAATAGGCGAATGGAAAATTGAAAGAAATGTGATAAGCCAAGACAAATACTTAGTCCCTATGTCCCTTCGTCGTCTTAAAATATAAACTAGAACATAGGGGTTTCATAACTTTATTATATAATAACGCCAAATTTGTGTTATTATTTACGTCAAAATGTAGACCATATTTTACCATTTTTTCAAGAACTTAGCCCCGGTTTTAATGTGTTTTTACTTATAGACAACTCAAATTGGCAATGGAGCCTTAAATGACCGGTATCGGAAGTCGAAATTAAATGGGGGTTTGGTAACAGTTATGTCATTAACCATGAAATGGTAAGCAGGCGGAAAGGGGACCCGGATCGATGTATTGACTCTCACAACTTAGCGCTAATCCGCTTGTAACCGGGACGCGACTTAAAATCATTAATCCAAAGTGCAAGCTACAACATTAAAAGCAGACAGTGGGCCGTAATCTTATTTAATATCCATAATATTGTTGACGGCTACAGAACTACCGATGGATTACCCGGCGATTACCTCCCACTACTGAATGGTGAAAAAGATCATTTCATAACGCTCTCATAAAATGGCCGTTACTTATATTGGTTAGTAGGGGTAGACCCCCCCCTAGTCAGGATGTTATGTCGGACTCTGGACCTTTGGTCGTCTTCCCACAGTATTACGCGATCCTACAAGAAGTTGTGATAATTCGAGAAGACAATCGTTTATTCAAGGACTATAACTATTTACAGTACAGTTTCGCCTACCTGACATAAACGGGCCGGCAGTAAGCGTCGGATAAACAAAAATGTCGAATAGTAGGAAAAAGCCTATTAACGTCGAGCTATGTTATAATTATTACACGGTACAAACCCGAATAATCGCATTTTCAGTAGCGACCCGCCAATAATATTCAGAGGGCGCAGAATGCGGGATACGAGTACCGTAATATATTAAATGAGTACCGATGCTCTCTCGCTTATATATCGGAGCCTCCCTCCTATCAGACCGGTTTCGTTAGGCCGGCTCCCTCCGTAGCACTTTTCTTTTATTGCGAGTGCGGTTTTAATAAGGCGCCGACCCCCACCGCCCGTTCGCGGCCAAATGAAATACCGGCCCTAGAAACTAACGAGAAGCGACAGAAGGGCAGGTAACGCGGGGGAAGGTTGGGGGGACCCTTAATGAAACGCTACAAGTAGGGAGCCTAAACCCATAATATTGCCGTTTTAATATTCCACCCTCCTCCTGCCACTACTCCTCGCGTCCCCCATTTCACCTATACCCGATATTATTACATCAACTCTGCCGAGGGACCGTTATGACCGAACGGTTGTGAACGGGGCCTTCGATAAGCGACATTTCAAGAATCAAAACTGGTAATAGTAACTGATAATAGTCCGTCCTCCGTTGTTTATGTCAACTAATCGTCGTCATTAATTAATTATTAAGGAAACTCCGCAAGTGGTAGAGAACAGCTGATACAAGTTTGTGTGTGTGTGTATATATATATATATATATATATATATTCTGTCAATTAATAACATAGGTAGGAAGCATAATTATTTATATTCAACCTACAGTCAAAATATTAAGGACAATAACCAACGCACCCTAATATGTCTCCAACCTCACCGTACACACAGATCTTAAAGTCCCGTTTGTCCGAGACCTTGCCATACAACGATACAGCAATTTCCACTCACTACTCAATCATCACCCTAATCCACTAGTCCAAACCCTACTATCTCCCGACATCCCAAACGTTCCTTACAGACGCCTGAAAAGGAAGCGGCCATGCGACCTAAATGTTTAAATAAATAAAAAATAAAATAAATAAAAAGTAATAAAAAAGAGGGGGGCGGAAACTAGTGGGTTGGTCCTCCAATTGTTGTCTATTGTAGTTAGTGCTTGTATCAATGTTGCTTATTACCTCGTTTTACAGTTGCAACAATAAAAGAGAGAGAGAAAAAAAATTATATTCAATTTCTGAACGTCTTCACTCCCTACTCGCCTGATCTTATTCCGGGTCTGTGATAATTTGACTATTCTACTTCCTCTGCCTAGCCGCTGGTAGGGGCGGAGATAGTAAGTTACGTTAGGCTTCTGATCTCCACCACCCTCCCGGATAAAGCCCTCGAATTATAGATTGAGTATGGTTTCGGAGTGTCCGGGTGAGAAGAAGGGCTCTTCTCAGTCTAGACCGACGAAACGGGTCTATTATATTCCGGTTATCACCACATTCTGCCAATTCTTAATCCTCTGAGGCTCCGCACATCCGACGAATTTCCGACTGGCTACGGGATTGACCCCGGGGGCAGAGAAGAAGGAAAGACTTATATATATATATTAATAATTATAATGAACAAAGAGCGGAGTTGGATCCCGGGGTGCAGATATTGCATACCTTTTAAACCGGGCGGTATGAATCACTGGCGTTGACGCTAAAATCAATCTACCTGTCGTCTGGTATGACCGCCCCCGCCAACCATCGTCGTTTCTCGTTAGAGATACGCTTATTAAACGCGGGGCCGCCTCCCTCCCCGTAACATAAAAGGAAGCCTCGATTTTTATTTCTTTTTTTACTCTCCTTCTTGGTTGGGGGCGGGGGCGGGGGCGGTGGGATGCGCGATCTGTATCTGCGCCGCGTGTCGCTCCCCGCCCGATACCGTTTCGATCATTGGTCGCTTTACCCTCTCCCCCGAACTCCCTTAGGCGGAGACTTGCTTTTTATTAAAAGTACCTTCGGGAAGACAGGTGTGCGGTAATATAAAAACGAAAATAAAAAAAAGCCCCGCGTTTAAGTTTATTGCAATGTCCTCCCGATAAGGGGGAGACTTTTATTGGAAGTCGGGACGTTTCTGTGCACTCGGTCCTGACAGGATTATGGAACCGTACTACTTCTATCTTTTTTAATGGTCTGAAACAGGGGCGGCGAACCTATGACAAGCGGAAAGAGTTCCCTGGCACGTGAATAACTTTAAAGCTACAATATCATTTTTTCAGGCCGTATACAAATTTACAAGATTACTTTCAGAGTCGGGAATAGAGATTAAGTTTCGACTCTTTTATTCTCTCAAATTCTCAACTATTAAAAGAAATGAGTACATATATACATGACATTTCGCAGATTGGGCTATAATTGCGTGATGTTATCAGTACCGGATAAAATACTATCATTCCCATGGATTCGTCAGTAGCAGTGATAGCGCCTCACTAATTTACCGACAGAATGCCACTGAAGTTGATGAGACCGCTGAAATATATTCCAGTACAGGCGACGCGACGGGAGATGCACGGGGGATCGACAGAGACCAGATAGAGGTCACACAGAGGTTAAAGCAGTCGGCCGGGTCAGAGGCCTAAAGCATAGGTTAGGTTAGACTAGGAAAGGAGAAGTTTCAATTATCCTTGAGAACCACGTCTCATCTGTGCCCCGGTATTCTTTGGGGCCTACGTGACTGGATGACCTCCGAATGACCTCTGCCGTTCCCTAGGAAATTCAACCGAGTTCGGATTCCTTCCTGCGACTTGCCGCCGGCCAGGCCACCGGCACCGGCACAGAAAACTCCGACAGACCAGCAGTACGTCTCCGTGACCTCTATCTGACCTCCGCCGTTCCGCCTAGAATTCGTCCCACACAGAATGTCCCCGTTCTGTCCCCTCTGTCCCGATCCCGACACTCATTCACCGGTAGACTTAACCCGACTAAACGCCAGAGGTTATTTTCAAGGCGATGGGTATACCCCACGTCGCTTTAACCCCTAAACTTATTGCGTAAAATGTGCAAATTCTATATTTTTTATGATATTTGTGTACAATAACACACATATGCCAGGCCTTTCCATGCCTATAAACGCTATAATATTTGGATCACAAAAAAGAAATAACATAAAATATTTGATTTGGATCGGGAGATTCCCCGTAGAGGAATCTCATTAGAAATCACTTCGTCAGTTCCTACCTAATGTGCTGTTATAAGGCCGCTCTGAATATAAATGGCTAGACGCTAGATGAGAGAGAATTCCTGGAAAAGAGGTAAGCTAGTTGAAATTCCGAAGCCAACAGCCGGGGCGGGGCGTCAAAATTGGTCTTCCTGGAAATTTCAACCGGGGAAAATCTATAGTTGGGAGTTTTCTTGGTGTCCATTGGCGCGAAAGCTAATTGGGAAACAATTATTAATTATTAATCATTAATTAAATCAAAAGCGGCTAGCAGAAGGAATTTTCCATCAATCGCAAATTCGAGTTGAATGTATATTCAATGCGCATCAAATAATTTACTGGCGTATGTTTGTAATTTTACACGGATTTTAATACATTACATTCGTAGTCTTTTCACACGCTTGTGTATAATTTTATATTGAAAGTCGGGAGAATGTGGCGTGAACGTTAACTTTCTTTATGAACGCAGTATGAATAAGGTGTATGAGATATGAGAAATATATAATAATTATTTGAGGGGGGTTAAGTCCGGGAGGGTCGAGCCTTAGTGGGGTTCCGTGTAGGGGATGTCTATCCGCTAAAAGGATGGCTATGCCAACGGTGACTGTGTGTTTTTCGCCCTTCTCGCCCATTGTTCAACACACTGTTCTACTCTTTAAACGCTATATAGTCATCATTTCCTGTAATGACCATTACCATCGAAATGGCTATTAACCGCTGTCGCCTATGAAATGTTCTAGACAGTCAGTTAATTTGTATTCTCTGGTGTTGTTTTCGGTAGTCGATGCTATTACGTGTGGCTTCATCAATTTGTTGTAAAACTTACTTTCAAACCGGTATTAAATAACACCGCTAAGAATAACGGGCACTTTTTAAAAAATAAGTGAGAATCGCTAATAAAATACGAAGGTTTGGAATACCTCGTGCAATTATTTTTCCAAAAGATCAACCGGTTTTTGTTTCCCAGTAATAGTGTAATTCTTAGTAATAGTGTCAGGTACTATACGGTTATATCACGCATTTTTTATATTCTTTGCTCGTAGTCGGTTAACATTTTTGGCCAGTAACAGTTTTCACGGACGAATGGAAGCGGAAAATCGCTGGCGTTGTAGAAATCAATAGTCAAGATTCGTGTCGTGGATTATTTTAAAAATAAATATAAAAAGGAAAAAAGGAAAAGTTGATGGGCGGAGGCGGTATCGAGCGGACGGGGGCGGATATTTAAATTTCATGGCATAGATAGGGAAAGGTATTTTTTGTTATCGGGGAAAGCGTAGCCGGGAAAAGGGGCCGGGGGAGCAAGAGGCAGCGGCCAAATCAAGAGTAATGCCCCTACACGGAACCCCACTATAGGGCCCCTCCCATTCCACCGGCTTCATCCAATAATTATACCTCCTATCTTCTTTTCCTCCGTTCCACGTCTCCTCCTCCTTTGTCTTCTCGGCACCGGATTGTTTTCCGCGGGACACTTACGGACCGCTGGATATTTCTAAACCCGTCTAAATACCTAGAGGCGGCACAGACCCGCCCTATCCATCTATTACCCTACTTCCCAAACCCGCTCCCCTATCCTCTGCATAGCGTCCGGTTGGTATCCTCCCGGCATCGCGTGAGTATACAGAATAGGACCCGCACTAATCGCAGTTTTAAAAAGAAATAAACTAGTCGAAATATACGTATCGTAGAAGAAAACTCCGAATTCGACACGCCAAACCGCTGGACCTAACTCCTTACCCCTACCTATCTACCCTCAGTATAAGGGAAATTGAATGTGGATTACAGTAGCATTCCCTATATGTTAATAAACTACAGCCAATAGACAGATTTAATTCACATATAAATCGAATACAACAAATTAGGCTGGTTTGCCGGTAGCACTTAACCTAAATATATACCTTTACTTAATATATACACTGGAGTTCGGGATTGTCCCAATAATATACCGTGTATTGGATTACACTCACTTGCGCTTATTAAACCGTTTCTTCAAAATTATGGACATTTGAAAACGATTTATATTTGAAAACCGAATAGTAGCTCAACACCCATTATCAATTTGGCATTAATCGCATATTTCAATCGATTAGAATACCGGAATTTCAGTTATTGAAATCAATTTTCCATAATTGACCAACGTTTTCGGTGTATTACACAGGTGGAAAGAGAGACGTGTTATCCGAAATAGGATACCAATTGGTGTTTGGAAAGGGCGGGGGAGTTGCCGAAGGAAGGACCGTTCGCACGTATTTCCCGGCGGATTTTATTAGAAAAGGCCGGCAAAGAGAGCGGTGGCCCCGCAAACAAATCCACGCTAAGTATTATAGATAGCCGACCATAGGAGGGGACTCCCTTCGACCGACAAATAGCCGCGCTACACGCCGCTAAACCGACCCATTTGTATGATCTGCTTCCCCTCCACTCAAACCTTTATATATATAGATTTTCCTTTTTGGTCCGCCACTTCATTTCTAGATGAGCGGCGGTCGATTCGGGTGGGGATAGCGTTCCTAATCGCAAGTAGCGCTCGAGCAACAGAAGACGCCGATTTAGATTGGAACCACTGTGAAACTTGACTGGGCTTACTCTTAAATAGAAAGAAGGGAATTCCTACCACTTTTTTTATGATTCTATCACAATATAAAACATTTTAACACAATTCGGTCTAATGCCAGTCCATCTGCAGTAGGGTTCCGCTAACACTAAGAAAGCAAGTCGAGGTTGTTACTGTGGTTTTGTTCTTGCTCGTGTGGAAGCGTCGTCTGTTTTTATTCTTTTGTTATTGTTCGGATTTGTTTCTTCTTGCATTTGATCAAGTGGCTTGGACGACGGTACTTAAAATTCTCGCGTGCCACCAAACGGTGTTCTTAAATTTCATGCTTAATATTGTACGCAAGAAGAGAATGCACGCGTAATAATTATGAGCTCAACTCTTTTAATCGGTTGAATTTTGCGATTGAAGGATGATTTGATGTGGCATCTGGAATTTCCCTTCGTGTACCAACTCTCATTATGTATTTCGCTACTAGCATTGAGAGCGGTGGCCTTATAATTCCGCATAGAGCAGATGTTTAGGAACAAACTACTAAACTACTAACACCAAACTACTGAAGTAGGAAGTATATTGCATTTAGTGAGTATATCCCACATTTAACCGACATTTAAAATTGGTATAAATTCTTATAATATATAAAATACGTATAATTTGTTTATTAATTTAAAAAATAATAAAAGAGGTTAATAAAAAAATTAAAATTCGATTTTGTTTTATTTTTAAACGAGCATAAACGATAGGATAGTGTAACAGTTTGTCTTCACCCACAGACATCGGGGGAACAAGTTCAAAACTTCTGTTTTAATTGCTAACAAACGTAGCACTTCAGGAGTTCTTCATCAAGCTTTACGGTTCAGCTCTGTTTTTGCTCTCTGTTAAATTTCATGTCTTATAATTTATTGTTATTCGCCGCTCGCTTATTTTGTGTCTTAATTCAAACTGGTTTCAGATCCTCGCCACAGTCGGTAGCGTTCCGTTAGAAATATTCCGTCCGCCAATTTTGTTCCGACAACACATTCTGTTCAAATAAAATGGGTCCGCTGTGATTTTTCAGATCGACTCGGCACACACACAGTGAAGAATAATGACATAACTGTGAATAGATATATCGTTAAAATGTAACAATTGAAACTTTCTGAATTCAGTTACCGATGGAAATTACTTTAACTTGCAAAAACACAATCGTGGAAAATTGTATTGGCGAAGGCCTCAATGAAGATTGAGGATATATGGTTTAAAGATTAAAAATTTATAGATATACACACCTAAATTCGGAAAAGAGTATTTTTATGAGGGCTACGATGTTAGGTAACGAGCACTATTATATTTACTAAAAAAACAATAATCTAGTACCCCAAGACTGAAAAAACTAATGAACAAATAGTTAAAACATATCACAAGAACATCAAATAGTCTTTTGGAGTCTCCGAAATTGGAGCTGTAGAAGATATAGGATAAATTAAAAATATGTTTTCACGCCAAAAAGGATTCAATGTCCCGGGACTTACTGGTCCTCCTAGTTGGGGGTTCGGCGAAGGGTCAAATTTGCCTCGAAATTAGTCTGCCGGAGTTCCCAAAATTTAATGCCGTAGATACTGTACGATAAATTTTAAATACAATATTTTGAGTTATATTAAATATAATGTTTCGAACGTCTAACAATTTTCAATGCCGCGGGAAACTTTGTTATATCGGCGCGCGATTATTTCTGCGGATACTTATTTTATGGCAATAGATTACCGGGTGGGCGCCCCGGTAGGGTCGGTGGAAAGGAGTAAAGTCAAAAAGGGGATGGGGGCTGGCGGGGTTAATAAAAAAGAAGTAAGGGAGCGGGGAGAGGAGCGCCCACTTTATTTGGGGCTATCACTCTGTCAACGCTAATCTGTATTGATGCGCTCCTAAGCCCCCACCATCTCGCAATTATACCCCATCTGATTGTCCCGTCCCCGTTCCACCTCCGCTCGGTCCCCTGGACGCTATATATATATTACCCGCCGGCCTAGGGTCCGACCAGCCACACTAGCCGTTGTCCGAGTCGTTATGGCACAATCCCGGACTAGCCCGTCGTTGAGGACTCTCGAATTAAAATTTACTTCCACATTCGAATTCAACACACCAGCCTAAATCCTATCCCCAATTCATTCAGTAATACTGCTATAAAAATAAAATAATATGCACGGACCCACCACCGAACATAATTCTTCTACTGAGCGTCTCGGCGCCATTTAAGCTCCACTAGAAATTTTAAATTTTATAGTTTTAATAATTTTTGTATTAAACCGCAATTTTCAGTTATACAGTTTTCGCCACCTATAATTGGCAACACGATATCTAGCCTGTTCCACTTTAGCCCCAGTTCATTCAGTAATACTACTGTAAAAATAATATTATATAAAATATATAAGAAATATTTAGGAAACATAATTCTAATGTGCGTTTCGAAATTTAAACAAGTAGTTTACTTTCTGGTTAAACCTAAAAGCCAATAATTAAAAAAGGCAATCGCTAAATGAGTATGTCACATGGCTATGAACATGAAAAATGGGCTGTATTGAATTCTAATCATTCTACCGGAGTATCTAATTTCTTCCTTCCGCCCACTCGAATTTACCTTTTCTTTTTTAATCGAATTGTCTCCTCATTATACGTCGTCCAAAATCCTACGGGCCAAGCCCTACTATATCTTGAGATTCCAAGCAGAAGCCTGATGTGGTCACGTGATTTAAACATGCAAGAAAAGTAGAAAAAATAAATACAATAGATGTTATAAAAGAGGAAGAAACCCAGTGGGGTCCTTTAAACTGAAAAGTTCCATTTCAGCTTCTTCCAATTATGTCTAGATTTTAAATGTTCTTTCTTACATCCTTGTCAAAGTACAAACGTGGCCATGGATATGAGGCGGCGGTGTAATGAAAACTTCGCCCTCGGAAAGGTCACGGTATTTAACTGAGTGCGCGGGTGGCGGTGGTGGTGGGGGTGTTGCCGGGAATTAAAAGCGGTTTCGAATGAAACCGGAATTCACTGGAGTTTTTCCATTGCCCCATCGAAAGGTCAAGAAGCGGCTGCCAATCCATAACCGGACGGGAAGGGACAATTAAAAGTGTAATTGGAATATAAGAGTGGCCTCGGACCCCGAGCAGTAGCTCTATCAAGCAAGTTTTTCAATCGGCTCCTCTCACTTGTTGCCCGCCCGACCCCTTCGGCTTGTTACGGCCCCGTTTATAGTGCATTGTCTCGGCAACCCCCGAATGGACAAACATCGCTCGGGTTTAACGGTAAATTATTTGGTCTTTCTTAATTCTATCAATATCTTTATAGAGATTACCTGGAAATATTATTTTATTACTCATATTTTTTTTTAAAGTCAAATAGGTGAGCCTGTAATGGTAGTCTATATCCGATCTTTTTGTTCATTTTATGGGATCCGACAAAAGGAACTAACGGCAAGATTGAGTTAAAAGAGATTGAAGCCTATAATAAAAAAAAATAATTTATCAACACTTACGTTTAACATAATTAAACTTCCAATTACTTAAAAATAATTTACTTCGATCTCGAATGGAACTGAGAGTCGTTCTGTCGCGCCGTACCGTCTACTAGATCGTTCATTATCGGGGAAGGAGTTTAAACGTAGAGCGAAAGGACTTGGACATGGGCCGACGCCGAGTCTATATAGAGACCTTAGAGAGATTGGAGATTTGAAATTGGGGTATGGAATGATTGGAATACTCCAATCGGGGTTAACAAAAAATTAATTTCTTTCGATACCTGGCAGGTTCGGTTATTGTTGATTATTTTACAATGCCTATACAAGTCCAAAATACATGGTTTAGTGAAAAGTTATTATTGAATTCAGTTTGTTCTGTAAACTGTTCAGGGTGTAGAGTCGGACTCGCCCCTTCACCGCCCGGGGCTAAGTAACGCCTACCCCCCTCCACTAATCCCCCGAGGCCTCAGAATTCCTCCCTTACTGTCGTTACCAAACTTTCGGATCTCTTACTCGGCATTCGGCTGCAGATAAGAGTTTAACAACGCCCTTGCGCCTTTTAAAACAATCGCCCGGTCGTTTCTCGGTTCCTGTTCTATAAACCGGATTGGTAGGTGGCCAAGATTGAGTACCCGTTTTATAATTATTTATTTTCAAACCGCCCGTTCGGCAGCGTACTTTTCAATTAATTCCCTGACGGTAGTAATTGATCGGCGACACTTTTCCGGTACGTCCTGTTTTACGGCAAAGACGAAACTGACACGGCCGGTAAACGAAACCCGTTTCCCTTAAAAGACTCGAAGAAAATAGTTTAAAATTTCGTTTCCGGTGCTCAAATATTGTTAACACCTGAGAAGACTCCGGGTCAATTTAAGCGAAGGCACAGGTGTTACTGAGGTCGGAGTGTAGGTAGCTCTGAAGAGAAACGAGTACCGTGGAGGATATTGGGTAAGGGCCGGGGCCGAATTAATCGATATTGAGACTTGGGGCGCTACCCCCTATTGCCGGCAGTTCACCCTTCTCTCCGCGCGGTGTCATTTTTTCACAGAAATATTCATTAAAGGGCACTTAAATAACGGCTGTCGTTAGCACAATATAAGAACGGTACGTTCCGTTCATTTATACCTCGGCAGTATTTCATTTACAGTAATAATCTATTATTTTTTATCGAAGTGATGTAAACACCGATCAACAATTTAAAGACCAATAAAACGGATATTTGTTACTTGAAAAATATGCGATGTGTTTAGTAATATGTTGTAGTTAATGAAACATCCAGTCAGTACTGTCACTGCGTTGTCTCCTTTATTATTTTCACTTTATTCTTTTTATAGTTGTTTACGAATTTTTGGTTTCCTTTTCGAATAAGTTTAATTATTCTAAACTTTTTCCCAGCAACGAATATATTAATTAAAAGAATTAACTGCATTGGCAATATTATTTTTTATATTTCGTGTATATATATGAAGATCTAGGGATGATGCCATTGTAATTGAAATGATATGATAAGAATATAAATAAATTATCTTATATTCGAATAAGCAAGAAGGGTGTGGCGTTCCTCGTTTGGATTAACTATTAACTTTAGATACAGGTGGTGCTGTCAGATAGAGATTTCTTCTTTTGTTAGGAGATTCCCCCCAAGAGCAAAGGGTGATTGAGGGGGAGGCTTCGACTCCACGGGAGGTCAATCGACGGTAATCGGATGAAAAGCTTCCCAATTTTACTATCGATCCGCAGTAACGATGTGGCGGCGATTACTTCAATTACTTATTCGATCAAGTAGAGTCAAACTATCTAATTTCGATCATTAATCATTAGTGGGGTTCGACATGCTGTAAACTCTGTTACCGAATCATACTTCGAATCGGGTCATCGAGTTGCTTTATTCTATGCGCGATGGTAATTATTTGTTTATACGCAATTATAGAAAATATTGTTTGGAATAAAAAATATTAGTGATGTTTGATAATTTTTAAATCAATATATACTTGGACGTTTTGCCGCGTCATATACAGGTGGCAAACCTCATTTCTAAAGCGCAATAGTGCTGTATTGATGTACGCTTTATTTGCCTTTTATTGCAGAAATGCTGTCGGTGCTGATCCGGCACTTGACCAGATGAAAAGCAATTTTAATATCGATCCCCCCGACAACGTTTTAAGCCTCCGCTCGCGTTTATTTATAAAGGTTTTTATTAGCATCGGGTGGTTTGGATCACTCGTTTTGGCTCATTAAAGAGGGGCTAAATATCTTTTCCGCGGGGCCCTCTTATGTACACTTGGTGAGCTCATATGAATGAAAATGTGTACAATTACTGAAGTAGGAAACAGTTCCAACTGATGACTTACGTTTTAGCCTAACGTTAACAGCCCCTCGTTAACGCTCCGAATAGATTTAATTTATGAAAAAGAAAATATTTTTAACAATTTTAAATGTTATAGTTTTAATAATTTTTTATCTTAAAAACCACCAATAATTTAAAGGCCACCAATAATGGGCCACACATAAAAAAGACAAAATTAAAAAAGGCAATCACTAAATGAGAATGTCACATGGCTATGAACACGAAAAATGGGCTGTATGATTCTACCGGAGTAAAATGAGCCGATCACAATGTCGCTAATTCTATTGTACAGTTATGGCAATAGAACAGTTAAAAAGAAGTGCATTCTCTCGTCTAGTTGATATTAGTAAAATATTCACTGCCATACCGCCTTTAAAATTACGGTTCAAACGAACTTTACTAGACAGTACAAGTGACAGTGACAGTGCAGTGAGGATACCCAGAAGACATCCAAAGTGACACTTTGGGAAGATGGCGAGCAGCCGAAACCGGTCTAGCAAAAGACCAAACCAGCGAGAGGAGACAGAAACACACGAAATCAACGCTATTCCTCCAACCCCTCGCAGCCCACAAAACGTAGGTATTCTAAACGAATTTATTTCCTCTTTTCCATGAGCTCATGAGTGATCGTTTTCTTCTATTCGGAGAAAAGCGCCCTAATCTAAATTTTGCAGAGGGGAAATCCCAATCGACTCCGAGTAGACTCATGAAACGGACAAGACGAAGTTCGTATTCGGAGCGGCGAGCTCGCCGGTGATGATACGTGTAGAAAATCCATTTTTGTGATTGCTAATCGGGCGTAATGCTCCGAGGGGGTTACGCACGCTTAAGGCCCCGAGGAGGTGGGGGGTCGGAGGTACGTTAATGAAATCGGTCACGCCCTTCCGTCAGCGCCCGCTATCCCTTCACAAACAATCGCAGCCAGACTCCGGGATGGAGGGGGCTAAAACCTATTACCGGTCTCTACTTCGGGGATCGCCCTTCCCGGACACTTCGGCGGTAAACAGTGGGCCGAAATCCGTTTCGACACGCGTTCGATGCCGACTTTCGGACAGATCGATACGCGCGTTGACCTTGGCTGGAGGCACCTCATTACCGAGATTTGCATAACGAACCTATGTATTTAGGCCATTCGTTCGGGCCCTGAGACGGGCTATAGTTATTATTTAGTAATTCCGAGAAACATTTGGAAAATAGGATAGATAAGAGTCTTATCTTCTCCACTACGGTCCTTCACTATTCCTGAGTAAATCCGTTGAACTTAGGAGGGGGGGGGGTTTACTTGAATACCGAAATTTGCATAACGAATAAAAGGATTTTAAGGCTGGTATTTAGAGCCCTAAGATAGCCGGCATTCCTGAAAAAATAGGATTCGGCCCTTCGCTATTAGGTGGATAAATCCTTTTCGGAGTTTTATTATTTCGTGTAATGTTGAACTGTCAGTTCGACTTCATGCTAGTTCCTTAGTGCTAGGTATATTACTGCTTTACACTACACACGTAAAACAAAAAATAAAATAAAATAAATATAAAAATATTCAACATTTGTACCAATAACTATATGTAGTTGATTGTACAAAAAATAAAAGGTTAAAAAACACTACGCACGTAACAGTAACAGTGTAGAGACAGTTTTTTGCTGTTCATCCCCCCGTCTGGCCGGCATCAGTGAACGTTTTTCTCTCATACCGGTGCAGTGATAGTGCTAATACATTCTTTTTTTTAATTTACTTTACTCATACCATTAATGCAGTGCTGTGACTGCGCTAACAGGACGTTTCATCGGCAGCCTCGAACCTATCAGCTAACCTAAATATTATTATTAAGAAAGAACGGAGTACTAAGATAAAAGACAAAATATACCAATGAGCGTTAAATTCAGAATTCCAGATTCGATTTTAAAAGCGGTATAAAAAGTTGAATGTAAACCCTCTTCTGATATACCACTCCATTAGCCCTATACACTCAATTGTTCCGACTAATTCAATGTTTCCATCGACAAACGGAGAGTTTTTTACGCCAAATTCTAGTCAATTGGGTTTCAATTAACGCTACCATACGGAATTGAAGGGCCGAATTGAAGGGCAAAATAAGCCAAATTGATGGGAATCGAAAAAATAGAAACCTGTGAAATTCATTATAGAGGTATCTGTCCGGGGCACGCGGTTCACAGCTTTGTACGACGTGAAATTTAATTATAGGCGAGTCATTTTAGAGCGGCGTAGTTTAATTTTGATACACTGGGCCATTGAGTATTAACCGTGGGCGGTGACACGGAATCGACGTCAACGATTTTGTTCCGACGCTGACATTGGGATGAGAGCAGCTCCCTAATTGATGGAATTAATGGATAATGTTTTACTCGAAGTAGTTACGGTGTATAATTCTCCGATTTCCCTGGCCGAAAGCACTTGATGGGGTGACTCCCACCAAACTTGTTTTAGAATCTTGATTCAACGAAATCTACAAAACAACAGATTTGATTGATTTCTTTTTCATTTTGTAGGTCGAGTACTGAAAAAGAAATATGGCAGTTGAATAATAAGTGAAGGACCAACCCCGTCTGGCCATTATGGGCGATAGTTGAGGATATTAAGTTAGGATAAGTTTTAGCCATCTATCGGCAAATTTCTCTCGACAATTGCAGGGGAAAAAACCCTCAACGACCAATCAGTCCATTGATTCCGAACCTGAGAAAAAGACCCTTCCTGATCCTAGAAACCTCGTACAATGTGGCAAACGCGTAGCGTACGCTCCCTTTCTCAAACGGCAGATTGGAACTGAAAGAGATATAAAAACACTGTAATCGGACTGCAATCGGTAGCTTGGGACAACGGTTAGGTAAGTGTAAATGTAGGTATAGGAGAGGTACACGAATGCAACGCCGGTAGGCACTAGGGTTTTTTTGCGCCCCTCTCTCAAACCCCGGTTTATTAGGTGCATTAAGAAACCTTTCCCGAGGTACTAGGCTGTAATTTTATCGCCCACCGTTTTGTCATCTACGGTTCAAAAATGTCGGGACTGAATTGGCGGTAATGGGGCGCAATGAGAAGGATTGTTTAACCCACTATTTAATTCTGAATGAATGTCGGTTAATGAATCAGTTACCATGCAGTCTTGAGAGCGGAACTCTCACACATGCCAACCAGAAGAGAGAATCAAACATAAAAATTCACGATATATTCTACAAAAATATGTTAATCTGCCGGTTTGTTCTAATTTTTTTATCCTTACTGAGAAATTCAATTTTCAGTATACGAAGCCCTGAAGAAACTGAAAATGACGGGGCCTCTCCGATTTTAGAATAAAAGAGGCGATCGACTTCTGTTGTAGTCGCTATTATCATAATTAATATGCAGTAAATAAAGATTCATTTATTTACCGCCTGAGGACACTATAGAGTGTACAAGTACCCTGCTTCAATTATTGAAATGGACGATTGGAGGACCTCTACACGTTTGCCGGACTTCACACACCCGGAGAGAACCATCGGCGGTCCATCGAACCGGAGCCACTCGTGGATTTATTAAACTCCAGTTTAATCGCGATTGATGTCAATTGCATCGTCCCGAGGTAAATCATCGTCAATAAAGGTAATGAAACGACGACAGGTTTCTTTCATCTAACAGAGATCAACTCAGTAATCGGATCACTTCTGCTGTCGAACCGAGGCTAATCCCTTATAAGTGAGGCTTCATTTGAGCTTCATAAGAGTGGGTGGGTTTCCCGTCGATTTCACGGCGACAATTTGTTTCATTAATTTGGGACATTGTCGACAATCGAAAATGGAGTTCCTCGGAAATATCGGCGTAATGAATGTACACCAACTACCCGGTAAACACGTCAGAAGTTGTTTTAAGAAAAGGATAAAAAGAAATATAATTGAAATTTTGTTTTTCCCTTTATCTATTCGCGTTTAAACTGGAATATAATAAATTCTTGAGTGCCTTCAGTTCAGAACCTCGCTCTTGGGCAGGGAATTTAGTTTAAGTAAATACAACAATACCCGTCATACATTTTCATTAATCATAATATTTAGATAATAAAGACACCTGTTAGTTACACCGCGTTTATGGCCAGACAATACTGCAAATAATATCCCCCTCGAATCATTTTGTTTACATCCTCTAAAAATTACTACTTTTATTCCGAAATTTTACTAATAGTTGTAACAAGGAAAAATTATTATCGGCTCAATTCTGCGCTATAAATTCGAGCATAAATACAGAAAGAACACAGAGAAGCAGGTAAACAGAGATAAGGCATTCTTAATTCGCACTAGTTTCAATATACGTTAACAGCAAATAGCGAACTACACTAGTCACTGTCCAACACGTGACATGAAAAGTGACAGAAGTATCCGAGGATTTTAGTGAAAATATGATCATCCTCAATCGGAAATGATTGTCAACTCCTTCGGTGGCCCGAAAATGTTCTGTGAGCTAATCCACTGTGCAATGGCTAAGAAAAAAACAAATTCATAATAAACCCAGCGGGAAAAAATATAGCTTTTACCCTAAATATGCTCGTCTGATAATTTTCGTTATTTTTCATAATTATTCATATAACGATAGTCTTATATCTTATTTGGATATAGCCTCAGGTTAAATAAAAAATATTACTAAAACCTCATTCGTATTCACTTCATTCCTACTTTATCTAAAATTGGATCAATATTACACCTTATACATATATATATATATATATATATATATATATATATATATATATATATATATATATATATATCATAATGCGGGTTACCCAGGATATTAAACGATGGAAGATTCGGAATTGATGTCCTGCCTATTAAATACAGGAATACGACTTACAACTGTAGTACGTAGTATGTAGACGCTGAAACATGTCTAGAATAGGGCCAGAAAAGGGATAAGGATAGAATATCGCACAACTAATATTTACCAGTAGAATTTACGTACACAAGACAGGTTGTGCCTAAACTGAATTCACCCTCCTTTTAATTTGTTAATGATTTCTTTTTAATTATTCTCATTGTATTACAAACTTGTATCATCTCTGCATAAGCAGATGTACATATCCGTTTGAATTTTCAAGCGGTTTGGAGGAATGAACGAAGTGAATTCAGGTGTCAATTCGGCATTTGCAACCGATAATGACCGGCGGCCATATGGGATTCCAGGTATTGACACGAGTCCGTAATGTATTCCATGACAGCTCCCCTGAATGTTTTTACGTCCAGTCACCGCAACTCGAATTTGTGTTCGGAACCCGCCGCTTTTCTGTATCGCAGATATAGAGACGGGCAGGCGTACCTACACATACACAAATATATATATGTATCGTCCCTCATGCGATCGTCTATCTCCACTCCGGGACCATTTTGTCCTTAGCAAGACCAATCGCCAGTAGTGGTCCACTAGTAATATAATCAGACATTTAGTGGGGTGTTTCACTAATTTCTCAACATAGTCGCAGTACATTTTTAGTGTTAAATAATAATGTAAAACGGAAAACTAGTTTCAATTGGGTGCATAGGCCGAATAGAAGAAATACAGAAAGGTACCTAATGGCCGGGATGCTACTGGCGACGGTAGGAATCCGGATCAGGGTCAAGGACGAGGTCAGGTCGTGGGTAGTCGTCGAAACACTGTTTAAAATGATGGTCCACCGTTGAGCGTGGAGAGGACTCGAAGTTACATTCCCGATTTTGAGGATGGGGGCGCCGGCATTGTCCGGGTGCCGAGAATTCCAGGACCGCTTCCAGGATTATTACGAGGGCCCCCCTTCTCCTCACCCTTCCCCCTTTGCCCTCCCTTCCGGGTGCTGTGTCCATATGTAAAACCAATAAAGGTAGCCGAAGTATTTTACGATGGCGCTTCCGGCATTACGAGGCGGGGCTTATTGGGATTCTTGGGCCGTACCTGTACCCTGCCGCTCCCCATCTAATAACATTCAATATTAAAAGCGGCATCGGGGGGTTTAGACCCCCGACTAAACGTCAGCACTCGAGGTCCCCCCGCCATACCAGTTTTCCGGTAGTCGTTTCGCAACTTTTACAACTAATAAAAATGCAGTATAAATCTCTTATAGTCTAAAACAGTGTGGATATTACTTAGTTTCGCTGAGGACCGTGGCAGGGAATAATCGGTAAACAAAAATTATAACCCTTTAAACATAATTCCCCCTTGGCAATTACAGTATTGAAATAATTATTATATACTAGGTCCAGATTAGTATATCCCTATTATTTCGAATAGGGGGGATATAGCGCAGTTTTCTTGATCTTCTCTCTCCTTTCGCTGGTTTGATGTTTAGCTAGAGGAGATATATATCACCAACAGAGATAACAAATTTACGTAGAGTCAGGAGGTTATATTATAGTATTCCAAACCTTCGCAGACCACATAATAGGTATTCCAAAGTTACACGGATCTACTAGTAGGGATGTACATAACATGTGTGATATGTTATTACGTAGTTAATGCATAGTATTAAGAAAACCCTACTGAAAAACCTAGGAGTCAAGAGATTCCTAGCAGCAGCGGAAAATATGTAACAATAGTTGTACGAACTGCTTCATCTGGAATTACGTTTTCATATCAAACTACAAAATATTTACGAAGGGTTTTAAAAATGTTGTAAACCGATTTTTGTAATCTCTGTCTTTAAATAAACATCTCCGCAGAATCAAAATCCGGGTAAATTCGAAATTTCCCTTAAGTAACTCCTCCCTAAACCTACTCTCATTTTACACGGAAATCTCGACACTAATATTGAGTGCGGCGTTCATATAATTATCGACACGAGTGACTTCATTCAATTGGAAGATAATTGAAGTGATTAAAAGAGAGTGCCTCTTATTTAATTTCGGCAGTTGTTTTCAAAACAACTGAGTCCAACTGAAAAGTATTTTTAAACGATAACCTCGGGTATTACTACTTTCGATTTCACGCAGTTTCAAGACCCAAGGACAGATATCGGTTATACAGTATATGTTTTTATTATTGTCTGTTATTATGTTTTTGTATCATTATGTTGTCTGGTATTATGGTATACTGAAGTCATTCACTCGAATGGGAGTTCCAAAACCCGTGAATAAACTGCAGCTTCTCACTTCGTTTTCTGAATAGTTTCTCGTGCAATAAATTTCAGTTCAGGACATTTTTATTCCTGTCAATGGCTGAGGATTTTTAAATACCATAATTCACGTGGTATTAAAACCGCGTCCCTATATACACTAAACTATAATGATTTGTTCCCTTAAATTTGTACAGAAATATATGATGACCCGAAATTAAATTTCAAGACTTCCAGAGCATATAGAGCACCGAATAACTAAAACAAGAAGTCCTTTGTAGATTTCCTCGTTATGCTTCTGTTTTGAGAACGTCGCAAGGAAGAGTCGCAATAAGGGTAAAAGAATGTAATCCAATACCCGCTATGAGAAATCCGCTTGGAAGCTCAGGATCAATAACTGAGGAATCCATAGGACTGGAATGTAAACATAAACTAAAGTAAACGTGCCTTTCGCCTGGATTCGTCGGTGACTCACAGTAGCCTTCGAGTGAATTACCTGTGTCAGAATATGCCGCGTACAAACTCTAATGTTGAATAAGCTAACATGGTTTTCGTTTAGGACATCTACAACGGTTGTGTTTACACTTCTTTCCTACGAATTTGTCCGTTATTTATCAGCCACTTTCAAGAGGATTTATCCCAATAAAATACCGTGTATTGGATTACACTCCTTATCCTTAGTGGACAGTTTATTACGTGGCGTCTCGTTTAATTTTGAGACATCCTGTATACATTAATAATTACATGTTAATCCGGATATTGGTGTAAATAGTTGGGATAATGTCTAAGCATCTTCCTATGACCAGTCTTGTTCGTATTTTTAGAAAGGATTCAGGAGGTAAACTTTCTGTGCTATACTTGACCCCGGATTATTTCCGGGAGGATATTAATGAGTATACAGCCTTATACTACCGAACTGAATACTAACGAGCGAGCTCCTGTCTGGATATTTCAATTAAAATAAATAAATAAATTATATACCTTAATCATATATTATTTTATAATAGCGGAAGGAAGGGCGCGTTAAGGAAGGGGCAGGGTAAGTTTACAACAAGTAGTTCGGTTTAAGCATACTGGTATGGTGGTGACGGCGAGTGGAGTATGCGTACGAGCTTTCAGAGTGGGGGGATTTAAGCCCCCTGAGGGGATTGCAAGTACTGGCGCCCACTCTCCTTCTCTCGAGGGGAGATTTGCACCGACGGTTCCATTTAAAAAAGCGGAATTGAATTCGTCACAATCGCTTCAATTTATCCTCGCGCGGTCGAGTTTCATTTATTTCTATGATTCAAAAGTACAACTCGAATCGTGAGTCGAATACATTTCACCTCTTATCAGACAGCATAAGATCAGTAAGTTCAGCTCTTATCGTCTTAACAGAAGATATATTTCACTGGATAAAACATAAAATTTAATACAAAATTTGAGTTTAAAAATACTGAAATAATACTCATCGAGCTCTTACTACCGAAGTGGAACCTAACTGGAAGTATCCTCACCCTTACAGTTGAATCGTTTAACTTCATGGAAGGATATTGAAAATAAAAAAAGGAAAAGAAGCCAATATTTTAAATATAGTTTTTGCATGTATATGATCCATTAATTATTTTTGTAAGAGAGCCAGAAAAGTTATTCGATTATTAATTTGTAATTGTAATATAAAATAATCATTTTATTTTCAAATAATGCCCAGTTTGTCGGGTGGTTATGAATCCTGTCGTTTTACCGTGTTACGGTCAGTGATAAAAATCATTTATCTGTATACTGGAGTTTAGTAACCGTTCTACTGTTCAATTCAAATTAGCGATTCGTCGGGATTCGAAACCGGATCAACGCGTTGCACCGTGCTCTGTCAGGGATAGAGGCACAGTACCGTCGGTGGACCTAATTTTCATTCAATTCCTAATTTGAAAAAAAATATATTACCAAATAAATGTTTTACATTTAAAAATATTCCGTTCAATTATTCGGTGGCTGGAGGCTAGCGGAACCGGTGGGGGACCATCAATTATTAATACGTGAAATTCACAGGCAGCTCAAACTCGAGTAACGATGTATGATATTTATGGGTCAAATATTTTACAGGAATATAGAGACCGCGACTAGTGCCACCTTCTAGTACACAGTGCGACCAATCGATTCCGAGTGCACAACTTGCTTTCTAAAGCCACTTTCAGTTCTTTCAACGGAACATGAGTCAAACGGACTCATACTCATATCCGTTAACGAATTTTCTCCACTCTCTTCACCACTGCCGCCGGCGTGTGCGTTATACTATTACTGTCATATGGCTCAAGTCAAATTCAACTTATTCCAAACCCCAAATTCGACGTTCCATCAACCAAAGTCATCCAAAAGTTAACGGACCCAGAGAATTAATAAAACGCAAGAACTATTCTTAGCGATAGGTTGCAAACTTAAGGGAGGAAAATCGTTTAAGCAATAATGCAAGGTAATGTTATTTTGTTAGCACTAATTATCTTGATGTATTCGTTACTTGTTTTTATTTTCGTTGTTTTCATTTTATTTTTTTAAGAAGGAAGAACGGAACTTTCGTTATTGATTTTCATCCCATGAGTCTCCGAGAGTATAGTGACAAAAAAGCGGGTGGAGGTGGAAAGATCGCAAAGATGATCGGCAAATATGTTTTTTTTAAATAAAGAAACAGAAGGTATTAAATCCACTAAACTTTCTGAAGTTATGCCACCCATTTGGGAAATTGTGAAAAACCATATATTTTTATATATAAAAAAATATATATAAAGAAAAATTATATATAAAGAAATTTAAAAATGTATCGCACTTTATGTTGATAATTCTCCAAAAAAATGAATAAATATGTTTCACTAAAATGTAAAAAGCGGCGATCCGTCATTCATTAAGGAGGGTATCCTGAAGCAACTACATTTAAAAACCAAAGCACCGTAGGCCCTAATTAGTAATAATCCGTTTTTTAAATAATTACCCCAACCAGAAAGCGATAATATATTAATTATCAGGTCTGAAAGGGACCGGGCAGAGGGGCAGCGGCCGGAGTTGGGTGTAGGTTGCCGCGTATCTATCCGTTTAATTGCTCCGCGGTGTAGCACAATTAGAGGCGCGATTATGTTGGGAATTAAACCGCCGGAGGTCCGGTCCGGTCAACGAACGCGATTGCCTCGAAAATCCGAAGCCGGTTTATAAACCGAAGCGCTCCGGGATCGGATCGGTCATCGTAATCCCGTACCGGAGATGCTCACCTCTTTGTTTTATTTCTTTTCTTTTTACTGAATTGGCTTTACAATACCGCCCTGAAACCAAAGGAATGGAACTCATTGCCCCCGACCATGAATGTAGACGGGAGTCGGGTCCGATATCGGATATTGTTTTAAATAATAAAATTACAAAAATCTACGGTGAGTTTAACCTCTTTAACAAGTCCTTAGGCGCAGTGCGAATCAATCCCTCGCATTTGTACTATTTATTATTTAATTTATATATATATTTCTTGTACGATGTTATTGATGTATAAATATAAATTAAATAATAAATAAAAAATACGAATTCCAGAGGTTGATTATCATTGAGCCTGAGGACTAATTATTAATTGGAAGGCGCCGTTTAAATGTTCTCGAATAAGTATCTAATACAAAATATCTTAACTGAAGACCAGTGGGGACAGAAGGACACAATCGTTGGGGTG
This sequence comes from Lethocerus indicus, assembly GCA_019843655.1. NCBI lineage: Eukaryota > Metazoa > Arthropoda > Insecta > Hemiptera > Belostomatidae > Lethocerus > Lethocerus indicus. The sequence goes on from JACDQD010000001.1 coordinate 34,577,672, forward strand.
GTGGAGGGGAGTGGGAGGAATTTTTCCCGTTTTCCCCGATCGAGAGTAAAACAGCGACTGGTGGATAGATATTCGATAAATTAAAGAAAAGAATCGTCGGAAAGCATTAAGCCGGGCTTTTACGTCTCCCCCGCAAGGATTTATACATTCAAAGAGAAGGGAAAGCGGAGGCGGGTCAGGGCGGCGGTTGGTGGGGGAGGTCCCGCCCCCGGGCTGGCTCCGCCTCCGCGCGGCACCCCCATCCAAGCCGGAACACGTCGCCGACCATTCAATTTCACAGATCCGTCGCCGGCTAATCGCTCCCCGTCCGATATGTGAACGTTTCCGCTCTCTCTCTCCCTCTCTCTCTCTCTCTCTCTCTCTCTCTCTCTCTCTCCGTCTTTCACTCTCGCTCTATCCACGCATAACTCGGAGTTTTTCCCCTCTCACTCTGTCGGGGTTTTTTTCTATTCTCTCTCGGTTTTGTTCCCCCGACGGGTTTTTGGCTCCTCTGGCGTGGGGGAGGGGTCGCGCGCGAGACACCTGCAGGACAGAGGTGTCTGGGCGGAGGTGAGAGGCGGGCTCCGTCTCGAGAGATATCTTCGAAAATTCTGCGCTCGCTTCACGGAAGCGGGCCCAACCTACCGTCGGCCGTTATGCTCAACAACCTGAGCATCATGGGAACCAATCCGGTCGGTCAGTATCCTTTTGTAATTATTATAATACGACTTAGTGTAGGCTCATTGGTACCGATTCGATTCGTGCTAGCTCGTACTCGGTCCACTACGTAAACCGATTATGTACCGTACCGATTACGTAACCTGTGAAAAATATAGTTTTCGAAGTTAGCGTCGAACATTCCTCGTTATTTTTCGGGACAGTATAATTTGATCCGATTTAAAATCGAAGGGCGGTCGTTTCGGCACCGAAGAATCCGGCTTAGGGAAAGTGATAATTAAATTTAGAATCCTCACCTTTTATTATAGGTACGGGTGATTAGGTACGTGAACGGTAGGTTGACAGAAAGGTAGATTTAGATTAGGAAGGCGGCAACTATGTCTACCTGCTCCGAATAACGCTTAGCTCGAAGCCGAGAAGCAGGAGACTCCTTGTCCTCCGTTCCCGCTTCTGTATGTAGGACCCCGTTTATTTTAAATTATAATTTTTTCTTTAATATTTTATTGCAGTTGTCGGTAGATTCGGTGATAGAATTGCTAGTGTCTATACAGTGACATTTGTAGCTTCTCCCTGTAGACACCGCGACTGCTAATTAATCCCTGAAATTAAATAAATTATGTGGGGGGGGGACACTGAAGATACTAAGGATATCGTGCACTGCTTTAACAATGGAATAAGATCTGAACTATATCCGTTTTAAGGAGTTACTTATTAAAAATCCCATAAGTGGGATAATATACAAAATACAATTATTAAATTCACTTTATGGTACAAACGGCATTGAAGATACTAAAAGATAAAGATAGAGTTTTATAATATATATAAATATACATGTATATATAAAATAAAACAACGAATGATTTAATCATTTATAAATATAATAGTTCATTAGTTAAATTTATTTAGATATTCCTTTATCGCGAACATAACAGCGGTATCAAAACTTTGTACATGCTGGCACACAGATGATATAAAAAAGGCCGTTGAGGAACAATGATATTAATTGCTGAAAATATTTCTCAGTTTAGCATTTGTTTCTCCTGTTTTATGAATTTGTAAAACTAAAGTCCCTCCCTTGCAAGCTGACAATAACCAATCCTTTTTTATGAATCCTGGGGAAGTACTGCAGCATATACAAATGTTTTAAATGGACATCGCACACCTATATCATCGGACATATATAGTATACTCAAGTACAAGTCACGATTTGTACAACGTCAAAGGGTTCCGGGAATCTCTCAATTCAGTAAGAACACATTTCAATCTTGGACAATGTTGGTGAATCTCATTCTTATCAAAGGCTGTACCATGTACCGGATTAATATATTTGATTCAATTAAAATCGCAAATAAACTAGAAATATCCTGTGTAATCCAAGTCCCCTGCTTGCATAATTTTTAACTGAAATGTTTCGTTAAAAATAATTTTACCGAACATGTTACAAAACGGAGTTAATATATTTGCCCCCAAATATTTTTTTCCGCTTCGCCGACAGTAAACTAATTTATTTGTCTCACAGTGTTGTATATTGCTCGGAATAAATAATTAAAAAACCATATATTCATATCGTCTGGAAAATGTACAGCGGTTCTCAATTCAAGCTGGCTTTCGCCTCTCGAAATTGAGTTTTGTCACTTAAATATTCGGGAAACTGTACGACTGCTTAACAATCGTGCGTTTATATACTTCGACGAAAGCATTTTTAAATTTTACTTTTATATTATCATAATTGTAATAATATTAAATCAAACCGGGAAGCGGCGCGGTTTCGGGTCCGTTATAGCAACTGTTTGAACGGCCGTTCGGATCTTACTCGTCGACGGTATTACACGTATATATACTCGCTGTAGTATATAAATAATTGGGTTAAAAACAAAATATTAAAAGCGGTTCCTCAACGGCCATTCTTATTGTTCTTAGGCACAAACAGAAACAAATATTCCGCTTTCGCCTGCCACGAATAATTGGGATATATCATCCGATTTTACTGTCCGGAGTTGTTAATAATTCGGCTCATAAATTATTTATATATAGAATAAATTTGTTCCGATGCCGGTAAAAATAGCTTAACACAACAACAACAAATATATTTTAAATGTCCGCACTTTTTGTTATTAACTACACTGGAACAGAACTGAGGAAGATGGAAAAAATTCTTTTAGAAGAACAAAAAAATTAAATATTCGTCACGTTTTCTTCTTTCAAGCGACACAAATTCCTTGCCAGGTACTTGAACCGCGAGCCGTAGCCTAGAAGTGCCGTTACGACATGAAGGTGTTAAACCCCACCGTTTACGGTTCGAGCTTATGAAAAAAAATATTTTTTGTAGGAACAAGGAGATTTTTGAACCGAACTCTGGTTGGAGATATCGGTAATAGGTTGGTAGGAACATTGCTGGACGTCCCGATGTTTGATTGTGTCAGTTTTTGGGCAATATTGCAATTCAAATTACAATTAACAGTTTAGTTTTTGGATTTGATGATAACCAGGTTTTTGGTGGGAGGGGGTGGGGATCTTTCGACGGTCCCTGCCCGATTACTCTGCCCGGGTTGCTTAATATTAGATATAAATCTAAATACAGGCCTAAAATAAGTTCCTTATTTTATCTTTCCCTTAACACGGGACTTAAGCATTTATGATTAAAAAACCTATAAAAATAAAAAATATCGGTTAAATTTTACAGCCAAAACCCAACGGAGAAATTGCGGTATTAACACATCTAACTGTAATTAAATATTTACTATTTGTTTTGATTTCACAACGTCACCCATGAGTTACATTTTATGCCATCGCCATTAGAAGACACGAGTGGACATATTTGACGTATTCTGAATTCCAAGAATATTTTCTAATTTTCCGAATAGTCCTACTAATTTGCTTTTCAATTTTGACAGCGTGTCATTAAATAAAAACGATGCGCACAGCGAAGCGTAATAGTACATCATTCCTGTATAAATAATACAAACAAAAATAATAAGAACATTTTGTTAATAGATTTCATTTTTTTCTGGGAGCCGGAAATTTGCATTAGGAGAATTACAAGCTTTAAAATTTCTCCGGTCGGTGGTGGCTAATTCGCGGTAAAAATTAATCGAATCAAACGCTCGTTTAAAAACGATCGACGCTATTCACGTATTGTGGAACAAATATTGAAAGCTAGTGCAGGGAGGGATGAGAATGGATGAGTCACGGCCGTGATTATAGTGGTTAGGTCAGATCGGGCTAGGCGGTAGATCCGAAACCCCACGGGGTTCCACTGGGGCTGGTAACAGTCCGTAGGGTATATTTTCCCCGTCCCATTTCATAGCTATTAACAACATTTTCTTTCCTCCGACTTTGTTCAATAACGCGCCCAGGACCGAGCCGTGTCCAACGCTTAAACAAATTACTGTAAAAATGCTTAAACATGCTTATTATTAATTGAGCGAAGGTTTCCGCGATCGGAACCATAATTGTCACTAACGTCCGCGGCGGGATCGCGCAATACTGTGGGAAGAACCTCGGCGACCCCGCTAGTACTGGAGTTCTCCTGCGTTCCGTGAGTCCGTACCCGGACCCTAATGAGTGAACCTGTAAGAGTTTCGAAACGTCGGAAGCGGACGGCACCCGTAGGGCCCCAGGTGGAAAAGGGCAAAAACCCTTCCACTGGAGCTCATTCGGTTGGTTTACATAAAACAGGAAAAATCCCGGGCATAGGAAGAACCGAAGTTCTCCCGACACTATTAGGCGATCCCACCGGAAGTTAGTGATAATTTATTATTTATATTCAAAACGAAATGGTACCGACCCAGCTGATATCCGACCGGGTCTGGGGCTCGTGAATGTCAAATATTTATGTGTTAAATAATACAATTTTTTTTATTCATTCCGTTCTGTTTGGCGTGTCCTTGCCTTCCGACTAGTGGCCAGGCAGTATGAAAGCCTTTCACAAATGCCAACCAGACTAGGGAATGAACCAAAAAAATAAAAAAATCCTTTGTGCCCTGTGGTGTTTAATGTGGGCGTTGTTTAGTGTTATATGTCGGTGTTTAATTGTTCTGTGCGTAGGATGCAGTCAGTGTGAGCTGGGGCCGTGGGGTCGCTTGGTCCATTCTCCAGTGCACTCGTGGTGTCCCCCCCGCGGGGCAAATGGTAGGCCGCGAACCGCTACTTCCCTTTGATTAACGATTTTAAAACACCGTTTCGATTTGGTCAAATCCAGCCGACAGTCTCATTACGCCTCCATGAACGACTTTGTATTTTTTCATTCCGTAGAAAAATAAATTATTTAAATTGTTTGCGAGTAACCGATTATATTCAAATTTAATTGTTTTAACTGCCTAATATTTCATTATACGGCCTAACTGACTACAATCTCGTCCATCTCCTCCGGAGTAGAGCAGATAACAAATTTTCCGATGAATTGGAATCCCGACAGAAAGCGTGGCGAATACGACCAAGAAGTATTTTTGTTTACCGGCAAAATTACCAATTACAATCATACAAAAAAATTACATCGTAATGATAATAAAGGTGAATTAAGTATTCGCGATAACTGTTATCAGAAATAGAACGATAAGATCGTAAAATGACACTTAAAAGGAAGGTTTTATCGCGTTGTTTTAGCCCTCTCATTTAGGCTTTTAATTTATTTTTTTATATTAAATAAAATTTATTTTTGTATTTTTAAAATTCTTTGTGAAAAAAATTCATTATTCCAGCCAAAAGAAAATCGAGATTATTGAGTTTGATTAAGATTTATCGATCGACTCTCTTTATTTTTCTCGACCGCACATATATAAATTTCATGGGTTTATAAAAACATTTTGGAAACTCCAAGTATTCAGTCGTCTAAATGAACTTCCTTCGGATTCTTCCGTCCTGAACCGACCTCTTTCTTTCCTCCCCGCCCAAAATTTGAACAGAAAATTGTTCACACAGTTATTACAGTGACAAGCACATTACAGTATATCTCACTTTTCGGCTATTACAGGACCGGTTAGCATTTGACATGTTCAGTGTTCTTTTGCAATATCAAACGAACGGGGAATACGATAAGAAAATAGAAATGGAATTAACCTTCCCGTCAATATATATATATATATATATATATATATATATATATATATATATATATATATATATAAATTCACACACAAATAAAAGCCGATTAATTTTGGCAGCCGCATTAAATTTTTAAGGTTGGCGAGAGACTAAAATCCTCCGATTATTCACATTCGAATCCTTTTTATCGCTATTCTTCTGTGTGAAAATTCAATGTATGCAGAGACTCAAATAGTTATTGTCAAAGGAAAGGTTTACGGCATTCAGCTTCTCGCCAACGCCAGTAGCATTCCGTTAGCAGTGCCGGTTTCACATAATTAATTTGTTTCGAACTTAATAATGGGAAAGTTGGTTCACCGTTCGCATTTTTGGTCAATTGGTAGGCGTGTTTCGGCAATGCGCCAGCACCTAAATTTGTGGGAACAAAAAATCACTTAGAAAATTATCAGATATCTTCTATTTATACATATTTATATTTATGGATATCATTATCATTTAATCTGATAGACAATGAATTTCGTCCTGAACAGATCATTATTTCACGTAAGTGAGGATATCCCGAGCATGCACATAATCTTGAAACTGATATTGTTACAATAATAATTTATATATGGTATATATATGTATATATATATATATATATATATATATATATATATATATATATATATATATATACTGTGGTATGCGGCCGGGTTGATAGGCTCCAATAATTAATTGTGAACTTCGGAAAAGTGAATAGGGATATTTCTAAATATAAAATAAATATAGCGTCATTTCAATAAATGAATTAATATTTTAATTATAAATCGCAAAATTTTCGTCCCGACTGAATTGGGATCAATCGCTTTGTTTACAAACGCTCTACGTGGCCCGTATCAGTTATTTAGGAATCCAATCATTGAGAGGCAATACGGGGAACGCCTATCAATAGGCCGATTAAACGTTCGCTGTCAACGCCAAAAGGAAAGACCGCCTGATTTATTAAATCCGTGGCTCTTTAAAACTGGATTTAATTCGCAACCCGATCAAAAGGAACGAAAGCATTTCGTTTATATTTGAAATAAATGAATAATTATACACCGTCATATTTCTGGTTCCACTCGCTTGTGCTATGAGAGAGCAGCTTCGGTGCCTACAATCCGGTACCTCATCACTCTAGATACCATCTGTTTCACTCGGTTGTGGTTTCAATCTTCGATAGCATTCGATCGGTACATTATATAGAGTAGTGCAGGTTGACTACCACAGGCGCCTCACTAATTTACTATCGGAGTGCTACCGACGACGGCGAGAAACGGAAACCGGTCCAGCTTAGGATCGGAGTGGAAACAGAATTTCGCTAGACTCACCAACCGTGCTCTGTCAAAAGACTTGCAGAGATGTAACAGCGCAAGACGGGACACTTCATCGGCTCACGGGATGCTAACGTTGATCGCCGCGATGATATTCCATAGCCTCGGAGTACCTTCAAGCATTCGTTATAATTCATAATTTACTATCTTTGTGATCAGTAACCCGCGTGATGGCACAGTAAATTCGGCTGGGCACCCCGATTGCACCGTTAATAACACTAATTACTAGTGTTATTACTAGTTCCTAATTACTAGCTCCTGTGGAAGAGTTTTTGCACTTGTATATGTCTTATCGGGTCCATCATCGGGGTCCGACCTAAGAGTAAATCTACTCGCGGCCCCTCTATATAACCGAAAGTAGGGAAATCGGTTAGTGGAGACAGATCACCGAAACGTCAAATAAATATTTAATTTCCGCTTCGAAAATTATTATTTTAAACGTATTAAATAATTAAAATATTAAACGACGGACGGTACCGATACAATATTTTAGTTATCACTAACTTCCGGTGGGATCGCGTAATACATCGTAAGGAAGCAGGCAACACCCGGAAGGGCCCTAGAGGAAAAGGACAAAAAACCCTCGCGAGGGTTTTCACCCTTCAGGGTGAACCCCTGCCGACCGAAGTCCTTTCGACAGTATTACGAGATCCCACCGGAAGTTAGTGAGCGATAAATATATATTATTTTATTTTCGCAATATCCCCATTCAGTTCCGAACGGCCGGGAAAATATCCTGTATAGCCGGGAATAGGTGGCGGGGGGCGGTTCCATTTCGATTTTTCTTATCGGGTCCCCAGGGCGGCATAATGACGAGCCGGGGTTTAGGTAAGGAGTGCGAGGAGCTGAAACGACAGATCCTGCCCAACCACGGGAGCGGCGCCGAGGTGAAGACGATGAGCCAGGAGGGGGTGCTGCACGGGCCGGGCCCCGGGCCGGGTCCGGGCCACCACCAGCAGGGCCCCGGCCACCCCCACCAGGGACTCCAGTTCCACTCGGCGGCGGCGGCTGCAGCGGCGGCGGCGGCGGCGGCTGCGGCGGCCGCCGGACTCTCCCTCGCCGCCAACCCACAGCCGCCCCACGACGACTCCGGCAAACCCTCAAAGCAGAAGAGGCACAGGACCCGCTTCACGCCGGCCCAGCTCAACGAACTCGAGCGCTGCTTCTCCAAGACCCACTACCCGGACATCTTCATGCGCGAGGAAATCGCCATGAGGATCGGCCTCACCGAATCCCGCGTACAGGCAAGTCTCTCTCTATTATTATTATAGTTTTCCTTATTTTTTCTCTCCTATCCGTTGGATTTTAACTAGATGATAACAGCGACCCCGAGCCGAGGCTCCTGGACCATATACTATACGACACACGATACTCCTCTATCGATATTTAAATGTGGTTTAGATCGACCGGTAGCTAATTATTAATAATAATTAATTAATTAAATTATTTATTTAATTGAGCGGATCTCAAATAACTCGGGATCTATTTTTTCGCATACTACAGCGCTATACTCCCAGTGACAGCACTTCGTGAAGGTTAATAATCCACGTTTTACTACTCATTCGAACGAAACGTCGGCCACGACGATCGGGTCCTAAGCTAAACCGGCTTCGGCTTCTCGCCATCTTCCGGTAGGATTCCGTCAGTAAATCAGCCCCTAATGACAACCCCGCTGATATTCCAAACCAGTCGAAACCGGCCTAGTCGAAGTCCGAATATACGCGTACGAAGATCGTACTGGCGAAGTTCCTAAACATATTTACAATACACATATCATAATACAATACCGAATTCGAAATCGAAATTGTGACCGATTCATTTAAAAAATCTATTTGTTATTCGTTTCGTATTAAAATAAGGGTTTTGTATGCTAAGTCCCGTATTGTAAACCCTTCGGTCACGTAAAACCTACGGTTTACACTTCAGGTATAGACCGCACCCGAAGGTCGACTTCAGGTATTTCATGAGTCTTCCGGCGGTCCTTTTTTCGCTGTACCCGTAACCAGAGGCTAAACGCGATTGGGAAAAGCAATGCCGAATGAATGGAGGTGCTATGAAATTCATGTAATTGAGGCATTCCTCGAGGGATATAAGCTCGTCGTAACTACTTCTTAGCAGGGACTTCAATCCTTAAACGAAGATGGCAAATAACGAATTGTTTAATGTCCAAAGTCGGAGGAAAAATGAGAAAAATACGAACTCGAATTAAGTCCCGGACTGGGTCGAATGTCTTGAGGGTAGGCGCCATTGAAAGGAGGAGTCGGCTCAGCCTCCCCTCAAGCCCTGTAACTTGAATACGAGAATGGCTGTTCCCAACCTACACGTATTCACAATTCTTTTGTTTTTTTTTATGCCGTACCGTTAAGGTTAATAATTATTAATCGTAGTTTTCTGCTTCCTCTTGTCGGTTTGGCCTTTTCCTATACTGCAATATAGGAAAAGTTTAAACCAGGGAAAGGAGGTAGAAGATCGAGAATACTAAGGTGTTCCAAACTCTCGCCGACCACACAACAGGTATTCGAAACTAATTATTAATCCTTACAAGATATATTATTCAGCATACATTCGCAGGTGCTCCAGGCCATGTTCTATCTTCGACGCCATGTTTTCGTCATAAAAACATTAATTGAGTTATTCATAAATATGTTATTTGATTATTCAAAATACAAATTCGAGTGTTTTTCTATATATTTATGAATTTGGTTCAAATTCTAAACGCATCACTAAAAACGGCCACTTTATCGATCTCTCACCAGGAATTTTCATTTATTTAGTGATTCGAACTTAACACGAGAGTACATTCATTAAAATAATAACATGAAACCCTTAATAAGTGCGGTTTTGAATGCCCAAATAGTTGTTGATAAAATATGCGGAATACGTTTTGTTGAGTGTGGCTTTTTGGCCTATGGAAGTACCGGAGATTCACGACAACCCCTCCGACCCGAAATTGGCAGACACGACAATTAAAAAATACCGTTTGGTATTTTCAAAAATACCGTTCATTTTACCAATAATAAATATGAATTCACCTTTTTTAAAAACCTATTCTAATTGAAGAATTGTACACCGTAGCAGGTACATTAGGTACATTTCGAGCAACGTTCTTTTTTTAAACAATTTTTAGTATTCATCACGATTATTTGAATCGCTTATTACGTTCGTTAAGCGAGGATTGGGAATATGCGGTATATGTTGAGGAGCAATTAATAATAACTAATCGAGGAACGCCCGTATATATCGAGGTCGAAGGGTTATTTTCTTCCGTTTACGGCGTGGGCGGCCGTCCGAAATAAAAGAGCGTAAATGGAGGGGCGAGGCGCAGTGCGATTAGGAGTGGCTGAAAATCCCGTCTCGGAAGTGTCCCGGGCACTCGACTGCTGGTAAGCCAAGGGACGTTCCGAGATTGAATAAAATGTGGATTTCGTCAAAAAGTGGTCCCGCCCCCCCTCAGCCAACCAACCCCGACGTCATAAAACGGCGGTACAATAAAGCAGGGCGCCCCACTTAGGGGCCCTGAAATTGCCTTACTCTCCAGCCCGACCAGGAGGAGGAAACAACTTTTATTACCCAATCCTCACATAAGTTGACTGCCGGTCTTACCCCCCCCCACCCCCCCCCGGCTATCGTCTTACCTGCTGCACTCTCCTACCTCCCAAGTCGCTTATTCCACGGGCAATATAAAATTTATACATCTGCGGTCCCCGTACAACTTTATTGTTCGCCGCCTTTTTTGTCAAAATGCATCCGAGCGCTTACGATACACTGTTCACCGCGATTCTCACCGTCTTAATTACAGCTGCGTACAATTGATCCGACGATAATTTAATTGTAAGCTATCGAAGGTATGAAGTTTCGCCCACTGGTTGCTTTGTCTATTAGCATAGCGCGATACGACGGAAGTACAAATAGTAGATAGAAGTGACCGGTTTATAAAAAATATGTTACTATTGTATTTTATTTCATACCTAACCCCCGTATTCAGCTACTGCCGATGGCTGTCTCTCGATTGGCCAAAAAAGCGAGCGCCATTCATCCTCAAATTTGTCTTGAGATGCCATAGAAAACGGAATGAACAAGTGAATCCTAGTCTATTGTTCAATTGCTTAGGAAATTATCGACGCAATCGGGCTATATATATATATATATATATATATATATATATATATATATATAAAATCCGTATAAATTCTTTTAGTGTCAAATAAATTGGGTCCATTTAACGCCGGTGAACGAGTCTTCGACTGTTGAAATGCCGGGACGCGGAAGTACATCTCTTGGCCAGGGGAAGTAATTATTTTCACTTTTATAATGTTCGAGTACATCTCTTGGCCAGGGGCGTTTAAGCGGTCGTGATTTGGGGGATGAACGTAATATAAACGTGTTTTACGCCTACCCCAGGTATGACCGCAGCGAGTAGAAATAGAGCGCGTAGTGCTACTAAAAGTTGGCGTAGAGGATAGCGCGCGTCCGTGCTGGGTTTGAAGAAAGCCCGTGTTTTAACAGAGGAGCTCGGAAAGTCACACCTCCTACGCCGAGGGAATACATTAGAAGCTACGGGGCGGGCCGTGTGTGCTTTTCCTATTAGTCGCGGGGGACCCGACTCTCACAAGTAGCCGAGGCGACTCTCCCAATCGGGGAGTTGCCCACCCGTGGGTCCTTAAAAAACCGAAACCGAAACGGGTTTTTTTTTGGTCCGAAATCCGGACGTTGAACAGCCACTCGAACTTTACGCCGCAGCAACAGAACGATTTCAGTTTGCTCCCGTCCAACTACAAAAATACACAAGCGTGACACTTGAGAGCCGAATTGAAACCTGCTGGAGGGCCGAAAACGGTTTCACTTTGGCAGCCAGTCAATTGTCGAAATTTTGTAATCGATGGGAAAAGGTATATCAAATTCACCATTCGAGTCCGGTTTGGCGGACAAACCTTCAAACTAGTTGAAGAATTAAAAACGAATAGTTGTTTATATTTTTAACGGGGGTTCGAAATAAAATATAATCTTCACAATACCTGTCGTAGCATTATCGACAATGGTACTCCCCGGGACTTGACTGCCCGCTGAACTAATTTATTTCCTCTTCATCCTGAGATCATCCTTTCCGTCGGTTTCTTTCCCCCCTCTCCCCGTTAATCTTCGTTAGAGATACTTACTCCTCGTTTCCGAGCAAAGCATCTATCCCTGTCTGGCCACGTGGGCGACACTACGCTTGTCCGCAAATTTGGAGTAGTGACGAAATGCTTCATTTACAGCCAAAACGTGTAAGTAGTTCACTACTTGTGGAAACATAACAGGATTTCCCAACCATAACGGGAATAAAATTCAATTTTGTTAATAATATTTAATTAATTTTTGAGTATTATTTTTCTTCTGTATTGGGACAATTTATAAAGCTTCAGATATAAGAGAGGAAGCGTGAGATCCCTGAAAGATTATTTAATAATATTTATTTATTTGATTTATTTATTAATTAATGTATAGATATAATTTCGAGCAGTGCCGACACGATGCTTTGATGGCAGCTACTGACGAGTAAAGACAGAAAACAACAAAATACTACAGATTCACAAGATAATCAACGAATCGGGCTAATTGTTTCCAATTCGCAGACTCCTTTTCAATTTGCACGGGGGCATTTGAGGAATTCAAAGCTCGGAATTAAGTTATTAAAGAGGAGTTAACCTGATGCAAATGAGGTACTTAGCGCGTCTCAACTTAACCTTCTCAGGGAGAGTTTCTTGGTTTAAGCAATTGAGCCGGGGATTGTAATCGAACTTTAAATATGGAGTTCAACTTCGGTCTTCAATTAAACTCGGCGGTACGGCGCCGAATGCCGAGACGCGAAACCTAGAAACAGTCGCGAAATCTATACCGAAAGAGCGAAGCGGCTCGCCATCTTCGGTAGCCGTGACTGTCAGTATGGCGGCGTGCACACGGGATGTTTGTGGTCACAAAGTACAAGCGATGTGATGGTGAAGTGCAGATGACTCACCACCACACTAACAGATACGGCTACTGAAGGTGGCGAGTGGCCGAAACCGGCATAGCAAAAGACGGATCCGCGGTATTAATTAAAAACCATATCGTATTTAATATATCCGTTTAATATTTGTTCCTTTCTTGGCATCGAATCCGAGACCCTTTAGCCCCAAATAGAAATAGAAATACTTTATTCTTTCTTCGAACATACATGGCACAAGGTACAGAAATGTTGATTGATACATGCATTCATTTCACCCCACGGGCCTTATATATCTATTGCGCACATCGGGAAAGTTAAATAATAAAAACCCGAAAACGTTTTCTGCGAATTACAAACACACTTTACACGCCGCTTGTTTCACTTCACTGTTCACGATACTGGGTGGACTGTACACTTGAGGCATTTGGGACCGGTCGTATACCGTCGTTCCTTCAGCCCGAAGATTGCGGGGGTCGCAAAGCCGGAAGCGGACAGTTCCGATGGGCCGAACGAAAACAGCTAGATAGAGAGAGAAAAAAAGAGAGTAATCCAGAAATGATATCCGAATCGGCGTTTGGTTTCGTGGGCTTGGGAGGGCGCTCGAGCATTACACAAGGGTAACAAGAGGAAATAATAAGGCTCGGAATGGGAAGAAATGACAGGGGGTTGTAATAGCGATAGGGATAGGGGTCGGGGAGGTGTAATACTGTCTGGTATTATTTATTGGTTGTGGGGTTTAGCGGTGTAATTAGGTTGAGGATGTATGTTGGGGGCGGCCGACATATTAGCAATATAAACCCCCGGGCCCGGGCTTAAGGGGTGGGGGGTGGGTCTCCATCAACATGCATTATTAACTTTTGAATCTTAGCCCTGGCTCCCTTTTATCGCCTTCGCCCCCTTCTACCGACCCTATCCCCCGATTTTTCTTGCACGGCCCGCATTTAAAAAAAGGGAACGATATATGTAACCGCTTCTATTTAGTGCCTCTTCTACATATGTTAGCTTCGTTAAAAAATGTAGGAAATTTTTTATTCTCTATATAACGCCCTTCGTGTAATTTAATTAATTAAATCGCGCATATGGGTAACAGGCAAATTCAACGACGTATAAATGCGGATAAAAAATAAATAATTAATTACAACTCTAGTGTCGTTCATATCGAAAATCGCCTACAACGATGCGAGAATGTTTATAGAAAATCATAGATAAGTTCCATCAATCTTCTATCCTCCGATTTTTCCTGCAAGTCCCGCATTTAAAAAAATACGTGTAACCGCTCTCTATTTAGTGCCTCTTCTACTTATATTAGCTTCTTTAGAAAATATAGAAAATATTTTATGTGCGTGAAATTTAATTAATTAAAACAATAGTGTCGTACAGCGATAGAGGAAATCTTATAGAACATTATAGACCATTTCTATCGGAATACTCTGTATATTTAGACGGGCGGCCTAATAAATTAATTATTGTACATTAATTAATTTAAACTGTAGCGGTGTTTCTCTGTCTATCTGAGGGAAATCGAGTATGTTGCACCTCGAACACGAATTCATGTTAAATTCGAAGCAAGTACGAGTTGAGTTCAAATATTGTCCGGGCCTGTAGTAAAGGGTTATTAGCATCGTGAGGCCGCGTACCGATATAGCCGAGTCCTCATTTCCCGTGGCCCGAAACAAAGTTATTGCAATAATTCACCCCCCCCCCTTCCCGCCCCCACCACGGCTTTGTTATTAGACCGGCTGTAATTTCCCCAACGTATAAACGGGACAGGACGCAGCGGGGAAAGGAAGTAAATTCATTCTGGCACGAACAAATAACCTCCTGGTAGGCGGAAAATCCTCTTCTCGTTCAAAGTTTATTTCGCGACCGATGATTTAGAGAGATGCACCGAGAGTTTCGGTTTATTCTCGTTAATTCTTCCGACCAGGTAGGAATCGGAAATATTGGAAAACAATTGTCGGTCGTAGATTTATCAACACCAAATTTTTAATTTCACGAAAACTCTTCTAATAGCTTCTGTTTTGCCAAGTCAGCGTACAGAGAGAAATGTCGCGTCTGCACACGAGGTTTGTCAAATATTGTCAGGAATTGACACAGCAGTCAGAATGCATAAGACATTTCATAATGTACAACTGATTGTTGATATTTTCTTTTTATTTTATGTCACAAATTATATTCAGTAACAGAGAGATTAGGAGACACTAGTGTATTTTTCCAACCCTTACTAGATAGTGAGGTAATCTCGCGGCCATTTTCTCTTAAGGCGACGCAAGGGATACACATTTCTCGGGTGTTCAAGTTGGAGGAGGTTAAGCCGCATGATTGGAGATTAGGTATTTAATTGTACATAATATATATATATGACATAATTATTATATATTATAATTATAATTGGCCATTGATAGAATTCGCTCAATCATATAGCACGTTACTATAAAAAAAACCGTATAAATAAGAGGAGTGACATTCCAAAACGCGCGACCTTAATAAATTGAATCAACGTTCGGATCTATTGTAAACTCTAAAATAAATCATTTGGCCGTTTCTATATTAATGTTTTACGAAGCGGTGTTTAGGGGCGAGGGTATCGGGTTTGACGCCGTTAAGCCCACCCCCTCCCACAACGGGCGAGAACAGGAGCTAAATCGATAATAGGCATTTTGCCCCCTTTGCGCCTGTGGCTCTCCGCCAGCGTATTTATGGCCAACTTTATGGAGGGTAAATAGAGCCGGCCAGTTTCATTGTCGATGCATAAGTTCGAGATCCTCCGGGCAATTTCAACGCCACTTTCCTCCACCCCTCCCTTTTATAGTTCCTACAATAATTTGTTTATTTCTCGTAAAACAACGTGTTGCCGTTGAGGTCTCTTATACCGGGGGACGGAAAATAAAATATTTCTTTACGACTCCCCGAGCTTTGTTCAGCTCGAGATTTTATTCCTTCATGGAATCGTCTTTTCCCGTTCATTTTCATTGAAAATCAACCTTACCCATCATATCTCCTAATTTTAGTTGTTTTATTGCAGTTGGAGCGTTATTTGAATTCTGACAAGTGCGAGGATTCATTTTTTATGAATTTTTTAATTACGAAATTTTTAAAAATCACGTTTCTCTATGCTTTCACTCCGCAAATTGTCACAGGCTTTCCAAAGCCTTATCCGGATGCATCATAGTCGTATAATGGATGAATGGATATTTAATGTATTTCTTTGTGGATTCGGTTACTACCCAGCTCGCATTAACTAACCTCCACATACAGAGCAATAACACACCAACACTAAATAACACCTGTGACAAGTACAATTAGCAGTAATAATAATAAATGTCCTTTAATGTGGTATCTGGGGGTTATTTGGTACACCAAAGATATGACTGTAACTACTTGCGTTTTTCGCCCACTGGGTAGGGCAGATTCGGCATAACCCCATCGTCACTACATAAATGCAGGGTTAAGAAATAAAATAAAAGTTTGGTCTCACTGGGGACGCTGTGTTCGTGGATTAATCGTTCGACGCAAAATGTTATTTCGTCCTACGTTTGTTTGGAAATTTATTTTTATAAATGAGCGGTTTTTCGACTATTTATGTATTTAAACAAAAACTACCCCTTTATTTACTGTTGTCGGAATATAGCTCAAAAATTGCGCGTTTCTGGATATATGGTAAGAGAACATCCGGGTCTTGAAATAGTTATTTCGCATTAGAGGGCTCCCTCCGGACTTATATTGAGACAATATTCGATAATGAATTACAACATTTATACTTCCGAAGAAATAATTATTATGACACCGAGTGTAGCATGTACGACTGCTAAATGCCCACCTTAACTAGAAAATGTCTTATTTGGTATTGGTATATTGTAGGAACGATACATTCTACGGCCTACGCTCTGGTAAATGAGGTATAAATAGAACTTGGAAATGTCATTCATTAATAAACCACCCCTTTATACGATGCCACGGGCGAATGTGACTTATGAATTTGGTCTGGGTGGATGTGGTGTAGGGGGGGGGGGGTTTGTAATTGTAAAATAACATAGGATCGTAGGGATTAGTCCTGGCAGAGGGGGTAAAATCAAATCCCCGGTTCAAGAGTCGAGTCCACGAATCATGAATGTTAGCCGCCCCGGGGCCATGTTTACATTCCCAGCGAACATCTGTTCTCCCCATCCCACCTTCACAAATCCGGGATTACGTAGGCGCTACCAGGAATCGATCGATGAAAATCCTATAATCGACTTACGGATTTCAGAAGTGGACTTGCGATAGGGGGCAAATTAAAACTGTTACGACCCAATCAATCAGTCTCTCTTCCGCTGACGGATTTGATTAATAGGAGCGCCGCGTCCGGTACGATTGATTTCTACCATTTGCCTGGAAATTAATCTCGAAGTTTTGTCTTGATACAACCCATTGACGGAACAAAGGCCGTTGAACGAACAAAGCGAGCTTTCATTTAAGTCAATTTCTTTGAACTTTTCGAGAGTTGCATTGAAATATTCTGGAAATGAATACATATTTATTTATCGATTAATTGAATTCCCATAAATACTGACACCGATAATACGTCAACAAATAAGTCATAATTCTAAGAAGATTAACGACAGCCACACCTTCAGGAATATAACCTAGTGTTCGGTCTGACCGCTGATGATAGGATCGCTAACAGTTCCGAGACGTTGGATGTGCAGACAACAGCCGGGAAGACCCCGAGGGGAAAAGGAAAAAACCCTTCCCAACTGGAGCTGGTTCGGGCGGTTTCCAAATACGGGAATACATAGTACCTCGTAGACGATACACATATTTTGACTGATCCATTCCGGCCCGTGGGCCTTTTTCTACATTTATGTGCACAAGTATCAAGTCTAAATATATTTGTGTTGTGCACAACGTTGATATTGATATGGTACCTACACTATTCAACCTGCGGGCCTAATTTCCGACCCGCTTAGGGGAGTCGAAGCCTCTGCTTCTCAACCCTATCCTCTAAGAGCATGGACCTCAAAGAAATCGGCGGACTACTTCCGGTTGAAAAAGAAAAATATCTTCCTCAAATCCAAATTACTACCGTATTTTATATACAAATTTACGTATAATACAGAATTATGCGCTGAGCGGCTATAGTGGCCGTGAAAAGAGACCAGAAGCGTGGGCCGCGGTTAGGGAAGCTAATGGGGCGAGGATAATAAGTGTTAGGCAGGAATTAATTGGAGCCGGGTGTCGGGAGTCGATACTGGGAGGGGGTCCGCCTTGTAATATAGCGGCGGCTAAGCTGTTAATCCCCTAATGGGGCCCCGGGGGGGCCCGCCCAGACCCACTATTAAAACCGGCAATCTCCGCTCACCCTCGGCTACTTATTTTCTTAAATATCACGTCACGATGGGGCGGTGGGAGACGGGATGGACTGTATATATTGAATGGTCCTGGAGCCGGCTTTATTTGTTTAATAAACTACCCGAATCAGGAATGGTGAAGGGAAAGATCCCCCCTTTCCCAGATAAACTGACCGAGATTTTCAAAATCCAAATTCAAGAATGGCCGGTTGTGACGAGTATAATCCATATATTTTACGAAATAAAGACAATTTATAAATTGTTGGCCCCCGATAAGTCTAATTCTGTCAATACTGATCGGCTTCTGAAATGTATTCGAACCGAACCACTTTAAGACACGTTATTCAAATTCCACCATTTAATTTGCGCTCCTATATTTATTGTTAAGAAATATAGCGTATATCGAAGAAATAAAAAAAGGGTGGAGACAATATAATAATAAATCGGGAATACCTGACGCAATATCGGTTTCACAATTTTATAACAAAAATAGTGTTTCATGTAGGCCTAAAATTAAAAGAGGGGTGATAAATTATCTCTAGGCGATTTGGTCATAAACCATTCCGACTAGACCAGTTTCGGCTATTTTAATGTTCGTGCTGTTTTTTAGGGTATTGCTAGGGTATGGAATCTATTTTTGGAGACGGAATAGGTTTTTAGTCGGTGACTTCATATTTTAGGGCTGCTAATTATGTTGGGTTTCAGTCAATTCACATGCCTCATGGTGTAATTCCCTACGCCTATAGGCGAAATTCTACCGACGTCGTCAAAAAGTGGAAGCCGTCTGAAATCAACATAGCCAAGTGAAGATAGAAGAATGCGAGGGAGTAGTAACATGTAATGGGTACACCTGCTGTACGAACTTAATCCGGTCCGGGATTCGTACGGCAAAAAGTTCGTATAGCGGAGCCCGTTTTCCCATTGGTTTTTATGGGGGAAATTAGAATCCAGGTTCAAAAATGGCCAAAAAAAGGAAACGAATATGACGAGACGGTTGAGTGTAAAAAACATTTCTAAGTAAGTGTATTAGTCATGATTGCCGTGAGAAGACGGCCATGACAGGGGCCGGTTCGGACATTGGTGTTTGTAAACAGATATATTTATTCTTTTATTTTTTTTCGCGCGTTCTCGGTTTTAGGAATAATGGTTTTCTCTTTAAACTCATTATTTCTTTTGCGCAGGAAAATAACAGTAAGAGTTCGTTTAGAGAACCACTAAATCCTGGAGTTAGTGGCTACATCTTCTGTTCGGGTGGAATTTGTAATTAGGGAAAATTCAGTCCCAATGGGCCAAATGCAAACGCCGAATTTCGTTATTATTTTTACAAAATCACAATTTCATTATCGATTATTAAAATTACAAATTTCAATCAGATCGCTAATAGTACTAGTATCGACGGAAGCGTCGGTAAACGGGTCATTCCGCTATTGAAGTTGGCGAAAAGCCAACTGTCTCGGTCTTGGGGGGACTTAAATTGCAGTGGGGAGTCCATTACACGGTAGATGGTCTTCCCCAACCCCTCGCCGACCCCACTCCGTTACGCTTTCAACGCGCCCAATTTATTTCCCCCACGCTAAGTCCATATAGACTTCAATGCTTTATGTTTATGATCGGCTCCTGGTGTTTCTGAAACACCGAATAAGGGAGGTTGATATGAACAATGTTGGCACTTCGCTATATAGCTATATTAAGTCCTAGATAGTAAGATAGTAGTACACCTGGTTCCTTTTATAGTTAAATAAGTGGTTATTTGATTAATAAATGCCCGAAGGCGTCCCAGTAAGGGAAAGGCAAGAGAAGGTGCTATTATAGCTATAGTTCTTTATTGCTGATTAATAAAAAAATAGAAAGAAATATTTCCTTCCTATTACCGAAAGCTTTCCCAACATAACAGATTAACATCCATTATTGCATATAATATGATACAACACAATTTTTCCACGTTGGGCTACGAAACATGGTCTTTACGTACCCTTGTCTGGGGCCTACCAACGTTGATTATTTTTACTTTACCTTAAATAAACAATCAGAACCATTTACTGAGGGCGTACAATTTTATGGATATGATCTTAAACAATTTCAATTTGAAAGTACACGGATATAGCAATCCTACAGCAAACTGACCTCAGCCCCGTGTACAATTCCGGAAGACTCGGAGGATTCGTTATACGACCGTAAATTTGTTTGAAAATAAATAAAAATATATTAAGATAATTCCCAAAATATTGTTCATAATAAATATTTCAGAAAATTTGTAAAAGTATAGTAAATTCGGTTTTAAAAATCTTTTTTCAATTCCCAGAGATAAGTTGCATATTGCAGGGCCGAGAATTGGTTCGTTTATAGTCGTCCAATAACCGATTACATATATAATGTTCAATTATTTTTTACAGTGCACTATAATGCGGAACTACCCAAAATTAAAGTCAAGTACTTATAGAGCAATTTTATTCTTTTATAATCCGCGAGTTAATTTTTTCGAATAATTAATTCTGAGATGAATGGCGTAATTTGAATCATTTTCGTTGAATTAGACTCGGTGAGAGCAAACATAGAAACCCAACATGTCAATTCAAAAAATGATTTCTGCAACAGACCGCCAATAAACCTTTCCCTCTACTTAAATTTCGAATATGTATATTTTATTTACTTAAATAAGTTTTTCTATTAAATAATCCCGTTTCGTTAATCCATTTTATTCACTTCGACTTATTTTTTCCAATATATTGAAAATATTTGTTTGCCGTCTTAATTCTTTTGGGACCGACGAAGCTCATTCGTATTGCGTCTTGTCGGGTTTGATTTTGAGATTTTGTATTATATTCAACCCTTTCTAGGCGTTGAACAAAATTCCACCGTTTTTTTTTTCACTAACGCCGTTATCAGGGGAGAATTCTAATTTAAACTTTACTTTTCCTTTTAAAGGAACCAACTGGGATGTTGGTGGGGGGGGGGGTTGTAAGGATCGGTAGAATTTTTATCCGGCGGTCGGAGGTTCCGCGTGGCCTAATTGAGAGGCCGGGGGCCGTCCGGGGGCGGCATCGATTGCTGCGATGCGCCGCTCGATTATCGCGCAACCTCCCACCACCCGTCCCCGAAGCCCAACCGTAGTTACGATATTTACACGATGACGGCCTCATTTTTGCCTTCAATAAGTTCAGTGCCCTGCTCCGATCCGGGAGAGAGGGAGAGCGAGACCGTGCTTCCGAGCGGCATTAAAAACAAAGAAATTCCTATATTTCTTTCTGAAACCGTGCTGGCAACTAACTCATTGCGGATTTCACCGACAGATTATTTTTAGCATGACGCGCATTTACGTATTCGAACTGATATGGTCTTACGATACGTTGTTCATCGCTATGAAACATTCGTTCAGCAAAACCACCATTATTGTGATATTTCGCGTTTTTGTTTTCGTAAAGTTAAAAATGCGCCGTGTACGGTTATGCGGCCTTAAAAGAACTCCAGTGTCAAAACCGGTTTACTAAATTTCGTTCGGGTGCGATTTTTTACTAAAAGTCGACGACAACCGAATAAAGTTCATAATCGCAAAACATAAACGGGCCGCAGCTCTGAACGGCTATTGAGCAATATCGGCTTTTTGGCACTTTTAGCCGCCATTGAACTTGATCCCGCCGGTTTTATCTTGAATTATCTTCGTTGTAACTATGAACTCACTTAGAATTAAACATATTTATTAATTTTTAATATTATTAAAATACAAAATTATTATGTTTCGATATATCATATCGATGAATGTAATTTGTGTAGTAACTAAGAAATATCCTGAGAAATTTTTATTTTCACATTCACAAAATTAAACGCGCCCCCATAAACTATTCACTATTCCGTTCGATTTTGAAATAACACCGACTTTAAACCATGATTCGTCAAACCGGGAAGGGAGGTTTTAATAAAACTCATTTGCTATATTCCGATATTACCTGTGGCTTTTAATATCATTAGCGAAAATTCTTGTTGCCGATTGAATCCTGAACGAAACCCACCAAAGGTAGCGCTAAGGTGTGTACTATTCTAATGTATTAGTAGGAGGGGCCGTGGGGTCGTTGGACCCATACACCAACCAGGGACCCCCGGTGTCCCCCTAGTTCCTAAGCGGGATGCCAGAAGAGTACGCCGATTTTAAATTCAGAGATGTTTAATGAAACTCCTTGTAATAAAATACTTTTCAGTTGAAACTCAGCCGTGCGTAATTTCCCATTTTAGTACGATGAAACCATTTGAGAATACTTGATTCCTCGAATCAACCATTTGAGAATAATTGATTCCTCGAATTATTAAATTGAAAAATCACTTACCTTCAACATATTAGCTCATCCTAAAATCCTATCTCTCTACAAACAAATTTAACCCGCGAATCACCCAACGTCCTAAGCCAATCGTCCAAACCTTACTACCTTCTGATATCCCAAACGTACCTTACAGACAGACGTACGAAAAGGAAGTGGCCACGTGATCTAAATGTTCCAGAAAAATAGAAAATGAAATAAATACAATTTTAGAAAAGGGGAAAAAGCTAGTGGGTTTCTCCTCCATTATTGTCTGCTCGTTATCGGAGGTACTCGAAAATCAATGTCGCTTATTGTATTTTACAGTTGTGAGAATAAAAGAGTGAAAAAAATGTATCGTTCGTTGAATTCACCGGCGGCCGACAGGTGAACGTGACGGGCGGGGACGCCTCAACTCCCGAGAAAAAAGTCCCCAGCAACTCGGTCTTTAAACCGGTTTTTCCGCATTAGCGATACAGAAAATTCATAAGGGGCGTCTGCCGGATTTCGTCGCACGTTGTGAATAAATGGTTCCTCAATATTTAAATAATAATAAAGAATAAAATAAACTATTTCGTAACTCAATAGTATTTATAAAATAAATAAGAAAATATTTCTTTCAGACTCTTGATTTCAGAAAAATTGGAATCACGAACAAAAACGTAATTTTAAATTATAACTGAGTTATCTGGAGTAATTACAAATCATTCGTTTTAGCATTAATTACTTTTTGGAATTAACGTAAATATTACAAATGCTAAACTCACTGCATTATTGTGGTTATATTATTTCATTTTAATTGTCATATGTGCCCATAATTATGAAAGTGGTCTAAGTCAATTCAAACTTTAAATACAACATTTTCATATGAAATTCACACAAAATTTCATATTCATAGTAAACTTCCATTAATCGAGACTAATAATATTCTAAATTAAAATGTTGCATAATATAAAAATATTTGTTAATTTATTCGAAAGCAATTCATTAAATATCTCGAAACCAGAAATATATGACTTAGACCACTTTCATAATTATGGGCATATATATGCTGAATGTTAAAATACCCTGGATAAACTCATATAATTTTTTTTTGCAATTTACGACATTTTTTCTCTTTAAAACTCTTTCTTTATCGAACATATTACCGGTGGCCTTATTTTGTTTAATGGTAAACTCTTTAAAAACCAAAATATTATCTCGATTAAAAACAGTTTATTTCAAGTTGAACTAGTATACTGTTTACGGCCGGAACCCACGGCATCTATTTAAATTCAGATGAATTCGGAAGCGGCTAAGTCCGCTGATGTCTTGAAACCGGGCTTTAAAGCCCGGTTAAAGCGCCCCGGACGTGTTGAAATCTCCAGGCAAATTGAAAACAATTAAGGGCAGGAAGTAAAGTAAGTTCGAACTCGGAGCTCGAACACTTCACGGGGTTTCGTCTCATAAAATCTGAATTAAATCCGGGCTTACTTTTCCCGGCCGGCATTCGGGCCCTGTCTCCCTTTCTAGGAGAAACTCAATTGTTTCAAATAAGTCTCACTTCACCGAATATAAAATGAATGGGATAATAAATGAAAGGTTTGATGCTCAGTTTATGCGTTTAATATTTAGTGCAAAATGTCAGTAAAACGGAACAACAAAAAATACTAAAAGTGTAAGGTAATAGATAATTTAATACAGAAAATAATAATAATCATATTATAACATTTTTTTAATGGAAAGGTTTGAGAAACGAAAAAAGTACGTTTAAATATAAGAAATAATAACTAATATTATTTGATTACTGCAGGAAAGTAGATCAGAAGAATTGACACTGCAAACAGAGTAACCTACTGGTAAACAATATGTTGCCTAATCGGGCAACCGGAGCGCTACCGAAGATTGAAGAATTTTTCATTAATTGATTGTTTCATTAACTGAAAGTTGTGGAGCATAGAAAGCTTAGTAATTAAATTTGTTCTTGAACACCTACTTTCTACCAATCGTACACTCTGACACATAGTACGCAGGGGACAAGGAATAAGGTGATGGGACGTACGGCCCCACATAGTAAGGATGCACATACGTACAAATGTCAAAATAACGATTTAGTACTTATTTTTGTAATTCAGTCGGTTCCACAACCCATTCCACCGCCGGCTGAAAATTATTTAAATAAATTAATGTTTATGTTAATGTTACGTAATGAAAAATAAATTTTCATTCTTCTTACGTCTCCCTTTGAAGTTACCTCCCTGGGAGGGCGCCCTCCCCCCAATTTTGACCGGTTTAAATAATGTATAAACTACTAAGATACGATGATGTAGATGAGCGTGTAAGAGTTCAGAAACGTCTGAAGCAGACAATAACAGAGAGGGACCCGGAAGGAAAGGGCAAAAACCCTTCTATGTAGACCGCTCGGGTGGTTTCCAACCGCAGGAAAAATCCCGGAATAGGAGCAACAGTATCACGCGATTCTACCGGAAGTTAGTGATAATTCAAGTTCTGATTGCGTAAACCTTCGCTTCAATATATGAATTATTGCCGCTTCCGGACGGTTTTCCGCGTTAGTTTCACTCCGCCGTTTTTGATATTTTTTGTATCCCCAAAATATCGGCCCGAGGCCGTCGGTAAACCTAGCCGCACTCCGATCGCGGCGGCGGTCGTGCGGGGGAGGAGGGGCGGCGTTTTATAAAATATTTTAATAAGAGATGAGTCAGGGTGCCGTGACGCGGAGACCGCCCTGAGATATAGAGCGAGTAAAAGCTTTCATCTGTTGAGTCGGGCCGTATCCATAATGAATGGGGCGGTGGGGTCGGACGTGATAGATGGGGCCGGGGCCCCGGGGGCGGCATCCCACGAGACCGACCAGACACGGCACCGCACTAACCCCGCCCATTATCCCCCGCCCCCACAGCCCCCACCGCCCCCATCGCGCCCCCGGCCCAAACCCCTTCTAGTTGTTCGATAATTGTTGATAATTTATATGCCGACGCCCTGGACCCACCACCCCAACCCCCCTACTGGCACTCTCTCAGGGATAATGCTCTTAATATAAACATAAGAAAAAATATTAGACCCCTTTAATCCCAGAAAAATCCTAACAGACTTTCTCTTTTATTTATTGCACACTCACTCTTTATCGCCCTAAGTACGATTGGGAAATGTTACCTTATGATAAAGAACTCTCATCGACGTGTATACGGAATTGAGACCCAGTGATGGGTGGTAAAGGGAAGAGAGGGTTTCAAGGAGTGAATCAACTGTCGGTATGTTCGAGATCAGGGTGAACGGTGTAATTTGAAACATACCGGGAAGCATTAATGATGGTCCTATACCGTATGTCCATGTCGGTTTCAATATGGCATCGTATAACGTGAGTTTGCTGATGTCCGTTTTAGTACAGGACTTAATTTACGGTTTAAGCCGATTCTTTTGAGTCCTGTCTTACTTGAAATTAGTTATAAAAAAAGTCCATATTTATACTTATAACAGTTAAATTTAATCTAATTTAATTTTCTAACGCTAATTTTATTCTAAGATGTGATTTAAAAAAACGGTTACGCATTTAAATTTACATTTAAATGTAAACGTTTATATTTAAACAGTTTCGCACAGAAACAACTTAAATTAAACTTAAATTTCATTTTTTATCAAAGATATGAGCGTCTGTCAGCGCTCGAGTTGTTCCGTCGGTAGACAGGTTTCGTCATTTTAGCCTTCTATCTTATCTCCTGTATTTTGGTACTGACGATGGCGTTATACCAAAACCGGTCTACTAACGGGCCAAGAACGCGGGTGGCGGGGAATAACATCTTTAAGAAAAACCCACGGACTCTCCCCCGCCCACCAATCTTGTAGACTTTAAGAAAATAATTTATCTCAAAACCGATTAATGAAGACTGCACCTCTGGCGTATCTCTCGATTGTGCAATAAAAACAATTATTACATAATTAAAACGGAGTTTTAACCCAGCACAAATTTAGAGTAATGACATTAACTCATGCAGTAATTAAACCCGGTGCTTTATTGATGGAATTGCGCGCGTGTCACTCCAACATTTAACGCCGGCTGATTAAATGTATTGATGATGAAGAACTACTATCAATTACATTTTAACCACCTTCAATAACTCAATTTAGGGTATTAAACCCCTTTACTGATTTAACAGCTGTTTTGTTAAGGATAACGAGTGCATTTATATCTTTAGTCTAATGTATACACAGGTATTCCGGAGGTTGTGTTAATACTCTCTTTGAAAGCCTGCCGACAGAGGCGAAACGTCGGAATACGTATACCTGCGTAGGCAGGCACCCTTTTGTCCTTTGGCGGCACTGTCGCTAACTTATATATATATATATATATATATATATATATATATATATATATATATACAGACATATACGGCAAATGTTTACATAATATAATAATTCTCATAATTCTTAATTTCAGGGCCACCGAGGAAGGGGTTCTCTGTATTTTTCTAAATTTGGCGTAATTTGACGGCTCACAAATTTTATATTGTTATATTTCTTTATTTGTATTTTAGGGCTCGATGAAATTTTACATTGAAAATACTAATTACAGTTGAGGTTATTGGCGTAGTTCCAATTTTTAAGCTAGTCAGCATTTCATTGTTTCGACGACATTGAGCTGGGAGCGAAGGGGTCTTTAATCCGTTTGGGCGACCCTCCCGGAAGCCTATTTCATTGTTAATGCTTCCATCAATCAAACGGGTGAAATAATCGCGCCTCAAATACAAGCATATTCCCCCATTGAAAGCTACGTTTTTTTTCGAAGGTATCGATTTCAATCTTACTACTGTTCAAATTAACCCAGCCTATATTGATGTAGTCAATTTAAACCTTGTTGTTGTCCACTGAAGGATCGTTTAATTTACGATTTAAAATAGTTGGTTCGTTGCATTAAGAGGAACGCAATGTCATAAAAAAACTATTTCAGAATAGTATTCTAAATTAAATATTTGTTGAATATATTGTTTTTAACATTTTGATGGGTTTCCTAACACATCGATATCCCCTTTGCCTTATTTCTGCAATTTCATTTATCTGAACATTATAATGGAAATTAAAATAATCCAAAATGACGACCTATAATATATCAAAAGATAATTTAAATATTCTCTTAATTTTTCACTTCTGTGTGTCTTTAAAGTGTATATATCTATTATCCTTTATGAAATCAATATAAACGTACCCCTTTCACCTAGCAATTATATAAAATTACCTGGTACGATTTTATCGTTGATAACCAATAATAAGTTAGTGATTTACTGTATAGGAAACACGATGTAAAAAATACCTATTTAAAATCAATATTTTGAGTGAAAAATTTGAACGGATATTTACATATTTTTGGCTCTTAACAGATATTCATTTTGTTTTACTACTTTTTGCATTTAATTCAATTAAACACAATAATGGAAATATGTTTTCTGTCTTTCTACTTTTATACAATTAACTTATACTTAACTATATTAACTTATAATATAGAGGAAATATAATGAAAAAATTAAAGTAATGCAAAATGACAACCTATAATATCTCAAAATATAATTTAAATTTTGTTTTGGTCTTTGAAGTTGATATTTTTTTGTCTTTTATTAAGCTGAATATACCCCTTTTGCCGTTCAATCATAGAAAATCGTTTGCTACGATTTTTACGGTATCTGTAAATAATTTAGTTCAACTCAGGCTTCGTTTCTTAGACGCCTGGTCCATTCAGTCCTCGAAAGAAGCATTATGCCTTTCATTATAGTCATCTTTTCCTCCATCAATTTTTTCATAAATTGCCTACAACACGAACGAAAACGGAAATCCCGAAAAAAGAATATATTCTTTGAAAACTATATTTTCCGGTGTTTGGCGCCATAAATTAAAGGAAAAAAATGCTGGCCGCTAAACGCCCGGCTTTAAAACGACAGCTGTATTTTCCAATTTTACGGCCGTAACTGTGAAAAGCCTTTCATTAAACACGGGCAATAAAACGAATAGTGGATTCAGGCAAACGGCTACCGGTTTTTGTATGTATCGGCTTTCCATTATTGGGCTGATCGGTGTCCCAGACTAATTGTTTCATCTACACAGGAATTCCGGCCCGCTTCCGTTTATGCGTATAAACTCACGCGGCATAATAATAGAAACAATGGTTTACAAATACAGAATGAAATAAATTAAATTAGATAATTTACGAGTGGCAATATAAATAAAATGGAATTTATTGAATTACGAAAAAGCTGAACCTATTATATATCGGCGATGGATTTAGAAGTAGTTTTTAAATTTTCAGTGCTCGTATTTCAATAATAGTAGTCTTCTTAAATGCAAAATATGTACGATTCTTTTATCTTGGGTTGGCAACTAAATAATTACGGATTTTTCCGGAGAAAGGAAATGTGACCAGACGGGGTTTTCACTAGAAACCTGTTAGTACAGTATTTCGAAAAGGAAATTCATCCGTAAGAAACTTCCGAAGGGAGTCCTGGAGGTTGAAGTTTTATGACGCGCGTTGAATTCTGAATTTTACAGCTAGACTCTTCTGCCGCCGCTCTCATTTGCGAAACTTTAAAACGGGAAATTTAAGTCGAAAAAAGTCTGGAACTTTCCGGGAACACTCCGGAAAGCGACTTGCCCCGAGTTTAGTCTTTCCCCTTTCATTTAATTGTCGTATGCTTTAACACCCTGTTCGCAACATTATTGTTGGAAGTTAAGAATTGTTATTTCCCGTCTCGCCATTTCAAACTTGCGCTACATGATCACCGATTGGAGCATTACAAGCATTGTATTAATTATTCATTTTCCTTCTTTGCTGCATCCGAAAATTAATCGTAAGAATTTAAAATAAGTTTAGCGTAAAGTTTAAAAAAATCTCGTCGGCCTTATTATTATTTTTCATTAGGAATACATTTTTAATTTATAACGCTGTTATATTTTATTTAAATCAGCCGCTCCACTAGCCGATTTGATCTTATATTATACTGATTTATGCTTCTGGCCATCTTCAGTAGCTTTTCGACAGTAGATTAATGAGGAAAGCAGGGATGTCGATTGCTCGATGGGGCACCCTCACCGCACAATCAATTCACAGGTCAATTAGTAACACTAGTAACCAATAGAACATAATTGAGGAGAACCCCGCTGTATTTTTTTTACTTTATTTATTCTCCCGGTACATTTAAATCGCGTGCCCGTTATAGCTTTTTTAAATTGTAAATTCAAATCCCATATTTTGCTATGCATACATTTTTCATGGCGACAGGTATTTGAAAATTAACCCGTCCGTTGCGTTAAGATTGCAATTTACTTTTGAAATAATTTAAGAACGGTCCTATTTAAAATGAAAATCGTTTCGCCACCAAGAATACACTTTACGTTGAACCGTTTTATTTTGTCGATGTTACTGGTTCAAAAGCGCGCATGAATAGGTGTTTCAAGGGGAGCAAGTAGTCTTTGCCTCGCATGGAATAAACGTCGACTTAAATTTGTTCCAACAGTCTGAAATTAGTCAACTGAGCGGCGGCGAGTTGTTCCCAATTTACCGACGGGCGAAATGCGAAAAAGTCTCCGGTATAAAATGCCGGGGGTCGAATTGAATTTGTTTTCTCCCTGAGTCTCCAACTCCCCCTCCCCAACCAGTAAAAAAAACAATTTTAATTAAAACTTGGTTCCACTTCTTCGTTCGACGTCGTTTACACCCGAAAGTGTTGGTGGGTGGGAGGGGGTGTTCGGGAGACCGCGCAGCTTGAAAAGAAGGAGACAAATAGAACACTCGAGACTTCACATATACTTGAATTGGGCCGGGTGAGAGAACTTGAAAAGACCCTCTTATGTGTTATACAAATTTTTAGGACGGTAGGACATGTATTCTGAGTTATATATCGTTTCATCTAACCACCGGAGGGGATCTTCTTTTATTGATGTCAAATTCTTTGTAACGCGTCGGCCCAGCCCCGGAAACTCATCTCTAATTATCAGGCGAAAAAAAATGAAGTCCGCAAAACTTTTATTATCATTATATCTACTTCATTTATTCGCTCGCCGATTCCGTCACATCCTAGATCTTGTTCCGGCTCTTCAGTTTATGAAACACGAACGAAACCCTCTACTGGCGGCGGTGAGAACCTAATCACCAGTAACGAGATAATGCAGTCTCAAAACAAAATTGTTAAGTTAATTATTGCACACGTACAAACAAAATTATGAATGGAACCAGCGAGCTGTTTGTACGAGTTGAAATTCGAATTAAATAAAACTGTAAAATTTATATTACGTACAATGTATTTAGGTCTTGTGACCTAAATGATATTTATTCTTGTTTTACAACGCTCCAAAACCTGAAATCATGACCTATCACTGTAAATGGTGGGTATTTTATATATATATATATATATATATATATATATATATATATATATATATATATATATATATATATTTAACGAAGGCAATCAAATATCTTCTGTAATTCGATTACAATTTCGATTTTGATATTCTAATTGTTTTTCACCGATTTCGTTTCACTTGGGAGTGCCCTGAAATTGTCTTTTCCCACAACTGTATAGTCCGAGGTAGCCGGAGTTTGCCGAATAAACTCTGGCTTGGGGGCGCTAAACAGGAGTTAGCGGCTGGCCGCTAATTGTCGGCACCGAATTTAGAACGCCCGGTCTCCGAGAATTTCAAATGAGGAACGAAAAAAACAAGATCACCCCGGCGCTCTCGGCAGAAGTCACCCAATTAACACCCGGCCGGAGCGTTATTCTATACTTTAGGACCTCATCAATTACAGAAAAAGATTTGAGAACGGCTCAAGGATACTCTGTCCCGGAGCGGACGCTCTGCCGCTCGGGGAAAAATGAAAAATTAAAACCTTTTTTTCAACGCCGGATTACCGAACCCCGCGCCCGATTCTGGCGTCGCCGGACAGAATTTCGAGGGAAATTCCGAAGCTGATAGCTGCAGAGGTACTGGCCGCGATTTTCCTTGAGTTAAAAATTAACTCAACTATATAATAATTATATACAATTAGAAATCTTCATTCGCCACGACCAAGTCATAAATCCCTGTTTCCCCAATTTAATTTTCGTCTTTCTGCCCATCCCTCCTCTCCTTTCCTCCGTTACCCATCCATTATCCCCCCGTCCCCCGGCGGCTTAAACGCCACCGGCCCAGAGATCTGCTCCACTAGTCTAGAATAACAGGTCTGTGAGGAGTCACCAGCGGTCACAGCGGTGTCATTTCTTCAACATGAGAACCGTGTCCTAACAATACTTAAATTGCACCTGTCGCATGTAAGATTGTTGATTGTGCAGAGAAATAGTTAAAAATAAATCCATTCGCCAGGCACCAAAAATGTCGAGAGAATGTAATTACGGGGTCCATTTGAATAACAATGTCTGAACACGAGAATATTCGAAAATCGTTAAAATGTTTAAAAGATGTAAACCAGAATATTAATTACAGTACTTCTACCGGCTGCCGGCTATATATATATATATATATATATATATATATATATATATATATGCGTGTTACTTCAATATTGAATACAGATAGCTTCGCACAAACACATAGCGAGAGGGGAAGAGACCACTTCAGATTTCATCCTGCTATAGAAGGGCTTTTTCACATCAAAGGGTGCTACGTTTCTGGTAAATGGATTCCGTATTTCTTTTATACTGTCCTATATGAATCTGCCTTCATGAAATTCCTACTGGGCAGAAATATTCTTTATTCCCGATTTCCTTGCAAGAGTGTGCTTAACTTTTATTTATTCATCTATGTAATAATTCAAAGCGGTTTCTCATTTCCCTGGAATTG
Organism: Lethocerus indicus; assembly: GCA_019843655.1. Lineage (NCBI taxonomy): Eukaryota > Metazoa > Arthropoda > Insecta > Hemiptera > Belostomatidae > Lethocerus > Lethocerus indicus. Next base: position 34,610,130 of record JACDQD010000001.1, read on the forward strand.
TTGCGAATGTAAACTGACTTCGGCTGAAGCGATACACTGACAGTTTTATCACTCAGAACTGAAGATTAGGATGTTAATCATATTCAATTACCGTAGAAGTCATCGCAGATGATTATCGCTCTTGTGAACTTCTTGCTTATCAAGTTTCAGTAGTTGAAGGTCATCCATCCTTCCTGATGTATTTAATTTTAAAAAGAGTGTATTTGGAATATATTGAGCTGTTATAACACTATATATATATATGTATTATATATTATAATATATTATTAAATATTTTATATATATATATATATATATATATTAATAGCCACTTATTTTTTTAAGAGAATAATGGCGCATATTTTATAGCCGCGTTGGGCTCACCCAAGGGTGGGGCTGTGAATACGGAATAAACCTAAAAACCCCCTCGGGTTTGACCGATATTAAGCGTTACGTCACTGAGAAAGGTCGAGTTTCAGACTTTCTGAAAGATTCTTCTACCTCCGTCTCTCGAGATTCTTTTTGTGCCATCTTTGTTTTCATGACCTATAACAGTCTGTTATAGTCCATTTATCTTCTGATTCTGGCATTAGACAGATATAATATATTGACAGTATTATAGATATCTTTCAACGGTGCATTCCAAATTTCATTCGTGAAATTTCTTTTCACTGTTTTATTGCCACAACTGTAAATTACAATGAGTGACATTGATGTTCGATTAGCACTAATAACAAGTAGACAATAACTCAGGAGAAACCCACCGGCATTCTCCCTTTTTCTGAAATTTGTGATTTTGATATTTATTTTTTATAATTAATAATTAATTATTAAAAAAAATGAAAAATAATTAAATAATAAAAATTAATAATTTAAAAAAATTGAATATACGGAAATTAATAATTAATTTTTATTTTTAGAATATATTTGTATTCTGTTATCAATGTTGCCGAACGGACGATCCTTTATTTCCCGATATTTTATTAGGTCTCCGTACCACAGAAAAGTAATATTGGGGGTTGTTGGAGAGGATGTTTATGGGAGGGGGTGGTTGCCGGCTAACGATATTTAAATAAATAACAACGTAAAACTGGTAAGGCAAGAAACAAAAGGACGGTTATTAAAACAAGGCAGGGTCGCAAATAAAACTACGGGAGCCTCCCCTCAAGCAATATCCCGGTCTAAATTGGGGCATAATTGAAACTGAGTTTTTGAAGAGGGCGCTGGAGGGGGCGGGGCCACGCCCGAGAGATCGACCAATGTCGACACGGCGAATGTGTTCGAGGCACCGCCCACCGGTCGCCATGGCGACCGCCGCTACCCTGTCCCCCGCCTAACCTTAATCGATACGATATCATTTAGCGGGTTTCCGAATTTCTGGCTAATACTTTTTCTGTAAAGGCAGGGGGGGGGGTTGGCCCGGCTCTATATCCCGCCCCAAACCTCTGTCGTAAAGTTGGCGCTCTCGCTCTCGCGGTAAAAGCTCGAATTAATTATTATTTGACACTCCCCCCCCCATTTTCCATTGGATAGGGGGGATCCGGGTGGAAAATTTGAAATTGAAACGTATCTCTTAACCTCCAGACCCCCCCCCCCTAAGGTTCCCAAGTCTCGAATAATGTCGCTCCCCCCATTTTTCTCGAAAACTTTATTTATTTTCGTTTTCTTACACTGATAACACGCAGCATCCTGTTAGAAACACACTACTTAGCCGTATCGGTTGCTGTAGAAATTTATTGGCTTGTTGGTTGACCGTTGTAACAATGCAGTTACCCAGTTTTAACTTAATTAAATTCCTATATCTTATAAGTTATATCCCATTCGATATATTTCATTTCTGTCCATTAACCACCTGTCTACATTAGCTACTAGCGGTAGCGGATACCGCAGTTATACGGACTACTTTATATACTTATAAATAAAAGCTAGTTGTCGCTCAGTCACTTGATATATATAAAACATAAGCTGTTTTGGCTTTTCGTTATCTTCGGTATTATATTGACTCGCCTTAATTGCTTTACCTCACATTGTTTCTAACAACATGGTACCGATGGGTAGAAACGGAAAAAGTGTTTATAATCAAATTGTTTATGTTATAATTATGTAATAATATTAATCTAATTATTCTCGTTGAGTGATATTTAGCTCTTCGTTGAGTGGATAATAAAATGAGTTAAACGAACTGGCGTTAGAGAGAGAGCTCTTCTTCAGGTGGCAATACAGATAATAAATAGTAGCACAGTTGTTATTCTTTTAATACGGATAAAATCGTTTTAAATAATTTAAGATATTGATTTCAAATACCGACCATTTTATTCTTTAACATATTCTACTGTTATGATACGAGGAATGATATTACAGTAAAAGCTTAAATATGACACTCCTTAGCAATAAACTGTTTGTTGTAACAACTATGCCGCTTCGCCCCTGTACGTCTGGTGTAGTGACAGTGCTCCTAGTACCTCGCTATATTACCAACCGAATGCTAATCATCATGGTTGGTTTTGCGCACACTGACCTTCTCACTGACTTCCTGACGGACTCCTACATTCGACGGGGGAAGCCCAAACGTTTAAAACAAAAAAACAAAATTCGCCGCAAACCCTTCACCAATAAATATGGAAACTGTATTGAAATATTGTCCGATCGCATACGTTAGAAAACATTTTGACCAACGGATCACATTTGTGGCATCAATTCTCCTTTACAATTTGTACAAGGTCTATAGATTTATCAATCGACGCATAGCTTAATCTATTCCGAGCTCAGCGTCTAAAGTTGAAATGGGAAGGGAAATAAAGCCGGGCGGCTAAGTGAAACGAATGGGGGGTTCAGTACGAAGTCCGGCGCTGGGATCGATTGAGAAGCGCAATCATTCCCCGACACAACCGCCCACTCCTGTGTTTATTCCATTGCTCCAGTCCAACTTTGTTTAACTTTCCTTGTACTAACTTTTGGACATTATAATTTAAATTCGAGGCGAGCTCTTCCTGCAGGCCAAATACAACCGTGAAGAACCCTGAAATCACGCTGATGAAGCGTTCTCTCAGCACTGATAGTAGTAAAAAGCTATTAAATTCGGCTTATCCCATCCCCGCTCGCGCAATGCTACTGGCGATGGCATGAAGCGGAAACCGGTATAGATTATACCAGAATAAACGAGAGTAATATATATTCCTTTCGTGTCATCTTATAACGTTCCGATATTGCTTCGTTTTTATAGTGTAAAATTATGCCTTGAGACGCTAAATTGATAAGTAGGTGACGATATTTTTCATAGTAATTCCGAAATAATTACTTATCCTTACGTGTATATACATATGCATACTATTATATACAGCGTTTAATTTCGTCACAATTTTTACGGTATATGCATAAAATGATTTTTATTGAGTCGAATTTCCTTACGTCTAATATAACGCGTCTTCAAATCAAGGCAATATACGATTTTGAATTGTTCTGCGAGGGTTTCAAATATCGCCTTTTGTTTTTGCCATTTTCAGTAACAAGGCAAGGTACTTAATTACGTCAGTAACAGGGCGCTTCACTGTGTTACTGACGGGATGATTTTGACAATGGCGAGACGGAGCATAGGGTGGAATAAGCGAGTTGAGCCTGATGAAAGTCTGGCACCGAAGGATCGGTGACGAAAATGTCTTATTGTTTTCATGTTAAATACATTGTTTTTGCGTTATTCGCGAGAACATTCGTTATTACAAACACTGCACGTGTGATACCTGAGTCTAAGCTGACACACAAGTTGAATTAGGGGTGATATCACACGTTTGATGTTGCCCAGTACTTGACTCCATCCTGGCTCTTGTGCGTTCAATTTGATTTTGAAATTGTTTCCGTCCTTTTGACAATTTCGTCTCTCTTTTTTTCTTTTGCCCCCTTTTGATTTTAATTTTGAGCCCTTTGAAGGTGACGAGTGGACAGAGTATTGCTCTTCGGGAAACGTTGACCTCACTTGGCATCCGAATTGCGTTACACTCCCCAATTCCTTTCCCCATTGGCATCGGCTTTTTATACGACTCCAACGCCCGTTTCCAAGCTATACCCGTTTCGGCTTTTCGCCATCTTCAGTAGCGTTCTGTCAACGAGGTAATTCCTTACGTGGGACCGGTTTTTCGGCTTTTCGCCGTCTCCACTGGGTGGGTACAGTGAAACTCTTAGGCCTGTTGGAGCGCCGGTGGGGCATAACTTCAGCATTGCTAGCGTAACAGATAACCGCAAGAATGACGGTATTCCAAAGGCTCGTGGACCAATATTCCCAAATACCCCCCAAATATTACCGATAGTAGTGAAAAGCCGCTAATTATCTACCTAAGGATGACGATCGCAAGAGAAGAGCAATATAAATAGTCAATAGGGAGTAACAAGGGGTTGTTTGATTGTTCTACTGCTCCGGACAGGTGGGTCGGATTCATCAGTGATTTTCCCCTATGACTGGACTTTAATTTAGTCGAGTCGCGTGACCACTCAGCCTTCGGACCCCTGCACATTTCACAGATCGATGATTGAACGAGAGGATTCATTAGTCGATATTAAATCGGTGATCCTCCAAATCAACATCAACGCAAGGGATCTAAAATCACCACGGAATGAATAAAAATTCCTCCTGCCGTCTGAGCGGATGAATTTTTACGGTTGGTCATTTTTCCTCGTTTCCGAACGAACCGTCCTATCTCTATTCGGTCTTGTGGAGGCATTCGCTCGCTATTGATAGCGGGAGGACTCCGAGTGATCCGACAGGGCTCGCCTGTGGTGACGATTGAGTGGTATGTATCCCGCTGCTACAGCTGGCATGGAGCAAGCTCATGCTTCACTCGGGGTGCAAGGGAAGTCACCCTGACCACGAAATGGTAGGTGACCCATGCGCTAACTCTCTCCCTCATTTCTGATTTCCTTTCGACGTCTTCTTCCTTTCTCTTACAAGCTTTCCCAATCATCAACTAACAGAGGATCCTCTGTAGCGGATGGGCGTTATGAAGCCTAAAAAAGTACTGTTAATGACCCACTCTGGCAGGCTCCGCTACTTTATAATCCTCTTTCGTCTGTTATCTCTCGTCTTTTCTAATTTTTTATGGAAGGTGACACTGTAGTGTATAGATCCCAGTCTCTCGGCTTAAAAAAATAAAAATACGATGGGACGAATGTATAAATATCTCAACATATTTCATTCTAAAAATAGGTAAATTTATTTTAGATTTATTCAACGAATTACATTAAACTATAGCATCAAGGGGTGGCCCAATATTAAGCTGTCTAGATATTAAAATGTCCTATATATATTATGTATTCCTGACCTATTTGAGATCGATTCCTTTCTAATTAAAATATACAATTCATGGAAGCGACATTGGGAATCGAACCCAGGATCTCCAATCTCGATGCACTTAGGTGAGTCATTTGTTACCTGACATCCCCTATGGCCCCAAATACAATTTACAAATACAAAAACTTTATTTTTCCACGAATATACATAGCAGTCCTGCCCACGGGTCTTAGTACATTTATGTACTTACATATTAAGACTAAGTGTACTTTAATTTTGTACAATGTTAACATGGTAATCGGGAAAGTTACACAATAAAAACCCGAGGACATAACCTACACTAACTTCGATCACGCGCACAAACACAGTCAGACACTTTGCACTTTGCATGCCACTTGAATTCACTTCACTTATTCGCGATGCTGGGTATCTGTGCACTGTACACTTGGGGCACTGGTGACGGTATACGACCGGTCGTATACCGTCGTTAGCACTGTAACACTGTTGCGATAGGCACTTTAACTGGCACATTCACAGATTTCACTACACTGTAGCACATTCACATTGTGTGTGGGCGGGGGTCTTCTAGCTCGGTACGAGGATCCTCCTCCTTGCGGTACGTATTTCGGTCGCCCAGTGGGGTTTTTGGAGTAACTGGTAGGACGATGCCACGGAATTGGGGTGGTTTAGGAGTTTGTTCGTTAATTTCATTTTTATTTAACTTATTATATCGGTCAGTTTGGGTGTCTGGTCTGTTCGTATTCTTGGGGCTATGTCGAGGGTAATACGGAGGCATTTGTTTTGAGTTATTTGCAGTTTTTCAGATGGGTGTTGGCCACATTTCGCCAAACAGGACACGCGTAAAGTAGGGACTTTATTTTAAAGTAGTGGTGATCACTTTGTAAACGGTCAGTTTCAACCTGACGTTGAGTACCTTAGACATCAGAAGACTATACAGTCTTCCTAGTTTACTTTTAGCCTGCTGGTTTACAGTCTGTGTATGCCCTATGGTCCCATGACGCCTAATATACTGCTATCCTCTTTCTGATAACTCTTGCCTTTTCTCCTTTTATTGGGGGCAATCTATTGTAATAGATAGGAGGATGACCGGTACTGACCAGTTTCGTGATTTTTCAGGTCTGGTTCCAGAACAGAAGGGCGAAATGGAAGAAGCGAAAGAAGACGACAAATGTTTTCAGATCGGCAGGCTCATTGCTTCCTTCGCACGGGCTACCTCCCTTCGGAGCCATGACCGACTCCATTTGCTCTTCCGCTGTATTCACTTCACCGGAGCCACGTTGGGCTGTGTCGACAGTACCTTCAGGTATACGCTTTATTTTTATATTTTGTAACGTATAAACGCTTTATCAAATTACAAATGTCTATACGTTAGTAGATAATAAGTAGAACTGATAAATGAGCGAAGGTTTCCGCGACCAGAACTTGAATTATCTCTAACTTCCGGCGTTATTTCTAATTAAAGTGTACAATTGAGAGAAAAGTGTGGCTTTGGGAATAGATCCCAGGCCCTCTTCTTGGGTACGATAATGATTAAAAAATATTATCTCCAATCTCGATGCTCTTAGGTGAGTCATTTGTTACCTGATATCCAATAGGGGCTTAGTCATCTTCTATATCCAATCCGTGTTTATTTTCCTTGCACACGTTAATGACCAGTAACGGGGACATGTTCATATCTGCATCGCCATGGTTTTTATCTTGTATCAGCGGCTTCTAAATATAGTTAATGAAAAAAAATAATAAAGTAACCTGGCTCCGATTCCTGTTATAGGTCTGAGTCAACTAAGCCAGTCAAGTGTACCGATGGGAAGTTTCAGTCAACTTTCGTCGCATCAAACATCTATAGGTTCCACATTGCCGATCACTACGTCGATGGCTTCGAACGGATCAGCTGTCTATCAGGCTCACTATGGCATCAATCCACTTGGTAAATTGGGAATATCAAGTTGTGTTCACTGTTTCAGACATTTTCAGACGGAAGTCGATAATTGCGGAGACAGATTTATCCAGCATAAGATGCTGTACCACATTGAAAAAGAAGAAGACAGAGTTATAATGATTTAGTTACATTAGTTCTGTTGCGATTGAAAATAATTTCTGGCAATGTGCAGACAATACTATACGCGACAATAGTTAATACAAAATAAAGAAGTGTTGACTGATTTATATCCCTCGTGTAGAATTACTCTGCATGTAGAAAAAGTGAAATTATGGGAACATTAACGCAACAATGTTATTTGTTCCCAATGTCATTTATAATTTTAGAATATGAAATTGAATAGAGGCTGAGTTTATCAGATTTCTCTAATAATTTTATAATTATTAATAATGATCGTAAAATTATTGATTATGTTGGGCTAAGATTGATTGTTTTTTAACTTTGAAAGTTGATTTTCCTCGCATCAAATCTAATCGTTCCAATCATTCAAGGTGACCCAACGATTTGCCTAAAATATTTGCCTTAATTTTGTTTTAATTTGCTCTAGTATAAAAATTCGCTTTGAATAAATTCTAACGAACACATAATGCACTTTTGGACTTATCACTGTATTTTAACACGACACATGGTTATCAGTACATATGGTTATTTATGTGCGTACAGTATATACGAGTGTATACTCGAGAAGTTGATATATTGTAATCTCGTTCTTGTTTTATTTTTCAGATCCAGTTTTCTACGGCCACGACACGAGCGGCGGTGAAAATTTAAATTGATCCTAGCGATCATAAGAAGATATAGGATTGTACTTTAAGAAAAAATGTTGTTTGGTTTTTCCAGATGTTTCCCAATATCAAGGGGTGAGGTACTTTTAAAACGATATTATTGTATTTATATTCACATGCATGTTAACACAAATACTATAACAATGTTCTTTTTATCATAATGTTCTTATATCTTACGAAGGTGTTTAATTAAAAGAGAAAAAAAGGTCAAAAACTTTTAATACGATTAATCGAGCATGAGTCGCTGTCTGTTTTTTCTGGAGAAGTGTACAAAACGAATGTAACTAGAGACTAGACAGGATGAGCGATTTAGTGGTGAACGACTTTGTCATTTTGAAATTAGCTTAAGGAAAGTTCAGACCTGCGGTCAACTAGGCCGGCTTCGGGGTTGTCCTGTGTTCGATTCCCGTCGCTGGCTGGGTTCCCTTCAATCGCAAGTCTGGGACGAGCGGATCTCAGTTTGAATCTGGGAGCCCTCGATAGCATTTTCTTTAGCCGGATATTAGAGGGAGAGGATCGTTAGGGGGGACGCGTGTCGGACCGGTCCAAAATTACAATATTATATATATATTTATCTTTATTTAAGATATAAATATCTTCCAAACCGTTCTATTCGACTCGGCGAGAACCGAAGACAATCCCTCGAAATCCTCCCTTAAATTTCATCCCTTAGTCCGACTCACTCTGCTGTAAAACTGCGATCTGAGCCATGTTCTAAACGGGACAAAAAACACGAGAAATATAAAGTACCGTTTAAACTTTTATATCATTTGGAAAAAAATCGATATGGTTGTGTGTACAGTGTGAGAGCATAATAAAACTACAGATTCAATGTGTACTTATTTTAAAATTTCTTTTATCTTATAATGTATGTTGTGCAATATATTTAGTGATACAGTGTGACATTTAAAATAAAATGTTTCTATACTGTGCAATGCGAAAATATCAAGTAGGATTATATAATTTAATAACAAATTCCCAACGAAACATTTTACTCGAGTCGTTACTGAAACATATTGTAATTGTATGTATCATATACCATTTAAAAAAAGCATAAATACTTTCCTGTCAATTGGACGAAAAAATAGATGAAGTAATCAGCCAAGTGTACTATACAATAATATATATTTTTCATTTCAGTGTGTTTTTATATTTTATTTACTGGAACTATCGCCATTTTCAGGAGAAAAGATATTTCACATTGTAACTGTGTCTGTTTCATTTAAAGATTTGCAGCATCCTCATCATTATTATTTAGAAAGTGTAAATTTATAAATGATATTATTGACAAGCGAACTCATGTAGTTTGTGAATTTGACATTTTACCAAATAAAAAAAATAAAAAACGAGAAATAAATGTAGTAGTTTGCATATTGCAAACACGATAAATTAAATGAATTTGTTACTGTTGAATTTTTACTTATACCCCTTCAAGTAAGTATCCAATTGATACTTTGGTACTTTTCTATTCCACTGTCAGCAAATTAACATAAACAGAAGAAATCACTTCTTCTGACTACAGTCCAGAAAATTAGATCTATAGTTCTAGTGTAACTGTCATGAGAACAAAAGTAAATAATAAAACAATAATCATTTATGTAATTACTGAAGATAGAACAACAATTAATAAAGATTAATTATATTTATTTTTCTAGTTTTACCTGTTAAGGATATCCAACAGGATTAAAAACAAATAAAGTTCACTTCTCGAATCTTGAATCAACAGTATTTATACTTGTACAATGCTAAAAAATTTTATTAACAGTGGTCTAGTAAAATAGAATAAAACTAGCTTATTGTAAGGAAGAAAATTTAACTTTCTTAAATTGTTTTGTTATTTTTTGTGTAAATCTTCAGGCTGGTTTTACAACTTTCCATTCACAATGAATATTATACATGGTTATTTTGTTTATAGTTTATTTACAGTACATTTTACAATTATCCCCAGTAGTATATCTAATTTTCAAGAAGATTTGGAACATCATTTTACAAAAACATTTTAAATTAAATTTAAATTTTTCCAATTCTATATATGTCTTACAAATGAACAATAAGATTTTTGTCAATATCTAATGTAGTATTCTGAAAGAGCTCTTAAAAATAAAATTTGATAATCTTCATAATAAATGGATAAATTACAGGACAGTATTCATAATTATAAATTACCCAGTTTGTATTTGAATCCACTGAAATGAATTTTTATTTACATTTCCATTCAGAATATAGGACTCATTGACAAAACATAAATTACTCATACGTAATCTATACAATGACAAAACATGCACTATAACAAACAACTAGAATCCAAAATTGAAGTTAATTGAAAATTCAGTTACAATATATCTGATAAATGTCTACGTGATATAAAAAAAATATTTTGATATGTAAATAATGTATTAACAATTTTCTAGAATTTGCAGATGACATACTCACCTTTTTATTATTCAGTTAATATTATTTTAATCTTGGACTTGAAACTACAGGATGAGTATAGAAATATACAGTTCCACTGTATGTTAATTCTAATTTATTTTTATAGTACAATTATTTCAATAACTGTATTATACAGTTGAATTATGTTTACATTTGTTATGTACCTATGCTAGTCTGAAATTCAGTAGGGACAGGGTAATCATTAATAGCTATTAGACTTTAATAATACTACAACAATAGTGGTGTACTGTAATGTCAACTATTTTTGTTCCAACTGTAGATCAGGAAATATATATTTAAACAAAAAAATATTATTATTAATTAATGCTGTAAATTATTGTAAATGATAACTGTGAATAACAGAAAAAATGTTAAATGGGTTTATAATGCTAGTCACAAAATATTATTCAATTAATTATTATATTCCTTACCACTTACCTCTTCAAACTTATCTTTCACAAGAGGTTAAATGGATTTTATTTTAGGATTTAATTACATTTAATAGTGTTCATTATATTAAACTATTTTCCTTGTTTCTGCTTCATGTCCCAACAGCAGGATTTTATTGAGGCCCAGATTAATTGTTTTTTATTTTCCTGTTTAATTCTCATAAATTAACTTATTGTTTCTTTAATTTAATGAAATGCATTTATTTCAGTATGATATAAGTGTATCATAGCAGAAACAAATTAAAATATTTATAATTAAATACCAACGTCATTATTTGCATAATACCTGAACTATACATCTGTTTACTTACTACATTCATTACTATGCTTTTTTTATCTTTATTATTATAATCATTATACATGTTTTGTTTGAAAGTAATGTACATAGTATCAATAAAAATTTGAATACTGATTGTTCAAAATAATTTTCAAATTCCAATAAAGAAAAACAATATCCTTCCATTTTGGTAGGTCCTACATAAAAACATGTTTGTGAATTAAATATCACTTTATTAATGAGTAATATGCATGGCTACAAAATGAACTTACTACAAAGGGAATTTCAAGAATTAGGGATCATAAAAATGTTTAATCATTTAATTCTCATTATAATTGTTAAATAATAATTATTTTGAAGTAATTAATAAAATTATATAGCAGTAAATGATTAAGAGGTAAGTGCCTCACCATTTCAATGATGGAATGCTACTAATGGTGACAAAAGCAGATATTGTTTATTTTGGCATAGTCCAAATATGTGAGGGGAGACAGAATATTGCAAGGAGGATAACATTTAAAACCTTCACATAGTTTTTTATCTTAAATAAAAGAAATAAGTGTATTAGAATGTATGTAGTGGTGCATAATATTAAATTCAATTTTTAGATTAATTAAGGAGGAATGTTTAATAACAATCAATTAAAAATTAAAAGGTATCTCATGAGACAGAGGGTATAATGAGAGCTCCATTAATTATCAATGATATTTAAGACAGATTTAAAAACGATGTATTTAAGTTTCCAAAAAAATATGCTTTTTATAATAAGCAAAATACTTACCCTTATGGTAATGAATTAAAGTACATGCATATAATGTGTTAATGTGAAATTGAGGTCTATGAGAGGTAACAACAGTATTATCATCCTTATCTATATTATTTGTTTATTATGACACTCAAATAATAAATAGTAAAAGGAAAATTAATCAACTCAAGAGTAGTTCATATTTTGAAAACCTTTATGTTAGTACATTGTATATCAGACAATAATTAGTAATTTCAGCATGATAAGAACACTGCCAAATAAAAGCTTACTATAGTATAGAGGTTTAATATTTCATCTAAGAATATTACATAGCCTCAACAATTTCAAGCCTCTACTGAATAGAAGTGTTTCTACTCATAGCTAATTTGAATATAATAAGGACCAGCAATTTGAAAGTAGGGAAGTACTAGATCTCAATATAGACCATTTTAATATTATAACTGAAAGTAAGGATTATTCATTGTATCAAAAAAGTGTAATGTAAACAACTAATATTTCAGAAAACTGTATAACCTCAAATTTTTGCTCATAGTATTATTAGCTAATTTCATTGCATATTGTTGAGGTGGAAGTTTTCTTTTAATTGTTACATACTCATTCCCAGAAGAAAATTTGGAAATAAATTAACACGCTCTTATAACCACCAAAATCTGCTGGTTGCGAATTTCTGAAACTTGTGAGCTACTGTAAGAAGTATTTATTAAACAATGCATACTTACACCCACTTATTAAACTGTATTATTTGAACTCAATTCCTCATAACGAAAAGCAAATATAAACCTAATTAATTATAAACTATAAAATTCGATTTTTGCCATTCTCTTAAATAATTTTATGTGTGTGTGTGTGTGTGTGTGTGTGTATGTATTATATGTATATATATATATATATATATATATATATATATATATATATATATATATATAATAAAACAAAAGGTCCACGTATATATATATATATATACTTGTTTTGTACCAGTTGGTATTAATGAGGTACGTTTACTCGGTGTAGTACTCACCTATCAGAATTAGCCTATAGCGTATAAATGTAGTGTATAAATTTGGTGTATCAATTGGGTTACTTACTTTTGTTAAATATAAAAGTTGTATATACTTATTTCAATTATTAAAAATGCATTAAATACATTTTTAATACATTACAACTGTTTACTAAATTTTTATATTGAAAATTAAAAATATTGCGGGCTGGAAGGAAGTAAAGGGTCTGGATATATTAGTGTTGCTTATGCGCGGTGCTTAGTGTAGGCTTTGGCCTTTGACAGTGTATTTTGTATTCGTCTGTTCACTAAACCTTATTTCAAAATGGAACCGAGTAACAGTGAATCAGAATCCAACGGAAATTCTGTAAGTTCGTATGTCTATAAGCGTGTCATTTATCCATTTCTGAAATTTATCATAGCCCACGTGGAAATAGTTAAGGATGTCCCCCTTACGGAATGTGTTGTGTTCAATAATAGTGAACGATGTTTATAATTGAACCTATTTATTATTATAAGATAACTGGTTAAAATGAAATGCTCTGTTTTTTCTACACTGGACACTTGAGTGTTACTTCATTTTTCAGTCAATTTTGCATATTATTTAATATACCTTAACAATGGTGTTTTCTTCAGTTATTATTAAACGTGGCTTCCCTTTAATCTTTAAACAAATTTAAAATAAAAGAATTTTTTTCTATTTTCAGTATACAGTTTGGATTCATAAACAACTTTGATGTTTTTATTTATCTTATCCCAATAAAATCATTGTGTACATTAGCCATAGTAATAATTTGTTATTATTGTAAAAGAATTGTAAAACTACAAGGCAGTGTTTTATAATATGGTTCATTTAGGCACACATGTATTACAATTACTAACCACAGGATGATGCTTTTATTCATTCAAAAAAGCATTATCCGGAACATTTATATTTAATAACTTGTAATGATTAGTACAGGATTCATAGAGTGATAAAGGGTAATTTTTGAACTTTGGTAGAAGCCCATTGTAAGGGTAAAAATCGAACAAATTTCTTTATATGTGATTAAAATATTTTCTTATTGTATTTTATTCATGAAATACATTTAAAAGCATTAAACATATGAAACTTGAAATTCAAAATTTTTGTTAGGAGTCTGAACCTACAGATCCAGAATTATCCAGTGAAGATGAACTGATGTACGTCAGTGATGACTCTGACAGCGAAAGTTCGGATTACAGTGAGGAAATGGATTGGGAGGAGGATGAAAATCCTGATCGTTTCGATAACCCTGGTCCAAGCCATAAAAAAGGTGAAAAAGATGGTTCGAAAACAGGAAAAGGAAAACGCAAGGAGGAAAAGGTTAGCGGCAGTGGCAGTGGCAGTGGTGATAATGATCTTAACTTTGATACAGATGTTTCTGATGAGGAGGTAATTATTGATTTATACAAATTTGTTTTACTCTTTGTTTTTTTAATTGTATTCTGTGAACTAATGATTGTTGGTGGTGTTCTTAATGATGACATAAAGTGTTTATTCTCAATTCCAAGAGACCACAGTCTGTTTTACTGTGAAGTGCATTAATATTGATTATTGTTCTCCCATTAAATAATTAAAATATACTGTTCACTATTAATGAATATTTTAAACAATATTAAATAATTTGTTCACAAAACTGTTGTGAATACGTGACACTTTGGTGGTAGGCCCAATGTATATAAGAAACCTTAACAGGTATAAAGCGTATAATTTGCAGTGCACAATCTGGACTTAACAAACATCAAACAAACTTTGTCACAGCAGGAAATTAACAGCATGTTTCTATTTATTGACCCAGTAGCATTTCATGTTATAAAAATATCCTCCATACTGCCTTGTATCATATTATTGGTTAATTTTTCAGAAATTTTAGCCTTTAACCAATTTCAGGATACAAACCATAAATCAGAATGGATCTGGGGTGAACAAAAATCAGTCCCTCATGTTCTTGATATATATTTCATTTCAGGATATCAGAAATACTGTTGGAAACATTCCAATTAATTGGTATGATGAGTACAAACACATTGGTTATGACTGGGATGGAAAGAAAATCATAAAACCAGATCATGGAGATCAGCTTGATTATTTCCTAAAACGGATGGAAGATCCAAATTTCTGGTGAATCTCAATTTGTTGATTTTTTTTTTACTTGTTTTAGTTGAAGCTAAACATTCATTTTAATGTAGATTATAAAACATCTTTCAATTGTTATATAACAAAAGAGTTAGCAAGTTAGCATAAGGCTATTAAATTTTTGCTAAGACAAACAGGACAAAAAGATTGTAATTCTTACAATTTTATTTCAATTTTTGTGACACAAATGCTTTCTACATACTACAAGAAACAAAACAGCAGCATTCATAATGTCTTAAATGAAATAAAAAGACCAGCAAGAGTTAAAATTATCTCGTTTTTACCACAAGTTTTGCCAATTCATCGAAGTCATATTTTTTAACATGTAGTAATATATTACACAGCAATTTGAATACAAATTAATGAAGCATTGTAATATACCCTTCAATATTTCTGGTGTAGACCCTAGTATTCCCATTAGAGAGGAAGTTTTTAACAAACAATATTAAACATTAAGATAGTCATGTGTCCTGAAGTCTTTTACAAAATTCAGGGACTATCATTTAAAAATCATGGTAATCTCAGAAAACCGGAATAAATGGCAACCACAGTTAGAACATTTCTCTTGCTTATGAGCATACAATGTGATAAACATTTCTTAAATAATGATTTTATTAGAAATTAAAAATTAATGATTCAATAATTATGAATTTTCATTTTAAAGCATCTTTCATTGTCTCAGTAAGTAGGCAGTTAAATTATTCAATTTATTTGCAGTAGATATCAATAATTAATGGGGTTTGAGTACTGATTGTTATATGACCTACCTTCTTATGGAACTATTCCGAGATCTATTTTGTTGTATACTGAGTTTTGATAATCTATATTAAATTTTGAATTACTTTTGTTTAGGCGTACAGTGAGAGATTCACAAACAGGACAGGATGTTATTCTTAGTGATAAAGATGTGAATTTTATAAAAAGATTAGTTGATCATAAAATTCCTGATGAAGCATACAATGAGTATGCAGTAAGTATTTGTGATATATACGTAGACTATGTAATTGTTTTCCAAACTTAAGTATGCTGTAGCTTTTGAAACCATAGTCAGAAATAATATCAGTTTTAAGGAACTTACCATTTTTTAATATTTTTTAAATATTCTAGTTTTATATAATGCAGTAATTACTGATGCATATATAAAGATGCATATAAAAGTTTCTTCTTATAACTTCATCTTTACTAATTATATTTGAATACCCTAAATAACTTAATATTATCTTATCTTTTATCTAGCCATGGGTTGAGTGGTTTACATCTGAAGTTATGGATATGCCCCTGAGAAAATTCCCTGAGCACAAACGCTCCTTCCTCCCTAGCAAAGATGAAATGAGGAGAGTGTCAAAATATGTTTATGCATTAAAAATGGGTTGGATGAAGACGCGTAAGGTATAACAAGCTGTTAAATCCTTTTATTATAATGTTAATATCTTTTATATATATATATATATATATATATATATTTATGTTTGTTAAATTAACAGTCTCAAATAAGTTTTTGTTTAAGCTTAAGAAACATAGAGGGAGAGGGCATCGAGCAAAAATAATTTTTTTATGTGAACATTAGATATTAATATTTATTACATAATATATATTAAATAATTATCAAACCATTCATATTCATCTAAATATGATTGCTGCTTATTTTTTATGAGAAATACTTTTCCAGGAGTTGAAGAAGGAACGAAAAGAGAAAAAAGATAAGTTTCCTAATTTTTACATGTTATGGGACACTAGTAACACAACAGATGAAATGAGGAGAATTGAAAATCATATTCCTGCTCCAAAACGTCCTCTTCCTGAACATTCAGAGTCGTATAATCCACCTGAAGAATACTTATTCAATGAGAAAGAGGTAAGGAAACAATGAACTCTGTTCTGTATAAGTTTTGTACATCTTCTGTTGTTGACATTTTTGCAACCACTATAAATTTGCCTGCCAATGTAATGACTTTAATGCTAAGTGAATAATTGATAATAAAAAATCTACACAAGAAACAAAAATATAAATTTTTATTTATTGTTTCATTGAAAGCTACACTGAACATAAACATTATATTCATTGTTCATTGAATTCATAAGCAATTAGAATTCTTTAGTTTAATTATTCATTTTAAATCATTTAGTGTTATCAGTTTGATGTTTTAGTGATTATTATTTTTTTTATAGATGAAAAAATGGAACCGTGAGCGGAAATCAATTGGAAACAAAAAATTACATTTTATTCCACAAAAATTCAAGTCTCTCAGGGAAGTACCAGCTTATAAAAGGTACATAAGAGAAAGATTCCTTAGGTGTCTTGACCTGTACATGTGTCCGCGTGCTGTTAAAATGAAGGTAATCTTAATTTGATGTTATTTCTAAAAAATACTTTTAATGAACATAAAAGTTGTATTCTATAAATAATTTAAAGTCTTTTAATAAGTATTACAAGTATTGAACTTCAGCCCAAACTGAAATTGGAATGTTCTGTTTTAATTAAAATTTGTTGTCAGTTTCTTCCCAGATTAAGATTGTTATTTCATTATTACATTATAATTGAATTGAAATAACATGTAGAGTTAGTTATTCAACTCATGTTAAATAATATTGCATGTTTTCAGCTTACAATTGAACCTGAAGATTTGGTTCCCCATTTACCTAGCCCTAAAGAACTTCAACCATTCCCTTCAGATGTCGCATTGATTTATGAGGGTCATAAAGATATGGTTATTTCCATAACAGTTGACCCTAGTGGACAGTATATAGCATCTTGTTCAAAGGATTCTACAGTCAAATGTAAGTGAAATTTGAATTTAAACAAACATTAATTGTAATTGATTATGCAGTGGGACCCTTTTAATTCGAAGAGCCAGATAATCTCAACAAGGTAAAAAAGAAAGGGAAAGGAAAATTGCAGTTGTGCAATAAGTTGTGCAAATGAAATATTAAATTTGATGAAATAAAATCTTATTGAAATCATTCAAAATTTATCTTTTCAAAAGAAAAATGTCTAGCTTTGCTTCACAAAGGGAACTGAACCTTGTAGATGCTGCAATAATTTAAGTTCCTTAAATTATGTGAAATTTGGCTTGTTCTTACAAGCTGAATTAGTGTTTCCTAGAAAACAAACAGAATTTCTCATAAAAGGAGGAGTTCCTGATTATTTTGGATTAATGGGGGTTTTACTATATTTGGTAATTAACAAATAAAACATGGTCTGTTTGCCATGACTAAAAAAAATATAGTTTGTTGCAATTTGCCTTTCATACACTTAGATTTACCATTTTTTAAATGTGTACCTTGATATTCCTCATTCATTACTTTTTACAGTTTGGGAAATAAGTACTGGAAGATGTCTTAAGTCTTTGAAAATTGACAATGTTGGACAATGTGTAGCATGGAACCCTAACGTATCAATTTGCTTACTTGCTGTGGTATTAGACAGAAAAATGTTACTTATCAATCCAGGATTAAATGACAAACTGGTTGTATCAAAAACTGATTCTGTCTTAAAGGATTATGAATCAGATGATGAGGATGGTAAATTTGTTTATATTGAAGTATTCTATTTAATGTATTTTTATATACAGGTTGTCCCAGATGTAAATCACAATATTTGAGGATCAAATAGCCCATCCAAGGGACAACATAAGTCACCTATTAACTTAGCTTCAAAGGATAGCAATTAAGGATAAAATTTAATTACAGTCAGAATCTCAAATATTGCGGTTTACATCTGGGGGCACCCTGTTTAAATATTTCATGTTTATAAATGTATTACACCCTAAAATACTGATCTGATTACAATAAAAGATGTTGATTACTTTGTGCAGTATCAGAACATATTACAGCTACTGTAAAGTGGGAGCAGGCTGGATCAGATGAATGGGAAAATGATGTACGAGTAGTCATTCATCATATCAAAGAAGTAACAAAAGTAAGTTTCTAAACATCAGCATTTACAAAATGAACAGCTGAAAGTCAGAAAATGTCATTTATGTCAAGTTTTTGTCTTTTTATTTACAATTTCTGATGCAGTAGTGTTCATAAATACACATATATTTCTTTTCATTTAACATACTATTTGGCTATCTTTTGTTATCTCTAATAATAGTTCAGTTTAAGCTCTGATAATAGTTCATTTGGCTCTAATTTTCATTATATATCCCACTCACTGACAGGACATTGCCATGGAATAATCATGGTAATTACAATATAATTACAAAGGCTAATTTAAGTCAGAATCTTCACCATGTTAATAATATAGATAATTATAATTTAAATTTTTGTCTAGATAACATGGCATGGAAAGGGGGATTATTTTGCCACTGTAATGCCTAGTGGTGAAAATCGTTCAGTTGTGGTTCACCAACTATCTAAAAGAAAATCACAGTTTCCTTTTTCGAAGTCAAGAGGCCTGGTTCAGGCAGTTCTTTTCCACCCAGTCAAACCATTTTTCTTTGTGGCTGTAAGTATACAAATATTTCAGAAATACGTTCTAATGATGCGATGAATCAGTACACTAATATAGAATCATTTATTTTAGTTGTCTCAGATTTCATTTTACAAAAACCTGAATTGTTGCAATATTCTAAATATAAATTTTTTTTAGACTCAACGAAACATCCGAATATATGATTTAGTTAAGCAAGAAATGGTGAAGAAGTTATATTCAAACTCTCAATGGATATCGAGTATGGCTGTACATCCAGGTATATATGTTACATTTCAGTTTTGTTTTAATAATACATGTTTCACGAGGACATAAAAACTGTGTACTACTTCTCAAGAAATTGTTGTGAACTTAAAAACTGGATAAAAGCTTAAATTGAACACCAAAAGGTATATTTGCATTTACAAAATTATTGCAAAAGCATTTTTTATGGAACATGGGAAAAATCATTTGGAAATGAAAAATTATAACTAAAACTAGAATACCATGTGAAAAAGTAAATGGTGTAAGGAAATTTATTATGGTTGTGCATTCATCAGTGCTATACTGAAATCTTGTATTTTAATTATCCAAAAAGTCTTTCATTATTCATCCTGTTTTATGTTGCATGTTTTAGGAGGAGATAATTTATTAGTTGGAACTTATGATCGTAAAGTTTTATGGTTTGATCTGGATCTCTCTACAAGACCTTATAAATCATTAATGCTACATAATGCCGCTGTAAGAAGTGTTGCTTATCACACAAGATATCCACTATTTGCTTCAGTTTCAGATGACAAAAGCCTTATAATTTCCCATGGAATGGTTTATAAGTGAGTAACTTTTTTTATTTTTCTAATTGACTGAAAAAATATTAAATTGAATTCTAACTTAGAATAAATTTCTTTATTAAAATAATAATTAATTAATTGTATAAATTAATTTAAATATGTAATTTTAATTAAGTTTAGTTTTAATTACATTAAAATGTTAAATATATTAAAACTGTTATTGACATTGTACTCTTTTATTTTTCATAGTGATTTGCTGAAAAATGCACTGATTGTTCCTTTGAAAAGGCTTAGTCATCATGAATGTATAGACGACTATTCTATTTTTGATGTTGTATTCCATCCTTTCCAACCTTGGGTTTTCAGTAGTGGTGCAGATGGCAATATTTTTCTATATGCCTGAAAACTTCCCATGGAATTGTGTATAAGTGAGTAACGGTTTTTTATTTTTACTAATTGACTGAAAAAAATGTAAAATTTATTTCTAACTTAGAACACACTACTTTATTAAAGTAATAATTAATAATTAAATGTATATATTGACTTAGAACATGTTATTTTATTACTCAATAAGAAATAAAATCGTAATGTGTTAAACATATTAAAACTGTTATTGTCATTGTACTCTTTTATTTTTCATAGCGATTTGCTGATAAATGCTCTGATTGTTCCTGTGAAAAGGCTGGATCATCATGAATGTGTAGAGGACTATTCTATTTTTGATGTTGTATTCCAACCTAATACAACCTTAGGTTTTCAGCAGTAGTGCTGATGGCAATGTTGTTCTATGCATGGAAAAACTTATTTTTTTTTATGTTTTAATGTTGTCTGTAGATATTAAAAATTTGATGTTGTTAAATAGTCAATAAAAATGAACCCTCCCTAATTATTGTAATGTATTATTTTGTTATTTATAGTACATAATAGGATGATTAGTTACAAATAATTAGTAAATCATTTTAACTTTATTTATAAAAGTGATGTCAACCAATTTGACTTATTTGATTATTTCCTTTTTATTGAAGATATGTACACCAACAATACAACATATGTACATATATTCCTTTTGGTAATTACATATTATTATCAAGTTTATTTTTATTTATCCTTCCTTGAATTTAGTCCAAGTAATTCCTACAATTTTGAATTGGTAACCCTTAAAAAGCCAAACCCATGTGCAAATGACCTATTCAGTTATTTCATATTGATCTCATTTTTTTTAAATGAGTATAGCAAATCGCAGGATTCTCATTGCGCTATATATAAAAGAAAAAGCGAACATATTTTAAATAATAACTATTTTATATATATATATATACAGAAAAAACAATATTTCATCATTAGAATATTTATAAAATCTATACAGAATATCAAAACATGATTCATATCTAAATTTATGAACATACTGATTTTTCCAGCTGTTACTTTGCTTATTAGAAGGAGAGATAATATGACATTATTATTCTGAGTGAATATACATGTGTGTGTATATATATGAATATACATATCTTAAAGCTTATATTATTTTGTTATTTATAACCCAACAACATTGATTTCATATTTTAAATTATAATTACATTGTGTATGTGTATATATATATATATATATATATATATATATATATATATATATATATATATATAGAGAGAGAGAGAGAGAGAGAGAGAGAGAGAGAAAGAAAATATACACTCATTGATATAATATTTATAAATTCATCATTATTAGTGAAATTAGTAAATACAAAATCAAAATGTGATAAATATAATGTATTTTTAAAAATAAAAATATGCTGAGTTTACCCAGTTTTTTATTCTACTTATCTGAAGGATAGAAAAAATATAACAATGAATTATGAACTAACAATAATAAATATGAATAAGAGATGCAATCCTAATTAAATTTTTTTTTTGAAAGAATAAAGGAGAAAAGTTGTTTTACAGGTAAATTTGAAGTATTAAATTGGAAAAGTGTAAAATTTTACTCTACATAAATGTAAAGAGTTTTACAAAACGTTTTTGTTAAATGAGGAGTTTTTATTTCTAGTGCTATATGGAGTTTCTTTGTGATTGTAGTATAAATACAGACTGAAAAAGATTATTTTGTATGTTAAATGTTTTCCCAATTGATGTATGGACCAAACATAGTAATACCTGTTATGTATTAAATCTATATAACCAATACAGTAGATGTTTTGAAGCCATGTTTTACTGTACTCCTAAAGAACTCCATGCAATATTTCCTCATTTAGAGTCATATGCCCTACCCTTAAATTCAGGAGAACTTTTATATATATATATATATATATATATATATATATATATATATATATATATGTTGTATTCCATCTTTGTTGTATTGATTCACAAAACTTGAATTCTGTCATATGACTCATTCCTGTTTGCTGTCTTCTGTGTGTTCATTCATTATTCGAATGATCTAGTGCAGAATTCAGCGAATTATAACATTTTTTCGTCTTACAACTATTGCTAAAATTTCGAAATAAAAGTACTTTTTAGAGGATGGATTGAATATGTAAATACAGTAATTCGAGGGAGATATTTCCAATATACATTATATATGTATGTATGTATGTATGTTTCCTACTTTAACAGGAAATCATTCATTTTGTAATCTGATAATAAAAAAGAAAATTCTTCTTCTTATTAGAAAAGAAAGTTCTAAGTTCCTGAAAATAAATATTTTCAAAACTGTGTATGGATTAATCATGTTATGAATTACTATTCACAGATATTGCAGAATATTATAATTAGGCATATTATTTTCTGCATATTTATCATGTTTATTTAAAATATGAAATCAATATGAAATAATTTTCCTGGTCATTTGCATATCAGTGTGGTTCATCCAAGGTTGGCAGTTAACAATTGTGCATAGCAGTTCCTTAAACTAATTTAAGTAAAGCATAAATGTTATTACTTAATGGCAACTTTTAATTGCCAAAGTATACCTTTGGATACCTTTCCTTCTTTATAACTTATTTCTTATTATAATTTCATTCAATACAAAGGAAATAAATAAATCAAATTGGTTTCACATGACTGTTCTAAACACAGTTAAAACGTTTTACTCATTATTTACAAGTAATCAATTCATTATGTGGTACTTTCTCATAGATAGTTAATGAACCACAACTGACTGATTTTCACTACGAGTAATTACAGTGGCAACATAATTCCACATTCAGTACAATTTTATTTAGATAAAAGTTTAAATTCCAATTATCATTCTGCATTTCTTTGGCAATATCTTGCTATAGTGTTCTAGTTGGTAACACATAATGAGTGGAAAAGAGTAACCAAAACTAGAACCAATGATTTTTGTATTCATTTTGAACCCTTTTTTTATTCATCAGTTTTTTTTTAATATTTAGGTCGCGTGGCCACTTCCTTTTCAGGCGTCTGCAGGGAACGTTTGGAATGTCGGAGGATGGTAGAGATTGGATTAGGATAATGGGCGATTCGGGGGTGGAATTTGGTGTATTTTCTGGTGTCAATGTTTGCTTACATGTCAAAATAAAGCGTAAACAATTTTGGTAAATGTTGGAAATAAAAAACGAACGAATTCAGAACAGTTTAATGTGTAAATAACGAAATGCTTCAAACATTAAACCTTCGAAACGGAGAAATATGATAACAAAAAGTATTTGTAAGGTTAGAGTATGGTATCTGTCAGCGTTGGCCGTATCTGTAATAGCGGCGAAGGCTTCGCATTCGTGCTGTGCGAGGGATCGCTCTTACCGCCATACCTCTTCTCTGGCGACGTTTGCGTCCCGCGAACCGACACCACAGCCGCGTTACACCTCTAAGAACTATCTCGACCATCGGCGACCTGTGCATATATATATATATATATATATATATAGAAGGACGGCTAAAATTGATCTCGTAAAATTGAGAACCACACTTCAAGACGGGTAAAATTAAGAGAAATAACAAATAATTCCGTGTACGAGTGAAAGGAATTGAAGTTCTGCCGATAAACGTTCAGAAGAGGGAAAAGTTGTACAACGAGATCTTTCAACAGAAAGGCGTACGTCATCAGAAAAAATACATGGGGTTTTGCCAACATAATACATGTAACTAGAAATATATATATATATATATATATATATATATATATATATATATATATATACATATACATATATATAGAAATATGCATACTTACATACAATAGGTTATAAAAAGATAAGAGACGGCTCCGAAGATTAGAAAGATTGAAGGGAAAAGATACTTCGCATCGTCCTAAAAAATGGTTAAAATTGCGTTAAATTCTCATCCATCGATTAGTTGCATTCGTTAGTAAAAGAATCCACACTATATGGTTTGAATGAAATCTGTTCGAAAAAGGTCAATATTTTCTCTAAAATGCAGCAGTAATAACTAAATATAACGTTTGAGAGCATACATTAAAATTAACTAAAATAAAATCAGCTTACATAAGGAATAAAACAAGCCTTATTGCCAAAGTTCATTTTGTACCCAAGTCTTCAAGAGTGTACCCAATATTCTAGAAAATAATTAGTGCCAACCTAATTTTCAGTTTAGTACCGCTACTTATAATTATATTAATAAATGCACATGCATATTCATAAGTGGTAAGTTAACACTGGAGTTGAGAATAATTTATAATGTTTTTGAATTGAAACAAAATTGCGGCTTATATATATATATATATATATATATATATATATATATATATATATATATATATAGTTATGTTTTTATAATTTCGTATTTATATTTGCAATAAGCCGCAATTTTGTTTCAATTAAAAAATGCAGGTAAGTTAAGTACATTATAAATTATTCTCAACTCAAAATATAATTATAAGTAGTGGTACTAAACTGAAAATTAGGTTGGCACTAATTAGTTTCTAGAATATTCGGTACACTCTTGAAGACATAGGTACAAAATGGACTTTGGCAATAAGGCTTGCTTTATTCATTATGTAAGTTGATTTTATTTTAGTTAATTTTAATTTATGCTCTCAAACGTTATATTTAGTTATTACTGCTGCATTTCAGAGAAAATATTGACCTTTTTCGAGCAGATTTCATTCAAACCATATAGTGTGGATTCTTTTACTAACGAATGCAATGTTATTCCATCTACACTAATAGGTTTAGGAAACCTATAATATATATATATATATATATATATATATATATATATATATATATATATACATAAGTGTGGTTCTCAATTTTACGAGATCAATTTTAGCCGTCCTTAGGTCCTTTTAGCCGAGAAGAGGTATGGCGGTAAGAACGATCCCTCGCACAGCACGAATGCGAAGCCCTCGCCTCTATTACAGATACGGCCAACGCTGACAGATACCATACTCTAACCTTACAAATACTTTTTGTTATCATATTTCTCCGTTTCGAAGGTTTAATGTTTGAAGCATTTCGTTATTTACACATTAAACTGTTCTGAATTCGTTTGTTTTTATTTCCAACATTTTCCAAAATTGTTTACGCTTTATTTTGACCTGTAAGCAAACATTGTTGAGACACCAGAAAATACACCAAATTCCACCCCCGAATCGCCCATTATCCTAATCCAATCTCTACCATCCTCCGACATTCCAAACGTTCCCTGCAGACCCCTGAAAAGGAAGTGGCCCCGCGATCTAAATATTAAAAAAAACTGATGAATAAAAAGAGGGGGGAAATCAATGGGTTTCTCCTCCATTGTTGTCCATTGTGGTTAGTGCTTGTATCAATGTTACTTATTGTATTTTTTCCGGTTGCAACAATAAAAGAGAGAACAAAAAATTATATACTGAACATAATCAAGTAAATATTGAAAATTGAATCAGTTAAATCATTGGTTCTAGTTTTGGTTACTCTTTTCCACTCATTATGTATTACCAACTAGAACACTATAGCAAGATATTGCCAAAGAAATGCAGAATGATAATTGGAATTTAAACTTTTATCTAAATAAAATTATATTGAATGTGGAATTATTTTGCCACTGTAATTACTCGTAGTGAAAATCAGTCAGTTGTGGTTCATTAACTATCTATGAGAAAGTACCACATAATGAATTGATTACTTGTAAATAATGAGTAAAACGTTTTAACTGTGTTTAGAACAGTCATGTGAAACCAATTTGATTTATTTATTTCCTTTGTATTGAATGAAATTATAATAAGAAATAAGTTATAAAGAAGGAAAGGTATCCAAAGGTATACTTTGGCAATTAAAAGTTGCCATTAAGTAATAACATTTATGCTTTACTTAAATTAGTTTAAGGAACTGCTATGCACAATTGTTAACTGCCAACCTTGGATGAGCCACACTGATATGCAAATGACCAGGAAAATTATTTCATATTGATTTCATATTTTAAATAAACATGATAAATATGCAGAAAATAATATGCCTAATTATAATATTCTGCAATATCTGTGAATAGTAATTCATAACATGATTAATCCATACACAGTTTTGAAAATATTTATTTTCAGGAACTTAGAACTTTCTTTTCTAATAAGAAGAAGAATTTTCTTTTTTATTATCAGATTACAAAATGAATGACTTCCTGTTAAAGTAGGGAACATACATACACATACACACACACACACACACACACACACACACACACATATATATATATATATATATATATATATATATATATATATATATATATATATATATAAATATAAATATTCTGTGACATAAAATGTATTAATACATACTATAATAATTCAAGCATACAGTAGATGTACTAAACCCTAGGTTAGCTGTTCTCATTATAGCATTCCATATTTCTTAATTTTATAGCCATAAAATATATATGTTCTGATGAATAGTTCAGCACTTGCCTGGTGCATTTCGTGTGAACTGTGAAAATTATCAGAGGCTTGTTGCGAAAATTGATCACCCTCAATCGGAAATGACTGTCAACTCTTAAGCTGCCTCGGAAATGTTGCGTGACCCAATTCACCTTGCAAGGCTAAGAAAAAATTGCACTACAATTCATAATAAAACCGCCCGAAGAAAATTGTTTTTGTTTAGAGATATTAGGAGTTTTCCGCCAGTCATCCATCTTCCTGTACTCTCTGTAAATCCCCTCAGAAATAAATCTTTATGTATTATTTATAATAATTTCTAGTTTATGACCGGAAAATATTGGAAATATCTCCCTCGAATTACTTTATTTACATATTCTATCCATCCTCTAAAAGGTACTTGTATTTCGAAATTTTAGCAATAGTTGTAAGACGAAAAAATGTTATAATTCGCTGAATTCTGCACTAGATCATTCGAATACGAATAACGAATGAACGCACAGAAGACGGCAAACAGGAATGAGTCATTCTTAATCCCCAGTAAACAGTTGTACCCTAAGTATGCTAGTTTTCGTTATTTAGATGGCGCCTATCATCCTATATGCCTATATACTGGTGTCTATTACAGAATATATTAACTAATAACCAATTCTGCGCCCTCATTTAATAATTCTCGGTCCCAGATGCTCGACGCCAGAAGTCTTGTTTGGAACTCAAAAGGTATTTTGAGTTCTAAACCGTATGTCTCTTAAAGGACCTAGTTTTCAGAGTTGTCCAACTCTCATGGGCTCACCAGAGCTCAATTCTCGGTTGCGTAATACATTTTTATTCAATTGAGAATTTTAGATGAAGTAATTCACCGAGAACACTCGGGAGTATAAAATACTATTTCAGCTGACTTTTTGGTCTAAACAATGCCTCGTGGAAATCAAGGCTTTATTATGCCTACCGATACAGGCCTTGTCCCGTTCATTATAATTTACTGGGTCCGAACGTTACGAATAATTCATTCGCCTGACATACAAACAGAATATGTATATAGACAACTCCATTTTTTAAAAAATTTATTTAGAGACAGTGCGATATGATAACAGGAATGTATTTTTCAATGGAGAATGCACCCATCGATGGCACTCGCACCACTGCCCTCACTAGTTCATGAGGCCATCATCATCATTCAATCACGCGTCCATTGCATCTTAAGGCGGATTTTCAGGAAGGTGACACAAGGAGAGCTTTCGAGTTGAATCGATCGGAGTGTTAGGACAGTTTGGATTTATTTCGGGATGCCACCTTTTCGTGACCGAACGGGACTTTCAAATCGGAATTCGGTTAGATACATAGGAGGCGTGGCGTTAACGATTTTACGAAGGATTATGGACTGCAACGGTCGCATTCTGTAGGAGTTAGGCGACTCGTTAACGTACACCCGGTTTCAAAATTAAATTATTCTATTTGTTCGTAAATAATAGTCGCGATCCGTGTATAAATTTTCTTCAATTATACATTTCTCGGTTTTCAAATTTTCGACATATATATACTAGAAATATATTCGCCTTTCGATACGACAAGTAAAAACACTACCCAAAATAAGTAAAAATTAGTCGGAGATTCCCCAAAGTTCCGGCCTTGTAGGAGGGGAAATTGAAATTATTCTGGAATTCTATTTATTTAATTTCTAGTTAAGAATAGAATATAAATATACTATAAATTGAATCTAAACATAATATGAATAGAATCTATGTTCAATCAAAATAGGATATATATGGAATCTAATAGAATTATAAATAGAATAGAAATATAATGTAAGCAGAATATAAGTTGAACCAAAACAGAAAAGAAATATAGAATAGGAATATGGAATTAGTTAGTTGAAGTCTAGTTAGTCGGTGTTTTGTCGAAGCCCCCTTGGGTGGGCACCCCGGTGGGGGCTTTGGAGAGGGGGCGGTGGGGGCAGAGTGGTGGGGGCGGCCGGCGGCGGTTACCGACGCCAGTGCTAGGTCCGGCGTCGGTGGAGGATAGTGTCGCTCGCAAACATCCGGCCAGCATATCGCGACCGCTCGACGGGGCCAGAAATAGACGAGAGAGAGAGAGAGCGAGAGGCGGACGGGATAGCCGGCGTAGGCGATAGGTCATCGCGGTGGATCCTCCCGCAGAGCGAATGCCCCTCATGGAGCGGTTCAGGGTGAGCAGAGCCGAGGACGGCTACGGGTCCGCGGGGCCTCCGCCCTCCTCGACAACCCCACTTGTTGCTCCCACATTGGACTTGTCCGACTTTGCACCTCCCAACTCTTCCCTAGGTAAGATGCCTACCTCCTAGTTCTTAGTATTCGCCCCCTCCACCAATCCCCTCTTCGCTTAACGCTCCACTCTTTCAGGGACCTCGGTACTCGGATGGTTCTCTAGCAGCTAATAATAATGAGCCCTGTGGGGGAACTGACCCTTCCCTCCTGCCTTCTCCTCCCCTCCGCCATTTCCCTTTTCTTTGTTTCTTATTTACCCGTTAAAAAAAATTGTGCCGAAATATCGGGGAGTGATATTTCATTTATGTCGTAATCGGGAGCGTTTATCGAGTTCCGAGTTCGCAGCCGCGCTTTTGACGACAAAGGCGAGAAAATTGATGGCTTTTGAACGTTAGGGGTGGTCGAGTTAAGTAATACTCGAAAGGAGCCAATGCCGGTGTATAACTCCAACTTACCCCTACTCGAGGTTTCTGAATATCGTCGCCATTGCGGCCGTCTCTCCCCGATCGCCAGAGTGCAGGTAGAATGCTCCATTCTAATATTTTCTTAAACCCCTGTCCGGAAGCGTTTATCGCGCTCCGAGTTCAAAGACGCGCTTTTGACGCCAAACAGGAGAGAGTTGACGACTTTTCAACGACGCGTTAATTAATTCTCGAAAGGAGCAAGGCCGGTGTATAATTCAAGTTACCTTTACCCGAGGGTTCGGAATATCGTCGCCATTGCGGCCGTCTCTCCCCGATCGGCAGAGTGGCACACGGGGTGGACCCCGGCAATTTACCGAAAGGTCGCGAGAGTGGAAAATGCTTTTTTATGCATACAACTATACGACTTAAAAGAGAGTTAATTAATGGGTCGGTCAAAATATCGTCGGGGCCGAGATGAAGGAATATGATGAAGAATGATATGTAAGTAAAAACCATTTAAACTATATACATGCCTGTCTTGTGATATTCTAATCCAAACAACGAAGGAATGCTCTTGCAAAACGTTGCGCACAAAGGAACAAAATATATATTTCCAAAATGTGTGTATACATTCACAAATACAACCGTATGTGATAATGTTCATTTCCTAATATAGGAGTTGGATATACTGCCTCACGCACTTTATTCCGCTTTTCTTTCCCGGTAAACGAGTCGAATCGTTTCGCTCGGGGGGCGAAGATTGTTATTAGGGTCCTCGTCGCTGTGTCCGCCATGACTTCTTCGTTTCAAGTTTCGGGCCATAATTTAAGGGCAAAATTTCCCTCGTATTAGCCGGCGTCGCTCCCCCTCCCCTCGACTTCGTTTAATTAGCCCCCGGAAGCTTCGAGCTCCAAATGAGGACCTTGTAATACCCTCAGCGTCATTTCTCGGCCCCTTTTAAAAATTAAAGACAAAGCCCGGTATCGTTAATTAAGTTTCGGACGTCTCGAATGACCGGGCTCGCTCGAGAAACCGGAGGGGGATTTCATTCATCTAGACGACTACTGCAGCATCGCTCTGTCCCTGGGATCAGTAAAAAAAAATGCAGCGATAGCGCTGACGGTTGCTTCTTCGGCTTCCTCGGCCTCATAGTATTACAGACCACAGAATTTCTTTGAACCCGACCGACTTCGAAAAACTAAAAACCTTTCCAAGGAAGAAGGGCTTTTTCCTCTCGGATTTGGAATGAGCGATCGACAGTTGAGGGTTTTTGTCAGCCCCCCCCCAAGTACCGGACGAGAGAAAACTGGCTTCAGGTGGCCAGGGACGGGAATTGGGGCCCCTCTGAGTTGCCTCGAGGGTACTCCAAATGAGTACAATGGCTTATACTGGTTGTAGGGGTGGGGTGGTCATCGAAACAGGTAATTGTTGTATAATAGAAACAGTTATATATACAGTTATCGCTATTATATTATTATACAGAAGAAAGGATTAATGCACGACCACAGGCGAAGGACTAGGGCACGCTAGGACTTATTTCTTCTGTCTCCTCGTTTACTCGGTCCTATGCTGGACCCAGTTTGGCTATTCGCCATGGCCAGTGAAGTTGTGAGGCGCCTAGGCACTTGCGGTGATGTAGGCCCGGATGATGTTTGATTCCAAGCCCACAAAGAGGCTTCGTTAACTAATCGTGCATAATGCTAAAAACTGGGCATAGTGTATCGCATTCTCTGTCCTAACTCGCGCTTTGGCCCTCGGTCAGACTGACTGACTGTAGTCTTCGGCCATATTGCCCATTGCCGCCATAATATTTTCCCTCTATTTCCATGTCAGTAAAAGAACTGGATGTATTCCAGTGGCGTGGCCACCTGAAGTTTCTAGATGTAAAGCAGTCTAAATTAATCTACAACTATCTCGGCCCTGCGAATTGCATGCGAATGTCACTGTTTTAACAGTGTCAACGATACTATTTTAAGCGTTAATGAATTGTTCGGGTTATGGTAATTAATATTCTCCTATTTAATACCGGGAAGCGTGTCCTGCATGGAAAGTCTCAGATTACCGACAACGGTAGTATGCGGGCTTCTTCTTTATCTCGAAAACGTCTCGAGTTCTTATTGACTGGGAAGCCTCAGCAGGAGTGTTGGAGGGGACAACACGGAGCCATATATTATCGCGCCTAATATAGTTTCCGCTCGAATTTGAATACGCTCTATCCGATCGTCCGGCAGTTCAAATAAAATGGACTGCACGATAGCCAGCGGAGTCGAGAACTTCCGCAGTCAAACAAAATAAAACTGAGATCCAATTAAAAATTTGCCAGAATTATTTGTCGCTAACAATTTCTAAGTAAGCATCATTACGACGGACTAGCCACCCTACGTTGGGTGTGGTACAGATGCGCGCGCACCGGTTCAGGACGCTGGGGTCCCTGAAAAATTTAAATTGTGATTTCGATCCAAAATGTGAAACGATTTGAATTTGCATACGTAAACATAGAAACCGTCCGTTTCGTTGGTTCAATCAAAAAACGTGTGGTGGGGATAAAGGGCATTTTAACACGACAGCGATTTTTTTAAAGCTTTTAAATTGTTCTAACCCGTGAATTGATATTTAATTCATAGTATTGATTAATAATATATTTTTTATGTCTGAATCCCATGTATCGGATTCTAGGGAAGCGTTGAAATCGCCTCCGAACTGTCGAACCCCAGAACCAGCTGTGTCTGAACGCATCACTCGTACGAACTTAATATTTTTGCTTTGCATATTTGAATATATTCGTGTCACAGTTTTAATAAATTATATAAATAATTAATTTAATTTAATTTTCCATAATACATATATAACTATGATTTATTATTGATATCAAGATATACACATTCAATTTTTTAATTTAATTGTGTAGTAATCTCAATCAATAATTCATGTTTTTTCTCAGTTTGTCTTCCACCATTTTAGTGTATGCAATAACATTAAATATGGCAATTATTTAATTAATTAAAGTATTATTACCCCCTGCAATTACACTTCCTTCTCTCAAAAAGGAGTTTCCCTTCATCCTATCGTCTGTAGATTATGCTTACAGGATAATCGAGCCCCAGTTTGTCTGCT
Source organism: Lethocerus indicus (assembly GCA_019843655.1). Classification (NCBI taxonomy): domain Eukaryota; kingdom Metazoa; phylum Arthropoda; class Insecta; order Hemiptera; family Belostomatidae; genus Lethocerus; species Lethocerus indicus. The sequence goes on from JACDQD010000001.1 coordinate 34,643,003, forward strand.
TAACAACTAGTTGCTACTGTAACGGAAACTAAGCCCCTGGGATTATCCCTATTTTCTAAGCACACTCAGGGGGTTGAAGAGCCTGTCGGGCGGGTCCCTCCTTAAGGTAAATTTGCACTTAGGAATTTTATTCTTTAGGTGGCGTTCCCAGCCAGGCTTATTATTAAATCGGGCCGACGAGGGAGCGACGAACCCAGGGTTACGTAAAGTTCACGTGTCGCAAAACGCGTTTCGTCCCAATTAAACAGGCTTCGCTCCTACCCCAACCTTGCAACCTAAGGAGTTAGGGCCAATTAAGAATAATTCCTGTGAAGTACCCTCCTCCTTCCTTCGGTTGAAGTGTCCGTGATGCAAAGCTCTATATCAAGCCGATAACTAAATTTATCCGCCGGGTACGCCGATTTGAGTTAAATGCTAGGTCGAAATTTAATCTGTACAAACAATAAGAATTTAGTGAACCTGCCTTTTAATACTTATTTAAAAGAATTCACAATTAGAGCTCCGTAATCTAATTATAAAATAGGATCAACAAATTATTTCTTCTACATGACACATTATACTTATGACTGACTAGATGTAATTCGATCATTTATGTGCGAATACATTTTGCAGGGAGTATGTACACTGTGACAGCATAGGTTACGTATTACGATAGTATAGAGGGCGTTTAATATCGGAGGGATTTGGAGATTATTTAAATTATGCCGGATCCGTTGAATCGTGCCTGGCTGAAGTAAGCAACATCTCACAGTTAACAACGCTAACTGCAGAGGGCGAGCAGAAGCCCGGTTGCTCAACAGCTGAGGGGAGCCGCCGTTTCTGTAGTCACGAAATATGAAGGGAGGGAAAAGCAAATCGAATATATTTTTCATAAACATCTTCAGTTTGTTAATATTGCAGTAGTAATGATATTCCAATCTCCCTCTTAATACCCAAACTTAGATAATAAGTAATATATTGATATTTGAATTTTATTTCGTTATTTTCGTACGATCCGATTCGAGTACTCTGTCAGTACTCTATTGTTAACCTGTTATCGTCTTTGAAGCCGTTCCTATTATCAATTCCGGCGTCCGGCGGAGCCGATTTCGCGCATACACTCCGTCATTCGAATTCTAATGAACTCCTAACCTAACCTAACCTCCGACCCCGGCTAAGGGCTCGCACTTGCGGAGTGACGACAATTTCTATTGTCCCATCCTCGTATCGAGACTTACTCAAAACCTCGTTTCTGCGCGCGATGACAGCATAGTCATAAATTATGACGGTCAAGGTCTTATTAACTGACGGTCGTATTTGATTCTTTGCTCGATATTCTCACGCGGAATCGACATTTCTCAGCGCCCAACTGAATTCTAGAAATAAACTCTAATATTTTAATTAGTATACCGTTTATTATTTTGTTACATTTTGAAAACCGTTGAATGGAATTCTGACAATATAGAGAGTCCGAAAACGGTTTAGACATTCTCGAGTGGGTACAGAAGAAGTGTGTTCGCCACTGCTCGGATATCTGTACGAATGATTTATTTTTGTCTACGACTTGATGTCGTATTTTTGATCTACCGAGGAATACACTAAAGGTCTACAATTCACCCTTGCAGACTAGGGGTGCGAGCACAACGCCCTGTTTTTAAAATAATAAGAAGGCGATAGTCGATTAATAAAAGCCACTGTTATAATAGCGCCATTAGCATCTTCGGAGTGGGGAGGGAGTCGAATTCTCGGGGCCATTTACCTACTGGGTTTCGAAATATTTCCAGAATCCGAGTTGAAATTTCAGTCGGCGTATTTGTTCAGTCGAAGTCCACTCGAAGTTTGCCTAGAGTAGTAGTCTTACTTGTTTGGCCCGAACTATTTAATTGGCCATTAAAAAAGGGCAAGTTAAAATGAATAAAGAATTAAAGTATTTTTTTATTTCCAAGTTGAAGTATTTTTCTCTACTTAATGTTTTGATAGCATTTAAAGTACAAGAAATAAGGGAAACGTTACATTTAACTTAAATATCTGCGAACAGTGGCCTATTGCTTTTCCCAGGTTAACTATAAGCGGCCTTTTGCGCCTACTCGGTCCTATCACGTTAAGTCGTCATCTGTTGTTGAGAAAACCAACATTTTACAAAAACAAAAATTAAAAACTATAGTAATATCCAGTTAGCCTCCAGATTTATCACTGCAATTGATAGATGGGAGAGTTGACTTTAGTTAGGTGGTGCGGGCGCTGTGTTTCTTCGGGCGGCCGGGCGGCTTTATCGATAGACAACACCAGAGGCGAGTAGGCATGACAACCCGGTTGCTTAACTCGCCTCGTTGATATCGCCGGGCAATTTACAATTTAAAAATTACTCTATTTTCAATGAATATACATAGAATATCGAAAAGCGATATACAAATATTGACTAATAAATGTATTCCGGCCTACTGGTCTTTCTACATGTATATACTTAATTATTAAACCCTGTCACTTATTCGCCTCACTGACGTCTTTCCGACATGCATTCCTCTACCGGAGATGGACGGAAAAAATCTCATACATTTGTCTTCCGTGCGTGACGTCTCGTATATTTAAAACAGATACGGGGGCTAAAGAGAATCCATACATAAATAGATATAAATATACGGACTATTAAAATCAATCGTAAATCAACCATTCCGAAAGTTACATTTCCTCATTGAGCAAGGATGCAAGTGTCTATATAATCAAGTAAACCCCCACCATGTAAGTAAACACCTATGGTACTGACGGTGGAAAACATCCGAATCCTGTCCGAGGCCTAGGGCCTTTAGAGAGTTCTGATTTTTTTAGCCGGAAAACAATGTATTGCTATATTAAATAAGACGTACGGAATATGATTATAAATATATGTATGCACATGTATACACTCAAACAGGGTGCCTCGAAATGTTAAGAAGTCACGTGCGTGCGGTTGATGGAAAAAATAAAACAAAGAGACCTTCGGTAATTCGCTCGTTTTTACTTCGTTTTGTACAACATCGCAAAAAAAACAGCCCGATAAGGGCAAATGAGTGTAATCCAGTACACGGCATATTATCGTGACAGTTGAAAGCGTCGGGTCAATAACTGACAAATTCATAGGGCTGGAATGTAAACACAAACAGACTAAAGTAAACCCGCCTTTCTCCTCATGATTTGTCAGTTACTCATCAGTAGCCTTCGACTGAATAACACGTGTCAACATCCGCGTACTTATTCTTGTATTGAATACACTGACATGGTTTTCGCGTTTCCGACGTTTCCTTCTCGGGGATCATGCAGCTTACTGATGGATTCGGAGGAATAAAAATTTGGTATAGTTTTTATTTACTCGAGGTAGTTTTTACCAGGATTCAATATAAAATTTTCGTTATCTTGTGAAAAATTCCACGGTCGAATGGGGACCACTTTACGAAACCCATTAGCGTTATTATGAAAGAATGTTATTCACGAGCTGGAAGCGTCGTATGTCACTCCTAAAAGCGCTATTCAATCTGCCAATCATCGAGATTTTCATGTACCGCCGTCGAAAGCTGCGATGCTTAGTTGGGGGCTTAACTGGGGCGCAACTAAGCGCAGGGCAAACATCCAGGCCCTCTCTAAGTCAACCTCCCGGCTTGTTATAGATTCATCTGCCACTGCCTCTAGTTAGACAGATAACTACATCCGTATAATGGCATTATTTTGCCTTCGAATGCTGGGTTTATACGGGACAGATACAGTTTTCAGCAAAATCAGCTAGCGGAGTTGGAAGATTAGGAGTAATAACATTATTATATATAAATGTATAAAGCAACGAGGAGAGTGGTTATATATGAAAGACTATGACACGCCAAACAGAAAGGACTAAATAAAACGAACCCTCTGGCTTTTCAGGTATTATCCTAGACCATTTTCAACCAAACACCGTCCTACCGTAGGACATGTATCAATCTATCCATCGGCAATACGAACCGAAGCATTCCAAATCTGAAACATTATACCGTGGCTCTATGCGCTTCGAAAAATAATTTGCCTCGAAACGAAGGTGGCGTGAAAAGATGAGACGATTTTGCGGTGCGCCTTAGGTGTGATATAGGACTTCGAAACGAGACAGGAAATGTCACGAGGGCTTTGATTCGGGACGGTGGAAAGGTTAAGTCCACGCTTTATTAAAGGGCATCCGACGCTAGGCGATAGGTGACCATCAAAGTATTAAATTAAACTCAAACAGGACCCATCCTGTGGTCATGTAAATATGTTTATACGCATTTAAATAAACACAATAACTGTGCCTCGTTATTTGTACTACTTCAGTGCAAGTTCTGAAGCCGGGAGAAGCCTTCGTTTGGTCTTCATTAATGTCCTGTTTTCGCTCAGCTTCCAGAATAAGAATCGTTTCTTTATTTTGTGACACCACTGAACCTTTTCAACGGCTTGCAAACATATGACGCAATTTGAGGGACTTATTTTCACTAATGACCAGTACTGTCTTTCATGCGTCCAGATAAAATCTCAGTAATTCAGAAAACACATTTAACCATCTCCCCAAATTTACCGAATTTTGGACAGAATTCAGATCTACATCGCCGGCAACGAAATTTCCCTTCAACTATTCCCTGACCCAATTTTCGTTCATTTGAAAATTTCACCTGATTAAAGGCGTTGAGTTGATTAACTCCAGTACGCTAGCTCAGTTCGATAGTTTGTTCCCCTAACAACTGTTTCCCATCTAAAGTGCAATAAGGGTGTCGCTTGCAAATACGAATGATGGGATGACCGTATATGCTGAGAGTAGAAAAGGAAATTTCGAAGCTCACTCGAGCTGGCTCATTGGACAGCTAGAACGCCTTCGACTGATGTCGGCTATATTGGGATGCAAGCTGATTTAGTATTTCCTCGAGGAAAGAAAATTAGGGTAGAAAGCCGACGGGTCGATTTCGGAACGTTGCAGAATTCCGGCAGCTGTCCCTCACTGCTTTATTCAATTACCGCAGACCCACCTAAAGTTGTAAAGTTAGCGGCCTTCGCCACTTTCAGCACACTGGATGCATGACTTGAAAAGAGAATTTAAGATAATAAGAGTATAATAAAAATAATAGTAAATACATAATGAAACTATACACAAACAATACTGAAGCTATGCGTTTTACAAGCGTTACAAATAATATGCCAAGAGCAATAAGAATAGGAAAAATGGACGGCGTACCTCGGGCCAGTCTTACGCGTGTTACTATAAACTACCCGCAGTCCGTAAATAAACAAACTGAACGTAAGTTAGTTTGACCTAGCAGACTTCTAAAATATAAGAGGTTAGCGGAACTGAGCGTTTATAGAACAATCAACATTGACCGGTGTCTAGTCTGGCGAAACGTAGTAATAACAACTTCAACGGTAACAAAGAACAGATGCGATAGACCTTCGACTCTTGACCCGCCCCCAACCTGTAGGACCGAAAAGAAATAAAATTAACGAACTAAAAAACCGCCCCGAACTTCCAAAAGTGCGCTAGATGCCACAGAAATCCCAATGGAAGGAAGTTGATAACTTAGAGCAATGATTATCAAACTTGTCAAGTTCAAGCACCGCCTTCTATATGAGAAATACTCTGTCGGATGAGTCGAAAAGTGTACAACCTACCATTGGAGTACTGTTCTCCTAGCAACTGTAAAACTACAATAAAAACGTCCAACTTATTTACTAAAAAATAATTATTATTTACTTATCCAATATATTCTAGTATGGTGTCTTGCCCAGAAGTGATCCGTCACTGTCGAGAACCGATTATAGGTTGTGGTCGATACACGGAAATAAACCAGATTTTACATTTTAATGCTATTAAAAGGTGTAGAATATGATATGACAAATTATAACTCGCGGTTTTAAAAATTGATTCGAAAGATGCACACATTTGTAGAGACGAGGGTGGAGTACAAATGTTGAACATTTATTCAACTCTTCCAGAGTTTTTTGCGACAAAAGAGAATTACTCTAACATAGCAAGAGAAGACCAATTTGCCTTTCAATGTAAAATTATAATTCACTTCCTTTATCCGAGTCGGTTCATTTATTTAATTAAACTTATCTTACACTAATTTTTGTTTTAAGATTATTACAAACATCTGAAACATTTGAACTTAAACATTTCAATTAAAAGCCATACATTACGCTGTAATCATGTGTTGTATTAATAAATACAAAGAAATAAATATAGCGATTGCCGAGCTAAACTACGCTCACCTTCTTTTAACAAATATAAATAGAATTAAACGTAAGATATTAGATAGTTTCTAATTTGATGGTTTAAAGAAATATCGGTATTTCGTTTTAAGGTATTTTTGGGGCCAGGGTTGTATAATCGATTTTAACAATTTAAAAAAGATTAACTTTCTTTTTAATTTCATGTTTGACACTCTGCTTGGCGCACTAGATCCTTACTAATAAACCAAAATTATTGTGGCCACAGATTTCACAGATCATCCTTCAAGTGGCTTACAAAAAATCATTTGTGCTTAGTTATTGTGAAATAAACGCATACCGTTCATTTCATTCTTGATCCCCGATCATAAATAAGAGGTTAGTTCAATTTTCGGTTCGATTAGGGAAAAATATTTAAATCCGGTCAATTTTATAGCTTTAAAAACATCCCTGCGATCCTCAAAAATATAAATAATATTTTAGGGTAGCGTATGCAATTGATAGACATTGGCTGATAAGTAGTGACAAGAAAAGGTATGCGCAATCATTCCCAAGCGAAAGACAGAGAAGAAATTGGACACCTGCAAGGGCTAGAGCCAAAGATCAGTCGACATAAGTGAATCCGGCCGGCATTGATGAGTGGCTCTCTTCCCGGAACTCTGAACCACTGCTCAGTCGTTACAGGCAAACACGCGACCTGCTTTATCGATCCATTAAAACGGAAAATAATTAAAAATCGGAGTCTGACTCGACGATTCCAACTCCACAGGCCTGGTTTAAGCAGCCGGCTCGACATAGTAATATTGCATTCTACTGACGATTCCGGAAAAACAGACCCCCCCCAGCTCAGACTTACCTCCAAATCTGGATTTTCCAGTTTCGGGCCCCCGCCGTATTCGGTTCCGTCAGTAGATCAAAGTGGCGTAACAAATTGCGGGATACGCCTCCGATTTGTGGGGCCGAACTGTTCTGCCGAATGTTTGGGGGGGTACTCTCGGCGTAACAGGCACGCTCTCAAGTGCGACACTTAGAGGCGGCGTGTCGGGGATAACGGCTCCGCGCAACGCCCCGTATATTTTTCTTCCTGCCGGACAGTTTATCGGGGAATAAATTGCGGGATACAGATCCGATTTGGGGGTCGATAGCCGGGGTCGATTGGGGCCGGTGTTCTGCCGACCTGGGCTTAAAAATAGAGCCAGCGCCGGCGTTCGATACCGGTAATGCCCCGGGACCACCCTCTCTACCGCCCCTCACCACCCTCCTTAACCCCACCCACCCCCCGGATATTAAAAGTTATTCCGTTTCGGGACCCGGCTCAATCTAATAATGAGATCTGCTTTGTGAAAGGAGCCGACGTCACCGGAAACACAACCCGGACGACTGCCCAATCGACTGAGCGATCGAGCCATAAAAATCACCTAATAGCCGGGTAATTAGTCCTGAAAATTTGAACATATCGGAAATTTAGGAAGCGAATAAAATAATCGTGGCCATCCCCTGCGCCTACTCTTTCATTTCGCCGTCAACAGTATTCACGCCTCCGCGATGATCGGGTTAACAGGGAAAACGACTGTTTATTTCCGGTTCCGATTTTATATATGTATTAATAATTGGACAGGAGAGTAACATGTGTATAAATAGTTCGACGTTACCTTACATTTGAATTGATATTCTAAATATACATTTCTTTTTAGTCTATATTTTTATAGCGATATTTTGCTTTTGCCGATACGCGCTTAAATATACATATTTAGAATGCATATATATCGGCCCCAACATAAAGTAAGTAGATAAACGCCACGATAATGATTTCGAACATGTATGGCAGTTTTTACGTTGTAAATACAAATTTAACCAACATCATAATTTAAAAACTTCGCCATTGTATTTAGATTGTAATGCGCATTAAAAATAATGTATTAAATATACTCGAAATGTTAAATTTGCATTAAGCCCGGGTCTCCCTTAATTTTAAATTTTAATTGCGCCCAAAATACCCTATATGTTGCCCCATAAAAGTAGAATTCTGGTCCAACGATGTTATCTCAACTCGTTCAAAAGTTAAAGGGATGGCGCAAGTTAGCCGAATCGCCCCGTATACATTAGGCAGAAGACCGTCTGAATATTACACAACAAACTCAGTATACTCAGTGCTCAGTGCGATATAATTTGAATGGTAATTTTTGACCGTTTGAATTCGGCATGAAAATGTAATTTATTGTTGAATAATCGACTTTATTTCCAATATCGATTTGTGACTGAACACGGTAACGTAATAAGTAGGACGATTTGATTCATCTAACTCTGTATCCTATTACGATTATCCTATTATGGACACACACGCTCGGACACAAAGTCGGCACACGTGTACGCGCAAGCACACGGGTTTTTCCTCCGTTTTGAGGCCTCTAGTAAGACACAATGAATAAGCTTCATTTTGCATACGTTTCTGATAAGCTAACGCCGTAAGCTTCTATTTTTGCACCTCAGTTTTAACCGGCGTTGCGCTCACCGATTGCGTTATTAATGGGAACCTTAATAACGCACCTTCTCTCTGTTCAACCTTTTACTGGACGGGGAAGGGGTGAAATTAAAAATGAATCCGGACACAGATTTAGTATTCATAACTCACCCTTTGGGCCCATTGAATACTAACCTCCCCGGCATTTCCTGAGCTTCCCGAAAAGATACAAGAAATAAGAATATGTGGAAATATTTTACCGACACCTGCGAAACTAAACGTACGGTAAGACCTCGCTAAAAATTGCGTGTGGAGGAGGACCTTCAAGTAATACACCAAAGATAGGAATGCGACGAAAGTGAATCGGAACATTTATTTAGAGGATATTTTTGAAAAAAAGCTTTTCCGTAAGCGACATTACTTTTCCATTCGGTTTTATAAACCTCATCGTTACGGGATATTTTGTGAGATGAATTTCGTCAACAGAATCACGAAGCCAACCAACAGGACGATAGAATTCTAGAGTTATAAGACTATAATTTTCTTAATAATGGTTGTAATGTGGACCTCTTTGATTTGTTTATTAACCTTATTTTATACGTCTATATTTATAATTTCGTCACGGAAATGAAACGTCTGCCTCGTATCGACCCGAGGGGCAGGGAAATATAGGATTCGTGTGAAGCTAAAGCCGGTAACAGGCAATACCTGACTGTCAGTCGAGATATGTTGCCTGGGCGGTTGGGTGCCTGTTGTAAAACACTCGACGATTGGAACAGAGCTCGGCCTCCGGCCTTGCCGCCCCTCGCCGTCTGCTAATTAATTAAAACGGCCCTTTCCACTGCCTCCCTTCCCCCTCCAATCCCAAGATATTAGCCGACCCCGACCCTCGTCTCCGCCCTGAGATACCCTCCCACTTTTAGATATTCGCCTCTTCAAATAAAGCACGCCCCGGTAATTGTCCCGATTATCATACGTAATTAGAATCATCTGTCGGCGTTAAAATTGCGTTACCCGGACCGGTTAGCGGATAGTGTACAAGGAAACTAAATAAAAATAGGTGTCACTAATTGGATTCCGGTAGGGTCGTGTAATGTCGCGGGGAGAATCTCGGTTGGCAGGGTTGACGCCGCGCTGTTCTTGGATATTTCCTGTTTTGAAAACAATTGAGCGGGCTCCATTGGAAAGGGAAGGGTTTTTATCCTTTCATTGAGGGGCCCACTCGGGTGTTGTAGTGCAAAATTACAATAATAACATTAATAGCGATATGGGGTATAATATCAGCAGAGGACGGATTCCGGTACCAATCCCAAGTCGGTCTAATCGTCAGTCGGACCTTGATGATGGAACCAGTGAGAGTTGGCAACAATTCTGCAAGCGGACAACACCCGAGAGGGCCCCAAAAAGAAAGGGCAGAAATCCTTTCAATGGAGTGAAAGGGTTTCCGGTAAGGTGGTCTCCAAAGACAGGAAAAATCCCGGAACGTCGGGGTTCAACCCCCGCCAACCGAGGTTCTTCCCACAGTATTACGCGATCATACCGGAAGCCAGCTAGTGGCAATTCAAGTTCCGGTCGCGGAAGCCTTCGCTCATTTAAATAAAAATAGCTTAAAATATTTCTAATTTTTATTAATTTGTTACGTTACCCGATTTTATTAGTGAGAAGGGTATCGGTAAAAGTTTGCGATATGTGACTGTTGACATGACGTGTGACGAATTTAGCCTTTAGCTTTGGAACACGAAAAACTGAATTGTGCAAGAATGATCACGCTAGGACTGAAGAGAGATTGCGCAAACGATATCAAGTCGAACAAGTGATGCGACGGAGTTCCTCAGAATTGACTATAAATGTTGTTCAGAGGACAGAAGATTGAGTCAGACTCCCGGTAATACTATCGATAGGAGCAAGGTCATTGAAGAAATGAAAGCGACAACTCTAGTTGTTTACGACTGTTGAAATATCTGGGAAACAATTTGTAAGATTGTGAACTGTAGATTAGCATAAGATTTTCAGGAACCGATACAGACATAATTGTGCCCATAATTATGAAAGTGGTCTAAGTCATATCTTTCTGGTTTCGAGATATTTAATGAATTGCTTTCGAAATAATTAACAAATATTTTTATATTATCCAACATTTTAATTTAGAATTTTATTAGTCTCGATTAATGGAAGTTTACTATGAATATGAAATTTTGTGTGAATTTCATATGAAAATGTTGTATTTAAAGTTTGAATTGACTTAGACCACTTTCATAATTAGGGGCACAATTGTAACTGTTACCGAAGTTTGAAGTATTTGTGTTATCGATTTGTCAAGTCGACCCGAAAGTATCAAAGTACAATGTACTCCCAAGTATACTGTTACAATTCCTCCTAGGGTCACTCATTACGCGCTGTATTTCTTGAAACGGCAACCCTTTATACCGGATTCCACTAAGAGTTCTGCAGTTATATGAGCTCTACTCGCTCTTAAGGCTAAGTTAGAACCAATTACCCGAGTCCTCCCTGGGACGCTCCAATCTCAAATTTACAGACGAGATCGTAGGGAGACATAATTGGACGAATAAGAGGCAAACGGCGTGACACGATAAAGCCACTTCCAATCATTAGCGATGCATAGCGTACGCCGCTCATTATCAACGGTTGATTAAACTTTGGAAACCCGGCGTTATCCGGACAGCGCGGGAGCGAAATCGTTTCGGAGGTCGCAAAACAATAGGAAAATTATGTTTCACAGGGGGCCGGGTTTAACTCCGGGCTATAAAAATTCGTTATTGACGACCGAGTAGTGAAAGACGGGAGCGTTGAACAGAAAGGGAACGAAGTGGGGTTATATTATATACCATTGGAATAAAAATGTGGATCAAATACCGCGGGCTCATTTTGCCGTCGCCTCTTCTTCTTCTTTTCCCTCGTTTCAGAGCAAAGCACCCTCTCCAGCCCCGTGGAGGGCGTTCGTTAATAATATGACTATGTATCAGCTCACATTTGATTGATCTCAGTCCAATAAGGAAAACTCGCTGGCACTCCAGTTCTAACTCGAATCGACACCCCCCCTACCACTTTAACTACTAAGCTATACAAATACTTTATTTTCTTTAAATTTACAATATATTTTTGCAATACATATATGTCGGATAATACGTGTATACCGGCTGATTTATACACATAATCTTCATTCCCTAATTATCAATTAATCACCGATATTCAACCCCGACCTTGGGGACAAATAGAAATATTAGTACAGTCAAACAGAAAAAAAAATAAACAAAATAATAATTAGATAAAAAACTGTAAATCCCGAATATAGTATAATCTCTAGCATTTACGGTCAGTATTTGTTTTATAGGTCTATTTATCTTATACTTTCAATTAATTGTGCAGCCGCATATTTGTTTTGGGTTTTTTTATAACGTTTAGTCTTAATTGTAAATTCGGGTCTAAACTAAATATTATGGTTTCTCAGCCGTCGGCCGTCTATCGATTGAGGTCCGCCCAGGTGGGGCTTCGTGGACTTGGAATATTCGACTCGAAGAAACAGACCCGAGAAGTGAGGGGACTTGTTTTCGCCGGTTGCCAGTCGCCCTGCACTTTATCTCGTGCACTGGGCTAGAATCGAATACTGCATCCCGCCTGACATATTTCAATATTTCTAGTCGCCGTCGCATTCCTGTAATGTTTGGATCCCTTCGGTCAACCAAGTATCATTTTAACCTTATCTCAAGGCCGCTATAAGATATTCCTTATGTGGAATTTTCTCTCAGTCCATTTCGTCCGTCATGTTCTTGTAAACGTCAGTAGCGTTCCGTAAGTAATATATTGACCTACTCAAAAATGTGCCGAGTCCACTTCGTGGATGTGCGTAAGTACCTCACTATATTAAGCATTAGAGTTAATGACCTCCTCTAATAAATCAATTCAAAATTTTCATTTCGGTGCACCGAAATTCGAACTTGGCACTTTATGGCCTTACCAGTAACTGCCTATCGGTTTCATATAAAAATTAATCGCCTCAACTCCGTGTTCCTAAATGTAAATTTTACTGGCAGAAATTTTAGATACTTAAACTTGCATTTTAAAGCCACCGAATAATGCAAAATTGGAAGCATATACCTTTAATTACGAGTAATGAAAACAATAGGCAAAAATGAAGGGACTTAATTTAATAGTGCACAATCCTCGTCATTTCGCTTTTTCTTTACTAATTCTAGATAGGGAAGGAAATTTTTCATTAAATGATCCAGGTTTTGTAAACTAAATTAACAGCTTGGACAGAATTAATTTTTATTACACCTTCTTATTATATTTCCTTTTGTCCGACATACGTATGGATGAATATTTTTTGTAGCCATTTCTGTTTTTAGCCGTTTAATTTCGTTAATTATAGCATTTAGGGTAGAAAAGACGTTATTTGTTTACGATCTACCAAAACAGGTATTAAAATACATTATTTATTGTTTTTAAAATTTTAACATTGGGGGAAAAAATAAACGAACCAAAAAATTAAAAAATGCATATTGAAAAATCGTTCCACGATACGTTAAGTATGATGGCGCCATAGGCCACCATAATTAATATTGGCCGTGTCGGGGTTAGCGTCGTTATGTAACTTAATTATACGCCTTCGACATATTCAAAACCAATACTTTTTGATGGGCTATAGATAATTGTATATATTAAATATTGATCAAAATAAAAGTCGATTGGAATTTAACCTATGTATATAGAATCACCGAAATATCACCAAATTTTGATTTATAGAATAATACACAGGGATCTAATTCACTGTTCCCCCTCTCTCCTTGGGGCGTCTCCATGGTGACGTCCCTTCCCAACTGCCTTCGTTATACCCAGATTAACTTTCTTATGCAGATTTTTTTCTATTGACTACCTAATTTAGCATAATGGGGAAACGTCGTTCAGAAATACTTTATATACTTCTGGTATAATATATTTGTTCTGTTTATTTTGACCCAGATTCGAATTTCACTTTGTCCCGCAACTTCTTTGTACTAAAGTCGATTGTTTCAGCTAAACAATATTGTTCCAACAGAACAGTGAGTATTAAATCATATTTTACACTGTATATTTTTATTATTGCACATATATATGTACAATTGAACCTTTTAGTATGCGTAATGCAATTATCATTGACTCAATTCCGCACCTCATCATTCCAATGGAAATAGAAGAGCACACAGAGTAGAAGGTAGACTGAGGTGAGGGGTTTTTAAATCCCATCAGTTTCAATTTAGATAAAAACCCAGTAGCAAACTACACTACTAGTCACTGTCCAAAACTTGACCAGTGCCTTTCCCTTTTTCGCATGCATCATTTAACACGAAATACGTTTTAATAGCCCTTTTAAATAACCCCCTTTGACTGGCTCGACCGCTTTAGAGAAACTATAGGATGAGATCAATAGTATTACGACGATTTAATAGCTACGCCCTTGGCTAATGTTTTACATTTCAAATTTATATTTATGTCTGCAGTTATAATTTTTATAATCTGCACTGTTATTATAGCGTGTAGTTTTTACTGCACTACAAAAATCTTTTTTTTTTTTTGACATATATACAGTATTTTTACAACATTATACCAAAAGGTTATACATGTTAGTACATCATTTCTACTATTTCTCCCCTCGACGTACCAAAACTTTTCCTTCTATCTCTCGCCTCTCTTATTAGGGGTTTTTTTTTGCGGTGGAGAGGGGCGAAGATAGTAATCGGCTTTGGGGGATCAAGCCCTTCTCTGTATTTGTCAGTTATCCGTCCTATCATGTCGGTCAGTTCGGCTATTTGTGGGATCTTGGAGTGGAAAGTCTTAAGTTCCGACTTAGCCTTTGGTACTTAACGACCGTCCGGCAAAGGGGAGTCTTCGGTAGGATTTTTATATAGGATACAATTACCGGGTTATAGACACGGTGATGAAATTTTACTTTTTAATTTGTTACCCGTCCTGTCTGTCGTTAGATGCGGACTTATCGGTCACATAAAGCAGTATTGCGACCAATATAATTATTTATCGGTACCGTTATGCTTGCCATATTCAGTACCGTTCCGTCGATAGATTGTTGCCGGTAGGGCATCTTGTCCGCACCGCTTCTGTAGTACCATACAAATATTCGATTGTACATCGTTGTTAATTTTTCCTTTGACCTGGTTCGGATTATCCGTACGTTCGCATTGACCGGGTCTTACATTTTCATCAGGATTTATAATCAAAACTGAACAAACCTACGACAACGACAAGCAAATAGACGGGGCTGCGAATTGACAATGCCATTAGCAGCTAGGTGCGCCGCTAAGGTAATGGCCCGTCTGCGAGCTGATTAGGTAGGTACTCGACGGGTACATAGAAACTTTACATAGGGGCACCGGTGAGGCCATCTCTATTGGCCTGCCGGATCGATCAAAGCCTATATTAGCCGTGAACCGTATGTCCATTTGCATAGGTCACCATCGGATTACTAAGCTCCGTATGATGTTGAAATGGAAATAATAGAAATCGGGGCTATTGCAAATTTGGCCCCCCAATACCATACATTGGAACCAATAAATAAACTAAATCTGATCCTAAATCAATTTGAAATAACAAAGAAAAATAAGATTGACAAGATTGAAAGTGTGTGCTTAGTGTGATTCTGTTCCTACATTCTACCTATGGTCTTCGGACGTTTAATTATATTTAAATTCTTAGAATCGGAAGAGGCAATATCCATACTGCAATGATGTTGGAATTAAGATATTTCAATTGATTCTAGAAAGAAATGGTTTGGGGTGGTTCTTTAGATTCATCTGTCAGTTTATTAAATCGACCGTAGGCGTCCTGAGAGGAATTTATAAAAAAAGTCCAAGGCATTTATTCTGACATGACAATAAGATTTACAAATACTTTATTTCTTTAAATGTACACAGGATGTTTTAGAATATGCGAATGTTGGTTAACATATACCTAATGCAGATGTTCAGAGTTTACTTTTAGTTTACATATGTATAATTCTGTTATAATAATGGGAAAGTTACAATAACAAAAAGCAGCCATCACTCGCACGCACTTAACCGTAGCAGCGAGTAGAGATCATCGTGGAGAACACGCATTAGAATTCAGCCCGGCAGTTTGGTCCGCAGCAGATGCTTCATGGTGAATAAGTGCAGACGTAAGGCCGCGGATCCCAATACAAGTGGGGAAATACCCATACATTATGTGAGCAGCTTTCCAGATAAGAAGCAATCGAAGGGTTCGTATCCCGACGGCGAGACCATTGAATTTTCTTTCGATTTCAACTTTCACTTGGAGTTATTATTTCCAGTTAATGTTCTCGGTAATGGATTTTGTCGAGAGTGAAAGCAGTCGGTTTTACGAATTCTCACCGTCCAATAATAAACGCTCAAAAATCTGTCTTCTCTCGCTTGTTTCGTAATTTGCAGACCGGTTACCATAGGCCGTCAATAACTTAAGACCTTCAAAAAATTTTGGCTGGGGGCGGGGGATAAAGTATCCCGTCAGAACTGTCCTTACTTAACTTCATTACCGGTACGCCAAATTGAATCAACACAATTTAAATTTTCAGCCCCCACGTCGTCATACAAAGTATTGAAAATAATATTCGGTTACAAATTAAGAAATTAAATTCCGCCGTTATATTAATTTCACGACACTGTTGCTGGCCAACGGTCCTAGTAGCATTTCAAGTTGCTCTGCAAAGTCTGGAGTTGTCCTTTCTCTCGGACAGACTCCCGAGGGGGACTAACTCATCAACGCCGAATGCATTTATGCGGACTGATTTCAGGCTCTAGCGCGTGCAGGCCTGAGCATTCCATACTGAAGTCCATACCCCAGTCTTCCGCTGGAGAATAATCGGGCATGCCTTTTTCTCGTTCCTACTTGTCATTTGTAGTCTAGCAGTTGCACAAGCACGTGCTGCCGTGAAACGGTATTTATGCAAATTTCCATGTATTGTAGAAATTTTGAGGTTCAGAGGAAAAGGTGTAGCAAAACACCAAATCGGAAGAAAGCTAGTCCAAATCCTCGCAGATCACCAAACACGTAATCCAAATTATAGTTATTCGGTTTACCCGTCAAACCTATAAATATAATAAATACGAGATATATGTGTATGTGCAACTTAAGTAGTTTCCGCTTCTCATCGTATATATAACAGCTTAAGATCAAATAGACGACTAGAGGCAAAATATCCCGAAACTAATTATATTAACGGACATTATGCCGCGTAATAAATTCTGTTTTATTATTTATTAATAAAAACATGTATATATTTCAATGGCAATGTAAATGAACGTATTTAGTCGTATCTTATCTGGTACTTATAATTGAAGAGCACTCAAATTGGCTCAGATTTGGAGCCGTTGTGAAATATTTGCATAAACTCAACAACCTTTTCTTTCTTGTTTTTAATTTCATTTTCAATACTCTGAGGCATGATATGTTTTTTTTATAGTTGAGAAAAATGTTTACATAAATGTTGTTCCGAGGGTGGGGTAACACCGGACTCCAATCACGTAGCTTTCTGATAAAAATGAGTACGTTTCATAAGAACTGTGTACGTAATTGTGACCCTAATTACTTTTTATCTTAATTGTCAAGCGAGAAATTGATTTGGGCCATATATTTGGTATAGGTACGACTGGAATATATATTTATAACATCATTTAATATTAGGTCCGATGCAAATTTAGAACATTTAGCTTATTAATCTACCATTATTACTATGGTATGAAAAACACAAAATTTATTTTCTTCTCTAGTTGTTAAGCCTTCAAATTATATTCCCACGACCGCGCATATAGGCGCTAGCAAAATTACGTGTTATAAAGCTATAAAAAAAAAAAAAAGTGAACCCACGATTTGGTTCTTGGTCTGAAATTGTTGTAATTGTACAATAACTTCTGAATTTTACCAGTTCCTGCTTTTACATAGGGAATAAAGAATGGTCTCAGGAATAATCGTCGTATTTGAAATTAATGAACCGTAGATAATGCGGACACGTTCAACACCGTTGACCGACCGGACTGGAGATAGCCTTATCTGTTGTACATTCCATGTTACGACGGCTGCTAAACAGCTTCGGGCTCACAAAAAAGCTTTCTTCGTCGATTATTTAAAACAACGCTCTATTTCTTTTTTTGCTTATTTCTATTGTCCCTGTTGTGCACGACTGCTCGCTGGCATTATTTAAACACAGGTGGCGATGTTCCCAGACCAAGTGGGAGTCGGTTCATGAGAGACGGACAAAAAACGGATTCTTTCGTGTTTTCATTTAGCAATGTAATTTTTCTGAAACGAAGGTTTCTAAAAAATGGTTACATTTGTGCCCAGCTTAGTGGTGCAATGATAACGCGCCTTGCCGGGTTCGAATCCCGGGTAAATTTCAATATATTGGGATTATTGCATTCTTTTTTCTTGTACTAAATACTGCATTATGTTCAGTATTTTTTTCTTTGTCTGTTGGAAGGGGGAAATGTATGCAATAGTCCCCAAGAATGACTACAGCGATTATTTTTTAAGAATTCCAATAACTTGATTTCTTGTTTTATTCCAACAAAAATGGCAAAAACCATCTAAACGAGTAAAAAACCTTTTTTTTAATTAGAACTCAAATATTTGGCTGGAAAATTCAGAGTAAATTCGGCGCTGGCGCCTTCCCCGTAGCTTCTCCCCCGATTCATATCGTTCTATAAATACAATTTCTATTCTAGAAATAGAATTCATTCTAGAATTTATTTTTAAATTTCACCAAACTACCCGGGCGGCTCATTCACTCGGCAACGTTTTCACTATTCAATGATGCTTGCTAACGGGCTTACCGTAAATGATTTTTTTGGCCAGTGTGTAATACCATTTCCGCACTGTGATATAGCAAACCGACACGAAGCATCCTGTCGGCACTGTTGCTCAGTTTGTCGGATGTGGAAGTGAATGAATTGATATATTTAGCAGGGACCGTACAGTCTTAATTTAAAATTGCTCATTGGGGGGCCGCGAATGATTTAAATATTATTAGTTTTGCAATTTTCTGATTATATATATATATATATATATATATATATATATATATATATAGGGAGGGAGAGAGAGAGTGATGGTGGGAGGGAGGTGGTGGCAGAGAGAAAATTCTACTCTCTCAGCGCAACTCCGAGTAAACGTAGGATTGAATTGCTGATAAAGCGGATTCCCGGAGTTGGAAAGGTGTTCAACTCATTGCCTGAAACTACCGAGCCCACATTCGGAAACTACCTTTCAAAACCAATAAACCGCTAACAGGAGGGCGACGTCTGGGTAATTTGTAACCGCCTAATCACAAGAGGCCCCCCCCTCCGCCCGGGGTAGGGGCGATGACAATTTTGCCAATACTCTCTATCGTCATCTGCTTAACGGCAAATAAAACGAAACTGTTCGAAACATTGAAACTGGTGACAATCAAAAATTTTGTTTATAATATGATTTCCAATTCCGTATTAAGACGAGGTGAACAAACAGTTTTAATATAGGAATATGTACTTTCTTCAAGAAAATGTCACTTACTGTTTGTAACCCAAAATATTAATAATGTCGTTTCAGAAACTATTACTGAAACCGGTATGGAAATTTAAATCAGATTCCGGTATAACTTTAAGGGAGTTATTTTTCTTAATGCACAATATTTAAATATTAACTAACCAAAGATTTGGTTCATTATTGGCTTATTTACTTTCCGAGTGGTCTTCATAATTTATTTCATCCTCCGTCCATTATAAATACGATGAAAAATTAATATAGGGATTTTTATTTCGTGCCCCCTCCCCTCCAAACATTTTTTCCGCGACGACGCTCCGGAGATTCTTTTTTTTACAGAAGGAATGTCTACTTAAATTGCATCTCGGAGGTAATTCCGCCGTCGCTCCCTCTTGAAATGACGGATTTTTCTTTTAGAGACGGGCATTCCCCGACGAGATAAAAAAAACTAAGCAGCTTATGGGTAAATTTCTCGCATTTTATGGCGGAATATTAAAATCGGAGATAATATTTGGACTATGCCCCGCCGTGTGGCCGGGCTTTCCTGCTTTTTAGTTGTCTTCGAAAACGTGGTCTAAATTTTATATATTTTTTATCACCCCCCATAATTCTCCCAAATGTATTTTCTAATTATTATTAAACGACAATTAAAAAATCCGCCAACTTTACAATAACTCCTAGAGCTATACTTTTTTTAGTTCGGGGATCGGGTAACAAATTGATGTAAATGTAAGAATATTGATCTTGTACATATCCCAGTTCCAAATGCTTCACACTCGGTAATTCGGACATTAAAAAAATAGTCCGTGACAAACACCGTCGAATTTAACTATATTTCAGGGGTAAATCCGTCTATCCGAAATTCGGAAGCCGACTGAAGCGGGGCGGATCAAGGTTAGATCGCCACGTGCCGCAATCCCGTCTCGTTTTAATTAATCGCAATATCTATTGATCTAGTAAACTTGTTTCAAAAGGACAAACAGGTTCGGGAATGTACCATTGAATTCCCGTTGCTCTGTTCACTAATCGAGCTAAGGGCATTAGACCAGACTGTTCGGACATTTTATTCAAATATGCCTAGTGTAGGGGCAAAGGGAAAAAATACATCCTGGATTTAAACAGTTTTAAAAACGTTCGAGAATGCACTTGTTGGTTTCCAACCGTGTGTGAAAGCATATTGGTTTCCAATTCGTTTCAACGTAAGGAAACGTGAAACCTGCGCACTACCGAATAATCCCAAGATGAATGAGACAGATGTCCGACAGAGCGAAAAATAAAACTGACATTCCCAAATCTTAACAAGAAGGGAAGATAACTAACCGTGAGTCGGTCCCACAAATAACAGACTGGAGCCATCATTTTACGGCCCTCAGATGATCATAGGTCGTTACTGAAACCGATCAAACTGTAATTCGCTTATCGAACGTATTTCGAACAACGCCGTCCCGATGGGGCGACGCCGCTCTCTCCCCCATTTAATGGGGAGCGATAAAAAAAAAACTACTCCAATTAAGCTCATAACGCCACATAATTAGTCGGCCTTAATGCCCAATCCTTCCAACAAGCTAACTACTCCTCTCTTTTACAATTTCATTCTGTAGATTAAATGTTATTTCCTTATAGTAAATGTCAATGGTGATTAGGCCTATTCACAAATTATAGGAATAATTACGGGTGGCTACAAAACCAAAATATGAAGTACAAATTTATCTTTTTAATTTATAGTTTTCATTTAAAAATTATACTATTCGTTATTTGTTCCACAAGGACAAATTGATATACAAATTACAGATATTCATAAAATAGAAGGTATAAATAATGGACATTTAGAATCGTACGATGTATTATTTGATGCGTATTTTGTTATTTCAGAAATGAATTGGTGGCTTCGACCCGAGTTCGCAATAGGAATGAACGCCGTTAGGATATTCAGTAATTATTGACTTGACGGTGCTTATGTCTTTCCGGTTATTTTGAAAATTTATATATTTCTACAAAAATATATGATTATTCCATACACAAGTGCACCGTTGGAATTCATTGGGTGGTCCGGACGGTGTTTTTTTGGACCTTCAAAATTGATGAAACTTTGAAACTCATTCTAATATTTTTATTTTTTCAATTCTACAGATTTTCTGTAAAGATATTTAAATAAGGTCAAGTACAGTTCGTAAACAGATCGGAAGCGTGATAATGCTCCAAACATTTGCGAAATTCTCCACGAAATTCTGAGCGGTTTGTCTAGCACAAACCAGAAAAAATGATATACTTCACCGCTCGCGTAGGTATTTTTTAATTTAAATGTGAAATTCTAAATAAATAATTCGCTTCCAATTAATATGCAAATTCTCCAGCAGGGGAGTCATACCCAGAATGGGCAATTGAACATTGTTGTCGTCAAATAACACTGAGACCTTGACGCCACGGTACGTCCTACAAAAGCTGACGGGGGAAAGAAAGTAAAATGGTAAGGGACTGTCTGGGAAAAGGCGGTCTGGAATATGACGTTCTGGGAAAGGGCGGTCTGGAATATGACGTTCTAGGAAAGGGCGGTTTGGTGTAGGACGTTCTGGGAAAGGAGGGTCTGGAATATGACGTTCCGGGAAAGGGCGGTCTGGAATATGACTTTCTAGGAAAGGACGGTCTGGAATATGATGTTCTAGGAAAGGACGGTCTGGAATATGATGTTCTAGGAAAGGAAGGATAAACCGAATTAATAAATTCCCGCAAAACGGTTAATCCCCAGTACCGAATATACGATTCTGGAGGGCGCACAATTTAAACTTCTCAGTCGACATTGTACATCGGTCTTACATTAAGTTAATCTCGTTTTCAGTAGTCGAGAAATATTTAGAAGGAAAAGAGTGTAAAGAAGCAAAGGGACCGCGAAGCGCTATCGGAAAGAATGCCAACTCGGCAAGGTCTCGAGTTCGCACTTGAAAAACAGGAGATAGCGCGAAGATTAATGACTCTCAAAATTGTTAGTTCTAAAAATGAACAATTGCATTAATAAAAAGATTTGTCGTTGAGTGGGACAATTATCGTTCATAATACTGGCTATTTAATAAGCGAATCTGACATTACCGACATTACCCTACAACATCTACCGATAACAGTCATAGACTTATGACTTGGACTTCATTTGCTTTTGAAACATTCATTCCCTGGGAATCTGAACAGTATAAGATATCGTATTTCTAACAGGCGATGGCGGGAAGTCGAAACTGGTAGGCGTACAGAAATATTCAGGAGTTACGCGTAATTTTTATTTTATGTGATTTATCCAACTTTCGATACGAATGTGGTAAATAATATGATTTTACTTTCCCGTTTTATTGCTACTCACTACAGCTCAGCGGCCCAATTACACCGACGAACCACCGGTTCCACTTAAAGCGACCTCAGTTAATTTTTCTTGATTAATGGGACGTCTCCCCGTTCTATATACACCTTTATAAATTATTAACGGTGAATTTTTTTACCTTTTTTTACCGTTAAAATTTACTGACTCTTTGATACATTAGTTAAATTCTCAAATCTTTACAAAATATTGTAAATTTATTTAGTTTTTGATTGACCAAAATCCATTCTCTTGCCTTTGGCACTGACAAAAAATAAGAATGAAACGCCGAAAATAAAGGATATTAAAGATTATTATTGAAATTATTGTTAGGTTATACCTTTGAACGACAATTTATTACCACTTTCAATTGATAATTTATAACTTAAAAAATACAGCCTCAGGATTTTACGCCCATGGAAGTCGGTCTAATTTTATAATGCGAATAACGAAAATAGTAACAGAAATGGGTTTCAATCGAATGCACAGTCAACGGTGCATGTTGGCCGGGCTGTCTTAAACATGTATGAACGGGACAACAGTTTAATTAAAAGCCAGAGACACAGATTGAATAAAGAGATTATTTATTGGACTCCCGTCAATCATTTTTATGTTAATAGTGTTGAATGAATGCTCTCGGACCAGTTTCATTGATCGATGACCTAGAAATGTTTCGTCGGGATGCATATGGGAATGTGAACATTTAAATAATAATCAATGTAATTAGAATAACGTACTACACATTAGTTCCACGAATGTAATAAAGCAGTACCAGGCATAGAACGCGCGTTATTATAGGATTCTGGTGCGGTCATCCATGTGGGAAGATATTCACCCCCTCTGTTTTATTAATTCCGTTCTACAGCATTAATTGAATTATGGATAAATTCGTTTACTATCATTCATACTTTCTAGCTGATATGGTAGGGGACATTCTAATAACGAACTAAAATTTTATGACAAAATATAATTAATTCTTGGTTTCAGGATTTACACGAAAATATTGATATCTTAAAATAGGAATACAATTAAATATACAAGAAATATGTTCCCACATGTTCAGTTATCGCTAAGACAGGTTCAGGTCTCTCTACTCCGTCGGTAGTTGTCGATTAGTGTTCGATTGCTGAAGAGATCACGAATCATATAAATAAGTTAAATTTTCAACCGCCGGGATTGCACAGATCGCCAAACTGGTTATTGCGCAATTTCCGGACCTACTACCCCCAAAGTATTTAATTATCTACTCCCGTGTATCGGATCGGTTTTGGCAAGACATTCGCGAAATTCCCGCCTCCCGTATCGATCGTTTAGACATACCGTACGATTAATTATGTTCCAAACTATCTGTTAATTTACTCTCGTCCGCCATTGTAATAGGCTCGGGCACGTCAGGAATCTCAGTCAGGAAATATTGGAACGAATCAATCCTAATTCATTAGGAATTCGTGAATTCCAAATTACAGATAATGCATGAACGTTCGATAATTGAAATAAGCGTCGGAAATAATTTACTTCAGTTACAAATTTCTACCGATTAAACGAGACGAACTCACAAAACTCCAGTATACTCATTGAAATAGACTCCTCCGCAGGTTTTTGAAACCGGTAATATTCGTTATGATTTATTTTGTTTTTGAAAGCGGCGTGCGAGCACTGGGCGTTTTAATTCCGGCACGCGTTTCGTATCTCATTCCGTTTCTGCCTAAAACTAATTTTGGGCCTTGCCACTTGGGTTTATTTTTTTTTACATAACGGTAAGAGCGAGGGACCGCAAACTGCCCCGCCAATAAAAAGCTTCCTTTCTGTTTCATCGATATTAAATTGATGTCTTAATTGGAGCAACGACTGTCGAAGGAGCTGGGGGGGGCATTGGAGTGACGCAGAAGAAATAAATGTCGCCTTCCGTTATTGCCTGCCTATTAAACACTACCGGTCACACCAACCCCGACCTCTTTTATGTATCTCGAGCCACCCCTGCAATTTAAATTCAACTTATGTTTCTAATTTCAACCAAAATTTATTTCTATTAAAATTATTACGCTCAAAAGATTTCAGTCCTCACTTTCCAATAATATAAAATTTATTTAAAATATTGTTGTAAGATATACTTTAGGTGTTTTTATTAGCATTGGAGGCAAGGGAATAGGAAAAGGAGTAGATAGCGAAAGAAAGATATTAAGGAGTTTTAATTAGTTGTATATATCTGAGATAAGACTAGTTTGATAAGAGGTGTTAGAATAAGTAGGATATAAGAGTGTATATATAAGAGACGAAGAATGTCCCCAATGATTCTGGTCCCTTCGAGGCATTTCAGTGTCTATATTTACTTAGAGCTTAATATTTAAAAACTATATATGACGTCCATTTATACGATAGGACTGCAAAAAATGACAGGCCGTCAATTATGGGCAGATGGCCGGTCCGATTGTTCGCTGTTCCCGCCTGAGTACCTTGGTGAAAAATATGACGTGTTGAAAACTAGTTATCGCATTTACACTAAATCTAATGGGCGCCAAATCATTTTATTTCACGCGCATTAAACCAGTCGTACAGGGTCCTTAAAAATCGGACATGAAAGGGTTGGAGAGTTAAGTGAGAGGTAGGTGGGGGTGATCGATGACAGATGGCTGTTTTATTGTTCGGGGAAAAAGGGGAGCCTTTTTTAAATGTGTACCAACGCAGTACGCATACACCACGCTATAAAGGCACAAATAATTGAGAGCTTTGGAATATCAAGACAGTTCACACACACACACACACGCACGCACACACAGTTCAAACAGGATGCCCCACAAGCGTCCCATATGCCAATCTGCTACTGAATATGGCGAGCAGCTAAAACCATTCTAGCGAAAGATCAAACCAGCGATAGAAGAACGTTATAGTTTGGAACACCTGGTTTGTGGTCCAAGAGGGTTTTGAATACCGTAGATTTCCTGATGTCCCCTATCGCGCGGTTTGAGTTTTTGCTTTCAGGTTTCGGTAAAGACAACTTCAAGGTCAAGATTCTTGAATGTCGAGAAGACTACTGCTGGCAGTTTATTATGTATGCAACTGCAGGGCGGCTCACGAAATTTGTGACGAAGCTGTATCTCGAAAAAAACAAAAATAAGGCCGGTAGAAAAAAATATGTGTCCGACAATTTTCATTTCGAAGTGTACAACGTCAACCCGTACTCGCCCGTGTTCACCGCAGTTGACAGAGAGGTTGTGCGCAAAGGGCTGGAGATACCAGATGGCTCGTTTAGTGCCGGGCGGGGGTGCAAAAGTTCGCCTCGTTGTACGGTATGCGTCATACTCCGATTGTCGGGAAGTGCGGCAACAATCCCCGCACCCGTCGACGTCGAGTGGCCTGTCCCCGTTAAATTTTTACTACTCCCGACAATTTTATTCGCTCCCGACCAATTGCCGGCCGCCAATTAGCGTTCGTTGAGTTTTCAGAGCGGCGGGCTGTAATTAAAGCGTTCGACGGCCACTGCTATTATCTGCGTGGAAGCGCATTTTTATAATGCGACAGCGCCGTTGTAAGACCGTCGGATGCGAAGCGTGTGTCAACGCACCGCTAATAACAGCCGAAAGATATCGAAATGTACATTCTCCAAATTATCACTATCAAACTTTACTCGTTACAATAATGACTGTACGGGGTTCCTGAAAATCGTTTGCTAATCTACCATCGTTTCCAAAATATTTCAACAGTCGTAAACAACTAGAGTTGTCGCTCTCATTTCTTCAAATGAACTTGCTCCTATCGATAGTATTACCGGACTCAATCTTCTGTCCTCTGAGTCCTTTATACTCAATTCTGAAAAACCCCAAGCCATGCCTTGTTCGATTTGGTATCTTTTGCGCAATCTTTCTTCAATTATAGAGTGATCATTCTTGCACAGTTCAGCTTTTCGTCTTTCGAAGATAAATTTGTCCACGTTATGTCAAGAGTCGCGTGTTGAAAATGTACACTTCTGAGAAAATAATTCCAGGGCAACTTACATTAATAAAGAATAAGTGTTTTAAGTTATTTTTATTTAAATGAGCTGCTAAATGAGATGTTATTACCCTATATCCCAATTATTGTTATTTTTGTCTTTCTGGATCGCTATTCAATCAAAGTTCTGGTTAAATCAAGTTCTGGTCGCGGAATCCTCCCCTAATTTATTCTCCAAATTGTTAATGGAATGCCGTTATTTCAGTCCTGTACCTATTAATTTTATTAAAACAGTCTAGATAAATTCTAGATAAAATAAATAAGTTACAGTATTCTTAAACTTTATGTATTTCTGTCTGTATATATCGAAGATATATTCCTTCCTTTCCCCCTTTTTTCCCCGCTGGGAATATAAAGTTTTAATAAAGTTTATCTGAAAGCTAACGACGGGCTCATTACAGTTTGTATGGGTCCGGCGTTCTGAGTGGGCTGGAAGATTGAGTTTGAGAAAGTAGACTCTTTGGCCCTTACTTGACAATAGGGGAAGGATTTACCCTCCCGACTCGGGTGAAGGTTTTTATAAATTACCCCATCGAACTTCGTTACATCGGGAAGGCGTCTCGCTGCTACCAATTAGAAATGGGAGTGTGTACACACCCTCGTTTCCGAAAATGGGGGAAATACGATGCGCCACTCAGGTTTGGGATCAAATTAACGACGCGATCTGTGGCATTTTTAATTAGGGAGTGAAATTGTGTTGAAAATTTGCCCTTTTCCGCGTATTCCAGTTTGGAACATTGATGTTATACAACGTGTCTCGAAATTGAATGTCAACCGTGTGGGATTCGAAAAATTAAGACCTTAAATCATTTAGTGATTATCTTGTTTGCCTTCGAGTCAATTACGTTTGTTACAATATGCCGCGTTCATATTCTTATGGTGAATATGCCGATATGGCTTTTGTGTAAGGTTTCTGCAACGGTTTACGTTTACTGTCCTGGTCTAAGAATTTGTAAAGAATCCTCTACTCTACTCTTCATATGTTTTCACCCACTGTGAAGTACCCCGATCTAATACAGTGAATATGGCAATTTTCAATAATTCTTATTTCTATAAATACATACAGTATTGTGCATTTGAGGTGTTATATCTAAGTTTTTGTTATTCATAATACTGTGCGACCGTTAAACCCGGGTCATGTAAGGGTAACGATATCATGGTCGACAGGCCTGTTCATATCGGAATTTAAATCAATCACCGGGCTATGACCAACGGAGACGCGATATTGGGAGCGGTGGGAGTTTCAGGCTGAAACTCCCCTATATCATACGGTGTACTGATTCGCGTAATTAGTCCATCGTCGGTCGCGTCTCCGTTTTACCCGTCCGTTATATTTCCGACGGAAAAAACCCCACCGGGGGAACAATAGAGTCGATATTCGCCATATTTAATTGAATGCCAACGGCAGGAACTAGCGTTTTTTTTTAATTTCTCGAATTTTGACGCATATTGTGGTACTACGGAGTAATTAATGATATTTGCGATAATTATTAATATATGAATGTTTTATTTCAGCTTTATTAGCTTAAAATTGTACATTTTTAGACTGACATATTAATTAAAAATAACGAGGGATAAGTGGTTGGAAATAGGAAATAAAATAAAGCAGATTAATTTCTCCGGTAGATTAAATAAAAAAAGTGCACTGAGTGCCAAAAAACCTAAGCAGCATTATGGTCGTGGCACGCGGGTAAATTAGTCACATTTTAGGGAGGAATATTAAAATCGGAGATAATATTTGCCTCTGCCGAGCTTTCATGCTTAATTGTTTTCGAAACCGTGGTCTCAATTTTATATATTTGTATCACCGCGATAATTCTCCCGAAACAGTGCACACGTTCCTTTTACTCTGAGAAGAGCGACTTGTCTTCTTGTTTTCCTTGAAATCCATAATCCTTCGAAAAATAACTAACGCCCGTCCATTTCTCCTACCGTGTAATCCATAATGACCTAAAAGTTATGTTCATTCAGAAATTAGCGGCTTCCCGGTATAAATCACTCCACTAGAAAATCCCATCGTTCCAATCCCTGAATTCGACAATTTCCCTCGTTTCACCTTCCGGAAAATCCGGAGCGCCGCCTAAAGCGGAGATGGCCAGACGATCTCCTTATGACGTGAGCGACGGTATCATCATTTGGCGGTTTCTCCCTTCAGGAGCGGTCAGTGAGCGATTTTATTCAGAACGGCCACTAGATACAATATAAAAATTGTCGCAATAAAAAAACGTGTATAACTAGCGGAGGAAGTTCGTTTTTTAGAATACCGTGCCCCTCTATTTGCCTAATTCAGGAAGTTCCACTGTGTGTCTGAAAAACATCTTTTACAATTCAATGCAAAGAGGGATGCAAATAATTAGGAGGTAAGCCCTACAACCGATAATTGTTAGGCCCCACCATTCGCGTGTAACGTGTAACAACAAAACTCAGACACCCAACCCAACACCCCTCCAAATCCATCGACAACTCTAAACACCACTGCACCCATTTTCGAGCAAATTGAAGTTCCGAGTAATTGAACCATGGCGTAATAAAACCGTCCGGAGTACCAGTCCGCGGTTCGCATTTCTTGTCCAATTGATCCATTCGTGTTTTAGGTTTTTTTAAAAACTGTTTAGCCCAACGTAATGGGGTAGCGTTATTTCGAGATGCTTTGTTCAATGAATCCAACAATTCACCTAATAATAATGGTTTTTATTCCAGGAATGGATTAATACATTCTTCTTTTAAACATAAGCTAGATTTGTTGTCTCCTAGACAAGTACTCACTGGTTTAACAAACCTACTGGAGGCGAGCAGCCGAAATCGGTCTAGCAAAACATCATAAGAACCGTGAAAAGACACCGAGTATATAAGCAGAAGTTGTGGGCGCACTTTTCCCGTCGCCCCGGCCACAATGCAGTGGAAAAGTGACACAAAGAAGTGAAAAGGACGTCAGTCCGCCTCTTCTTTATTATATCTATCAAATCCCGTCGTTATCGCGGTTCATAAAAGAGAGCCAAATAACGACCCGAGTCTGCTGGCTTTAATTACGGTTTCCTCCTTTGCCCTGAAGTGGACACTTCAGTTATTTTACAGGGGTTAGACTCTCGTAGGGCGTTCATAAAGGTCTGACTGAATTAACACTGAAATTCGACTTAACAAGTAAGGACCTTTTGCTGCCGTATTTCCCTATTAAAATTTTCAGCGCTAACCAACTATACGTATTTAAAAAAATCTGTATAATAATGCAGCGGGAGGATTGTATTCCTACAATAAAAGTGTCAAATTGACTGATGACCGAGAACAAGATTCGTCCCGATCGGAGCCGGGCTTGTTCGTATTTGGCACAAGGAACTGTTTTAAACCGCCAGTATCTAATCTGATTTCAGTTAATCTGCCATTTTATGAAACACGATATTTTAATCAACAATATTTTAAGGTTTTCAACCAGTTTTACCCTCTGAAAAAGATCGGTGTGTTTTAAGTTCTGATTGAAAATGATTTGTAATTAAGAACAGCTGTTTTTTCTTTGTTAGACAAAATTGTAATGTATTCTTCAGTCTTAAAAAATATATAGACAATAATAAAATCCCGTGTTTTAAATTGACACTAAATTTCAGTTTATCTTGAAGTTAATCCAGAAGTATTTTCAAGACTAACTAAATGGAAAATATTGGATATTCGAAGCCATTTCCACTTTTCGGCATACAATGAAACTCAGAATATAAGCCTGGGGTCTTTGAATTTAATTCTATCCCCTCTATTGTAGTTCACACTCAATTTACATTTCTATTATGCCACAGCTCACCGGCTCATGGGATTCCTTTTGAACAAAACCGATTGTTCGGAAAGCAAAACAGTAAGGATTTAAGGATACATTTACTGAATAAAATTATGATTAAACTTGGCCTTTTGTATACCAGCGTACTTTTCACAACAGTTTGAAAACACCCTAACTCTCAATTCATTGTAAAAGATAACTAGTACTAGAGTTACGCTCAAAAATTATCTTAGATAATTAATTAGTAGATAGTAAATTTTAATTTAAGATATTTGTTTGGTGGTTAGAGGAGGTTTAGAATATCACGACCCGTCTCCAATCGCCAGTTTGATCTTATTCTAGACCGGTTTCGGCTTCTTGTTTTCTCCAGTAGGGTTCTGTCAGTCTATAATAGTCGTTGCCGATGGAGTTAAGTTAACAATTTCTGTTTATAATTATCCATCAGTTAAAATCTGCAATTGATCGAAAGCTTACTGTCCACGCGGGTTTGCTCCCAAAATCTATCTACAGTAGAATAAGCCATCTGCTAGAGGAATTTGTACATAAATATTACACAGATTACTTCAATTATGTACTGGGTTGGGTTCAATAATGTGGAAAATTACAACACTGAATACCATGAGAACTTTGTTTACTCTCGCTCCTGTGCACTTGGTACTTAGATTGGACCACTTAAAGTTACAAGGGGGACAGATTACCGGCGTCTTTCCACTCTCCACTCAATTGCTCCTTGTACAAGGGAGCATTACTTATGGGCCTTATTTCAGCATTTTATTAGGAATAAACTACAAAAATGAATTTCGCTGTTAATTCTATTTTACATTTTCAGATTTTCTGTCGTATACCAGACCCGGGGAATAGCAATCTTTTTAAATGAATTATTTTAATGTTGATAAATAATGTTATGGTTTCAACGAAATTACTGTACAAATCCGTTGAATATATTTTTAATATACACCGAGACTATTTCAGTATTAAACAGGTATTACTTACCGCTGAAAAATGCCCACCCTTTTATTTCTGATCTCAAATTAGAAAGATAAATAGTAGCTTCATAAATCGTGATTCCTTGCAGCACGGACGTCGCTTGCGTGAAAGCGCTTGATATTTCACATCACAAATATCCGAAATACGTAAATAGATTCGCAACGCGTTCGATTAATTTTTTTTTTGTAAATCACAAAAATATTTGAACAAGAATCATTTTTACTTTCTGTATTTGCACCGATCTTTTTTTAAGTAATCAACAAATTAAATTAAACCACGAATTGAATTCGGGCGGGCTTATCTTCTGCAGCTCTATCTGCGCGCCCTCGTATTGTTTGGAACTAGCTAATGGTTATTAGAGGCGTTATCAATACCGTTTTCGTTTTTGTCGATGAGTCACTCTGACCCACATTACTGGAAACTCACAATTTTAAAACAAAGTCGAAAGCCGAACTGTAAGCAGCTGATGATGCAGTTTGAGCATTCTTTTTTTTAAGTGAAAACTAGCTCTCTAATTTGAAGATTACAGTTTTGATATAGCGAGCCAACAAAATATTTTAATACGGTTAACATTTGTTTGTTTTTAGCATATGGAAACGACGGTGTTTTTATCAGCCAGATAAGGGATACTCGACGGAACGCTTCCTCTTACCGGCGTATTCAATTTAAATAAATTTCCGATCGTAACAAAATTCCATTTATCTTCATTACGCGCAATAAAACTAAATAATGCGTACTGTACAGAGAGCGATGTCGCCGGATATTGCGTAACAATCGCGGCGATTCTGGGTTAGGAGTGGCAAAGGATATACATAAGTTGTTTGTACATTACACTAATATGTTTCAGGCAATATTAAAATATATGTGCCGTTTTAGCCACATAATATGTGTGCACTAGTTTTCATTACTGTAATCCCCCTACTCTTGATTCTTGTTTTACGCTGGTTACAAAATACATAATTTAACCAAAAGTTAAAAAACAAAACAATTAACTTTTCACTCTATTACAAATTCGAACCATACATCTCAATCAAATAGATAACTCAAAGACAATTTCAATAATTAAATATTAATAATAATTATGAAGATACACTTTTGCTATCTTTGGTATCAAGGTGGTAGATCACCATCTTATTGCTATTTTACTCCTTAATTCTTATGCTGCCTTATGCTACACCGTTTCGATCCGTTTCCGCTTCCCAGCTGCTTAATGAGTTCAGTGAATCGCTTAAACCTATCTGTAGTGTCACTGCTGAATTATCTTTGGCTGTTGAGCCAATTTTGTATACGTAACCTTATGGACAGACCGCGTTATGGACAGAGAGATTTATTTTGTTTATAATAATAATTTATTTATTTAGTTATTATTTATCTTATTATAATGTTGTTCATGCACACATAGAATAAACTCCAGAGAAAAGGAACCATCAGATTAGATAAGGAAAAACTCGGTTGAGTGGCACAGATAATGCTCGGGACAATTTTATCAGCTCGTAATTTCTAATGCGAGGTAATCACATTTCCGTCGTAAAAATCTGAAACCACCAGTACTAGCTTTATTGCGCATATTAATTGGATACCATAAGATAATAAGCAGTTTGATTAAACTTATGGTCCTAAGTCTAAACGGAAAAATTACATTTGTTTAATTTTTATAATTAATTTGGGATTTTTAAGATAATCTGGGGATTATTCCCACTTTCATAATTAAAGAGCGTCCTCTTTCTTTTTTCCTCCTTCTCTCATTATTATGAAATTGTGAAAGTAATTAATTGATATTTAATTGTCCCTCTAATGCTATTCGATGAAGATAAAGTTTCAATCGCTTTAATTGCTACAGATTATGTGCTAATAGGGTTTGGCAGCTCGAAGTTTTATATGCCAAATAAACATCTGCTGCAAGGACAATTCTGTTTTTAATAATAAACTGCATAATTTTGTGCGTCTGAACTAATTATTTGCATTGAAATCCTCGATCTAAAAAGATGCATACGGATGATTCTATGTCTATTTGATAAGAAATAAGATAGAATGACTTTCACATTCATTTGAAAAATCCCGAGACGGTGTGCATAACTTCGTATTTGAACTTACATTTGGTGTATTAAATTGAATTTGCGTCTCCAATAAAATACCGGTTTTTTGTCTACATTTTAACTTATATTTTCTATATAAGATATAGAAAGAAGAAAAGAAAATTCATTCTAATTGAAAAATCGTTCCGAAAATGATTTTCTCGGCTTATATTACCCCCAATGCGGGGCCGAAATTGTCTTTCAAAAATGGAAGGATTATTCCGTCTAAAGGATTATTTTGAAATCAAATTACTGTATGAAATAAAAAGTCGGAGATTGGCGGAATATCCCGGCGGATCCAATTAAATCACAAAAATGGAAATATCCCCCATTTAAAAATCAAAGATGTTGAATTAGGTATTGAACATTCTGTACTAATTATTGTTCCATACCCTAATAACCTTTCGACGGTTAATGGAGAAATTATTATCATTAACAATGGTTTTACCATAATTAACTCGAAGGATAATATACATTTGAGTACCGAGCCCTGTAAAGGCTGTTCTAGAATTGTCACCAACCTAAAATTGTTTCTCATTAATTTTTAAATTAAAATGAAGTGCGGAATATAAATGTGCATTATAATAGAATATAATATGCATCTTTAGGTGGGAAAAGGATGAATTAGTACTAAGAAAATGAAAAAAAGCTGTTCGCTGACACTGGCGTCAGGTACATGTGAATGTATAGACAAGATAACTTTGAAAAACTATAAGTTACGAGTAAGAGAAGGTAAGATCCCAACAGGATCTGCGTGGCTTAATTTAATAAAATTTAACCGTCGACATAATCTTTTTCAGTTCGTCTAGGCGATCGGCTACCTCGCCTTCCTTGTACGTTGTTGATTCTTGTCCTTGTTATATTAAATTAGTAATAGTATAACGAAAATTATTGTAATTGTTTATAATTGTACAGGGTTAAATCTTGGGGAGTGTGCGGAGTTCGAAAATCTAAGACTGATATTATTGCGACGAATTCAGTTGAAAGGTTCGGATCAATAACTGACGAATTCATAGGACTGGAATCTAAACACAAACAAACTAATGTTAACCCCTTTCCCCTTTTGATTCGTCCGTCTGTGACTCATCAGAGGTTTCGCGTGAACTACGTTTGTCACAATATGCCGCGTTCATATTGTCGTGGTGAATACGCTGATATTGCTTTCGTGTACGGTTTCTGCAACAGTTTACGTTTACATTCCTGTCCCGAGAGTTTGTAAAGAGTCCTCTACTCTACTCTTCTTATGTTTCCACTCATTGTGCAGTATGCCGATCTAACAGTTCCGACAATTTTATTGACAATTTACAATTCAGTATTAGACTGTATTCGCTCCCCAAAACTGTAGCGTTTCCGATAGATTTTCCGGATCGGCATACTGCCCGGATGTTTTGAAATTTAATTCTTCGATACCCTGAATAAACGTTCGGGTGCATAGAGCAGAAACTGAAATCATCACCGGTAACCGAGTTTCCTCGGTGCCCGGACGGGCATAGGGAGACATCTATTCCGAGATTTTAAAACGCCGTAAAATGATACTGGGAAGGATTTCTGCCGGAACTGCCTAATGGGACTGCACTCCGCGACTGCTAATTATCCACGGAGGTAATGGACGTCGGGATAGTAGCGCGCAAAATTGTTTGGAACCACTTCGCCTTTGCAAAGACTTGCTCCGAAGACACAATGTACTCTAACCCAGTAGTATTTATCTAGCGCTAAGCAATCTCGTAAAGAGTATTTCACTCCGTGTTGGTCCGAGCCTGTGTAAATTTACACAATAATAGAATTTGTTCTGGATGATATTGTCTAAACCATTTGGTTAATATACGGCACCGAAGAGTCCATGTTCAATTACCGGTCAGATAAATAAAAGATTTGGCGTTGATATCTCTCGTCTCTAATTAGGAATTGTACTAAATATAGAGGTGTCTAGGGAAGTGTACAATGTATATAATTTTAATACATTACGACTGTGACAGTTTTGTTATAGCACGTAAAGTTATGTTGTTAAAAAATAGCAAAAGGTGATATAGAATTGTGCGGGTTAAGAAACATAAAATAATATAGGAATCCGATAATTCTATTTTTGAAACTGGGAAAGAATCATTAATGTCTTTCTTCGGAAAAGGTTTTCTTTTTAAGACTTAGATTAGGACAACTTCGTGCAAATAATTTGACCCATTTGTATTCAATTAACCTTCAGTACAATAGGCCAGTGTTTGAATCGTAGATTCGATAAATATTCAGATTCTCGTTTCTTATTTGCCCCTTGGGTAATGGCCTGTCAGTGGGTAAATATTAAAACAAAAATATTGACTTTTATTATACTATTGGACATAGAATTGTACTCGTTTCTTCTATAACGATATAAACTAAACATTGGACAATTTTTCAGGAGCAGGTGATATGTTGTCAAGTTACATAATATTGTGCAACATATAAAATTATATTATGTGTCGATCTTTCTATAAAAAGATGTACACATTTATTTTTAATCATCGCTTTTAACAATCACTACTTACAATCTTGTGCTCTCAACAAAAAAGGAAATACTAATAGGTGAAATAAAATGTTTTTATTAGACAGATAAACCTAATAACATTAGTTGTATGACAACCCTAACCTAAGGTATGCAGAAACAGTGATTAACAACTTCATAGCATCACTGCTAAAATAATTATTTAGATTAAAATCGACTATTGCGTCCATTCAAAAGGTTGAAGAGCGCTTCGCTCATGACTACTCGTATAGCGAAAAGTCTTTTTTTGTATTAAATGGCTTCCCGCATCGAAGGTCATCTATCACCTCATCTCCAATAGAATATCTGTAGAATATCTAGATATGTGTAAGGTTTCACGAAACTGGTTTATCCTGTTCAATTCATACGTCTTTATTCATGAAAGGTTTCATATTCTACAGAATTGATCAATTGGCTGTCGGGATACTGATTCATCTCTTTGCTCTCTACGTAGACTGAGATTCAATTTAATCAGTACCGAGCATAAAATAGCAAACAATCAAAGATAATTCAGTACAATCGAACCAGAAATATTTTAGTTTAAAATATCTGTCCTGGTGTGTTAAATTGTTCTTAATAAACCGGACTCAATCAATGTGTTTCGGTTTTTTTCCATGGTCAGCAACATTCCTTGAGTGAATTAGCGCGGTACTTCCGTTGCACTCTCACTATCGACAACGATAAATGTAACATCTCAACTGGAGACAGTTTTATTTACTCTTGCCATTGTATCATTATCTGACCGGACACTCGAACAGTCCAAAAATATATCAATTTACATATGCTCTGTGTTGCCAACCAGCAAAATGGGCGCATTACTTTTGCATTAGCAGTCCTACCTCAAGACGTTTTCGCTTATTTTTCAGCGAATGTTTTAATTTGTAATTAGTGAATAGAGCGAAAAGCCTGCTGGTGTATGGGTTGATAAAATGGTAGCCTCCTGGTTCACTGGAGATAAACGGCGTAGTTCGCTGAAGTTTGGATTGGACGCTTTTCCGTAGGCCTGAATTAAAATTAACAAGGGGGACTCTTAAGTACCCGTTATTCCTTTATCCAGACAGCTGGACTTAAATCCCGTCGCCACCTTTCCTATTTGCCGGGTCATCATCGATCGGCAAACCTCCGTGTGAAGTCCTTTTTAAAATAGCTCTCAATTACAAGGAAATCCTGGTCGAGGTTTCTCAAATACGGTTATGTTTTATTTTACATTGTTTTTTTTTTTTAATAATTCCAGTCAGGAAACTATTTTAAAAATATTTTGGGTTTGAATCCCGGTGGGACGAACTTTCTTCCAACCAGTAACCCTGGTATATTTCTAACGGAACATGGATTAACGCAAAAACAGGTGATAATCTATCCCAACCAATAGAAAGTAGAACGAGTTACCTGCGGTAAGAGCGGCCTGTTCTGATATTTTTGTTAATAACTGGCGTGGCTGAGATACGCTTGAAAATAAAGTTAAGGTAAACGGTTTACAGAGAAAACACACGGCTGCATCCTGAACAATCCATGTTTTGCTCCATCCTCCTTTCAGAAACTTTAAAGCATACGTAAAATTGACAGGGGATATGTATGGATGTACGATGCTTACATTGAAAAATAGGTAAATGGTGAGTAATTTAATTAACCATATTAAAAAACCCGTTGATCTGATCTCTTATTAAATGGCCATATTTAACACTTTGTTTTGAGTGTTTACACTAAAATCATTATTTACAATTTTTGGTAATGTACGTATTCGATTTAAGATCAAATCATTTGTTTTTCCTGATAATTTTTGACACGAACAGGCAAGGACTGAAAAGATTTTCCTATACCTTTACCTTCGCCTTCCCTACAACCGACCTTAATCGCCGACCCTTATCAATTATCAAGCCGATTAAAACATTTTTTTAAGCCCAAAATAAGTACAACTTACGGATGTTAAGGTTTGTGCCCGACTGAGAAGTGGGGGCGTTGCCTAACTTCGACGGCGCTATCGCTGTAACCGCTTCGGTTGCTCCGTACGCCCCCGGCTTATTCCAAACGAGTGATCTCCGGGTCACCGTTCCGTGTGATCCAGTTATGCCCACTGTTCCGTCTTCTTTTTATTTATTTATTTCGATCATTTCTTTTATTAATTTAATTTTTTATATGTTCTTATTTCGAGGACGATTCATTGGTATTAGGCACTCCAGAGTGTCGAATATCAGCTGAAGCTACTGTTACTTTTAAACATATAAAAGGTTTATAATATATTCATGAAATTGTTTTCGTTCTTATACATTCATCTATCAATTTATTTGTTTTGAAACAATGTGTTGCATTTTAAATAACGAAAAGAAAACGTACATGAAACCATTTTGTTCCAAATACGTAATGACTGTTATTTTTAATAATAGCCTTTGGCCGTGAATGAAAGGCCAAACGTGCCAAATGAGATTTAGACCTCGTTAATATTTTTAAAAAATTGTTTGCAGTAGGTTTTTGATTATTGAGCCCGACTGCTCGAAATAGAAATATTATTTTCGAAATAATTTTTCTCCTTTTTATTTTACGCATTTCGGCCGGAAATCTGCTGGGGAATTCGATATTAAAATATAATTCATATGCATATGAAATGTATAAGATGTCTTCGGACGGGAATATTCCACCAAAAGCATTTTACCTCGAACCTCCGTGGAGGCGAAACCTTTCTATTATCAAGAGAGGGCAGTATTTGCATACGTGGCCCTTTTCCGAACTCCCCCGAAGGATAAGAAATTCTCTCGGAAAGAGATGGAATCCGATATGACACCTAAATAAATAATATTTTGTCCTTAAAACGCGGCGTCGCACCAGCGCGTAATTGTCCCCCTTTAGGAGGACAATGGGAAATGTCTTATGCAAAGCGAATCGAGAGGAAAAGACGAAACAGATTTTAAATGCAACATTACTCTAAGTATATTTCGGGTCCTCGTCGTCGTCAGTGACATAACAGATAAGTTTGTATAGAGAAGCGCGAGGATGTTGGCCATCCTCGTATAAAAAATGGCAATCTCGGGGGATCTTTTATTCATACGTGTTACGAAGTCATTTTATTTTTCGGGGGGTCCTTTCATATAGAAAAAATACTTGTCCAGAGATAATATGGATCTGTGTAATAATAATCTTTGGTATATAAACTTTTTTTTAAAGTTTTTATTGATTGTTGTCGTAGTGCTGCCATGATGCTTCCTCGTTATACCTCACTATATTGCTGTAGCGGTGATAACCTCCTTCCATGGGGAAATATCTAAATGAAACTTCACGATTTGGCTTCTGCCGGGCAGTTTCCTCATTATCGTGGCGATGGGTCGATAATGAGATTCTTCTACACTTTGCGACTGGGTTCTTGACTTTCAAAATACAGAAATTGTCTTTTGAATCCGACAACTTCTACTTTGAAGAATCTCTGGTTAAAATTGAATGAAGGTTCACGAGGCCTATTTAACTGGTTTAGCCTCCCGGAAATAATGCGATCTAACGAGCCCGACTGAACAGAGCATCTGAAAAGGGGAATTAAAGTGATATGAAGGAGGATAATAAGTTAAACCGATCGCGTAGCTCCCAATTCAGTTACTTATGTGCAATTCAGTAAAATTAGTGGCAAGGAAATAGAGCATTATTAATTATTAAAATGTTGAATTATCGAGATGTCTTTTGATAATTTTTATAATACGAACATTTTCAGGAAACATCCTCGTATTGTGACTGTCCATTTCTCGGCAGTTAAACAGTTAAACTTTGTCAATAGGAAATTGTGTGTGTTTTCTCTGTAAATACAAAACTGCGAGGCTTTTGTACAAACAGAAACCGTTTAATGCTGATAGCGGCGATAGTGTAAATCGCATACCCCCTTATCAACAGTTTTGCCTCTTTCGCACCAACTGGAGCCATGACTCGCCATTTCATGAAAAAGTCTTATTTTCGTATAAAAATCGTGTGAAATGTAATGGAAATGTATTAAGTCATTTCATTGCTCCACTCTCGGCTTTATACTGGAATGAAATAGGCTGAGTGATTAAATTAAAATTTATCTTCGCTAACGGTAGCCGTCAGGTTATTACTCCAACTCGAGAGTCCGTCCGACAGTAGCACCTTCTATTGTTATTACCTCGAAGCAACATTTCCGAAGGACAGGTCCACAGAAAATATTATAATGATCGTTGTATGCAATGTAAAAATATCAATTTTTATACATTAGCACTGGGGTGTATTTCCGTTTTAGTTAAAATATAAAATTTAAATTCTACACATTCAATTTTTTATAAATGATATTATAGCGAGGGAAATAATTATTGAAGGTAAATAAAAAAAGCTAAAAAGAATTAGTTCTTTGAAATACAAACGAGTAAATTGGGCGGTGTAATATATTAGCGCAGCGAAGTG
This sequence comes from Lethocerus indicus, assembly GCA_019843655.1. Taxonomy (NCBI): domain Eukaryota; kingdom Metazoa; phylum Arthropoda; class Insecta; order Hemiptera; family Belostomatidae; genus Lethocerus; species Lethocerus indicus. The sequence goes on from JACDQD010000001.1 coordinate 34,683,212, forward strand.
CGAGTGGTAAACAAACTTGCGATATGAATTATGATAAAATGAAACGAGAAAAGTTCTGAAGTATTAAAACTGGATCGTGAACGTCACAAGAAAGTAGATAAAATTTCAAATCCTTTATCGGCTCAAATGTGTGCTTTGGAGTCTATTTAACACAACTCAAATTGAATAACAAATTTAATTATAACGTAATTTAAATGTAATTCAACATTAATCTAATGACGAATATTAAACTAATATTATATTATTAATTACACACAAAAAATGTACAAAATATCCATCAATTTCTGAATTCCATTATCTATTATCATGCAAATAATTTCACGGATCAATGTTTAAGCGACAACTTTATTTTTTACAACATATTTTTATTATTTTTTTGTTTATTATCGTAACAGGAGCGTAAAAATAGATTAATCTTTCCCAAGTGGAGAAGGGATGGCCCAATTTTCGGCGTGATAAAGCCCACTGTGGCTCGATTAGATTAAAAACTCAGTTTTCATCGTTCAGCGATCGATTATTGCTATAAAACAGGTTTTATACAGGGTTAGGGCTTAGCGAGTACTCGTTATACTCCTGGTATAAAACGAGGCGGTAAATTTCATGTATCGGTTTACCGGTTACCGGGCGTAGAGGGTCGTAAAAACTACCGGAAAATGTTCGCTCTATTATGTTTAATTAATTTTAATGAGACAAAATCATTGAGATATTCGGTTCCAGTTAGAAATTGGTGAAACATAAACAGAGGGGAGACATTTTTTGTTGTTTATAATTATTTATTAATCCGAAAAGATCTCTTATTTGTGTCAGGCTTTCTGTTTATTGCCACGTTAAAATTGTAGTTTTAGGTCAGATATATCCCTTGTTCTCCGGTTCTTCTTTTAAGGTCTCTCTATCTGTAGGCATTTGCGGTTTTAATTATCGCATTATAAATGAGCCCATTTAGTCCCCAAGCGGACTATTTATTTTTAATTATTTATATATATTATTTTTTAATGGAAATTGTTATGCGAACAGAGCAAACGAATTTAAATTGACTCGCATTGACCGGGATGAGCGATGTGATCCATCCGAGGTCAGTTGTGATTCCGTTTGTGCAATGGACTCTAAGTCGGACAGAACGGTATTGACGGCGAGAAGCCGAAGTGAACGGCTCAAATAGAAATCATTTTAACTTTCTCAGCCCCCCGGCTCGTATTCGACGCCTCCATCCTCAAGCGACCCTTACTGAAACTCGCTAGTACTATTTTTAATCGGTTTAAATCCGACTTTACAAAATTAAAACTGTTCCACCTTCTCCCTCCGAGAATTGACGGGAGGGGGCGAGCGGGAATATATTTTTTTTTTCCTCGAGCGGCCATTCTAAAAGTCTTAAAACGCCTGTCACAGTTTCGCTGGAACTCGGAGATTTCATTGCTGTAATAAAAAACATATTTTCAAACTGCACGAAACTGCTCAACTAATTACAACGGGCATAAATTAAAGAGAAAAGAGAGGGCGGAGCTATAAAATATGTAAATTACACCGCCTTTACTTAAACTCCGAGAAAAGTATGAATTTTCATTCTTCATAGTTTACAAGCGCAATCTTCCATTCCTTTAATTTTTTTCTGGCGAGTATACCGGAGTTAATGAGCTCTTCTCTTTTAAACAGCAAAAAATTCTAATTGAAAGAATTTTAGGAGCGGATTCGAATCCGGAATCGTCGGGGAAGAATTTCTTTTTCCTTATTATATTATACTTTTGACTGCTGAGAGCCCCCTTATGAAATTACACCGTTCATTATGAAAAGAATCACCGTTTACACCGGACACAATGGCCCCCCCACAAACAATGATAAATTTCGAACAATGTCCCACTTCGTCATAGTTTAAAAGTTTCATGCAAGAGATAAGTTATCAAAGAGAGGCCGTGTTTCTGGAATGTCGCCCCTTGATATAAACTGGTTCTACAATATTGTCGTTATACTGGACCCGTTTCGTCAGTAGCTTATGCAAAATTCGTGTTGCACTTTATATTGTTATTTTCGTTAAAATATATTATTATTATTATTATTATAAAATATTAATGCTACGGGGTACATTTATCTTGAGCACTTGAGTTAGTTATATTTTAGTGTATAATTTCTTGCTTTTTTTTAAACATGTCTACCTATTTGGGGAATATATTTTCAATACATCCGGAATTCGGTTTGCAGTCCAATAAGTTAATTTTATTGTCAAACAGCAGTTCACTCTCTTTTTATTTTTGTCAAATACTGTTTCACAATTTTCCCATTCCGCATATCCGTTCCAGTACTTACCTCAACCAGGAAAGCAGTAGCACTCTGCGTTTCTATCCGATCTCGACTTATTTATGCTCTTTGGATGGGCTCCAAAAGAAAATTTAGAACTGGCCTTTCACATGTTTCTAGGGTGATAGAAGTCTCGTAGTCCCGAAAAACCGAAACTGACGTCGGCAAAATTCCCGACAGTATAACGGCGGTGTTCGTGGCGTTAATTTGTAAAAAATTTCAGTCTGTAACCTGACACTTAAATGAGCATTGTGATAACAGTTCCTAGAGGTATTCAATGGATGTGTACCTTTTAATGAAATATGACTTGCGGATAGTACAGAAATATAGTCATATAACCGTATACAAAAAATGTACAAATGCGTGTGTACAATATGTATGAAAGAAAAAATCGATGTTGTGGATATAAGACAAATCAACGTCGTACGCAATGAAAATTACGTAATTGAAATTAATTTAGGGTATGTGTTGGCTCTTCGTGAGTATAGACTTGTTTCAGTTTTCCGCCCTCGTCAATAGCACACAGTAATATAGAGGTGTAGTAACAGTGACATGATGTACTGAAAGGACACTAGTTCAGTTTTAGATCGCACATTAATACCTAATATGATAGTTAGCCATGTATATTTTGTATAAATACTGCTGTTATCCTGTATAATCATTATGCCTTTTGTTGCAGGTCTGTACTTGTTCGTTGATTCAATACATCACAGGGGTAAGCGGAGTACGTACATTCAAAATATAATTGCACATAGCTTTTAACTGTTCACCCGCTTCGAATTTGTATTCCAATTATCGCTGATCAAGTGGCGATGTCAAGAATATGGATGATGAATTTTTTCAAGCCCCCTGCACTAAAACAAGCAGACATTAAGGATTATAGTAATATTTTCGGTGTATGATTATGAGTGTGTAGGTCGTCTGGCATTGAATGTTGAACACAGAGCTAGGGTGAAGGTTGACTGTGTGGAGCTATACTTTTAGATAGTAATACAAACCACATGACGGATTTATTATTAAATAATCTATCATAATTGTATGCGAAAAATATTCAATGTCCATAATATCCTTTTAATTCCTCGTTTTCATTTAATATTAATCTTATTAAAACTGACATTCTAATGTCAGTTGTGAGTTGGAAATGTTTAGAAGATGAACATTGAAAATGTATTCTCAGCACAATTGTCTTGTCCCCCCAGGGCTTGTCTTTGGTTCTGAATGTTGTCAGCGACACTACACTGTTTCTTAACTCAAAAAATGAAAAAAAAATACATTTCAGTGTTAGTCAAAAAATATTTGGCCATAATTTGGGGAGGCTAAACAAGGACTTAATGAGAATACTTCCTTCTTCCAATTTCGGGCGCCTACTTTTTCATTCCATTTTAATTGAAACGACGTTTACGTTTGAATAAAGCTCTATAATCAATCCGGTAATTGCATTTTCGTGTCTCATTGTTTTGAAATTAAGGGAGGGAGTTAATAATTCATCTGGGCACGAGAGGTCGCCTCGACCCGGTTCGAGGGTCGGCCGCTAGGTGGCAACCCGATCTAAGATTTAGAGCCAGCCAATATTGATTCTCATTTAATTTCTCTCACTATTATATCACGAACATAAACATTGGATTTTAAACGATATTTATAATAAGGAGAAATTACATGTAAATTATGTACTACAAATTGTAATACAGATCTTACATTAAACATGAAAATTAAATTATCAGCTTGTACAACCAATGACACAGGGATACTTTGTAATTAATGTTAAATATTATTGTTTTATGAAAAATAAGTAAATGACTAAAAAGAATATTGCATAGCACATTAATTTAAGATACACCATTCCATATTAGATAGTTTATTTGAAACTATGATACATTATAAACTCTTAGTTGTCAAGGGTTGCATGGCTACAATATTATTTTAAATATTTTAATATTTTCTATTTTGATATCCATTGTTATTTATAGATATATATTATTAATTTGATAAAAGAATATTCTGAAATATTTGCAGAAAAAACTCATTAGTAATACAAACCAAATGATGGAATAATTTTTACATTATATAAGTGACTTTACTTTTAGGGAAGATATAGCAATTTTTGTTCCACTGTTTGTTGAAACAATTTCATACCTTCCTAAACCTAAGACTAGTTTATTTTGAATTTGTAGAAAAACTGTGCATTATCATTCAAGTACTCAGGAATAAATGGTATTTACAGTCACACAAGTGCTCTACCATGATTTTAGTCTTCCTCATCGTTTTTGAGGAATTGCAAACAAAAGAAATGGAACAGGACAATATGGACTCACTTTGAGTGTATTTTTAGAAAATTCTTTGTGCATTCTATTTTAATTCTCCGGATAAAATTATTTTTCATATTCCCAGAAGCATAAAAATGTTATAAATTTAACATTTTACATTAATAATTACAATCATAATAATTAATCATTGTTAATATAATTTGAAAATTCTCCAAATTAGGTAGTTTAGGTTTTCAACATTTTAAATTTCTTTTTAATTAGTAATTACTAATTTTGAATACCTGCTTTGTGGTCTGCGAGTCGGAATACCGCAGATTTCGTGTTTTTCTGTTTCCACTCGCAGGTTTGGTCTTTTGCTAGACCGGTTTCGGCAAACAGGATGCCCATCAAGCATCCAACGTGTCAAAGTGACTGACACTGCTACTGAAGATGGCGAGCAGCCGAAACCGGTGTAACAAAATATCATACCAGCATGAGGGGCAGAAACACACGAAATGTACGGTCATTTGTAATTAGTTATTAGTTTTTTTAGTAATTATTTTGTGTGGGCGAAGAAAAATCTTTCAGTATGTATTTTACTTTTAAATTATGAACTTTATAGTGATCAACCAGCAGATTATGAAAAATACCAGCAGTATCAAATACCATAAATTCTTTATGCAGTCTTGCACTGGAAAATACATTGAAATCGTGCCATATTAACTATTTTAAAATGTATTAGCTCAAAAAGTTATAGACTGCAAATTTCTCGAACCGTAATTTTTTATTGTAATTTTACAAATCCTAGCCTCCCAATATATATCGTAAATGTTATGCTCTCCTGGTAATCCGGTCGTAATACCGAAAAATAAATATTGTTATTCGATCCTAATTGCCGGGTCGGAGAAAACCCATCGGTTGCCGGCGTCTGGAACTGCGGAGTAGTTAGGGAAAACAAATTGCGGGCTTCAAACAAGTCGTTGGACCAATTAATTGAACAGATGGTGGGAGCAACGGGCGAGGGCGGGAATTGGCGTGAGAAAGCCCCCTCTCATTTAGTTACTTAGCAGGCGGACTCTCAGCGTCGGAACTCTTTTCTACTTAACAGAGGAAAGGCTTGCTTCGGTGCCGCGACCCATTTTCAGATATCAGGCTATTAGAGAGCAAAACTTTCTGAAGTGACTGGAAGGAAACATTGAAATAAACGAAGGTAGTTTAGTATTAAATGAAGAAAATGCCAAATCAAAATTAAAGTCTTTGAAAAACAATTTATTAAAAATTCAAATATCAGTTCGCATATCATCCTCTACACAGTCTATTATCTTCTAACAGGCAATAGACACTTATATATATATATATATATATATATATATATATATATATATATAAGTATAACACATTAGTATGGTTCGTGTGATCCACTCGTTGATTTGCTCTAAAGATAGACCGGTTTTGGCTTTTTGCCTCCGTCGGGGGTTTTGCCAAAGTCCACGTCCACGAAAGTTCGCCGGCCCCGAGGCGGGTGCAAGTCATTTCCTTCTTTTTGAGACGAAATTTGGAGACGGAAGATAGCGGGACGGAGTCATGAGAAACAGACAGATATATAGACTGGAATTTCGGAGTGGGCGATTCAAAATGGAAGCGAAGATTGGGACCAAAGTAGCGTTAAAAAGTGGTGAAAAACAAGGCCAGGATCTGATAATTTGATTCCCCCTTCCCCCTCAACCTTAAATGTAATCATATCGGTAATCCAATTCAAAGATGGCCGACTCGATAAGCGGAATTGGGTTTCGGGATGGAGGAAGTCACCTTTCCCCCCAATGCACGTTAATAGGAGAACTCTCCAATTTCCAGATGTGGGAGCAGGATTTGTTAAAAAAAAAATAAATCCACCACCCGCTATTCATATAATTGAATACCCGTTAGAAGATTAATTGTAATGATTAAAAATAAGATATGCCAATAATAAATTTAAAAAAATGAAAACATTAAAATTTCCTTGCATACCCTTCCTACGGTCTCCTCTCTTCGTCGAATAGAATTTAATTCTCGTGTAATTCAATGCGTCCTATATCAGTAAATCCCGCGAGTGATTAACTAAACAATTAACGCAATAATAGTTGGAAACTATTGATGGAATGGATCATTTTTGAATGGCCATAAATTTAATTCAGATTTTGAGCGTAGGGCACACCCTCAGGCGTTTGTGCGATTCCGATTGTGTACGCTGCACCAAATTAAGAACGGTTTAAGATGAAAGATATTTTTCAATGTGCACAGGCATTGGACAGTGGCCGGCCATTTTTTTTGAACAGATGCCCCTTCAGTTTAAGTGACTCTTTCATTCAATTGACCCAATTGTTGTTGTATTCGGACCGGGAGCGACAACAGCATCGATTCGAAGTCCGTCAGATTCTTGGGAATGTTCGTGATTTCTATTTTCACGTTTCACCAACAGTATACGACTTTTTTATTACAATCCTTTATAATCAACAAATTCTTGTTTTAAAAATAAAATCTATCTTATTTAAGCTGTTAGTACAGTTTGATGATAGAAACGGAACAATATAACAGTTCATTTGTACTTCAAAAGTAAGACTACAACTTTCTCAAGACTGAGAGTTTCCCACCTAGTTAAGTTGTATTAGTGGGGTAAATATGTTGTGGCTTTGGGAGATTAAGTTTTAAATAATATCGTTAAAAGTGCGAAGGTTTCCTGGACCAGAACATAATTAAAACTAACTTTAAGGGTTTTTATACTTTCCCTCTAAGAAAGTCTTGTCAGCTTCCGAAGTTTGGCAACTCATATGGGTTCATTAGGGTCAGAAGCAAGAGTTAATCCATTTAGGGTACTATATTCATGAAGGTGGGGTGTCGTTGTGACTTATTTGTTCCCGTATTATTGCGAACCATTAACCCCCTCCTAACGGAGGTTCATCACACGGTATTACGCTATTCCACTTAAAGTTAGTTAGCCGTAATAAAGCCGTTATTTTCTTTATAGTTCTTTATGTCCTGCCTCATGTTCAGTTCCATGGCTTTCGCTTTCGGTGGTGTAAAATTAACTCATTTGTTTAAGGAAAATATTTTTTCCCCTAACATCCAATAGGACGCTACGGAATAACCTACGCTATATATAATGTAAGTGAGTACCCCGTTAATTTTTTTCACGCGAATAATTTACAAAAAGAGATTAGTTTCAAATTCAAAATGAGCGCGACTCCTGCGTACAATCGATCCTCTAGCGGAGCGCTTTCTAGTAGCGAACGGCCGAACTAAACGCGTGAACGTAGTTGAACCAGTCGCCGTCAGAAAGCGCTTTACTGGCTATCCGGCGACCGTGCTCCAGTTCAACCAGCTCTCCAGTTACCATTTGGGGTTTGTATCGATTGAAACCAAGATTAAATTACCTATAATCGAGTTTGCGTGTTAGCGGCGTAATAGATTATTCAAAAATATGTACAAAAATTAAAAATCCCTGTTAAGAAAAGGGTATTTATAACACAAACGATACTGATACATAATTGATACACTAAAGCAATAACTAAGCTTCTTTCACAAAATAATTCATTTTGTAGCATTAAGACGAAATCAAGGTACTTTTTCGGGGGTTCTAAATTATCGTTCAATATTAATTAATTATTAAAATAATAGGATTGAATGTGTATATGCATTTTAATTTATTTCAACAACCGGAATTTTTTTTTTTGACATAACTAACAAAGTTTAATATTTACTGGTAGACTAGAGTCTATAGACGTCTAGAGAAATTTAATTAATCTACGAGTCCCAAGTATCGGAGTTTTTGCGGTCCCAGTCCCCAACCATGTTAATATTTCATAGGGACAAATGGTGGCTTCCCAGAATTCTTGTTCTTTACTGCCTTCCCCTTGTTGTATTGGGTATTGCGAAGGCTCGAATGCTGCAAACATTGGACGGATAACGAAATTGGCTTATTTCATTAGTCTATTGTATTTATTCGGATGATTGATTAAAAAAAAAACCAAAGAAGGTTCGTACGTTGGATTATAGGATACACTGAAAGATCCATACGAATACACGAATAAAAGTAAGAAAAGTGGCTTATATTTGCAATTAAAACAAAATTTGTTTTTCAATTATATAAATGATTCTATATAAACAAATTTACACTCATACGAGGACTGTTTACGGACAAGATTGGTTTCGGCTTCTGAACATCGCCAGCAGCACAATGAGGTACTTACGGCGATTTTCTGTGCTGGATTACATGATTTTCTTAGGTGTTTGTAAACAGCAGTGGAAGGACAAAAAGCTATGAAATTCAAGGAGGGGTTTGTTACTGTGTACGACGTCAGACAGTCCTGAAGTGATTTCTATAAGATATATGAAGCTACTGAGTCAATAAAATAAATAAATACTGCATGGAGTATAGCAAATATATGCTTAACAGTGTAGCGTTCAATATCCACTAGAGACTATGGTGACATGCCTAGCCGTCTTGGTTCTAGCGATTCTTTTTTATTTCTGCTCGTTGGTTTAGTCTTTAGCCGGACCAGTTTCGGCTGCTCGCCATCAGCAGTGGTAGCTTTCGTCAGTAGGTTGCGACCCATATTATTGTTGTTCTGTTTTGCCTTTTAGCCTGCTACCCACCTGTCTATAATCGCCTGTACACGTCCCACACGTTGTTTTCTACACGCCGCTCGGTCTATTCGTTTCCGGTGGTAAAGTGTCTTTCTCGTTTCATTATTTTAAAGGCCCGCGTACGGCCACTTGACCGAATTGAATTCTAGTCCCGAATAAGGTTAAAACAGCGCCCAAGAGATGTCCAAGGGGGCTAATGGGATAATACGTCCCGGAATTAGATAAAGCCCAATAAAATAATAATACAGACATTTCTTATCCCATTACAAAGGTGTGCCTGCAGCCCCGCCTTCTACCTTTAGACCACATTTAATTTACAAAACCCTGAGAATTTATGTAGTCTTATCAGTAGCTTAGATGCCTTACCTTCAGCAATTAGTCCGTTTCAATATTTTTGGAAATACAGGCCACATTTATCATTAATAAAATAAAAATGCATTTATAAAAATTATTTGTAAAACACTAAATAATAATGCTCCTAAATGTATAAACCACTGAGTATATATAAATAACGCAGCGTGACTGGGACTGGACGAAATTTAACCAAACTTAAGCAGTGCTTCAGATCGATAGAAGACATAGGTCAACTTCCCTTCGGGTAACCGTTGTTATATTGTAAGCTAGATGGATTTCCAAATTTACTGATATATAATCTTGTGTATATATAAAAGTTACTTTCACGTGATTGTATCCTCCTGTAGCATATCTCCCTCTCGTCAGTGCAGATAATATTATGGTTGTTGTGATCTAGTTCCGCTTGATGGTCTCGGCTTACCGGTTTTGGCTGCCTACCTTCAGTAGGTTGGTGAACCATTTAGGCACGCCAGTTAGCTGTGGGGCATTCTGTCTCTACTTATTTAAATAATGCCCTTTATTAAAAAGATGGGTTTAGTCCAGAATTTATTTGGCACTGAGAAGAAACATTTTTTTTCACTTCAAAATTTCAGGTTTTTTAATAATAAAGTGTTCACAATTACTTATTATCTTTCAAACCCTGAGATTCTCTCGCTTTTATTTCTTTTCGTGGTGCAATTATACCGTCATTCAATACCGATGAAGATTTTATCGAAAAACAGGTTGAATAATTATTTGTTTTCCTTTTTTTATTAAAGTGGGTCCTCTCGAGCCAAGTGGGTTTATGTTCGAGTTTTAATACGGTTGTTTCGCACGCGATCCTATTAACTATCTTCAGAGATCGATCATAATACCGCCATTATACTTGTTTTCAATTGACTTATCTTTTGTAATGTTTTAAAAGATGTATGTATTCAATTATTTCTTCCACTGAAAAATTGAAAACGTATAAATATTTTTGTTATATATATCAAATGGTCAGAATGAAAAATAGTCGTCCTTTAAATTAAAATACTTGAAAAGCGTTTATTTCCCACGAAATTTAGTAATTATAAATTTAAAACAAGACAAAATTACAGAACTATTTAATCGGTCGAAATTTTCAAAAAACTGCTTTTTTTATATTTTACTACTTTCGAGGAATGATAATGTATATGACTCGTGTTTGCTTATGTAGTAGGGCCCTAGTAGTGGTTCAGATCTATGGCACGAGGGTGACTCTGAATCCATACCGGCTTCTCGCTCTAACGCGTGCAGGTGTCCATTTCTCTCTCTCTTTCTGTCTTCTCCCGCCACCACTTGTTAGTCGTTGTCCGCCGGTTAAGTCCGCACGCGCCACCGTAAAATATTATTTATTTATATATTCGAATTTCTGTATCAATTGTGGACGCCGCGACGAACTCAGTTTTTCTCTCAACCGCACAAATATATCCGGAACGTCCTTCGAATCGTCCTCAATAGCTGCCCGGTATTTTTCTTCCGCACTCGTCACAATATGATCTCAACGCGCCTAGAGTCTACGCGATTTCCAGAAATTCATTCCCGTCTTTCCGCTGGATAATACTTTTTATTTTCCGGGAAATTCGAGCGGATTTCGGGCGGATTGGCTGATATATTTGGGAAACGGATAATTCTGGGGATGACATATTCTTTTTTTTGGTTTTTTTTTAACCCAGCCATCGGCCATCGAAAAGCCATCGATCCCCGGCGTCCCGTTCAGTCGGGGGAGCGATTACTTCCGCTGTCTTCCTCATAGTTTGACGTATGGGTTATGAGTGGTGTGTGTGTGTGTGTGTGTGTGTGGGGGGACTTCATAACAAATAGAGTACGGGTTTCGGTGCGTTCGGAGGTTGGTAGCCTTATCAGTTTTTTAAGCCCTCCGAAGCCCCTAACTTATCTCCTCCTCCTCCTCCTCCTCCTCCTCCTCCAGAACAGGCGACATCAATTCAAGAAAATTGCAAAATATAATTTTTCCAATACGAGAATTTTGGTTGATTTATGCATTCCGGCCCGCGGTGGCCTTTCTACATTTATGAACACGAGCATTAAGACCAGATATACTGGTATTGTGGCTAACGTTGTTATGATAATCCGGAAAGTTGCATGCTAGAGACCCGAGAACTTAGATTACATCAATTCACATTTTATTCGGGAGGGGGATTCGGAAAGTAGCCATTCCTGAGAGTTTCTGCGCCAAATCACATTGCCAGCACCCCGCAAACAATTAATACACGCACGTATTCCTAACATTTTGTAACGCGAATTATAATAGTGCGTAAAATAGCTTGTAACGCTGTAATTTGAATACACGATGGTTTTAATTAAAAATAAAGTGGGGTTTCGGTTGTTCGCCATCTTCAGTAGCATTCCGTCAATAAGGGGTCTACTGGGCCGTGAAACGGGTATTTCGAATAATAATATTTATCGCAATTTCTTAAGTGGGTACAACGAAGTTGAATAGCGATCATGCGGGCCCGCCAGGTAGCCTAGGCGAGTTTAAATTGTGTAGAAAACCAAGAGTTGAGTTGCCATTTAAACCTGTTTGCGAGGGTTAGAGGGGCTTCGGTCCCAACTTGTAAACTTATATCTCCTCGTTGGTAAGTTTCAAATTGCTCATTCCTATTAGAGCGCAATATCGAAGTAATTTGTCTGAGTCTGTAATCAAGTCATTTACGGATGTATGTACTATGTGCAATGGTTAATATGGGAAACCATAGTATTACATAATCATTCAAATTTTACCATCTAGCAGTTTAGTTGTTTGGTTTTATTCGTCTCGACGATTTGAACACTATTCTATGCCATATATATATATATATATATATATATATATATATATATATATATATATATATATATATATAAGTTACGGGAGGGGTTATTGGAAGCTCCTCATTAACGGGAGTTAGGGGTCGCTTGCAATTCAACTTCATTACGGATTCCAACCGGGTCCGAATCCCGGTAAAGTTTCGGACTTAAAACCATTATTTCCGGGGACGCTTCGCTTTCTTTCCCGGTTCCGACCGGCGGCGGTTTTCTGATAACTTTATCCAAAGTTCCGAACTTCAACGAAGTTGGAAAGGCGGAGTCGGTCTGCCCGAGAGCGATTTTTCCCTTTAAACTTTTTTTTTAATTTGCTTCGTTTCCATAAACTAATACTTTCGCGGCCAAGCCTCTTACAACTTTGGGTGTGGAGAATTATGTTTTTGGGATTAAAGTCTGTAAATCTATCGAAAACTTTAGTATCTCCTTGTTATTATCTCTTATCGGTATTGATGAACCGACAGAAGAACGTTCCATCCGCCTCTAGTCGCCTTTCGGGAGGAAACTGGCTAAAATATCGCTTGGAGATTAAGTACCTTTCAGTACGATATGGATCTAAAAATAGAAATACTGTATTGTTGTTCGATATATTTATTTTGAATAAGAAAGGTATTTAAAGCGATTGGACCGCGAAGAAAGCACACGAAACTGGCTTTCAAATGTTTTCTTTTGGAACAAATTGAAAGAAAATCGAAATATTTGTAAATTTAGATACTAGCTGCAGTTCTACTGATTTTCATAAAGCAGTTATGTTATAATAGTATTTATTTTGGTCTCCACTTTTCGTCGTAATCTGTACACATCTTGACCAAAAAAGGTAGGAAGAAACATTTAATCTACGCTCAGTTCCAACACACACACACACACACACACACATATATATATATATATATATGAGATAAGATTCTTTGGGCGGTTCTTTAGGTCCATAAAATGAAGGGTATATTTAAATACATATACATGTAATGAAAAGAAAAAAGGGAAAATGTGACAAGCTTTTTTGGGTATGAAAAAATGTATGAATGCGGGGCCGCACCGAGGATTTTTGATTGGTGCTCGGGTAAGGCCTCCGCTTTGAAAGGGATAAAATATTCCTTTGAACAATCCCCGTCCCTCCTTTAATATTCAGTGTGTTAGCCTGAGTAAACAGCGCCGCATAATACTCCGATTTAACTACTAGAAGTAATGACTCCGTTGTAATTCAGAAATATTATTCCTGAAAAAATAGGAAATATTTATTTATAGAATCGCTCTTGGCTAAATAAGTTTAATTGTAATACAGTTTTACTTACTTCATCGTTCTTTACAGATTGTACTATTTACTGTATTCTGTAATGAGGAACATCTGTTTTATAAAGTTCCTTAATTAGTAACCGAAATTACTTTAGAATATATGTATAAAGAAGATTAATCGATAGTTACGCTATGCAATGAATATTTAACGTTTAATCTTGAGATATCCCATCCTGCGGTAATTGCGATTCTATTTAAGGTCGAGGTAATCTACACCGCAATAACTTAATAACATTTAACGCCGTTGAATGCGAAATCTACAAACCCGCAACACACATTTTATGCCCTTTAATACGCATTTTATATGATTTCGATTGTTTCTTATCAAGTGGAATAATAATGACTCGGTATGACCGCAGGCGCATGTTTCCTAAAGGTCGTGTTTAAATTCCCAATAGGAGGGCGGTAAATCCGAAATGGCGTTTTAGGGCCCTTCTACGGCGAAAAATAAACGCTTCGCCGCAGAAAAACTAGCCCGCCGATTAATTAAGCGCCCATCAAGCCCCCAATATTCGAACCGACGGATATGTACCAGCCCGGGGGCCACGTCGACGGTCGACCATTTCCGCAGTTCGGACCAGGTTGTCGTTATCGGGGATCGTTTATTACAGAGAGAGAGAGAGACTTCGAACGGCGATAAAAGTATTTTAAAATCTGATTTAAACCCCCGGACCCGGTTCCGTGCGTTGCGCCCTATCTCCTGTTGCATTTCGCGCTGACAAATATCAGGAGGGCAGAGACCGAAATTGGTGGCTGTCGCTTGAAACTGTCGCTAACTGTTGTGTGGTGTGTGTGTGTGTGTCGCTGTTACGTCGTGACGGCCAATTATTTACGGCGAGTGACCACTTCATCGCGAACTTCCTCAACTTGTGTATACACGACGGGCAAGAACAACTGAAGTACAAGTAAAGTGAAGTGACCGTACGGGCGTGATAGTTGACAGCGGCTGAAACAGGTCTTGGAAAAGGCCAAACCGGAGATTCATTCTATATGCTGGTTGGAATAATTAGAAAGTTTCGCCCGAACCCCCTTTGAAACAGAAAATCCTCGTTAATTAATAATATAGCTTTCATTTTTTAAAGGTACAATATTAAAGTAAAAATGACGGCGGGAATCCGGAATTCGTTTAGACAAAAATAACTGATATGAATAAAAACTCAATTCACTAATTTTTTACTGCAGGTGATGGTACAAGTACTGTAAGTTAACATACTCGAAAGGTGATTAAATTTTTCCGTCTGAACTCAGTTCTTTCCATAGGACAAGAGTTGGGTAAGTGAGTGGGCGGCCGAAAATCAAATTAAAATCTCGATTAATTTTCCTGTTGAAAATTACAAATTACATGAGGGTTTCGGAGGAAGTTGGATTAGAGGGGATTCAATTTGGACGCCGACTAATTGACAGGGGTGGGGGGGATTTGAACGTAGGTTTTTCAGTTAGGCCGAATTTTTATTCTATAAATTTGGTGTTTTTAATTCCAAAATTTTCAGGTAACAATTGGAGGGGATTCACCGCAATTAGTTATGTATTTTTTGCGACAGCCGGGTTAAAATAATTATAAACCTTTCTCAAGTTGGCCCTGACACAAGTCGGAATTCTCATTAAGCCCGCTTCATTTCAGGCCACGTGTGCCAGTATGAATTCCGCTTCGATATGAACTTCGAAACGATGTTCCGGGAATAAGAGCTGCTGGGTTATCGCTCGCGAGGATCGTGTAGGATCAAACACCGGTGTTATTGCTTCAGGCGTCCATAAATGTGTTCAATTATATTAAATGACTGTAACTTCTTGTTATCAAAACGACGTACACTGGGGTGGCGGAAGTAGATACACACCTCTTTTATTTACATACTCTTTTAATCGTTCACAAACAGACCAAATCTATCGACCGAATAAGCGATAGAATAGGAAGTTAATGCGACGTTAAAGAACTTGAAGTCCCGTTTATCCGCGTCCTTCCCATATAAAAATACAAATAATTCCACTCACCAATTACACACTGTCCTAATCCTACGGTCCACACCCTACTTACTCCTGACATCCGAAAGGTTCGTTACGGACACCTGAAAATGAAGTTGTCATGCGATTTAAACATACCGGGGAAAGCCAGTGGGTTTTCTCCTCCATTACGCTCTATTTGTTACTAGTGCTACTTGAACATGAATGTTGCTGATTGTAGTTTGCAGTTGTGGTAGTAAAACAGTTTTAAAAAGTTGAATAACTTTTCAGCGACTGGGGAGCCACGTTTTCGAATTTTCTTTTTCGCAGTTTCGTTAACGGCCGACATTTGTTGTGCCGGTTTGATCGAAGAGCGTCACAGAATACGCCCCAATCACCGGGCCGGTATTGGATCTCCCTTCCAGTATTTCTCTTCAATCCCGAGAACCCGGTAATTAAGGTCTGCTAATTACGCCAGATAAATTGCATCGAAACCGCAGATAAGTTGGAGGCCTTAACGACCGGCGTTTATCTCGGCCGCGGACGTGATAAGACTGTTATTGCCTGAAAAATTGTATATTCAATATGGGGGTCCGCTTCTGTCCATTATTTAGAGCTCTTTCTTCGCCGACAGCCCCCCCCTCCCCCTCATCGTTTCCTCGTTACTTCCGCTAAGATAGGTTGCACCTCATAAACGCTCTGAAAAAAATGGCGCCAATGCTATAACCGTTCGAAAATCGGAACGGCCGCAGTCTCCTTATCATCCGAATAATTTCGTAAAATCGTTTATTCGTATTAGAATCTGAAAATAATAGACAATTAATAAATTATAGATTCCCTACGTGCGGAATTATATGTTACGATCCGGATAGCGTATCGTAGGTTTTTCCTACCTGAGCAGGCGAACCTTCCGGGCACGCGTTGAAAAGGCCGGTTAAGGAGTCCGGACTGTTCGAATGTATGCTTTATACTGCAGTCGCCTCTGTGCTGCGCATACACGGTGCTTTCTTATCGTTTATTTTCTCGACGGCTACTGTTATATAGAGTCGGGAACTCGTGATTACCGAGGGTTGCTCAGGGATTAGTGAGGAAAGCATCTTGTCGGCCGTTCCTCCCGCGTCATTGTCAGGCTCCATCGCCCGTCCCCCCCGCCACTGAGCTCAGGACGTTTCGATGCACCCGTTTATCCATTGCGGGTTTATAGACAAAACCCACGGAACTGAATTTCCAACGGCCTGCACACATTCCCTCCAGCATTGGAGTTTTGCCTTCCGGTTAGCCGCATTGTACTTATAGTTTTCAATAAGTGTTGATAAGTACACGTATAGTGTACAATACAGTTGTAGACTAATTTGTTCGCAAGTGACAGTTGTCTTAGTAGTAATTGTAAACTCAAACAAATTTTCCTAACTCGTCTACTATTCGACAGGAAGACATTGCCAGTGATGGACCTCAGTGTCAGGAGCAGGCTTTTGGAAACGGAGGTTTACATAAGACAATAAAACTGTATTTATCTTCGTTTCGTTAAACGGGCGTTCGATCGGTTCTGTAGGTCAACTCGAGCAGGTTTTCATCGTCATTTCCTCGGCCTAACGGGTAAAATCAATTTTAATTGAAATGCGTGGGGGCGGTTTAAAATATTACTAATTGTCGCGAACGTACGGCGAAGTGTATCAGGTTAAAAATCGAGAATAATAAAATTCGTTAAAGTTAACGCCATTGTCCTGTAACGCCCGCTTTTTGAATTTAAGGCGATTCAGGAGATTTTTTTGAACACAATACTTTTCCGTATCTTGTCTCCATTCGTCCGTTCTGTCTTAGGCAGTATATTAATGAGGTAGAATATCAAAAGACTTGAAATCGAACCGTACTAAATTAATTTATCGTTTTACCGATTGCCCGGCCATTTCACCAAATGAAAACAGAAATAATTGAATTTTAAATGAAACAATTAAATGACAGAAAGCAATAAACCGTCGCTGGACGTCACTAATGGGGGGAATTCCACTCGGAAAAATATTTCCATTTCCCCCCTCCCACCCCTTGCTCGTAAAACCGAAATGGCGCCTTCGACAATGGCACCTTCGGCGTTTAACCCAATTGCGTCCCGACCCGGAATTTTCCCGCTCTTGTTATCGCTCAGTTGTATAAAGGCTCCCCCAATAAACTGTTCCCGGATAAAAAGAAACCCTTCTTCGCGGGACTTTATCGCTTAATCTACCTAATTTATATAACTTATTTTTCAATCGGCCACGGTCTACGGTATTATTTTTTTGGCTTATGACAAAACGCCCAAACGGTAAACCGGCAAGGAGGCCACTGTTGTAACATTTTTTCCTTTTATTTTTGTGCAATCAACTTTCAGTTACGAAACATACCAGGGAGCATTAGAATGGTTCTGTAGCATTGTTTTGTAAGAACGGGTTGAAAAAAAAACTAGGGTTTATGTATGCATGTGCGTTTTGAGCTAAGCGTATTTTCGCTGGTGTGCACTTTTTATGTATAGACAACTACCCTGCATGCAGTATTCGTGACCCGTGTTGAAATCCATTAATCCGCCCGAGAGAAGAATTGGGGCAATTTCTGAACCGCGCAGATCCAGACCGCGTGAATGATGTTCATTAAGCGTTCCATTTGGACGGTCCACTGTTATAAAGCCAGTTGTATTATTCTCTATAAAAAAAAAATACGCCCGCTAAATTAAACGGAAGCAGGTGCGGTTCTAAACCTCACTCTGAATGCCGGCCAAAATCCCCCAAGGATTTCACCGAGCCGCGCACCTGTCCCAGCGTCGTCCGAACGTCTGGCGACTTACTTCGTATAAATATATTTCAATTTTTATTTTATTTTTAACGCACATAATTTTCCCCGGTGTAATAGGTCGACTCAGTCGAAGTTTAAAACCACTTTTTTCGTAGTTTATTAATAAAATACGCGGGGTACGAAAATAAGAGCTATGGGGGGGAGGTTTAATTGAGACGAGCCAAAAGATTTTTGGCAGCGAAATACAAGATTTTAATTTTCGCGCATTAACCGTATTATTCCCAATTCGAAATTATTTCGACGAATTCAGTACTGTTTCATCGCCCATCGTTGGCCTTAAAAGTACGACAATTTGCTTTGCAAGGAATAAAAAACAAAAAAGTTAAATTTCCTTAATTACGTACTTGTTTTCAGGGGCTATCCCCATTTATCGTTTTATCTTTTTTTATTGCACAAGAAACAATCTTACGTGTTATAGGTCGTGACACGGTTCTCACGATTAAGAAATCGCCCACTGGTGACACTTTCCTGACTTGTTATTTATTCTAGACACTAGGACTAGTGGAGAAAATCTGGGGCAGTGGTGTTTAAGCGCCGGGGGGGCGGTAGGGAGGGGTAACGGAGGATTCTACGAGAGGATTAGGATGAGCAGAAAGACGGGAATGAAATTGGGGAAACCGGGATTTTAGGTATGTTGAGGTCATGTCGAAGAATGTGGAAACATACAAGGAGCATTGTGGAGGGTTCGAAGGACTTTCGATTGTAATCTCTGGGTGCGAGCAGCGTTGGATGTCTCGGTGGATCCCCATAGTTCGATGCTGTATGCGTCGGTTTCGATATAGCTTTGTATATTGTTGGTTATAGTGTAAGTTTTGAAATCCTTTTCATTAAGGGTCCCAACAGTACAAATTTGCGGTTTGAATCTACTCTTTTCAGACGGGTATGAGGATTCCACGTGAGTCGTTTGTCTATATAGAGCAAGGTAACGGCCCTGCTGTTGGTTGGGGATAAGTATATTGTTAAAGAAACAGAGGGACAAGTTTGCCGACGTAGTGTGAAGGCGACGAGGATCTTGCAGCTAGTCACCTTCACCATCCCCATATAAATTGGGAAACAGTTCTATGATAGCGTTAAACCTTACAGTTTCTTCCTTTGATATATGGATTATTAACCTATTTAATTAGGTGATAATAACACTGCGTATAATTTATATTTAAATATAATTTTGTTTTTCCTTTGAGCACGTGTGTAATGCTCATTAATTCAGTTCGCATGTAGGTAAGCGGAATCTCATTTATGCAACGGAGCTTTTAGCAATTAAATCGTTTTGAATTTGCATTCCCATTATTTCTCGTCATGTGAACGTTTGGTTAAAATAAAATTCCAATTTACCGAATTGTTGATTCATAAATATTAATTATTATACACGGGACTTACGAGGTCCTGTCGCGGAATAGCGGAAAGCTAATTATTAAATCTGCTAATTAAATCGTTTCTTTGTGCGTGAAATTGACCGGCATAAATGTTGAAAGCAGAACTATGAAATTTGGTTTGGATTATTTTCTTTATGAAAGATGATACAGGTTAATTGATAAATGTTTACTTGCAAAAAAGCTATAAAAATACATCAGATTTTATCAGATCAAGGAATTCTTGGAAGAAATATACGAGCGGTATAAACTACGTGACGCAAATCCAGGAGAGCTATCGAAGTAGACACCATTTGTGGTGTTATTCGTATAAATTAATTAGAAACTATTAAAAAGTATATTTAATAAAATTTCATGACCAAAATCCCTCCTCTGAAAACATTAATGTAGTCGGAAGAAATTTCGCAGGTATTTATTTTTATGAGACCCCAAGAATCATGACGTATACTTTTATAAATGTACAACCGTTTTCAATGTATTCTGTTCAGCCTTTGATTGTAACTGAACAGAAATGTAATGTTAATTGTCTGTTCATTCGTGCAGTATGTTGAATATAGGGAAGACGTACTGAGCCCTCTATTTTACAGTGTTTACCGTCCTTACGTTTCGATAATCAGCGGTGGCCAATCTTCTGATGATCAATTGCAAATTCGGAGTAATTGTATTGGTGGGGCCCCACAAAGGGTTCAACGGCGGAGGGGGATAGGCTAATTGAATAAACTCCCTGTTCCCGAATGTTTGATGCCGCTATCGGATTGCCTATTCGGCAACCGGATAAGTCCAATCCCCCGCCTAATGCCCTCTCCTTTGGAGACATCCAATATATTTCTCCGGGTCATTAACCCAGATCGCCTTTTCAAAGTCGCTCTTAAATCCTTCATAATTGGCGGGGTTTAATATTAATGGTGGGAAAAGATTCACACTCCAATAAGCATAAGGCCCTTTCGCATTACAATTTTCAATATGCCTTTCTTACAAGTAAATCTCCCATTTAAATTGTATACTAGATCAATATTTTTATTGACAGTTTAGATGGATTTAACTATATCGATTATACTATAAATATCATTCAAACGAATACATTATAATTATACGATTAAACAATCTAGTTCTATCATTTTATATTTTTGTAGAAAACCATTGTAGCATAACTGTGATTACAATTGATGCGTTAATAATTGTCCCCTTGTGGTTATTAATTTAATTTTATTTTTTGAGTATTGAAATCATCTATGATAGAAAAGAATTTGCAATCTAATAGAAACTTCGTTACTGCTCGGCTTAAGTCGTCTATTGATCCGAGTCAAATTAAAAGGCGCAGTTTATTAAAATTCTCAATTAAATGCTGCTTAGCTTCCCGCATTTTATCTTTTCAAAAAGGAAACTTAATTATTCCCACCCCCTTTAGCGCTTTCATTCAGCGTCGGTTATACCTTCATAATGCAGGTCGCTTAGAGAAAAGGAAATAAGTCTCTTCTTTGATTTCCAAATTAAACGGCGCCATATTTTCATCCCGGAATTATCTAAATCGCAGTAAATTAAATTACGAATTGCCTTTCTAAAAAATAATTACAAAGTATAGTTCACGTGTTTATGGATAACAATCTGGGAATATTATGGGACATATTAAATTTAAATTAAGGACTAGAGAAGATAGCAAAGGGGATATTAACATAGAATTATGTTAATTAGTAGTTATCATTCATTAAATGGATGAATACGAATTTAGTGGTGTTTTCGGGATGCCAACTGCTGTAAAAGGTACAAGACGATCCTGTTTATCCGAAGGTTTTTCGTCAAACGACCGCTGCTGAACGGTATTTTCTTTCTCCCAGGACCGTAAACCGTAAATTAAAGTGTATTGAAATGGCGATATTGGTTGGCGGGACAAGCCACGGTTTATACGACTCGTAAACCGACCCCTGTTGGATTCTCTTACTGCCACTTCACCGGCGGGTGGTGCCCGGGAGTTTATTTCGAAAGTGGGACTATTGAATTCGCCTAAACTCGAGGAGGGACGCTCGCGAAGTGACGTCTGACTAATCGTCAGACCGGTCTAATCGACCGCGTCCGACTTGTTCCTTCGACCGCAAATGTAAATTTTACTGATATATTTATTGGAATCCGGGTCGGATCCTCGAAAGCTGCAATTTAGGAAGGAGGCGTTTCAGGAGAATTATTTCAAATATTTTTGGAAACAAAGGTAATAAAGCTGATTAAGCTGTGCGAGGATGGTTTTATTTGGTTTGGGGATTCATTTTATTAGAGAGAATTTCCATAGGATTGGGAAATAGGTGGCTGCTTATTAAAAATTAATCTTATAATTCGAATTTTATTCTAAAACGATATTTCGAAGAGCCTTTGAATACCTCAACACCGAGGAGCGACTCGTACAATAGAATTTGCATTGGAAATATTCCATCTCTAGCATATTCCCGATAAAGTTCCTCCGGTGGAATTCTTTTGATGTCAGGGAAATTCGCGCGAATAAAATGTTTGGGATCTTCAAACTCTCACTCTCCCCCTCCCTCTCACTCTCGAAAATCGTGACGTACCGTTTTTCGGACAGTGGCCAATGAAAGTCGGCATCGTATATTTTTTTTTTAGGTCTGACTTACCCATCAACTCAGCATAACATGCTATAACAGTCATTATAGTTAAAATAATTCGACCGACAAATAAAGAGAAACCGCAGGACGTTTCGGCCTTCGTCCACCGGCACTTCTCCCAAAGTATACATTCGGTGGGTTACGAAACCGGCCGGGGAAAATTGGAAAGGCTCCCTTTCATGTTCCTAATTGCCGGGTCTATTCCTCCCGCCCCGAAGTTCCTCCTTTTGTCGCGGTTAAATCCCGTAATGGACTCTTTCCCCAAAGTCCCCCTTCTCTCTAAGTCCGACCTGACGAAATGGGCGCGCCGATCCGACAGATTCTCTTATTTTAAGCGACTAGTTATTGGGCTTAGTTTACAACTACGTACTGAAACCCATCTGGGCCTACGGAATCGAACTGTGGGGATCCATCTAGCCGTTTAACTTTTGTAGAATCCATCCAAGTTTTTCATTCTACATATAAATTAGATATTATATATTTGTTTACAACGATAAAATGTAGCAAATATCCAAAAGACCTATACTATCTTTATTTCAATATGCTGTATAACTATATTTGGGGAAACCCGTCAAACTGACGGTTAAGCGAACCTTATCACGAATGATGCAGTTTACACAGAAAGGATGTACCAAATAAATCTGTTGATTCAAATCTATTGATTTAAGATAAAAATATATACAAAAAATTTGCTTTCAGAAAAAATAGGCAAACACTTGTTATGAAATAAAAATTGTTTTCACTTTACAAAAATAATATCGGCGCTCCCATACCGTCGACTGGAATATTTTTAAGGTGCAAAAAATCTTATTTCTATAATTTCCTTCGCGGACCCCCCCGCATAACACTTCGATAATAATAATCGGATATCGAAATACTTCGATTTTCGGGCGGACGCGGCAGAACTGAAAAATGAAACTGGAACTAATTTACGGGGTTAATAGCGGCCGACTGGAAAGCCCCTGGACATGACCCAGTTATAGGGCTCAGATTAATAAATTTTCCTTCATTTGGCCCTCCCTTCATATCCAGCCCCCCTCCTGTCAAAATTCGAATTCCGATCGTTCCTGCCCCTTTTCTATTGGACAGGAATACCACCATCCACCCTATCGGCAGTACCTCCACCTTCTACCAATCAAACGCGTAACGAGAGACGGGCAAATTCCCCAGTTGGGTTAAATTAATCTGAAATAAATAATTTGAAATTTTTCATCTTACATAAAGGAAACCCTTGATTTGTGGCTTTTTGAAAATGCGGTTTTAATTTTTTGTGCGACTAATTTTTGATACAATTCCTTGAAATATGCGGTACAATTTATGTTTAGTGTGCCTTTTTCTAACGACCTTTGCGGGAATCAGAGAATCACGACATCGCCTTCGTCCCTGTATACTGTTCAATTAGATTGTAAATGTAAATATAATTATTCAATTATTAGAAAATGTAACAGGTGCTGAGGTTGCACGTATTGCAATTTTATGACCGGGCAAAGAAGATATTCTCTGTTAGTCTCAAGTTGTTTTTTCAACTCTGTTATCATAGAAACAAGAAACAATCGTACATACGCAGATGTATCTCAGTAAGTGCGCCTTGTTTACTATTGCCAGTGTATAAGAATAAAAGGGTTTACTGAAACTACCTTTGATATGAAAGGTACTAATGATGTTAAGTATTAGCCTTGAGTCTGTCGATATAACCCGCATTATCATTCGGCTAATTTCCCGTGGCACTGTTGTATCGCGTTGTCCTTCGCTATATATAGCAAAACATAATTAGAAACTGTTTACTCTGAGCTAAAACATTAATTTCTGTTTTAATTCCTACGTTTCTTGTGACCAGTCTCACCGGTAGGTGCCCGAAAAAATAGGCGCGAAATTACAGAACGAGGTTAAAACACGGAATGAGGTATATAAAAAAACAAAGAAATATGGCAGAGCCGGCTATAGTTTTTACGGTCACGATAAGGTGTACGTGAGGAGGGGGGGGGGAGGGTTTCCCAGAGATTACGACCAGTCTTTTACGACGTATGTAACGTCTAGAGCCGATTTCGGCTCCGACGAGGGACATGAGAGAAAACGATCAGTTGCTGCGACAAGGTAAGCAGACACAATTTGATATCGCGGTGCTGCCGTCGACCGAATGAATTCCAAAATTTTGAATTTCCCCCGATAACTTAATCGGACGGCGAATCGGCTCGATGAATAAAATAGTATTTTTAGTATCTTTTTATTTTATAATCAACCTCTATGGTTATATGTACAAGCGTCGGATATTTTTATTTCGATAAAGAAGCCACCCGGTGATGGCACTTTCGCTGCAAGAGATGATCTCTAGGCCGATGGCGTTTTTAAGCCGCCCTTGGGAAGATAATGAGAGGGATTCAGCTAGTGAATTAAGACAAGGGATGAGACGAGAATGAAACTTTAGGACCCGGGATTTTAAAACTTTGTCCACTGTCGGTATATGGAAGTCATGGTGAATAGTGTGATTAGAGACCTACCGGGAGGCAGTTCGAAGGACTTTCGATTGGAATCTCCGGACGCGAGTGATGTTGGATATCTCGGTGGAACCTCATAGTGTATCCACGTCGGTTTCAATACGCCTTTCAAAGTTGTGAGTTAAGGTCAATTTTAATGTCCGTTTTCAAATAAATATTTATAAATTCGATCTAATTTCCTCTCCCTCCAGTGAATGTACCATGTCCCCAACTAATCTAACAATGATCTCTACTTTTACTTAAATTCTTACCCGTTATTCGTACTTAAAACCGATACAGGTTTTCAATCACCCCACCTTGCCCTCCTAAGTGGCCTTCTCCTCTTTTCACTCTCAGCATACAATACGACTCATCGTCCATAACTCAATCCCTGAAAGCTATTTGGAATTAGGGAGTTCTTGCTGCGGGCACCGGTTAAGCCCCTCCCCCCTGGGACTTTGCCTTTCCCTAATCCGGCCCCAAGGTAAGATCCTTTTGGCTAGCCAGTGCAAATCCTTCCCCTTCCAATCCTACGTCTTAGTAGCTTGTCGATAATCCGAAACGCCGATTTAAAAGGGGAGCCCGGGGTTTATTATTTAAATCGAAATCTACAGAAAAATACAGTCAACCCGATCTATCTTATTTATTACATTTACTAAGTTAATAAAGGCGGAAATATTGTCTCACGATTGATAAAATGTAGAATTATCGTATCTCGCATACAAAGTACTGTATACGTTCGTTGAAATAAAGACGGAAACAGAGTTTGAGTAATATTTGATGGTCCGCGGCGGTATTGTAATACTTTTTGACAGACTGGTTTCGGCTGCTTGCCATCCCCAGTGGCGGCGGATTTTTGAAGAAATAAATTTATCCGGACTGCATGAAAAAAGAAATGACCACAGTAACCGTGCTGTTACTGACCGCCGTTAGGGCCGAAGAGGGAATGGGGGCGGGAGACGGCAATATTGATGAATCGACTCTGCTTAAATTAATTATGGTTGTAATAGGGGCAATAATATTCGCTGTTCCGGGGGGAAATACACGTGCGGGCGTTCGGGCGAGCGAAGGGCAACAGGGTATAAAAATAATCAAGTGGTCCTATCCTTGCCGGCCCATTGAACCGATCCACTTTTCGGTTATCGCAAAGTGTCCCTTTTTCGCCGGCTCTTACCGAAAAAATGGATCGCTTTTGCCCTTCCGCCGGGCCCAGAGGACTGTAAAGTTCAAATCGGTCGTTTCGAGCCGGCCTCGATCAATTCATGCGGAACCCATTTATCCACCTTTTTCACTTCGGGGTCGCATCGCACTCCTACATCAGACTCCGCTACATTTTCGCTACCGCTCTGTTTTCCAAATTGGTTGGGAGGGGGTGGGGGTTTGCTTTTGATTCATTTAATTCTGTTTGGTTTTCACCTATGCCCTTTCATCAGAACCTGTATATATATATATATATATATATATATATATATATATATATATATATATATATATTGTCTAGTTCAGGGGTCAGCAAACTGTCGATTGCGAGCTACCGGGGCTGGCGGAGATATTTTTATTTTTATGTTAGTTTAAAATTAAAGCTTACCTACTACATATAAAAGTGGATCTCGCGTGGGCATGATATTTGAGCGTTGTTATCTCCCCCGAAGGGCCGCCATAGGTCGACCGCCAAACGGGTTTCTCACAGATATCCGGGCAGAAAAATGTTATGAAAATCTAATTCATTCCTCGGGTGTGTCAAGCAAAGTGACATGCAGATCCCTCTCGGGCTGAGAAAAGTGAGTTTAATTTGAGCCTGATTCCGCCGGGCGATACGTGCGTGGTTCAACTTTGAACACGAGACGGCGGGAATATAGAGAAATAAAAATAAAAGTACGGGATAAAATGGGAGAGGGATCGGAATTGGAGCGGGAGAGTTTTCCCCCGGGTGGGGACAGGCCACCGCCTCCGCTAATATAACTTGCCCCAGTAATCACGATTCGGGCGGACGGCCGAAATTAACTTCCCGGCCCTTCTCCCGAACGGTCATATTCTCAGACCTCATTTCCATTTTGATTGAGCGATGAATTGCATTTACCGAGCGGATGGGTCCGGCGTATTCCCCCGCTGTTTTCCCGCTTCCCTTTCCTCCTACCTGCCCTACATCCCTGGGACACGAAAGGAAACCTTTCATTTGTGCGGTTTTAATTAATGCGCCACAAATTTCTGATATATGTCCTTTTAATATGCGGTATACGTTTTGATTAGTCCTCCTTTTCTTAACCTTTGGAAGCACTGGAGATGTTTCATTAAAAATTCATAATGATCGCGAGATTGAACCAGATGAAGAGAGAAACGTGAATGTATTTCGAGGAATTGGTCATTTTAGGTAAATGTATTACTATCGCAAACAAAAAGTGGCTACTGTTCTAGATAATAAATCGAATTAGAAAAGTTTATATAACGAAAAGATAGCGTGTGTGTGTCAAAAGGACTCTACAACGATCATCTTCCTACCTTAGTCATACAGTCTTGTCTTCAGAAATAGCAGTCGTTTATTAACAGTCGTGAATAATTATGATTCTGTTACTCTCTGACCCCCCCTTGAGTTCATTTAATACTCCTTATTCATTATTCCCGATTCTATCTAACCTTCTTAACTCAATGTTAAAACCATGAATTTTTTGGGGGGGTCTTTTCGGAGTTTGTCCCTCTCGTTATTTATTGGTTTGCTGCAGTTTAGCTTGTTCCACCAGAGCGCGGAATTGCGATAGAAAAAAAAGATTTATTTTTTTATACTAATTTTAAAAATATAACGATATCATCAAAAATGCGACGCCGGTTGTCTCATATGCAAAGGGATTCTTGGAACTCGGAAAATGAGATCCAACTCTAAAGAGTTTGGGTAAAATGGAAAACCGTCTTGAACTTCTTACGCTCTCCCTGGCAAATTGTACGAGAGTGGGAGGCGACGGGTATCGACAGTAGCGTCTGGGCCGTTTACGGGGCGGATGAATTGCAAATTTCAACTAGCAATTCCAGCCACCGGTAGCGCCTTTCCGGGTATTGACGCAATTTTGCGATGGGTTAAATTAGACGGTTAATTACGCTGGGTCCGAGAGGGGGCAAATTTCGAACAATCATCTCAGGGTGAACTACTCGAGGGTTAATTAGAACGTAACTAAATTCTAATCAGTGGTCTGGGGCTGCATGGGCTCCGATTGATTCAAACTTGCAATTGGATGAAAATTAAGTCGGTCCTATTCAAACCTAGCGATAAGAAGGTATTATTCCTAGTGGTGTAAATTTTGAATAAAATTAGAAATATATTTTACTATTATTTTACAGATGTGAAAAAATTCACACAATAAAAATTACTGTTATTTTAAAAAAGTTATATTAAATGTTTTACGTATTAATGAGGATTAAACATAATAAACGTGATGATTGTACGTGACTTACATTGTAAAATATAAAAAAAACTAAAACCCGCTCAGTAATATTTGTTTTATATAGGTATATATGAGTTAAATCGACCTGGACTTAATAAATATTTTTAAAAAGAACAACATTTTTATTTCGTACTACTATAACAGTTAGAATTAATAACAATAAGACATTTAAAGTGAATGATCCCTGGCCTCACAGGACCGTATATGTTGCTTGGCATAACGAGATTGCTCGATCTCATAGTTTATGTTATTGTTGACGGCGCTTAATACTCCCCGGAGTATTAGCCCGTCCGTAGCTTATATATATATGAGATAGTGTTTCAAGTATAGTATCAGAAGACGCCATACATGAATAAAACGTTAATCAATTCGTTAAAATTAAATTGCAAAATGCTAAGGGATGAAAACGGCGCCGGCAATGCAAGCAGCCTTCCAGGTTTAGTATCATAGGCGCCGTACATGGGTAATTTTAATAGTTGATTAAAGATAGGATTTTCTTTAGCACATTCTCTTCGAGGACATTCAGATAGAATACCACAGTTGTATAAGCATTAATTTTAGTATTTAATATGGAGTTTATATAATTTATGGATTTGTGAAAGGTCGGTGCTCCACCAGCCCAGCGTCACCAGTGAACGTAAACTTTTATTTTATTTCCAACTAACCCCTGTATTTAGATATTGACTTTTTTTGTTCATTCTCTTTTCTGGGTGGAATTTGTGAAATTTTCGCTCCGTATACTGCCTGGTTATCGGTTATTTTACATTAACTTCTGATCTTAATTTATTTCTCTTCGTTGCGAGGTCATGTAGTCAAAAAATACGCTTAGGGCACATACACACCATCGACTTGAGACGGGATAAATGACGGCTGTTCCAATCATTAATCGGGGGTGCTTCAAATAGCCGGACATTAAGAATATACAAGAATTCGGTCGGGCGATAATCCATACTATCGGTTCTAGGGTCTGAATAAAGGGGAGCCGTAAGGACCGGAATTAAGCTATTTGGGAGACGGCGGCCCAATTCAGCGGGTAATGGACTCGGGTCTATTGTGTTTCCGAATTGTAATCTGGATCGGGTTGCTGAAAATCGAAGCCGTATTCCGGTTAATGCCCAGTTACCGGACTTTATGGTTCTCGGGCGATCATCGCTTTATTGTGCCTTTAAACTTAATTGAGACCTCCCGGTCTGCTCCCCTCGGTGACTAGTTTGAGTTTAATAAGGGACCGGCGCCACCCCAAGTTTTTATTGCCGGCCCACAAAACCGGAAGTGGTCGGGCTCCTATTACGATCGGTAGGCGGATTCCGGTTCCTTCGACTCTTCCATTTCTCGCCACAGAATGGTTGTTCTAGGCTTAACCGAACAGAAGCGGCGTCCGTTTACGGACAGGCTTGTCGGACCTATGTTGTCGGAAAATAATCTCCCTATAATCGGAATTTCCCTTTATCGTGTTAAAATTCAGCGGTGCCCTCGCCCGTTCATTAATTGATCCCTGTGTGCATTTACAAGGATGCCGTCGGTTACAATTTTCTTTTGTAACAATTAGAAAAAAATTTTAAAGACAACACAAATCTCAGAACGAAAAACTCCGGACAGAAGCATTTCGAATCGTCTAATAGAGAACGGAAATGTACCTCTCTGCATTTTCAGAGTATCGCTAGGAGATGAGCAAAAATGGAGCGGAACATCTGGAACCGGGGTTCTGAAACTTCTACTGCCGAGACGGAGATGTCTTTATGTATTGTACGTTTTGAAACATACAAAAGGCGCGTTAAGTGAAGTTGGAAGGAGTTTTGGAAACCGAATACCATACCGGGTCGGGAGGGGGGCTTTCGTATTTTCGGGCGAACCCCGCATTCCCTTTGATGATGTCGGTTTCAGAAATTCATTGTAAGGGAGCCATTGGGAAAGTTAAAGAGGAAAAACGGCGGCCGGTTTATTCGGCGAATTACAAAATATTCACTCCGAACACTCTGTTTCTGGTCAGGGACACGCGTTATTCAAATCCAATCTGTGCTCCGCTCGTTTAATCAGTTGAAACGGTAGTTTGTTCCTGAGCGACTCCTTTTCGTCCGGAATCCTATCGAGAGTAGTTTAAGTGGTAATCGAACGGAAAGTCCAAAGTTAACCGAGTCCGATCGCTCAGCGGGCGGTTAATGAAGTTTCTTCAACTACACATGTCTAGTGATCGAAGGAATAGGTGTTCACTAACTCCAGTTCTGTTCGCCAGTGGCTCGATACCGAATGTCGGTTAATTTATTTATTTTTTTTATTTAATTATTCCTCCAAAATTTAGACTCGCAGGTTCTACAAGAAGGTGAAGATATGATATCATTGGGTACGGGGAAGGACTTGGCAAAGTCGACTGGGAATTGGAGCCGGAGAAGCGGCGTTATTAGCGAGTTTCTGCTGGGAACCGACGCTACCAAATGATAATGTCAACCGGCAGCCTGCGCAGATAACGTAGTCAGTTTGCTGCCTTGGCTCCGGCCGTTATCGCATCCCCTCTACCCAGTAACCGGTTTCCACGGTCTGTTTGTTCAGGGGAGAAACCGACGCGTTCACCCCACGGATTATTGACCCAGTCTCGACTTACAGATTGAGCCGTCTCCACTTCCAGCGCAATACGCTGTCGTAAATATAATTTCCAAATACTCTACTAATCCACTCCCTCCTCCGAGTCGTTCTGTCGACCACTTTCGGGACGATTCCGGGCAGATTTTTCATGTCGGGAAATTTTTTTATTCTTCTACGCCAACTATACACCAACTACACCTCTGGACTACTGTTGTCAATGTTCCGGACGATTCCAGTCAGGATTTTTTTTTAATTTTGAATATTCGCGGTTTTTCATTAAAAAAATAATTAATAAAATTTCTCACCCCTCGCGTCCCTGTATTTTGTGGAATTTACCCCGTGGAACTGGAATTTTCCACTTTTTTTATTTATTTTTCTATTTCTTCTGGTATGTTGAAATCACGTGGCCCCTTCCTTTTTAGGCGTCTGTAACCAACGTTTAATTTCAGGATGTCAAGAGTTAGTACAGTTTGGGCCATAGGATTTGAACGGTGTGTAATAGGGAAGTGCAATTTGTTGTATTTTTTATGGTAAGATTACGGACAGACGGGACTTCATGATGCCATAGTAGGGTGAGATCGGAGATAGTTGGGCGAGATATTGATTTATGTAAAATAAATAAATGCGAGAAGCCAGATCAAGTTTTAACCGTGCGGTATCGCCAATTATATTCATTCGGTCGTTCGGTATTGAAACGCACAGGAGGATGTACGACGCGCCCAAATTTTTCGATATAAATCTTATCCGTCCTCGAAATTCGGTAACCTGTCTGTGTTTCGGGTTACCGATCCGCGGATGAGGAGGAAAAAATGTTGGCGGTCGCATCGTTAGGCGGGCATTGATGGATCGTGCTCTTCAGCTTCGTTATAGGAGACTAACAATCCTTTCTTGATGAAACCCCCGAGCCCGGAGTTTCATTACTGCGAGCATTCATTTAGCAAATGTCGCCTTGAAGGATTGCCCCCTCCCTCCCTCCCTCCCTCCCTCACTCCCTCTCATGGACGTACGCATCACGTATATTGCAGTTTGCCCCATTAATGAGTACAATCTCGAACATATTATACCGTTAATGTATGGGGCCATCCGCGCAGTCTAGATTAACTACGAATACATATAGAACATACACCATCTGACACCCTTAAAACCATTAAATGTTACGATTTAAGCTTAGGTATTATAGACAAATACATATTTAATATGTTCTTCTTTAACATGTTCTCCAGCCGATAATTGCTGTTCTCGAAACGGGAAAATAAAACGTCTCTGTACACCGAGCGCACTGTGTATTCCGGCCATTGTCGAATATTGCGGCTTGGATATATACGTGGCTTTCGAAGGGACTTTCCGAGCAGTTAAAGTTGAAACGGGGCTCAAATTGGGCTCGAAGCCGTTATTGTAGTTCGCTATTAAAAGTTCAAGATCGAGCGAGCTGGAACGTGGCAGTGGGTTGGTGAGGGAGGGGGGTTGCCGCTTTGTGCATCGGCAGCTAATTGGCATCGTCATTAGTCCAAACTACAAATGAGTTCAGAATCCGAGCCAACTCCTGCATAATGCTCGGATTTCTCTTTCAACGCCCGTTTATCTACGGCCCTCGCATGGCCGAAGATACCCGGGAAGGGACTTTGAATCGAAAATGTTATACTTTTTGTAAATACGACTTTTAAATAATTTTTGTAATAAGCGGTTATTTAAAGAAAATGCCTTACAGTTCGTCAACTATGAGTTTTCTGCGCTATGGAAATTAATTAGTTGCGATTACCAATAATAATAATGATCACTTTTCTTTTCGTCATCCTTGGCACTGTCTGACAACTGGTAACTCGATGAAAATAAAAAGGGAATAGGAACGAAATAATTATTAGAAATTAGTTGGCCTAAAATATGTCTTCCAAAGTACCACTTCCGCGAAACATGAATCATATGCCGGTATGAGTCATCATTTTTCTTTTCGTCGCACCTTCTCCAGTTGAGTGTGTTTATTTTTAGTTAAAACCGCGATTCAGCGGGGATTCAACAATAGCCAAAATAAGCAAAACCTGTTTGCGGATTAGTAAACCCAACACAGTTCTGCACCATTCGATGTAATGCATTTTCGTCACTGATAGTGTTTTATGACTGACTGACTTGCGGTGAGATCGCGTGATGTGGGAAGAATAAGAAGACGGGCGGTCAACCCCCCGTTATTCCGAGATTTTGCCTGTTTTTGGAAACCACCCATTGAATGGGGCACTCTTGGGTGAAGTCTGCTTCCTCGTTCTGTTTTCCTGGTGGTTTTGGCTGTCAAGACTGCTTGGCGACTGGTCCTCTGATCTGAGATTCCGAACTATAGTGGTTTCATTCTTGACGTCGATTTCTTCACGAGAACCACTTTTCCTCGTTTCCGAGCAAACCGTCTTATTTCTGGCCCTGACGGATAGATAGAAAGAGAACTAGAGTTGTAATTAATTAAATTATTTATTGTTCTATAACGCTAACTGACGGTAGAGTTAAGCAGGAAAATGTGACGCATAAAAATGACACGACCGATAATATTCTATCTGCTCGTGGTGGGCTCGCGGTAAATATATTTTGAAAAACAAATTTCAGCCAATCAGTATACGAGAGGAAGGAAACTCTATTGAAAACTCGATATTGGGGTCGGGAATTGGTCGTACCTGCCGCTTTTTCCGACGACAGAAACAGCACCACCCCCCCTCGCCATCCTACGTTCAGGATCCCACTCGACCGTAAGCCAATATTGAAATGGAATAAAGGCAGGCGAAGCGAGTCGGGGCCTAGCCCGATTCCAAGTTGGTGATTAAAACCGGGAAATGAGAGCCGGCAACCCGAATGTCAACACCGCTAAATGTCGAGTGCCGATCGCTTTCAGTTCAAAATCTGTTTGACGCTGGTCCATCCGACAACCTAATAGTCCGCTCCCCATCACCAACCTTTATTTCCAATTTTCAATTATATTTTCCATCTGTTATCGAGCAACCCCCCCCCCCCCCCTCTAGGTTTCATGTACGCAACATATGCCACGCCCGGCTCCAATAATGTTAACCCTCGAAGCGGTAGAGGCCCAGCGCTCTAGTTACAACTTTGCCGCGGCTATAAAGATCAGGTAAACGAGGCACAGTAAAACCCGTCTCGGGGGTAGCAGGTGCCCGCGGGCACCGACTATAGGGGGGGGGGGTACAAATCGGATATAAAGTTGATGAATGAATTTCAAAAAAATTTGTTTCCAATGATTCGGGGAGAAAGTTTTCTTTCTATTACGACGAAAACCTTTTTTCAATTCAATTAACTGTTGAAAAAAATAATTCTTTATTTTAAGAACCGTTTTTCATTTTAAATACATTAATAATGTGAATGGAAGTAAGCACTTCGTAAATTATTAAAAGAAAAAAAGAAAGAAGACGGAATTATTAAAAACTAGAACCAAATGTTATTTGTAATCTGCTTTAATCACATATTCAATTGCGGACTACACCTGATCTTTTGTTAAATCGCTTCTGTTTAAAAAATTCGTACCACTGGCTATACGTATCACTATACGAACAGTTTTCTATTGTTTTCCAACGCAAAAGAAAGAAGGAATTGAACAGAAAAATATTGCCCCATCGTGGAACGCACAAGAGAACAATACAAGAATAAAGATCTGTTTACAAACATCAGTCTCCGAACCGGCCTCTGTCCTAACCGCAATGCTCCTCAGTCCCCAGTCCTCTGCTGTGTCCGCAATGATGACTAATACACTTACTTAGAAATATCTGTCACACATCTATCTCTTTATATCTCTCATTTTCCTTTCTTACGTTCACTAAACGAATTAATTCTGGGACGGATTAAATTCGTATGTACAGTTTCAGGTTCTTCTGCCTTATAAATATTCGAGCACCTCTAAGTGCTGGCGGATGTTGCGGTCTGTTGTTCCGCTTCAAATTAGCGGGCGGAACAAGGTCCCAGAGAGTGTTTTAAACTTTCAGCTACAATGTTTACAAATGTATACATCTTTTTACACAATAATTGTTAGTAATACAGCCGGCCGCCTTTCTGTGTTCGGATACTCTATAACAGTGAAGTTTTTATGCCACTTCAAATACATCGACTGTCGGACTAACGTACACATTGCACGTGAGTTTGCACTCTTCGAGAATCGTCTACAGGGCTTTTATACAGTCAAGCACACCTGAGGTACGCGATTTCTATCAACCTGTGCATTATCCATGTGCACACACACATACGGTAAGAAAGCCTACTACTAGTCCCTAATTATTTACTCTACAATATAAATCTATTTGTGTCGGCATCGAAAATAATTCAACCTTACGGTTGGACAAAAATAGGCAATTCCGCACCTAATCTGCCCGCTATTGCTCTCAGGGGTCTTAACGTGGGAGGGGGCTTAGCGGGGGCTTAATACCCTATCGCCGTGTGCGCAATCCCACGGCCGGTGGGGGATCTTCTAATCTTTCGCACACTCTTACTTGTAATTCTCCGGTATTAGCAGGAAGGCGCCGTGTCGCCCAAAACGGACTTGGGCGTGGTAAAGGGGTGGGGAAAATGCCCATCCCCCATTTCTGGCCCAAGACAGACAGGCTTGTTTCAAGCCTGCGTCGAGTCACATACAAAGCCCCCCGAGCTTCCAAGTCCCGCCCGTCCTGTAATCCCGTTTTACGACAAGAATCCTACTGCCTCGTCGGTGTCTCGTGTTGAACTAGTTTTAGGTATCGCTGTTTGGATTATTTACCGAGTAGACGCATAATAAAATGACACGAAATTGCAAGTCATTTGTTAACTTAACATTTATTTTATACAAATTTCTTCATCCTAGTTATTACATTTTCCCTCATTCTATGCGAATTTCAATTACAAAAGTACCATAACATCTGTAAATACGCACATGTTTTCTCTTAACGTTATGTCCTATAAAAATGTAGAGAAAAGATTTGCCTAATATTTTTCGCATTCTATAAAAATCGTACTAAGACTGAAGGTATAAAATAGTTTTTTATACTTAAAAATATTTTTTATACTTCTTATACTTAACTTCTTTACTGATCAATGGTTTTTCACGCCCATTGAGAGAGTCAATCTAGGATCTACTTTAACTCATTTACCCAAAGTCAGGAAACGTTTTGTAAGCTTTAAAGGAAATGTAAATATTTTAAAGTGAAACTTTCCAATTGACCCTATTAAGGTAATTTTATTAACTTAAATGAAAACCGACAAGAGAGAGAGAGGGAGTTTTATTTATAAACTTTATTTTTTGTGACCGCGCGCAAATACCTGGAGAATCAATTTTCTCTGAAATACGCATGCTGAATTGATGGTCAGAATGACTGTGGAATTAGTTCTTTCTTAAGGAAAACTATTAAATTATCATTTTTTCTAAACGAAGTTCCCCTCTGTAAATTCAATTCTTGGTTGGGAATCGAGGCCTAATTATTCATTTCAAGTATATTTGTTAATTAAATTTGAAATTTAATTAACACAGTAAGCACACGAACTTTCTAAAATTTATGTACCTGAGCCCAATTTTAAATAAAAATTTTCTTTTTTTTTAACTTCATTTTTTCTGTACAATCAACTATTACTAGTTATACAATGGCGGTTGTTTGGCTGGTTTGACTTGGTTCGCTTGAAAAAGACGCCATCCAGTGATGGTACTTTTGACCTGTACCCGGCCTACAGAAGGGGACTGAACGAGTGGATTTGGATGTGGAGTGAGGCGGGAATGGAATTTAAGGAAGCGTGATTTTAAAAAAATAGAAATGGAGCTATTTTAAAAATTAAAATATTCTGTTTTTCTTTATCATTATTGTTTAGGAAAGCCCCAAAGAAACGGTTACAAAAAAATTTGGAGATCAAGAAATTACCGCTCGCATTCCGTCTATTGTCTGTACTAGTGCCCTCTTTATCAGTATTATTGTTCTGAATAGCCTACCTGACTCTAGGCAGATATCCTTCGGTTCGGTCTTTCGTGTTTGTTTGTTATTTTTATGATTACTCTTTTAGCTGTTCAATATGTATAGGGAGGGCATATGTTTATAAGTGTTTCTTTCATCAATCATTGGCCTATCGAACGCTGTATCAGGTACCAGGAGTACCATGTACCATGGACCAATTTTTGTTTGTATTTAGGGAGTAATAAAATACGAAAATAAAAAACGAACAGTATACATGCAGTAATTTAACACAACTGATAACAATGGAAATATAAAGGGAAAACGAACAAAATAATTATTAGAAATAAGTTTACTGTAGCCGAAAATATTTTAAAACAAAATAACACTTATCTACAGCCCTAGGATCTCCGAAGACACTAGTCAAGGGACTTTAATAAAAAAAGTTTATTTTTGTAAGTATAAGTTGTAAATAATTTTTGTAATAAGCAGTTATTTAAAGAAAATGCCCTGCAGTTCGTCAACTAGGAGTTTTTTGCGCTATACGGAAATTAATTAGTTGCGATTACCAATAATAATTATGCGAAACGTGAATCATATGCCGGTATGCGTTATCACTTATCTTTTCGTCATCTTTCTGTAATCTGACAATTGGTAACTTGACGAAAATAAAAAGGGAATAGGAACAAAATAATTATTAGAAATTAGTTGGCCTAAAATATTTCTTCCGATGTACCACTTCCGCGAAATCGTATGCCGGTATGAGTCATCATTTTTCTTTTCGTCACCCTTTCTCCATTCGAGAGTGAAAGTTTTTGGGTTCGACGGGTTTGGGTTGACCATCAGTCAATCCTACCGAAGGTAGCGAGATGCCGGAATCAGGGTGGCGAATGCCTAGTATAACTAACCCCACTATAAATATCAACAAACCTAACGCACAATTGGAGATGGCATTTTCCCCCGGGCCTTGGTCGGGTGGGGGCGGCGGCCCGGTTATAAACTGGGTCACCTGAAGGCGACGTCCTGCAATAAAATGTATATTTAAATTTCTACCAAATATCTATACGGGAAAAAGGTTTCCGCGACTTCAAGTATCACCGATCTACAGTAGAATCGCATTTCCGGGATTTTTCGTGCGTTCGAAGACCAGCCGAGCGAGCTCCAGTGGGGTCACCGTCTCTAAAATAGGCCTGCCTCCAGCGATCACGTACGGTTTGACTGTGAGGGAATCCCGAAGATGGGCTGTGGTACGTGTAAAGATACCCTCACCGCGAGTTCTGAATGTGGAGACAGTAGCGAGGAGAGGGTAGGGGGGACGCGGTTACCGAACAGGGCTCTCTCCTCCCCCTATGAATGTCAACAGAGGAAACGGCCAATTAGTGGTTGCACTCTGACCCGGGTGTCGGCCGGTTGGGGGCGGCGGCCCGGTTATAAACTGGGTCACCTGAAGGCGACGTTCTGTCGGCGATATATCGATCGCAGTCCTGCCCCCACCCCACCCTCCCTTTCACTCTCTGTGGGCGCTCCTTCCTCATTCCGGGGCCCGAGCCCCCCTCACACCCACTCCTCCACAGTAACCCTTTCCCGGTTTTAGTTTCAGCCCGGCCGTACGCCCCTCAATTTCCCACAACCGTCAACCGTTCGAACCCGGTCACCAATTTCCTACACTTAGATGCGGATCTCGAGTAGTAATATATATATTTAAATTTGCATTCTTTTGAGACTCAGCAGCTCAGGGCATTCAGCGGCCAGCTAAATTTACCCCGAGAATACATCGTATCCGCGACACCGAACTAGCAGACTACTACTGCTATCGACAGTGACGAGTTCAAAAGAAATGGGACAAACCAAGACCCTCAGAAAATGAACAGTGAAACCAGTGCGTGAGTGAAGTGAGTCTCCGGAGAATTGTGAAATTGCACTCTCGGGTTTTTATTGCAAACACATTCCCGTAGAATAAAATAAGAACAAAAACAAATTAAGAATACAAAAACTCATACATAGGAAGGCCTGCGAGCCGGTATGTGTGAACCTAAATTTACTTACTGTAAGAATATAAACCTATGTAAAAATTTAAGGAAATAAAGATTTTTGGAATTGGAATTAGTTGCTCCGGGCATATTCACTGCATATATATATATATATATATATATATATATATATATATATATATATATAAATTATATGTATAATCATTTATAAATTGGTCTCTCTGCAAACCTATCTGTGATCTATGGAGCCGACCTCTTTGTTGATTAAACGTTTGTGCGATGTAAATATTTATTGTAAATTATTTATTCGGACTTGGGTCAGAAAATGGATACATACAAACGGGTCGACATCGCTTCGAACTACGGTGGCGCGATCATCAATTTTAATACGAAAGTTTAGGGGATCGCCGGCACTTTGTGTTGGAGCTTGACGAATTTTCGGTGGGAAAAAGGGGCGAATGGAGGAAACGGGGCAACGACATGGAAGCCGGAGCCGGAAGGGCAAAGGATAGACGACTTGGGAAACTGGCGAACGCCTCCCGGGCCTTTACCGAAGTTACGGCTTCCAAGTCCACTCAATCACTTGATCCACGATGGAAACTAAAAGGGGTTGTTCACGACGAAGCTACCAACAGTTGGGATAATTATGGCGGAATCGAAAACGCCGTGTCTCTTGAATATTCAAATTAATTATCAATGAAGATGATTGATTACCTAATGCCAGTTTAAAACTGAAAAAAGAAATCGTATACCATTTATATCAATGTTATGCCACATTTGACTGGTCGAAAAATCTTTTATGCACACACTTTTTCGACATTCTTTTAATATTCGTTATGTCGCAGAACAATTTATTCGTGTACAGGGTAATTATTGATAATCGGTAATTATTATTTTATTGAAAATTAAACATCATTTATGAATGAAGAAGTACCCAATGATGGTAGTTTTGTCGTATGTCTACAGTTAATCTGTAGGCCAGTGGTGTTTATGTGGGTGGGATAATGGATGGCTAATAAAGGCTTTAACAAGTAAATTTGGATAAGGAGCGAGGCGGGAGTGAAACTTTAGGAACCGGGATTTTATTACTTCATCGACTGTCGGTATATTGAAGTAAAATATTCGTCTATGAATATACATAGTAAGTTGAAAACGATATACAAATGATGAGTTGTACATGCATTCTGGTCCACGGGCCTTACTACATTTATGTACACAAGTATTAGGCCAAAGATATTGGAATTTTGTATAATGTTAATATTGTAATCCGTAAAGTTACGTAATAAAAACTGAGAACTTCAGTTAAACTCATTTCGACCACTCGCACAAACACACTAACTCACATACTACAGTTCGCACTGTACACATTCTTTCTATAGATGCAGGTACATCGACTTACTAAAAGAATAATAACAAAGGTGAGAAATAAATAAGGGTAAACAAATTTAACCTCTATGCTGTTTATTACCAATATGCTATTACGCAGCAACAATACTTATAACGTATACCAAAGTAAATAATTTGTTATCAGTTTGCCCCTTTTGAGTTAAAGGCGTCGGAGAGATAAGCTCCTGCAACGTAGGGTCCCGTAAAAAAATGTTAAAGAGGATGTTGAAATTATGAAAATTAGTCTTTTGTGAGATATTTTCAGATCATATGCGAATAACTTTAGCAGATTCAATCGTCGTACTTTGTTGTCTGTGTGAGATTTTTATTTTCGGAACGCGCTGCTTTGTTTTCATCGGTTCTCACCAAATCTAGCAAACCCGAGATATTATCGGGTCGTATCCGAATAATTTAACACAATTAAAGGGCGGTGGGGTTTCGGAACAGGGTATTGTACGGTACTGCGGTCGAGGTCAGGTTTTATTCTCGGGACGCGCCCCTCTACTTTCATCCGGTCTCAACAAATCGGAAACACGGTAATGGACAAACAAAACGCGCCGCAAGGGATCCGCTAAATTAGCCGCCGGACAAGAACAATAATTCCGGAGACGCAACTCGGGGCCGGGGGAATAAAACCGGACGTTTTAACGACAACATTTATGGGACTTGTCCGGAGGCTCGTGGAGGGTGGTCGGGCGATTTTTTCCCGGGTTTTAGTACGCGGGCATAAAATCTAAAATGGGGTCTGCTGGTCGGCGAAGCGGGGGGCGGTGCGGGGGCGGATCGATGGTGCGACCACGCTGCCCGGGCCCCTCCTAATAAACTCCTTCCGCACTTAGCCCGAGCGCCGATAGAATTAAAATTAACCCCGGCCTCTTATTAACCCGGAAAAGGGAGACGCGATACATCTAAATGGTAAGTATAAACTTATTGACCCGTTCCGTGTCTTTCTCCCGCAGTTCTCGGCACATTCGCCGATGCTTCCTTTTTACCGACCGAAATCCCGCAATTACAGCCACCGACCTCGGCGATCACCTTTCCAATATCCTGGTATAGGCGAAGGGGAATGAAGGTGAACGCCTCCCCATTGAACAGGGGGTAACATCAACTTTTTTTACTTTATTTATTGTACAATCGACGTATATAACAGCTATAAGTACAATTACGGTTTATTAATTAATTATTATTTTCTCTCGTTTTTCTCGATAAAGACGCCACCAGGGATGGCACTTTTGACGTGAATCCGGGCTACAGAAAATTTCTTAGCCAGTGCCGTTTAGGTCGTCGTGGGGGGTAATGAATGAGATCAGAGGAGATGGGTCTTAAACGAGTGAATTGCGATGAGGAGGGAGCCGGCACTGAAACTTCGGGAACCGGATTTTATTAGTTCATCGACTGTCGATATTTTGAGGTAATGGGGAATCGTGTGATTCGAAACATACCGGGAGGCAATAAGAATAGTTTGAAGGACGTTTGATTGGAATCTCTGGATACGAGCGATGTTCTATGTCGTACGTCCATGCCGGTTTTATTACGGATTTGTATATTGTGCGGAACTATGGGGTGCCGGAATGCTCCCTGGTATGTTTCTAATCACACCATTCACCACGATCTCCACATACCCGAGAGTCAATTAACTAATTAAATCCCGGTTCCTAAAGTTCGATTCTCTCTCCTCTGTTACCCGTCCGTTATCACCGCGGGACCTAAATCCGGGACCTAAAGGCGCCATGATCGATTGGCTACAAGTAATGAAACATTAAAACGACGACTACCGGACGAAAAATATGTCTTAGAGCCTAGAGCAAATTTATGAACCTGAAAGTTCACTGCGCAAAGATGGAGTTCACAGATCTCCTACCAACTGTGGAACATTTGTGTGAGACAGGACTCAAAACAATCCACAAATTGTTTTACTTTTTAATTTTTGAATTTGAAAGTTCTCAACTACAAAGTAATGTTCTATTGGAAATTAAACAAGCCCCTCACTGAAGACGGACGTTCCAAAAATAATTAAAACGAATTGAAATTGAAATTTGCCATATTAGTATAATATTTTCAGACCAGTGGTTTCGGAACCGCTGAACTAGAGATACGCGTTTTAAAGATGTGATAACGAAAGGGAATAGAAAACGTGTGTTCCGTATACCGCTTATACAAGCCCCTCACCAGTAAAATGAAATACTAGTAATAAATTACTTGTACGCAAATGTACACACGTGATAAATGATAACGAGTGTGAGAAGTGAAAGCCCAGACGTCTAAGACTAATGATATATATAAATATGGGATACAATTATAAAAATAATTATTATTGAAAAAAAAAGAAATCACTTTTACGGCTCCGATAATTTTATCCCATATCCAAAGTGGTACCGTAAATCACGAGAGGTGAAAACTTTGATTGGTGGGCCCGATAAAGTCCCCCGCCTAAAGAAAATAGATGAAATTAATGAAATAAATTTTCTTACCCTTCGACAGATGAGGGTCAGCGATGGTTGTGAAACTCCGTTTTAGTCCACACCCACGCCCAGCGGTTAGACCGGTTTAATCAAACTAATTAATTCGATGCCACTAAAATTACAGACTCGAATATATTCCTGTACAGTGCGCGGGAAAGCGCGAGTGCAGAGGAATGATAAAATAGAGGGCGTCGTTTTTTACAAAAATATTTTCTCGATTATATTTTACTGTTTTAGTTCATCCAACAGTAAAAATATAATACAAATGTATGTCCGACTATTTGTGTACAGTTTTATGTACACAAAGGAGAAATGTACACATTGCGTCATCAAAACGCCCACCCACTTCGCCTATTTACAGGCATATCTTTCCTCTACAGAGAACAGTTTGAAAAAAATGGCCAGAAATATCATTTCGTCAATTCTTGTAACTGCTATTGAAAAGTGGATTTGGTTTTGAAAAGGTATAATTGACTTGGAAATGCTAAGAAAGAAATATTCACATAGAACAATTAAAGTTCACTAGCGTCACGATAAATGATATCCCAGACGTCAACTTCAAAATGTTGACTTAACGGACAAATTTGCGAACCTTGGGAATCGAAACCATAACGTTTTGTTATAAGATGTTTTGTTAAAACAAATTTGAGAAATGGCGAGTACTTTAGAAACATATATATTATCAAGTCAGCTACCGGTGGAAAATGACAATGCTAACAGCCCTTGGAATTAATTTT
Source organism: Lethocerus indicus (assembly GCA_019843655.1). Classification (NCBI taxonomy): domain Eukaryota; kingdom Metazoa; phylum Arthropoda; class Insecta; order Hemiptera; family Belostomatidae; genus Lethocerus; species Lethocerus indicus. Next base: position 34,726,529 of record JACDQD010000001.1, read on the forward strand.
ACTGGCTTAACACTGCGCTGATACAATTAAAATTAACCTCTCCCCGGCTTTGTGAAGTCCCTGTCTTAAGCCAGGGGCTTATAAAATCGTCGGCTTCCGCTCCCCCCTAAGCCGGCGGGATGAAGTCCCGACATCCGCCCCAGTTAAGTCTCGCTCGAATTGAGAAGACATTTCCGAGGCGTTCCAAGCATCCGCGTAATTATCACAATATGTTAAATCGCAGCTCTTGAAACCTTCTATCGCCGTTCTCCGTTTCAGTTTAGTTGGTTCGTGGCTGGAGTTAACACGCCCAGCAGAAGGATGTTACAATTTATACAGATATTACATTCTTTCTGTGTCGGTTTTGAATATCTGTTCTGTCAGAAATAATACTGTAAACACATACACAATAAAAGGTGTCTGAATCGACGAGACACTCCGAATGTGGTTACTAAAATTATATTATCGGGGAATAAACGATTTTTATAAAATTTGAGAATTAATATATTATTATACAATGTTTAATGAAGATAGATTTGTTTTATTTATTTTTATAGTCACTACAATTTTTTATTGTGTCTAGTTACAGTGCTCTATAGAATCACTCACAGAATCTGAAGGGAGTAAAGAGGGATTATATCTAATCATTCGATTGGATTTATGGCAAATTGAATCGGCAATCATGTTTTTGGCCTAATAGTAGCTGTTTTATCAAGCACGTCCGACACTTATTCACAAGTTAATACTACTTTTGTATCCCCATATCAGTTTATTTTCGGCCGTCCCTTTATGAGAGTTTTATTTCGTACCCTTAAACTTGACACGAAACGAAAACTTCTCGGAAAATAAAAGGTTCGAAGGCAGAAAGATAATGTTACATTTTACTAACTGGTCGCCTTAAATGGGGGTGCATGTGGTACCTCCCCATATAGGGTCATTTTCCTGCATTTCTGAACAACCCCCTTACCAAATTCCCAATTATATACCGCAAGAGAATTAAATACCAACAAAGTTGTTTTATTAGGAAAATTTGTTTTGTTTTTACAAGCGCACTGATTAATATACGAGGTAAAATTGCCGAACGAAATTCCCGACCTAACGAGCGGAATGGGGTTAGAATATGAAGGTGACCGCGAACGCGCTCAAGAACATTCAATATTCTAGATTAAATTAATCTTAATTACCTCGGACCCGATTCACCTATGCAGTTTCACCCCTCTTGTTACCCCCTGTTTAGTCGAAAACGGCCCCCTGTAATGCCGTCCGAGCCGTATTACCTCTAAATTTATTTTATCGAGGCGATAATTTTCACTCGCGCACCCACTTTCCTAATGAAACAGGCGTTCCGGCCGAGCGTTTATGGCTCCCATAGGCCACATCGTCTAATAGACCGCCCCGGGAGAGATACACTCTGGTTTAGAATTGTTTACGATGAATTCGGAAACTCGGGGGAAGGGGGGGGGGGCAAGTTTTTCAACATTAATTTATGAAAAAATATTTCGGTTTTTCAACTTTCCTCCAGACAGGGCAAGTGTATCTCACCTTGAGACCACTGTCGGCGGATATGGTACAAATCGGGGAAATGGGTTTTGAAACAAAAACAAACTTCGATTTTTCAACTTTCCTTTATAGGTTCTGGCATCTACGGATACATACAAATCTGCGGATATATACGCAGACATCGACACCCGCTCCCACAAAAAGTTAACCGCTACATATAAAATTTCAGGTTAAAATACCTGTTTTGTGGTCTGCGAGGGGTTGGAATACCGTAGATTTCGTGTATTTCTGTCTCCTCTCGCTGGTTCGGTCGTTTGTTAGACAGGTTTCGGTTGCTCGCCATCTTCAGTAGTAGCGGTGTTAGTCACTTTTGGCACTTTGGATGTTTTTTGGGCATCCTCACTGCACTTTAACTGTCACTTGTATTGTGGTGGTTGTCTGTTTGTCGTCTGTATATATCCGTGTTTTGTTATTGTGTTTTTGGGGATGTTGTTTGCCTCCTTTGTGTTGAGGGGTGGGACTTTGTTAATTGGCTTATGTCTATGTCGAATTGTCGGTCAAAAAAAAAATCCCACCAGCCCTCAACACAAAGGAGGCAAACAACATCCCCAAAAACACAATAACAAAACACGGATATATACAGACGACAAACGGACAACCACCACAGTACAAGTGACAGTTAAAGTGCAGTGAGGATGCCCAAAAAACATCCAAAGTGCCAAAAGTGACTAACACCGCTACTACTGAAAATGTCGAGCAGCCGAAACCGATCTAGCAAAAGACCGAACCAGCGAGAGGAGACAGAAACACACGAAATCTACGGTATATAAAACTTTTTAATAATCAACCTGTCCCTACAATGTTAACATATAGTAACTATCTTAACATATAGTAATAGAAGTAATATATATGAATATATCTATTGTCAACAGTTAGATTGTTTGGATGATTAATGAAAATGGTAGACAGTTTCAGTATGACCAGGGAATAATTTCTGAAGCTTTAATCGGACTTAATTTGAAGTGATTAGGTTACAAGTAATATATTCTCCAAAACCGCCCTATAAACGTCCGTGACTCAGTCAATTAATTATTAGTACGGATATGAAATGTATTCGCCTTCTACTAATTCAGTTTTAGTGCTACGATTCATGTTAGAAATTATAAATCCAAGGCCGTCATTAAGGTCGGGAGTGCGATTCGTGTTTTGTTTATCGATGACGGTGCCCCAGTTTTCTTTAGGTAACAACATTGTTTATTGTTTCGGCACTATCACTAAATTGGTACTCCAAGTTCTTATCTGTCTGTAAGAAAGGTTATATTTGTTACCATCGTACCATATAGGGAAGGACAAACTTTCAATACGCAATTCATTGTAACAAAACTCATAATAGTACAACCTTAATACTTAGAATCATTTGTTAATGAGATTTTTGTTGTTGAACACTTGATAACAAACCCTTTACATCCCCTTTACTTTTGACATTCCTGTTCCTGAAATAATGAAGCTCATTTCCGGTAACAATAATTATGTTGAAGAACCAAGCTTATCCGGAAGAAAACAAACCATGAATAAAGCTAGCAGCTGTTCAAAATGGAAATTTTTATTTAACTTTTAAAAGGTGCGTCTTATAATCTAGGAAGTATATTCCAATACCTATGCACATAAATCCGTATAATCCGACATTCGTTTATTATAATAATATATTATTTAAATTTAATGAAAATAAAATAATTGTTTAAAGGAAAGGAGCTCATGTTTTCGATGGTTTTTATCGGAAAAATAGCTTTGTCGGAAGCAGCGGGACTTGATCTTTCTAAGCCCGATAAGGGAGGTTAGCCCGAGTTTACATCATATATCCAGTGGGACTTAAACGGCCGTATATTTCGACATTACGAGTCAGGGGTATTGTCCCGGCCGGATTTTACACTGCCTATTCCTATTACAGCACTTATTGTTTTCGAACAGGTGGCGAGCTTCGAACGTTATTTTCTCACTTTTTTCGATTTTCTCGGCATTTTTATCCACTTGGAGGTCGAGGGGTCGTCGATCGCTTATTGATTTGGCGACCAAGAAAACCGGCTTAAGCCGCCCAATTATTTCATTTGCGATCACATCCCGCCATTTCCTCATAAAACGAAGAGAACTGATCTTCAAACGGAAGCCGATTCGGATTCAACCACATGGCGAATCGATATCGACCAATTGTTCCCAACGGTCTTATTATTTTACCCCCCCGCCACCGAATTATTTATTGGCGGTCCGCATCGCCTCTACCCCTCCACCATCTAGCTCTCTTCCAATAGGACAGCACTCACAATTTCTAATTGCACATGACCAACTATTCCGGTGCGAAGCCTTTACCTTTTATTGACTGTCGGATTTAATTTGAAATAGTAAAATTCGAGTGGCGAACAGTCGGCGAAGCATTTTCTCGACCATTAATTCGAACAATATATTTGTTTAGATGGGGATTTCGCGGCGTTTGTACTACGTCGGGATCTGTTGTTTCCTAATCGAATCAATCGATACCTACAGTGTGTAAATATTAATTTCCACCAATCACTGTACTTTTCGATTTGAACAAATTACTGAAGAAGTGGCGTACTGAAGTGGAATCGGAATATGGAGTTCTCTACTTTTTTCATAAAATACACAAATGCTACACAATATGGGAATAAAGGAAAAATAATTTCGTTATACATATATTTTTCAATGATTGCTGACAGAGATTGGTAGAAACGTTTTGGTAAAACTGGGGACTGAATATTGAAAAGTAATGACGCGGCAAACCTACGCGAACCATATTCAATTTGTGTATTTCTCTTTTATATTCGGACGCACAATGAATATTTTGTAGAATTTGTTCTTTTTTCTACCTACCTATTTATTTAACCAATTCATTTAATATTTTCCCCGTAGAAATAAATCCTGTAATATAAGTGGTTTTTCTTTTGTAGCATAATGCTCGAAAGTGAATAGACTGAAAAGTACGGACGATTGCCTAAAATGTTTTTTCGTTATATCATATATATATATATATATATATATATATATATATATATATATGAGCTGGATAAGAGTAATTGTGGGAAGGTTTCGAACATCACCCACCAGTAGTACTCTCCGTTATTGCGCCACGGTATTACCGAAATGAGCAGTCAGAAAATTGCTCATGCGGCCTTAACGGGAAAAATAATTTACGGGGAAAAACGATTATAAAATAATATATATCTCGTGTAACGTTTAACGACTGGCGTTAAAATTTTTTCAAGCCGTGGGAGGAGTCGCTTCTGATTTGAATCGGACAGAGAGAGCGCCGGTCACGAACCAGCATTATGCGAGAGCCGGGGCGTGACAAGGACACATTTCACTTTGCACCCACCCCCCGTCCGCTAATCTCAGGCCATCCCTCTACAATTGCGGCGGGACGATTTAATTTAGCTATAATTCAGTAGTACACTGTTTCAAATATCATTTAGACGATAGTTTACACTTATAACCTATCCAGACCGTTTAACTCTATAAAAGCGCATCGTATTCGGAATATTGTTCCTGGACTTTTTGCAGATACCGAGCGTGTAAGTGAAAAGTGGGCAATTTAGAAATAATTTAGACAATATTTTTTACAGAGTCGTTTCAACCCGCTTCTGTCGTTGGTCCGATATAGACCGTTTAACGCGATAAGAGCGTCGTTCTCATGCAATGTAATGACGTAACGGGTATTATTTTTTACGGTATTTATGTCCCTCTGTTTGATTCGGCACTATCGCGAATTTCAGATGAGATTATTTCGAAAAATACATTTTATCGAGTTAATTTAATTAGTATTATACATGAAAAGTATCAGTAAGCGGATATAGTACGTTTGCGGGAGTTTGTCCATTTTCATTCAGTGCACGTGCTGTGCTATCTTACTTCGTCGAACTGCAATGTGAAAGGAAAGTGAGGAGGCAGAAATTTCGTGCAATTTCCTTGACCCACACAATTCCAGCGAGTTAGGGAAAACATTTTGTCACTGAAGATAACGAGGTAAGTTATGTTTTTGAATAGCATGTCGTATATTCAAAGCGTAAATGTATTTCGAACACCTTTCCTCACAGGGCGATATTTACACGAGATTTCCCTTTTCACTTTAATAATGAGATAAATGTGAAACGAAAATAACTTTGCGATCAAACTCCACTAGAAATAAGTTGCGCCATTGTTCACAACCGCAACGCAAATATTAATATTGATTTCTTAATTTAATTTGTGTTTTTACACAAGATTGTTCGTCACTAGAATTGCGGAGGAATGCCGTAACTTTTCAAAAACGGTAATACGCGGGTCATGAAACTCTATCACTTAACCACGGCGCCTCCCAACCTTCTAAAATATACCGTAGATACTAATATATTCCGAGACACTTCTCCCCCTCGTTTTACTGAACAAGCCGAGTCGCCTAAACACAATCTATATTTATAGGCGTCACCCGGACCGAAGTATACGTGGGGAGTATGCCAGTTTTGAACGTGATATTCTCCTAGTTTGAAGAGGTTTCAGGCGTAAAACCTTCTTCCTCACGGAGTAGATAAGCTCCGTTTTTCTCCCCGCGATACGAGGGCCGTCCAATAAGGAAGTGAAGAAACGACACATATATTTGTCACCAATACCACGCTACATTTATAGAAGCGTCCAATACTTTATTAGTTGTGGACCGAATATTCCTTCAATTTAAAATGTTCCATGAACATATGCTTTTATCAATAGAAACTCGTAATAATAATTTATCACTCTTCGTGTGATTTTCTGTGTATTGCGGCAAGCGAGTGTTATAGCTGTTTTTGCTCCGTGGATGACAAAAAAACTCAAATCAGGGTAAACCAGTGAAGCTGATACAACTGTATATTGTGACAAATATACTTGACTAATTCGTAGCAAGGACAGGAGTGTAAATATAACCGCTTTGGAAAACGCACACGAAAACAAAACCGGCATATTCAATCATCAGAATATGTATGAAGTATATTCTGACGCGTGTAATTCACCCGAGGGCCTCTGATGAGTAATACGAATTCATAGGAGAAAGGCGGGTTTACTTTAGTCTGTTTATGTTTACATTCCTGTCCTATGAATTCGTCAGTTATTGATCGGACGCTTTCAACTGGATTTGTCACAATAATATACCGTGTACACTCATTTATTCTTATTGGAATGGTTTTTTTGAGATTTCTCCAGAACGAAGCAAAATCGAGGAAATTTCTAAATGACTTTTGCGCTATACTGGGCCACAATCTGTTGCCTGATAATGATTCTTCATCGGGATTCAGTTCACTGTATTATTAACGGAACACTACCGACGATGGCTGTCATTCCGTTGTTGATTATCGGGTAGTTAAATCCTTGTGAACCGGACGAGAAGATGTCCAAACCACTAAAATACTTCGCTGGCAAACTATTATTTCGAACTACCCTATTTTACGACCCGTCGGTCTGAGAGGGAGACACCGTGAAATACTGCAGATTGCCCCCGTCCGATGCTTTCCCCATTAACTTCAACCCGAACTAAACGAGCTTAAACCCGGAAGAATAAAATCCAAACATCAGCAGGAAATTGGAGCCAGTAATGGTACTAGGTGAAAATAAACGCTTAGCCGAATTACAATATAACTGATGAGAAAAAGACTAATATAATAATTTAATTCGGCAGATATAACATCGTTGAATCGATCGGAATGGTGATTGGGTCTTACGAGGCCTACCTAAAAGACACAGTGACCCAGAGAATACCTATGACAAGGAGCCCCCTTGTAGGGAGAGCATTTCCCCTAACTGAAAGCAACAGTTGTAACATAGCGGTCGGGACATGTTTCACCGCAGCCGAGGACGCTGTTTCTCGGTTATAACATGTAAAAAGTATGTTTCATGACATATTTGAGTTTTAGTGTACTAGCTTTTGGGTTACGCAGGTGTGTCATTTCATTGCTTTCGTGGCTGTCAGTATATTAGGGTTTATCGGGTTTTTGACATCGTATTATTGTTTGAGGTTTTGAATGTTTGTGTTCGTTTCCTGCAAAGTGGGCAATCGGCGAAGGGACTCTCGTGTTTATGGCACCGACTTATCCTTTTGTAAACGGTTTGGGAGTCGAATATTTCATTCTAAAAGTAATTAATGTGGGTTCGACACGCACATGCTAAGAGGAGTCGGTCACGTGACGCCGATATTCGAACATTCCCACTCAGGCCTACCGCAAAGTCCCAGTGACCCAATGAGGACCTACCGCAAATGATTTCTTATTCGAGTTCCGTGAAAAGTGTTCCTAACGTGAATTGCGTGTAGGCGTGCCAAGAGCAGTTTTCAATGAACTAGTTCATAATTGTGAATGAAGGACTTGTTCATAATTTGTGTATCAATTTCAAGTCTTCGAATTAAGCTCTTTATTTTACCTGTTGTCATTTATAACTGGTAAACTTGATCTAATCGACTCTTTTATAATATAATCGAGCTTTTCTAAAAATGGAAGAAAATTCTCACGATGGTGAGAAGCCGAAGCCGGTCTAGCCTTAGACCAAATAAACGAGTTTCAACGGATGATTGTAAGGATGATGGTATTCGACACTCATCTAGACCAAACAGGTAATTTATTTGTGTTCCTCTTTAAAAGATACATTTTTTATAACACGAATATTTATAAACTAATTATTTTGTAAACAAAAATTAAATCATTTGTAATTCTGATGCAATATTAAGATAAATAACACTAAGTGAAAATTAAGAAAATTAGTTCTGAAAAATTAATCTACCTCAGTGGGTCCCGGAAAAACCGCTAGGCCGGAACCCCTTAAAGGCGCACTGAACTTTATTTCACAATTTTAATATATTTGATCAAATTAAGTGCGTAAAAAACCTAAAAATAAAAATTTATCGGCTATTTTTTACATTCAAACAGTTATATTTGATCTGGAAATTGTAAGCGCTACAATAGCTGTATTTAAATTATTTCAGCCGCTGTTTCAGAGAGTAGTTTGAAATTCTAGTGGAATCGCTCGAGTTACAGTCCCCGTGTAATCTCTTTTTGTAATTACTTACCCTGGAATTACTCTGAGTCCCTATCCAGGGAGGGACTTCACCGACCCATTAAGCACTTTATCTTAATGGGGCCTTCGGAGCATATACGGGGGGGTGGACAGGTCCCTCTCAAAACAGTGAAGGGGTCCCGGAAAGAAACAGAGACCGGGATTAGACCCCTAAACCAAACTTCCCTCACAAAAAATACAAAAAGGCTATATAAGAATTATTTTTACAATTACTTATTATTATAAATCAGGTGTCCGAATATATTGATTTGAATTGCGCCAATAACGTGCGGATATTATCAAAAATTATCCTCAGAAATGTAAGACACCGATAGTTCTAAATGTATTCCATCGGTAGAATTCATTCTTAAATGAATTTTATTTTTCAGACTAGAATTTCCTTTCCTTCACACTTCAATTTCTTTTAAAGATTAAAGCCGGAAATATGCATATATAAATAACCCGGAAAATATAAGTGTGTGCGTGTGTGTGTATTTGTGTGCGTGCGCCCATTTGTCGGTGCCTATGTGCATATATATTTTATATAATTATACATATTCAGTATAACTTCACATTGTTCTTCTAATTTATTAATTCCCTGTCGGGTTGCAAGGCTTTGGAATACATCGTTAATAGACATGTTTCGGCTTCTCATCAAATCGTTACCGTTCCGTCAGTTGATCGGATCCAAAAAACTACGGTATTTATGTTGTTACAATTTATATTGATAACCATTTTTTTTCAGTATTATTACACTTTATTTTAAATAAGACAATTATTAGTGTTATGTGTCGGTTGTTTTATGGTGTAACAATTGTGCACTATGTACGCGGTGCTATTTTTATTAGAACGAAATTTATTTACGATTCTGACCGCTACAACTCTTTTTCGAAAGCTCTCCACTGTTTGTATATCTACTCTGTAATTTCGCTCATAAACGGACAACGGGACAGAGCGACAGTCGTGCCTCGGTATCGATTCCCGTTGTACAAATTTAATTAGGTCGGTGGGAATTAAACGTCGGAGGGGTCGGTAGGTGTTTGAAGCCCACTAGTGGGGAGAATCGAGGGTTTGGCGTTCGCCCTTTCTTTCCCGATATCTGGGTCGAGCCCCTAAGAGCCGTTTAAAGAGGATATATCCTTCGTGCCCTCCCGACTGATAGGGCCAGCCCCTAAAGTAGGCGAGAAATGGCTAACGAGCGTCCCGCCTCTGCCGTCCCATCGCCCCCCCATGGAGCGCTATATTATGCACCTTACTCCTACCATTACTATACTCCCACCACTCCTTACATAAAGCATTATTAGTCCTAATACACGGCACTATTACTGGCAAACCTGTTATATAAATATCACCTACATCGCGATTAATCATTAATCGAAACCACAAGAATCAAGGGTTTCCTCTACATTAGTCAAAATTTGTAATTTTTGTGAAGACCAGGATTCGAACCCGATACTGGGACTGATTATATATGGGCATCTCGCCGCTTATATTCTGCAGCCTTCATAAATAGGGAGCATTTGTCCGGGAACAAACTACTGAACTGAATTCTCGTGAGTATACTGGGGTGTATTAAATGAGATTTTTAATTGAAGTGGAATTCAATGCGTTCGTAGTATACTGTACAGATATTTTGCTCACTAATACCCTGCTATATTTATTCTTCTGTCCAAAAGTTTATTAGTGGTGAACCGTTTTCAAATGTTCCAATAGATATATTTTTATAAAATTGCTATTAAAAAAATTGCTATTATTTTTATGTTATTTAATAACATCTCTTATTAATAATAATGTATTATTGTTCGGGTGATTGTTTATAGTGGTAGAACGAGTGGTGTAATTCCGTTTTGAACGTGATATTCCCTCGGTTGAAAAGGTTTCAAGCGTAAAACGTCCGTCCTCACGGAATAGATAAGGTCCATTTTTCTTCCCGTCCCGTCTGCAACTTTCTCTTCGTTCTTCGGACGATATGACGCATGATCGAGGGCCAACCAATAAGGAAGTAGAGATAGGGCACGTGTTTTTCTCACTGATACCAGGCTACATTTATAAATGCGTCCAATAGATTATTAGTTGCGGAGCGAGTATTCACAATAATATACCGTTTACTGGATTATTGTTTTATGGCTGGTATATTCTGACGCGTGTAATTCACCCGAGGTCCTCTGATGAGTAATACGAATTCATAGGAGAAAGGCGGGTTTACTTTAGTCTGTTTATGTTTACATTCCTGTCCTATGAATTCGTCAGTTATTGATCGGACGCTTTCAACTGGATTTGTCACAATAATATACCGTGTACACTCATTTATTCTTATTGGAATGGTTTTTTTGAGATTTCTCCAGAACGAAGCAAAATCGAGGAAATTTCTAAATGACTTTTGCGCTATACTGGGCCACAATCTGTTGCATGATAATGATTCTTCATCGGCATTCAGTTATCCGCCGCACCTATTATCATGCAGTTAAATACACTTCGTAAATGGTAAACTATTATTTCGGTCTAGTCCATTTTTTCGACTCATCGGTCTGAAAGGAAGAGACCGCGAAATACTGTACGGGACCCGATGCTTTCTCAATTATCCTCAACAAGGACCTAATGAGCTTAAACCGAATAAAATCCGACCATCAACAGGAAATTGGAGCCAGTAATGGCACTGATTAAGCAATGGAGTAAATGAAGCTCCTGACTTTTAATCAATTGAATTTCGTAGTTGAAATAGAATTCAGATAGCCGCCGCATGCTTTGAACCCGGATCGACACGTCAAATCGTTTAATAAAACATCATCTTTAATATTACATTCAACCGTGTTATATAAATATTGCCTTAATCACTACTACTGATAAGGAACTATGCATCTTTATAATGATAACCTTAATATAGTGCAGTTTCCACTTAATCATACTATCGATATTATTCCTGTAAAATTACTGGTAATCGCTACTCGTGATAACATAATAATTACATACTACTGCTCTCGTACTAATACTGATAAAATATTGGGACTGTTAATGTTTTTATCGCTACAACACTGTATGCGATATACTGTATTTAATAATACTAAAACTACTATTACTACTGGTTTGATGATCACGAGATGTGTGGATCAAATTTAATTTTCTTTCCCGCAAGCTAGTTAAGTTGAAGTTAAGTAACTCCTGTAGCCCGAAGCCTAATGAGCGGAATCAAGTTTACGAGATCAACTCCTTACCAATTCAAAATTGGCTGATTGAAGTAAAATTCGGCCCACAAACTAATTCGTGTATTCAATCTATTAAGAAAATGATCTCCTTTCCTGCAACTGAAAGTAATAGATGGTTATTACGGAATCGATAATATTTGAACTTGTTAGTGCGTGATTTTACGTTTCTGCGCCACAGAACTTATTAAGTACTGACCGCTGTTAAAAAACGGAACTTTCTTGCGGCCGGAGGCAATACACTTATACGAGGAAAATCCGTAATTGTATCGAAATATAAGGGACGACTAGTTTAGAAATTCATGAGCAACAAATAGGGGAGTGGTCCTGCGATCCGGATGCGGTATTGGGCATAGTATCATCCCTTATTCATCCCGCTGTTTTTACCTTTAACCTAGAAGAAAGTAGGCGTATTCCTCCGTAAACCCGTCGACCTTCGCCGGGTTCGAATCCCAGTATGAGTAACGGAGATACATTAAGTCGTTGCAGTAACTTTATATGCACAATGCATAACAGTCCATAACCGCTAGTAACATTTCCTATTGGTAATGGTGCTGCGTAATATTTATGATCTTCGGGGCAATTTAATCCCCGGAATAACACCGTTATTACCATTATTCAATAAAGTTCAATTCCCGGAACTGTGCAGGTTATATATCGTTAGGGTGGCCACCATTGATTGGAACCAATATCAAACCACCTACGAAGTACACAGAAAGAAATTGTATATAGCGTTATTACCAGACACGGGCTATATTGACAGTGTTATGAAACATCAGATTTGGAAACCCAATAACTAATTACTACCAATTGAAAACAGATTTGGGTGTTATAATATCATCTGGATCGGTGATGAAATTTGATTGGAAACGGGAAGAAATACTGTTAACTAAATTTCCTTTAGTTAAAAAAAAAGTCGGTCTCACTGTCAACGAGGGTCCCCCCCCCCTCCTCTTCAGATGTAACTCTCACAATGACCATTGTCTCGCCCTCGGTAATATCCTTGAAAACTCCCTCCGACCCCAAAAAAGGACGGCATTGTCTCTGAATAACAGACTTAACTTTTTGAAAAGCTCGAGTTTACATTTAACGGGACCGTGGAAATGAAAAGAAAAGAGTCAGAAAGGAAAGGGGAAAACAATAAACACTTCGTCTTTGTGGGAAAATAAAAATCTAAAATAAAAAATATATTGCGACTGTAGTTGTAACTGAAATATAATAATGTATACTATATATTTTGAGCACAAATCACGATTCCAAATGGTTTCAGTTGTTTTGAACGTTATAAAAATGTTTGCATTAATTTGGGAACTCTATATCTCTCGAAAACCTGTTGGACAAAATTGTTCTCGCCGATTATCCATTCACAAATTTTATACTTAATAAGTTTAACTTTTATTATTTTTTTGTGTGGCACTTTAAAACTGACTAGAGAACACCAAACATGAAATAACAAACTCCGGTTCATTTTCAACAGCTTTCTTCTTTCTTCACATTCTTTCATTATTGAGGGTTAGACTCAACAAACCTGAATTAAGAACGCGAATCACCAAACCACAAGAACCCTGCTCTACATTCTAATACATTCCACAGGGGCCAAAGAACCTCGAGACATTAATATCTAAATAATTACCTCAAAACAACATACAGCGACAACGGTTACTTATTTTATTTATTAAACAATAAGCCGCACATTTCGTCTTTATTGCTGCCCGGTTATATATAACGGTGGTATTTTTCGATTCGATGGACATCATGGCGGACGGGGCTGCTGGCTCCTCCGCTGGGCTCGTAAAAGGCGTGGCCGAACGCTTCATCGTTATTCCAGACCAGCTTCTATTTCGGGTCGACGAAAGTATAAGTCGTTGGCGAAAAATCTTCTCGCAACGCTTTCGTCGAATACATTTATTTCTATGGTTCGTACGGGTCTGCGAGGGTCAGTGGAAGCTTATTAACAATTAATTAATTAGGTAAATTTTATTTATCACTAATTTCCGATGGAATCACGTAGGACTGCGGGAAGAACATCGGTTAGCAGGGGTTGACCCCCCGCTGTTCCGGGATTTTTCCTGTGTTTGGAAACCACCCGAGCGAGCTCCTGTGGAAGGATTTTTGCCCTTATCCTCCGGGGCCCACCCGGGTTTTATCTCCTTCCGATGTTTCGGAACTGTTACCGGTTCCATTGCCGGGGTCCGAAATGTTATTTATTTCCAAATAACTAAATAGTCATAAACCGCAATACAATAATTATTGCACGAAAAGTATACTCTAGTTTACGAGCTCCCCTGCTAATAGATAAATCTGTAATTGATGGGAAATTTGGGTTCGAACCCAGGTCGACTCGCAACGTTGTAACGCTCTAACCACGAAACTAATAAATACAAATAGTTTATTTTTCCACGAATATACATAGTACGTCGTAACGATACAAAAATTTTGATCGTTACATGCATTTCAGGCCCACATGCCTTATTAAATCTGTGTACATAAGTATTAACATTAAAAAATATTATGATTTTGCAGTGTTGATATGTCAATAGGGAAAGTTTGAGACAACTACGTGCCCAAATGACTTCTCAATGCCCCATTTTTCGAATAACTCCAGTATGCTCGCTCATTTCGGCAGTTTATTCCCGAACCACTCCATTTTTATATGATTATTAGCCCGCGTAGTCGTCCCTTCATTATTCGTATCCTATCCATCGGCCCTGTTAATTACGAAATATACTAATACGTCTTTCGACAAGTAAAATACTGGCAGGAGTTGTGTCACATCCTGGTATATCATATCAAGTGGGAGGGGCCTGACGCCGATTGGCTGTATTCGGCCGTTCCTGATTGGTCAACTTCCGTCTCCGCTCACCCGGGGCCTCTCATAGTATCCCTCTAGTGACCCATCTCTACCTGCTTTGAAAATGGCCATTGTATTGGATTGGCGCATGTATTGGAGGCCCGCCAAGAGACAATCATATTGTCACCCGCTTATTTGATCAAGCTAAACCGGTATCGGGTTGAAACCATTGTCAATAATAGCATTCCGTTATTAACTCATAGACACAATGCTGCCGATGAGACGTAACCGGTTAACTTATGACATAATAGGCGAATAGAAAATGGCAAGAGGTATAAGAAATCAAATTATTATTCCTTGTCCTCACAGTAATAATCAAATCTGTAATTTAATGAGTATTTTATATAATAATTAATCATATTTATAATAATGTATACTGTTGGCCTAGATTAATATGTGACCGAATTCGTTGTCAATTACTCTATCAATTGTGTTAGGGCTTGTGAAAATATTTGTCTAACTATTGAACTATGGGCCCCAATAGCTAATAAATATATACGTGTAAACGTCAACCCGTAGCGAACCGACAAAAAAATGTGAGATTACGTAAATTAATACGTCGTCTTCCGGGGCCTACCTCAAAAACCCAGTGACCCACAGAAGACCTACGTCAAGGGCCTTCTTATAGCCGGTGAGAGCATACCCGGCATCTGTTACAACTAAATGAAAGTAACAATTGTAACATTTTTAAAAAACGTTCGGGACAGACACCGTGTCCTAAGCGTATATGTGACAATACTAATTCAGGCAAGTCATAACACGGAAGTTTCACGGTAAATTATAATATGAATTCACCCTTGGGTGAAAACAGTCGAAATTAATTTTGCGATTACTCCGTCTCCACTCACCTATTTTGGTCTTGAACTAGTTTTGACTTTTCGCCATCCTCAGTAGTAAATTCGTTATGCTCCTACGCACTGTGGCAACCCTGTTATTACCGTGCAATTTTTTGTTTTTCAATATTATACAAGGACCGGCAATAGCTCGTGGCCTTAAAGAAAATTTTAAACACCTCAATTGCCTTGATAAACGAACGTGTCGACGCATTGTTTTTACCATGTAATCAAATTTCGGAGGATTAAGTTAGAGCGATTATTTAATAAAGTTAATCAGGTTTGGACCAGAACACAGGCGACATAATAATTCAAATGGGGGGATTAAAGCTCGGCGGTGGGCTCTTGTCCCGGGACCGGTAGAATGGAAACACTCTCAGTCACCGCTCTAACACATTCTGGACACACACGTCATTACCCTGTCGTCATAAAATTTAATTAAGTTGTCCATTAAATACCGGAAATGCAAAGCTCCGTGCGAGCGTTCAACCCGACGGGTTGTGCATTCGGTTATTGAACTGAATTCGTTTGGAAATTTTTCGATTTACTTTTAAGAACTAGTCGACAGGCAATATGAGAGCTCTCACGCGTCCCAAGACCCACGCGTCTTTTAAGCAAGAAAAACTACCAAATGGTATGATGCTCGGCTCAAAAATTAATATTAGTCTTAAATTTCATAACCCTTCTATGTTGATAAAGACTAAAAAGTAGTTCGTATTTATGTGGGATGAATTAAATGAACTAACAGTAAATATTTGGGTTGTGGACCTAAATGATACCGGCGGTGGGAATCGAAGTGAAGATATTTTGCGCGGATTAGACCTTCTGCGCTTACAATTACAAATATTTTATTTTTCTTTAAATATATGTAGTATATGGAAGACAATATACAAATGTCGTTTGATATGCGCATTCCGGCCCTCGTGCCTTTCTGCATTCATATATTTGTCTACCGATTGAAAACTTCAATGTGATAATGGGCGCCCATCAAATTAATTCGGGGACCCACCGACACGTAGTCCGGATGTCATAAATCAACTCCCTTCCGAAAACCGCCGTCCAACAGTAATACGTTGAGGTCACAAGGATTTAATACAATCTGCCGGATAGAATTTATTTACAGCCTAGCGGTTTATAAACCGCTCTTGTCGCCATTAAACCACACCCGTGTCTCCAGTCCCGGTGGATGAACGTTTTATAGCCCATCAATGTGTTAAACTATGGCGGGAGGATTCCTTCCATTTACGACCCCTACCCTCTACCACTCCTTCGGTCTATTAAAGAGGTATAAGGAACCGAATAGCCTATTACTTCCTAACATCTTATAAAGGTTTGGAAAAGGAGGGAATAGCGCCAAATATTTCCTAATAGAAATGTCCCCGCGCTCAACATCATTAGCGGTAAATTAGTAGGGTGCCCGACTATACATTTCGCGTTTTCAACCGTTCGGTAATGGATGAGAACCCAAAAAAGGTTTGGCAGGGACTTTTTTCTGTTTAAAAAATGCAGAAATTCTCGATTCGACTCCCGTCGTCGTTTTGGGGTCGTTCCGGATTGTTCTTTTTCCGAACGGCTCGAAGGCGGAAATGCGTTTAAATAGAGGAGACAGAGCGGGGTTATGGCTCCCGCGGGGACAAACGCAGAGACAGATCTGAGAGCCTGGGGGCGTTTGTTAGGAATGAGCCTTCGGGAGGGAAGCCTCGTAATGGGTAATTGATTGAAAGTTCCCCAGCGGCGTGCCTCCAATCAGTCGAAGACCGCGCCTCACCACCATTCCCGGGTAAACTCTGAATTACCAAGTACCCCGGTTTACTCTACCTCACTACATAGATGTTAAGCGACCGTATAAATTATCTATAAATGCCTTAAGTTCGATGAAATATCGTATTCTTTTACATTTTAAAATAATTTATTTAAAAAATTATTAGGTCTAGTTTATATTATCCGATACATTATTTTTCTCTCCTTATTTATCAGATCAGATATAATCGCGGAATGTTCAACGAGTGGCGTGGAGTGAGACGGGGATATTAAACTTATATAATTAATTTAATGTCTCAGAGATGGATATGTAAAAGAACAAAAACCAGACAAAATGTTAATATTGATCGGTTTTGAGGCAATTACCGATGAAATGAGCTATTATAACTTTCAAGTTCGAAAATTCATATATATCGAACATATATATATGACTCTATGGCGTAAGTTGTTTTCAATCCCAAAGTACGACTGTATTGCTAAAGCCGTCCAACCGGAGGGAGGAGTGACCGGAGAGCCTGTGACCGGGCTGAAAATTATGTTCGAATAAACGAACCGAGCGCAATATCCAGGCAAACGTCCGGTACGTGACTATTGGGCGGTAGGGGCGAGGGCACGTTCGTGGTTTGGAGGCCACCTGTCGGCGCGGCCCGCGGGCCCCTCCACTCCAGTGCCGAGGTGGCACAGGCCGCTCGAAGCCGCGAAACTGTGTACGGCGGCACGATTCGTCTAAACGGCCGGAACAGCCTCGACACCCGCCCGACTTCGTACTCTCCGACCGGACGTGGGCCGAACACGACCTTTTTCTCAATCACTCCAACCCTCATTCGGAATGCCTTTCGCAGTTTCCTAGCTTTTCTTCTCTACCCGAACGAATATCCGGCGAATAGGTGTATAGTTATTAAGCGTATCTTAATATCCTCCGATGTTTTTACCTTCCGTGAATGAAATATCACAAAACGGAAATTTCCCAAATATCATTAAGAAATAAATTAAGGCGAGTAAATAGATAGACGTCCTTCCGTATTTGGTTTCAATCCAAGTGCATTTATCGCCGTAATTTGAAGTCCGAGTTTTCAGAAATTAATGCTACGCAGGAATCCGACCGATATTTCTTAAAGCCCTCAAATATAAGACGCGTTTAAACCGACACCTTAGCTGAGGCATCCTTGCGGCCTTCGGTTGTGGCGATATTAATATCTATAGGGGCTCTTGCAGGGAACTAAGCGGCTTAGGGGCCCTGGAGCTACCCCCAATTAGCTCGAGGGCTTACAACAATAAGTTGCGACATCTTCCACAATTTTCAGTAGTTCCCTTGCTCCACCCCTAGGAAGCTTTTCTTACCAGATTTAAGCCTGGTTTCCTTAAACTTGAAAAGGGAAAATGAAAATTCCTCTCCCGACTCGATTGGATTAAATCTTTTCTAAGAGGGGAAATATTTTGCGCGCTCTTCGATTATTTGTTGATTTCCCGTCGTATTGGAGTCTTCCTTTTCCTCTTAATAGCTTCTCGCACTTGACTTATATTTTATTTTTATTAGTTTACATTTTGGACACGCCGATTTCTTCTCAGTTGTTGAATATACTTTTATATGTCGCCTTTTATACATTAAATACCTCTTCAATTAGTTAAAAGTAATTCAAGGACCTCTTTCTGCGATATGATATGCGAAACTATGATCTGTTGATTCTTAACACACAGAACATCATTAAGTAACAGTTCTCTAAGTGTTCAAATAGGTATTCGTGTATTTTGTGTTTATTATAAGGATTGATCTCCATACAATGGAATTGAAGTAAATGAAATCAGCTAGAGGGACTTCAAGCACGGCTCGTGTTTCCAGAATTGTTAACTCATTATGCCATTATTAATTGCTAAAGCCGTTATTAAAGTTATTAATAAAGAATTGACTTTATACTTCCGTCATTAACGCTAATTTCTATAGAGATTGTAATTCTAAGTTGGAGTAATTTATACATAAGCTTAAAGGAGATGTTAACATAACGTAGGTACGGGAAAAAATTGAATCCCTTCCTGGGCTAAAAATGGAAGAAAAAGGGAAAACGAATATGACAAGACGGTTGAATGTGACAAACGTGTCGAAACAAGTGAATTAGTCATCATTGCCGAGACAGGACGACCATGACAGAGGCCGGTTCGGAGACTGATGTTTGTAAACAGATCCTTTATTCTTATATTATTCCCTCGTTTGTTCTACGTTGTAGAAATAATTTATTTGTTCTTCCAATTCCTTGTTTCTTTCGCGCGTAGAAACAACAGTAAAACAGTTTTTATAGTGATGCTTATAGGATTATATATATATATATATATATATATATATATATATATATATATATATATATATATATGTTCCCAAGCTTTTTATGTAACCAATTACTCCCGAGGACTATTACGAAAGTGTTATATGTACTGTTAATAATTTTTCTATGGTATTTATTAAATAAATACGATATTAGCTATTCCCTAGATTCCGTGTGTTTCTGTCTCCTATCGCTGGTTTAGTCTTTTGCTGGGAGACAGAAACACACGAAATCTCCACACAAACACACACACACACACACACACACACACACACACACACACACACACACACACACACACACACACACACACATTTTGTGATGGGGCCTCATTCGATTTCTCCCTACGGTCAGAGTATTGAGGATGCCCGTTGTTTTCCTCCGGGAAAATATTCAGAATGTCCCCGCGACTCCTTCGCTTTCGTCGCATCCGTCGGCCGCCCAGAATTCGTTATTGATGCGACGTCCAGGAATTTGGCACGGCGCTGGGTTTGGCACCGAGCATTTAAAGATAGCGTACGGCTACCGTCTCTCTCTCTCTCTCTCTCTCTCTCTCTCTCTCTCTCTCTCTCTCTCTCTCTCTCTCTCTCTCTCTCTCTCTCTCTCTCTCTCTCTCTCTCTCTCCCCCCGCCTTCCTGATTCATCCTCAAAAATATGTACACAAACCTAAATTCAACAATGAAACAGTTTATAATGACTGTAACGGCATTTATTAATGGCCCTAACTACCTTAACTACCTTTATACCGTCGTTGTTTTCCTGTTTCGAATTTTCTTTTATCCCCTGAAAATAACAACTACACTGCTACTGTTTTGAAAAACTATTACTAAAAACATCCGGATTTTGTTTCCAGTTTTCCTTTTCTAAAAGAGAAACAGAATAACAATGAACTTACAGAAATTACAGAAATTCAGAACTTTTATTTCACCCCGGTCCCTTTCCGAGTTACGGATTGGATCGAGAATTTTTCAACACTGTTTTCACCACCATGGCAACGTAGCATTGTAATCACCGATTTCTATTTATAAATCGGTGATTACAATGCAAGTAAATATGTTTTCTCCTTTTAATGTATCCGCGTTCGCCTGACACGTGGTTTTTCGTCCTGTTGCCTTTTTATCCAAAATACTTTATACTTTCAATTAACCGAAATTGTTGGCCTAAACAACTATTATTAAGTCCTGCTTTGGAAACTTTTTAAACTCGCGGTTTTATTATTTTATTAAAACTGGTTTTATTGGGGGATTTTCCCTTTAAACCTAGCATCGGTAAGATTGCATTAAATTGACCGTCATTTCTTCAGGCAGTAAAATTGTTCACGTTCGTAGACATTTTATGCGTTTATTTATGTGTTTATTCTTTCTACAGAACTGGTTTAATTCAACTGCGATACAATCCGATTTACGGTTCGGTGCTGAATTCGTTCGGAGTTTTCAAATTTCCGAAATGTTGTTCGAATTTACGACTTAAGGGTTACATGTTCAATACCTAGTTTTTCTAGCTATTGAGTAAATAAATAACGGATTAATGTACTAACCTGATTTCTTTTTCTTAAACTTCTGCTATAGCTTTTCTATATAAGATAGAAATACAGAAAGCGAATAGCGACAAGGAAATAATCTGTTATTTTTGCAATGCTCCACCCAATAACGCCCGGCGTCCGACTAACCGAATTATATTTTTTATTTTCCGTTTTGACTTTTCAATCCTTTTAAAATAAGGAACAGAATTACGAGGAAATAGAGATCTGTTCCGTTTTCTTCCTGACCCATTCATTTGGATCGAGGATTTTTCTACTCTACTTTCTATTCTTTATACTTTAAACGTTATATATTTATATTCTATATTTATATTACGTACGATTTATATTCTTCTAAAGGTTTATCGCTTAAGAAATATAATTTTAAGATAATATCTATTTATTGTGTCTGTGTTTGTGTTAAACAGGTATGTTAGTTAGACAAATACATAGATTTCAGTTTAATTTAACATCCCCGTTTAATGTGGCGTGTTATGCATACGCTTAATCATTTTGGGGCGTTTAACTGACACAAATGGAAGTCCGGTTTGCGTACATTACATCCAATCGACGGGTCAGGTTAATTAATACGGCAAGTATATTAATCCGAATGTATTCGCTTTAAGTGCATACACATTGAACACGTACGGGCTGCGCTTTTGAACTGGGTTTGCGGGCGGCCGCGGTTTATTCCTGCCCAGCGGTGTTTTCCTCTTTTTCTCGCCGAACTCGCTCTACGCAGTCGCTTCCGGGTTTTTACTGTTTCATTCGAGGATTAAACTTTTTGATAGATTTTACCGCTGCTCGGAAACACATTTTTTTATTTGCGGGAGCCTTGCACCGAACTCTTTTCCCTTTCCTATATTTTTTATATATAAACGAGACGCCCTGACACTTTATTGGTTATTCGAGTTCTCTCTTATAAAACCTCACCCTTTCGAGGTTTTTATAAAGCTCTCATTACGAACGCCACTTTGCAAATCCTTGTCGAGAGGTAGGGTGGAAAAAAAAATTAATCACACAAAACTGCTGGAATGAAATTTTTCATCGGGCTCATTAAAAACAAATCAAATTCTCGGAATATAGATAAATATATAAGTAATTATGATAAGCGAATGTGATAATTCTTTTTAAATTTAGAACATTATTGGAAGTAGAGGATTTTATCGATTTTGCACTTGTTTTTTGTTGCTGATATTTATTTAAGCCAGTTTGTTGTTGATGACGGGAATATTTATAGCAATACTAAAAGTTAGCCTCGACGGGTAATTTTAAATTATCACTTCACATTGGCGTTTAGGCAGAAGACTGCCTCTAAATATAATTCTGTTATATAATTATCTAAAGTTTTTATAACTTTATAAAAACGTTTTAATCATAACTTTATAACAAAATTTCATACTTACTTTTAAACTTCCCTTTGTTTCCATTTGTCGCAGGTTCGGCTTTCATTTCTAACTTGTAAAACGATTGGAAAAATAATTTTAAAAAAAATCATAAACTGGCACGGAGTACGGTGCTCCATTATAATAACCGGATCCGAAAAACGTTTATGGGCGACAAATATGGAACCTTCGAGTTTGTCTTATGGCGTTAACAACTATCATTCCCCAACCTATAGGTATTCTATCCTATAGGTATTTACATGCCTGTGATACGATTGAATGTCTGTTAGCCATCAGCGATGGATCCGAATTTCATATTAAATATGAACACCTATCGCGGGCTTATTTTAAAGTAATATTACCATTCTATCTATTAGATATTTACATCCGTATCCCATGTCGGCGGAAACTAAATATAGATTTTTTTTAATCCTACGGAACGTGACACTACAGACAGAGGGATTAGCGGGATTAAAGGTGGGGTTTATAGGGGGGCAGGTGAGAGAAAGTTCCCACGCCCTTTCACTATTTATTTCCTACCGGACTTCTCCCTTAAGGTACGGGATTAATTACCTTTCCGAAAGGGTCCGAAATAGAAAAGCGCGATTAAATTATGGCTGTGTTGTCGGGGCGGGGCGGGGCGGGGCGTTCGGGGCCCGACCCGGGATTCGGGTCACTCGGTCTACCCTGACCGGCCCCGGCCCAATCGAATCTCCTTAGCCGGCCTTATTTATTTACCTCGGCCCCCTTCTGCCGACTCTAAGGTGGGGGGGGGGTGGGGGAGTGCTCCTCGGGCCCGCTCATTTAAATCAAATTTATTTCCGCCGGTACGGTAGGACGTACTCATCTATCTAGGTAAGAATCGGAAGGGGGTTTACTCTGGGGGCCGGGGATAAGGGCGGCACGGGGGGTAATAGGCGCCACCCCGGAAGGAGCCCGAAGCCCGGAACCGTACCTCGGGGCGGGCCGGGGCTTTCCCGGGCCTCCGCCCGCCGGTATCGAGCGTCGAGGGGTCGCTCCCCGAGAATCGGAGTCGATAACGACACGGGTCGAAAAGTATATAATCCGGGGGCGGGAAGGGGCCCGACGTTTTCGGGATGGGGAGTATCGATCCGAGCGTAGGGTCGTCGGACGGGTAGTAGGGGGGTCCAGGGCCGGGGCCCGAGGACGGGGATGCTGGGGCTCCTCAGTCGGTCTGCAGCCGTCGTCCGGACATGGCGTCCCTCAGCAACGACAACCCGACTGCCCTCAGCAGAAAGGTCAGTCTCAAACAGCTTCCCACCGCCCGCCCCCGCCCACCGCCTCCGACCCGCCTCCCGCCCCCGGACACCGCGTCCCTCCCGACCTCAACCGTCGCTTAACACTTTCCTCGTTCGCACATTTTTCGTCCATTTTAGCGTCCCCCGGAAGCTTTTCTAGCGTTATCCGTATCGGTCCCCACACTGGGAGGCGTCGTCTAGGCCGGGGTCCTTATCCCGGCGGTCGATGGTCCGTTCTCTGGGGCATGACAGAAACTCTAGTTTATTTGTGACGTAGGACCGTTTAAAAGTGGTCCGGGGTGTCTGGGACCGCGGGGTCGGGTCGAACGGAACTGGGGTCGGCGAGGGCGCCCGCACCTGTTAGCTGGAGGGCGGGCCGCACGTGAGCGCCCTCGCCGTCAACCGCCCTCCTCGGCGTCCCATTCGGCTACCGGACAAACAGGAACGGGAGGATAACCAAGTCACAGACCTACCGTTACGCGTCTTAGACCCTTACCGATACCCTCGACGGTTTCGCGGGCTACATTATTTCTGAATTTTTTATGTATTAGTTATTATTTTTTTTAGTTTTTACCGTCGTTTTAGCGCGTCGGAAATTTGCGATATCGCCCGCCGTCGGTCCGGACGTACGATACTCGCGGTTCCGGAAGCGTTCCGGAAGCCGGGGTAATTAACGGCCCCGACCGCACCGGACCCTTCCGGATCGATCGGTACCGAAATTCGGAATTCCGGTCCCTGGGCGTGCATTCCATCCCCCCTTCCTCCCGAATGTACCGTATTCCCTAGGCGAGGGGATCCTCCCTCCCGCGCCCCGCCCCACTCACCTATATTCAGGGGCCGTTGCCCCAACGCCGGAACCTAGGTAACTCCCCTTTCGTTAGGTGTCCGCCGTCGGCCCAATTCCCAGATGTACGCCGGCTTTCGGGTTTAATCGCCATTCTACAATAACTTAGCTATTTACTCTTCCGCTTGTACGCTTACTTACGCATATGCATATAATGCGGGTTTATATCTCGAGCATAACTGAGAAAGTCGCCGGGAAAATACAAATTTAACTTGGGTCTAACGAAGACGATATTGTAAACTGAGCGTTGTTAATATCCTAATCTCTTTTGTATCGAAGTTAAATAATGTCATTAATTATAAAACCAACGGCGACTATTTTCAGACAGTTACGCCACTGATATTGAAATATATAAACATTGATGCTTTTATGTTTATGTATGTGTGTGTACATTTAGTTCTAGAACGGAGACTACAGGCAAAACATGGTAAGGTATTATGTTAAAAAAACATGGGTCGATAACTGGAGTAATAGTTATTTGGTGCCCGTTTTATAGAGCGTGGGAGGGCGACGATTTCTGTTGGTCGGGGACACTGGGCTAGGGAATAATTACCATTTAGAATAGCGTTACGTGCAATGTAAAACCCGCATTGGATGCAACTAAAATGCTGGGTTGGCCGTTTAATGTTATCATTTCTTTGATCGTAACATTAAAAGGGCTATTTTAAATATATTTATAAAGCCCCAGATATATAAATTCGTACAATAGTAAATCATTTCGCGGCTTGGCCGCGTTTGAAAATATTTAAGGGGAAATTTTACGGATTAAATTTACCGTTGAGAAAATTAAAAGTTTAAATTAATTCTTCGATTTTAAAAATTAGTATAAAGAACCAGTAGATACCAGGGGCGGGTGGAGTACAACCGACCCCTGTTTGTGTACTCCACATTGTGTAGTACAATAAGAAAACGAAACGTTTAAACTTCAAATACACAATTGAAATGATTACTTATTTGTAAATAAATATATTAGAATAAGGTCGATGGGAGAAAACTTAAGAGCTTATTTCATCTGACTCGACATCCGAGAGGTGAACGAGCTACGCCCTCCTGTCCAGTCCCCCGCAAGGGTAATAGGTTTGTATATTTCCCTTTAAATGCTAAATTATACAGAACTAGTATAGAATATTAAAAAATGTATTACCACATAAATATTAATTAATTTGAAGTCCGAGATCTGCTCAATTAACGATTGTTTGGGAGGATAAATAAAATAAGCGAAATATGAATTTCTGAATAATACGGATAATGGGGATAAAAAAAAATCCGGCCGAATGAAGTGCAAATTTAAAGTCGACAATATTTTTCGTAAACTAAGAATTCTGAAGGCGGGATATAATTTAAGAAAGAAATGCCGAGGCTGAGAGAACGGGCGTGACAAAAGATGGAGGAGAGACCCGGCTGTTTTTAAATTCCGAGCTTTTGCACTCGGTTCAACTTTTTGTTTTATTCGCATTTAAAAACGCCCGACAACGACTAATCCCGTCCAATTAATAGCCGGGCAGATTTATCTCCCGCCCAAATGTACAGGAAGGCGGGGCCGCCATGTTTAAATCGCAAAGGGCTCGGACAACAAATATCCAGGGGTCTGCGCTTTTATCCCCCCCTAGTTTACCCCAACCCCCTTTGACCGCTTCCCCTTTAATGTTGCCGAGGTGAATGGGTTTTCAAATTTGAGCTTTTATCGGAGCAAGAGGTGTCGTCGTGTTGAGTCCATTCCACAAAAATAGAATTCCCTCCCCGATACGGGATCGCTCCCGCTTATGATTATCCGCCACATAATCCGCGTAATCCGCCATTTTTTATCGCGTTTTTAATTCGTTCCGAATTACGGTTTTCTAAAATAAACGGGGCGGAAAATAAGTCGGGCTTTTAACCGGCCAAAATACAATATATCGCTCTTTGCTTGTTTCGTACCGGATATATACACATTTTTATTTATACACGCTAAGTCTGGTTTCTTACATCGTTCTAATCGGAGGCAATCATAATCTGAAACCCAGAACCCAGAAATAACGATATTTGGAATAGAATTTTGGTCTGAAATGAATTCAAAAGATGCGCAGAAATACATTCGTAAATTCTATTCGTACAAATAATTTATCTTCCACTTTGTCGAATCTGATAAAGACCGCACCTTTCGCTCTCTCTGGTTGCCCCGTTTCCAAATTCCTGATTTTTAGAAAAAGATTAAACATTTAAATTCTGTAAGTTACACCTTCACTAGTATACATTCTCAATCTATATAAAATTAAACTAGAAAAGAAAATATATTATATGGTGGAATAATCGTCGGTAGACTAAATAATTTCAATATATCCTTAACAAATTTATTTCAGCATATATAAATGAAGAATGATTAATATTATAAATTATATATTCTTCGGCAAAGAGTGGATATGTTCGATAAAAGTGAATGAATTACGATTTAATTAATTATAGTTATTATAGTTTAGCCGATTAATGGCTTTAATATATTTACTAAAAAAAGCAAGCTCCAAATAATTTCATTCGTATAATAGTTAACGGCCTGCAACACAATCAAAAGGGAAAAACAAATTAACTTAAATTGAAGCTATTGTTCCTTATTTTCGCTTAAGCTCACCGTGCATGCTCGGGCGCAATTCTTTCGGCTCTGGAATTAAGAAAAGAATTAAAGAATAGAAAAATGAATATAAAAAGTAACTAGTTGCGGGGACACGCGAACGGGCGAAACTCAGAAGGCGCATTTCGAATGCGCTATTAGGGTAAATTCATTTGGGCGCGGCTGGCAAACCTGTGGTATTCTATGTATTTTAAGTCCCCAAACAAACATCAAACGAATTTGAATATTACACTTTATATAACCGTGGTGAGACGTCCAACAAATATTTTCTTTATTAACCTTCGAATGGTATGCAATTTGTCAAATATGCTTTCCGTAAATTTGGTGCCTCGCCATTGCACAAAGCTACGTGGAGCCACACCCAAAGCGGTTATGCAATAAAGATAAGTTTCAAGATACTGACTGCATTCAGGTCTTGCGGGCGTATAGTTTTTAATTTTATAATATATGAAATTCATTTAAATATTTATATATCTAAAAAAATTATTTCTACTTTAGCACATAAGATAATACTAAACGATTCTAATTCACAGTATTTAAATTTGGAACACACCCTCTATTAAAAAAATCTCTAAACCAACAAAACTTTAATAGCATTTTATAAGCAAACTAGAAGTATTTATTTTCTTTTTATAAATGTGTAAAAATGAAATAAAAACGCGAATATATACTAATTATGCGTGGAGGAAGTAGAACTGAAGTGTAATATTTTTTTAGTTAAAATTTACCATCGGTCTAACCCGAGGAAATGTTTCTCGGGTCTTTTCTTTCTAAATGCTTTCGATTTTTTCAAATTATACAATTACATTTCAAACAGTTGCAATTATTGGACGTCTCAAGACCTGAATGAAGAGGCCTTTAAGGACTTGAAGCGAGTTTCGTCTGTCACTGCCGGTAAGTACGTCGGACACGGAATCAACAGGATCGTCAGTAAGTCCAATGTTTTATCCTTTTCTTTAGAAATCGCCTGTAACATTTTGCCCGCATTAGTCCGAGTATCCCTTGGCGTCGTAAATATTAATCCCACTTGGCTATGTGCTTCCTTTAAGTCCCGTAAAAATAATTGCAGTCGTCCCCGTATTTCCCTCGGGATCCTTAGAAAAAAAATATCCCGTAGCAGGGACGTAATAAAGCCGGCGAAATATTTTAAAATAACAATACTGGAATAAGTATAAATTCCGCTGAAGTTTATTACACAACTGCCATATTGGAACGAATAATAAGCTGTTTGTCGAAATCCACACTTCTAACTCCAATAAATAGAACAATATTTTCCAAATTTATCCAAAAGTTTCTTTCAAGCCGCAGACAAGATCCGTTTTTTAAAGTACAGTCTCAATACACAATTCAAATTCAAAGACACAAAGCTACATTTATTATATTATAATTGATCATAGGTCGGCTCCGTGTACTTAGAAATTATTTTGTTCTCTACAGCATAGATCGCGCCAGTATGAAGGGAAAGCTATTCGTGAACGCGGCAGACGCAGCGAAAAAACCGACGCTTAAAATGCACGAAAATAACGCATTTTATTTCGGGATATAAGAAACGCTTCCTTGAACAAAAGTTGTAGGAATAGAACCGAAGCACAACTTCTGTTCGAACTACTTTTCTGAAAAAAAAATTCGTTCAATAATTCATCATTTTGTATTACTAATTTAGTACGAAGTACATTAGGCGACCATTTTCAGTGCGGTTATATTAGGCAATTTTTTAAATATAAAATTCGGTATAATTATTATTATAGATTTAATTAAAATTAGAGGGTTCGAAATATCTCGGTCTGGCTAACGTACACCTACGCACACCTGCGATATTTTGTGGCTGTTTTTCTTATTTTAAATCAATCGGATTTTTTATTTTAAATCTGAGGGCACCGGCCAATAACGGAGGGTGGTATATCTTGACAGTGACAGTCTGTTGTGACGCGCTATCGGCGATATGGGGTTAGACCGCAATGGGATGTTCCCGGCTCGGTTTCGGTAAAGCCGGTTGGGACAATGCCCGAGAGAAAATCCCCTTTTGAAAAGCGAGGACTTCTCATTAATCATTCTGGAGATATATATATATATATATATATATATATATATATATACATATATTTATTTGAGCCCCTTCCCTCCCCCCAACTTCATCGAAAAAGGGCTTTTGGCTTATCGCCGGGATATTCAGTTTTGAAATTCATAAACGCCCATTGTTTGACATAAGCGCCGGCTCTTTCCCTTATAAATGAAATCGGATCCTGGACCGCCCCGATGCAATCTTTCCAATTTGAAACCGCCAGTAATTAATATGAAAATAATGAATATGGAGGTACAGCATATTCTTATCATGTCACATATCCTTTTGATATTACTACGCGTATGACCCTGAGAAAATACAGAGTAGGCTGATACATACTTCTTCCCAAATTCTATACTATACGCAATGCTAAACTAAATATTGTCGATACAAATTAATTTATATTAACAAATATAGCACAGAAGGATTCGTTTGAATTTCGTGAACTTTCTGATGGTTCGTGCAAATGGTTTTTGTTTGTAATATAGCGCAATGAGGCCGACTGTGGCCTGTCATCCACTTTTTTAATACTTATTTAATCCAAATTCACCTCCTCTAACATCCACGGCAAGGGTGTGATTCAAAATCAAAACATTTCAGGACAATATTGTCCTTTCTTTTCTGTATCAGTTTAATTTACCAGGATAAAAACTTGTTTTGAAATGTTAATCCTCCGCGAAAAATAACCCTTTCTGCGCGTTGTGTCCTTAATGAGTGCACAAACAAAAGTAGTAAGAAGGAATTAGCATATTGCAGTGTTGGTTGAGACGGAGGGAAATAAGGAAAGTATAATAATTGAGATTATTTTAGAATCGGTTCCGTCGCTCACATTGTGTTCAATTCATCTCGATAGACTTAGCTCGCAGGGTGCCGTTGTCTGGAAAATATCAGAGGAGAAAAAGTCCCGAATTCGAGAGGAATAAATCCTGCCTGCAAAGCTCCCTCTAAGCCGGAATGTGGAATCCTATTTGTTCTTCCATCATACCGGCCGATGTCGCTTTTATTACCGCCCTCCGGGGGTTTTACCTTCACGTCTTAAGCCGGGCCCTTTTGGGGTTCCCTCCGTCGTCTGTAGAATTTCTGTATCACAGTTTCGGCTACCATTCGTAGGACGGAGTAGATTTTTCCCTCCACGCATAAAACGAGGGATCGTGTCCCTCGACGAAGGTTTGCGGTGTAACACGTCAAGAAGGGGAAATTAATACGATAATAGTTTGGGGGCTGTGTGAACTAAGTAGGCAGGGCGGAATATGTACTGGACAAAGTTGAAACGTGTTACGTATATCTGGTACACTTGTCTCCCTCTGAAAACAGTCGAATACGCGGGAATAGATTCAAACTCACTCTGTAGCTAATTAAAGGGAAAGTTAGTGAACAAGCGCCGCTCTTTGGGAGGGCGTTTAGCCGAGTTTGAAGCCACGTTTATCCCAAAGGAGGCCGATAGCGGGAGCTATCAGATATACACACTGTATATAACATGTATATATTCGAAAATTTTCAGTTGAAACCGTGTGTAACTTCGCTAGGGCAAATTATGCTGTTTATTGACTTGGATCAGTATATACCACTTAACCAATCAATTATGTATGGGTCGTATGTCTGGCTGACCGAATTATACGGACAATACCGATCTATCACGAGACAACTGCCCGAAGCCCTTCAACTTAGGAGAAAGAAAGAGAATCGTGAAATAACAATTCTACTGAACTCGTATGTCCAAATTTAATGTTTGGACAGAAACAACAGATCTCTTCCGTAATTCAAGTAGCTTCTATAATTTGACATAAGTAGAACAATCTGGTTCCAAAAAAATATTATTTTTAGTTTTACATTCGGATTTGACTTTGAACCAGTTTCCGGTTCAAACCAAATAGCGTAATCCCCGCTCTCAAGTCCTGTCTATTTTTAAGTAGGATATTTTTGAAATTTCCAACCCACCCCGCCCGACACACTTAATGAGTATATAATTTAGTTTTCTAAAACATTGGATTTATGTTCTTGCGTCCATCAAAACTGGAGTACCTTTTTTTAAAATATCGTTTGATATCGAATTCGCAATTATATTAGGATACCTTTTCGTTCGTGTGGATATTTGAACTAGAAAAACTGTAGTCCCACATTCTCATCTCACAGTTGGGGACAACCCGTCCAACTCCTACAAAATTCAATCATTAAAATCTATTATATCACGCTTTGTAAAATTGTTAATACCCCACCTTATGTTTCTAACCGCACGATCCGTTCCCATTTCACAGTCCCGTTCTTTCATGAATTAGCGTCTTCCAGGTATAAATCCTTCCGTTCAAAATTATCCCCTTCACATTAGCCAGGGGCTAATAAGTGAACATTTGATTCGACAGCGCTCTCCTCCCGAACGCCGGAGCTCGAGATTACAATCAATGAGTGGATTCTCTATCAAAAGTACAGTAATGCTATCATATCTCTGTCAATAAATATAATTTTACAAATTGTAGTCGTGACTACAAATACATAAAAAGAGAAAAAATAAAAATCGGGCAATATTTATTTTAAATACACTAGTAAACGAATCATACTGAGGGCCAATAGCAGAATGATAGAAGTTATTGAAAATTACGAAATAAATTTTTATAGTTTGCATGATGACCCCTGGAATGTAATACTAATATTTTTTGAGGGAAGTCTGCAGTTTGAAATGCAAAATAATGACTTTATGCATTATATTTTATATGGCCGATTATTTCATATTTATAATTTCAAACACTCCCCAAGTCTGTATTTATCTGTATATCGCTCTATTATGTCATTATGCAATTAACAAGATGGGTTCTTGTCGGACCCTGTCGTTTCATTTATCTCTCGGCCCCGATTCTACACTAGTGGACGCGTTTCAAATCGATCCGATATTAAGGGAATTGTTTTTCTTTTCTACTCGGATGGGCCCCAGAGTCGAATAACCGGGAGAGACAGCGTTTTCGAACCAATTAACGATAAATGACATGATAAATTCCAATGAGATAGTTTTCGAAATTCGTGTTTCTCCCTTCATTGTCATCTCCTTCTTGGTAATAGGAAGCCCGGAAGTTTCTGTGTGTGTGTGTTGTTTGTTTGTTTGTGTGTGTTTTTGTGTGGGTTTTTGTTTGTTTGTTTGCGTGTGTTTGTGCGTATGTTTGTCACGTTCGTCGGTCAATAACTAACAAAATGTGCTATTCGATTGATATTTCGTTCAGTCGATATTGTCCAAAACTGTAGTTAACGTCTAACTATTAAAAATTATGAATTCCAAGATAGATACTTTGTTGACTAAAAAAAGACCCAGAATAATTAGAGGTTTGTATTTTAAAACTTTAACGAGTTCCCAAGCCCAGATAAAATATCCATTGTTTTTACCCCCCAATTGGAATCGGGTAGGAATTATCATAATGAAACTCCGTGTCTCGGACGGCCGCGAAATTGAGCTCATTAAATGCTCGGATTCATTAGTTTTCCAGCGGATTTCTAATCTTGAAAAGCGCCTTTATAATTCGAGACAGTAAATTCAACCCGAGTAAAAAGAACGGGACGCTTTGGTTTATTCTTTTTTCGTCTCGAAAATAACCCCCATCGGGTCGAATCTTTATTCGGGTTTTCTTTCTCCGCGGCAATTGCAATTATAGAGGGGGCGCGTTTTCCGTTCTAAACTCGTCTGTAGAAGTCGGTGAACCCGGATTTCGTAACCGGCAATTCTCGCTTCACTACTGATGACGGCGGGAAACCAAATATGCGCGTGGAAAGAGTGATGATATTCGATTATCAAATATTGCTGTCACTCTCGACATTTTATACTTTTTAACGCGTACAGAAATATTTTTTTTTAATTCCGGTCCGCAATAATATTGATATTAAATAATACGTGCGGTTCCACAAAAGTAGCTTACTATGTAAAGAAATAATAAGACTGTACGGAGGATACATATCAGGCCGGCAACTAAATAATTGCGCCGGTTCCTCCCCCCCGCATATAACGCACCCATGTATCGAGCATTTTATGGTACCCAAGATGTTTGTTCTTCGACATACCGTCGAGGTTTCCCGTAGCAACGTACTGCCACTGTCCCAACTGTTGAACATTTTGCGATCGAACTCCGACAGTTGAAGCGATGAAAACCCGGCCACGCGTCGAGTGTATCCTTTGACGGGCGGGCGAGAATTTTCTCCATTTCTTTTCCCGCCGAAAAGTCTTTTCCCATTTCGTCGCGTTTTAATGCCCCGTTGTGGCATCGTATTTGGAACAAAGAAAGTCGAGGCGAGGTCGCAGACAATAGTGGGGGTGGGCCGGGAGTCATA
Organism: Lethocerus indicus; assembly: GCA_019843655.1. Taxonomy (NCBI): domain Eukaryota; kingdom Metazoa; phylum Arthropoda; class Insecta; order Hemiptera; family Belostomatidae; genus Lethocerus; species Lethocerus indicus. The sequence continues at coordinate 34,760,009 of JACDQD010000001.1, forward strand.
AGGCGAAGTCGTGGAATATCCCCCGGTATTCTGGAACAGGAACTCATCAACGTTTACAACCTCGCGTCTCGCTTTTTCCATCTGCGGATCCCTACTACGGTGTACTCGACTACGTTCGGTTATATTTTCGTATTATAATTATTTTTTTTTAATTAAATTTGTTTAAAGATAAACACAATTTTTTTAAATTTAAACATGCTCCTTTATGCGGAGTATGATTCCGATTTAAACGATTTGATCTACCTAGTGGCCAGAGGAAGACGGTCAGTTACAGTGTGGAATCGTCGCAATATCGTATAGTTTCTATTAAACGTCTTCACCAAAAACGAGTATCATTAATAAATAAAACATTAGGATAATAACCATCTAATTCAACACGATGTTCAATGTTTTCAAGCCGATTGGTGCGGCTATGAATTCATACCGTTTCCAACCTTCTTCTTGTCCTCTCGGGAAAGACAAAAGGGAGAATTTTTCGTTTCGATATAGGTTTTACCGACTTGACCTTCCGTTGGGATTGCGTAATACTGTGGGAAGAACCTCGGTTGGCGGGGGTTCACCCCTTCTATTCACGGACTTTTCCTGCGCTCGGACGTCTAACTAAAAACTGGGGATAATCGTTGACCGGTCCCAAATTTCCGTTTAGCGGTCTCGTGTCGTGTCACGCTAATTTATACCGAGCGCCCCTACCCCATCTCCGATTTCAAATTCAAATCGGCGTTGCGGTAGGGTGGGGGCGCCGGCACCGGCGGGTGGGGGAGTCCGACCCCTCAGTTCGACCGCGCTCACTCACTCAAAACTCCCTCACGTTTGTCCGAACGTCGTTGGCGGTGAGTAGAATTATACCAGACGTACCTATTTATCCGACCTTAAGGTTGCCGGCTCCTCTACAGAAGCACCCCACCCGTATAGCAAAAGCACTCCCCTCTTCGCGTAAAACGACCGAACATCGTATAAACCCGAATTTTGCATTAATTGTCTTCCCTTTTTTTTATTCCGCTCCGTCTTTTTCCAGCGCAGTCCATTCATACTCACAAAGTACTTTCTGCACGAAAAAATACAAAATTGGGAAGATCACTTTTGGTCTCGAAATTTCGGTTGACCCCTTGACAACATCCCCGGTTACGTACGCCCGTAATTGAGAATAAGTTTGGAATACTTATTTTGTGGTCTGTGAGGGTTTGGAATACCGACGTGTCCACGATTTTCTGTCCCCTTCTGCAGCCGAAACCGGTCTAGGAAAAGGCCACACCGGCGAAAAGAGACATACCGTACTCGAAACCCTTGCAGACCATATAACTGTTATTCCAAATTATATACCGTGTGTTTCTGTCTCCTCTCGCAGGTTCGGTCTTTTGCTAGACCGGCTTCGGCTGTCGCCATCTTCAGCAGCGGTTTTTTTTTGGATGTGTTTTGGGTGCATCCTCACTGCACTGTCACTGTCACTTTTAGTGTGGTGGTTGTTTGTTTATCGTGTGTGTATATAATATATATATATATATGTATCTTGTTATTGTGTTTTTGGAGAATGTTGTTTGTCTTATTTGAGTTGGGAGGGATCTTGTTAATCGCGTTAAGTGTTTGTCGGATTATCGGTCAAATATGTATTTGATTATATTTCAAATATATCACACAACTGGTCAAAACTATTAGGTTCTGACTTCCAAATATATCACAGGAAACCTATCTGGAATTGTGTATTTATGATCATAAAAGCTTTCCTGTTGCTCCAAAATTTATTGAAAAGAGTTTATTTTTGGTAATCTAGTTAAACGGTGCATGTGTATCCAACGAACTTCCACTGTGCACTTCCACCGATAAACTAGCGCCCCCCTCAGTGTGGTCTGGAAATGTATTTAACTCAAGTTCGTTGGGTGCACTTGCACCGAGAAACTAGATCGCCAAAAATAAACTTTTTTCAATAAATTTTGGATCAACAGGAAAATTTTTATTATCGTTAATAAACAATACCAGGTTTCCTGTCATATATTTGGAAGTCAAAAACTAATAGTTGTGACCAGTTGTGTGATCAAATATATATTTAACCGATAATCCAATAAAGACAACCCGATTAACAAAATACTTCCCAACCGAAATAAGACAAACAACATCCTCCAAAAACACAATAACAAGACACACATATATATACAGACGACAAACAAATAACCACCAGAGTAAAAGTGACAGTGACAGTGCAGTGAGGATGCCCAAAAAACATCCAAGGTGCCAAAGTGACTAACACCGCTGCTGAAGATGGCGGGAAGCTGAAGCCGGTCTAGTAAAAAACCGAACCAGCGAGAGGAGACAGAAACACACGGTATATAATTTGGAATACCACACAAAACAGGTATTCTCAACTATATAAACATACATATTACATATATATATATATATATATATATATATATATATATATATATATATATAAAACGGAAAGATAACGTGTGTACGTGTGTTAGGATGACTCTAGAATATTATACTCCAACATCAGCCATTAGTGTCTTGTCCCTAGAAGAAGCGATTGTTTATTAACAGTCTAATCTATAAAAGGTTAAAGATACGGTCTTAACTTAATGTTAAAACGAGATGAGATAGAGGATCGGGAGAAGTAAAAAAAATTAAAAATCATGTTTTAAATTTCCTCACAGTCGCGCTCAAAGTTTTCTGGTAAACCGTCACTAAATCGTCCCACAATTTCTTATGACCCCTGTTCTTACAGCTTGATTCGTACCGCATTTTTCGACATCGATTTTCTATAAACCTTAGTCTTGCGTTGCACTCGTTTCCGCCAAATGCGGAGCTTTTATTATCAAAAGTGTAGTTGTGGCCGACTTGGAAAGTTTCGACGACCGCGTTGATAAAGTGCGCGCCGTAATATATCGACGTCCAAGTCATTCATGGAACACACTATATCGGTGTTTGAAATTTCATTTATCTCGCGTGAGACGAATCATAAACGGTAGACCCACCACCGGCCCGACATATTTATTTTTAAATACCCCGTTCCTTTCACGTCCGACTTCGGCCATCTGGGTTTCGATAACTCCCGTGGATCGATAATAAATTACAGTAATTTGCCGGCCTGTAGCCCTTTACGCCCGTCGTGTAAACACCGGACTCTAAATATTTGATCGGCGGTGGCAACGCTATCGGGGTCAACGCTGCCGCTTGGGGAGTGCCAACTCCCGGCCGGATCCTCTTCCCTTCTTAGGTCGAAATAATCGGCTAAAGTCGCTCCTGTTTAAACCCCAATAACATCTCTCGCGCATTTCAACAACTCAGATTAGAGTTCTCAGAAATCGATTGGGATATGTGTGCATATATCTGTATCCCTGATCACTCTCTTTTTGTTTTCAGAATATTTAAATTCTTCGAAAAATTAAAAAGTTCAAAATCCTGCCTACTTAGGGGCCCGTCAGTATTATCACTATATACTGCGACATACGCGGAGCTTTCGGGTTAAAATTGCGTTGGGGTTTGAATCGCTATCGATTTTTTGTGTCTCTCGATCGCGTTTCGTCCGAACCTAGGGTAAAGGCAAGGTTAAGAGCTGTGGGGCCGGACGTCGCGTGAGGGAAGCGAAAATTTTAAACCGAAATTTATTCACGGCGCTATCGGTACCGTGCCCCGTATAATTTTAAATTATTATCACAACCTCTCGAGTCGGTGTATTTCTGTACTCCGGTCGATTCCTAAACACCCACCCCGCCCCTGCCGCACCTTTCCCTCGCGGTTGCGACATTCGGACTCGATTTGGCGAAAGTACGCAAGTTCCAAGTTCCTCCGGTATAGAACTCTGAAAGTCCGTCATTTTCTAAATATCTACTGAGGCCAAAATTTCTTTCAATTACAAATTTGTATTTACCAAGCTGCGTAGACAATTGCGTAACAGAGATCCTGTCATTGCATAAAATATTAACGCTTCTTTTAAATTGATTCCTGGCAACAAGTCAGGTATTGACATATTGTCCGATTTTCGTCATATTTATTGCATTATAATTTTGTCAAGATGTAAGCCTAATTATTCCTTATTTGGGCCTTTCGACGTCGCCAGTAGAAATCATTCCTAGGCACGGATCTAACACAAATTAGGACACTCGACCGAAACATATTGAATATTCCTGAGTTCAGAGGAGAATACAGCTTCCATTTAAATATAAACTTGTTGATAGGATCTCGAGTCGGTATTCCTCGGCTGTTATTGTACAAGAGACGTTTCAATTAACACGGCTTATCAAGTGTCCGCCCCACTTCCCTTTCAAGTGTAATTAGTCTCAAGATTAGTTTACCCCGTAGCGGAGTTGTGAATTTCGCAAAATACATTTTCGTATAACGCTAAGAAAGAGCTACCGAATTTTAAACTTTAATATTTAATAACTAGACGGGTCTCAGATTTCTCGAGAATTCGAATCGTTGGTCCCAACTGAGGCGTAATTTTCGCTCGCAGTCGTAATAAATTTGAAATAGCCACATTTCCAAATCAACATTCAACACGCGGTAATTCTTTAATTCGTTTTCCATAAACGTTCCTCGCCCTTGCCTATCTACCAGACCAGTTTTAAACTCGGGTCTCAACGTACAATCGTATTTTCAGGCTATCAACGCTTCAGATACGCGGCCGGTGAACATTTAGGTCGTTAGGAATCGATTAAACTCGGGCGGGCCTCGAAAATACCCTGGGAACGGAATTTTCCAGGAGAGTATCGCGACAATAAGCAATCGAAACTTCGCGACCTACTTAATAGCATGTGGATCAGAATCTATACAAATGGAATGTAATTATCCAGTTGCATCTCTTTCTCTTTTTATATAACCAATTTTTAAGTCACATAATAATAGTTCCTGGATGATATAATAAGTTACAAAATAGAGACCAAACTTGTAAAAACTTTGCGGTATCAAATTCAATTTAAAAATAAACTGGTAAAATATAATTTTCAGGTCTCCTTTGGCCCTAGGTTGGACCGGTTTCGGCCTTTCCAACGCTAATTAAACTAAATTCTTACTGTCTAGATTCTAAGCTAGAATCTGAACTAGATTCTGTCTTGTATAAATATCAGGAATCTCATCAGAATTTATCAGGAAGATACATTTTGTTTTTATTGTTTGTTCAAATGTGCTTGTCATAAACCAATATAGTCGACTTTTTCTTTCTTTTATCCGACCTATTTTCTTTTATATTTTCTAATATTTTTTGGGCAGCCCACTTAGAGGGGTAGGAAATTTCGATAGTGACTCGGCCGTGGAGGCAGGCCGGCTCCCTAGGCGGGGTTCGATATCGATTCATAAGCTCCACTCTCGGCCCCCCCTAAACCCCTAATCCTCTCACGTACACTGCTGAGTTAACTGTCTAGATATGCATAGTCCGAGCCAATTTAGCGTTCCTCAAGTAATAACAATGATAATTTATCGATCAACTCACTACAGTGTCGTAGAGCGATTTGACTCATGTTCGGTTTTAATACGTCAGTATAATTTCAAATTTAATTTTTTATCCACCCTATATATATATATATATATATATATATATATATATATATAGATACTGAACGGAATGGCACTATTTCGAACACATATATGATAAGATATGTATAGTCCGAGGCAATTTCGCGTGCAACAATCAATAAAAGTGGTAATTATCTATCAATTCTCTACAGTGACCTGGAGCGACTTGACTCGTAATCAGTTTTAATTGTTCAACATGAATTCTAATTTAATGTTTTCTGTCGCCAATTTATATATATATATATATATATATATATATATATATATATATATATATATATATATAATGGCGCTATTTGGAATATTAATGGAAGATCGAAAATGTGCTACCGAGGTAGTCCCTTTGAGCGTAATTCCCCGTGCAATTTCCCGGTTAAACCGAGTATGAAATTAGAACCTGACGCTAACCCTAATTGAACACAGAAACAATAAATATCACTCTCACGGCGATCGTGTCGCCCGAGTTACCGGTACGATTAATTCGCACCGTTCGATTGGTGGAAAACGGGCCAACAATAAATACATACATATATATAGTGGCTGTCGTTCCGATTACAATATCACAAATATCGCGACAGTATATTTTTAATTATAGTATTAATTTGTATGCCAAAAAATAATTGAACATAAATAGGCGTATCCCCTTTCTGTACTTTGATCCAATGAGGGGAAACCTAAATGTATTTGTCCGGAGTGTAACCCCGATTCGGAAATAATTGAATCAATATCCAGACGTCCAGACCTTTCTTAACTTGAATGTCGATTTATATTTTTTCAATATATTTTTATTCAATATATATTCATATCGGTTTCGGCATCTCTCTCTCCCTCCGGCTCTCTCTATCTTCCAGCCGAAAACCGGGACCCCGGTAAAATATAGGTTTTAAAAGAAATTTGCCCAGCGTACAAATTGGGGTACAAATACGGACAGTTGGGAGGCCGTATAAACATTGCCAGTCTCCGCAGGTACTGCTCGGACATGGGCCACTTCCAGTTTATTTCCCTCACTGCCCACGCTGTCCGGTGAAAAAAGAAATAAAACTTTTAATGGCCCACCACTCTACCGCTGGATAACCAGTTCCGTTGTGTTCGTTCTAATTTCGCGTGGTGACCGGTTAAAATGGGCGTGTGGGGGACTCTATATTGTATTTGTTTTGGACTACAGTCAGATTTTTAATTATTTGTATATATATATATATATATATATATATATATATATATATATATATAATATAACATAGATATTTGTCGGTTTGGGTGGCTCCTCGATGCCTCTCTATAAAGAGTGGCGTACAAAACAAACGCATAAGAAGATAACGATAATAACAAAGTACTGATATCGGAATTCGTAATATTGGCCCGGAGCGTTGGGTTTTTAATTTTTTTTAAACCTGAAAAATATCGGTTTCATAAGACCTTAGTCCGCGATAAATTGGCTAGCGGGAAAATTAGTTATCGACTCCCCTGCAGTAGGCCCCATAGTTAATCCGTTTGGTCGTTTAGCCGCGTTTAGGGGCGTTAAACGGGTACACGTGAAAAGGTTGAGGTTTTCAACATGTTAATTCCATTTTAACGGGAACCGCTCTATGGCCCACGCCACCCGGCGTCTCGCGTGCGTAATTTACGTTTCCCGAGAGCGCTGACGTTTCAACAAGTTAATCGGATTACACCCTAAAATTAAATTATATAAGCATAGGAGATATAATATTTATGATGTTTATGCCTGGCATAAATTACAGCTTGTCAGCCGGTCCCTAATCCGTATAAATAATAATATTAAAAAACGTATAATAGTATTATACATTTTCTTAATTTATGCAGCATATATACCTTATAAATAGGTATAATTACTAATAGTTATTTCAACTGTTTTACTGTCACAATTGTAAAATATAGTAAACCACATTGTAAAACACGTACAGAACACATTGTCCATACTTTCTTATATATATATATATATATATATATATATATATATATATATATATATATACGTAAGCAAATATAGGGAGATCGAACATTGTCTCCGCTTCCTGAAATACAGTTGTTGGTAACATCCGTTGACTTATAAAACCGTTGCGCATTGCAGTCAATTTAAACCGAATTGAATATATTTCAGGAATCTGTTTCTTTTTTTTCTTCAGCAACCCGAAATTCTCGCCGCCTTTAAATTATAACTCTCCCGGCCCCGTCCCGTTCGTCCTGGACAGCCGGTCGACCGGTCTTGACCCAGTTTTTGAACATTTATGTATTTCAGAAACGCGCATTTTTGGCTAACGACCGACCGCGCGCGCGTTTATAGATAACTTTTTTCCGTTGAATAATTTTTGGACCGGTTTAAAACTCGATTTAACATATTGCCGTTGATACATTTTCTCTTAATTTTAGTGCTTGAAAATGTGTCTGCGAACTTCGAGTCGTTTTGAAATAAGTGTCTGAAATAAAATTTTAGAATATTGAAGACAACAAATTTACTTCCATGTCGAACGACGGACGAGTTTTACGTGTAAAATATAAAGAATAATAACAATTTAGATGACCGATATATTATTTTCACCACAGATCGTTGTATTAGCAATTATAAAAATAATTGCGAATATATATACTGTAATAATACGATCCGATTTAAATTGAATTTCCCGTTTAATGTGTTCGATTCTGGCTAAATAGTTGCGAATTAATTTATCGGAAATTAAATTATTCCAGGGAAAGTTAGGGAGCTTTAATTTTTGAAAGTCATTAAAGTTGAAGATAATAGATCGGAATATATTATTACTGCCACCGGCGGCGGGAGGAAAGTGCTCCTCTTGAAAATAATTATGGTTTAAGGGAAAGTTTCGAGTGAAACACCGAAGTATTCTTCAACTCGTTAAGCTGCAGCAGTTCGTCTAATTGAGAACCGTGTTATTCAATAACAGCCACGAAATACCCTCGAGTGGCCTCCCTATTGAGAAGTTTATGCTCAAAATTAACCTTTGTACTTGTAAAATATTAATTAAGGTGCTGGTTCGCTGCCTCCGAATTTCTGAATACAATATGCGGAAAAATCATGATTCGAATAAAATTGCCCGACTATTAACTAAACCATCGAAAGAAAGGAAATTAAATTATTTGCTCTCTATTTTCTTTGGTTCTGTTTCATTTATTACAACTCGAAATGACTGATTTGCACGACTGAGGGAAGCCCTTAAAGAAAATTAAACAATCTTATGATTATAAATTGCGTTTCTAGTTTATTAACTCCTGACAAAACTGTTGCTGTACTCCTACCGCAACAGACATTAAATAATGGTAATATTAATGTATATCGTATATTATAGTTTTGAATTCAATTCATACCTTTTCGATATGTGTAAACTTAAGCGTTCACCGTAAACTTTTTTTATTCACCATATTTTATCAGATATTTAAAGAAAGAATGTTTCAAGGATAGTGAAATAAGGATGACTGTTATTGTAAGTTCTGACAGAATGCTGACATTAATAACGTAATTTGACTAACGAAGTACTGTTACAACGTTTATTATGTATTATTTACCGACTTTCACAACGCAAGTGAAGTCCGCCTTCAGTTTTTGAAATCGGACGTGTAATATTCACCCGCGACAGACCGAACTTTTCTTGAATTACAAATTTATAAAAATGTCCTCGTTCCATCTTAAATCGAGTACCTTAAAAATAAATAAATATATAAACTAGTCCTTTTTATTCTCGGAATATCAACGTAATACTGAGCAAGTGTGAAACGGTGTAACGCTTAACGGTTACGAGAAAGATATTAGGATTTGTAAAAAAAAAGTATTCTCCACCCCTGGGGCAATTCGGCCTTAATTAATTCATCGACGCCCCATTGTTAAATTTTCATCCCTGGGCAAGAGTAAATCTACCGAGAGGGATGGAGTTACATTTTTATGGGATGTTTGCATTTTATTGGCGACGCTGTGGGTCGGAAGTGGGGGCGTTTTATGGCTGTTTAAAATCCAGCCTCGGCAGTTTAAGAACCGGCCTTTTATGACCGTGGTTCGGCGGGGGCTCCCTTTACCAGAAAGCCGGTCTGTATACAGACATAAAAAATATTCCACGAGCCGTGTCAACCGAGTTATATAATTGCAGTAGGCCTGATTTGTATTCAGTCGGAAATACGTTCGTCATTCTGTTTATTCATTTCTCAACTCGTTATACACGCGTTTACAGGTTTCGTCAATCTGTACATAAAGTTGTTTACTCACGTAAACGGAATTCAAATTGGAGGAAACGCCACCGGGATTCAAGCCCGTACGAAATTCCATACTTTTCTCGATCTATCGCTATACAAAAACAAATACTTAATTTGTCTTTGAATATACAGTAAATAGTACATCGAAGACGATATACAAAGTTCTTCTGATACATGCCGGCCCGCGGGCTTTTCTATATATGTGTACACGAATATTAAAACTAAATATAGTCCACAATGTTGTTATGGTGAAGTTACCTAATAAAAAATCGAGAACTTAAATCACAATCACTCGCACAAACACACCACATTTTGTACAGTAAGGGAATTTGTTTAGTTACAAATTCCAGTCCTAAGCATCGTGTAAGAACGTGTCTCCACGTCCAACGTCGGCGCTTTATTTAAAAGTGTATGCCGTCCTGAAAACTTATTACGCATGTAATGCGAGCCTCTAGAAAAAAAAATAATCAGCCAACTAAAATTACATCAGCCGTATCGTTCAAAGGTTATTTTTCAACCTGACTGCAAGTTATGTAACCTTCCGACGGTTCATTTTATTTTTACAAATCCTCCATTTTCGTTGGGGATTTTTATAGTGGAGTAGGTCATCGGGCGCAATCGATACCAAATCCGGTGTCCCACAATGAGGATACGTTGTGCGGGTTAGCATCGCCCGCCGTACAGTTATTTAATGTCCATCAGAAAGGCGCTTGCCGACGCGAACCAATTCCACTGCGTTCCGGACTCGCGATTCGGCTCATCCATTTCCCGCTTTTACAAAAAACGGAAATAGCTGTGATCGCCCTTTCATACAGCGTTCCATATTCATACTGCGAGTCATCAATAGGAGGTTGAGTCCGAAGTTATTATATTCTAGGTTTACAGTTCATAGGAAAACGGTACTCGGGTATTACACTTGTCGACTTGTGTAGTGGGTCCACTATAAAAGGGGGTTTCCGAGCTGGAAAAAATTATTAAACAACAGAGTTAGGAGTCAATCGATTAACTCGTTAGTTGGGTGACAACCGTCATTAAAAATCATCTGATCGATCCGAGGCAAAATCATTAACATTAATCGCATTCATGACACATCGTTCATTCTGACATTTATCACTGTCGAAATTTCATTTGGCTTTTTCTTAGGACTTCAATTTAAAGTTTTGATCTTTCGATTAAGACGCATTCTTGGCGTACCATCAATCTTCATTGCTTCAATCGCAGGTTGGATAAAGAATCGTCAATCATAATCCTGATTATTATTGACGGATGCGCGACTCCGTTAAATAACGGCGACGACAGATTCATATAATTGAAGCTCGCAGTATTTTTCGAGTTATTTATTCGACGATGTACTACGTACATGTAATCGCGCAAATCGAGAACCACTCCGCCGGATTGCTTTCGATCCAGCCGCTGAATCTTTTTTATACGCACTTTGTTCAAATGTACATTGTCGCGACGTAAATAAAGCGCTTTTATTTACAAAGAAAAAAATCTATATTTTCGTTCGCCCGGGTTATAAAAAAGCCGCGTGTGCTCAATCGATACCCAATCCGGCGTCCCACAATGAGGATTCGTCGTGCGGGTTAGTATCGTCCCCTGGAGTGTTATTTCCCCACATCACACAAACATGCGGACTTATTCCCCCGCTTTACAGACTTGATTCGGCGGCCAACCCTTCCTGCTTTTATAAAAAAAAAGAAAATTGCAGTAAAATTTCACGCTTTCATACGTATTAATGACAATATTGATACTGTGCTATACAATTTGGTCCCGGTTTTGTGGCGTGGAAAATCATGAAAGTTGCTTTTGAATGGGTATTCATTGAAATCGATAACGATTCCTTTTCTTCGCTTAAAAAATTTGTAATTCACCTAAATCGCAAATTTACAAATACATTATTTTTCCTTAAATATAAACAGTATGTCGTTGACAGTATACAAATTCATACCCCGATCGCCGGTGAATCTGTGATGCTTCCAAATATTTGCCTCTTTGAAATAAAGGCGCACTTAACAAAACTTTATTAGGTACTATTATTGAGTTTTTAATTGTCACCACGAATTCTCAATTACACTGAAATTCGATTAAAAAAAATGATCTTGCCGCCTTGTACGTAAGGAAAATTATAATGCTTGCGACTTCAAGATTCAATTCCAATTAACCCTTTTTCCCGGCGTAATGAGAGGAGATCGCTAACTCCAGCTTAGTTCGCAGTTCGGTAGTTTGTTACTTGACAAACCCCCCATACTCCCATTAAGTACGGAACAAATGGCAGCGTTCCAACGCTTATGAGTTTTGTTGACAATAAAATTGCATGAATTGTTTGTTTATGCTATTATTGAGTAATTATCGTCACGAACTTTCTACACTAAAACGTGCAATTTCAAGAAAATTGTTCGTACCGCCTTGTACATTTGTAAAATAATAATATTTTAATTCTACAATTGATAATTGATCCATCAATAACGAAGCTGACGCGGATGTGACTTCGCGTTTTGTATGACATATCCGCAGTGTGGTATATATGGGTCAATAGGGCATTCTGATTGGATGCCAGGGCTGCGCCCCTTGCGTCATAGTAGTTTTTCTTTTATTTTCACCGCAATTTTATCGATTGTTAATTAATAATACAACGAATCCAATACTACACAATAATAAGTTTTCGGGTTATAGATCAAACTTATGCCTACCATCTAAAGAGCACCTTTTAAGCACTCTCACTAAACTGTTACTGCCGTTTTACCTTTTATGTGTTAGGAATGAATTCAGCTCACGAGAATTATATAACAACGGCCAGAATTTTTAGCCCCGGATCGAAAACTATAGAATTAGAGATGGAAAAACGAAAAACTCGAGTTTTCGTCAACAAGTTTGAGTCATACTTTCCATCGTAGCAGTCTACACCGGGATATTCGTAAACTTTTACGGAAACAACAAGCTCTTGTAAATATACTTTCGGTCGTTTGAACCGCCGTTAAGTTTCTAAGTTCGATTCCTGCTCCTCGGCCGAGCAATGCAGGTCAATATCGGTAGTGTCGAAGCATCGGGGCACAATTTGTACGTGAGCAAGGAAGCCACTGCACAATATCAATATGCAGGATTAGCTGTTTCAAATTTTGTTTCTTTTTAAAAACGAATATAAATGCTTGATATCATGACCAATATTTAATTTGACTTGGAAATGCTATATTTTTTTTAAATCGATTTACTTGGAATAAAGTAAGTTCTTCACTAGGATGTGTATTCTCGGGAACCGGCCGTTGATAGACATCAACATAAACTTGAAAAGTATAAGTAGAATAAAGATGAAAAGTAGCGGCTGGGCGTGTGCCATTTTTCCGGATATCGATCCGGCCTTTCCGCCCTCTTTCTTGGCCCGCCTTTGTTATCTTGTTTATGAATCTGTGCCGCGTAATGTTTTGTAACAGTGACCTCCCCGGATCAATATGTAACCCAGAAACCGAAACCTGATAAAAAACCGAATATTTCCGGTTCGTATTCACGGGTAGATTCGGACGGCCCTAGTTGTAATTTGAGTTATAAGTTAAATACAATGGGAACAATTTTTAAAATTGTACCAACCGTGCTATATTTATAACCTTCTTGAAAACTGGAAATATCTGCTTGGTGGTCTGCGAGGGTTTGGAAAAGTGCGATCTGACCGGGCGCGTTTCGGCCGTTCGCCAGTATGTCGGCGAGTCACATAGTCATGTCGGTTGCCTGTAGGTTGGCTATTATTATACTTACACTTACTTTAATCCATAATTTCCTGCCAACCGAGGTTCCTCCCGCAGTATTACGCGATCCTACCGGAAGTTAGTGATAAGTTCTGGTCACGGAAACCTTCGCTCATTTAAACAGTTTTTTATTGCCAGAATGTTAACTGACAGCCCCACAGGCAAACAACAACGGTGTGAGCGAACACCGGTCTAGAAAAAGATTAAAAACACTCATTTTATACATACCCATTCGCCATCCAGAGTTGCGATCGTTACAAATCTAGAATTAAGACAGTTCTGCATATATTTTTCAAGACTTGCGAGATAAAGGAACAAGACCGGCAATGACGAGAAGCCGAACGTGTCGGACGCGAAACAGGGCGTGGGGCAGCGAAAGAAAAAAATACCCTAGGACAATATATATTAATAATTTATTCAAATTATATTCAGAGTATTAAAATGTTTACATAACCGAGGTGGTACATTAACTGACTTTATTTTACGTCGGACAACACTTGTTACTTTATTATTGGCGCGGAATTGAAAAGCCTGGCGCGCGTCGCCACGTTAATGTATTTCAGTCGAGTTTATCGTTATTGAAAAATAAACAGGAACAAGCGTGCCGCGTTTAACGGCCACGGACCGGCTTTAGAAGCACTAAAAATGTACTCTATAAAAGTGCCTGCTTTATTAAAGCGCTACATTATTGGATGGCACGAAGCTGGAAGATCAAACTTGGGAGGCTCGCTTATTGTTTGTTAAGAGAAAATTGCCAACCGAATGAACGGGATGGGCTTGGGGCACAATCGGATGCGAGACAATATTGAAACATTCATAAAATGATTCGTTTAATTCAGTCCTCTTCTCTCTAGTGTATCGTCACGCTTAGTAACTCCAAGTCCTGTCTGTAACTCCCCGCCGGTGGGGCAGGGAGGCTTTCTGTTTTTTGCAATACCGATATTGTGAACGGTGAGCGCAGACGGGCTACAGGTAGTGACTGGAAGCACAACTCCAGATCTGTAATTGGGAAGGAGAGCGCTCGGCAGGGCTGTAAAGAACTGTGGTCCATTAGAGGCGTCACTGCGACGGAGATAGACCCATCAGCTGCTGGAGATCTCGGTCAATCGCTTATTGGGGAAGCCTATAAAAGGATCGATGAAGGCCTCGTGAAGAAATTGGACGAAAGGTTGATGAACCAGTGTCAAGGTAGTCGGTGTACAGTAGATTCGGCAGAACGTCTAAACCAATAATTGTGTTTAGCAAAAAGAAAGTAAAACTTAACTGAGTTTAATACAGTTTGTACTGTACCGTAAAATCTGGGCCCCCTCGGTTGAATTCATAACACAAATGCGACGCCTCTTCCTGTAAAATAGACCCTGACTGTAAACCAAACATACAAAGCTTCACTGACTTTTTCATGCCTTTTTTGTGATAGTATGTCGGACACTATGGGAATGTCCGATAAACGAAGGTCGGACGAACGTGACTACTGTAAAATGTTTTTTAAATTACTTTAATTTTAAATTTCTCATCACCAGTTCGGTTCCACTCCTCCGTTTCCCCCCAAAAAATATCCCTCTCTAATGGTAACCTCCCGCTATTGGTTTATTTTATTGTTTATAGAGGAATAGCCAGAACCGTGGCCGGGCCCCTCCGCCCCCGTTTAATTATCCCCGCCGTCGAAACGGGGACGCGGGCGTATAAAACGCGGACGGGCAATATTAGAGGAGTCGAGATGAAAGGAGCGCCAAGACGAGCTCTAACGAAGCCGATTGTCGAGGGCCCAAACTACCCTCTCCACTCTGGGTCCACATACCCCCTTAAACACCCGCACCTTACCGAATAACGCCCCCAACCGACGGCTCCCCCGACCCGACTTATTCCACTTTATATCGGACCCGCACCAACCGAGGGAAAAATGTTTAAAGGCGAGCCAGTCTAAACGCTCGAATTATTACTAATTTCAGGTGTGATCGCTTAATACTGTGGTCGGGGGTTGACCCCGTCCTAGTCCGGGATTTATCCCCTGTTTGGAAACCACCCGAACAGGCAGGTATTTTACCCTCTTCCCCTGGGGCCCTCCCGGCTGCATGCTCCCGCAGTTCGCTCGTTAAACAGTATAAATGCTCACAATCTTAAACTTCTTTCGGTATATAAATATAACCGGATTTGATTATTTTTTCCTCTCTCTGTCATATGAATCGCATCTAAACACGACAAACCGAATGTGTTACAATCAAAAACTTGTTGAGACAAATAAAAAGTTGGAAAGAAATTTCAGACGAAATGACTTTCGAACAATTTTCGGCATAGTAACGACGCATTTTTGTCTCAAATAAAAAATTGGGTAAAAAATCAATTTCAATCCAATTAATGTAAGGAAACATTTTTTACCCTGTACGCATATACCGACGGTACTCGGCACTCCGCTTTTCCGTGAATGAAACGAATAGAAAACTGAAATTGGGTGATGGGGAAATTAACCGCGTAACGTTTAGTCTCTCGCTCGAGGGTAGGAATGAAGGAAACGGGCGTGATTCTATCCTGTTTACGATTACGTGAAGAATAGCCGTGAGTTCATCGGGTTAATCTGCCTGCGCCTCTTTTCATTCCTAAATGGGATCTCCACCCTCCGTTCTGCCCAGACGATACGACTAATTGATTCGTTTGAAATTTTTAATTATTTAATAAATAAAAGTATTATTTATTTATTTCCTTGTCCCTTTATATAATACAATAGGGAGAGGGAGGTGGCTGAACGAAGGTGTTCCGGGGGTCTCGTTACTTGACAGATTCTACCTGCGAACGGTTCCGTTTGTCCTTCGGTGGCACTTATATATTCATAAATTTTTAAAAATGCTATTTTCAACTTCCCTTAAAACTGTGAACGTAAATAAAGAAAAAGACGTGCATCCGTCAGAACTAACCGATTGCATCATTGGCGTTTATAGGATTCAATACGAGGAGCGATAATATCGGGAGGCTGGATTCCCTTCGAGGACTTGAAAAATGTCTTTGAATCCAGAGGAGCTACTTAATTCAATTCGCAAAGCTTTTCACATTTATCGGTGAAAATAAGAAATAGAAATCCATCTTGCGATCGGATTTAAAGGTGTTCGGTCCATAGCAATTTATTTACCGATAAAATCGAGCGGGTGCCAAGGAGGAGCTTTATCCTTGTCCCTCTTCCCACTCCCGGCCACTCTATATTATATCTTTTTCATTTCCGCCCCAATTCTTGTCTCTTTTGCTCTGCCGACTAGAACCCCGTCTATTTCTCTGTTTCCAGGTAAAAGGCGATTTATATGTCTTACTACTCGGCAGTTAAAACCCAAGAAAATATCAGTAAGTTTATCTTAAATCAGCATCTAGCGAAACGGCCAGGTTTTTTAAACTCCGAGCTCCACCTTGGAGAGTCAGTCTATGTATATTCAACCCGGAAATTCGTTTGAATTAACCTTTTTTCAAACAGACTAATCATTCAACGTATCACCTAAGCGATAAGCTCCTCTCGCTTTGGTTTCGGTTTTGAAAGTCAAATCAGCCAGTAAATTTCTACATCTTCAATGAATTTCAATATCACTTTCATGCAGTTCTTTTCTTCTAAAAGTACCGCTCGTTTGACGCATGTCGCGTTGCACGCATATTTCATATACAGTGCATTATTGGAAACAAATTTTAAAGTATTGTACATTTCGAGAGGAGACGTAATATCGCGTAGGTGAAGTCACTCTCAAAACGAGGGACCCAGTGATACTTTTTCATACGCCCAGAAACAGTGAGTAGAATGTTTTATGTATCCAGAAATTTAATTTTTATATGAAAGTATAAAGTATTTCATTTTGGAGAGGGAACGTGAAATATTATTCTGGAAAATAACATGGAAAAATCAGCGTTTTAAAATAAACGTTTTTTTATAACGTTCCAGAGTAGCGCAACATTTTAAACGTTAAATTCAAAGATACATTATTAAATCAAGAGGTATAGAAAGACAACAATAATACTCCGGGTATCCTATAACTTCTTTTATGTAGATATAAGAAATTTAATCCCGTTTATTGCATTCCAAAAAGATATTTAAATCCCAGAAATAGTTCCAAACATTGTTTCAAATCAAAACTTTCTGTTTTACATTGGAATCAATTCATGTCTAACCCAGTAGCCGAACTGGAAACGATTTCAAAATACGAAATGTTCAAACTTCCGGGAAGGGTACAATTCTAAAATTCGGGAACGAACTCGTGTTTGTTTTCCAATTTGGTCATTGATACGATTTAAAAAAAGTCGATAACGTACAACATTCGTGTTCGTGTAGGTGGAAAAACCTAAACAAACAGGAATTATTGAATTACAACAAAAATTGATGAGCAAAAGATGCATGGTCCAATCTTTGTTCAGCAATTTTTTGCACACTGTTTCACCATCAGTCAAAACGAGCCCGTGCCCCCTTCGTGCTAAATTCATACATATATATATATATATATATATATATATATATATATATATATATACATATATATATAATGCATGAAAAGTGTGCATTTGTGTGTGCGTGTTATCTTATTTACGATTTGTTTTTTGCTGAAGCTTTTTGCACAAAACGACGCCTCTGTTTAGAGCTGTATTTACATTGCTAAATCGAAAAAAATTCATACTAGCTTAAGTGTTGGTAAAAAAATACGCAGACGCCGTTATTGTAAATATTGCATGTAGATGTGAGGAATACGGTGAGGCGGCCTGCAACACCCGTCGAAGGTACGGAATTATATTAAGTATATACTAAACAAATTCATTTTAGTGAAATGTACGTTCTCAGAAATACTCAAAAATAATCTAATTAGAATTTTGATACAAGCGTTGAAAAAAGTGATGTAAACTCATCGAATTGTCGCTATACACACGGGGTAAATCATTTATTATTTTTCGGGCTATTTTAAAATAACAATAGCTGAAAATTATTATCTAAAAATTATCATCGTATTTAAGTTTTTCCTCACCCACATAATGTCCGGATCGGCAAAAACAGGTTCGGCTTCTCACCGCAGTGAGACCCTACCCTATAGGGGGGTAGACCAGACCCTATATTTAGGGTTCACACCTCGACAGCCTGAAATAACGGCTTGAAAAAGTGTTTTTCCGAATATTCCGTGACCACTCCCCCGCACAAATACCATGCGATATTGATACACATAAAAATGAATTGGCGGCAGAGAGAGAAACCATAAAGTGGATTCGATAAAATCTGTTGACGACGCTCCCTCTTCCTCTAAACTGGAGCGTCTCAAAGGCTCGACCGCCCTTCCTGGGGGTGAGAAAAATTCAATATGGCTAAGCCGGTTTAAGGTGCCAATAAACCGAAGCCCTTCGATCTAAACCCCCACCCCAACCCAATATATGTTCAACACCCTCCAATATTGTTTCACCTAATATCGTTCCATTCCGGAATATCCCCTGGGTGTGGTATATATGGATATATACATACAAGAATGTTTTTACTTTTGACCCTATATCTGTGTGGCATACAGTAAAAGTGGCGTGACAGTGCTGACAGGAGGCTTGCCGGCAAACTTAAATTCATTAACCCTAATGACAGTGGCGAGAAGCCGGATTGTGAAAACAACAGAACCCCACTTCCCCATCCATCGCGAATAACCAAAAATACAATTCGGTCAGGATGAGTTAGTATATATTTTCGACGAAATGCTACTGAGAGTTGGCCCAGCTTGCCCTAACCTCACCGGTGAAGGGGGCAGAGAGAGAGAGAGAGAGAGAGAGAGAGAGAGAGAGAGAGAGAGAGAGAGAGAGAGAGAGAGAGAGAGAGAGAGAGAGAGAGAGAGAGGATCAATGGGGGTGATGTATCAATTAACATTTCACTACAGGATTAAAGGAAATGAGACGTGTTTCCCCCTTGATGCCATACAATAGGTGGAACGCTAGCAAAGAGAGCGCATTCATGGGTCCCCATAAATAGGACCAAAAGCTAAAGTTCCAGGAGAAACCTTTTACTGGTGAAATATTTGCTCAGGGAGGTAAAATCTTGAAAACTAACGTTAGATCACACGAGACGGCATAAACATGAAATTTGTATTATATATTCCGAATATTTATTATTTTACTCTGAAATGAGAGGAAAGTGGCACTAAAGTACCACAAAATTGTCAAACGAACAATTTAAAAATTCTGACCCGCAGACTGGCAAATGAGCTAAAAAGAAATTTGACTACTAACGCCATCTAGATATCACACTGGAGTTTATGTCCTGGCGCTGTCTGGTGGCGAAAAGCTTAATTTAAATCGGTTCAAGGCGGTCCTTTCGCAACGTCCGAGAAAGATTTTTACCTTTTATGTAGTAAATGGTACCTTCTCACTCGTGCCCGAAATATCATTTGAGGAAATAAAAATAGAAGCTATATCTCCGAACGGGACCGCAAGTCGATTCTCGGAAGAAACGTGCGCCCGACCTCCCGATGTCGATTCGGGTTCGATTTATTTTTGTTCTCGAATTTAAACGAACAGAATTGGGGCCGGACAAAAAAGATATCCGTCCGGAAGACAATTTAAATCGCTGTTAAATTGGGTCCTACTTCCCCAGCACCAGGAATTCAGAACCGGTGCGGACCTATCTGAAAAGGCGATAATTCCACCCCAAAGAGAAATGGCGGATCGGGAAATGGAGGCCGGAAATTGGAAATGAAAATGAAAAAGGAGGCTCGACAAACGTTGAATTATGCTCCAATTGAAAGGAAGGGGTCGTTCGATATTTTTCGCGACAGAAAATCGTCTCGAGAAAACTAGAAACGTGAACTTAGTTTCTTTTGGAAAATAACTTTGATTTAATGACAATGCAATAAAGCTCGTATGGGTATTGTTTTCTCAGTGCGTCATTATCCGACTCATTTTTGCTCGCATTGGGCGGAAACTGAAATATGAAATCCGAAGATGGAACAAACGTTATGCACCAGCTGTGGCTGGGAGGGCGGATGACTGTGATTATGAAATATTACAAAGGAAACATTCTGTCATGATTGTAGATATCGTTCCATATATTTGAGGCTGAAAATCACTTCAGAATTTCATTACTGGGCGTACTAAGTTAAAAGTGGCTTTATCAAATTTAAAGTCCCTACCATAGCATATTGCTACACCTCATATATAAAAAAGACAGATTTTGTTTTTTTTATATTTATAAAACTTTATACCAAGCCAAAGATTAAGTGTTGTGCAAAACTATGTGCTAGTACAGGCAAAGTTTGTTTAACGTTGTTATCCTACCCTGTATTATAGCTAAAAAATAAAACTTATTTTACAAAGTGGATTGCCCTAATCGTCTTATTCAGTTTTGATCACCTCTTGTGAGGTGAAGCGGATTGGGGTTTATCCGTAGAAATAAAGGAGATAATAAGGAGCTGTGTAAGGAAATAATAAAAGCAATAGATCTCGCAAAAGTGGGCCAGGGGAACTCCTCCAATTAGTTTTATTACCGGCGAGTGTGATGCAAACGGATAAAAGCGGATTGGACCGTTTCGCTCAAGGTTATCGACCAATCCCGTGAACTCGAGACGCACGAGAAAAATCCGATTGGACCGTTGCGTCCCGATATTCATCCTCCGTCAGCCAATCGGGTTACAGACGTAAAAAAAGCCGTTCGGCCCTTTTCATTCCTTGATTTGATTGGGCACATCAAACTTTAACCGTACTAAGCTGCAGTGGATTAGTTTTTTTTATGACAAATCAAACACGTTTTTATAGTACATTCAAGAATCCTGCAATTCCAAGTGATCAATTTGTAGGCCCGATAAGTGAATTGACGAAATGTTAGTACTCAAGAGAGCGTTAGTATTTTTTACTGTGCTTATAATTTATGAACGTTTAATTTTGTTGTTTATATTGATTTCTTAGCTCCGATATATAATAATTTACTTACTTATTTCGTTACTTCCTAAAATAACAATAATAAGAGGACGATTGAAGTAAAAGGAAACATGGAACACTTTGTAGTTAAATACAAGACCAGTTTAAAATGCCCTCTCCCCGCGTTTCTGGATTTGAAATTTAAATGTGGGAGAAATGAAGTTATATAAATGAGAAAGTTGGCTTCAAGTCCGGCTTGAACATTTAAATGAACCCGTTCCTAATGGAGAAAAATATATGTCCGAGATTTTCAGCTTGTAATTTAAATAATTTATCTCACAACCGGAGTAATTTATTATTATAAATTATTCATCATTTTATTATGAAAAAGTAGCCGAGAAAAAGACAAAATTTGTCTAACCTACACGATATATTGTCTGTACTCAATATTAATTTTTAAAATGTTAATATTTTATTACTATATTCATAAATGTATTTTTAATTTATGATCCCTTGTCTATTAAGTTGAATATTTTGTTAAAAAATTAATTGGAAGTTTAATCGGAACTAAATTGGAATTTTTTTTATCTAGTGCATAATTTTAACATGGATGATTGCCCGTTAGATTTTTCTGACGAGAATATTCGGCCGTTATTAATTGGAAATTCGAAACTTATTCTTTCCCGGATCCCAATGTTGACCTAGGTCTCTCTGAACGCTTTGAGTTTGTTCAAGTTATGAGGGCGCAAGGAAAACTTCGTTAACCTATGGAACGCCAATAACGTTGTTTCTTGATCGCCCACGGTATAAACTGGTGCTGTAGTTGTTGCTTCAAGTTCTTCTTTGAAAGGGCTGTTTGCGAAAGGAATTCGAAACTGGAGTTTCCTCCGAGTCTTGTACTTTTAAATGAATTTTTCTACAGTCTGGAGTTTCTACAACTGAAATAGTTTCTATAATTCTCCGCCCTACCTTTTCTCACCATTCGATTCTTTCAAAATTGAGAAATTGGTAAATTTTGCTTACCCCGTACATATACGTCGTAATATTCGCCTAGACCATAGGTTCCCAAACCTATTTGACCCATTACCCCCTTTTCAGCCAAAATATCACTAGGCCCCCCTACTATTACTATTCTTAAATTCAATAAAACAAAAAGTGTAACAAACATATTTTACGCGTTATAATTCTGGATATAAATAAACGTACATATAACTTAGCAGCTTGTTATTTGCAATAATATTTCTGTAAAAACTTACGCGACTTCGAACATTTTTTTAAATTTCTAAACGTTTCTTTAACAAAACTATTTGGAAAAGAAATGATGAAGGAATTTATTAAAATAAAATATAAATAGCGGATGCAAACTGTAAAAATGTAATATATTATAAGACTAAAACGGCCCCATTTTGACCTTCTAGGGTTCCCCAACTACCACCGGAGCCACCCTTTGTTCCCCTCAGTACTGTTAGGGGAGCCCAGAACCACTGTTCGGGAACCTATGCCCTAGACGTTTTTATGGAACAGTAGGCGGAGAGATATGAATTTTAATATGCCCAGATATGCAAACGAGTCTTCTACGAGGAGTAAAATGAATATGCATCCATGAGATAACTCGTGATTCATTTTGGACAGTCGGTCAATCCTTATTCTGTCAGATATTTTCCACCCTCGGTGTTATTCAAGTACGAACACCCACTCAAGTGCAGATCCCAGGTTAAACCTTTTTATTAAATTTTTTGTTTCGATCAAAAGGGTTTTTCAGCTTCGCTCGAAAGTTTACTATTCTATCTTAGGCTCTCCCTTAGCCATCTGTCTCTTCTCCGTCTACAGGTCGAGCAAAACCTATAAATTAATTTGAATGTTATTTCGAATACGATAAGGTTTTTCACATTATACATTAATTAATAAAATAAGAATATCACGAAAAAGAATCACAAAACGAAAAAACGCCCCAAAAGACATCTGTCCACGACGAATGGAGGTATTGGAAGGATTACACAATAGTTGGTATATTGAAGTTTCATTATTTTATTTCTACTTTTTATCTAAGTTATGACGACCTATACTGTACTTCTGTATTTAGTTTAATGTTCAATTTCTGTCCACCCGATTGCAGTATGGAGGCGATACTAAAATGATGTTTCTGCAATGTCTAAAATGGATTTTCGTTATTTATTTTCCAGGTGATGGCAACGATGAACAGCCTTTCGTCGCTAAGGACAAGGAAACGAAGTCCGGATATGAGACCAACTTGTATCTTTATTCCGTAAGTTTTGACTTACGTGCTCAGCGGTATAGTCTTTGAATTATTTATAATTATAATTGTTAGAGCTAAACTGTAGAGTTGTTTTTAGTTCTAAACAGCGACTGAGTCTTCGGCCGATCCTGTTCTGTTTGACTGTATCGATGAAATTCTGTTTTTATTTTAATTAAAAATACATAGCGAGGAATTTTCCATTATTCTACTGTAAAGTACAATTTATGGTGGTCGTTGGATAGGAATAATAATCCCTATTCCTCTAATGGAAAACATTCCGATAAAGAATTAATTTTTAATCAAATTTATAGTCACCTAAAACACTAACAAATTCAGTAAGTAATAATAATAGGAATCAAACACTTAGTTTTATGAATCAATATCGCATTTTCGTTGTCTATATTATTCGAGTCTTCATTATTTACGGTATGCAAAATTTCTTTATGAAAGTTAAATAAAATGTATTCCGTCGAATTATTTGTTCAATATTTTAATTGAAATATTTAATTATATTCCATTCTTGTTTCAGAAGAAACTAGTGATTTTTTTGTAACCAATTATAAGTTTAGTTTTGTCAAATGAATGTTTATTACATCGACTTATGTTTTAAAATGAACTCCGAAGTGCGGCTTAACATTGGAAACTTTGAAGTTGTGGATTAGCTTCTGCATCAGTTGGGAAGCCGGTGGCCGCAATGCATTGCACAATATTGCAGTTCCCCGTCCCTCCCCCTTTATGGAGCAGGGGGACTCGAAGTACTGAGCCTAAGTTTTGGCCTACCTCCTACCCGTCGCCCCCTTCTACAACCTCTAAAGAAGACCTCTGAATACCTCCGGGTGTCTGATAAATTCATTTCCAGGATAGCGTAACCCGGAATTCCGATGAAATTATTATCTAAACTAATACTCAACTAAACTGATACTCAAAAGTCTTTTAAACACTTTTAAAAGTGGAGGACTTATAATATAACATTTATAAATGAAAATACTTTCATTTTATTTGTTTCAAACTGAAGTTTAATTCACTTAAGAACCGCTTAGACTTAGAACAGAAAATCTTTTCTTTAAAGCTGAATTCCTTTTATCGCATAATAATTGAAATTATTCCCTATATTCGATTCGAGCTTAGGGGACAACATTTTTTTAACAGTTTTATTGATACAACTATAAGATACAGTCAGCAAGATTACAACTAGAGCACAATGGAAGAGGAGCAAACTCAATGGCATTCCTCCTTTTTAAAATTACCTTATTTAGTTACGTTTTCTAATTTTCCGGTATGTTTAAATCAAGTACCCACTTCCATTTCAGGCGTCTGTAAGCTTCTTTATTCCCAAAGAAATATGAAACAATTGTCAATATCAAATAAAAAGAGTTATCGTTTATCGCGTTTGATTCGAGCTGTAGATGATCAGATCCATTAGCGCGGTACATAAGTGTGCCAGTCGTCAAATTGGTCTAATTACGACCGAGATAAAATCACTATGGCCACGTATAATGCCCATCGATTCTCAGGCCCACCGCACCCCGAATGTTGCCGGCTTTCCACCATTCTGAAACTAATCTCCCAACTCAAACTGGCGTTGACCCTCGAGGTCGCCGAAACTTTCCTAATGCCCCTACTAAGCCGCGGCCGCTGAGAATGGCCTAGCTGGCTCCAGAAGAGGGCGAAAATAGGTTCGGAATTAAAATTTGAAAAGGACGGTATATTACGGGACTGCTCGACTACAGATCGAAACTATTACTCCCCGACAAGTTATTATTTTACAACTGCGTACTGAAACCCGGCCGGGCCTACGGAATCCACCAGGCTGTCTAAATCCGTAATCCTTCGAAAAATCACTAACGTCCCATCCGCACGTCTTACGTTCAATAGTTTCCACGTCATTTTCGCAATAATGTAAATAACGAAGTATGTAATTGCCGGGCACAAAACCCCCTTCTAGGAGAACCAAACCGAAATTCCAAATATGCGAAATGGCGAGGGAACTTGAGGACACGAGAACTGACGATAACGATGGATACATAAGGCGAATCTAAGATCGTATTCACTTCCACTCCAAAATAATGGACTCGAGCCGGAAATTATGAGTGGTAGGAAAAAACCTAATCGATGTCGGTTGTTATAAGTCGGGATCTGTCGGTCGGGACAGGAGGAGATGGAGGACCGTCCCCGGATCTCGACGCTCATCAGCTCGTTGGCCAACTACTCAAACACGATACCGGCGGCTGCGGATCCGGACGCCAAGCCGCAACCGGGCGGCGCCTCGATGGGCACCCTCGTCGGCGTCTACCTACCCTGCATACAGAACATATTCGGCGTCATCCTATTCATCCGTCTCACGTGGGTCGTCGGCACCGCCGGAGCCGTACAGGGCTTCCTTATCGTCCTCACTTGCTGTTGTGTCGTAAGTAACTATTTACCACTCTCCTTTATACCGCCGCCTCCCCACTTATTTTCATTCCTTCGCCCGACCGGCTAACTACTAACCGTGAATCGAGTTTATGACCTTTATTACGTCTCAATTTCACGTATATTTCCTTCGTTAAATGAGTGAAAGTCAAAAAATTGCAAGCGGTTTTTGTAGTTTTCCTACTGAAGTTTGAAATGCGTGATTTTGACGCGTCACGTAAACCTCGTGTTAATGCAATCTATGCTTTCCGCTATGAGCTCCTCCCGTTTGATCAGTTAATTTTTTTGAAACCGGAAATCGAACCGGGATCCGTTATTATAGAACAAAGTAGCAGACTTCTATTTATAACTAATGGGGGATAATGTGGTCCAGTTGTTTATATTAAACTTACTAAAAAAGAAACTCGTTTTTGCTCTGAGCAAACTAACGCACGCACACACACAGGCACACATACACTTTGCACTGCACTTATTCTGGGTACTTCGTGTCGGTCCGGTCGACACTCGAGGCACTGGGAACTAGTGTTAGTGTTAGCACTATAACACGCTTGTTATAGTTATTTTAACTGGCACTTTCGCAGGCTCCGCAGGGTCTCCTAGCTTGGCATGAGGACCCTTCTCCATGCGGTACGTTTTTCAGTCTCGACTGACTAAACCGGACGAGCTCATAAACTCACTAGAGGTCGGTTGTTATACGTCATTATAATACTTTTTAATTTTGATTTTTCAGGTATACAATTATATCTGTATATGTGTAAAAGTATACAGTTGCCGTTTTCCTCGAACTGCGATTGAAGAATAAAATTTAATAATTTTCGGTCCAAATTAGGTCAATTGTTGACTCTCAGTTTAACATCGTTCCGAGTCAGCCCCTACGCACGGAGTTTTGTTAATAAAGTTTTATTGATTTATATTTTGAAATACTGAAGATGCCCCGTAATCCGGCCTTATCTCTTCGGGATTCTAACCGATTCGGTTTCTTGGCTGGTGCAAGCGGTACGGGGGGAATAACCCCTTTCCCTTCGGGCCGAACAACCTTGGCTTTTAATAACGTCTGAATTCATAAATGTATATTGGGAAGGAAGTGGCAGCCGTCCGCTCTTGAAGGTTTCCAGGTGTTACAATCAAAAGTAAAGCGAGCTGCACCGAATATTCCCCTATTTTTCCGGCAAAATGCAGTTCGACCTTATATTTCTCCACCGAATTTTTTCTGCCATATAAACCTATTTTATTTAGTCGGCAGGTTCCAGAAAATTTTTGGTGGAGTCCAAAATATTTCAAAATATTATTGGTACAATTACTGAAAACAAATAATGTTCATTCCGATAATAATTCCGCTCCGAGTTTCCGCATACGCGATAGACTTGTTGGATTTCTCCCAATGTTTTACTTGCAGAAAGCTAAGTTTATTTTCAGAGCCGTTACTTTAATTTATCGTTCATATTGCAAACGTCAAGCGCTCGCGGTTCTTGGTATTTCCAAGCGTCTAAAACAACAAGAGGGTCGTAAATTTCGAACCGAGAACTAACAGTGGACGTATATAAACGGTATATATAAACAGTGACATCGAGCAACTGGCAGTAAGTAAGATGTAATGCTGTCTCCAGACACTCTTAGCCTTCTTACTGGGGCGGTCCGCGAAGTTTTCGATGACTTCTTAAAGCTCAAAGACTGAAATATTAAGTACTTTCACAAAGCTACTTGCAGTGTAAAATAAACTGGTGATCTTCTGTCTCCGCTCCCCTATTCCGTCTTGCTCCGGCTTCTCGCCGTCGTCGGTAGCGTTCAGTCGGGTTACCCGCTAACCTATTGACGAATCGCCGGGCATTATTGAGAGCGATAAAAATTAAAAATTATAATTAGATCGACTCTACGGTGATAAAATGCTGGCTAAACTTTAAAAGAAGAATGCTAATTATGTGAGTATGTCACAATTATGTCAAAGAAAATGCTTCAAGTGGACTGATCTCTTGACGAAGATTCTTCAACTGGCTTAACGGGCCCAACTTAGCGCTTTCTGTCGAAGAGAAATTAGAATCAAACTTAAGCCGGTTTAAGGTGTAGACCTAAGACCCTTAAGTAAAGGAGGTTTTACCATTGTTAATGTCTTTCCCTCTGAAATTATTTTGCCGCAAACTAAGCCCCCTTTCTTTAAGTAATGGCTTTCTTAAGAGCTTGAGAATCGAAACAAAAATCTGGAGAAACTGTAATAAATTAATAGTCCGCATGCTTTAGCTTATCGCAAATAATCAATATTTTTTATTCACTAACGAGTAATTGCTATTTGAACAAGTTTAATTTTCAGCACTAGAGCAAATTTAAGATTTAAAAGAACACTAACATAAATATTCAAAAGATAAGATAAATGGTAAAACGGTTAAATCAGTTCTTGTTCAACTTGAGCCCTTCTTTAACAAGACGATTCTAAAACAGTTCCAACTTGCATTTCTGCTGAAAAACAATACAAAGTGGAAGTCAAACAAGAGTCGGGAAAGTAAAAGACCGGGTGGGCACGTAAAATAAACGTGCCCAATATACTCGCGGACAACAAAACTTTTATTACATTCAGGACAAATAATGGCCGGAAAACAGACTTGAATAAATTATTCGAGCTTTTCTTTGAAAGAAATATCCCAAAGAAGGGAGCAATTACTTACTACTCTCCCCCATTCTAAAGAGGGGCGTGGGATTACCAGAGAGACGGAGCAGAGGAAAGTTCTCGTAATATTAAAATTTAATAAAACAATGCAATGTTACGAAGTTACAACAGTGGGACCTCTCCAAATTGAGTTTTACTTAAAAAAATAATCTGGTGTAATAACGAATTGGAATCCAAGATATTAAAACATTTGTTGCTCCATTTTACTTATTACATTTTCTGTACTATAATTTTTAAAAATTGAGTTGCACGTGCTTCTGTTTTAAAATAAGCGGATATTTTTAATCTCCAAAAATATCAGGAGTTATGAATGCTGACATATCCTGTAGTTCGAATTTGTTTTTCAGCTTCAGCTTTTTTCCTTAGTTATTAAAAATTTCTGCTACAACAAAATAAATAAATGAGAACGTTGCGCGTGATGTTTTACGGGACATTTACGGGACAAATATGTAGAAAGAATTTATTTCGTATATATAAGATTCATGAAACATGCCTAACGCATTCCAGACCAGTAAACAATAAACTGTAATTGCTAAGCACATAAAGACGATCACAGAGCACGCCATAGGCAAATCATTTCTAAACTCTAAATGTAAATTTCCGTTTTTGATCGATAGAATTGATGGTTCTAATATTACACTTAATTTTTGCTACTCCAATCGGGGATTGGAATCGGACATTGCAGCGTCATCTAGCGGCAAGATGGGTGAAACCCGAACTTAAGTAAGCGTTCCTATCGGAATAGCGACCGAACTAACGACAGGCTGTTCGCTCGCATGCGCACTTGGATCTCTTCAATACCGCCAAGTTCAAACTCGTATAGAGAATAATACTACATGGGTAGTTTCCAAACCTTTTGTTACTATGCCTCCCTTTAAAAAAATATAATCTTGGCACCCCCTCCCCCGTTTAATGTAATATAGATGACTAGTATTTTTGGAATTTTCTTTGAAAATCTATTTTGACACATTTATATGTTTAAATGTCAAAATCATAATTTAAAACTGATTTTTGTAATTAAATCGTTCCACATCCTTTAGCACTCCGCTCGATTTGTGAACGGAGCATTTCTGAATTGTCCGGAAAGTACAAATTATTTAAATAAGATCATTTGTACGCTTTTATGTTAATGTTACGTTATGAAAATTACATTTTCATTAAATTTTTCGCGCCTTCCATTATTTTTACCTATTTTATTATCCTTCCTGGGGAAACTCCAGTTTGGAAATCGTTGTTCTATATATGCTTGTTCCGTTTTACATGGTATATATACAAGGCTCAATTAAAAAAAAACCGTTAAAAATGTATAAACACTTTAAACTAAGCATTAAGAAAATGTGGGCGGACGTAGACTGTAATATTCTGGAAGAACATAGTATGTTGTTTATGTCGAAACCAGTTCCGAAACCTCGGAAGTAGAGCGCACCCCGGGGAGCTCCGGTGGGAATGGAATCCATTCTACTGGAACTCGGTCAAGTGTTCTCCGAAAATAGGAACAATCTCGGAGAGATAGGGGTTCAACACTTACCGCCCAACGTTTGCCGCACAATATTTCGCGATCTGACACGAAATTGGCCATAATTCAAATTCTGGCCGCGGAAGCCACTAATAGATGTCTGAAATATAAAAAATTAAAACACGTACGGTTCCGCGACAAAGTGAGGATTTACAATTTTTCAAAAAAAGACGTACTTCATCCGATTGTATTTGATAAAGCGGAACGTTAAAAGACAGACTATTCGGGGGAACGCGAATTATTGAAATTAGAGTGGGAAAATGACTCATTGTCTGCGGAATTGAGTTGCGGCCACTTGAAATTGAGTTAGCGTTCTAAAAACGCTAGTAATCGCGTTAGGGCTAACGCTCATTTGCACTCAACGTACGAGACAATGGCATTAGGGGAAAGGTCATGGGGCATTTCCCGTTCATAAATTATCATATCGCTATTGAATTGCAATAAATTCCCCGTCCGTTAATCCTATATCCGGGTTGATTTGTGAAATGGAAAAATTGCATATTTCAATTAGGAAAAGTTACTTAAAACCGAATTGAATAAACGTATAGCCCCTTTTTGTTTTTCCGGTTTTTTATAACTTAAATACATTATTTAAAATGCGGATCAATTTACTCGGGTTTTATTGATTTTGACATTTTTTATTTTTTATTTAATTAGCCAATTATACGTCTGTGACATAACTGGTCGACAGGAACCTGCTTGAAACTATATAGGCCGAGTGAAGCCTATATTAAATTCAATATTAAAACACGTGTATGAGAGAAATTGTGTTAGTATGACGGTAGGCTATACTAATAAATTAGGACAATAATTACAACTAAATAACTACCTCCTTTACACGAATAAACGTTAATAATTTGGTTAAAATTTAATAATACAATACTTAGGGGTTGAATACGGCGCCGCGGGTGGCAAACCAGCAATGAACGGCAGTCTTCCCGGTTTAGTATCGCAGGGCGCCGTACTCGGGTAAAAATAATTATTCGATTAAATTGTCACTAACTGGCTTTGCGTAGGATCGCGTAATGTTGTGGGAAGAACCTCGGTTGTCAGGGGTTGATCCCCTGTGGTTCCGGTTTTCCCTTCCCACCGCATGACGCGAACCAACCCGAACCTATTTCCTAGGTTCTTCTGATCCCGGGACCCTTCACCTAATCCAATCGATTTTTTTTTCGGTTAATACTCTCTTCTGCTCACAACACTGCCTCGCGACTAAGTCTTTAACCTCTACTACTGAACTCAATTTATTCCTCTTCTTTTTTTTTGTTAACTATTTTATTTTTGCACAGTCAACTTTACAGTTATAATTACAATTGATACACGTACATTTTTTTTCACGCGTTTGACTCGATAAAGAAACCACCAAATTATGGCACGATTTAACTACTGTCCGAGGCGATCTCTGGGCCGGTGGCGTTTAAGCCGTCGTGGTGGGGATAGTGGATGGCTAATAGGGGAGAGAGTGACTGGACGAGCAAATTAGGATGAGGAGTAGGGCGGGAATGGAACTTAAGGAACCGGGATTTCGCGACTCGGTCGACCGTCAGTATGTTGAGGTCATTACGAATGGTGCGATTTGAAACGTACCGGGGAGAATTAAGGATGGTTCGAAGAAATTTCGATCGGAATCTCCGGATGCGAGCGATGTCTCGGTGGAACCCCGTAGTTCAATACCGTATGTCCATGTCGGTTTTAATATGGCTTTGTATATTTTGAGTTTGTTACTTAAGATTTTGATGCCCGTTTTAGTAACGGTCTTAGAAGTCCAAATTTGAGGTTTGAGTCGATTCTTTTGAGTCGGGTATTGGGATACCGCGTAATTGCTCTACTTGCCCCGCGAATCTTTTTCACGGAATTGTGACCCGTTCCCAAGCGAACCGACCCCTCCGATTGATACCGTATTATGATATTCATCTTGTATTTTGTCTCTCGTCCAGACGATGCTGACCGCCATCTCGATGAGCGCTATCGCCACGAACGGGGTGGTGCCGGCCGGCGGGTCCTACTTCATGATATCGAGGTCACTGGGGCCGGAATGCGGCGGCGCTGTCGGCATGCTGTTCTACACGGGGACGACACTAGCCGCCGCCATGTACATCATCGGCGCCGTCGAAATCGTCCTGGTCAGTCACTCGAATAACCATTTATGGTTAAATAACCGTCTTCTACCTTTCCGATATATAAAGGAATCCATTTGTTAGTGAGATATGCCCCACTTATCAAACTTAATAACCGGCGGAAATAATTGTGATCAATCCTTAAAAAATTTTTTAAATCCCACCTTATCCTTGGCCCTTGATTGATGATGCGTTTAATGGATCCTTGAGGTAATCGCATTATACCAAACCTCACTAACAAACATTGTAAGTCATGTAAATAATTATAAAGAATCCTGAAAAAAAAACCTTAAATATCACTCATAAAATAAAATAACGCATTCGTGTCATTGAAATTCGTATAATTTTTTTATTTTCTGGGGGCCGCTTGTCTGGTGGCACGCGTCAAAGTTTAACGACAATTTTGGTATATATATATATATATATATATATATATATATATATATATATATATATATATATATATATATCGGAATCCCTTGATTGTGCGGTTAATGGATCCTTGAGATATACTGCATAATGCAAAACCGCACAAATCCAAACTTCATAATTGATGGAAATAATTGTGACGAATCCTTAAAAATGTTTAAAAGATTTTGACTCAAAATGTACCAAGATCTATTATTGAATTATTGTAGAATATAGGTATTAAAAAAATTAATTTAAACTTTATTTTTCTAATATGGATCGATCCGTAGAAACGGCCAGTTGGCAGTGATTCTCGCTTCTGCCGCTTCGGGCTGAAATCGCTCTCGTCCAATGCTTCCAAAGGTTCGCGTCGTTAAAAAAAGGCGGACTAATCAAAAATTACAAGTTCCGCAAAGAATTCCTCGATATATTCCGGAAGGAAATGTTAGTGAACTACAGAATTAGAGATGAAAACCCAAAAACTCTTTTTCTCTTAATTTCGCCATACTTCTATTAATCAATCGAGGGCCTCCTGTAAGCCTATACTGACTATATAAAAAAAATTGAGAGAATTGAATACCCTGTAAATACATTTTTTGTCCTCCAACGGCCAGACGTACATGGCGCCCAGTCTGTCGATATTCGGTGATTTCACGAAGGACGTGGACATAATGTACAACAATTTCCGGGTCTACGGGACATGCCTGCTGCTCGTCATGGGCACGATCGTCTTCATCGGGGTCAAGTTCGTCAACAAGTTTGCCGGAGTGGCCCTCGCCTGCGTCATACTCTCCATCGTAGCAGTCTACACCGGGATATTCGTCAACTTTTACGGAAACGACAAGCTCATGTAAATATAACTTCGGTCGCTTGAACCGCCGTTGAGTTTCTAGTAGATCAATATACACAGTGTCGTAGAGTCGGGGCACGATTGGTATGTGAACAAGGAAGTTAATGTACAATATCAACATACAGGAGTAAATTATTATTTAAAAACAAACTGTTTTAAATTTTGTTAACCATAATAATTTACGACTCGTTCAGATATAAAACGTTTCAAATCTCGCGAAACTAATCCTTACAAACTAGCATGACAGGAATCGCCGCGCGTGTTTGGTGCTCTCATGAAAAATTTTAAAAACAAAATAAACCGTCTAAATTACAAATTGTAGGAGGTTTACGTCCAAATTTACACTGACCGATTTCTCGGTTTGCCGTTCCAGGATGTGCATTCTCGGGAACCGCCTGTTGAAAGACATCAACATAAACAACTGCACGAAGGAGCCCGGCGGACCGCTCTACGACATCTTCTGTTCGAATACGACAAACACGACCGAGTGCGATCCCTACTTTATGCAGAACGAGGTCTCGATCAGGAACGGAATCAAAGGGCTGGCCAGCGGAGTTTTCTTGGGTAGGGTTTAAAAACGAATATATATACGCGATAAGACGGACTCGGAAATACTTTCCAGTCCAGGAACTTTCAGTTCCCATCAGTTCAGAATCCTAGAGGAACGAAAGTTTTATAATTTCAATTTTTTTTCGCAGAAAATCTGGGCGATTTCTTCTTGGAAGACGGCCAGTTCATTGCCCGCACCAAAGACCCGGAGGAAATCCAGAGGCTGGACCGCCCTGTCTACAACCAAGTATTCGCCGACATCACCACAACTTTCACCATACTCATAGGCATTTTCTTCCCGTCCGTGACCGGTAAGCGGCCCTAATATACGCACGACCACAATTTATCGATATCAATTTTTAATTACTAATCGACCTCCGGCAACTCGCTCTCGATTTTATTTCCCGGTATCCGATCCGTGGCCGGGTGATCTTTGCCAATGGTCGAAGAGAGCCCGGGGGGAACGGCGAACATAGGTGGCGATGTGAGACTCGTATGTTTTTCAGGCATCATGGCCGGATCGAACAGGTCGGGCGACTTGGCGGACGCTCAGAAATCGATACCCATCGGCACGATTTGCGCCATTCTAACTACCTCCACTGTCTACCTGTCGGCCGTCCTACTTTTCGCCGGCACCGTCGATAACCTCCTGCTGCGGGACAAGTAAGTAGTATACCGTGAGCGCCGCCTATACCCGTACCAAACGAGTAGATTTAAACCGAACGATTCGCACTGCCCATACGACTATTCCCAGCAAGAGTATTTTCCCACCGCGCTCTCTCGGGACGGGATGGAATCGAACTATGGGGATCCACCGAAACATCTAGCCCTGCTCACATCCAGAGATTCCGATCGAATCATCCTCGATTCTTCCCGGTATGTTTTCGACATACCTTCGACCAAGTCATATAATCCCGGTTTCCCAAATTTAATTCCCATCTTCCTTCTCGTCTCAATGCGTTCCTACAATCCCTTTCCTCCGTTACCCATCCTCAATTATCCCCCTCTGCGGCTTAGATAACACTGGCTCAGAGATCCTCTCCACTATTTCTAGTGCTCTAAAATAAAAAGTCAAGAAAATGACACTAATGTTACCATGAGAACCATGTCAGAACGATACGTAATGCAATATTAATTTAGTTTAATTTTGATTTTTCCGTATTTTTTAAAGATTCGGGCAAAGTATAGGCGGTCGACTGGTAGTAGCGAACATAGCTTGGCCTAACGAATGGGTCATCCTAATCGGATCCTTCCTTTCGACTCTCGGAGCTGGTCTTCAGAGCTTGACCGGTGCGCCTCGCCTGCTGCAGGTAAATAAAACATTAATTATAATAAAAAACGTAGCCATACAATTATATATATATTTTGTTCCCGACCAGAAATATTAAAATTTTACACATTATAATTGAATCCGAAATTGTAATATAACCTAATCTCATTTGAGGATGTGAATCTTAGCCCATCAAAGTAATCGACGAATTTTTGATGACTAAAAACAATTGGAGAAAAGTAAGCAAGACAAAGAATAAGGGAATAAGAAATGAAATAAGGGAAACATAAAGAAGGAACAAAAAAAATCGTTAATAACTAATACTAGGTACTTAGTGTCCAGAAACTGGTCTATCTCAAATGAAAGTTGGCCCAAAAGTTTATTAATTACCGACGCAAGAAGTATAACATTTTACTAATAATAACCGAATTCCGTGCAATATAAAATATGCGCTCTAGCTATCTCTCTCTGCAAAGGTACATAACGCGTGTTGCCTGCCTGCGAAACATTCAAAATTTGAATTGCAAATTCGAATTGTTCTCGAGGGCGGATAGTATAACTTCGGTACACTCGTTGGAAGTCAGTTCGGTACTTTATTCCCGAACCCGCCTTTCGTATAAATCTTATACGGCTGCCGCGCTCAATGCCGGTGGCGAAATGCCCGTACATAATAAAAGTAGGTTAGGGATAAGGAATAATGGAAGGGAAGTACCAGGTAGAGGACGAGATTACTAAAAATTACTCGACAAAGAGCTTAAAGGGATTGAGGTGTTGAAAAATGAACGAGTTGAGAAAAAGATTAATTTTTTCAAAGGTCACTTCCACAAGATGACGATTCAACGATCACTTTCAAAAGATACCGCGAAATTTTCACAGGAGAGATATGTAAGAAACAAGCATTTTTAAAAAGAAAATCCTTCTCGGTTTCATCCTCAAGGTGTTAGACTGCAATATGAGACAGAGAACAAAGTGTTTACAGACACCACTGCGGTCTTGTGTGTGTGGATGCTGGGAGTTCAAAACGTTCCCAGAATTTGATTATTGTATTAGGATGGAACAAATCAGATATTATGAAGGTTATCTCGCATGCTTATGGTGACAATGAACCACCAAACAAAGCCACTCATTATGAAATGGATTAATCGTTTTACTGGAGGGAGAACGTCGAAGACGATTTTCCGGAAACTTTATGGACGCCTCTCTTATATTATAACTTAAGGCAAGTTCAAACTGTACTGAGCCACCTTAATATGAATTGCAGGCGATCGCAAAGGATGGGATCATCCCGTTTTTGGCCCCATTCGCGGTGTCTTCGAGCCGGGGGGAACCGACCAGAGCCCTACTGCTGACACTGTTCATCTGCCAGTGCGGTATACTCCTAGGCAACGTCGACTATTTGGCGCCCCTCTTGTCCATGTTCTTCCTCATGTGCTACGGGTTCGTCAACCTCGCCTGCGCACTCCAGACGCTCTTGCGCACCCCCAACTGGCGCCCCCGTTTCAAATATTACCACTGGTAAGCGAACGGCATCATTTTACGTAGCCGAACTTTACTTTAATTAACAGAAAGTCCGCAGAATACCGTTTTAGGACACCTGGATCATGTTGAGGACAAAAAAAGGGTTCCACGGTAGAATCATTCAGGAGCAATTTGAAATAAGGGGGAACATGAAAAGCATTTCAATAGGGATACAGGCTATCGACCGAGCAATAGTACACGTAAAATTTCGTTATATATGACACAGAGGTGTAAAAAATTGTTTATACTGAATATGTATTCGTCGTAGAAATTTTGGGATTGTATCTACAAGAAATCATAAAAGCATTAGAAGTCATCGGAAAATAAGTTTATTTTTTTTTTATTTAAGACATTATGTGCATACAAAAATTATAAATATTATATACTTTTTTAACATTTTAACTCTTTTTAACATAATCTGTAATCTTCGATTGAGCATATTTTTTTGTTGCCGATTCCAACAGAAGGTCATCTTCTGGTCTTCTGGTTGTCTCGTATATTCAGTTTTATTCGTCAGTAGCATAATACTATGTTTATTCCTGTACTACCTGAAATTAAAATGGGATTCGTTTCAGGTCGCTATCATTTATCGGACTGGCGTTGTGTATCGCAGTAATGTTCATGTCCAGTTGGTACTACGCTCTTGTCGCCATGGGCATGGCAGGCTGTATTTATAAGTACATCGAGTACCGTGGGTAAGTACCTTCGCCGGCCGCAGAATAATTTCTCATTTCGTAATTATTAGGTTGTTATCTTATCCTTGCGGTAGTAGTTAAATGAAGTTTGTGATCGCGTTCTAGAGCCGAGAAAGAATGGGGAGACGGCATAAGAGGTCTGGCGTTATCGGCTGCTAGGTACAGCCTCCTCCGGCTTGAGGAAGGACCGCCGCACACCAAGAACTGGAGGCCCCAAATCTTGATTCTCAGCAAACTCACCGACGATTATTTGCCCAAGTATCGAAAAGTTTTTACATTTGCTTCTCAACTCAAGGCAGGTGGGTGTACCTCGTTTTCGTACGGAGCGCCGAGAAATATGGTTGTTGTGCGGCAATAATAAAATAAAACTGGTTTAACTTC
The DNA here is from genome assembly GCA_019843655.1 of Lethocerus indicus. NCBI lineage: Eukaryota > Metazoa > Arthropoda > Insecta > Hemiptera > Belostomatidae > Lethocerus > Lethocerus indicus. The sequence continues at coordinate 34,797,934 of JACDQD010000001.1, forward strand.
GTTCATTTCTTTTTTTATTCCTTTTCCAGGCAAAGGGTTGACTATATGCGTATCGGTTATACCCGGTGAATACAGCAAGTGTGCCGGAGAAGCAATGGCGGCCAAACAAAGTTTGAGAAAAACAATGGACGAGGAAAAAGTCAAAGGTTTCGTGGACGTTCTTGTAGCAAATGATATCGCCGAAGGGTTGAGCCATCTGTAAGTTGATTTTTTCCTTTTGAATTTTTAATTCCATTTAAATACATTTCTGTAGGGCAGAGTACTTTCATATATTGTAGAGTACTTTTTCTTGCTTTCTCACCATCAGTTGCTACAGTTCATATATAATTATTTTCAATTTTGTTGAAATGCTTCGTCATTTTTGTTTTCATATGAAAAAGGTTACTGAAAAGTTAGGTATTGGATGTGTTTCCAGTGCCGACAGGTCAAGTGTTGTGCTGCTAGGAATTCATATGGCTCTATTTCAAATGTGTACGAATCTATTTTTCAATATATACTGCTTTTCTCTGAACTGTAATATACTTCACTCCAAAATCTCTGATTTGTAATTGACATGTACCTGTACTATTTCTTCTTCCCCCTATGCTTTTTGATGAGTTCAAATAATTTTTATTTCAGTATTCAGACAACAGGGCTGGGAGGAATGAAACCCAATACCGTTATTCTCGGATGGCCCTACGGATGGCGACAGTCTGAGCAAGAACGGACCTGGCACAAATTCCTGAAATGCGTTCGTACTGTTGCTGCAGCTCGAATGGCATTATTAGTCCCCAAAGGAATCAACTTCTTCCCTAATTACACTATAAAGGTATAACCGTAATAAAAATTTATAAAGTTAATGAAACACTCTAATATTATTTTACCATACAAAGATGAGGTTGTCATGCAATGGCATCGGGACTGATGTAAGGTTGTAGTAAGTTAATTGGCCTACCACGTTTGTTCTGGAATATATAACCATTAGGAATACAATTCTCTAGTCTAACTTTTTCCTTGGAACGTGTCAAGCCTAGTAAATTCATATTGCCCGATCAAATATTAAACATTTTAAGATTCTCCTCAGTTTTTGCACTAGCAAAGACTCCACATTAATGGAGACTGTGAAAATGTAAATATACTGATTATACTAACTATATAATCTGATAAGAAAAATAAGTCTATAATGTTTTTTCCACTGATCTTTTAATAATCAAGTGTAATTTAATCCTTCCTTCCTTTAATCAACCTTTCTTTTCCTTGTTATTTATCTAAAGTGAACTCAAGTTTCGCCCTTGTTCCTGTATTCCTCAATGAATAGTCTGTCAAATTACATTAATCTTATTCATGTATTGTATGTTTAATTGGCTAGCCTTTCAATTCATAATATAAAATGTTATCATTAAATTTTCAGATGGCTGGAAATATTGACATATGGTGGATAGTGCATGATGGAGGATTACTCATGCTTCTTCCATTTCTTTTGAAGCAACATAGGACTTGGAAGAATTGTAAACTTCGTATCTTTACAGTTGCACAAATGGAAGATAATTCTATCCAAATGAAAAAAGATTTAAAAACCTTCTTGTACCATCTGCGTATAGAGGCTGAAGTGGAAGTTGTAGAGATGGTATGACAAATAATTATACTTTTTAATTATAATATTACTCAGAACCCCATTTTTTTCTATTGTAGTAACTTTAAAATCAATCGCATAAAATATCACTCTGCACTATAAATGAAGAGGAAGATAAAATTGGAATATTGTTATACTATTATTTGTCATTAATCATTTAATTTAATTTCATAACATTCTCTAATTATCATTTAATTTGTAATTCAATAATTATTTTAATTAAATATCTTATTAAAACTAATAATTTATTGAGAGGTAATTAATAAAATTTTGCAGACTGACAACGATATTTCGGCTTATACTTATGAACGAACACTCATGATGGAACAGCGTAATCAAATGTTGAGAGAACTGAGGTTGAACAAAAAGGAAGCACTAGGCATGGTAAGTTACAGATAAGACATTGATAAACTAAACTACATGGAATATTTTGTGTTAAGTGTTATAAAATACAATATCTGTTTAATAATGCAATTAAATTATTTCTTCATGAGGTAGTTGTAATATATGTTGACAACAAAATAAATTAAATGGTTCATTTACATCTCATTTAGATGTAAATGTTTTCACAGATATTTGTTGTTATTTACCAATTAGGTAATTTAAAATCTTGTTAATGTGGTCATGGTCCATACAAATTCCACTACTGAATGAATGAATAATCCTAGTTTAGTGTTATTTCAAATAAATAAGGATACCTTATTTGTTCTATATCAGTACAGTTATAATAAATAATTCAACTTACATACTATGATCTCTGGGTTATTGGTAAGTATTTTACTGTTTTTTTGTTTATATCGTGGAAATATTACTGGTGAGTACATAGGAAAATACAATTCACAAGTATCATTAAAAATGTAATTTCTTACTTTTAATATACAATAAAAAATACTATATTCATTGGAGTTCAGTTTATATTTTCATTAAAGTTTAAGCAAATAAAATTGAATTTATTTCCTATGCATAAGAAGTCAGTAAGTTAACATATTACTGTAGTTCAGTTAATTGTACAGAAATGCCACCAGCAAAGATATTTTTAAAATTATAACATTAAATATTGGAGAATTTAAGTGCCAAAATATTTTTGTAAACAATGTGTAATAAATAATACGATATTTTTTTAAGCAGGATTCGGAATTGCTTACCATTGTGCACAAGTTGGTGTAGTCTGGTGGTAGATATTTTTGGGGTAATGTTTTGTGTTGTACATGTGATTAGTTGTAATTTTTGTCTGTTGTTGCATACCAAGGTTGACTTCAATGAGATACCTTCTGAGGAGAACATGCCTCTGGTGCGTTTTTGTTTCAGTGTTAGTTGCCCAAAATGTAGTCAGTAAAAAAGCTTTCTAAACGTAGATTTGTTTGCCTGACATGCTTTTCCAAATAATATTCCATCATCACATTAGTATCAATTTATTTGAGTAGAAGTTATAGTTTTACATGTTATTTATATGCACCCCAAATTACTTTTTTAACAAATTCACCTTGTTGCTATCCTGGTTGCCATTAAATTTCTTAACAATATTCTCTACTGACATAAGTAGAGAATCCCAATATAACTCTATACATAAGTGAGTGTGTGTGTGTGTAGTGAGTGTGTGGATATATGTTTCTGGATGCATATGTCCTTATGTGAACACTCGTGAATGAAAGCTTAAGTCCAACTGAACCTATTAATTTTAAAATTATGTTTGCATTTAAATACATAATTGCTGCAGTTAGCCTATGGAGCAAACTAGATCTAAAATGACTATGACATCACTTATGACTGTGTCAGCAAGGAGGAATTATTATGCATTTCTCAAATTGTTGTGTAGCTTTTAACCTTCACTTCCTTTTATTGAATTTTGATCAAATAATGTTCTTAAGAATCTAAGAAATACATTTCTATAATAGCTGTTGTATGCAAATATGCATGGTCAGAGTCAATTTGTAACTGATTGACCCTATAACACAATTTGATAATCATGATATGTTGATCTGTGTATGTATTAATATGTGCTAATAAGCCTACCCCTATTAGTTTGTCATTTTTAAGTTTATTCTGGCAGCTACAACGCTTATGTATGTGTGCTTTAGAATAAGTAGTTCAAAAACTGTGATATTATACCCAGTTTGTTCTAATTACATTTTCATTATTTTCATTTAATCTCATGAGAGGAGCTCAAATTACTTTCATACACGTAATCAGTAATGTTTCTCTTCATAAATTAAGAAAGTGTTAATTAACAAGTTTGGTTTTTTGTTAAACATTGAGTTATTAATTCTTTTAGATAAACATGAATTTCTTCATTAAATGAGTCTTCCTGTTTTAGAATATAGAAACCTATTGTTGTCTAATAAATGTTCCTGTGGTTTGTTGTGTAAAATCCTCTTCTGAGAAATTCCTACACAGATGGGACATTACAGTGACACATTGGCCATTTTTATTATGACACATAAAATTCATTGTATTAATATTACAAATGTTAACAGTTCCATTATTCATTTAATTAATGTCGATTCACAGTAACTTTATTTGAATAGCAAAAATAGTTAATTAGATAAGACAATTCATTTTGTTACATTTTATCTGTTAACTATTTCATATTTGTTCAGAAATTATAAATGTAACTTGATTAACTTTGTAAAATTAATTATTAATATAAATGTGAGTGTTCAGATTTTAAGTAAAGCTTAAATTTCTTAAACTCTTAAATCAGTACGTTTGTTCTATTAATTAACAAAGTAGTTGCCGGAGCATGGGTTATAGATTTTTTTAAATATTTTAATGTAGCATACATTTTTCATATTTTGATAAATAAAAGCATTCTTATAATTTTATTGTAAAAGATTTATTTGAAATATAATGAAATCAGGTGAGTATATTAAATCCACTTTTACTGCCAACAAATGTTATGTGAAACTTTTATATTAAGATTACCTCAGCTATTCCATACTGCTCCAAGAAATGAAATGTTTTAGAATAATACTGCTAATCTATTTATTGCATTATGTACAATATACTCTACATTAGCCAAAAGAGCATCATTTATTTTTTTTATGATGAATCTTAAATTATTTTTACTAATTAAATGATATTGGCATAATGTTCCTTTTATCTTGTAATAATAATTATTAACTTATATTCCTACACCAGAAACCAAGTTTATTGATGTAAATTTGATCACTAATTTGGAGTATTATGAATTTCAGTCTATTCTTGATTGACCACTGCTTTTCTTTCTTGTATAAAGTAGACATTGTGTTTCTAATAGACATATATTTATATGCTATCCCTGAAACATTATCTTGGATCCATGTGTGGCCCTTAGAAACCAGTCTGTACCTTCAATACCTGTATTACTTCAAATTAATTTAGGTAGTCTAAAACAATCCTGGTTGCATTTGCAATTATTTAAGAAAATATATTTAAGGCCGGATTTATAACATTTTCAACTTTCTTTTCCAATCTATGGTCAAATAGAACCAAACTATTCTGTTAAAGAGCTATGGGATGAAAACTTGAGATTTACAATAGGCATTAATTTTAAGTCTTGTTTCAAAGACATACTGTAAATAGAGAAAATTAATTTCCTAATATTTAGTTCTTTTCTCACCTAACTGCCATCCCATTAAGTTATATGATTTTTCACAATTTCCAAATGTGTAAAAAGATTTTACAGCAAAATATTTTAAGAAGTAAAAAAGTTATTTCTTATTAGTTATTTTTTTAAACTCAGACTTTTATAAGCTCTTTAGACCTCTGTAACAAAAACAAAATTAAAACTTCTTGTATATGCATTATTATAAAAATTTTACATTAATGTCAATTTCAAGTTATTTTACTCAGTAAAAAAACACTAAATAAAAATTATATGAAAACCAATCAGTGAGTTTGAAATAATTAAATATAAAGTTCTTAATTTTAACATATCAAGTTTCTTAATATATCAAGCTGAAATCATTAATTTAGTAATTCAACCCCGGGTGTCACTTGTATAGCTCAAAATACCAATCATTTAAGGAGTGTTTTGTTCATTGAACAAGTAGATTGGCTCAATTTGGACCTGATCAGTTAATAAATCTGTTTTCACAATAAGTGTATAACATCATTCTTGGCTATTTTTACAGTAAAAAAAGGTCACAATCATATAACATTCATATTCATCAGAAATACATTTAATAACATTAATGTGTTAGTGTATCTTATAAAGGACATGATATGGTCTATTGACAATGGACCAGTTTATTATTTTTCTCAGAAAACGAATTAAGTGTTTAATAGAACTAATGCATGTAGAATGAAAGAAATGAATTAATATGTTTCTATTTCTCTATAATCATTTGCTCAGTTTTATTTGTTTGCTATTAGTTTATTAGTACAAATTATATAGAATGTATTTTGTTTTATTTACTATAATAGAATACCTTCTACTTTTTATGTAAAAAAGAAATCATAATTACAGGTACAAGCAATTGTTGACCAGCATCACGATGTTAAAACAGCAACCAAAGTCAGATTTCAGGAACCATCAAGCAATGAGCAACAGCCGGTTAATGGCAAAGAGCACACACCAGTAAGTTTGAAATTTATTTGACAGCATTTAACAGTAATATATCCAATTTGAATTTAAATGCGCATTTAAAATCTTGAATGTGCCCTTAGGCTGAGGCTAAAGAAGAAGAGGCCAAGAATGAATCCGAATCAGTAGGGGCTAGCAATAAATCTCCTGTTGAAGGAAATAAATCCCATGAAACAACTAATGAAAAACCTTCAATTACACCGTAAGTTCAGTATATCTATAGATGATTAGTGGTAACATTAGACTTTTATTGTTTAGGATGTACTGAAGTTATCTGATCTCCACTCATAATCAATTCAAATTTTCAGTTGAATTAAAAGTTTTTCCACCTCTCAGGATTGAATTCTCAGTGTATTTAAAATGTAAATATTTTACTAATAAATAAATTTTAGTACTTGCTATCCTGCTATATGTTGTTAACTTTCAATTTTATTGCATATTTGAATTAGAAGTAAGCATACTATAGTCATTAAGTTTAATGCAATGAGATATCTTATTTTTGTATAAGTTAATGCAATTTCATTGATAACTGACATTTGTTGAACTTCTGTTTCAGGGATGAAGGAAATGTACGACGCATGCACACAGCAGTGAAATTAAACGAAGTTATTGTAAACAAATCACATGAAGCCCAATTAGTAATCTTAAATTTACCAGGGCCACCCAGAGATACATCTATAGAAAGAGAAGCTAATTGTATCCTTTCAAATTTACAATTGTATATTTTACTTACTTTTACATAATTTAGATAATATTCCTTACATTCACTAATATTTCAAAGTGCCCTTATAAAAAATGTCCCATTTGATCACTTTAGAAAAATCTGTGTAGTCATACTTTCTCTGCTTTTGTCTTACTGATGCATTATACCATAGGCATATTGATTAATAAGTAATGATATCATCTATAAACATTTTTAAGAAAGGGTACATGTATAAAAGTTCACTGAGATTGGTTGTCTTCTTTAGACAGTTTGACAAGATTTTCATGAAAATAAGTATCATATTGCAGTACATATAGTATCAGTATATTTAAATGTAAATGTGCATCAGGATACATTTAATGTACCTATAATATTATGTATAATGTATGTATAACATTTGTTGTTCAAATAACAAATATATTTCCCCTTGACTAGTTTAACAGATATGGAGTTCCTAGAAGTGTTAACAGAAGGACTTGAAAGAGTATTAATGGTGAGAGGTGGAGGAAGAGAGGTGATTACAATTTACTCGTGAAGGACCTCTTTCTTAGTCTGCCTAAATTACGCCTGGCTTCCCTATATCACTTGCAAGATGTATTAACACACTGACAACCTTGTGTATACATAAATATGTATAATTTAAGGAAACATGAGTTATCACAAAATACACTTAAACTGAGGACTGAAAATTACTTTACTGTCTGAAGGACTAGAGACAATTCAAATCTATAAAATTACATACATATTGTCACCATAAACACATCAAATTTCAATAATGAAGTATACATTTATTTACTGTATTTCATGTGTAAATAATAGAAAGTGTAGGCCCCTTTAACTTCATAGGTTTTATTAAGAAAAAAAATCATTAAATGCCTTACTTTCTCAAAGTTTAATCTTTTATTGCCCTCTAAGTGCAGCATTTGTCTCTGAAGATAAAATAAAGTTTATGAAAATTAACAAATATCCTGATTATAAGAACATCAATTTCTTAAATTTTTATATATAAATCTTTTTACATTAATTCTACAATCATATCCTGTAACAATTATACAAAGAAATTCAGGTAATTTAAAGATTGATATGTACTGTCACCATGTAATGCCAGATATCCATGCCATATGTTTAAGCACTTTAGCATTATACAAAATTAATAATAAATTCAAAGTTATTTCATTGATTCTAGCACAATTAGTTACAATAATAATGAATTATAAAAAGAATGTTAATTAATTATAATTGAGTTAAATTCAATCATATTTTCAGAATTAGAATTTATTTTAATGTATATTAAAATACAATTCTATATAGAATTGGCCAATAACATTTAATTTTTTAAATTGGTTTGAGAACATGTATACTGACGAAAAATGTTTGCCTTTTACCTAAATTCATGTATATTTACATTCCACAAAACTCAGCACAATAATGTTGTGCCACTACTAGTCAATTACTACATTACAATATAATTTGTGTTATTGAAGTAATGTTCTTTGAAAGGGATGAAAGTTCTTTATTCAATCAGATTTCCTCTAAATCTTTGGGAACATGAAAAAGCTCTCGATGATCTTCCTGGCACTATTTAAATATTAAGTATTTTAAATTTAAAAATGCTTTAGACTCTCAAGAAAGGTAGTCTTTTATAGTATAGTATTTTAAATGTTTAAATAACTAGATTCAAAATTAATAGTGTAACTATTTTGTAATTTATGTAATTCTCAGGTCTTAAAAACAAAAAATAACATCTTTTAAAAATCTTAATTCATACTTACATATATATTTAATTATACAAATTTTAATGTTAACTGAATTTAGAATATGAATATAACTAATATCTCAAACTGCATACCAACCTATGGCCTTTGAAATGTAAATTTGTAAGTTTTCAAATTCATTCTGTGCTAAAGATTATCGAGAGTGGCTTTTTTTTAATATATTTAAATGTTCCCTTATATTATTGTAAATATGAAAGACTTTTATACTTTCAGCTCTTGTATGACTAATTTAATTTAACAATATTTAACAAAATTTTAGAAATGTTATGGAACATTATAACTTCACATTTTGATAATATTTATATTATCCTTTTCTTTTTTTATATGAGTATTTTGTTAATTTGTCATGAAATTGTACAGAAAGATTAATTATGAAGCTGTATTTCATGTAAAAATGCATTCAAGAGTTATTTCATGTAACTGTTTGATAAGTATGAAAATTTTTTTGTGAAATTTACGTAAAATTTTGTTCAGATTTCTATTATGATATAAATTGTGTTTTCACAACTATTGTACTATTAGACACAGATAAGTTGTCAGTTCAGTTCATTAAATTAATGTAGTAGACTTGGAAAGATGAACGCACAACCAAAATAAGTGTAACAGAAGGATCGGTGGAAAAGTACAAAAAGTTGGAAATGTAGCAACATCTTTTATGATATCTTGATATAATATTTCTTGTCTCGATATAAACATCATCTGAAAAGTTACATTTTTTTACACTCTCCTTCAATATATTTCCTTATTAATTGTGGTTGTAGACATTAGATAGAAAAATAATATAATACGTAGGACATCAGTGTTTTTCCATCGTGTCTGTCTGTTAGGTGTGTGTACAGTATTACTGTTAGATTATTTAGCAGCTAGTCTCATACTGCGAGGATGTGATATTACTTATTGTTTTACCTCTAGCAAGAGGTGATACTTATTCTGTCATGTATTGACCTTATTCTGATTATTCAATTAGATAAATGTCAAAGCTCATGCACCACCCCTAAAAAATAAATATTGATATTAGAAATATAATAAGCTCTGAAAATTCACTGCAAATACTGTTGATAAAATAAAATATTTGGTGACTATTAAAATGCATGAATAACTTTGATGTCATAAACAAAATGTTAAAAATCATTCAGTATTGCTCTGTTAGATTTTAATTGTGGAATAACAAAAATCCTTTTGCATATTTAATTTCCTATCACGTACATTAAAATGCAGACTAAATCATAGTTTCCAATATAGCTGTTTTTTTTATAAACTTCCATCAAAATGAGTCTTTTGGAAAAAAATTATTTCTTAAGCATTGTTAAGCAACTAATTTGGTTGAGTATTTCCACAATTAAAAAGCTGTAAATATAAGCTTTTGAGTATGAATGAGAGGGAGAAAGTTTGTGATAGGACTTATTAGATTATAATAGTGTGTTGAAAGAATTATGACTGTCCTAACATAATTAGGGGTACATTCATTTATGACCTATGTTTATCACATTTCCATTCTATATCTTATATTAAATCAAAAAGTGTTAGGTGGTTTGCTTTTTATGGTATTTTTATTTTTTTTTTAATATGTATTGTAAGTTCTTTATTGTTTCTTTTAATTTTAAGTCACATTATATATATATAAATTTTATACATAATTTTATGTTATTTGTAATTGCTTTATATTTAGGTGGAGTACCCAGTTTCAAACTTATCAGAAAGTGAAAACTATTAGATTATTGTAATTAGAAATATTTATTAGTCTAATGGCACTGCCAACTCTAAAATGAAACTGTCAAGAAAGTGACTCTAAGTGAGTTCTATAGTAAGGGCCAACTACGTTAGCTAATTATAAATTATTTAATGTAGGTATTTTAAATTCTACCAATATAGGAATGGCAAAAGATGCACCAATATTCTTGCGACATTTTGACATAATATGATTACAAACATATAATTATAGTAAGAACTATCTTGGTTTTAAGTTCAACAGTACTTTTGGGTTCTTTTATGAACATTATAATAACCTTTTTGCAGTATAATTTAATATTTTTAAGAATATTTATGTTTATTGTAGTTGCCAAATTATGATATTTTTGTAACTCCATCTGTTATGTATTTTAGAGAATTTAAATATTACATATATTTACCATACACACACTTGCAGAGTATATAATTGTGCAAGTATGTGAGTGTTTGTTCCCTATAGTTTTAAAGTTGTTTTTTGTAAATTAAGTGTGCTTGTGTGTGTGTGTGTGTGTGTGTTGTATCTATGCGTATGCATACTGCACTTTTGTGTATGTTTGTGTTAATGAATGTTTGCAAAAGTCTGCGTTTGTGAGTGTGCTTGTGAGAGAGATTGCACCACCATGCACATAGTGCCTACTTACATGTGCAAAAGTGTATAAAAACATGAAAATGTATATGCATCTTATGCTGAAACACACTCACTCATACACACCAACATATTAATCATTAGAAGTATTGTTGACACTTGTTTGTTAATAGATAATGTCAGTTAAATTATATAAAATGTTCAAAGAATACTGAATATATACATTATGTTAATTATAAATGCATATTTTATGTGACTATAAATTTTAATTACCATGCTTTGGAGTCAATTGCATAAAATTATTTATGACTATAATAAAAAAAAAGACAAATATTTGTTTTTCTATTCCCCCAGAATCTTTTAAAATGTAATTATTTGTATTATTTGAAATGTTCCAAATATTTTATTAGAATTTTGTTACTTCAGCCAAGTATATATATATATATATATATATATATACACACACACATATATACAATACATTGTTGGTATTAATAACAACAAATTAATATGGTGAAATAGGACATCATTTCATTAATTCAATAATATTTAATTGAAATTTTAAAGTTAGTCATAAAAATTATTCAATTTTAATTTTATATAATTAAGTATTTATTTGTAATGGAGTTACAATTTATTCTTCAACTAAACTATGTGATGCTACTTAAGAACATCTAAATGTCTTAGTTCTTGGGGGAATTATTGAAGTACAATAAAAATCAATTTTTTTATTGATTTATATACCAATTATTTGGATATATAAAATAGCTGCACTAGTTTAATGCAATATTTAAATTGACAGTATAAGACAATAAACATATTAAACATTAAAATATTAAAATGTAGACTTATTTTAAAATGTTTGTTTTTCCTTTTTCATTAACTAATTGAATCATACTCGATTGCTATCAGATACACAATATATGTACACCATATTTTGTACACAATATCTGAGGAATTAATGGAACAGAATGTTATGTATATAGATGCATGTAGAATATTTTGAAATCAAGTTAAATAAATCTCACATATTCTTTTATAGATGGACAATGCTATGTATATGAAGTTTTCAATCCCTCCCCTCCACGCCAGAATTATAATTGTATTTTCTATATTGATAGAATGAGCAAAATTATAACTTTTAGATTCTCCAAAAACATTTTCATTTAGAACATGATAAATTTCTCTATGATATGAGTAGCCTTATTTAAATATTAAATCCCGCGCATATCGTCATCCGGCACAATTGCTCGGAAACTAAATACAGTAAAAAAAAATATAAAATCCTTGAATTCAAAGAAAATATTTCAAACTTTCAGGAAAGCTATATAAAAAGTACTTTTTATATATTTAGTATATGGTAAATATATAAAAATATTTACTACTATATTTCTTACTATACAACATGTGGTAACTAGTATAGTACTTAATAACACACAGGTAATAACTATATTTATAAATAATAGTGTAACTGTTTTATAATTTATATAACTCTGAATACATAAAGATAACACATTTTAAATTTTAATACCCACCTGAAAAAATGTACTGTGTATTCTGTTCTTGTTCTTTCTATTTTTTTCCAGTATTATTACACCTTATTTTGAGTTACTAAAATCGAGTTAACTATAAGGTTTTAATATGCACTCATCAACCAACAATTGTTCATTGTTATAATTTTTATTATAATAACATTATTATATTATAATAATGTATAATAATAATAATACAATGTGCAATGTATAAGGTTTAATTTCATATTGTTAAAATGAACGTGATTTAAGGTTCCCTCAATTTAGTATATGAAAATGGTTAATCTGACAAATTTCACACCAAACTATTATAAAACGCAAATTTTCAAATTAACTTCTCGAGATTATGGATAGTAACTTTGAAAATTAAATGTTGTTCAAATTTAAATGTTCCTTTTTATTATTTGAAATATGAAAATCTGTTATACTTTCGGCTTAGAATTATAGCGAGTGAGTTATTACGTCTTATGTTTCTTTAGTTCATACCTCCTTGTTACGGAAGGTTATTCTGCTGTTATTGTTTGTGTGTTATTGCACTGTGTCCGGGATTTATAAATTGCAAGCATGGCTGCGTACCCACCAAATTTAAAAGTGAAAAGAACGTATCGAACGGGAACGCCCGATTTTCTGAAAACAACCGTGAATCAGTCGGTTGAAGATGACGAAGGGATAGATATTCATTGTGCGACCAACAACACAGTCCTCATCGGTTTGAAACATCCAACAAAACTGTATTTTCAAGGGATCTTAGAAATGAAGTGTTTGGCAGGGCAGGTATCTGTACTTGGATACGAATTCACTCCGGAGAAACGGCAGACTGTCTTGTATTCAATGGAGGGTGATAGTTCTCTGGACATTGAGGTAAGTGAAGATACAAAGGTGTCTGAAGATTTTCAGATCTCTTCACTGCTGAAGTACGGGCTACAGTTCATGCGAGCCACTCAGTTTGTGAACAGAGTTAGAGACTGTGGGGCCATCATACTCTTGTCCTACCCAAGTGATGCGAGGTACCCCAAATGGAAAACAAATTTAAAAAAGAATGGCTATGATTTGCTACCAACTTTAACCGATGAGAATGCCGCAAAACATGAATTAATATTGAATTGTCTATTGGATTGGGGCCATGGAAAGCTCAAGAATAAATTCAAGATCGAGAAGTCATGGCCTGCTTTGTTTACAAAGTTGATGACATGTAATCAGCCTCATAAAGGATTCAGCAATATAAAAGGTATAACATGTTTTCCATAATATATGATAAAATTTTGTTACGAATTACAACTTGCAAAAATTTGTAGAACAGTAGAAAAATATTTAATATAAAATATAATAATAAAATGTTTAATATGTATTGGATGATCGCAACATTTCACAGAAACTTGCACTTTTGACTATGACAATGTTTCTTTTATAATCACATAATTACCTGACAGTTATCTAAATCTGTCATGAATCAACATAACCACAAGAGTTTACTTAAGTTAAGTTGTGTGCAGAGTTAATATCCAAAATGAAAAGTTACATTTTCATCTTGTTATATTAAATGGGTTAAAAAAAGAAGTGAGTGTTGCAGCTACTACAAAAAATATTCATGCTGTTTATTTGGATTGTGTTATTGTTCTTAGGACAGATAAAAATAGTTTAGTCAATTTCTAAATGGTGACTTCAACATAAATAATAAACTTTCCTCTGAGCGACCTTCTGGTATTGATAATAATTGTATCCATGATTTTTGCTGTGAGATTAAAATTGGGCATTTCACCCAATTCAATGTTGATGTGAAATCCAAACAAACCGTCCAAATTTGGTTATAATCTTTCATTATGACAATACCAAAAGAAACCGCAAGAGACTGCAGTAACGTAAGGAGTTAAAAGGAAAATCCTCCAGCACCCGCCATATTCCATGACCTTGCCCCTTTGATCTGTTTCATTCTCTGCAAAATAATTTGAATGACAAAAAATTTGATTCTATAGAAGTCAAAAAGTACCTTACGAGTTTCTTTGAAGAGAAACCTTGGGTGGAAACTTCTACAATAACCCAATAAGTATAAGAAAGTTTCAAATGTCAACTTTTCTAATACATAAAGTTGTTATTTAGTTTCAGGCCAAAGAATTGCATTGTGTGGTGGCAAATCAGTTGGTAAAAGCTCACTGCTGAGATATTTTGTGAATAATGCTCTAAATCAACATAAGAAAGTTCTCATTGTTGATTTTGATGTTGGGCAATGTGAATTTACAATCCCAGGTTGCATATCAATTATCGTTGTGGATAAGCCAATTACGGGCCCGAACTATTGTCACTTTATTAAGCCTGTTAGGTAATATTATGTTCTCTTTACTATCATTTATATTCAATTATTTAATACCCTAGTAAATATGTAAAATGTTTTATCTGCACATATTTACTTTTATTGATTCTGTGTTTTGAGCAGAATACTTTCAGAAATTAGTTTTTTTAACAAAAAGTTTAAGTTTATAAAGTTAAAACTTAATGATTTATATGTGAATAACATTAAGAATAATTGCATTGATTTATGTAATTCAGTAGCAACAATAATAACAACTTGAATAAGCATTCAACTATTGCCTGGTTTCTAGAAACAATAAAACAAAACCCCAATAACTAATTATTTAAAATTATGAAATTGTCAACAAAGATAAATTATCACAAATCATCATTACAAAAAATAAGCATTAGTTTACATGCTTCTAGTAAAAATCTCTCCAATGCTAACTTCTATTTGTCTGAGAGATTGAATTTTTTTTTTATTATTTGTATTTCTTCTTATAGGTCCTTTTATTTGGGCCAGGTTGATGCTTCAAAGTGTTCTAATCTCTACATCGAGTCTGTTGAAAAAATCATGGACTTTTGTAGAAGTCTGGAAGAATTTAGTGGGATCCCTTGGTTTGCAAATACTATGGGATTTTGTCGTGGTATGACATCAGGCTATGATATACAGTATATTTAAATTATAATTGAAAGTATTTAAAACTTTATGTGCTAATATTCAATTTTGAGTTACTTCTTGAACTTTTGATATAGTGAAAAATATTCTGCAAGTAAATATAATTTTTATTTTACACTTCAAATTGAAAATTGAAGGGAATTAAATAAAAGATTATTTTCAATCTTTATTCCCATAGCTCAAATGGTGTGAGCATTTGCTGGAAAATAAGTTTTGAATGTTTATTCACACTGCTGGTATCCTTTTCCAATTGCAAATTTCAGATGTGAAAATGAAAAGTCCTCTAATCAACTCCCCCTCACTAGATTTGAATTATTGGTTTATGTTTTCCACTTATAATGAAGGATTAAAATTATAGAGCATCTTTATTTCATCAGTAAGTTGTCCTTTAAGAAACAGTCACATTTTATAGTAAGACAGTTGTAATTCAAAGAATTAGAATAATCTATTGTCATTTTATTTTATCTTTTGAAATATTTTCATAATGCATTAATTATGATGTCATTTTGATGCCACATGTTTTTGTAAAGTATTAGACAATCCCACATTTTCTAGGCTTTTATTGCTGTTCATGTGTGTTATTAATATTTAATATTACTATAAAGCTGTGTGATTCTGAAATGTATTGCTATTTTTTCTAGGTTTTGGTGTTACTTTAAATGCTGCAGTCTTGGCTAATTTTATGCCTACTCATTTAGTTCAAATCCAAAGTAAACATCATCAGAACAACTTTCCTCAGATATTAACTAAGAATGTTATTGACAAGTCGTATACAGGAAAGCATGACTTCAGTTATGAAGTAGAAACTATAGATTCAGTTGTCGAAGATTTACCAGAAATTCAGGGGTAATTGTTATTAACCTTTCTTTTTAATTTGCATGAACAAATTGAAAATTGTGTTATATATCCTGTTTTTATTGTATTTACATATCCGAAACTCTCAAGGATGTTTTAATTTTTTTTTTCCACTGATTCAGATTTATGAAATAAAATAAGTGAGTGTGAATAAAGAAGTGATGTATAAAATTAAATTTTGTTCGATATGTGTCGATATATATACATATTTTTATATATAATTATATTTTGTTCGATATGTGTCGATATATATACATATTTTTATATATCATTATTTTTTGTAGGAAAACTTTCAAATCTTATGATAAACGAAATATTGCCATTTTATCATATCTGTATCGAGAATTTCTAGAAGGCGCAACGACTTGTATGTAAGTAAAAGATTTACTATCTTGTATTCTGCAGTATACATTATGTATTAGGGTGTATATATATATTTCTTTTACAGTCTTCCAAGAGCACATGTGTATATTATGTTTTGTGGAAAAGATGTTTCTGTAAATAATGACAGTATGTTGGCAGTTGGAGACTTAATTGTGCTGTCTGACTCATCTGTTGATGATGGTATCACCAACATCCTAGGCTTTGGTAAAAACTTTCTTTATTTTTCAATACTTCATTGCCCTGAAACACTATTTTAAGACTGACTTGCCCTAAATTAATTATAAATATATTCTTTAATTTATTATTATGGAATAAGGATGTATGTTTATGTGTGCAGTTTATATGTATAAAAAATGAACTAAATAAGTTCTTGTAATATTTATAATATACAATAGTGTTTTGTATTTATTCATAGGAATTTTAGAAGCTTATGAAGTGGGATATGAAGAAATCCGTGTTAAAGCTGTTATAGAAGCTTCTGACATACCAAATATTAAAGGGCTTATATTGGGATCAATTAAAGTTCCTGACACAGTGTTGAGGAGTGATCCTAATTTAATGGGTACAATCCCATATTTCTCATTGAGAACTATTTCACGGGATAATACAAGACGTCATACAAAATGTCTCTTTCACAAATCAAATTAATTGTTTTTCTATTTCTGTAATATTTTTTAAACATACAGTGTTAACTAGTTTTTTGTATTTTTTTAGATTCAATAAGTGTGCCCTCTTCCAGTAAACTAGTAAAATAAGTTTAAATTTCTATCAACCTATAGGATATGGTAGGTCCTCCATAATGTTTTAATGTTGTGATTTAGATTATATGTTCAAGTAAAATAAATATCATCATCATCATCATCATCATCATCATCCCAAGCTCAACAATCCATTACTGGATCTTGGCTTCCTCACCTTCCAGTTTTCTTTGTTCTGGGCTGCCACCCACCTACTCCTAAGATCTTCACATCTGCTTCACTCCATCTATCCATCTGAATTTAGGCCTACCCACTTTCCTCTTCCCATATGGTACCAAGCTGAGCAGTTTCTTTGGGGTTGAGGTCTCTTCCATTCGGGTGACATGTCCTGCCCCCCTCAGTCTTGCTAATCAGATAAACTTGACCACATCTGGCTCTTTATACAAAATGGCTAGTTCATGGTTATGTCTTATTATATTATATTTTGGAGTACCTTTCTTTCGAAGACTAATAACTTTCTTTCTGTAGCTTTCGTCATAGTCCATGTTTTGGATCCATATATCAAAACCAGTCATATGAGTACTAGGTAAAGGAGCAGTTTCATCAATCTTGATAGTGAGCGATTTTTTATATGTCTCAGGAGACCATAGTAGGTTCTATTAGTGGCAATAACCCTCTGCATTATTTCCTTATTCATATTGTTTATAATATTTATTTTTTTTTATAAAATAAATATTGTATTGACTGTTATTATTAAAGGTAATATTTTTTAAATAAGGTTTAATAATTAATTTGGTTAATTTTATTTGTGTGGCATTACCTGCTTATTATTTTTTCATATGTCATACAATAACTAGATTTTCATAATTTTTGGACATTTCAGTATTCTGAAAAGGCTAATAACCTAGTCTATTAATAATTAAGTTTTTGACTTACAAAAACTTGTATATTTTGTAATAAGTTAAGCCTTGTGTTTTCCCTATATACAGGAACTATGTTGATATAATTGTTGCCAACTTATATTATTAGATATTTCTACCTTATTATGTGATTTTTATAGATGGTGTATTCTGGTACACAGAATATAGTTATTATTAGGTCTATTATTAGATATATTAAAAGAATTTAATTCTTATCATGTGGAACATGATAGCTCTGGTTATGATATATAATTTTGTATGTTCTACTGAAGTAATACATCAAAAGTGAAATTCAATTTTGTTCCATTTATGTGTGTTATTTTTTAAAACATACAATGCTAACTAGACTTTTTTATATTGTGGATTCAATTACTTTCAGTACAGTAACATATAAAATTCATTTTAAGCTTCAGCCTGCTTATAGGACTTAATAGGGCATGCATAATAATTGTTTAATATTGTGATTTAGATTTTGTGTTAAGTAAAATATATAGTAATGACTTGTTATTAAATGTGATTTGTTGTATTAGAATGATTACTTCATAACATGATATTTCTGGTCACGCTATATACTTGTGTAGATTCTGTTTATGTAATACATCAAAAGCTAAATTAAATGTTATTCCATTTTTTTAATGTATTTTTTAAATATCTAATGTTAACCAGTTCTTTTTGTATTTTAGATTCAGCATGTAAGATCCTCATTTCAGTAATTGTTTGGAGTTTTTTTAAGCTCCAGTCTGCTTATAGGACAAGTAGAACCTGCATCATGGTTTGATGTTATTTAGATTCAGTGTTAAATGAAATAAAATGTTATTATCATCTAACTTGATAAGTCCTGTATTAGAAAGATTACTTCAAAACATGTTACTTCTGGTTATGTAAAATCATTTATGTGCCCCTTCTTTTGAGTCAGTATATCAAAATTGAAATTAAATTGTATTCCATTTTTGTGTATGTATTTTTTAAAATATATAATGTTAACCAGTTTTTGTATTTTAATTCAATGTGTATGACTTTTGTTACAGTAACCTAATCTATGCCCCTGTCTGCTTATAGGACTTAGTAAGGCCTGCATAATTGTTTTATATTGTGATTAGAGATTACAAGATTTAGTAAAATAAAAATTACAGCAATATTAAATTTATTGTATTGTATAAAGGATCAAAAATTAAAGCCGGTAATTTTATTTTTCTTACTTAATATATGCTTACTTACTAATTTTTCATATTCCATTCACTAAGAATTAGATTCTTACCTTGTGCTATACAAAGCAAGAAAAACAAACTTAGATTTTTATAATTTCTCACTAAATGTAGTTCCAATTGAATTTACCTCTGAAAAGGCCTAAGTAAAATTGACCTTCAGAAATTTATGAACTTGACTGCTTCTTGGCCTTATAATGTATACAATTGGTTTTTTTTTGGTTATCTTGAAAGGGATTTATTTATATAATAATATTTATGAGATTAGCATGAATATGCAATTGCCTTTAAACTTTTTGTAGTATCTAAGATAATATTTATTTTAAAAATATTTTTATTTTCAATGCATGTAAAACAAGTAATGAATTTTAAATCTGATTACACAGTGCCAACACTGCTTAGACAAATTAGTGAGAGCCATATTCTACAGAATGGGATTTTATTTTTATTAAAGTTTTTTCTTCGTGATAAATGATTGTTCTTGATCATTTTCATCAAAATGAGAATTAAATTAATTGCTGCTGCTTGTAAATGATAATTTGAAATAAATAGGTATGCTAAATAGGTAGACCGGTGTCTACCATATTATTAGTGATTTAGACCACTGCTACTTGGATATTGGATTACGCTCAGTTAATTATTTTATGGTGTGGCAAAAATTGCTGGTTGGATGATGAATTATTACTGTAGTAAAAATCCGCGGCATCAATATTTGTTATTAAAAAATAAGATTTTGAATTAAGACAATTAGACGTGGGATTATTACAAAGGCACACTGCATGGACATTTGATTATAAAGATACACTGTTTTTTTAATATATGGGAAGATGCATATTTTTTAAGATAAAATACTTTACATTCTACTATTAAAATTAATTAAATATGATTGTTATCAAATTTGTTGTTAAATTCAAGACCGTTAAAAATATTACTCGAATGGTTACCTATTCATATCGAGGTGGCATTAAACCCTTTTTACAGTGACTCTTTTCGCGACTCGTTTCTCTGTGCCAAAGTATAACGCCTTTGAGTTAAAAGTTGATCTTGTTTTTAAGAAGTGCGATTTTTTAATTTTGCAATGTGCAGCAAGAAGATCATTGAGCGCGCAAGAATTATGTCTCCCTGCCTGTTCTCCAAAACAATGCTTAGACACCCGGCACGCTACTTGGACCGACAGATATGCTACTTTTCCGTTAACAGGTCTAAAACGATTCACCCGATCATGTTCTCTAAAGTGAAATACTACTCTACTCAGAGTGGAGAGAAACCCAATCTGATGGATTTCCCAGTGACACTTTGGCCAAATATTTTCAAGAGCCTACAGAATTGGTTTCTATGCAAATTCATCATCTCCAGATATTTTGATAAGGACTTTGATATGCAAGAATTCATTAAAGGATCAAAGAAGGTATCATCAGTTTTTTTCATTTGTAGGCGCCCTATATTGATATTAAATTGTTCCTTTTGATTAAAAATGCAATCAGTTGTTTCAAACATGTTTCAGGCCGTGGAAATTGTTTCGCACCATATTTCTCGAGGGGACTTGAGAAAGTTGAATGGACTAGTGACCCCAGAAGCAATAGTCGAGCTCCGACAGAATTTATATGGATTCAGCTTAAGACAACAAAGTGAAGTTGCAATTAAGGAGACCGATATTTTTATGTGCTTTCCAAGCGAGGTTGGCGTTATGTTTGATGAATCAGGTTTGTATTTAATGTTGATTTAACGTAATATTTCGTACACGTACGTAATATTCGGGATACAATATTTGAAAGGAAATAAGATCAGAAAATTTGAGCTTAATATAGTACAAAATGCTTTACGTTAAGGGGTAAAATTTAAAAATTATTCATAATTATTCAACACAATTATTCAATAGACAGCCGATCAGAATCAGTCTTCCATTTCAGATTTCCTAATTAATACCTTAACAGTTTAGAACAATGTAATTTCCATATTCTTTATATGAATACTGGGTAAAATTACAGTTGATGCACCCAGGGGTTTCCCCTAGTTCTGAACCATATTCCTAATCCATCGCCACAACCCAAGTCTCCCATTGCAACCCATAAGGGAAGTGTGAAAGTAGATGAAGAGCTGGAATTCAAATATATGTACGTATTGAAATACATGTATTTATTTAGAGGGTGGGTTCTAATCGGCATATAAAATATGATTCATAATCGAAAATTTAGAATAACGGCATCACCCCGACCAGTTTGAGTGGAACGTACAGGGCACATTTTTCTATATTTCATATCGCCCACTGAAATACCCCCTCTTCTAGTCTAAACCTGGACTGGGTGAATTAGCTGAGCATTGCAACACATTTTCAAGAACACTGCCTCTACATTTTTAATTTGCAAACCGTAATTATGTTTTGAAGTAATATCATAATGAAAATAACATTAGAGTCATCTAATTAATAAGTCAGCATCTATAAGTGCAAAACTGCAGTTTACATTCATTATCGGGAATATTTTATTGTAACCAGTCCTGGGTTATTGAGATCGTCTCTGTACAGTTAAAATTAATTTACTAATTGGAGAGAAGAGGTCTTGGTGGTTTAAGGAAGGATGAAATCTTGAGACTGCTGGTGGTGGGAGTTTATTCTCACTGTGGATGTGAAAAATTTCCCCGACAGGTGTTTTAGGTTTAGTTAAGAACGACTTAATTTTAAGACCCATAGGGTAAGTGAAACATAGGCATTAAAGTAAAAATTATTTTATTCTGTCTACTTTTTACCTTTTTCTCAGGGTTTTTTCAATCAATCCGATATGACATGACAAAAATGCGGCTTATTTTATCCTATCATTTTGTTTACATTTAAATAATTTAAGATTGATATTGGAGATTTGTGAAGATAAGGAATATCAAGAACCGTCTGTTACTCTTCTCCTTTAAAAGATTTTACTGGCATAAAAAGTTATAGGAATTAAAGTCTCCCACAACTATAGATTAGTAGGCATATTAGGGACATGAAAATATGGAATAAATATTATCAGAATTTTACAAAATCCTACCAAATTAGAAATTGATGATAGGAAATCACAAGAGTAATGAGTTTCATTTGCCTTTATGTTGCTATAGAAAATCCCATGGAATTTACCTAACAGTAAAATGATTTTTCAGATGAAAGCATTCCGCAGAGGAGGTATGTAGAGATAACAATGACTTATCATGTACTATCGGGATTCAAAGAATTAAAAGATGATGGTGGTATCCCAGCAACCAACTTTGACCTGGTCCCGGAAGTACAAAATAGGATATTTATTGCCAGTTATCGCTTCAGTAGAAACTTTACAGAAGGTGTTGAACCAAACTGGATAATAAATGGGTTTAATCACTATAAACCAACACATTATCGATGATTTAAAATTACATGCCTTAGTTATTGTTGTATTTAAAAGTAATATTATTTATATCAAAAGACTGGTGAATTTACTTTGTTTGACTATTGTTTCACTGAATAAAGTTGAATTTTCTACATTAGTGTTTTTATGTATAAGTTTAAATTCTGTTTAAACAATGGTTAAATAATAACTTTATAATTATGTTAATTTTTATATTAAAATAAAGAAGTTTGAAGTGTAAAACTTCACTTTAGATTAGTTGTTTGATAAATCAAAGTGACAATGTTTTTATCAGTGAATTTTACTGATTTTTCCGTGATTATATTGCTTTAGAAATGAGTTACGCACTTTTATGTTTTATGGTACAAGTTCTATTATATTGTGTACCCTAAGGTATTTAAATGTTTATATATATATATATATATATATATATATATATATATATATATATATAAAGTGCCGGATCTCTAGTATATGAATCTAGTCATCATACAAGGTTTCTATACAAATGACAATTTTTAATATGTATAACAAACCATTAACTACCTCAAAAGCAATATGTTATGACAAATTGAGTCAGTAATATTGTATGAGAGATATATTTTTTTACACTTTTTTATAATTAATATGTGAAGCTAAAACTGCCGCAATAGTGAGAAATAAATATTAAGTAAACCATTTCTTTCTTTATTGTACAATTTCCTAATTGATTTTACATCTCAGGTTAATTTAATCAAAATGTAATATTCTATGGAGTGTCATTTATTACTGTGCAGGACTATACATATGAAAGAGAAATTCCTTGAATTATGAGATAAATATTAATCTAATTAAATTTAGATGTATATAATAGCATAATTCCAGTATATTTCGAAAGGCACATGATGGGACACTACATCTGTTTGATATGCTGTTATCTATTTATTTTTTAATGTGTGTGTTTGTAAGTATTAGTGATTAGTAAAAGAATTATATCATCGATTGAAATTTATTTATATACATTATAATTTAAGTAAAAAATAAATTTCCATTGTGATATATACTTCTATTTATTTTGTTAGATTAAATCAAAGGACACCAGTCAACAGATTACTTAAGAATTATGAAAATGAATTGAAATTTCATCTACACAACTGGAATTAACCACAATATAAAAAAGTTTATTTTAAAAAAAAGATTATTGCCAAAACTTCAATTTGAGCTTGAACTGGATAAATTCATTCCTTCCTCATATTTGTTTTCAATAGTTCTTATGACTTGAAAGGACCCAGGTAAAGATAGTGCCTATTAATTAATTAAATCTATTAGAAAATAATAAAAAAAACTATTTTGGTTATTAATCTAATATATTTATTAGAAATTGCCAAAGAAATTTTATATTAGACAGGAAATTTTTAAGGCCCGTAAAAGTAAAATCCGTGAATATTTCGCTCAAGAAACAATTGTCGAGGTTTTAACCGGTTGTGAAAAATCGTTTTTTGAACAAGTGTTCATTTGCAATAGTTTCAGTTGGCAGTCAACAACGTCATTGGCGAAGGTTACGTCTGGTTGCGTATTTGCTCGGTTCGAAGGTTGATAGGTTAATCTCTTGTTATCTCTCACTCGCTTCTTGACTGGCAGTCCTCAATTTGCTCTCGATTCGTCTCCTTCTAGAACAACCATGGGCAACAGGTCTTCCCTTCTCCTCACCGAGGAAGAAATAGCTCAGATCCAAGAAGAAACCGGCTGTGAGTATTATTATTTTTTCCAATTAAAAGTATTATCTGTCCACCAAGTTTCCATCCTTGAAATCCCTTTCCCCTAGATTGGCAATTCCCCCCTCCCAGGAGGGGTGTCAGTGAGATTATAATAATTTGAAAGTACAAAGGCCCTTATCTAGAACATTTTTATTAGGGGGGATTGTAGTGTTGACATCATTCAGTTCTTTATCTCTAAATTCGGTTTTATCCGCTTTATATTTATTTCGTCGGAAATAACAGTTTGGACAATTGAAATGTCCAACTTCAAGCCTCAGAGTGTTACTGCTTCTAGATTATTTGACAGCTGAAAGTATATTTATTACCAATTTAATGTCACAATTTTAATTTGATGCTGCTTGACATATCTAGAATTGCAAAAGAATAGACATGGAAAGATTTTCTTTGATGTTAACCCAATTAATAGATGCATGTTGTGACCCTGAACCTGTATTAAGTGAGGAGTGATGATCATTGGTCCTTAAATGCAGCTCTCCATTTTGAATATTTCTCAACAAAAAACAAAAGCTAAAAGTTCACCATAAACAAAAATTGTACCCCACTTTTAATTCTCTTAATACAGGCCCTTCTTAGGTATCGGCTGCAATTAACTAACTGTTTGAGGAAGACGAGTAATAATATTTAAATGGAAATTGGCCTTTTAGAAGTTTCATATTAAATAATCCAGCCATCATTTATTGCCGTAGCATAGGCGCCATGAAACATTGCCATTATTGCCTTTGTTAATCAAGAGAAGCAGAATACCCAGTGTTATTAGGGCATCATCAATTGTGGCTCTAAATTCTTTTTTCTAAATTCAGGTTTATTGAAAGCCAATTGACTGAGCTGTGGTTCATCAAACAATTGAGGTCCACTCATTTTCAACTCAAATTAGCAACAATTGAAGGGAAAGGAATTGAACTCATAACCGTCTCTTTGTTTAATTTATAAATAAATATATTTATTTATAACTGTATACAGTATTCTTCTTTATAGCATACACAATAAATATATATATATATATATATATATATATATATATATATATATATATTATGGAACATTTATTTATTTTCATGTCACATAACTTTGCTTTTTCTAAATGCGGTTTATTAGCAATTAGTGAAGAGGAGGTAATTGAACCCAGAACTATCTCTTTATTTTCATTTATAAATAAGTATATTCATTACTGTAACTGTATAAAGTATGTTTTCTTTATAAAATACACAAATATATATACTGGTTATAGAACATTAATTTATTTTAATGTAACATTTAATGAGAACACTTTTAGAATGACAGTCGTGATGAGTATGTTGTTATAGTTCATTTTGTTTTGCAGTCACTCCGAATCAGATTGAAAGGCTGTACAGCAGGTTCACAAGTTTGGATCGTGGAGACTGTGGAACTCTGAGCAGAGAAGACTTCCTGCGAATTCCGGAACTTGCTATCAATCCTCTTGGTGATCGGATTGTGCATGCTTTTTTTGAAGAAGGATGTGACCGCGTTAACTTCCGCCAATTCATGCAAGTGCTCGCACGGTTCAGGCCTATTAAACAGACAACCGATAACCGTTTGAACTCACGAGAACAAAAACTAAGATGTGCGTAATTTGTTTTCCCAGATCAGTTTATTTAATTTATTATACTAAATTTCAATATACAAGAAGTAAAACATTTTTTTATACGTATCATCTTTAATATCATAAATCTTGCGATATTTACCCCAAAATATGCATTAAAGTATTTTATTAACACTAGATTTAAAAGTGAACTCACGAGAACAAAAACTAAGATGTGCGTAATTTTTTTTCCCATATCAATTTATTTAATTCATTATACTAAACTTCAATATACAAGAAGTAAAACATTTTTTTATACGTATCATCTTTAATATCATAAATCTTGCGATATTTACCCCAAAATATGCATTAAAGTATTTTATTAACACTAGATTTAAAAGTGAACTCACGAGAACAAAAACTAAGATGTGCGTAATTTTTTTCCCATATCAATTTATTTAATTCATTATACTAAACTTCAATATACAAGAAGTAAAACATTTTTTTATACGTATCATCTTTAATATCATAAATCTTGATATTTACCCCAAAATATGCATTAAAGTATTTTATTAACACTAGATTTAAAAGTGAACTCACGAGAACAAAAACTAAGATGTGCGTAATTTTTTTCCCATATCAATTTATTTAATTCATTATACTAAACTTCAATATACAAGAAGTAAAACATTTTTTTATACGTATCATCTTTAATATCATAAATCTTGCGATATTTACCCCAAAATATGCATTAAAGTATTTTATTAACACTAGATTTAAAAGTGAACTCACGAGAACAAAAACTAAGATGTGCGTAATTTTTTTTCCCATATCAATTTATTTAACTCATTATACCAAACTCAACATACAAGAAGTAAAACATTTTTTATACTCGACCATCTTTAATATCATAAATCTTGCGATATTTACCCCAAAATATGCATTAAAGTATTTTATTAACACTAGATTTAAAAGTGAACTCACGAGAACAAAAACTAAGATGTGCGTAATTTTTTTCCCATATCAATTTATTTAATTCATTATACTAAACTTCAATATACAAGAAGTAAAACATTTTTTTATACGTATCATCTTTAATATCATAAATCTTGCGATATTTACCCCAAAATATGCATTAAAGTATTTTATTAACACCAGATTTACGGACATTTCTTATGTGTCAATTTGATGCATACTGCAAGGATAGATACACCGCATAGAGAATTACAAGATCACAGAACTTTTGAAAATAATAAACTTCGATATATATATTTCCCTCCTTAAATGAATGAAAGTCAATACAAGTAATAAAAAAAAAATGGAAACTGTTTTTGAGATTTTCCTACTGAAATTCAAACTGAATCATTTGCAGGTGTCCCATAAACATAGTTTTAATAAAATGCACTTAAAACATGCAGTGCATTTGATGCATTTAATTTTGCACCAAATTTTTAATTAATTCGTTTATTTTAATATGGTGCATATTGTATTAATAATGCTTGTACATTTCTGTTGTTTGCTTATTTATTAAAAATAGGATCTGAAAGAAACTTTCTCCTTAGCTAAAAAAAGAAATGGAACTTATTTTAAGACTTTAATATATATATAATATAATAAATATAATTATTTCTAACATGAAATAAATTTTGTATTGTTCTGCTTCAGTTGCATTCAAAATGTATGATCTGGATAGTGATGAATTAATTTCTCGAGATGAACTATTGGCTGTTCTCCATATGATGGTTGGGGCTAACATTAGGTAAGTCTGTCTTATTTTAAAATGCTAATGTCCAAAACAATGTCAAACAAGGTGCAGTGTCCAAAACACTAATTGTACTATTTCTTCTTGCTCCATAATTGAATTTTAAATTATAGGGGATCTGCTGAGGAATATGGAATCTTGTATAAACAATATATATTAATTGAACTGTGGCATACAAAAATTGAAAATTTTAGATTTCAAAGTAAAATCAAATAATTATAATAATACAGCTTTTATATATATATATATATATATATATATATATATATATATATATGTATTTTAATAATGTATTAATGTTACAGTATGTAAGAACAAATATTACTATATTTATAATAATATTAAAGGCAATAATGTGACTAATTACAACACTTTTAAAAATATTATTTCTCCACCATAAAAAATGTTATTTAGCAACTCATTTTAAAGATTTTTGTTTAATAAACAAATAGTGCTGGTTCTTGTTGAAAGTTCTCTTCATAAGTTTTGGTCATTAAGGTGTTACATGTAAAATATTTTTAAATAATTCTATATTTATGTATGCAATTAATTAATAGAGTCACCTTCATTCTCACAGGTAAATTAAAAGAATTATCTTTTTAAATTTTATTTTTTTAATTACAGTGAAGAACAACTCACCTCCATTGCAGAAAGAACCATTATGGAAGCTGACCAGGATGGCGATCAAATGATTTCATTTGATGAATTCTGCAAAGCTCTTGAAAGGACTGATGTTGAACAAAAAATGTCTATTAGGTTCCTTAACTAAGGAAGACTTATAATGAAATCTGATGTATAGACCAAGTTATTTTTTGTTACTTTTCAATGCAACATGTATGCAAATCATTCCACTAGACTCTATTATAATTAAATGTTGTAGTTATGTTGCTAAAACTTGTAAATTGATTGTATTGAAATTGTATTATTAGGTAGACGTAAATAATGAACAGTAAGTTGTTATTTGCCTGTAAAGATAAATTTCTTTTAAAGTAAATAATTAGATTTTTTAATTCCCTAATATGTATGGTTTTTTAAATAATGTTTTGTATTTTTCAGATTTAACATTAATCCTAAGTAAATTACATAAAAGTGGTGGTTTATAAAGTAGAAGTGTAGCCTATAATTTTGTTGAATTGCATTAGGGTCATGCATTGTCCAATGTCATAATACAGAGATTTCAATGTGTAAATTATAGGTGCTGAATGGCCTTTCAATTAATTGAAATAACAGGTAGACCTTGTGCTGATTTTGAGATAGCTATTTCCAACTGATTATTGTCTATTAAGTACATGTAGGCAGGTAAGTAAAAACACTATGAACAAAGTACAACTCATATCTACCCCACACCAGCTGCATTTATATGAAATTAAATAATCATATTATTATGCAAATTATTGCTCAGTCTTCTACCTATTGTCACTGTAAATCTACCCATAATTTGGTAATATCCTTTAAGTGTCGATTTTCATTAATGCTAATTGTGCTATTTAAATAGTAAAAAAATGGATTAAAATTGGGCAATCCTTTGCTGTAACAATTTATAATTTGATCGAAGAGACCAAATTATAATTTAATTATTTTTAATTTTCATATCCAAGATATATGCAGAAACATTTTTGAACATTGTTTATTAAAGTACTAAAAATATATACCAGAAAAGTTTAAAAATGTATTTCCTATAATATACCCAACATTAATAACTTTATAACATTAATGATAGTTATTTAATAACAATGAGGTCAACTCTTAATAAATATTCTGTTTTTATGAAACACCAACAATACCACAATTAGCTACTCAACAGTGCTTCTGTATAAGCAGTCATATGATTGTCAGGCTACCATACTATAGTTCTACAGAGCGCAATTATTTCATGTGATGTATATAGCTTTTATAGGAGTAAGTTACACAAAAAGTTATAGCTCTTACTCTATTCAGTCATAAAGAATTTAAAATAAAATAAATAATTCATTGAAAAACAAAACATTCATCTGATGAGATGATAAATAATGAGAACTACATAATAGTTCGTAATTGCCACTTTATAATTTAGTATAGATATAAGTATTTCATCTTAAACCTGTTAATTTTTGTTCTTTGTTATAATTAATTTATTGTTTATTATTATTTTATTCCTTGTTTCGTTGATAACTTAATTTTTCATTAACTTGAAAAATTTAATTTTAATTACCTGTTTACCTTTATATTGTATAGAATAAAATATTTATGAATTGTTTCATTTACTTTAATGTCTAACTTTCTGATTCTGTAGGATTTTATTTATTTCTAAAAATAATTTTACATCCATTGGGCAGTAGAAAAATAGTTAATTTATAAAGTAACTAAAAAATGGAAACAATCATTTTTTGATGCATTGTTTTTTTGTAAAATTGTCAAATAAAAATGAAAATTGTACCGCAGATTTCGTGTGTTTCTGTTTCCTCTTGCTGGTTTGGTCTTTTGCTAGACCGGTTTCGGCTGCTCGCCATCTTCAGTAGTGGTGTTAGTCACTTTTGGCTGTTTGGATGTTTTTTGGGCATCCTCACTGCATTGTCACTGTCACTTGTGCTGTGGTGGTTATGTTTGTGCTGTATATATTGGGGGATGATATATAGGTTATGCCTTATATATATATATATATATATATATATATATATATATATATATATATATATATATATATATTAATTGAGCTGTGGCATAAAAAAATTGAAAATTTTAGATTTCAAAGTAAATCAAATAATTATAATATTATAATTATACAGCTTTCATATAAATATATATATATATATATATATATATATATATATATATATATATGTATGTATTTTAATAATGCATTAATGTTACAGTATGTAAGAACAAATATTACTATATTCATAATAATATTAAAGGTAATAATGTGACTAATTACAACACTTTTAAAAATATTATTTCTCCACCATAAAAAATGTTATTTAGCAACTCATTTTAAAGATTTTTGTTTAATAAACAAATAGTGCTGGTTCTTGTTGAAAGTTCTCTTCATAAGTTTTGGTCATTAAGGTGTTACATGTAAAATATTTTTAAATAATTCTATATTTATGTATGCAATTAATTAATAGAGTCACCTTCATTCTCACAGGTAAATTAAAAGAATTATCTTTTAAATTTTATTTTTAATTACAGTGAAGAACAACTCACCTCCATTGCAGAAAGAACCATTATGGAAGCTGACCAGGATGGCGATCAAATGATTTCATTTGATGAATTCTGCAAAGCTCTTGAAAGGACTGATGTTGAACAAAAAATGTCTATTAGGTTCCTTAACTAAGGAAGACTTATAATGAAATCTGATGTATAGACCAAGTTATTTTTTGTTACTTTTCAATGCAACATGTATGCAAATCATTCCACTAGACTCTATTATAATTAAATGTTGTAGTTATGTTGCTAAAACTTGTAAATTGATTGTATTGAAATTGTATTATTAGGTAGACGTAAATAATGAACAGTAAGTTGTTATTTGCCTGTAAAGATAAATTTCTTTTAAAGTAAATAATTAGATATTTAATTCCCTAATATTTATGCTTTTTTAAATAATGTTTTGTATTTTTCAGATTTAACATTAATCCTACGTAAATTGGATGAACGTGATTATTTATAAAGTAGAAGTGTAGCCCATAATTTTGTTGATTTGCATTAGGGTTCAACGAACCCTCAGGGAGCGCTAGCGTCTCGGTGTAGGTAAACACAATGCAGGTAAACTCTGAGCAGAGAAAACTTCCTGCGAATTCCGGAGCTCGCGATCAATTCTCTTGGTGATCGGAGTGTGCATGCTTTCTTTGAAAAATGATGTGACCGCGATAACTTCCGCCAATTCATGCAAGTGCTCGCACGATTCACGCCTATTATACAGATCAAATTTATACAATAAGAGCGTATATATGTTTTTAATTTATGTTCAACCCATTTTGTTGTTGCCGAACTTTAGTTAAGGTCATTTCTGCACCACTCTCAGGGGCGCTAGTTTATCGGTGCAAGTGAACACAAAAATCCTTAGTTAATTACATTTCCACACCACACTCAGGGGGCGCTAGTTTATCTATATCCAATAATTTTTATTTAAAGATAAAGCAAAACTTTCATAGACAAATAAAAACTTAATATTGTATGATAAAAATAAAAAGGTAAGTTATACAAAAAATGCGAAATGTAGTTAACTAAAGTAGAGAATCATTATATATGGGGAAAAAACACCATTTAAAAATAAATAATACATAATGTGTGATAATATTTATTTGAATCTAATGTATTCCATATGAATAAAAATTTTTAATTAAGTTACAAAAATAAAACATCACAGTAATAAATATTATAAATGAATAAAATCACATTTTACATAATAGTAAAACCTGTGTAATGCGTAATTTTTGTACATTGTAAAATATATACTTGTGAAGGAATTATGTTTTTTTACATAAGCCTCTAACATGATAAATATTAACATTGGACATTCATTTTAAGGTAAATACACTTTCTGATACTATGTCATTTAAGCGTTGTGATATTGCTTGAGGTGTGAGCCCAAGAAGATCTTTTATTTCTTTATTGACCCCAGCCTTTATTAAATATGATATCACATTCTCATGACAATGCAACACTGCCTAAAAATAAAATGAATTACTAAGATTTTTATTTATATATTTAACTGCCCTATTAATATCCCAAAAACAAATGAATTAACAGTAAACAATATTAGCTGAAAAAGTATTATATGTACTAAAAATATTCAAGTGAGAACATTAATGAGTTTCTAATTTATTTCATAAATGTCAAGGGATATTAAGGGTGAACCAACCCAATGAACCAACAAATTCTTCAAATTTGTTAAACGATATAAATTAATACAGTTATAAATTTAACTGACCTCATGCAATGCTGTCCGCCCATCAATTCCTGGAGTACTGAGGTCTGCTCCAGCAAGTTTAAGTGATTCCAGTCTTTGTATTTGTCCATTGGCAGCTGCCCTATTTTTAAATATTAAATATAATAGTTATTTAATAGTTAATTGATAAACAAATAACAGGAAAATATAGTAAATTGAGCAAAGTATTTGAATTAATAGTAATTGAATGGAGAAAAAATGTTTAACAGTTGGAATACCAACTGTCTGATGATGAGAACCATGCATAGAAAAAGAATATCAATTGGTTCAGAAACTAGGGGGAAGTGAAGAAAATTATAATTTTGTCATTCAAAGTTTTTTAGCTAATCCCCCTTAATAGTAAAGCTACAAATAAAAGCTCCATTTACTTAACTTAGAGACTCATCTTAACTTAAATTGAAGTGAACCCCAATTTGGAATTTACATGAAAGAGATGGTTAATAACTTCGATAGGATCACTATGGCAATCACAAGCTCAATGGACAGAACATGGAATACAGTAGAGGCCAATGCCTAGAAGTATTTTTGACGTTTTTTATGGTAAAAATCTATTTCAAAGATATTAGGTTTAATATTAAATTTATATTTTAAATAATATTAAAAATTCTAGTAAAACACTTAGAATGATTTGACCGTATTTATTCAAACTTGGAACACGTATCATCCCCGGAAGAGATACCGTATGCATGTTTTCATCCAAATTCACATGTGCAACATAAGTCTTCAGCGTAAGCAGCTGTCGGGCTGATAAAAGGGTAGTAGTCATGGTGTTGCCTGTTAACAATGTATCAACAATGAATGTGTTAACAATTAACAAGCCTTTTTGTAACGCCTATGGTGTAACAGTCAGAACTAAAACAGTCATTAGCAGCTCATATAAAGATATAGAGATGAAACTCATAGAAATGAAAAAAAAGTAATATTATTTTTATCGATGTACCGATTTTATGGGAATATATTTTTGCTTAATCTGGTACCGGTAAAACTCTGAAAGAGACAGTTACCTAGAGTATTTAAGGAAAGTAAATGCATTTGCCTCCAATTCAATTACACATTGAAAACTGAAACACCTATGCATTTTTCTTAAAAATCATCATCAAGACAGTCAGTTTGTAAGGTGTGAATGAATTATCATTTTCATGTTCTAAAACTGAACCATCCGAGCAAAGCTGAGTACACAAGTTAGTAACTAATAAAGTTAAAAACAGCATATAGTTAGTTTGATCTGTTTACCTGCATAGAATTGTTCCAATTTCTATGGATGAATTAATTAAATGTGCACCATTCTTTTTTAGCAGCTTAATTACATCATGTCTATCAAATCTAATGGCATCCATCAATGGGGTCTGTCCATATCTGAAAAGTTAATGATTTTAAAAAGGTATCAACATTTTTTTAGGGATTGACACAATTTTCTATTAATTCTGATATACAATCTTTTGTAAAATTATACTAATTATTTCATACAATTTTTATCGCAAAAATGAGCAGTGTAGTAGAAATAAAATCAAAACAAAACTCTGGAAGATACACTACCTGTCTCGTTTATGTACACTAGCTCCATTCAACAAGAGATAATGTATTATGTTTAAATCTCCTTCACAACAAGCAATATGAAGGGCTGTACGATCATCAGTATTGACTGCATCAAGGTCTGCTCCCTAATTTATACAAATTAATTATTGTTCATAAAATATTTATATTGTATTTAATATTATTCATATTCTAATGTAAATAAAAATTACATTCATTTGACAGTCTATACTGAAACAAAAATATTAGGAACAACAAATTAAAATTTCATAATGCAGGTTGAGGCTTTTATTATTGAGCAATGAGAAGATGAATATAACATTTTACATTGTTTTAAACCTTATTCATGGATAATTCAAATTTCACATATTTCATGCTGCTTGTTATGAAATTTGATAGACAAATTAAAACAGGAAGAAAACTGAATTTACATTGTCCTTGAGCTCCATGAGCTTTTCCATATTTTTCCTTTTGACTGCATCACAGAGCATTGCAGGATACAAGATAGATCCAAGTTGTGCTTTTTCTTCAGGTGATGTTATCTGTAAGGAAGTAGCCACTGACTGAACAAGATCCATCTCATGAACATATTTGGAAATGTTATTCACAGTAAGCTCCCCTCTCAAACTTATAGACATCATCTGAAAAAATGCCAAGAAGGTATACATTTTCATGTTTCTAAAGTATCTAATATTTAACCATAAGAATATATCCAAAAGTTAAATTTTAATTTAACCTCATTTTGAAAACAATGAAAAAACAGCATTTCTTAAATTCCTTGTCTTATTAATCATGAAAATTAAGGTAAAAATTTGTAATATTTAATTAATATTTAGTAGTGCTTGATTCAAAATTAACTAACGTTTCATACCTTCCTTTTTGTGTCCAAATCCCATTCTGTTTTAGAAAGCACATAAGCTAATTTGGCAAGAGCAGCTTCAGGTGTCATGTCAGCACCCATAATTACTCCAGCATTTGTGAATGTCTTCAGTATTCAGATTCATTTAGGTATGTAATCAAATATAAATAACATATTTAATATTAGATAATATGTTAGAAAAATAATAATGAATTGAAACAATAAAAATTTAAAATATTAATGGCATAATCAATTACCCTGCTAGTTTCGTATAAATCTATAACAGATCCAGTGAGGCACTGTGTGCAGTTGACAATAATCTGACCACGGCTTGTAGCTTTTTTAAATTCCGATACAATGTCTTCACGATTACTCGGCATATTCCCAGCACCATATGTCTGAATCACTACACCTTCCACAGGTGGCAATAAAAAAGATTGGATCTGTTTAAGACAAAATAAATATTAAATATTTGCAACCATAATTTAAGATTGGTTCTTACTGTATAAAAGAATACTCTTATTAATGAGAAACAAAACTTAAAGAGTTTGTCAGTAAAACAATGGGATCAATCAGTAATCAGTAAAGAGGCAAATTAAAACTTTTTGCCTCAAAAACAAATAGAGAAATTAATTTAAAATACCTGTTTTGTGGTCTGCGAGGCGTTGGAATATCGTAGATTTCGTGTGTTTCTGTCTCCTCTCGCTGGTTTGGTCTTTTATGTGACCGGTTTCGGCCGCTCGCCATCTTCAGTAGCAGTGTTACTCACTTTGGATGTTTTTTGGGCATCCTCACTGCACTGTCACTGTTACTTGTACTGTGATGGTTGTCTGTTTGTCTTGTGTATATTGGGGGATGTTGTTTGTCTTCTTGAGGGGCTGGGATTTTGTTAATCGGCTTAACATTTCCGCACAACCCTCAGGGGGCGCTAGTTTATCTGTCAAAGTGCACCAAACGAACTTCAATTAAGTACATTTCCGCACCACCCTCAAGGGGCGCTAGTTTATCGGTCAAAGTGAATACAAACGAACTTCAGTTAAGTACATTTCCGCACCACCCACAGGGGGCGCTAGTTTATCGGTGCAAGTGAACCCAACGAACTTTAGTTGAGTACATTTCCGCACCACCCTCAGAGGGCGCTAGTTTATCGGTGCAAGTGCACACAACGAACTTTAGTTAAGTACATTGCTGCACCACCCTCAACTCAAACAAGACAAACAAAATCCCCCAAAAACACAATAACGAAACACGTATATGTACACACGACAAACAGATAACCACCACAGTACATGTAACAGTGACGATGCCCAAAAAACATCCAAAGTGCCAAAAGTGAATAACACCGCTACTGAAGATGGCGAGCAGCCGAAACCGGTCTAGCAAAAGACTAAACCAGCGAGAGGAGACAGAAGAAACACACGAAATCTAGAGAAATTAATGTTACTAATATAATTATTGAAACTGGTTTATAGATCTAGCACATTTAGTTCATCAAATTTTAGTCATACAATATGTTTATCTTTGATAGAAATATACCTATTCATGAACAAATAAATTAAAGGATATTCCAGACATATGGAACATGATCTAATTTATTCTAAAATCTATTTTTTTTCTTTAAATATGTATGACAATACTTGAATAAACCATTTCAAAGGTAATTATACTTCTGCTTATTTGAAATATATAACTAAAATATTATTATTATTACAATAAATTTCAATACTATTCAGCAACAAAAAATATAGACATATAATAGGACATTTAGACTAATAGGCAGGAATTTTAATATAACCATATTATTATATGGAAATAGCCATGCACAGTCACTATGGTGATCACATTTTTCATATTAGCATAAACATTATAACATCATTACAACATAACTACAACAAACATTTTGGTAATGTGTCTTGAAAGTAACATTAAGTACCATTGAGTATTATGGTCACAAATATAATAATATAATGTTACCCTTAATTGTTTATTTTTTAAATAACAATTATAAAAGTTACTCACGATTTTCAATGATATGCTTGGAAATATTCTAAGTAATCCAACATTCTGATTTAAATTTAATTGCACTGAAAATTTTTCCACTGTACTTGGTCTCAGACAAGCCTTTTGGTCAACTGAAACAAGAATTTTAACATATTAGAATACCATGGATAATATTTAAGACCTAATACTTTAAAATGTCTTATCAATTTCAGAACGAAACATTGGTTGTACAGATAGTATTTTCTGCTAAAATTAATGTCAGAATAAACACGATAAGCACCTTCAAATGTAATTCCAATTGTTGCTAATGGCAGGATATTGTAAGAATAGAAGGCATCAAATCCATTTATACTTGACTTCATGGTTCTGTTTCCCCTGAATAATTTGTGATTAAAAAATATTGTCACTTCCGGAATGATGAAATTTCCAGCCAGCAACAATGATGATACAAAGTTGTCTTTGCCATCAGTCCTGGGTTCAAACAATGGGATCTGAAGTTGATTAAAAGCCAATTATTTAAGAAAAAAAATAATAATTCATACATAAATATGTTAATTTTCAGTGACAAAATAAATAGACAATAATACTTTTATATGAGTGACTTTTGAAAGTTACCTGGGACCCAGTCAGTATAACAGTTTTGCCAAGATTCTCTAGCATAAAAGATAAAGCAGAAGCTGTGTAAGCTAATGTGTCAGTTCCGTGCAAGATGATGAATCCATCATAGTCTTCATAATTTCTCTGTACCGAATGAGCATAAATCCAATTAAAACAGAAATCTAACAGAACAATACAAATAATATTTTTGTCTAGTAACTAAATTATTTTCATTTTAGGCATTTCTTCATAATTGATCAATATTATATTTTTGTGAAGGCCTAATTGTGATATCTTGAATATAATAAGTTAATTTGTTAAAGTATTTGTAAAAGTTTACAACTAAAATAGCCATGGACACAAAAAATAAAATTATTCTGTGATCTTACATCAGCAGTTGTATCTTATTTATAAACAAAACTTTACTGTAAGTAGGACTGTTTTAGTCATTAAACTTTAATAATTTTAATTAAACAACAGAAATAACCAACATTAGCATAACATATACTTACAAAAATATCACTTCCTATAGTAGTCCAGTCACTCATAGTAATATTGCTTGAATCCAATAAATTATCATGCTCAATAACACAATATTGTACCTGCTTCATTCCATGGACCTTTCTGTGAATAAAATTGCTTCTTAAATAATGCTTTGAGAGCTTACAAAGCAATTTAAACTTATAATTAACAAACATTTAAAATTATAATTAACCATAAGCTAATTTTTGTTTAATTGCTAATGAGGATTCAATGCAGGCCAATTGATTCAATATAACTTTGGCGGTATGAAGTTAAGCTTAAAAATTAAATTTTTTTCTCAAAAATCTTGATATTAAACAAAACACTGCTTACGGTAATGTCAAAAATCGGGAAGTGTCAAGACAAGTTTGATCATGCAATTGAGGATCTTGGAGCATAGTTCTCTTGAGCACATTTTTTATTGGTACTAGAACTAGAACACAATTGAAAAATAAAAGCATTAATTAAAATAATGAAATTTTAATAAGCCAATAGCTATGAATTACAATTACAAATTATCAAGTCTTTTGTATTGATAATTAGCCTTGGAATACACTGAATGGATATAGACATGACAATATAATAGTCAAAATCATTATACCGATAAAGTATTAGCATTTAACCAACATCACCAATAGTCTGCTCTTCTGATGAGTGTTTTTGTTCCAAATATATCCATTTGTGTTATTAATGTATTTATTAAGGTTCAGACACAAAAAGGTGATTGAACTGACTTTTAAACAGTAACAAATTGTACATGACACATAATTTAAGTAAGTGAAGTTTATTTGAAGTATTATTTAAAAAATATTATTTTAAGTAATAATTCTTATTCAATTAAAGGATGAACAATTTAACTATGTTTGATCTTTCATAAAGGTTCAAATAGTTATTAATGGATAAGTACACAATACCCAAAATTAATTACAGACGCATAATTAACTCGAAGAAAAACAAAATGTTCAAGGAAACATTCATACCTCCGCATTCATTTTTCACCATTCCGATAGTCCCTCCTGTGTATATGACGAGTACTTTTGATATGTCCTGCGATTCTTCCTGAGTCAAAGCGGTCTCCGTAAGTAGGATGCCCACATCTTTTTGCAAATCCATTACAAGCACCGTTTCGATCTGGATCCAATAATATTTAGAATAAACATTATCTAATTAATATGAAAACAATAACGTTATTCGGTGCTCCCTTTCGTATTTCTTCCAAGAATTTTGAACTCAACTGCAATGGATTCCGCAGTGTTGTCAACTTAAACTATTTTAAACAGCGTTTAAAACCATATTACAGCTTCTAATGTGCAGTAAATTCATTCTCATTTCAATAATATTAAAAGTGGAAAATCCGAAATTATACGTCAGTATTTTTTCATTTTAGTATATTTTACCTTTTAATTGGAAACCGAAGAGAACAAATTAAAATCAATAGAAACTAATTCAAAAGAAATCAGGTCAAAGGTCAAAAGAAACGAAGTCAATGGTCAAAAGAAACCAAGTCAACGGTCAAAAAGTTGTTTCGCGTATCGGTTACGGACTTAAAAATGATATTCTGAAGACTAGTATAATTCCCCGTAACGAATATAGAATTTAAATAAAGGATCGTTACCTCAATTGTTGGAACACTGTAGTGGCAGCAATCGAGAATGATTTTTGTAAGGTCCAACTGAAAGTAATAGTATTTTTAGATACCTCCCAGAAAGTAAAAGTCCGCATATAACACCGATTTTGAACCCCCCCCAAGCTTACGTTGCCAATTAGGGCCACTTTTCCGATTAGGACTACGACTTCTAATCTTCGTCCTTTTACGCGAAAATAATTGTTTTGAAATTTCAATTTAATCAGCTGCGATTATGATCTTCGTGTGTTTGAATATATCAGGTCGAGAGCTTTAAAACGATACTAATGTTACATCATTTCCCCCGTGCACGGGTTCTGATACGAACATTCTAACAATATTACTATCCAAAAGCGTAGTTATAACGATATAAGGATGTGTGTAAATTGGGAACAATTTTTGCTAGGAGCCTGTATGGCCGCGAAGTTAGTCTCAGTCCCGAAATACTTTGAGTTTCAGTAACGGGTTATATGTGATAAACTATTGCCGCTCTCGAACATAAATTATTAAGTTCGACTTTAAGGAAAGGAAGTCCGCAATCCGGCATTCTCGCTATAAAAAAGGCGCTATCACGCGATTTCATTGCCATTTTATTGTTTCGTTATCTCCACACGGACTTAAACCTGCACGCAATTGTGAGGACTAATTATTTTCCACTAGCCCGGGGTCCCTTTTTATCTACTCATGTATATTGCGAGGAATACCTTGTAAAAAACCTGTAAATTTTTAAAAAGTTAGCACAGGAGTCTTATTAAAATACGTGTCAAACATCCTAATTATATATTTCATAATAGTTATGCTTTATGATTTAAACAAAAAGTAGCTACGTTCCTCGCAATATTGTCTTTCAAGATACAAAAAATCAACGAAATCCGGCTTAGTACTATCCGGCTTCCTGCTACTTTATGGCTCGGACTATAAAAAATACCTATTATACCGTTTTTCATATTTCAATTTTTTGATGGGGGGGGCGAGAGCCATCAGTGCAAAAATTTAAGAATCCGTCGATTTAAATTTCGTTCATAAAAAATAGAAATACGTACTTTTTATTTCGATTCCCTGCCGTATCCAACTACGGGTTCCTTCTGCACACTGACAACATAAATGGGGGTAGTTAACACTTATAAAGGCGCGCTAGCATAATACTCGCCTTTCTGAAAACATTGGTTCGACTGGCTAGGAAACATACCTGCGAAATCCGCCGGATCATTTGCTTTTAATTTTGAGCGACATGGGCCCAAATGTCCGCCACTTTCCGTTTCCGAAAATAACCGCCGTGCCTAGAGCAGTCTTCGGTCTGGTATTGAATTTTCGAGAATTGCGAAGGCAGCAGCAACTCTGCGTTGAAAATATGAGAAACTGTAGAAAGAATATCATATCTGTATCCTGGTGAAGTATCCTGTTAGAACTGTAATGCCTGTTTATGAGTATCATTGAAGAAATGAAAAAGCTTATTTTAATATTATATTATTTATTAATGCCCAATATTTAAAAGTTGGTGAGAGTTAAATCTATTTATCTATCTATATCTATTTTACACACACACACACACACACACGCACGCACGCACACGCACACACACATTCTTCTGATTTTTGCTTATACCATATTACTGAAATATTAAGGTATTAGTGACTATGGCGACTCCGTTATGGAATTCGATTTTAACATAAATTTTATATTTATTTGTTTATTTTAACAACAGGGGGTTTTCTGTCGATGTTAGATCAGAACAAAACTGAATCTTTTAATTTATACACTTTTAAGGAAGTGTTAAAATCCGAGCGATCGTGTGTTCATCCAATCCTTGGTCAGGTATTTAGTGTCATTAGCGGAACTCTGTTTTCCGCAACTTATCGTGTACGAATTAAAGCTGTTAACTCATTTTAATTTGCGTGCTCTTTCCATGAACTTGACACTGGCACTCAGTATCGCTTTTAAGGCTAAAAAAATGACTAAGCCCGAACCAGGTTTCCTTATCTTGATTCCCCTGGGGAGAACTATCTCCTAACAGAGTCGTGGCAGAGGAACCGACGGCAAGAATAAACCCATGAATTTATTTTAGTCATTCACTTTTAAGGAGCCAGTTCTTAGAGTGAAACTTTAACGCATGCCACAAACGCGAGAGAATGAACTAAAAAAATTAAATGCTTTACACATAAGCGACCGCAGCAGTACCCGAGAAGAAAAAAAAACAAGGCAATCGTGGGCTTCATAAGAGGAACTTGGAAGCCTCGGTAAACATCTGAAATCAATTGATATCACTGGACACATTCGTATATTAAGAAACAGGATTAGAGAGGTCAAAAATGCAAGAGGACTTGACAGGGTTGAAATTCTGCGCAGGCGTTGCACTCGCATTCAACAATCCAAGAAGACTAAAAGGTAAAATTAGTTCTCATATTTTCAAGAGGTCGCTGAAGAGATCATCTTGCAGGCTCCCATAATCATGAACTGACAGACACAAAGTATTTTATTGGCAAAAAACTTGGCACATGTAATGGATGTATCGTCAGCACTTCCAGCCACCTGTGGCTGCCTTGTACCTGCACTTTTTAATTGGAAGCAGTTTTAATGTGCAAACTACCACACGAAATTCTAATGAGCATTTTGAATAATATGATATGCTATATTCTGACGAGTTATCCGAGCTCCCGTAATTCAAGTTTCATACAACACTAAAACTAATTCATGATGAATGTACTGAATGATAAAGAATAACACTCACTTTTTATATAACATTTATTTAACAAAGATAATATAGTACAATAAACAAATATAATTGTCGTAAATAGCCTAACCATCTTATAGAAAATAATTTTTCTATTTACCATAATAATCAACTTTCATGGACTAATGAAAAAAGCTACTAATTGACAATGAATATAAATACAACAAAAATCTGATCTCGATTTAAAAAGCGGTCTCTCAGAGATATAACTAGTAACAAGTGTATTTTCTTAATTAAATGAAAGACAATTTAACGAAGGCTTGATAAAAAAAGCAATTTAAACATTATTATTAAGAAAAGAGATCATTCAAAATAAATCCCCTTACAAAGAATAACATTGTAATTCAATAAGACAGGCACTTCTGAACTGACTAGCTCCAAGATATATGTTTCTACATGCAGAAGCCAGAATAAAAAACTAATTTTAAATAGTTATAAAATTTCTGTGAATACTTCTTAACTTCTATACATAACATTTAATGTCAAATATTACTGAACATTTAAACAAAAATTACAAAATGTTGTTAAAAGGTAGGGAAATATCTGTAATGAGCTATAAAAACTGTATTAAAAGAAGTTAAATGGAAATCTACAAGAACTAATTGTAAATAGTATAAACTATTAATTTACCTATTAATTACAATTTGGAAATTATTTTAAGTTGAAGCATTTTGTCCTGTTAATATAAATGTACTGAGGAAATATATACTAAATAGATCAACTATTTAGTTTTAACTCTTTGAGACTTATTTGATCTGAAATGAATTGCAGTATATTGACACAAGCTAAAAACCAGGCAATTTGTAAACCACCTCTCTTAAATAATTAATTCTGCTTGCATAGAATTAATAATAATAATAATAATAATAATAATAATAATATAGTAATAATGATAATGCACACTCATTTGCAATCAACAATTCACACCCAGATAACATAGAATCTCTATTTATAAAAATTGAATAACAATTAATATAATATAATGTAAAATTAATAAAATGTCATGTAATTATTACCAATTATCTGTTCTTAAGGAAATATAATTGTAGTTTATAAAAAACAATATAAAATGGTGCTTGAATTAACA
This sequence comes from Lethocerus indicus, assembly GCA_019843655.1. Taxonomy (NCBI): domain Eukaryota; kingdom Metazoa; phylum Arthropoda; class Insecta; order Hemiptera; family Belostomatidae; genus Lethocerus; species Lethocerus indicus. The sequence goes on from JACDQD010000001.1 coordinate 34,841,754, forward strand.
ATTTAAAAGGTCCTTGCAGATATAAAAAAAGAACATATCGTACACATAACATCATCAGTCATGTTAATTTATCCTTATCCAACTTCAAAGCTTCTTACAAAAGATTTCCTTAAAATATTTTAACATTGTGGTGATGAAATCAAGATTGAAATATAAATTTTAATTTATATTTTACATTACAAATTTAAATGCTTGTAGAAATAAAAAAAATATGAATATGATCATTCTGGTATGTGTCAAATTAAATCAGTCAAGTTAATTTGTCTTCAGGCACCTTCAAAATGTATTAGAAAAAAATTCTTTAAACATAAAATATGTTACAATCAAAATGTTGTAATTAAAATTTAGAATGTTAATGGATTACATATACATGTATTTTTTTATTCGTGAATAAAAAATTGTTAAGAATATACCTGTACATGTAAAATGATATCAGTCAAATTGATTCTCCTATGGCTTCCTCAGTATTACAAAAAAAATTATTATAACAAAACATGTTAACATTGAGCAAACTATATGAATGTATGTATTTCAATATCTCATAATTTAAATTTAATTAAATCAAACCGATCAAGAAGGAAATAACTATATATTAATTCATTGTAAATGTTCCAAATGACTTAATATACTTCAAGAGCAATTCACATAAATAATCTTCACATGTGGTAAAATATGTACTAACAAAATTAATATAAAAATGGTTGAGACAAAATTTGGTCACGCTAACTTATAACATGTCAGCAATCATTATGAAATAAATCCTGAAGTTTTTGAATAAACAAATCACATATATTGATCTATGAATAATGTGAAACCAACAATTAGAAAAATAATATGAGAAAAGATGCATATTTTCTGTATTTTTTAAAATTGTATAAAATTAAAAACACTTAAAATTAATGACTATTACTGTATATATTAGAGCTGTAAATATGGATAAAGTGAACATTGGCTATCAGATATTCATGGGCCAGGATTGCACATAGAAAATTTGAATAAAACACTATAAAACTGAACACAAGAACATATTTGCAGCGAAGGCCATATACTGAACTCAACAAGTAATTATATAGTCCCAAATCTACAATGAACAATTGTTTAACAATGAAAAAAATTACAAAACATTGCTAAAATTTAAATTGCAACTCATTTTAAATATGTACATATATATAATTTTATTTTAATGCTGTTAATGTTCTATATATACTAGATCACAATAGTGAAATAATTATTGATGAATATAATTCATTAATTAAGTAAATTAAAGGTTACATGTTTGAACCTACATTCTGGTAATTGAAAATAACACAAAGTGTCATTGGCTTATATGACAAAAAAAAATATTTTGAAATAATAAAAATGAAATAACTTCATTAATTAACCAGAGTTAGTAATTCCATTTAATTGAGGACATTAAATTTATTTTTCAATATTAAATTTCATAGTGATGACATCTTTCAAGAGACAACGTACATGAAGGAATAATGAACTGAAGGAAACTTTGAACACCTGTATACCAATATTTAAACAGATTTACCATCATAATTAGGAATTTTATAAAAACATGAAATGCCCATTTTAGCACTTCCTGGCACAAACAGAGAATATTTAGTTATTAAACTAAGAGCTACTACAAACTGCTTTTTTTTATAAAGTTTACAATAAATGACATTAACATAAATTAGTAATTCATAAACTGAAAGAACAATTTAGTGAGCTTCTAAGAGATCTACCTTAGAATGAGAGAGCTTGCCTTTGGTTTGGGGGATGTAGAATAACATTGTCAATAAAGCAAGTGAACACAATTACACCCACTGTAAAAGAGATCCATGAAGATACGGACCAATGACACTGAGAACACTTTCCGAAACAAGAATCAATCATATCAAAGAGAACATGACATGATTTACAGCATAAGAATACTTGGAAGCACTCTAAAGCTACAACACCCAGGAAAACTTAAAGTACAAGGCAATAAAACCATTGTAGCATAAGTTCAAAACAATAGAATAAATATTAACTGTTTCAAAAACCTGAGACATGTTTTATAATACATACATTCAGATATGTGCACATATAACTATTACCAGCCAGGAAATGTTAAATTAGTAACTTAATACCACAGTCAAAAATTTAAGGAAATATTGAAAATAAAATTACAAAATAATAAGTATGGAACACATCTAACAAACCAGACTATTATTAAAACTCAGATTAAGAAATACTAAAAGAGAAACAGTAGGTAATAATAGATAATAATTATCTTATTAACCACTTAAGTTTGTTATTCCAAATTATCGTTTAAAATAACTAAAATATGAGCTGTCGGTTATTAATTACATGCTGCAGAAAATCTAAGTTATTATAATAAGTCTAATTGATATATAAGTTATTATAGTTTAACATTGATAAAAGTGAAATATCCACTTCTAGTACAGAATTATGTGTATTGAATAGTATATAGTCAAATTTAAAATAAAAGAATGTTTACTGATTCTAATATTGGCTTTTCAATTTATGATATTAATTGTTGATATACATGAATATATTGTATCAGGTATTCAAAATCATAATTGAAATTTTATAGCAAGTAAAAAATAAGTATTTAAAAGTATATTTGATAGTCATAAATTGATAATTTGAGAAGTAAAGAACCAAAAGTACATACTGTATTAATTATAAATTACAATGAAAAATTAAGCATTATAGAACCAAAATTCCATAATATTTCATTCAAGACCTGTACAGACTTCAATATTAATTGTTAGATATTGTTAAACATTTTCTTAAATATTTAATGTATTGCACATTTAATGGATTAAATGAAATACACTATATAACTAGAACGCTATCTTAAGATATGATTTAAACGATAAGTCAGTAACTGACAGGTGGAACTCTAAAATTTTGATTCATTGTAAGAAGATATATGTCAATATAATTCGAAAAATATTTACCCTTGTGAAATAAATTTAAATATTTAATTTTTAATGTTGTAATAGAATAAAATTTCCCCATCTGAATACCATTAATAATTATTAACAGAATGTTATGTGTCTGAATGTCTTTAATAATTTTCATATAAATTAAAAAATTAGGTACCTCAATAAAAAAAGGAGTTTTCCTGACTGATCTTTTTTTAATTAGTTACCAATTTTCAACTTTACACACAAAGCAAAAAAGTAAAAAAACAATCCATACATATGTCGAAACATTTAAAAAAAGAAGGAAAATCACGAAATGTGTACTAGATAAGCATAATAGATTCTTTCCAAATGAAATAGTTTCTAATAGTTAAATGTCAGTATAAATGCAGTAAAGATTTTTAAAATGTCATAACTATTAGTTCAGTCTTCTCCATTTAGTCCCTGTACTGACCTCACTAGTTTTCATTCAAATAAAGACTACACATAAAATAAAATCCATGGAGAATGTAAATTCCGTTTTTATTGTTCTCCTCAATTTATATCCAAGATATAAAATGAAGAAACATTGATTTTGTTTATTTAAAATATAATGTAAATATTTCATTGAGATGACTCACTTAATACCAGCAGCAATTTAAGTATTAATAGATATTTCAACATATCTGATCCAATCAACAAAAAGTTATTAAAATGCAATATGGATAGCTTTTTGAACTCCATTTAAACGATCAATTTCATTATAAAAATGTTCTGGGTTTGAAGTATTATAAAGTTACGTTAAACATATAAAAAATTAAAAAAAAACCCTAAATATTTATCTATAACACTATATAAGTTAATTTTTACAACTAAAAAAATGTTAAAATATTGAGGCTTCTAGTAAGTGTGAAGTAATTTCATTTTAAGGTCTGAAAATGCGGCCATCAACTTTCAAATTATCTCATCAACATTATAGCTGTTAATAATGTTGAAGTATCTGGAATTATATAGCATCAGAATTCTGTTTTCTTTCTTCCTCTACCTTTTGTCTTGTCCTATTAAATGCTTCAGTTTTCAAGAAATCTACTGTTTTATATACCGTAGTAGTAATAGTAGAAGGAGACTTAGGTACTTGATTACCCTGAGTTGGTGGAGTAGATGGATTGCTGGTTTCATTTGAGTCTAGATCAAGATCTAAATACTGAATTTCAGTACGCTTAGAGCCTGGTCTAGGATAAAATGGAAAGCGCCCAGAGTCACAGAAAATCACCTGAAAATAAAAACGCCAAAAATAAAACTTAAAAACGTAATTTTTTAACAATGAAATAAAATACACTTTGTACAATAAAAAACATACCTGGTCAATTTCTTCTACTCTTTGCTCTGTATCTGAATTATCTGACTGAATCCTAGGGGTTGGAGATGGATTTGCACGGGTGTGGCGTAAACTGTGATAATTATAACTTGTACCAGATCGACCGGCAGGTGGAGCACAAAGTTTTAGGGCTACACCTATAAAACAAACATTATTATTTTTAGCATCACACCAATGAAAATAAATTTCAAGAAACAAAGATATCAACAACAGTTAGTTGTATATTATAAAATTTTGGCTGAAAAAAATAAAAATTCATTTTTAGATTGTAATGAAACTTACTATCATTGTCTTTACTTCTGGTTGTCGGTGTAGGTTTAAGTTTTCGGTCAACATTTGGAGGAGAAACCATAACCGGTTGAGGAGAAGGCTCGTTGGAAGCCGATTCAGATGTTTTTCTGCCTGGTTTAAGTCCTCTGTTAATAACAGGTGGGTTATTTAATAGTGCAGGGCTTGGTAGGTTTGAATAATGAGCAGCCGAGGAAGATTCCGAGATTTGGGGAGAAACCGGATCATCTTCTGAGAATACCACAGTAAAATCATATCGAAAGACATCACCATTTACCTGTACTGGAGCCGCATTAGTATAACAGTGTTTTGATCTAGGTAGCGGAACGGGATCTATATTTTCTTGCTCCCCGTTTAAGTGATGTGACCTTGGAAAGTCGTACATGCCGTCGAGCGTGTGCTCGGCACTTTGTTTCGGCCCTTTCGGACTTGACTCTTCTAGATTTAAATATGTGTGACTATCCGTGGCATCTTGTAAGATTAAATGCTGTGGTTTGGGAGGACGCGGGGGTGCGACAGGCTTAGTATACCTTTTGTCAACACTCCAAGCTAGTTTCGAGTCTTCTAACGAACTGTCGGACGGTCGGGGAAATGTTTCCCAGTTGACACTAGGTCTCGGATTTGGATTTGTCCATTCCTCATCGGTAAAAACACTTTCAGCATCGGTCGCTGGGCTTTGCAAAGGTGGGGTTGTAGAACCAGAAGCCCGCAGGTCTAAATCGCTGGGTGGTTGCAACCTCCTAGGAGAATCATAGTAATCATCTCTGTTGAGCTGACCGTTGGCTAACAGGGGTTTGCCAGAGATGCACTCACTAATAGGAATGTAAGGACCGGAAGCTGTGCTTGATGGAGATACAGGAGGAGATTCGGCCACGTTCAATGGCTCTTCCGCAATTGATGACTCTTCCTCCGGACCGGAGACATATACTGTTATAAATGAAATAAAACAATTATTTTCTATGAAATTATTTTAAAATATATATAGCGATATTCAAGACCGAATTCACATTTGTATTTCACTATATCCTAATGACGACAATGATAAACTTACAACTATCTTCTTGTGTACAAGGTTTAAGACCACATACAAGACAAACACATTCGACCCATCTATTCATATCTGCCTCAGTTTCCGCTGCAAGATAATAAGTACGCTTAGGTGTGCGAACATCGAACATGTGTTGATATTTCTGCTTATTGTTTTCAAATCTTAAACCAGCATCGACCTTAAAATGCACAAATACAATTTTGTACAAATAATGAACAAACAATTAAAGTTTGAACACTGTTTTGAAAACAAATTAGAAATAAAATAATATGTTGTTTCTAATATAAATACTTAAATAGGCATATTTGTTTATTTTGACAATACATAGTCTCTGAATTCATCAGAGATTCTATATGGAATTGTTTTTATAAAAAAAGCTACATAAATTATAGGTTTAATTGAAGGTATATCGTTTAACCATTTAAAACAGTAAATAAATTAATATTTCAGAAATACTTCTTGTACTTACTTGCTCGCACTGATCTAAATCAATTTGTCCTTTTAGGGTTCTACAATTCCTATCTGTATAATAATATAAATAATACTGCCCAGGAAGTTCCCCTGAATGGCGTAACACAAACCACCTCCTCCGCCATCTCTGGAAACCAAATTTCCATTTACACTCTAATAAATATTTATACTTTGTGATACAGATATACAGTAGCACCGGCCGGGCTATACAGGCTATATAAAAACTACAGTTACAGATGTTGAATTTTATTTATTTCTGAACACCACAATGAGATTGATTTTTTGATTTATGGAAGACATCAAAGTTTGTTCGTGAATGGTTAATGAGTCATTGAGCAGATAAGTGAGAACAAACGAATGATAACAGTAGTTGCTTCATAATAAAAAATGAGTAATCATGGCTAAAGTTTTAAAATGTTCTCAATATCCATTCTAGGATCACATTTAATGCAATATTACTTACCTAAGATTCATAATTCAGAGTTGAGGCACAGAATTTGGTTAAATCACAGGATTTACTAATTCAAATATATATATTCTAATGCATTAACAAGGTATTATCAGTTACTCTAGTTAATAACTATTGTTCAAGTTAATTCTGTCGAAAAGTTTGAATTTAAAAAAATTAAATAATATCCCCAAAAAAACGTAAAATTTATAGAACCAAAATAAGACGAAACAATTTCTTAAAACAAATCAACTTCCATAATGAAAAAAATATTCCACAATCACTAATTAAAAAAGTATCATTATGACCTTCAATATAAGGAGTTGTTATGTGAATGTTAATTGCTTGTACTGCAAATACAGTACTTGAGAAAATATAATTAACACAAAACAAGATAAAACAGTGCTATCAGGATGGCCAGATAAAAATACCAAAGTTAACCTCAACTCCAATAATTTGTAAAATGTAAATAACTATATAAATCAGCCAAATAGGTTTACATGTCATTAGCTCGTAGATCAATAGTCAATAGGTTTGGGCATTATCTGAACCGATTACTCACAGCTCTCCATACTCTCTTTGTAGGCGGAGATTTAGTTAGCCAACCTTCGTGTACAATTTCCATGTTATCCGTTTTCGAAGACATTTTTCATTTATTAGTTCAAACAGCCAAAAGAATTCACCTCCGAAGGAAACAACCACCGCACTCCGAACATCGGACACTCATCGCCAGGTTAAACCTGGGATATGTGTTATCAAGCGATTAAAACTCGGATGACACGGAAAGGCCGGATATTCCTGAAATTGAACAGGCCCGAGACAATGACAACTGGTGATTTCGACTGGCGTAAATTTAACTTAATAATTTCGGACCGAGTTGTAACCAAAAACCAAAACAAGACAGATCCAGACAAACTTTTAGTTGATACGACCCACCAAGTCATACTCATAGTAAGTTCACGGCCATCTTGAATCGACCGTTCACATTAAAAAACAAGTATTTTTTCTACTCGCTTTGGTGTTTCGATCATATACTATTATTCCACTAGATAACAGTTACTAGCTCAAACACAAAAGTATTCCCATAATTAGGCTTTTATGTTACAAGTTGAAGACATTTGTATTACACACTGTAGTATAGTGTTACAAGGGTTTTGGGAATACTATAGCTTTCGGGGCCAGGTTTTCGTGATTAGTACAGTTTTATTATATCAAATATGCAATTGAAGTTAAATTCGTAGAAGGGCCGCGAGGGTTTTGAATATCCTTAATGGGATACTCACGAGATCTTCTGTTTCCATTCTGTCTGTGTACTCTTATTGCCAGTACAGACAACAGACAAACGTTGGTAACCCACTAATTTATTAATGGAATTATGAAAATTGTTGTTGAAATGAGTTCAAATTCAGTTTTCGTGTAGTCCCTTATTTGCTGTCCGGTATTTGCCATAGTCAAAACAAATACCCGCGCTACCTGCATAAGCGATTTCAATGTAGCATAAATAGTTCATATAATGTATAATTATAATTTCATTACAGAGTTCTATGTTTTAACCCTGCTGGGTTCCTATGGTTTTAAACAATTCTCTGCGCTTTAATATTGAAATAAAAATTTAGAATTGTTTTAGATATTTTATTAAACGTGAAGTTTTCTTAAACAAGAAAAATCTTCAGAAGCATAATAGAGCGCCGAGGCTGGTCAACCTGAGAGATAAAGAGCTATTGTAATCCTAAAACTTCAAACCAAATTTGAGATTTATCTTATTTTCTAACTTTCTCCAATGGCCGATTATAGTGGAAATAATAATGGTAAATTGATAAGTATGATTTCATGCTATTGATTTATATTATTGAATTAATAAATGCAATTGAGGGTTAGGATTTTTAAGCCCTGCCTTCTTTGTTTACGCGTAGTTATGTACTTAAGCACCAATTTAGAAATATTATATTTACTCAACTTGTAAGGAATATTGTATAAATAAAACATTTACAGTAATATTTTTCTGATTTAAAGAATACCAAAACAAGTTCATTGTAAAATCATGGCTAAGAATAAACAAAGGTTTCTTTTATTAACAAAGTGTGTGATTACGTAATTGAATACATGTAATAACAATACAAATATGGTCACTAAATATAAAACAATACTTATTAAAATTCATTCATCTATTCTTCATAGGAGAGCCTTTTCTTTCCTATTATATTTTTATCATATAATTTTTTTATTCTCTGTTATTATTTAACAATTGATTGTAGATTTTATATTAGGATACACATTAATTTAACATGGTTTGTTTTTATGTTTTTTGTAGTTCATTTCATTTATGATATGATTGTTTACAGAGAACCACCCAAATGAAGAAGTCAGAGAAAGTGGTGGTCAAGGCAATAATATGCTGGTTTGTTATAACCTTTTATGTTACAAGTCATATTTTTATTTTATGATATATTTATATACCCTATATCATTTATGTCTCATTATTCATAATTAGTATGATGATTATAAAGAGAACAACAATGTTTATTAGTTGATAAATCCAGATTTCATCTTCAATTCTTATATTTAAATGAGCATCTTGATGGTTTTTCTTATACTTCTTATTATTGATTACAGAATTTAGAGTTATTGGAGGAAGACCTTTATGCAAGTATTAAATTGACTAATGAAGAACCACAGGCTCAGGTTGTGTAGAATACAATAATTATACATTTCATTATTTTTACTGGTCTGGCAATCATAAAGAATCATCCCTCGTAGAGTACACTGTAATGGTTCAACTAATAATAATAATGGCACAGCATTTCATAATAACCAATCTAATGTTTGCAGATTTGGTAAAAATATATTCTTTATTTCTTATGCGTAAGTAATCTTATACTAATCTTTGTTATATGAAATTTACAGCTTTAATAATATTCCATTTAGTCCCTTAAACTCAATAATAAAGAACATCCAAGTTTATGTTCATTACAATAGCTTGTTTGCATATTTTGATATTTACAGCTTACAAATTCTGTCTAAGTAATTAATTTAATGATACATATCATTAAATACTACTATATAAAATACTATATACCACTATGATTTTAATCGAAAAACATATGTTTAGACAGCTATGATTGGGGAATTCAGTGATGAATGCTATATGAATAATGAATATTATGTACCCAGTACAAAATATAGAAAACGACACCATTGGGAAGGTAAGGTAATTCATCAAAAATACATTACATTTTAACTTTTGGTTACTTAAAAGTTAATATTTATTCTTTCAGTATTGGCTTAAATATTTAGACAACAAGGCAATTGAATTTTATATGCAATTTGAAGAATATAAGCACTCAAAATTAAAAGTGGTTAGTAGTTACAAATCTGTTACATTTTCATATCAAACGTCATTTATATTATTTGAAAAGCATAATATTTTTGAATAAATTACACAGTACTGGAACAAGACAAGGAAATTCAAGTCACAGAAGGAAAGTTCACTGAAACCTAAGAAAAAGAAAGTGAAGAAATTGAATAAACTAAAAAAAAGAAGAACAGTGAAACAAAGAAGAATAACGGTAAAACATACAATGAGGGTGAAAGAAAAAAAAAGGAAAGCCATAATATGTGAATTATGTTAATTAAATGAATCAAATTTTGCCATATGCTTAATTTATTATTTCATTAGAATAAATATCTATATTATAATATTATATATTATATATATTACATAATATTATTATTATTATATTATATTATTAGAATATCAGCATTTCACCAATATCAATAACATTCTAGCATATGTATAGTAAGGTCTTTAAACATAATGGGTGATAAAAACCAATTCAATTTCGTAAAAAGCTTGTTCATAAAATTAACATCAACTTTTGTTTATAGAATGTAATATATTGTCTGTCTGTGATAATAATTTTATAGAGCATCAAAATTGAACCTAATCAAATGTATTATTTGATTTATGTTTTTTTTATACATTTATATTTTTAGCACTTATAAATTTATGTTAAAAAAAATCTTTTATATTCTTACAAAAAGTTATTCTCTACCTGTAATTTCCTAAAAATGATAAGTATTAAAGGTTACCAGTAATTTTTATAAAATAAGAGGAATAAATTTCCTATGCAAGTATTATTGTTGTAACATTTAATTCCTATTATAGTGTCATATGATGTAATAAGTTACAGAAATAAACAATTATTTCTGAAATTAAAAGAGTTATCATTCCCTTACACAATATGTTGTTCATTATTTATTTGTGCTAATTAAATTATTATAAAATACCAGGAATAAATCTTATATATGTCTGCTATTATTCTAATTTTTATTTTGTTTTATAACGTCATATGATCTAATAATTCACACAATAAATAGGTGTTTCCTGAATAAACAAAATATTTATTATTCTTATGGAATGTAACAACTGCAAAATTTGTATTCAGTGTCCTAAAATTAATTTAGTGGCACTGGCACCATTAATCTATATAAATGCAAGAATTAAATCTGATATATAAATTATGTAGTTAGTTAATTATTATTAATAATTATTACTACCAATTATTACTATTGCAATATTTTAAATATCAGTATTAAATGTTGTAGCTGTTTAAAAGTAAATATGTAGATGGAAAACTGTAAATTACAAACATAAACCAGTGTGTGTAAGTTATAGTTTTTTGATTTTTTAAAAATTAAAAATATTTCATTGGTATTTATATAAATACATTACATATACACATTACAGGACAGATTGTTATTAGTTTACATAGAAAATTTTATAATGATTAGTAGTTTTATAGTGATTTCTGTTCACCATTTACAGAAAAATAAATTTTTCCTCATAATTCATTATAATTACAGTTAGTACAGTATTACAGGTAATTGAAATTTACAAAATAAAATGAATAAATGTATTGCCTATACAAAAATTTGAAATTTGTCATAGCCAACTTATGGAATTCTATTTGAATTAACCATTGTATTTATTGTATAACAATGAAGCTTTTATTTTTTCTCTCTCTCTTTTATTGTTGCAACTGTAAAATGATTCAATAAGCAACATTGATACAAGCACTAACTACAATGGACAACAATTGGAGGATAAACCCACTGGTTTCCCCCCCCCCTTTTTATTACTTTTTTTAACTATTTTTTTGTTATTTTATTTTTTATTTATTTTTTTAAAATTTTATTTATTTAAACATTTAGGTCGCGTGGCCGCTTCCTTTTCAGGCGTCTGTAAGCAAAGTTTGGGATGTCGGGAGATAGTAGGGTTTGGACAATGGATTAGGGTGATGATTGAGTCGTGAGTGGAAATTGCTGTATCGTTGTATGGCAAGGTCTCGGACAAACGGGACTTTAAGATCTGTGTGTACGGTGAGGTTGGAGAATTAGTACCTGCGTGCGTCCGTTATTGTCCTTAATATTTTTGACTGTAAGGTTTGGATTTTGTGGATATTTGTCGGTTTGGCCGAACCCCACAGTTCGAGTCCGTATGTCCAGATCGGTTTAAGTATAGTGTTGTACAATAATAATTTGTTGTTTAAGCTTAATTTTGATCTATTGTCCAGTAATCTAAGTAGTAACTTGTATCCAGTCTTTTTAGCTTTAACCTTTTATTTAAAGAAATGAATATGTGTGTTAACATAGTACCAAGAGTTCGGCAAATTAAAATTACCCTAATTTCAATGTATTAAAATTAGCGTGATGAACGTCACATTGTTCTGAGACGAGGATGATATTTCGTTCTGGAACTAAATTCGTATTTTTAAATCGATTTGAAAGTAGCGGCTCTCCTCCGTCGCCTCGACCTTTTGAATTAATTTCGGGGACCGGCGGGAAGAGAGCGTACCTGTCTTGGTATCCCAGTCCCGGTCTTAGACATTTGTTAACTTGGGACATAACTTGGGTCTTTCTGATTCTATCGAAAATTGATTATTGGCAGTATTGAAAGTTTAACGCGATTTGAGCCTAACCACCTCCAATATTATGGAGGATTATTCGGAACATTTTTATACTCTAACAAAAATTAAATTTCTTAAACCACTTGTTTTCTTGAATTAAAAAACTTCGGTTTCTCAATTTGGATTCCTATCCCCACGGTGCGGATGATATTCATAACAAGATGCAGCTTGAGTTGATATCACCTCCCGAGTTAATCATCCGAAGTTCGGACATAGTTTAATTTTGTTGCCACAACCCTATCAAGGGCGACTTCGGAATTCCCCTTCAGCCCTTATTAATGTCAACACGGCTGTCGCAGGAACCGTACGCGAAAACCATATTTGAATATTCGACGTTAGAATAACCAAATATATATTGTTATGTAATTCCAGGATTTTTATGAGCCACTAACGAATTCATGAGACAAATTAATTTGTTTTTGATTACATTCCGTCCAGATCGGGAGCTTTCAACAGGATTTGTCACAGTATGCTGTGACACAATATGTCGTGTATTGGATTATACTCATTAACTATTATTCGACTGTATTGTACATTTTCCTAAACGAACCGAAAACGAGGAATTCTACACAGGACTTTTGTCTTAGTTTTTTGAACCTCTATACCCTACGCTATTATAGACATTATATTCTCACCACTTGAGACTTTCAGGTCATTATCTGGAACATTTCAATTATTTCGATAGAAATACAGTGAGATCCAATATAATACCTTAAAGAGAGCAAACAGGAAATTATATATTAAAATGTCTCCTCCTCTGAATTCTGACTTCATATTTCTGATGGAATAGTAAAAATATATTTGAATAAGTTAAAAAATAGTATCAAATATTTCAGTTGTTCGATTTTCACTCTATCATTACTCGCAGGATGCTCCTCGGTAGCCGAAATGCTTATGTACGTCACTTAATTTTTTAATTTAGTCCAGCTTAAGATCAAACGAGCCGCGATCCAGGCCGGAAAATCGGGGGTACAGGTTTTTTTATACGCTGGGGCCGAACTGGTATTTGTCGTACAATAACGCGAGAGTTCGATTAGAGCTTTAGTGCTTTGTTTTATGACAACCGGTTCCGCAAACCGATTTCCGGCGAAACACTCCGGAGAGGATTGATGGATTTAAAAATTTAAAATCGTTGTTTTGGCCGGGGCATAAAATAAGAAAGTGCTCATATTTGGGGCATACATTTTTATAGGATTTATTGAACCTGATATCTGTATTTTATTGGATCGATGAAATGAGGTCATTTAAACAGTGGGTTCGGAACTTACCACCATTCCGCGAAACTAACTAATAGTATAAATAATAATATTACTATTAGAATACTGTTTATGACAAATGAAATAGATTGTACAAAGGCTACAGTAAGGATGCGATGTTCGGGTTCCTGACACCTGTTATCATGAAAAATGAAAAATTAATTTCGTAGATTTCGTGTGTTTCTGTCTCCTCTCGCTGGTTTGGTCTTGTGCTAGATCTTCAGTAGTGGTGTTAGTCACTTTGGCTCTCTGGATGTTTTTTGGGCATCCTCACTGCACTGTCACTTGTACTGTGGTGGTTGTCTGTCGTATGTATATATATGTCTCTTTTTATTGTATTTTTGGGGGTTGTTCCTTGTCTTATTTGAGTTCGGAGAGATTTTGATAATCGGGTTAAGTCTTTTTCGGATTATCGGTCAAATATATATCACAGATCGAATATTGATCACGGAACTATTAGGTTTTGACTTCCAAATATATGACAGGAAAGGTATCTGGTATTGTGTATTTACGATCATAATATTTACGATCAGAATCGTTTTCCTGTGGATCCAAAATTAATTGAATAGACTATATTTTTAGTAATCTAGTTAATCGGTGCAAGTGCGCCCAACGAGCTTTAGTTAAGTACATGTCCGCACCACCCTCAGGGGACGCTAGTTTATCGGTCCAAGTGCGCCCAACGAGCTTTAGTTAAGTACACATGTCCGCACCACCCTCAGGGGACGCTAGTTTATCTGTGCAAGTGAACCAAACGAACTTTAGTTAAGTATATTTCCCCACCACCCTTAGGGGGCGCTAGTTAATCTTTATTTATAGAGGAAGCAAAACTATCATAGACAAATAAAAAGTTCTAAAGTTTGTTGGGTGCACTTGCACTACAAAAACTAGCGCAACAAGGTTACACAAATACAAAAACGCTTTCACGCGGTGGATTAATTAAATATGAATTAATTACCTCCGATATGTATGCGGCTCTAGTCGATGGCGGGGCTTCTCTGACAACCTCAAAGGCGCTCCTAGGCGCCTCGCTATATTAAGTGATGCTATTAACGATGACGAAGAGTCGAAACCGGTCTAGCCCGGGGGGACAGGAGTCGGGTTATATTACGCCCCTTAAGACAATAACAATTTTAAACTAATTCGTTTATCGTCAATTATAAAATGTTTTTATTTATCCGATTATTCAATTACTCCCTTAAAATAATAAAGGGAAATCGGAGCTGAATACATTCGAATATTTTTTGCTTATAAATCGGAGAAATTATTCCAAAATGACTGCAGGCCATAATATATTCCTGTTTTTTGCATTTGTCGTGCTGTTTTCTAAAATCATTATATTAAAATCTATTTTTTAATTGGATAAAAAACATGTATAGCCAGGGTTAACAGATAATTCTAATTGCGCCCCTAAATAAAATAAGGAAAAATAGTTAGATTTGAACGAACTGAAGTAATTAATAATTGGGCTACAACGCTGATTGAAAAACAGGAATATAGTCACCGAAGAGAATTTCTGTTTGTAATAATTATTTCATATTCATATTTACATAATGGTTACATCGTTTTTCACAGCAATTTCTAATTATTGTTACTCAAAGACACAATAGTTAATATCGTACTTCAATTATCGGCTAATATACAGATTATTGATATTAAACAATAGTAATCTTATGCAGGCAATATTTAAAAAATCATGATATGCATAAGGTGTGGTAAATTTGTGTGTGCGTACATGTATTTACTATATACAAAATACATAAATATCTGTTTTAAACATCAAAGAATTCTACATATTGTAGTAGTGTCTAAATTATAGACTTGTTTATTCCTGTCCCGTTCATTACAGCCTGTTTCAGTTTCATATTTTCGTTTTATGTTTTCATCTAACTGATAAGCCGATAAGATGTTAACTTTAACTGGATTTCAAAGTTAGGGTTGTACCCAACATTAAGATAGTGGAACAAAATGGAGAAGGGTTTTTAAATAAGCGGGTGCAAAATCTATTAAAATTTAGAATCATTTAAAATAAAATATAATTAAGGGGGGGAAGAGAGGGAGAGAGGAAAATAAAAACAGAAACAAAATCAAGGTGAAAGCAAAGTGAAAGCTTACTGTCGAGTGGTTAAGTCTCAAAGCCGGCCCAAGAATGCTTCGCCATTTAAGGTTCAATTTAAAGTAGCTAACCCCCCCCCAGGAAATTCTGAGCCGCGCTGCGGCGGTCCTCAAAATTGGAACACTCCAGAGCCGGCCATTTGTAAAATTGCAGTAAGTTGAAGAAGTGCCAACGGGACGCTGCATAGGAAGCCTACTCGCGTTGACCATATAACAACCTATATTAGGGAATATACCACCTAATATATATATATATATATATATATATATATATATATATATATATATATATATACATACATACATATAAAGTATAAACTCGAAGGTGTAGAACAATTTCTGTGGACTGTTTTATTTTTTTCTCGTTAGCTAAACTAAAACCATCTGCAGAAAATCCATCGACTCTTTTCGGGATTGAATTGTCCTATTATACCTATGTAGATGTTCTGCATTTTAGATTTTCATAGATCTGTATTAAGGCCAGTCTATAATTTTTATTTTAATGTGCAGTTCGTATAAGTATAAAAAGTTCGCTCAACTTCAAACAAAAACGATTGAGAAAAGACGGAGATGTTTAATTGTATCTATTTGATGTTCCGCGAAGGTTTGGGATACCGTAGCTTTTTCGATCTTCCGTCAGACCGATTTCGGCAGTGCGCCATCTTCAGTGGCCTTCAATATAATGAAATAAGAATTGTTGTAAATTTTCATTGGATAATATTTTTCTAATGGTCGTAAAACTTAAATTCTTATAGATGTATTACTCCGATCCATTAAGCGCGTGCGTGTGTGCGTTCACTATAGTTTCTTGTTCGGTCACCCTAATCGCGTTATGCCGTATTTTTCGGGTTGTTGAAAGTTTAAAAAAGAATTTTAAAAAATTAAACTTCCGCCCCTTTTTTCTATTCGAGTTTCGAAGACAACGAGAGGGGGTTGTGCCGGATTTGGTAAGAAAAAATATATAATCGGACGGACGCGGGGGTTTTGTTAGGTGGCCCCCCTCGGGAACCGCTGTGTGGAGGGGAGAAGCGAGAGGGTAGAGGGGGTTGGGCGGGAGTGCGAGGGAGATAGAGAGAGATGCCTCTAATGAACGGCAAGTGTCGGACTCAGTCAGTGAAGTAGAGCCGAGGCCGGCGGGCAGTCCCTCTACTCCTCTACGTTTCCCCTTCTTTCTTAAATCGTCAACCCACGCTTTTGTTCCCATACTCGAGGTAGTGTTTATACAACATTTTATTTTATTTTAATTATTATTTTTTTTAAACAGCTTCAAATTTTCCGACTCTCTTTTAAAAAATCGGACGTCGGTCTAAATTTTTTACGGTGTTAAATATGCCTCGAAAAGTGCCGATGAGTGGCGCTTTTTCGAGACCGTTCAAAAGATTGTTCCGGAGCATTTTTCTTAACACGCCTCCGAATTTCGCCGTTTCGCGTCCCGCCAAATATCAACATCCGTTCAAAAGTGTTGTGTTCGCGTTTCCGGCCGTCGGTCGTAGATTAGATTTCGGGATGTTTAAAATATAAATCTAACGCGACTTCGTATATCTCTCGGATGTTCCGCGGAGACAGGTCCTGCGATTAGAACGACGGCTACTGTATACGTTTCCCCGAAGGCGCTGTCGAGCGTCCCTGGATACGAATTCTTGTTTTCCCTATCTCTCTCTTCTTTTCTTTTCTCTCATCTTCTCTCGTCTTCTTTTCAATCCGAATTTATTTTGTTCCGGCCCCCTATCGCCTGTACACTCCAAGTACGGTCTTAGGCGCTTTGTTTTGCTTGTACGTTTTTATTGTCGTCGCCCGAGGGTAGTTTAATTTCCTTCCTTGTGCTCTCGATGTTATATCTTTGAGTAACTTGATAATCATCGACGGTATCAGAAACCCGGCTGGGAATGCGTAAATACACTTTCGCGCTCTGCTTTTCGACGAATCCTGGTTTGACATTAAATTGTGCTCTCGGCCAGACCGGTTTAGGCGTCTCGCCGTCTAGTATAGGTAAAACGGAGCGATCCGATGTGCAAAACACTTTTGCCGTCAACGGGCGTACAGAGTATTTCCGAAGACTAAACATTCGTAAAGAATACGAAATAATTTCGTACTTTTTAAAGTTTGAAATTACTTCGAACTTTTGGACCCGATCGGTAGTGATAGAAAATGGTCCCTGTGCACCATCCCTAGAGGGAAACGACACGCCGCGAATGAAATTAAACCTTGAAAATTATTTTTTACAAACACTTTGGTTCGTTATATTTCGCCATATTTTTCTGTTCCGACTAATTAGTTCTGAGTGTAATTGAGAATATGGAAAAATCAAATACAACCCGCCCTCGTAAAATATGCTTAGGGTTTTCCACGATGGCGCACGAGAGAATGAGATTAGTAAACCGTGTAATTGGCTAATTTTAATTATTAACTCTTTCCCAATTAATTAATTCGTTTTAATTATTGAATGTAATTATTGGTATCGAAACAGGCGATTTTAAATCCGCAATTGTTTACGATTCTGAATTCTCATGTTTGAATCTGTACAACTCCGTCGGTTATTCGAAACGAATATTCGAACACAAATCGATATAATGAATAATAGTTTAAGATAACTGTCTCGGTGTCTGGCGAAGGGCTCGTAATTTCCGATCACCCTTCAACTGTCTCATGATTTGGTCTAAGGCTAGTCCGGTTTAGGATTCTCACTGTCATTAGTGAATTAACATGGGGAGGGGGGTCGTAAAAGTGAAAATTGAATTGAAAGATCGAAAATCTCGATGTAATCGCTAACCGGATTAGATTTTATCCTACGATTAATTTTTTATCGGTAGGATATGACAGGTAAGTGCAGCCGCATAAAATTTCTATAATTACTGGATTCGACGAATGGGCCCTAAATTGTTATAACGGGGAACAATTTAATATGAAATCTAATTGCCTGTCTTCTGATCTACTGTTTCTAAGTTGTAAATAACGTTGGATTATAAATTGTGATTTGGGGGTCCCGCGGTTTTTTTGTTAGGAGCGGCATCGATTTAAATAAAGCGAGAAAGGTAGGGCCTCTTGAAGCGTAGAGGTAGAGGCAGGCTGGCAGAGAGGCGTCCCGGCGTGGCGGCATTGTAATGTCGGTCGTCAGGGCGACGGGATTCGGGGGACTCCGGCAAGGGAAAAAATACGAACACGGGGACGCTCCCCCCCTCCTCATTTCGGTGGAATAGCCGGCGGCGCTCGGGGGTTTAAGAGGGAAATTTTTGACATTCGATATAGATAAGGCGGGGAAGTTTTCTCCCGTTTTTATTGGTCGGAAATTTTCGAGGAGAGAATAAGCCTCTCGGGCTCGTTGCGCAACATCCCCGCGGAGTATCAAGAAATTTGTAACCGAACTGTCTTCGGCACTGTCCATTGAGTAACCGCTCTAATGTCCCTGTAAACCGATTTTGCCAAACTAATCTTCTCGGATAGTCAGGGCGCAAATTTATAAAGGCTTGCAACCTGTTGACTGGATAGCCGTATCGCCTCCTTTGGCCTTCTGAGTCAACCTGTTTGGTATACTGTCATTGTTGTGATCCGTCTTCCGCGCCGGAAACGTTTTATGTATAGTATAATAGTTTTCTCGATCTTCCGACTCCTCTCTCCGGTTTGGTCTCTCCCTTCCCGAAAGTTCGGAACTTTCGGTTTATAGCAAAAGACCGAACCGGTGAGAGGAGACAGAAGATCGAGAAGACTACGAACGTTCCAACGCCTCTTAGAACACAGGTATTCAAAACTAGTATTATATATACGAATTTCAAATTATGATGTAACGCAACCAAAAAAATTAAAAGCGACGCGGCCATCTAACAAACAGACTGAGGGAAGCTACTGACGATCTCGCGAAGAGACCGATCTCGAGAAACGTAACTGTTCTGACGGTCTTCCTTAGTCTACAGTTAGTTGATTGACCCAAATTATCGGTCGGTCGCAAAGATGTAACAATAAATAAAAACGGTGTCGGCTTCTCGCCAAACGCAGTGCTACTGACGACAACCCGAACCGGCTAAAGGAAGGGGGAAAATCATACCGGTGATGATATTATATTATATATTTATTTAAATATTTTTCCGAGGTAAAGGAATTGACAACATTCCTTTTATTCGAGTACCCCTATGTTAGTTCGTCACAGTATCGATGCAGGCTCTAACCCGTAACATTCTCTAAGCTTATTAATTGTTAACAAAAATTTGGAAAGTTGCATGTTGCATGACATTTTTGTTTTAGCTCCAGAATAATATCCGAGTGCATGCTCTCGTGCGTACGTGAGCGGGCGTCTGCGCGTCAGGCAAATATGTCAAGAACGGAGACGGTTCAAGCCTATTGGCATTCCAGCAATCGTCCGCCGATCGTTTCCCATTCGTAATCCGGAAATTCCGGTTTACTGAAACGGATAAAATATATCTGTATAACGTTATATTACGAAACTCTTTTATTTATTCGAGACGGGAGCAAGCGACGTTCTCGCTGTGGGCCCTCTAGAATTATTCTGCCTTCCCTCTTGATTTACTTCAGTTGTATATCCAAGCTTTACAATTAATCCGAACGATAATAAGTGTAATAAAAAGTGAGATAAAACTAATAAAATGAAGTCAAATGGGCGGCCGATATCACTATGGAATTCGTTTTATGCTCAAACTCAACAATCCGTAAGTCCTTAGTGCGCTTAGCGATTACTTCTAATGATCAGCTTCGGAAGAAATATATATATATATATATATATATATATATATTGATTTTTGAGAAAACATCCATTTAATTGGGGCACAAACTGCACGGGTTGAACATTTCCCCGATTATACCTAGAGCAAGCAAAAGCCCCTAGGAAGTAGTGTGTCGTCCTACATCATCAAAACGCTTTAAAACCAGCTTTCTTAATATTATGTAACGCAGGTAGACGTTTAATGGAGTTCCGTATTCCCGTAAATTCGTCGATTGTCGCGTGTATATGCGGTTACAGATTATTTTTTTACTGTTGGTCGAGAATTTGTTTCGGGTAGTTTTCGATTCTGAACAGTAGTTTTTAAATATTATAAGACCAAGAAGTATATACATCTACACAGTGAGAAAGAGATCAAACATTTAAATTAAGAATTCTAAAGTCCTTGCGGGTGAAGATAATTACTGTTCTCAAATAAACCACAACCGTTTTCTATTTTAAGAAACGATTATTTACCTCAATTTCGTTGATCTTCTGTCTCCACTCGCTACTGCGGTCTTTATTTTCAACTTACAACTTCGCTGTGAGTGAATTGAGTGTTATTACACATTATACTGTTTTTACTTCCTGTATCCAATCAAAGTTTCAATTATATTTTCCGGTGATTTTATCGGGCTTTAAATCTGAGAAGCTGTCGATAATTCGATTCGAGCTTTCATGAAAAAAAACGATATTTCGATAGCGTCTCTCGTGTAAATTATGTAACATAGCGAAGCGTTTAATAGAGTATTATCGTAAATTTTTAACTTCGCGACTAAGGATATAATTTTTGGCTGATTAAATATCTCAATTTGAAAAACTGTTGACACTGCGATCGGGGCTTCCGTGAAAAAAAGTTTTTTCGGTAGGGCTCCCTCGTGTAAATTGCGTAACATAGCGATGCGTTTAATAGAGTTCTGCATTACCGTAAACTCGTAACTCCGTGACTCGATGTGTAATTTTTTTGGGTGATTAAATGTTTTAATTTGAAAAGTTGTCGATCCGAGCTTGCTGCAAAAAATGTATTTCTGTTAGCTTGTCCCCTGTTAAATTAGGAAGCCCGGCGATTCGTCGATCGTCGCATCCGGTTTTGAAGTTTCCAGCGCGGCCTTCGCGGCGCTTAACGCGACCAGACTTAGCCTTGCCAATTGCATTAAGCTTGCCGTCGAAATTCCAGCAATCCCACTTTAGACAAGACGCTCCTCACGGAGACAAGTGTCGGCTTCCGGCGGGCCGTAAATTACAGGCCAGAAATTGTGCAACGGAACACCAAGTTGTGCTTTGTGCGCACAACGTGATCATTGACGTTTAGCTCTCAATTTTTTATTTTCAGCCTTTCAAACTATCCGAAATCGAACGTTAGAATGCTTTCCGAGCGCCAGAACCCTACATCAGTTGACATACGGATATTATACATTGATTTGAAAATCACAATAGTTTTAATATTTAATACGATAGTGCGAGTTTTATCCTTTTTTAGCGTAAGGATTCGACTGCATTGCTGCATCATCAGGTAGGTGTCTTCTGTTTCCACTCACACAAGCTAGGATCTGACTTTTCAGAAAGGCTTTTCAGTTCGCGGAAACCATCGATTCAATAATTCAGGGTATTCGGGCCCGCGATGGTTTGGAATATCTTCGGAACTTCACGCCGCAGTTTGCTAGGCCGGCTGAGTAGCATGGCGTTGGATTCCATACTGCGTCACCATTTCAGTTTCCACTCGCCTAAGCCTCAAGCTAGGGTACGGCTTTTCGCCATCGCCGGTAGCGTCAGTACTGATGGCGCGCAACCTATCATTATCACCAAAAGTGAACAGAGTGATTTGAAAGTTAGAATTAGACAGCCCGACTGGATGCAATTTATTTACAGCGTTTCCGCGTCCGCGAGAGCTTGAATTTCCTGTCAAGTCTATTAAGTTCGGGTCGATCGTTATAATTGTATCCACCCACTCGCCAAGAAGTAATCTTTTTTCACCAAGATATCGCGAACTTTAACCTAAACACAGTTTTCCTTTAGGAGTCATGATTATAACGTTTGTATAAGTCAGTTAGGAAATGTTGTCTGTCTCTGAATTTGAGTTGCTGATGGTCCTTTTCAGTATTTGATTAGCGTCATATGAAATTGAAGCAATAATAAACGATTATATACCAGCTTCGGAGTGACCGAATTTCAATTAGCCCTGTAAATACATTACAGAAAAATGACATTCCGGGAATTAAATTGTCACATTATCAGTTTGAACGCGGACGCGATATTGCGGTTAAATTCCAGATCTATCATGGACCAAAATGTAATTATACTTTTTGTATATATATATATATATATATATATATATATATATATATATATTCCAGTCTGTATAAGTTGTTGAGGCCGCCTTAGAGTTTTTATAAAAGTTCGGCGCTTCAAATTTCAGTTTGACGGCCCCGCGTAAACTCTCAACCTTTGGTGGCGTGAGCGAAAAAAAATTATATAAAGGATGAAATATTGAAAAATAGAGACAAAAGCGAAGACAAAATAGAACTGGTTTCCCAACATAGGGAATAAAACACATTTTTTACCGGATACAAGTGAGAGAGGCAGGAACATTATTCGGATTAAAACTTTTACTTATTTCCGAATGACGTCGATTTAAAGCCTTCAATTAAAGACTGATGTTAGGTGGAATATTTGTTATAACTTACCTGTCGAATTTATCACTAACTTCCAGTAGGATGGCGTAATACTGTGGAAAGAACGTCGGTTTGGCTGTGTTTGGGTCCGCTGTTATTGCGGCTAGTTTTTCCTGCGTTTGGAAACCAACTGTTGGGCCCCGATGATGGAACCGGTAAGAGTTCCGAAATGTCGGAAGCAGGCAACACCGTAGAGGTCTCCAGAAGGCAAGGGCAAAAACCCTTCCTTCCCGTGGAGCTCGCTGGGGGTCGCGTAATACTGTGGGAACTGGGACCGACTTCTGCCAAACGAGGTTCTTTCAACCTTATTACGCGATCCTACCGGAGCTTTAGTGATAATTCAAGTTCTTGTAGCAGAAACCTTCGCTCGTATAACCCTGAATTTGTCACCTAGATTTTGCGTTTAACACTTTACTTTTTTTTTAAAACTTTATTTAGTAGTTTGGTCCTCGCAGTCCGTCCATGGCCCCTTAATTTGTAGACGAACGAATGCCGAATAAGGATCGTTCCGGTAAGACGAGAGATGCAAAGTGATCCGGTAATCTTTCAATATTCATCGGGTCCTTCAGAATTGCGTTTTGGCCTGCAAAATTATTTTTCCAGCGTTTATTTTATTAAAGTGTACTCGGCCCTGGAAGTTCTCAATTATCGAGTTCTATTTCCCTTTTATGAATTCAGCGTGTAAGAGCCGATATTTCGATGAAAACAATTGTATATTTACATCGAAGGGGTAAGGGTCAAAGAATGTCTGTAATTAAATACCTGATCAAATTACACGTATTTCCAGTTATTTGATCGTAGTATAG
Organism: Lethocerus indicus; assembly: GCA_019843655.1. Taxonomy (NCBI): domain Eukaryota; kingdom Metazoa; phylum Arthropoda; class Insecta; order Hemiptera; family Belostomatidae; genus Lethocerus; species Lethocerus indicus. Next base: position 34,865,813 of record JACDQD010000001.1, read on the forward strand.
TTTTAATTTACAAGCTTTATATCATTTCGGGTCAATACTAAATTCAACAGTAGTCCCGATAGTAAATTCATTCCATATATATCTGTATCACGCTGACAACGTTTTGTGTAAATAGAAAATGTTTACCGCTACCTTTGTTTAATGCGTTAATATTGAATATTGAGCGAACTAATATTTAGCGGAAAACACATCCCAGTTTCGGAATTGAATCTTAATCCTAAATACGTATATTCGAGAATATCTAACGTACTATGTGTACCAACTGGTATTTATGTTTAGGATTCAGCTTCACTAGTAGTGCCAGCAATTCGCTGTTATCTCCAATCGCGATTTGGCTTTTTTTAAATTGTTCAACCGTCAAATTGTAAACGATAGATCCAAGATGGTGTCCCATAGGAAGGCACGTCTTGCAGACGTCAGTGCTCAAGATCGTTATTTCCCTGGCGTAGTTATACTGACACAGGCTCGATCGAGAGGTACACTCCAAACGGAAGAACTTAAGAGGCCGAACAACTTCTGTTGGGACGGCAACGCTTTTATACCCCGTATTGGTTTAAGCCGATTAAGCCCCTAAAAGAAGGGGTAAAAAAACATATTTTATTTTTTCAAAAAAGATTAATAAAATAAAATGCCCAAAGGAAAGGACGGGGCTGCGTACGCGTCGACGGTGGAAGACAAAACTGGACGTGTCCCCATTATTCCCGGTGCTGTGGTGGGGGGTGGTGGTAAAACGGCCGGCAAATCGATATAAGTCGACTATTATTGCAGCTTTTCAACTGTACTGGAAAATGAAAAACGAATTGAGGATCCCAATATAAAAACGTCCAGCGATCGAGCTCCCCAAACACCCGATTTCCCGAGCGTTTTCAACAGTCGCACTCGCGATCGCTCAGTTGGAAAAATTTTGCAACGCCGTCATTTTTTCGGCCCAATTTCAGTAGGGCTCCGGCGTCCCATTTCGATTCCAGATTTCTCCTGACTCATTCGATTCTTTTGGTTCTCGCACCTCTAATTTCCACCCGCCCAGCCTTGCTACCGTCCGCCGTTTAGTTTTGTATGCCGAATTATGAGTTTTTCTGCATTTGGGTTTTAACGCGAGCACTACCAATCTCTTGTAAAAAAAACCTCGAACTGAATGATTCTAACGCTCGAATGTTCGCGAAAACTGGATTTGAATTCAAACCTAAGTCGAAAAATGGTACTATGGCGGTGACCCCGATCGGGTTTTATGGTATTTATGATATATGAATATCTCAACACCGTTCCGTTAAAATCGAGTGTACGTTTTTCACATCTCTTTTAATTAAATATTGCGAAAATGCCTCTTTTTGTCGGTGCATTTCGGCATATTCTAGATCCGTTGAAACGGAGGATAGACATTCCTTGAAAATTATTTTCGATTTCGCAGTTTCAGTTATCATCAACAACATTTCAGTTATCAACATTCATTACCGGCGAGCGCATCCGATATTTTGAGAATTGTACGTTGGATGCTGGTAACGGGTGATTGGGTGACAATAGGGGCATACCAATAATAGGCGGTGATCAGCGAAACTTTCGGGGTGGGCGGATGCGATTCCGAGGACGGACACAATACCGCGAGCACGCACAATGGGGAACTGTAATTTTATAGTCATTTCATGGGTAAATAACTTTAATTATTATATTAATAGCGTTAATTATCAATTTGTAAATTGGACCATTTTTTTGTTAGCTACGCATTAATCAAATGTTCGTGCTAGCATTAATAATGTATCGTTTTTTTTAACGAAAAATCGGTTCCAATTTTTTTGTATTTATTACTAATAGCCAACTCAGCTCATTTGTCTAATTATTCGGAATAGACGTGATTGAAATAAAACTTCTTTTGGGAGTTTACCGACAATGTGCAAGCGACACGGGAAAGTGATGTTTCCTTTCATTCCTTGTGTTAATCGTCATTGTAATACTGTTATTGTCGTTAATCGTTAATGTAAAATCACCAGTACAAATATTTAAGTTTCGCAAGCGTTAATTTTAAAGATAGCGGATTTTTAATTAAATTTGTCAAATAACGGGTTGTTCCTCCGACATAATATGTTAAACCGGACAGCATAATCACTGTTATTGCGATCATCTGTCGCAGATTTGGTTTTTTAACTAACTATTAATTACATTTTTCGTCAGTTGTTTTGTGCACCGTAATCCAGGGGTGTCAAACGTACGGCTGGATGAATTTTGAAAGTGAAAAAAAAATTTAATGAAAGACACGAAATTCGTAATAAAATGAAATTCCTAAAACGTCCGCAAGGGTGTCAGTCAAAGGGTGCGTTTTAATTAGAGTATAAACGGGGTGACTATATTTTTCTACTTGTTAGGGGTGAACTATTTTTCGGTTCCGAATATCTTCGAATTAAAGCTAATCGTACTTGTGCAAACTCTCGTCTTTAGAAATCTGAAGTTCCTTATGTTTTGTAAAGGGATATTCAATTAAATATGAAGATTTTCTAACGTACTTGCACTTCTTTGCATGACAACAAAGGACAAAACATTATGGACTTATTATTTATAGGTAATTATGTTACGACTTTACTGGTTTGACCAGACAGTCCTTGACGTCTAATTGACCCCCTGACCGAAATGAATTTGACACCCTACAGTAAATTTCATTGTTCAAACGAAGTTCTTGAGAAAAAGAAATGCGCGGGGCTTGCGGCGTATGAATAAAAAAAAGTCTGGCGCTACTTTATTACATTTTCAAGGAATCCGGAATTTTCGCCCCCGGAACCGGAACACCGTTCTCAATCCCTTTCCGCCCAGCCGGGTAATTCAATCTCTCGGCGGGGTCTTCGGGGCCGCAAAAACACGACGGTAATTCCAATTTTGAGATGTATACCGGAGACAATTAATTTACGGCTTACGCATCAACTTTCATTGGGCGAAATTACAACGTTTCGGCCCCCCTCCGGCCGTATTTTACCGTCCGACTTCTCCTACGTCAAAATCTCGTTTAATAAGCCGCGGCCCGTGTATTTTCGCCGAGACAAGAAGATTTTAACCAAATCGTTTTTTAATTTTCCGAAAACTCTGAATGATTGCGGGTTGTACTCAAAAATGAATTTATAACACACAAAAAACGTGAGATTTTGGCCTTGTAATTTCTAAGTGTAAGTCTTTTTAAGTGATGATTTTTTGGCGAACTTGGCACGTTTATTTTTTTCCGGAAAACTATTATAATTGATAGACATATCTCTCTCACGGCGCCCAATTCACGCTGTCGTCGGTTTCACGCCCAACCGGAAATTCGATGACGCCCACGAGTGTCGTTTTACCAATTTAATATGCCAATATATTTCATCCGTTTGACCGCAGCCCTAATTCATCATATTGGTTCGATAGTGGGATAGCGTTTGTCCGCAAAAAAATATTTATACCAATCAAGAAAATACACGCGATTCTATTCCCGTATAGGAATATACCACGTCTCCCGCCCCAGAAAATTTGCCAAGGGACAATATGTAAATCGTTTCTTACAATTAATTTAAAATTGTGTCACCATTTTCAATATTATTTATTTATTTAGATAACAGGACTATTTACGCTTCAACGTAAACAAGCTTCAAAGAGAACCGACGATGGTAACTACAACGCGATGGCACTTGTGAATGGTGGAGTGTTCGGCTCTAAATCCGAACTGGTGTCCAGTGCGTTGTAAGTTTGTGTTCCGTGATTCGATTAAACGCTAATTCAAATAACTGTCCGACTGTTTTATTTATAAAACTTCGTGTTAAAGTTGAAACTTGAAGTTGACTTTTTCCCGGCGGGTACTTCAACTTACGGAGTACTCTTCACACCTGTCCGGTTACCTGGTTATTTGGCCGGTTTGTTTCGGCTCTACCGGAAAATTGAGATATAATAGGGTACAACACTAGGGGCGGGGATAATTGCCGGATCAATCATTTTTATTGCGCACACCGGATCCACTCCGTCAATTGAGCGCGACCGTTTCCGATTCCAATTCGGATGTTGATGCACAGTTGATTCCCGCAACCGCTTAGCAAACGCGCTCAGTAAGGGGGGGGGGTTCAATTTAAACTTTAAATTTATTTCAAAATACCTTCCGGTACGATTTTCGGTTTAATTGAAAATCAAGTTTATTGCGAGCGATAAAACCGCTCTCTGGTGTTAATTTAAAACGATTTAATTAAATCGTAATTACACGTAACTCGTTTTGGGGTCAAGCGAAGGCTCTGAATTGAAGGGCTCGAAATAAAATGGAAAAACCGAAATTTTTATTAACGCTCGTGTTTTCTATTCCGTTCGATTTGTGGCTAGATCGGTTCAATCTGGTCATTTTTGCGGTTTCTGGCGATATTTTTTCGCCGCTCGCTCGGTGACTTTTCATATCGTTCCATTTACCGCCGTCCAGTTAAGTCCTAGCTTAATAAAGCTGGGAATAGGCCGAGGAACAATTTTCCTGAGGTTTTAATTGTCATTTATCTGTATAAAATTTTAAGAATTGTACATTCAACTCGCCGTACTGTCGGAAAGCCAGCGGGGCACAAAACGGGCGGTCCGAATTGAAGAAATTTTGCTATCTCGATGAATAAAACAACGGTCGGCGTGTACCACCGTCCCGGCCGGAGTTGGCACGACTTCTTGTTTTAAATTCAGCCCAGGCGATAAGTTTAATTTGAAATCCACGCACCGGCGGCGGCGCCCCCCGGGGGAAACCTAGAGGCGAAATTTTCTACGGGAAATAGGAATAATAATACGGAGGGAAAATAAATTTGAGTTGTATTAGTTAGTCATTTGGCTAGAAAATCCTGGGGTGTGAAGATCGAGTGCGCACCGCCTGCAAGGGCGTCTGCTTGGCAATAACCGCACGCGGGGCATCCGTCCGACCCACCGGCTAAAGACTCTAACAGTGCGGAGGAAGCGAGGAGGCCCACGTTCAGGAGGAACGTTTCAGTTCATAATGATTAGTTCATTAGCTCGATGAACCAGTCACCGGGCAGTCTTGAGAGCAGAACTCTCGCTCATGCCAATCAGAATGGAGAAGCAAATACAAAAAATGGAGGCAATGGAGGAATGGAGACGGGACCGGGCAATGCATATCGATAGGGGCACAACCGCCGCCGGGTACTTAAGATATGCTGAATGTATCCAACTTTCCTTCCGGCCCTCCGGGAATAGGACGCTCGCTAAGTTTCTCTTTGAATAAACAGACAACATTGCATTCACGGAAGTACCTGGACAAGTAAAGATACAAACGACTGTTGTTCTAATACGTTTTGTTCAACGGATCTTATCTATTTCTCTCTACATCAGAGCGAATCCCACTTTTCCTGTCGCTAACTTTTGTAGACCCACATTTCGCGACACAGTTCGACTGGCCAACCGGAGTCTCAAACTAACCATTTTATGAGAGTTCGGGGATACAATTTATCTCGCGAAAACATTTCATTTTAGTTTTTAAAATAACGTAAATTTCCAAATGTTCTGTTCAAGTTGTAATTCGCTTCAAAATGAAGCATTTTGAATTTCAGTAGGAAAATTAAAAAAACCGTTCGCATTTTTACCACTTTCATCCATTTAAGGAGGGAAGTATATGTCGAAATTTATTCTTTTTCAAAAGTTTTGTACGATTCGACCTTTCCGAGATAAAGTTATGACTTCGTTCCGGGTTAATGCCAACCTACGAGGACAAATTACCCGCAATTTGAACTCCGATACATTGTCATCTCAATTTATGTACCGAAACAGGTCTAGCGAAAGACCGAACCAGCGAGCGGATATAATAAGAACCCGGAACTAGACGTTCGTTAGATTTAAATTTGCTACGAAACTGTTCATGTTCCACTACTCACTGGAGATCCTTCAATGTAGTAGATACGTCCTACACAATTACCTCGGCAACAATTTTTTTCACGATCGCCTTGCAATAAATTGATCCGGGAGAGGAGCGTTCGCCTTATATAGCCGGCCGGGGATGATAATAACCGAGCCGTCTTTTATCATAAGTCGGCTGCGGGGGACTATTTTGGAAAGTGGTTTCGCTTTTAGCATTCAACGGGCGAAGCGAAAAACGGGCCAGGGTCGTGGCGACGTTTCATGACTAATCTCTCAGAACGGTAATAACCGTGGTCTTTATTATTTTTTGATTGTCCTCCTTGCCACAGGATGTCGCCCGGGTTTCGGCCGGTTAATCCATTTAAATGTTAAAATTACATTCGGATTTTTTTCCAAGACTAGAGCTTGCACAGAAATAATTAATCCGGGTCAGGGTCGCTAGCTAATACGACCGACACCTATCGGCCGGTTCCGCATTTTTTACTGGCGTTGAAAAAATCCGAAACAAGTATTTTATTCTATAAATACGAACGTTAACCGTTTTATATAATAAGCGTACAATAGTCTATCCGGAATGACCAATATTCAGTTTCATCGTTGGTCTTCATTTTTTCAAGCCTATTTTAACGGTCGAATTGTAAATTGGGTCAGGATTTTGAATACCCTTGTAGAATACTGACAAAATTATAAGTAGAGTTCAAATAAAGATTTTCCTCTTAACGCGAAAGAATTTTTTTAAATTTATTTTATTCACGCAGGATAACGACTGAAGTATTTGGTAAAGGTTGTTTCGGGACGAATTCATCGATCTTACTTAATTTTTTTTAGATACGCTGGCGGAGATTCCACGAATTTTAATTACTTCCGTTATTCGCGTTCTGTTGAAGCAAAGTCTGACGCCGATGGACGGATTTGAGTCAAGGTCTTGACTGTAGTTCCGCATTTCTTTCAAGCGGTATTCCGATATTACCGTTGAGATGTTCGATTCGTTCGAGTATTGTTTTAGCTATGGTTTTTTCGTCTTGTCGCAAAGGGCGGAGAGTATGAAGGAAACGATGTTTCGAACGGAGATTGAAAAGCCGGTAGACTCGGCGGCCTCGCGGCATCGGCCAATGTCATTGCCTGGTCGCTATTGAAGGCCTCAGCAACACGATCGCTTTTATTATCCCGCCTCTAGCATTGGACCTTCTACAGCGTATCGGTGTCGGTTATTTCTTCTCTCAATTGACGATAGGACATCTCCAAAATATACGGTCACCTCGTTTTAACAGATCCAATACGGCAGACGCTTTTGCGGAAAAATAATCGCAGAGTGAAATATCGAGTTGGAGACAAGTATATTATAAAACAATAATTTTAAATAATCGGATATTTTCTTAAAAATTAGAAAATAAAAAAATGTATTTTTCGTTCGATATTCTCTATTTTGTATGATGTTATATGAAATAATGCTCCTATATCAATTACGAAAGTATTTCAAGTATGTATTAAATTTGGCATTTGTGTAAAATAATTTACATAAAATTAAATTTACAATATAATTGAAGAAATTTAAATTTCGTTCATTTTTATCGCACTATTGACATTATTCGCTTTTTATTCGTTGGGAATAAGCTTGTTTCATATAATTTCTCGAGAAATGAGAGTTAAATCCCCCTTGTCTTAGAGTGTATTAGCATTGGGGCAAAAAACACAGTCCGAAAAAAAAACAAATGCTCTGTCACAACTACCGTAATGGAATAATCAGGGAGGCGAAAAAATGTATGACATAAAAACAACTTTAACTGGGATAAGGGTTATAAGTTAATTATTGCCAAGAACGCTGTTTGTCAGTTTGCTCGCGTCCGACAGTTTTACACGACGGAATCAACTGTTAATTTATAAATGTGAATTTTTTTAAAAAATGTTATATTTAATTTTTTTTGTATTCCTCTCTGAATTAACACACTTCGCCTGTGGACGACAGCGATGACCAAGCTCAGCCTCGTTCCATACCTCATCGACGACGAATCATAACATTTGATTTACCGCTCAGACAAGACAGGGTCAAAAAAGTTAATGTTCCCGTTGATGTACGTTGGTGGGTCTTGCGATTTGTATCAAAATCAACTCCAGAAGTCAACTTGGCGTCCCCGCAGCACTCATTTGATGAAGTACGTTCTAATAATTGTAAAAACGGTTAGACAAATTGTTAAAAGTATTTCCCGAAATAATCGTTAATTTACGATAATCCGTATTCCGTATATTAATTTTCCGGTAAATCTTTTAACAGACTGTAGGTAGGTCGAACGACTTGGAATTTACACCGATCGTACTATTTAATTCAATCGTGGTTTCGGGGCAAAACAAATTGGAATTGCCAACGACTGGAAAATATCGTCCGTTCTCCGAGGAGGAAGTTAACTTTTTTTATTTCTTTTTAAGAGGCGCCTCGATTATACGGGAGGGCACCTTGGGGCGATTAATTGGGTATCGGCGGTGCCGGGAATCTGTGGCAGACTAATCGGTCCAAACGAGGCCGCCCGTTTAACACCGGCCGTGAGTCTGTTCAACAGGTGTTTATCGATGGAACGCGCTGGCCCCTACCGCTTGCGGTCGTTGGGGTAAGTGGGGGTTTCAAAACAAAACCAACTCAGGAGGAAAAGTGATCTGACGGCTCCCTTTCTTTTAATTCAAATTTGCAATTCAGTGTGAATTCAGCCCGCCGCCTCAGTTGAAAATCGAATACGGTCTCCGGCGGTGTCCAGAAGTCGAAACCCGTATTGGAATGCTTCAACCTTCTGATAAATGATACCGGTGGAATGTTTTTTCCTTTTTTAGCTCCTGGCCACCTTTTTTTGTTAGCAGTGAAGGGGGTAAGCCCTTATATCTGCCTAGTTTCTATCGCTTGCATTGATAACATCTACCTTATCGTATGCCTAGGAACCCCATGCACTCTCCCAAGGCCCAAGAAGTGAATTCCCGAAGATTGGTGCATTCCATTCTGAACACCTTGACCATAACCGGTGCGGCACAATTTTAATTTGTTTTCCCAGTCAATAAGAGTAACAAGAGGGACAAAAATAAAGTGAAAGATAATTGTCTTAAATATCTCTCGCTAATGGGGGTTTATTAAAACGGTAACCGTACCGTAATAACTGGCGGCGATTGCAGTCCGGCTGCTTTCTATTTCTCAATATTCAGTTATGATGCCGCCTGTCTCCAATACAAGTGGCTAGATGCCCGAATACAATGAAAGGAAAAAGGAAAATAGCTTGAAGTGGCCGAATCACTACTGTTGTTTTCATTCTTTCGTTTTATTTCAAGTCACAACTACAATTTTTAAAATTATATTTAGATATGGAGTGATGAGGTACCACTAATGTACTTTTAACGGAGAATCCACCCGTTGATGGTACTCCCGCTCCGGCTCCAGGGCAAACAAAGGTGAAAATAAAAATCGAATATGCCTTTCGATTGGGAAAGCAGGCGGGTCGGAAGAGTCGAAATTAAAATTGCGCAACAGGTTAATGAGAGAGAAGACGTCGTTATGCAACCACTCCTTTTAGTGCGACACCTCTAAACACTCTGACGCGTTAGCGTTCACCTTACTGCATCCTCAAATATGTACACCTTAAACGCATTACCCGTTCGACTTTACTTTTATGCCATAAATGGATAAGGAGCGATTGAAACAGGACTGAGTACCAATAACTATAAGAAAGTTACGATAAATAATTGTTTACAACTGCTTTTCACAACGTTTTATAACTGCTTAAATCAGCGAAATAGTTAAAGTAGCATAATGGTGGTAAACCCTTTTATTTTTACTTTTTATACTGGCCGGTGTGTTTAATAGGGTGGCCGCTTCCTTTTCAAGCGTCTGTAACGTTTGGGATTTCAGAAGATAGTACGGTTTAGACAATGATGTGTAATTTTTTGTCTTTTTGTACGGCGAGTTCACGGACAAACGGGACTTCAAGACCTGTTGGCAGGGTGAGGTGGGAGACCAAAAATAATTTTATGTTTCGAAAAAAAATAGGTTAAAACGTGATCTATGGCCGAATATTTGGTAATTACTTTCAAGGGACCTTAGTTAAATTTTATTTTTATTTTTCATCTATCACTTGCATGCCGAGCTTTTGACCCGCCGTATGGAGTTATAAAATCGATGTATTAAGTACGGAATACAGTAAATTTGTCGCTACAATATATAGGAGATTAATAAACAAATATTTGGGCCGAACTTTCCCATAAAATGAATCATCGTTAGTTCAGATAATAGGATCTTATTAATTATTTCTTTACTTCTTAAAACTTACTCTATACTCTCAGCGGAAGTCTGTACTTGTGTGCAAATTCTAAAGTAAAGGATCTGCATAATAAACGTGATTCCCAGAAGCATTAGCTTTTATTCCTGCACAGAAGTAGCAATATGCACCTCAACTATAACATTATGCCCGCATGGAGCAAAACTTAAATTATTTTGTTTATCGCTGGTGTTGTGGAGATTATCACAAAAAAATACATTTTAGACCAATACATTGTTAAACTCTTAATATACGTGGAAATTATGAAATTAAATGCATAAACCAAAATATTAACTTAACATTATCTTCTAGGCACGAGTAAACATTTTTCTTTTATTTAACATGAATCATAAAATCTCCAATAGTAGAGACACTTGCCGTACGGGTGTAATTTCACATGTTTCTTCAATTAAATTAAATACAAACAATTTAAGAAAATAAAGGTGGGAATCAAAGTAGGTTTCAATTTGATGTCCTGCACCACGGGTCCCCTCTCTCTTTCAACAGACCTGTGGCCTGCTGCAGAACAGCAGCGGGCCTGTTTATATATATATATATATATATCCTCTAGGCTGGAATATTCCTCTAGGCTGGAAGTTATGAAGCACGATGTTGTGTATCGGCTAAAAAAACTCACCCAGGTATGGCCTGATTAAAAAACTAAATGATTTGGACATATCGGTCACATAGTATTTTTTCACACTCATAATTAATGCCAATTCTGTGTCCCAAGGACATGAAAAACTTCGGGGTCGCCAGCCTACGCGCCAAAAAGCTTATGATATGTATGGATTTAAATATTTATTTTTTTATATAAACGATTAGATAAACGTCAGAGTACCGCCACCAATATAATCGATGTGAATTGATACAATCTGGTAGGTCGGCTAATTTATTCTAATTATTTTAGTTGTTGCAGCCTACGTCAAACGGCGATTATCGATATTATAAGGGGTCAACAGATGAAATAAGTGGTCCAAAGAGCTAGTTATTGTTTTTTTAGGTTTGCCTATCGCGTTATAGAAACGGTATTTTCTATGTTTTGGGTTTAATATGAATGTTTGTTTTTATTCATAAACCAATTCATCCGACTCGGTAGGCACAAGCGAATTTCTATCTTCGCAATTCAGTTAAGAAGACAAGTCTCGTTGATCAATAACACTGTCTGAGAGATTGGCCTACTTTGCGTTTCAGGATAGGCATAAAAAACAATAGTCTATATCCTAGACTCTAAGCCCTGTCTAAGGGGACTTGTGGGTTAGCTTGAAATAAATTCCTGTACTAAATGTATCACGACACAAATATTTATTTTTTCCATTCTACATGGCCTGTACTAGGCCGTGGACCTCTTTAATAATCCTCGTTTCTAGTTTAGAATACCTGTTTTGTGGTCTGCGAGTTGTTGGTATACCGTAGATTTAGTGTGTTTCTGTCTCCTCTCGCTGAGACAGAACTCCGATTTACTAGCGCCTGCCCTGAGTGTAATGCGGAAATGTACTTAACTAAAGTTCGTTGGGTCCACTTGCACCGATTATCTAGATTACTAAAAATAAACTTTTCTCAGTAATTTTGGATCAACAACGTAAATAAACAATACCAGATAGGCTTCCTGTCATATATTTGGAAGTCAGAACTTAATAGTTGTAACCAGTTGTGTGATCAAATATATATTTGACCGATAATCCGACAAAGACAACCCGATAAAAAAATCCCTCCCAACCCAAATAAGACAAGCAACATCTCCCAAAAACACAATAACAAGACACGTATATATACATACGACAAACAGATAACCCCCACAGTACAAGTGGCAGTGACTGTGCAGTGAGGATGCCCAAAAAACACACAAAGTGCCGAAGTGACTAACACCGCTACTGAAGATGGCGAACAGCGGAACCGGTCTAGCAAAAGACCAAACCAGCGAGAGGAGACAGAGACACAAGAAATCGACTTGTTATTTTAATTTTTGAATTTATTATTCTCGAATCTTTTATAAAATTTCAAAATATCGATACAGTGTTCAACATTTAATACAGCTCATAATCTACTTGGGAGTTTCGTTATTATTTGTATGATTTTCTTCTTTAGATATAGTCGCAATTGTTTTTGTTATTTTATAGCTTTTAAATACGTGTTGAATATAAGGATGTGACGATGGCCAGGATTTTTATTGTTTATTCGATTTATTGTCATTCTGATTCCGCTCCAAGCGACGCCAATAGCGTGTAGGCCGGGTTGCCCCAAGGTTTATTAACTGCTTTACGACTGGAGTAAAAACTAAACTAAGGTGAAAGAATTCAGAATTAAATTAATTCTATACCTTTCCTAGGCCCTTTCTCTCTTTGAAAGAGGAAATATTTTGTCGGGAAATCAACATCAACTCTTAGGAATCATTTGGAACCAATTGTTCTTTCAATATCAGATTAAAATCGAGACGTTTTTAGTGCTCACAACGACTGTTTCATATATTCTGGAATGTTCTGGCGGAACGCTACTGAGGATGTCGACATGCCGAAAGCGGTCTGACCAATGAAGAACGATCCCTTGTTATAATACCGCGTATCAGTCAATAGGCCCCCCTTAAGAAACGTCTAGACCGGAAAAACCATAAATGGGAAGACGTCACGAATGTCACATACGAAGATGTCACGCCAGTTTCTGCTAAAAATTATTTGTATACTAAAAGTATGTATACTTAAATAAGGTCATTATTTAAATACTATCTAGTACAGATATAGTTTAAAAATAATTCAATAATATCGATGAGAAAAAAAACTGTTTTATTCGCTATTTTCCGGAATAAAAAAAAATTTCCAAGGAATTCCCTTCTCTGTTCTCTGAAGGACTGAGATTGTGTGTTGATAATGAGCCAGGAGCCGACCCCGTGACTTTGGCCGTAATCAATTTCTAAAAACAAAAGGTTAAAAAGAATCGCCGGATTTCTTTTTTCTCTCTCTCGTACTCACAGAAAAACATTGCGTCAACAATAAAATGCTGCGCAGAATGATCAGCGGCCGATAAACACTCATTTATCGGCTGAATTTCGATATTATTAGAATACCGCCGGGTTGATTGGGGATTGCGAAATCGCCACCGATACAGACTGATAAAGAGTTTACAATTTACATTTTTTGGTCGGGTATCGCTTCACTCTGGATATGTTTCTTCTATCTTACTGTAGGCTGTTGTTTATGCACTCACACAAATTACTTGAAACTATCCACTGAGTTCTCACTTATGTACAGAATGGGACACCAGGTAGAGGTGTGTACCTTTCTGGGGCTGAACCTCGACTGATACAGAGTTTGGTGCGGTGTGAACTAATTTTCCTTCGACTGCAAATTTTGACCACCGTAATTATATTTCGGCTGAATTTAGATATTTTTAGACAAATTTGCCGGATCGATTTGGAATTGCGAAATCCCCACCGATACGGATACGACTTTGATATTTTCGACGCGAATTTTCCTTCGACTGTAAATTTGAACCTGCCTAACCCCAGCATACCATCAGCGAGGTAGTTGGTTCCTGAAAACTTCATTTCCATCAAAACTTCAAATATAACAAGCCCGCTTAAACCCGACCGGGATAAGGCTTAATTCAGGCGGAGGTCGTCGGCCTTAGATCTTGCCTTATCCTAATTATGCAATAAATATTCTGTATAAATTTATGAAAAAAATATTTTTAAAATTGCGTATGAGGAGGAATTGCAAATTTTAATTTGCACATATAATTATTCGATTTTAAGTAATTATTTGTGTCCTATATTTCAAAACCATAATTCGGGTATTTTTACCGCAAACTGCTGATTCGGTTCTGCCTAACGGAACGATCTAAAGCAGCGTAAAACAAAATTTTGAACGAGAATACAGTACTCTGCCTAGTTTATTATTATTCGGTGTCCTATATCAGTATTGGCTGTTCACCAATGGGTTATCGCTTGGTCTTCGGTTAACGTCCGAAGGCGGCCATCCCGATAAGTGAATAAAACACCAACGGTATTCCGCTCGCCGTGAAACGCGAAAAATTAAATTATTTCAAAATTACATTCTACCTGGTAACATCTTTTTTCGGGCGCAGTTGGTAAGCCGTATAGCGGGTGGAAGTAGTGGGCGTTGTTTAATTATTCATTTTCAATCTCGGCAACTGACGCTGGAGGATTTACCGCTTTATTGTACTAATTAGAAGCTTTTATACTCACCCTCCTGTGTTGTCTTCAGGTGGGATGAAATATAGTGTATAGAATTCGAAATTATGGCGGGGTATTTATAAAGCGGTCGATAATCAACTTTTCATAATGCTCTCTTTATTAGGAAAATAAAATAACGGAATGCTAGCTGGTGACTCCCTGAACCTGGGGTAGGCAAACTTGAGGCCAAAGAGCCAAGTTCAACTAAACATTTTAATCTGGAGCCAACATAATCTGGAAACATTTAAAGCCATAATTTGCTGTTAATACATGAGCTTTTTTAGCGTCATCTTAGTGCATAAATATGCATAAAGAAATAACATGATGCATGGATAATATTATGGGAAATGCGAGTAAAAAGGAAATGGTTAAAAACGAGGCGTTTTAGTAAAGGTTAAGTGCGATAAATGATATCGGTAAACTGTATGGGGTATTAGATGTGACAGGTTGGAAACAGGGTATCGAGTGGGTCGTGAAAACTTCACTCGAGTTTTTCAAATTGTAATACGAGCTAATTGACAAGCGGCTACTCTCGGCGAAATTTATTTTCGAGGGTGTCGACCGTTTCGGATCCGAACACTCGAAAATGTTCGCAACCAACGACCGGCATAAAAACAGAAACAAGGTCCAAACAATGGCAAAGTCATATTTGATTTATTCAATTTTAGTCTTCCAATCTGCTACCGTAGCCAATGGAGTACCAATTGTGGTTTTCACTTAGTTTATTTGGCATCGCTTTTGTGCAATTTTCAGAATTAAATTTATAAACTGAATTATGAGGGAAAGAGGGGGAAAGAGATATTTGAGAAAAGGGCTGGGTTTTAATTCGGATTTTGATAATGCGCCTCTTTTTTTTGGAGATTTATTCGAGGATTTTCCCCCTGCAAAGATTATCTACATTTGTCCGAGAGTTGCCTGATCCTGGGTTAATCCTGACTGCAAATAACTGTAATGCTTAATCGAGTAATCTACAAATAAAAAACTCTGTTTAGACTTGCACCTCTATAAAGAAGATAAAACGGACTGTTAACCGGTAAAATTGTACTATAAAAGTTCTCTTTGTAACGGTGTAAGCACAAATCCGTTTTACTCTTTCTGTTGCCGGTTGGACCGATTTACTTACAAGCTTATTTACCAGTTAAATTATTAATCCGAACACATACCCACACATACACATTCACTGAAGACCGACGCCCTCTCGTTCCGACGCTTTTCTCGTTCGCATTATTCGCTAGAAGGTCCAGTCCGTTCAAGATAACCGAATAACAAAAAGTAAGCTATTAATAGTATTAATAGCAGTATTAATACTATTAATATAGTAGTATTACTATTAAATAGTATTTAGTATTAATAGTATTCAATATAATAGTAAGTATTGCCATTGTACCGGTACTCCCCGACTTTTAGTCATCAATCGTATATAGGACCGAGATAGGGAGATATTTATACGCAGTACATTTTTCCTTTTGATCTTTAAATTTAATTTGACCCAAAATCTGTCTTGTTTTCTTGGTCTTGATTTAATTTGCTTATATATATATAAAAGCTCGTCTTGTTTGCATTGTCACTGACTCAACTTGTACTGTGGGGCTCGTCTGGTTTGTTGTATGTGTGTGCATGTGTGGAAATATATGTATATATAAAGACAGAGAGGGTAAGAGAGCGTACGTTTGTGTGAGAGAGACAGAGTTTGAGTGAGAAGTTGAATCAGAAATTAATTAGCCGGAACGCTAATTCCCTGGACTGAGCGCATAAAGGTGGGATTGCTAGGCTCCTCTAGTTGAGCCTTTTGCATATTAAGAAAAGGATTGTTCAGATCAAAGACCGAAAACGATGACGGCGCGGATTGTATTTGCGGTGTTTCGTATTCCTTGAAAAATACTATTTAACATTTCACCCTCGGCGGAAAATGAGGTAGCCGTTCGCTCGACAGATTCTGGAGTGTGGTTTAAATGGAAAAAATGGTGGTCACTCAACTCCGGCGGTTTCAAATCTGGATATTTTGTCGACGTTTCTTTCGCTCTACATTTAATAGAACAGACACTGGGCCTTCACCATTTCTATGTAATTTGGCTAAACGCCTATTATCCATCTCATTTCAGATTAGGGCGTTTTAACTGATATATCAGAAAGCCCGTGAATCATGTTCAAGATGTTGGGTTCATGGTGAACAATATTTACTAAACCTATTGGGTTTCATATGGGAAATTCTATCTGTAACTTCAATTAAATTTACAAAACGGTAATACTCGTATTTGTATTATATATAGTGGTCAGCGGTGGAAAGTTTTGAGAATGTCAGGTATAGGAAATTTCGATTTGATCTGCTCAAACGGGGCTTTGACAGGGCTTCCACACAACTTCCATTGCTTGTCCAAATGTACTATCCAGATTGAAAATCGTTCGCCTGTCGTTCCACGTTGGGCCAGATTTTGACGCACATAAGTAGAGCTGTCGATTATAGACAGTATTGAATATATCGACTCGATATGTATAAGTTAACACGATTGAAGCCCTGCCGCCTCCGGCATTATTTTTTCATGAATTAAATTCGGTCGGATGGCATTTAGAAATCAGATCCTATCGGAATTAGCGGATGTCTGTTAAATTCGGGTTCTCAATTCGGACCGTTTCTCTTAGTTTTTCGATTTCCTATAAGTTTGATTTCTTGGCCAAATACAAGAGTGGACAGGATACATCGCAAAGATATTCATGGAGGACCCGTTTCCGAAATATCTACAGCTAAACCTTTTACCCCTAAAAGTTGAAAATTATGATGTCTAGTTTAATATATCTCTAGAATTTATTTATACATATGTATTTAAATTAGAAAGAAGTAAAAATTGTGTTCAATTTCGAAACGAGCCAATCTTAAAATAATAAGCCTAATTGCTCCGTTTGTGCTGAAGATGAAATGTGGTTAATCTTTGTTTCTGTTTCATTCATCTAGAGATGACGTCAGAAGCTATGCCTAACTCGATATAGAACCCGATATAGGAGAGAATTTTGAACATGGTCTCTATTCGACCGGCGGCTAGAAACGTCACTTGAAATGTATTTATTGGGAAAATCGCGAGGAGATTCGCGCGATTTTCCGTCTACTTTAGGCTAGACCGGTTTTGGTGTTTCCCTCACTGCAGTAGCGTTCTATTGGTAATATAATGAGGTACTTAGTTCGGCTGTTGGGGGAGCGCCCTTTTAGGTATGTCACCACGCTGTTACTCCCTGTATAAGATCACGAAATATATTTTTAGTAACATGCAACATTACATAATACGTATTAGCGTTGTTAAATTAGCATCATCGAACGCGCTTAATCACCTTGTGAGCACTGTGGTTAGTACACCGATTGTTAGTCAGGTATAGATATCAATGTATACAATTTCAAAGCACATATATAATCCGATCAAGGATTATTATATTAATACATTTATTATTTAAAGAATATATTCTATATATCATTAAATATGCAAATTGTAATTTAATCTCTTTGTTGGTTTAAGGGGTTTCATACGTTTGAGTAATTTATCGTGCCGGGGGCATTTGTATCCCTTGTTAAATTATTCACTTTGTCGTGGCTTGTGTCAATTGCAATAATATATTGAGAGATACATAGGTTACGGTTTTTCACCCTTGTCCGTAGCATTCGACCAGAGGTATAGTCCACAATCACCCCAACATTACTGCGGCTGTACTGTTACTATTATTGTTACTGTCACGATTAAGTATCACAGCGGTTGGTATTGAAGAAAACACGGATCCTGTCTATAATAGAATCGGAGTATAGACAGTAAACTTCAATTATCAGCTCTACAATTATTCCAAGAAACGTGTACAGTACTTGTGTATAGAATGCATAATAATTGTACATAGTCTGGCGCGCAGGCTTTTCTATATTTATATACATATTAATTTTCTTATTTAGCTTGAACAGCTTAATGGCTTTACAAACCCGATGCTGTATGATTTACATCTCTTGTTTTTTTCTGTTTTAGGTAAGTACCCGAAGTAACTATTCTTAGACGTGAAGACAGTGAATCACAAGTGGGACGAAAAAAGGGACCCTTGCTATTGTTCATTGCCAATATTATAAGTATGTAGACAAACGCTCAGAATATATTGGACATACCTGATTTTCTTTATCTTTTTAATTCTGACAACTAAATGTAGAAATACTATAAAATAAATATTAGCGGTTTAGATGACCACTGATGTGAAATATTATCATTTGGTTTTAAATCAAAATTAATACTTCGTCTCGTCTATCGTACATCCGATAGGTCTAGGCCGTTGGAAACAGGTCGGTTCGATTTATGCTACTGGCAAAAATGACCCACACAGTCGTCCCCCTATAGTCATAACCCAGGTTATGATTAGATCCTGGTTAAATCGTTCCATTCTGTATCTGCAGAACCGGTTCAGGCTCCTCGCGGTCATCGGTAGCATTCCATGAGGGTGAAAAACATCCTAATGTAACACCACCGTCGATTTAAATTTCTTTGAGGATTTCGTAATGCACCTAATTGTAGTTATAAGGTGCGGTTAATTTGAGCTATGGCCTCAGATGTGCCCTCTGGGAAATGACAGAGTGGACGACGTGACACGAGACACCTGAGATTGTGTCACGCCATTCGATTAAGGAGATCTCGAGGACATCTCTTGATGTTGGTTAGAAATCGGTCCGAAAAATGGCAAGGTCTCGTTAAGCGTGGAAAAGGGAAAGGCCCGCGAGAACAGTTTTATTGGGCGGCGTGGGCAGTTTCACCTACGCGCAGTTAACGAACGCACGGAATCCTCTTCTTATAAACGATGAGAAACGATCGCCCCACAAAAATCCCGGATATAGATTCGGAGCCAGAAAAAAATATATGACGCGCCGAGGAAGAAACCAGAACTCGACCGGTCTATTTTTATAGTTATCGGAAACCGTCGGAGGGGAGAAAGAAAGTCATTAATATACTCGTCGAAGGATAGCGCTCACCGATTTTTACAGGAACGACTTCTCGATTTATACCGGAACGATTTTCCGGTCCGAATAACTCGCTCCGAATTGTGGGCGGTATATAAGGCGCTTTATTATTATTCCGGAGCAAGTGTTATCCATTCTCGCTGTTAAACACATCGCCTTAAGATACCGCGCAAATATTGTAAAACTGTTATCAAGAAGAGAGTGCTCGCTATACACGCGAGGTACTAGGTTATATTCGCTTTGGCCAATCGACGCCCGCTTATCTCGTTTCGACGCTCTTTTCGTTCGCATTATTCGCTAGCAGGCCCACCCCATTTAAGATACTCCAATAACAAAAACTACAAACATCCGTAAGGATTTTATTGCCCATCGAGTTATTAAAAATAATTGAGCGCTTCGCATAAACAAGAAGGGCAAGCTACGGATAGCGTAAAAAAGTGAAAAAACTAATTCTCCTTAACATGTTGGAATTGGGAAGGGGAATTCTATTGAGAATAAGCTAATTTGACTCCGTCTTAAATCAAACATGATTGAGAGGCGCGGTGTAAACCGACATTCAAAAATAAATGCAATGTTTTTCTTGTCGGAGGCAATTATAAATCATATATCTGCGATAAGAAAGATATTTTAAACGGAAAATAAGCTTAAAATTCCTTTTATTTCCACTCAGGTTAATAGGCATCCGATCAAAGTGTTGGTCAACGAATGCAATTTGCAGTTGTAAAACTTCCATTTACACATGCCTCCCTCCCCAAATGACCCATAAAACTGTAATGAATCAGTAAACGGTCGACAATACTGAAATTCGAACTTGGGTACACAGGATAATGAGGAATGGAGGACATTAGCATATAGAGGACGAATAGAGGATAAAACAGCGCGGCCTCTATGAATAAAGATCAGCCTGTTATTTGGCCGATTTCTCTCTGTAATCACTTGTGTTACGCCGGAAAGTGATACTTCGGGGGCTTTGCGCTTTTGTCAGGCAGGATAATTCAAACAATGTTGTTTTACATCCGCCTAGCCTGCGTTGATCTAAAATTAAGGTTGTTATTAAATGTGTTTATTGTCCGGGGCACCTATTTACTAGCTAATGGACCGAGATAATTTTGAGTGAATTAACCCTGATTAGAAGCGTTAACGTGAAACCGATCGATTTCGGCATTAACCATTTTTGGGAATAAAAGTTTATATATTTAGACTCTGTGTGTACTCTGTGACTGTTAGTGTAATAGCTAAACGCTTTCCTTATAAAAAAACACAGAAGTTAAGAAAGTTAATCGTTGTTTTATGAATAACTTAATATTTAATATTTATGTAGTATTAAATAATATTTAATATGAATACGAATGAATATATTATGAAGCGTTAATATTAACATCATTCGTTATTTACCATCCTCGTATCCTGGGGTCGAATGGTTCATAAGTGACGGAGGAACAGTAGGTTATAATTATAATATCGTAATTAATGTTTGAATACGTTTTCATTGGACGGTGGTCTATAAACGGATATCAGTTTCACTTCCCTATGACGAAATCGCCACATTAAATTTACACCTTTCCAGAAATATTCATTCCCGGTATCTTAACTGTTATTTTTCCTAATAAACTAACTGCTTCTCACTATATAATGTGGTCTCTTTCCTTTTTTACAGGTTATATTTGTTTTGTTTTTTAAATACTAACTACAGGTTTTTTGTTTACAACTAATTATAATTATGCAATTAGAGTGTAATTTCGAAAGGGATAAATGTTTGGTAAGCTTCATCGGTTTAGACTTACCGCTTCCGATAGTACATTTCCTCTAGGTGAGTAATATAAAGGGAGGGGGCATGATATATCGATACACCATTTTTCAGCCGAATAAAACAATTCGAATTCTAATTTAAAAAATATGCCATTTAATAAAAAAATTTTGCTAATCGATATTTATTTTTTTCGGGGTCCATAACATTTGTCGTTTTTGGTCTATTGTCTAATCCGCCCCGGCCGGGAGTTACTCGAGCATTATAAACAGTTATTACCAATCAATTCTCTTTGAGTTAGTTTGATTTTGGTTGTCCAAATAACCGGTACAATGAAACCGCGGAAATAGGTACCTTCTCTAGGGTTTGACGGGTTTACAGCAGTGATTTTGTTTGATGAAAAGTGCTTTTTATCCTAGAAAAGGCTATCGGACGCGAACGATCGCCGCGTCCTCGTCCCGGGTTGAAATTACAAAACGGGACTAGGAAGAAAAATATAGGAAAGGCCGACGTTTCACCGACTCGCTGATGTTAACCATGACAATCTCGGCGTGCCACCATGATGTGAATTCGAACTCCGGAAATATTTTCGTGGACACCACCAGTTTTCAAATATTATAGTTTCGAATATACGCTTATCGCCTGTCGGCCGACAGTTGGCCGTAGCAACCAGTCGTTTCTGCCGAAGCTTTTGAATAAAACATAATAAGGTTAGGATTAAGTAGGGTAATTTTCTTCCGTGCTGGCTCCTGCTTTCCGTTAGTAACACGAGATATTGCGCAAATTGTCCTCCTCCGGCGACACGAACAGTGACAGTGAATCAGCCGGGCGAATTGAAAATTGAAGGAAAATTCAAATCCGGGCGCCCCAACTTCGGATTCCAATCATCGGCGACTTCTATTATCCTTTTTTTCCCGGGGACCCCCTTTCATTACTTACGGACGTCTCCTGTCCATATTGAGAGCGGCTGAACGGTTCCGCGGGGCCGAAGGGAAAAACCGCCGTAATTGGATGCCCCCTTTTTTGCAAGGGGCTTATCAAGTTGGTAATTCAAGCTCGGTTCTTTTTCCGGAAATCTTATCAACTATTGGCTATTGTACCGGAACGATCGTTTCGAGGAGAGGGAGAGAGGATCTTTTATCGGGGCCGGCACGTGACGCAGCCGAGGCAAACTTAGCCGGGCTTTGCAAATGAGTTGGTCCGTTTCATTCGCCGAGAGAAGTCTGCTAAAATCAGGTATAGTTATGACTAGACATTTTCATGACATTTAATTCTAAAACCAGTTTACTCAATAGTGTTATTTTTCAAAATTCTTACGAATATATAATCCATGCTGATACATAATAAATCGGTCTTTCAAGGAAACTGACGGGTTTGTACGACCTGTACGATATATATACATATACGTATGTGTATATATATATATATATATATATATATATATATATATATATATATATATAGTTAGTTAGTTAGTTAGTTAGTCTTTGGGTATAAGTAGCCTCAATATATTTAGACGTATTTAATTATCTCCTATATATACAGGTGCATATACAGCGAAATAAATAGATTTGTAAAGCGCGATATATGAATAAAAAACTTAAATACGGTCATTAATTATGCGGGTATAATGAGGAATGACGTACAAACCTGTTTTCGCTTAGCGCATTCATAGGATTTCTACGCGGCCGGTATTTTGTCCTTTTTATTTTTCTCCGGGCTCAACTCATGTTTTGAAAACGTTGGCCTGAAACCGGAACGAAACGTGGCTGACGTCAGGCATGAATATATTCGCATATATTGGAACACGAATTATGGAAATTCAATACACGACAACGAACAACGGTATATTTCCCTTACGATTTCAATTCGATCGGAATATTTGACTTTGGATCGGCATAAGTGTTCGACGATCCGGTTAAAAGCGTGATACCGTTTGCATACGGCGGTGCGGACATTTGAATTCATGAAAAATTTCACGAATAACAAGCGATTCGTGAACAGAAACGACACACTTTATTATGACGAGGCCGAATTCCACGACCGATATGTATATAGGTCCATCCACTACTGGAGCGATATCAGTTTCTGATGTTTAACAGGGTGGAGAACTCAAGAAAATATAGTTTGGAATACCTGTTTTGTGGTCTGTGAGAGCAGTTCATAAACTCCTGTATACTCGTTCCATTTTTTTTTTTTTTTAATTAGATAGTTCAAATTCTGCTATTACCGCAGACAAACCCCGTGTTTTTAATATTGAATATTTAAAATAGATTCGTTCTCGTTCATTCATAAGTATTTGACCCAACCTAGCGTGCACAGTGTTTCTCCCGCAACAGTGGGGTTTTCATCCGCCAAATTATTCCACGCGCGGTTTTATCCACTTTGAAAGGCTAGGTAATTCTAGCGGAGACGGCGAGGATAAATCTATATTAAAGGGCGGCGTCGAGCCCCCGGCTTCCCTCGAGCGACAGATTTAATATCGAAGTAACTCGGGGTTCCTTTGTGTATGGGGGCCTCCCCGTGTCTCTCTTTCTACTCCCTGCATCGATTATGCGGATAACTGGAGGGTAGAGGAAAAGAAACAAAGACGGGGGAAAAATGAAAAGACAACACACAAAGTCACCCCAACTCACCGGGCGGCCAATCTTATCCGACTTTAATCTAAAACCAGTTTGGGGCCGGGTTCAAATGCGCATTGTTTGGAAACCGCGGTTATTGCAATGCTCTGTCCTTTTTGTTTTTCGCCAGACCGGTTTCTAAGTCAACATATTGACCTAATGGATACGGTCGAAACATCTAGCGAAAGATGAAACCAAGAACAACTGTGCCATTCCAAATCCTCTCAGGCCACAGAACAGTTTTTAAAACTCAAATACTGAATAGGGAACTTCGAAATTACCCTTCGATTATACCTCACTCCATATACTCACATCATATACTTACCATTATTTATATTCACCTTATACCTAAACACTTTGTACTTCAATGAATATACACACGAGTTAGTGAGGCTTTCTATTCAAATCAATTCGCAATTGGAATTGAAGGAACATTACGGTCCATCACAGGAGAATCGAACGCATTTACACCGCGTCACACTCTAACCGCTCGCCGGTGATTGAGCTCCGGAAATGTTCAGCGGTTAGAGACAAATGGCGCAAACTTAATTAAATGCACTCATTAAGTATAATTTAAAATGATTATAAATTATTCAAACGATTAAAAACATAGACGAGTGCAAAATCCCGAATGTGCGGTCTATTTTTTGCCTGATCCACAGCACTTAATATTCACAATGTTTCAATGTTATTTATTATCGATAATTGTAATAATAACTCGAACTATAGTTAATTTATGCAACATAGTTAATTTATTACGTATGTAAATATTATACACTTTAAAATAAAAGTCGAATCTTTGAAAAAACACTCTTAGTCATTTTCGGTCTCAGAATGATTTGCTTTCTTCAGCATTTCTTCGCAGTTTTATTTTAGTACTCTATTTCCCTTTTAAAATTCCTCTCGACTTTCTACAGGGGCTTCGGATAGAATGCAGACTTTAAGAAGGAAAAAATGTTTTCTCAAGGGTGAAACCGTAAGTGTACAAACCATTTGGGGGAGAAGTCAATGGAATTTGATTGATTCGAACCTTCCCCCCTTATAATAGAAACGCCTTTAGGAGATTCTATCGCTGTAACATTTTATCTATTTCGACATTTTTGAAAAAAAGCGGTATTGAAAAGTTTCACGATAAATCCAACACAATATAGTTCGAATTAGTCAGAATGTAAATATTATTCTGCAGAAAAAAAGTTTCGTTAATTTATTTAAAAGGCATATCAATTGGCAGGGATCAGGATATTAGATCAGAACATACAGTCATTAGCTATTTTTAATTCGAGGTATTTTTGGGATGTTTGCGATGGTTTCGTATATAATACTCGCCCGACTTATCGTTTGGTTTATTCCCTATTTAAGCTGGTATAGAAACATACCATGAAGCAATGAATAGAAGTCGATGAAGCAACCTGTCAATGTTATTGATCATTAACATCATGATTTATAGAAATTTGTTGTCATTATAACCAATGTTGATCTATCCTCTAATGTGGAAACAGTATTGTCGTCTTATTTGCTGAAGATGAAACAGTGATGGACCAGTGAATTGACGAAAACTCGATAAGCCCGCCGTTTCTCCCGTTTCCGGAAAAATCCCTCTTGAAAATACAGAAGGGGTTAAAAAATAATTATTCTTTACTCAGCCGGCTTTATTTTTTTTTTTAATTTTCGTGGGTCGTGGACATGGAAAAATGAGCGGGATTCGGCGCTCAAACTCGGGATACTCCTAACTAAAGTTGGCCCCGAATTTGTATGCCGTTTCCTGTTATATTTTATTTCCTGTTATAAATATTTTTTCTCAAAAAGGCTGCTTCTCGGTTTGTGACACTTCGATAAATATTATTATAAAATTTCGTTATCGATTTTCGAAGTATTATGGATATGCTTAAAAAAATAAACCTTTTTTTTAAAAAAATTAAGCGTTTTGGCAGGGGTTGACCCCCATCTGTTCTGGGATTTTTCCTGTATTTGGAAATCACCCGCATGGGCTCTATTGAAAGGGGCTCTCTCGCAGTTGTCTGCTTCCCACGTTTTGGAACTCTTACTGGTTCCATCATCAGGATCCGACCGAAGAATAGATCAACTTGGGGTCCTATACGGGAGATATAAAATCCTTCCAACGGTACCCGCTCAGGCGGTTTCTCTAAACAGAGGAAACATCCAGCAGGCGGTCAACCCCTGCCAACCGTTTTTCTCAACAACAAAAACAACACACAACACAAAACAACAAAAATTATTTAAACGAAACTGCAAATGGTCGCGAAATAAAATAAATAATGAAATTATTTGAGCGAAGGTTTCCGCGGCCATTTGCAGTTTCGTTTAAATAATTTTTGTCAAATCTCGGTATTACAACAAAGTAAATAAAATAAAAAAGGAAAAATTCTTTCGACGAGCATTCATTCTTGATTTTTTCTAAAAACATTTTTAGAATTGTCTCAGATTAT
This sequence comes from Lethocerus indicus, assembly GCA_019843655.1. Lineage (NCBI taxonomy): Eukaryota > Metazoa > Arthropoda > Insecta > Hemiptera > Belostomatidae > Lethocerus > Lethocerus indicus. The sequence continues at coordinate 34,891,907 of JACDQD010000001.1, forward strand.
ACAACCCGAAAATGGTAGATATTACTATCGCTTATCGTTTAAGAACTGGGTAATCCGTGAAATCTTTCCGGTGAACCCATAAGATAACGTTTCAGACTGTTCAAATACACCTCTGAACTATAAAAAAAATACAAATTTAGAAGGAGTTTTTTATCACCACTTGTTTATCTCGAAATAACAGCGTCGATTTTACCTCGGATCTAGGAAAGGAAAACCCCGTTTCGAACAGTCGTCCGGTGGGAAGAAACACGATTGTATCGATAACGTCGACGGCGCTCCCAGGTTTCTTGTCTGTATTTCCGACGATCGCAATTTCCCGTCCGAAGCTGAGGAAACAGTAAACACCGGTATTTATTACATTTTATTCGACCGATTTTTAGACAATAGGAATAAACAAGACGCCTTCTTATCGGGTCTTCCGCACACCAAACACACCAAACTGGTACACCAAACTAATTGTATATGCATAGCACAATACAAAAAAAACAAATCAGTCAACTGTTTTTTCCTTTGTAAAGAAGTAAAAGTACATAAGAAAATGTTTATATTTAATCAAATATCGAATTTCAAAACATATCGGATTTCTTGAGTGCTTGTACAGATACAAACGAAGCCTTAAGTCATAGGTGTTGAAACTAAAAAATAATTATAAAGAAAAATGAAGTTCCCCCTCTTTTACTCTAATTAAAATTTTGTTTGTCATACATTAATTTTTTGACTTTCAAAATTTATTCGAAAAGAGGATCTCACCTTCTAATTAGCGGAGATGGCGGGCTCCTCAGTTCAAATTTGCAATTGAAGGTTAATTAAAATATTCCCCTATTTTTTCCTGAGTTCCTTTATTACTTTTTGTTTCTCGCGTCTCGTGTGTTTTGAAAGCCGACAGAACGGCACTTAGCGGAGGAGCGGTGATTTGTAAAAATAAATGTGTAAGGTGAAAGTGTAGATTCGTCCTTGCCTATGCCCGTGAACTCGGGCCATACCTTTTCATTGGAACGTTTACGTACATGTTCTTTCTATGCTCACTCAGTTTGGACTTCTCGCTATCATCAGTAACAACCTATATTTTAAGCATAATTTGTAGCGCGGGACCGCAAGTAATATATTCATTTTGTACGTCCGTAAAAGCTCGGCGTTAAATGCTGCGAAGGCTGAGCTCTGATTAAGTGTAAATAAATATACATAATCCCCAAACTTCGAATGGAATGCAATTACATCGCAAAAATTGAAAAAATGTATTTCTAATAAAGTATTTTACATTATCTTACATATTAAAATGTTCAGTGCGGAACGCTTTTCAAACTAGGAATATGTCCGAAAATCGTAAAAGTAGATTATCCTATTTAATTACGCCCAGTTTTTTTTTGTTTGGCTATGTAAAAACTGCCCGCATATGCGGAATCTTAATATATAATGTATTCCGAAGTATAAAGTCAGAATATCCCGAATTCTATCAAAGTCTGAATCAAGAAAAAAATATAGCCCTGTTCGGGCTAGATTAAGAGGAAAGTATATGTCGTATATTCTGTTACAACTGTATAGTTATATTGGATAATAACGGCGATATTATATTTATTTGTTTTGAAAAAAGAGTGAAAAATCAATATCAAACTAGGCTAACAAAATGAGAAATACGAGTAGAATAAGGGTTGTGAAACGTGCTCAATCAGCGGAATATTAATTCAATGTAGGCGGGTCGTGGAAAAAAAATTGGTATCTGAGTGTCTGACTGAAGTGCCCACTCCACTTGCTAATTTGTGCGCCGAGTTAAGCTCACTTGGAGCTTAAATGGCTCTAGGACTTTTGGCCGCGGACCTTTTCATCCTTTCTCGTCCTTAAGGTAAAAGTCGAACAAAAGCCATTACAGCGCCCCATTACAAATTATAAATTTTCTCTCGTGAGGGGGGCAGAAATAAAATTAATATTCGCCCTATTGTGTGTAGTTATTAATTTATAGGGGGATGTAGAACGGAGATAGGGGTTACCTCCTTTTTTACTTCAAGAGCAAAATAATTTATTTAAATAACTACAGATGTCTTTGAATATTATTTTACGCTCTAATATTTTTCGAGGCACCAGGTCTACGATTAACTTTGAAATGAGTTGACAACAAGGTTGAGTTTTTTTTTTAATTCACGTGGTACTTCAGTCTACATCCCGTTTCGAATGTATTTCTTACAGCGGTGTAGGCAATTAATTCTTGGGACACCATAAAACCCTCGTCCGGAGTGTTCGGACAACTAATTGGTTTCAATAAATAGTTTGTCCTGACATATTTAAGATTTTACGGTGGATAAAGAATCGGGCGCCTATGCAAATTGGTGAGCCCACACTCTGACCGACTTCCCACAAATGAACTGGTGGATACAGGCCGGATGTTTTCGTATTACTAAACGTTTATAAATTATTATTTATCCCGTATAAACATTTTGTTATTTGTATTATTCCAATTGACAACAATATCGTTTCGTCGGTCGTGGTTATCAGGAACAGGAATACTAAATATTATTGTCTGATTGATTTATAAATTAATGGACGGATCGATTAATTTCTAATTAACAACCTTCAGCTGTTCCCGCAAGAATCAGTAATTTGACCTAATCACAATCAATGAGTGACGTGTTGTAACGCGTTTTGACGCGAAGACGGTAAGCGCATTCGCGTGGGGATCTTTGGAATTTCCCTTCGTTTACTATTTATCCGGAAGTTACTCTTATTACATACGGGTATCATGCCACGAGTATTTGGTTTTAGTTAATTTCTCATCTGGCTGGCATAAATGAAGGATGTCTAGTTTAGAATACCAGTTTTGTGGTCTGCGAGGGGCCTTTGTTGGTCTTTTGCTAGACCGGTTTCGACTGCTCTCCATCTTCAGTAGCGGTGTCACATTGCATATTTTTCGGGCATCCTCACTGCACTGTCACTGTCACTTGTACTGTGGTATGTGTGTACGCTTCCCGAGGGTGGTACATTCGGATGGCGAGCTGCCGAAACCGGTCTAGCAAAAGACAGAGAAGAGACAGAAACACAGGAAATCTACGGTATGAAAGATGTCTCATTTTGTCTGGCGGCTGGTTCAACGAGTGAATAAATAAACCGAATTATATGTTCGTCGAAGGCTTCTTCGTGCCATTTAATTCCTTCCTCTGGATCTTCGTTAGAGATGTCCCGCCACGTGGAGGCGTTCCCGTCTACCGATGGTTGGTAAAACATCTCGCTACTAGAATTGATAGCTTGTATACATGCATGCGGTACTCAAAAACAAAAACAAATTCGTAGGGATAACGTTATATTAAACCAAATGAAATGAGATACCCCGGAAGGGCCTGAATAACCTAAGATAGAACTGATAAATAAGACGAATATATCCAACTTCGAAATATACATTTTTGCGGGATATTATTAAAATATTAAAGAAGTATTTTTTTAAAATGTATAAAGTCAATAGTGCTATTAACTTTAACTTGCCGTTTAAGATAATAAATGATTTAATAACTCGAAAACGGCCGCTAAATAGTTCAGATTAAGACAAGGAATTCCATGTCGGATAATTGGTCCGGACGGCGCGGAATTCCGGTCAATATCTGATAGTTATTTCCTGGATGGATTTTTATTTACTGCCGCCCATTACGGAATGGGGACAGAGCCATTACAATTTTCTGGCCTCGACATTTCAAACGATTATGGGGATTCGGAGGAGACCGACGGGGGATGTATAAAGTCTCAATGTCGTTGTTTTTACGAGAGACCGCCGTCGAAAACGTCTACGGACAGGGGAACAAGTTCTATAGCGTTTACTCCAGGAGTCCTGAAAGCAATTTCAAGGACTGGGGTTGGGGTGAAACAATTATTATCTTGTTTAATTAATTAGCCCGAGCGCTAATTCGCGGCCCACCGACAGTAGGCGAGGATTACTACTAGGGGCTCATCCAATTCAGCATTCCGCGAATTAATTAATCGCCAGATCGTCCCGCAGTTTCAGATCAAAGGCGTGCCGAGGCGTTGGCGGTTTGACAAATTATTATATAACATTCTCCGAGTTAATGAAAAACGCAGATTTTTCCGAATGCTCTCTTCGCAAAGAATAAGCAACGATTAAGAGGAGTGAATTAGTTCAGTAACTCAATTTTAAGGCAAAAATTTCACACACGCCACCAAGACTGGAGACTGAACTAAAAAAATACTACTCAGGCGTCTTCATGTCCTAAGTTTATACTGCTGTTAGGGCTGATAAGACAAAATGAGGTGGTATGGATCGTGATAAAGGTTTACACTGGGTTTAAGTGCTTAACATTTCTAACCAGACGCGAGCTCATGTTGTAATGGAATTAATGGATAAACCTTAAAAAAAGACGATTGTTTCCAGTCCCAAGGATTCGTCCGTTCTTCTTTTGGACACATTTTGTCAACGATGCTCCACCTAGTGCCGGTAGTAAGTACCCTGCTCGATTCAATGGGGAGAAGCCAAAACGGGGTTGAATGGAAGTATACGAGAGCGAGCGAGGAGAGCTTCGGAATACGAGACTGCCTCGTAAATATTTTAAAGCAATCCTCTTAAACGTTCGGTTTATCTCGCGGGAAGTTGGCAGGAGCAACAGGTTCCGTACCACCGTCTCGGCCACGGTAAGGGGACGGTAGTAATAATTTTTATCCGAGATTTATGACGCATAAAATATGGGAATGGCGGGTCAGATTTTTCGTTAAAAGTAAATTAAGCGGCCCCGTAGATTCGGGCAGTTTGTTTTTTTAATGGGATATCGATTCCCCCCACCCCTGGGATCCATTTCAGGCGTGGCCGCCTTCTCAGTCGCGCCAAATATCAATTAAACCTTTTAAACCGTCCTCTATTTCCCTTCTCTCTCTCTTACTCTGTTGCACTTTAATCTAAACTGGAGGGCCTTTCGTTTATTAATTATTACTAACATATAAATGTTAATTATGCGGCGATATTTTTAAATATCACCAGAATCTTTTCTTTGTTGTGATTCCCTGTTTATTCCTTTTCTAAGCGTCTTACCAATCTTCGGTGTCATTACTTGGCATTAGTAGGCTTAATAAGGGCTGATTAATTTTTCTTTTTTTAACTTAAAATTGAATGTTCAATCGTAGATTTAAATATTGTCGCAAAAACAAGAGTTTAGGCGTGATTGTAGAATTTAGTTTTAAAACACGGAAATTAATTTTCACTTAATTTTTTATTAAAAGCGATTTTTTTATTACTACGAATTCATCAGCTGCAAAACTCAAATATCATGATTACTCCATAGAATGACGGTTTAACCGAAAATTAACCAACATGGGTCAACCAAACGAGCCCTAAACAAATTAAGTCGTATTAATATTTTAACCATTTATTTGATTAGGTTATGGCTCATCATAAACTTTAGCCAATATTGAAATTGCATTTAGCCGAACTCAGCCTCCCATTTATGTAGCGATCAGACACGGGCCAAGTAACCGCTCGCCGGCCCTATTTAATGACACGAATTAGCAGTTATATTTAAATAAATCATCAATCGTAAAAACGGCAGCGGTCCGTTTTCTCTCTATTTTGCAATTATTGAATACGAACAAGTGTTAACCGGTGGTATTAGAGTACTAGGTTGGTCCAATGCAATTCAGATTTCATTCACTGTTAAATAGTTATTGTCAGTTCCTGTACTTTTTTTATTATTCCGTAACCTTCAAATTCCATTTTTGATGTTTATGTTTTTGCTATGTTATTTACTTGGCGATTCGTGGTCTAGACGAAAGCAAATCTCATGTTGGTAGACGTATATGAGGTTATCCGTGTTTTAATTTTAAGTGAGAAAATGATAAGGTTAACAAATTATTTAGAGGAAACTCGATTCCGAAGTAAGTCGAGCGAGAGGACATATTAAGCCGAGAGTAAAGGAGACCTGATTGTACTGTGTGGAGAGAGGGGTCACTTACGTCGGTTCCAATTGGCCCGAGCCTTTTCCGGTTTTCTTTAAGCGGAAAAGGGTCCTGGAAATGTCGCGGAGCGTTTACAAAGTATCCGCCTCCCGCCGAGTTTCCCCACGGGTCGGTAGCCAAGATATTTTCAGCTAAAGTTAAATTGGAATTCGCGAGGGCCGAATTTACAATTTTTTAATATTTTTCTTCGCCGAACTTTTCGTTTTCATTTCTCTCTTTAGAGTAGTTTTGAACAGTAGCAGTAGAAAGTTCAGCCTTTGAAACGATTTCTTAGAATCTCCTATCTCCATTAGCTGATTGAGTCCTATGCCAAAAACCGGTCTACCAAAATAATATATATATATATATATATATATATATATATATATATATATATATATATATATATGCGTGTGTGTGTGTGTGTGTGTATTTTCAAAAATTGTGAGTAGCGTGATATATTCAAATGCAAATTATACTTAATGTAAAGGTGAATAATAGGGAGACCATATTTCCGTCTTCAAAGAAATAGCGGAAAAATAACTTAATGTAAGCTGGAAAAGTAGTGATTTTTTTTACTGCGATTAATCCAAAAAACATTGCGCTTTCAGAGACACGACTTTATGACTATTAAACACATCGGAAAGCCGAAATTAACACCGAACGCCGCTATGATTGACGCTGGACGAAATTCGGTCCTACACACGTTATATGTTTATGTTTCATTAATTGCATTGTATGTACATGCTTTGTTGTTTTTCTCATTATGGAGGATGGGAAAATATTCCCTGTCTTGTTGTATAAAAAGTAAAATAACTGACACATTCGTGATATTTGCAGTTGATATTAAATATGGGAGACAATCTGCTGTTGTCCCTGCTCCGGATGGCGGGGCCACACTTGGGTTTTGTACGCGGGCTCTGTTGCGGGTGAGTTGAGTGTTGGGGTATTTGCACGAGTGTTGTCATTTCGATGTGAAATGTTTCTGTTTTGCAGAAGAATTATATATGTATACAATTGCTGTGTAGTCAATGTTAGGGAATGGTCTGTTGCCCAGATGGATGTTTTTAATTGGTGTTATTTGATGTGTTATTCGCGCGATGGGACGACCGTCGATTTTTATGATGAATATTATAATGTGATGTTTTTTAAAAAAGGTTAATTTAGAATTATGAATGCTGAATTACCGACGGCGTGGACTACGGAGACTGCAATGGCGTTACAGGTAGGTGCTTGAAAAGCAATCGGTATAAAGATAACAAAAACATTCTCCGTTTAGTTTAACATACCTGTTTTGTGGTCTGCGAAGGGTTGGAAACCGTAGATTTCGTGTTTCTGTCTCCTCTCGCGGGTTTGGTCTTTTGCTAGATTTTCTAGGTTTCGGCTGCTCGCCATCTTCAGTACCGGTGTTAGTCAGTTTTGGCACGTTGGATGTTTTTTGGGCATCCTCACTGCACTGTCACAAGATAAATTCCCAAAGCGACGCTATATTTGCCGCGCTAATCCTACTAAAGGACCTTACCCGCCCAACCACTCCCCTTTTGACCGACAATCCGACATAGACTTAAACCCATTAACAAAAAGTGACTAACACCGGTACTGAAGATGGCGAGCACAGACCAGCGAGAGGAGACAAAAACACACGAAATCTACGGTATTCTCCGTTTATATGTCACACGACAGATAATGTAGTAAAAGTAAAGGGACAGTGCAGACAGGACGTCCCCCACGCATCAAATATAGCTGAGTGGCCTACCAGCTTACTGACGAAAACGCTACTGACGGTGGCGAGTAGCCACAACCGGTTAAAACGAGCTGAGACAGACAATCGAAACATTAGCCATTATCAAAGGAAAATCCGCATTAAAAGACAGATCATTAAAAATCTAAATGTTCAAATAATTCAATATATATAGTAATGATTTTGAAACTGTACACGCTTTGGTTGTTAGATCGTTGCAACAATGTATATCTGTGTTCTGTACTATGTTCTGTATTAGTACTGAGTAAATGAGGGCTTTGTATATGAATTTGTAGTGTCACTGTTAGATATATATATATATATATATATATATATATATATATATATATATGTTGCCTTATGTGTTTAATTGTTATCACTAAGTGTTGGTGTAATTAAATAAATAATTGTTATATAACTAATTTGTGTCATACCCGCCTGGTTACATGTGAAAACATTCAAACAATTTCAGGTACAAACAAGCAGTTTGCCTCATAAAATATCATAAAGGGAAGACGCATACCTCCCCACGCGCTTACACTTTCGTAATTTTTAAATTAAACTAATAAAGCAATAATGCATTCGCGATTCATAAAATTCAGATTTGACTGAATCTATCGAGCTTTTGCCGTGATCACTGTATTAGTAGATTCGGTCAATTTCGTCCTTTTTCGAAAATTTGTTTATTAATCGACAATTTCATTCATTTGCCATTATCATACAATCTAGGGCAAAAGGTTTAAACGGTTGATGTTTAATTCTAGAATAAATTTTATCAATGAATCGCAGCCGCGCGGCTCTTTGACGGCCCTGCATTAGACTGGAATCGTCGAAATTTATATTTTTCGAGATTTCGATCGGTCGTAGAGCAATTTAAAGATAGGCTAGCGGGCCGGGTGATAGTCCCGGGGGGTTAGAGGTCAGTTCCGGCTAATACGGCGGATACACAGCTCGCGGGGCCATGTAGAATAGCCGCGATCGATCCGCTATTAATCGAACATCTGGCTTACCGTACGGGCCATCCGCCGTTCAATCCGCCGGTAGGCCACTTCCGCGAATAACTGAACGCCGTCCAGTTTTGGGGTTGAGGGAACAATTGAAAAAAAAGGTCTGCGAAATCCATAAAAAAATAATATTAACGCCGCCCGGATTCCAAAGTAAAAGCGATAAATGGGATCACTATCGCTATACTATAAAAGGTATGATTGGCGAACTCGGCCGCTGTTAAAATTAATTATTTTATGAAGGAAGTCTGCATAGTATTATTTGAAATATTATATACAGATTAGAGTTACTGATTGTTCTAAATAAATTATAAAATAGTTAATTAAAAATAGCCCCTGTATGAGAGCTTACCTGAGCGCTCGCTATTTATTAATAATAAATTAATAATTTTATTATTACTATTATTATTATAACGGTAATTCAAAGAAAATTTAGATCTAAAAATATCATTCGGTACGGGATTTAGTGGTTACAAAAAAGGTTCTCATGCAAATTCGCCAAAGCCCACCTCCGCCACTTCCATAAATTGGCCCCCAAAACTGGGACAAGACGTTAGGTGAAATACCGAAGGGTACATTTTCGATTCCGTCATCCACTTTATTTCATTGCATCAGGTTTGGCCAATACTCCTCCTTTCTAAAGGGAATCCAAACACACTTTCCGAAAGATTTGAATATACGAGCAGATAGAAAAAAACATTCGCGCGTTTAAGAAGTAAAGATCGGATACAAATTGTTGTCTACCGAAATGTTTAAAGGAAACATTTTTAAAAATTGAAATTCCACCCATTTCAAACGAACTTAATTAACTTGCTCTGCAAATAATATTTCACCGTCGTGTACCGTCGGTTGGTCTTCAACATGCTAACACTTAAAAAGTTAATTTAGCGTCGACTATAGTCATAAAACTGATGACAATAATTAATACCTGGCTTGTATGTTTTTCATAAGTAATAAGGGAAATTACAACAGTTGTTTAATTTGTAGTCACTTGACTATGTAGAGTTGCGAGCGGAATTTATACACGATGCGATTTAGCGGCTGATCCTAATTTACGTTAAGTGGTTGGAACTGGACTAATTTGAAATCGCATAGACATCACTGACAGTAAAATCGATATTGTAGCTGCATATGATCGTATAATTATATCGGCTTTGTGTCGAACAGAAACAAGGAAGAGAGAACCAATTAATAATTATTATATATTTTGATGCCATAGGTTCCAATATTTCTTTGAAAATAAAACTTCTGTGCTGCTTTTACTCGATACTTTTTTGTTCCCCTTCATCTAATTTGGCCCTTTTCTTTCCATTTTTTATCTGAACGTGTTGACGTTGAACTCCTCCACTAACTAATGTTGATAATGCTTAATGGCCTTATTATTAATTTTTGAAGTGCCACTATTGGCTCATTCTTTACTGAAGTCCCCCGTTCCCTGTTTTTTTTATTTTTTATTATATATATATATATATATATATATATATATATATATATATATATATATATATATATATTCAGGTGTGAAATAAACATTTTCAATTCCCACTTCCTTTTGTCTCCACTTGGCTCATCTCCGAGATTTCATAACCAGGTTCATAAGTTGATAATGAACACATAACACAGGACAACATTGTCGTTAATTGAAATAAAATGGCCGAACCAGGGCGCAGGATAATTTGAAATCCTGCGGCGAATATTGACAATCAAAATTATATTACAAATGTAATGTTCCGAATTAATTATACTGAATTTCAACTGGACCTCATTTTGAATCCTAATTATGTTAGGCTTGCAGAGACTTGAACCGACTGTACTACATACATCAGTCTAAAATAAATTGCTATTCCAGTAGTGGCAATAAAATCGGAAGTTGAGGTAGATCAAGTGACAAAAAGGCGAATATACGATTTCGCGTGTCATACAACCCAGTCCCGGTGCTCTGGCCATCACCATTCGCTCTTAATAGTAACACACAATGTGATACGGCCATAAATCGGGTAAATTTCGAAATGAAATTTTTGACGTACGTTTCATGATATGAGCAGGTTCCGGGTTCAGACCGGGTAAGATGAGTAAAAGTACGGCATAATATTAATTATTGTCATCTATCGGTGCAATCCGCAATAACTTAGTTGCCAGCCAAAAAAAAAAATTATTTCGTTATTCAAAAATTTGAGGATATTAATGGTACAAATGGATTTTTTTCGCATTAATAATTTAAGGCGGACGGCCAGGCTGGCGTCGTAAATCGAGGGATTCGACCGACGATTTTACTCGAGGCAGGAATATAAACGATATTTCCGGCGTTGAAAGGCTTTCCCACCGAACCATAATGTTTGGAATATCCGAATTTCATGGGCCCGATAGTAACCGTTTTGGCCCGGGGGTGGTGGGGGGCCGTTATGTAGGGTTGTTTGCGCTAAACTGATTTTCCGGCCCATAATGAACGCGTTCGACACTCCGCCCAGTTTGTTCCCTCAACCACTGCCGCATTTTCATTCTCCCTGCCCTCCACCTGTGCGCTCTTGTCTGACCGTTCATCCAGTCGAACCCTCAATCGCTCCGGAACGTGCACCACCTTGACTTGAACTTAACCGAAGCCGCTAAGTAAATCAAAGTGACAGTGGCGGCTTTCGTTTTCGATCAGCGATTAGATTGAACCGGCGGACGGGACGGTGTTTTTAATCGATTCCGGCCGGTGAACAATCCACTCTGGCTCGGTTGAAGTGCAATCACGGAAGGCGATATAGGATTAGGATTTCAAAACGGTTTAAAATTTAATTAAGGTTTAACCCTTTCGCTGCGGAGCGCCTAGAAATGAATTGCTCTCTCTGCAGCCGGCGCGATAGTAGGCTGTCTGTACGGGTGACACGGTACGCGAGTATTCTTGGAATACTTTCCGTGCGTATTAATTTACCAGTATTCGTCTATTGATAATTTTTTTATTCTTGACGTTAACATCGACACAGCAAAAAATCGATACATTTCGGTCACTGTCGTCTTTTTCCAAAACATTAATCGCGAGTTACTACTGCGTGTAGTTTGCGTGCTATAATAATTACTAGTTTCGCTCGCAATATGTTCGAGTAAATTTTCGCAAAAAAAAATTGAAAAACTTCTAATATCGACAATTTATTGTTAATATTTCCTTTCACTCCTGATAGATTTTCATCAAAATCAAAAACTTTTGGAACCAAACTCTGTGCGCTCCAAAAAATTGCCGTAAATCGATGTCAGGTAATTTGTCACTATTTGCGGAATATTATGATTCCGCCGAGCTACTTGACAGTAGGCGTCTCCTGCAGCATGAGTTTTGAATTTTACCTTTGTATCCAATTTCTCCAAAAATTGCAGAGAGTTCAGAATCCGATGATTCTTCTGTATTGTCTCAGATTATATTAGGGGCACCAAAAAGTAATCAACATTTTGACTTTGGAATTCATTTTATTTTGCTAAAAAAGGAACTTTAATTATTAATCTACTATATATTCACCAATATTATCAACAACTCTCTGCCACTTTTCCGGCAAATTTTAGATTCCCCTCTTGAAGAACTCCTCAAGACCATAATACATCTTATCAAATTGTTGATTACCTTTGGGTACACCTAATATTTGTCCATGATAGGGGAAAAATTTATGAATAATTGCTTTCGATTATGTCAAAAAATATCCGCACAAGAAGCGTATGCAGCTATCGCGCAAAAGGCGCTGTTCGCAGCGAAAGGGTTAATTACACTTTTATATTTAAAATCAACAGTAACGGTTTAAGAAGTACAAATATTTATTCCCCTGAAACGACCTTATCACTTATCTAATTATGTGTCTAATAATGTGAAGAGGTAAAGTATAGCGATATCTGTTTCGATGCCCAAGTCGCTACAGGCCCAAATCTCTGTAGCTTCCACTTAGCTTTAGCTTCCTGTACGTTTATATATATACTTATATACGGAGTTAAAACTGAACTAAACACATTATCAAGAGCCAAAATGATTGCATTAGATTTTGCACGCGCGAAGTGTCTGGGTCAGACTGCACCTTGCAAGGCCGTTTACTGTCGGTAACGAATTCGTGCTGAATAATACGTCCGTGAGATTCTATGATACTTTTTTGATGACTAACGGCTGTTTGGAAGGTTATCGCGAATGACAAAGGACGAATCGAAATCTCTTAGCAAAATCAGATTTCAAACAAATATCTGATACGTGGAGGTCTGCGCCTAACCGCGGACCAATTCATAATTTGTGATTTGATTTGGATCACAATAATTACACACTTATATATATATATATATATATATATATATATATATATATATATATATATTTAATATGTTTAATGTGTAAACTTTACACGTCCGATGAATTATTAAAACCAATAATATCCGGGACGAAGATTCTTGTTTGATGTTAATTGTTAATCTTGTTGACGAAGGTAATTTTTTTCAATTTAAGGTTAAGAGTTTAAGGAGACATTCGTGCCTGAGATGGCCTTATGAGATAGGGAGCGATGAAATATCGAATATTGCCGAAATAGTTGGGCAAAGAATGAATATAAAAAAATGGCTTTGGGACGGTGGCATACTCAAATGCCCTTCCATCGGATATTGGGTCACTCCCAATCACGTTATTGGGTGTAATTACCCCGTCACGTGGCCAATTTCCGGTAAATCCGAACGGAATCGACCCTTCTTGTATCTATTTTTTTTCTTTGGGCTAGGAAAAGTAGGTAATTAAAAAACAAAATTGAAAATTCTGAAGCGGTAGAGGAGAGGGTTTTCCGCAAAATTTGTTGAAATGTTCCTGCCCGAACCTTACCTGGGCAGTTAATTATAAAGTGAGACCCGTTTCGTAGAAACCCGAATGGAATTTAAGCGTCTGTTTTCATTGCGTATCTGAAAAATAAATAATACTAAAGCGGAGTAAAAATTATAATTTTCAACTTCGCAATATCACTCGAGGATGTCTCCATGGAAAAATTTAGTTTCGGCTCTCCGCCATCGTCTGTAGAAATCCGAATATATTTCGATTCATGGTTTTTCACTCTCTCAACGGGGTAAAATAACACGAAGACGGAGTACAACAGTGGTCCTTTTCGGATCCGAGAACAGTTAGAATCGATTTTTTATCAACAACTATATTCCATAGTTGTCTCTGAGACTCTGCCTAGGTGATTTATAACGTCGGGAATATTTTCCTGAAATTTTAAAACCGCGCCGGAACGGCTCCCTTGCGACAGTATTGGTCTTTTGTCAGTTGAATTATTCGAACGTAAATAATTCGTGCAAGGCTTAGCTCGAGGTTGCCATTCCCACCATGGTACTTTTCTCTATTTATTCGCTCCTTTAGCTCAAAAAAATACCTACGTAAATATTGAAAGGTGGAATTATTATTGTATACAACATACCGAATACAGTTATCGAAATATTTTTTTGAAATTATTTCGGTCAAGAAAGAGTTCCGGAATTGGGTCGGGGCACAAATGTTCAATTACCAGTCTGTAACTATACATGGGGACCCACGAAGACATCCGACGCTGCTCGCATCCAGAGATTTCAATCGAATTCTCAACGCTCCCAGGTGTGCTTCCAATCGCACCCTTCACCATCTACACTCGGCCGAGTCATAAAATCCCGGTTTCCCGAACATCATTCCCGTCATTCTGCTTATCCCAATCCTCTCGTCGGATCCCTTTCCCTGTTACTCACCTCTGGCTTAAACGCCACTGACTCAGAGATTTTCCCTACTAGTCTTAGTGGTCTAGAATAACGAGTAAGGAAAGTATTACCAGTGGGTGATGCATTCACCATGAGAACCATGGTCGGACGATACTTAAATAAATTACTCTTTTAGCATGTATGATTGTTGATTGTGCAATAAATATATTTATAGCGATTAATATTTCTTTGGAAAGACTAGTTCGGGTTAGCTGATGTATTACTGTAATTGTTTAAAATGACTTAAATGCTTTCGTAGAGAGGCAAGTTCAGGGCTGCGGTAAATAAGATAAGTATATTGGAGTGTGGGCAGGTGTTCAAGGCGGAGTGAAGGCGAGTCCTTTACCCAATGCAGGGTCAATTTTCGATAGAGCCGAGGCCCCCCCCTCTCTTTCTATTCCCGAACAGAGAATCCGTTCATTAACGAAAACTCCGTCTCCGAAACTGAATCCCACAGCGAGTAAGAAAAAGAACGGATACCGGGCGCCTGTTGAATATTCCGCGGTTATCCGCCGTCAAATACAGGTCGATTTTAATTCGCATTTGATCGAAAATTCGGTCGGCTTGTAGTCTTGGCTACGGGCGACCTCCCACACTTCATTGCCCTTCACTAAATCGCTAACTAAATTCCGGTGTGATCGCGTAATACTGTGGGGAGAACATCGGTCTGGGATTCTTCCTGTGCACACCAACAGTACATTATTTACTTGGTGTTATTGAACCTTGCACAAGGTCTACCTAGTACAATTGGACATAGGCAAGCTTCGAATATTAAATAATCTCTGGTTCGTCAATTTTCGTTGGTAGGCACGGCTTTTAGGAGAGTCTACGGTAATGGAAGCCACATGTAGAATGGGACCTTGGTCCGAGATAAAGCGTGTCAAGGGTTGCCCCGCTCCCTCTCGAGAGATCCGCGATTCCAGCCGGCATTGAAAATTTCCCTTCGCAAATTACACTTTTCCGCCTTCCGATTAAATTTCCATAAATTATTTCCGGCCTCAACGAGCTCAAGAACGCCGATAGAGCCATTTCGAAAGACCCCCTCCCCGATATTGTTTATTGGTTATGTATATTTTGTAATTGGTGTTATACAAATTCCGGCACCCTAGTTGGCCTCCATCTTTCGGCCAATTTTATGTTGAATAATTTATTGTCGATTGTGACAACCGAAAATATATACTTTCTATTTTGTTCATTCTCTCTTCCGGGTGGTATTGGTGAAAGTTTTGCTCTCAATACTGCCCGGTGACTGGCACTTTAATCTTAAATTCTGAACTAATTTGCTCTTCTCCATCGCGGGCTCCTGCCGGCGGTTTCTCCCCACTGATCTTCGTTAGGGAAAATGTTTCTAGTTTCAGAGCAAAGCGCCCGCCCCTGTCGCGCCACGCGGATGCCGAAATATTTCGGATTTTAACTCGCACAAGTACTTAGTAAAGGCACGAGTTGAAATATTCCCTGTTACCACACCGACATTGTGCACAAAACATGTAGATTTGGTTCAAATATTCCTGTATATAAATGTAGAAAGATGTGATGATGTAGACTGCAGGCGGCATGTGCATATCTTAAACGACGGATTTGTATACTCTCCATGATATTTTAAGAAAAATCAATTATACGTAATTTATAACTAAAGGCACAGTTAGGTAAAATTTGATATAAAAGGAAATGGAATTACGCTAATGTCATAATGTTTACTTTGACTTTTCAATTAAAAATACTTTATTTATTCTTTAAATATACATAGGATATAGTAGACGGTATGAAAATAAGGCCCGCTGGCCTTGTTACATTCACGTAAATGAATATTAGGCAAATTCAAGTGAGTTTGGAATCCCCGTTCAGTTTATTTCTTTTTCCCACCTGCTCTCAATTTGCCACTTGAATTTGAGAGCGGAGGCAATCCGAGAGGGCCCCTTGAGTCGGTTATTTCCCATTTTTCCCACAAACTGGTTTTGAATTTTTAACTTGTAATTTGCATTATAAGGAACAATAATAAATATTTAATATAAGACAACGAGGAGTCTAATAGTTTAGGCTTTGAGGTGTTCAGCTTTGATTAACAATAGATACTAATTTTTTGTTGTAATTTTATTATATTGGCAAAACTGTTATACCATAAAATAAATCAGGACTGATTTGTTACATCAGAATGTCCGACCTCAGTCCCTATTGTTCTATTGATGGCGCGAAGCCCGAACAAATCTAGCATTCAGTTATCGATACATCGCTACGGTCGGTTACTTGGGAAACGTTATTGTAAAGGAGTTATTTTCAAGAAGCCCGAGGTCTATTCTCGGCTGGGATTGATGGTCTAGCTCCGCGTCGATAACATCTTTCAGACGGGGCCGGAGGAATTTATGCTTTGGGCGTTACTCATCACCCGGCGGGTTTACCGATCGTGCTTTATCTTTAACATTAATGGCGCCAGGACGGGTCCATTAGTTCGTACTGCTGTCTAGAAACCAGAAAGTGAGGATCGATGAATCACCCCGACGTTTATTGACGTTGAACAGACCTAACCCCCCTCCATAGTCTTGAAACCTGATGTAGCGTATGGCGGTCGATGTTTTCTGTTTTTAGAAATCATAGACTGGCACGGCAAAAATATATATGATTCGGTTGTACGCCGAAACTTGTAGTCCAACAAGTCACGTAATGATAATAGCATTACTGAGCAGTGTAAGGGCAGTATAATATTTTTGTTCTGTGCAATTGAAAGAAAAACAAATCAGGTGATGAGGATCGATCCCACATTTTTACGCATTTAGGTCTTCCGAAATTAATTTTATCTTTACGAATATATTTAAATCGCATTTAATCCTATCGTATCGAGCACTTCTGTTGGATAATTAATTAAAAGAGAACATACTCGAATGTCGGAAACATTTTTATAAAATTTGAGGCGGTGAAAAGCTGTATAGAAGATCCGCTGAAAGAGGAATATCGGATGTAAACCGGTAAGACAACGGGCTGTTCTGTTCGGCACTTTTGATATTGAGGGCTTAAAGTCATCGCTGCATCTTCCGATATAAAACAATGGGGAACCGCATGACCTTCTGTCCGACGTTAATAGTGACATTGTATGCAAATAGCCCGCGCCTTCGTTTAGCCAAACTCCGGGTACTAGCCTTGCAAGCAGGTAACGTACTATGAACCGAATGATTAGCTAATATCAGTTATATATTTTTTTGTTATTAGAACGTACAGTAAGAAATTTCTAAGCCACTATTCAATTGTCGAACTGTCCTTCACAACGCATGTTTATCTCACCCGGGGATCACTGTTGACGAGGTATGGGGCGGATCTGGGAAAATTTTTGAAATTATTATAATTTTCGATTTTCGAATGTCCTTCACAAAGCAACTATATCTATATCAACTATATCACACCCGGGGGCCACTGTTGACCGATTATGTGAAAAAACGAGGAAAATGTTTGAAATATCAATAATTTTTGATTTTCGAACAAGATATTTCACCTCGGGGCCTCTGTTGACGGCCTGGGTTCCCCTGCATTATGCTCTATTTGTTACTAGTGCTACTTTAACATCAGTGGCCCTGATTCTATTGTAAAGTTTGGCAATAAAACAATTTTAAAAAATATTTATTTGCCTTTTCTATTTTTCCGGTATATTCCAGGGAGATTTGGAAGGTCAGGAGTTAGTAGGATTCGGACAATAGGATTAAGAGTGCAATTCGGCGTGTTGATATTAATTTGATATTTTAAATTGGAATCGTACAGGATAAAGAAACATTTCCCGATTTTAAATGTATTAATTCGTCTAAGTTAGCAGTGCGGGGACGTATGCTGGGGGACGGGCCTCATCGAGCAGAAGGTTCCGGTAGATTTGGCTCGCTCTCTTCCAATAAAGAGGGGACCTTTGCTCACACGCTTCATGGCCCTTTCCGGTTCGCTTTTTACCTGTTATTACATCGATGATACAAAATATTTTGTCCCCGCAGGCACAATATTTGGGTCTCTCAAAAACGCCAGCCGCGGCCCGCTATAAACATGGCCGGTCGTTTTAAACTATATTTTCATAGGAGTTGCCGAGTGTATTAAATTAATTTTCTGCCTCCAATTGGGTCTTATGTAACTTCTAGCACTGGCCGGGTACCCCACCGGGGACCATCACGGATCGCAAGAATTCGGAATTTTTTTTTATTTTACCCATGACTACAATTTTAAGTGGTATTTTGGGAATGTCATTTCGACATACACGACAAACCAGATAAGGATGCCCAAAAAACATCCGAACAGTGCCAAAAGTGACTCACACCGCTACTGAAGATGGCGAGCCATCCCACCGGTCTAGCAAAAGAGCAAACCAGCGAGAGGAGACAGAAGAACATGAATCTACGGTATTCCAAACTATTTACAAAATTATGTTTAGTGAATGTGGGATTCGATAACACAAGTGTATTTTTGACGGAGTATCCACCCATCGCTGGTACTACCACTCCAATCCTTACTAGGTAGTAAGGAAATCACGCGACTATTTCCTCTAAAGGCGGCGCTCGGAGTTTTCACGAAGGCTACGCGAGGTGAGCCGTCGAATCAAAGGATCAGAGTGATGGGATAGGTTGGAATAGAAAGATTTATATGGGAGCTAGTTCGTGAACCAACGGGACAGTTTAAAATCGGAATGGTTAGATATATATGGGGGGGATTATGGATTGCGAGGATTGAATGATGTAGGAGTTAGACGGGTTAGTGGATCCCCACTGGGCGATTCCGTACGCCCAGTTAGGTTTTAAAATGCAGTTGTAAATTAATAATTTGCTACTATATTACTGCTGTGACCCGTTTTCGGGGAGTCTTAGTAGCAATTTGTAACCTCGTTTCTTTATGTCCAAGTGTAGCCCCAAGTACGGTACTTTTCAATTGGAAGTTGGAACCGGTTCAGAAAAACAGGAGGACAAGTTGCTCATCTTAGAGTTAAAGTTACTCTAAAACCATTTTGGAAATTAAATTTAATCCTCCGGGAAACTATTTTTTCCCACCGCTTTTCTCAGCCACGCGCGGAAGTCATTATTAAAATATCCTTCCCCTTATATTAAGTACACAGAATAATAAGGCAAGCGCAAGTCTTGCGCTCGCTCCGTTTGATAGTCCCAAAGCCCGCCTCAACGCCTTTGTTATTAACTTCCTTTTTCGCGGAAACAGCTACAAAAACACTTTCATTCAGAAAGAGCGAAGTGTTATTCATACCGTTATAAGATCCGTGATATTTTCGAATCCATCCTGTTGTTATTTGGTCTTGTTGCGCGGGACAGGTCGTCGTTAGCACTCAGTCAGTAATGTATGCGCCTCTATTTAGGTACTGAAAATGGCATCTGGCATAAGACCATGACAGAAGATAGCATAGCAACAGTATTCAACACCGAGGCTCAGTTTTCACAGATTCTGATACACCACGATCTAATCAAGTCTGTTGCATTTATTCCTTTAAGTGCATTCACTGGTAGGATAGCTAAATTATCACGATTAAATATAATTGCGTTTGTTTGTAGCCCCGTCGAACATGCATTAGAGAGTTACATCGACGAAATTAGAAGCTATAAAAGATTAATGGCATAGTCATCGATTGGGCCAATTACCCGTTGAGTTTTAAAAAACATTTTTTCTAATATATAAAGTAAATATTAGATTATGTACAAATTTTATTTTATACATTCATACCGACCCATACATATAATACATGTATATGCATATTTATGCATGCCTTTCTATATTTATTTTCAGCAATATTCACAATGTTTTATGATAATCGGGAAAGTTGCATACTAAAAACCCGAGTGCTTAAATTATCGCAGTATCAATCCGATTCATCTTTAAAACTGAAATGAAAATACAAATTTTAAATATCGGGAGATATCACTGTTATAACGATAATGAATGCAATTTGTTCTCCCAGGTTTTCTTGTGTTATTACCGTGCGAAATTTCTTTCAATATTTAATGACACAAAAATGTTCATAAATTAAAATTGAAATAAGATGGGGCCAGCGGTCAGAGCCAAGGGCATTTATAGCAAGGGTTCGGCTTCCGGTGGAAGATAAAATTATTGGAAACAATGAAATGCCATTACCTCCCCGTACCTCCTAGTTCTGTTACGGGGGGGGGGAGGAAATTAAACGGCCTAGAGGGGCCTTTGCATGGATTTCCATTGAGCCAAATAAAACAATTTGGTGTATACACGGTTCATTTCCGCCATCCCTTTTGTACAGAGGTAGTCTCTCCCCTCTGAAGCGTTGCTATGACAATACCCGCCAACAATCAAAATCTCGGCCGAGGGAGAAAGCCCGATTAAAAGTGAATCCGGTGTCTCGCCTGAGCGCCCGTTCGATCTATCGTAGCGTTGAGTTAACACTGGGGGTTTATTAGTCCCGAATTGGTAGTAGAAGAGTGAAGCGCGCGGAAATAAAAACAAAAAAATATATATATATATATATATATATATATATAAACAGGATCCAAGGATTTGTATATATATATATATATATATATATATATATATATATATATATATATATATATAGGATCCACGTTAGAGATTTAAAAATAAATTAGGGTAAAGTAAATAAAAATAAATCGGCAATGTAAAATAACTATAAAAAATGTACTTTAATCTCTTCAAATAATACTTAAGTCTTATACAGAGCTGAAGTTTTTCAATTTTCAGTTTCCATTAATTTCGAGTTTTTATTCAGTTAAGTCACCGACGGAGTCGTTTCATTAAGGGACAGGAATGAATCCTCAGGTTTCAGGAATGGGAATTCTTTTTTTTTTTTAAATGACGTTTTCATTTGAAAATAAAGAGTCGCCGCATTAAAAGAGTCGCACCAATTAAAATAAAGGCAATTCAAACGGGGTACCGAATTTTGGACTTTACTAATTATTATTATGGTCTGGGAAAAACGGCGACAAATTTATACAGATAAATAAAGAGGGCGTCCAGTTTTGGTGGGCGGGAGGGGGTTAAGTTGCGGCCGAGGGGGGCTTAAAACGGAAATAATCCGGCAGCTTTTTGCGCCGGGCCGACAATCCCCAACCCTGGGCCCCGACAGTCAATTAATCTAGATTTTAATTTAAAGACCAGAATTCTGCCACTGAAAAGTTAAAGCTTTCAAGACTTACCCCGGCTACCCTTTCAAGTCCCGCAGTCCTAGAGGGGTGGGCGCCAATTTTCAAGGACCTCGACTTTTGTTGATTCAATATTTCGGATAAACAACAACAAATAGTTCCGGCGAACAACAAATGTATTCATATATTTTTATTTATAGTACAATAAATAAGACTGTACTAAAATGTTTTGGGTACCCACGAAGGTGGATGCACCAGATATTAGTTAATATTCGGAGCTGTGTACAATACGAACACTTCGTAAAGGGTCTATACGGCGGAGTACATATTTGTTTTGTTTTTTTAATTTGATTTTTTCTTCTTCTTGTCATGTGTGCGAATTCTGCTCTCATGACTGCCTGGTGACTGGTTCATTAACCTTACATTCTGAATTGAATCGTTCCTCCTCATCGTAGGCCCATTCCCGCAGTCAGTTTATTCCCGCGAATCTTTGTAGTAGTTTTGTACAAAACATTATCGCAATGAAAAACTTGCTAATTGTATTATATTTATTACTGTTATTAAAATGTCCAGACACCACTCGGTGATTTGGTTCAATTATTTTTCGTCGCTATTTCACCGATTACTTATCCATTTGTTCGAAAGAAAAACATCCGACATTTGAGAGAAAACTTATTTTTGCTACAAAATAAAAATAAATTTAAAACTCGATATTTTCGTTAAGGTTTTGGAATATTTAATACAGCATGAATTATGAATAAATGGAGGAAATAAAACGTTCCTCTATAAATGATAAGTATGTATGTTAAAATTACAGGAACAAAGGTTTTTCTGTAAAATAATATCGCGAGTTCTATTCTATTCTACTCGAAATTATTTACACGCCGTCAGTTGGCTGTTTTAATACCATAATGATTAATAAGTTTACCTGGAGTTGTAAAGGAGGAAAAAGCGAGAATTGATGATCCTTTCTCACTTTTCTAGATTCCGTTTGTATAATGGGAATAGAAACTGGGCACGACGACTAATCCACAGCTCTGAACTCCGAGAGTATTCCCCGGCTCATTTATCAGACCGAAAGCCCTCCCCCTGTTCCTATTTAAGTTTTCTCAGCCCGAAATGGTTTTAATTTATTACCTTTCTAATTTCAATTTCCAGGATTTCTTGTCAAATATCCCATCGCCCAATCGTTTTATTTTATTACAAGGGAGGAGCTCATTAGGTGGCAAATAATATAATTTCTCTCTACGGACACTGTGAGCGGTTAATAAATTTATCTATATCCTATACGGGAAAAATCTGGGCAGATAAACTACGAAAAATCTCACGAAGAAGGATAAATAAAATTTTTTTAACTTGTTTTATTGAAGCAACTGTAAAATACAATAAGCGACATTGATGTTCGAATTGCACTATCGACGAGTAGAGAATGAAGGAGGAGAACCCCACTGGCTTTCTCCCTTTTTCTAAAATTTTATTTATATATTTTTCTAGTACGTTTAGATCATGTGGCCACTTCCTTTTCAGGCGTCTGTAAGCTGAGTACCCCACTTTATTATCGCTTTATTACTTCTTTTTTTCAATATCCAACTTTATAAAAGTTCTGGAACTATATTCACCGAACTGGCTATCATTTACTCATATATAATAGCAAAAGAAGCTTCGATTATCTCGGGGCTACGTCGTTCGATCAGAAGTAATCTAATGCGGGACATTCACGGAATTGCTAGGAGAAAACTTCCAAAGCTTACTACAGCCATCCCTAATCGATAGAGGTCAATTCGATGGCCGCTACACGGCCGGGGTTCGGAATAGATTTAGAGCGACCGCAGATTGATTAATTGCTAATTAACTCAGTAATCGACGTCAATATCGTTACCCCGTTGTCCCCCCCCCCCGGGAATACAACAGTTTAGACTGACCTCAAACCAGAATATATTCCTGCAGGCTCCGCATCTTCTGAGTTACTCTTCTTGTAACTTACTAGGACGAACTCCAATTTTCCATATTTCTCAGAGAGTTTGAGTCTAGAACTTACTTTTCTTTATTTAATAGTGAACTACTTGTTGCCCTGTTTTCATCAACCGGTCCCAACTTCATATTGAAAATCAAGTGCGGTACTTGGGACCACACTCGGTCAGCAGACGTACAGAAACGAAACGTCGTTACAAACCGTAATCCTTCGGAAAGTCGTTAAAGCCCCACTTTTTGTTTCCATCCCAATGACCCGTACCGATTTGAAAGTCCAGTTCGTTCAAGAACCGCCTTCCCGATATAAATCCGTCCGTTAAAAATTATCCCATCACTCCGAGCCTTTGATTCGACGACGGCCGTCTTCGAGTGCCGCCTTAAGAGGAAATGGCCTCATGATTTCTCCACTACCTAGTAAGGGAACGAGCGGGAGTAACCTCAATGAGTGTATCCTCCGTCCCATGAACATTTTATATAAAATATCACAGTCGATAAAAAAATTGTAGTAGCTTAAAATAATAAAATGTATGAGTTAATTTTTAAAAATAAAAAAATCTTTATTAACAATACAATCACCGAGCATATCGGCAGAGACAAAATTTCACGGAAAACAAATGATGTTTAAAATGTTGAAATATGCAATGAAAAATGAACAAATGAAATAATAGAAACGAAAGAAAAAAGCATCAGAAATGCATGAAATCTGGCGTAAAGGGATTGCTCGATCTCATAGTTCATGTTATTGTTGACTGTACTTGATACTCCCCGGAATATTAGCCTGTATATAGCTTGTGCATTGAAATTTCTTGCAAACTTACCTTCTCCAACTCTATAAACCTCTTTCCAGATCGCATGGTGAGCATCAATTACTCTACGACTGATTGGAAGTATTCCTAATTAAATGTCGAAACTGTATTTTAACAAGGTATTAATTGCCAAAGGGACTTGCCGGGTGCGCAGCTGCCCTCTCCCTTCACCTTATCAGGGCGCATGAAATCCGAGAGTTCACCTTGGGAACTGAGAGTGGGAAGGATTGTTTTACAAACTTCCAGGAATACCTGGCCAAGGGCTTCTATTTAAACATTCCTAGAACTTTGTTAACAAGCGTTGCACTTAAATATGAACTTAAGTCCGGGCCTGGGGGGGGATATCGTATTTTCTAGTGTGTTGCAACTGGAGCCATCCCGGTTGTATGACTTGTACTTTCTCTACAACGGGTATCTAGGTACTATCAACATTAATTGAAGGTTTAATTTAATGTTAACACGGCTTTCCCAGGTAAAACTGCATCCACAATTTCGTTTTTCACTCATTCATCATAACTTAGTCGCTCGTATTTTTATATCAACCGAATTAACATACGCCGATTTAGTTTCGCCTCGAGATCACCACACCTCCCGTCACACCGCGCGCCATAATGACGTTACGGATTCGTAACGTCACTCGAGCTAATCACTCGGGTTGCGGCTTAATATTGAATTTGGACGGATAAACTCGACAGTTGCATGCAGTAGCACGTACCTATAAGCGTTTAACTAAAATTATAAATATAAAATTATAAAAACGGGTGAAAGCTGAATGAAGGCTTAACATTTATTTTTTTGTTCTAGGGGTACTAGTCCACAGAATTCTCGAGAGCAAAGTGACCAGATGGCAACTCTACAAGGTGAGTCTTATAAACATATAGTATAACCTGATTGGATCAATATAAATAGAATTATATTAATAAAATCCGGTTTCGAAATATTTTCATTTCATTTAATTTTTACATTACAATGTCATTACCGATTTGATTATCCTTTTCATTACAAAAATAAGCATTGAATTTTAGATTCTGAACTTCTAACTGCAACACCACCTCTTTTATTTCATTAATTTCACTCTAGTCTGTAAAAAAAGTACTAAAGGTAAGGCAATCTCAAATATTAACTAATGCATATCGAATTACTTTAATTAAATCTGACTTCACGGAAAATGGTTTTTATAGTGCAGCATTGTTCCTTTATTTTTTCACAATATTCGTAATACGAAATTTATGTACCGTATGTTCCATTATATAACAAGAGTACCAATTAGTCAAAACTACTTTTTTCAGTATTTATATTAGGTACAATTATGGCTTCTGTTTTATGAGCCTCAATGCTGCTTTTTGTTGCACGCTTTTCTCTTATATTTAACTCATATTTGGTGTTAGTTACAACAGGGGCTGATGTAACAACAATGCTGAACAATGTCGCTTATTGTATTTTACAGTTTTTTTAGCCTTCTTTTTATTATAAATCGCTATTAAAATTTTTTAAATTATATTTAGCGACAGTGCGATTTGATAACACGTGACTCCTGACAGAGAATCCACATAGAACCACATAAATCATAGATGTTACTCCCTCTGCTGAACTTACTAAGTAGTGAGGAAATAACGTCGCTATTCCGCCGAAGGCGGCGCTCGGTGTTTCCAGGAAGGCCGTGTAATCAAAGTATCGGAGTGATGGGAAAAAATTTATACGGGGAAGCCGATAATTCACGAACGAACGGGACTTTCAAATCGGAAAGGATCGTGCGGTCAGAAACATAAGGTTGGGTGTTTTTACAATTTTACAAAGGCTTACGTATTGTCAGGATTGAATTTTATAGGAGTTACACGGCTCGGTAGATTCCAACAACACAATGCTGTAAGCCTAGTTAGGGAACAAAATACAGTTATAAATTAATAATTTGTTCTCAAGTAACAGTTGTCGAGGAGTCCTGCAATTTGTAACGTCGTTACGTTTCTGTATTTAACAGTTGCGGAAATAAAACGGTTAAGGAAGGGAAAAAGGCATTTGGTTAATTTTCACTCGTAGATTCTGGGGCCAGGGTATTTTCAGTTGGGTGTATAATGGAGAGTATTGACAAATTCTAAGCGCAGTTTGAAAGCTGAATAGTTTAAGTTTGATATAGGTCAGATTTTGAAATTGGCTTCCGTGCCTCGTCGAAATGCCTATTTGTATAAATTTACTGTCTGCATAAGGTTCGGTTTTACCCTGCTGTAATCCAGTCGGCCGGAGCCGTACCTCATTTTCGGTTGACGTGGACACGCCCACTCGCCTTTCTATTACCCGCTCACAAGCGAATATCTGCCCGTGCCTATCCCCCATTAGGGTAACGGTGGCATACTGCGCTCTTACACCGAATATAAACGACCGGAATCGTTTTAGACGAATGCAGACTCGATTCCAATTTGTAATCGAAGCTATATCGCAACAGTCTGTAGTTGAGAACTTTTGACGATAATAAGAACTTAAATATGTTTTTTAACGTATTAGAGTGCTAGAGTTAAATGGATTTCAAAGTGAATTCCCAATAGTTAAATAGTTAAATTTTAATACCTCCGATATTTGATTTTTTTTAATCAATTATTTTTTAACCTTCCGATTCAACTTTTAAAGAGGAATGTATTTAGTTTCTAATTAATTGGCTTTGCGTTAAAAAAGGTTATCGCTCTATAATATTTTTTGCAGAATACACCCTAAAAACACTGAAGACAAATACAGAAAATGCAGCAATGATGTTTACTTTTAAAAAATGAGATCAAAGGTTAGAGCCGAGGGGGTTCGAATTCGGGTGGCGGATAAAATTAATCGAAACAATGAAATATGGCGGTCTAATACGGCGATACAACAAAATGATTGCCTCGTCCAGAGAACAAATATTTGACGCCCGACCGGGTCCGACTTTGTTTTAATGAGCTTCACCGGCCCGAATTTACGACGTATTATTTTACCGGGCTTCAAATAGGCCCCCCCGGAGGCAATGGATATTAGGGCCTTTCAGGTAGAAAGCTATCCCGCTGTATAAATTGAAATTGGGATAACGAGGCGCCGGCCCGAGGGGGAAAGAACGCCCCCCCTCACCCAACTGGCAGTGCTGTCCCACATCGGCTTCAATATACAGCAGGCCGCGTGGGTGTCCGCAATTATTTCAACGATTTCTAAACTCGGACCCTTTAAATATCCCACGCCCGCGTCGTATCTTAAAATTTCCAGGAGTAATTCTGCGGGGCTGAAATGGCTAGAAAGATTTTTTCGGGACATAAAAAGAAATTGTGGAATAAACCACAATTGGGAGAAAACCGTGTTCAAAATACAATCGACGGCGAATGAGATAAATATTATCAGTTATTTCTACATAGAATTAGTTTTACGGTAATACGAACGATAATACTCATTAGTTATTTGCCGAGATTAAGCTTCGCGAATCTGAAATAAAATTAATAACAATTTTCGGCCGGCATAATATCCTCTTTACAGGTATTATAACTATTTTACTCGATATAAATTTATTTAATCGTCGCTATTATTTGTTAAACGTGGTATATATTTAATGCTTACTATCGCCTCGTGGTAAGTAACGACTCTACTCTCTTTATCGCCTCTATTCGCTAATGAAGGGTCGGGTCTAATGCCGTAATCAACGGATGACGATTCGATGGGAATTATCGGTGGGCGGGGAGGCTAATAGGGCGTCCCGAGGCACGCGAGGCGCCGTTAAAAGGAACCTGACGCGAGGACCGAGCTCAATTAAGCGGAACCGGAGCGAGGGCTTGGGCAACGAATTGTTCGGCAACTAGGCCTAATCGCTGCTTCCACCCTCAATCGAAGCTCTCACAATACAGTAGGAATTATCGCCTCCGGATGGGCGGTCGGAGGTAATGCGAGCTTAACCGGCGGTTGCGACTGAGGGGCGGGTAATTACTAACTCCGACTGACCCCCGACCGGCCCTGAGACAAATCGCCGATTGCTCCCATCCCCACCCGAACATTTCAAAATAATTGGTGAAACCCGCGAAGACATTTTTTCCATCCGCTCAACCCCCCTTTCCGCTCCAACTCCGGGTGCGCTATTTTTAAAAACGACATCTCTCGCGCCGTACTAATTCAACGGCGCCAGATCCGGAATTTATCAGTTAATTCTCTCGTCCGGTCGGACCGAATACAATGCACTATTACCGTCAGCCGCCGGAGAAGTAATAGTGCCGGCAGGATCGTACATCGACCGCCAACGCCGGTGAATGGTTCTTAAAAATGGATTCATTTTTTCTTCGTCCTGGGCCGATTCGCGTCCGCACAAGGCGGCTCGTGATAAAACTATTCACCCCACGGGCGGAGGATCAATCGCCAGAGCCGATGGCGCCTAATGGATTGGCTATACTAGTAATTCCTGACCGGAAATTAGCATTCACAAAACACGCCGAATACGCGGTAGGAAAACTAAAATTATTCCAATACCATTTAAAATTGCTAAATGAATGTCCATCGCTACATTTCCAAATCATTGTATAGTTAAACTTTGTCGATAGTTCGCGAGTCATTGTAAACATTGGTGCGATAACACATGTACCGGCCTGCAGGGGTTTCTATGTTCGTATACAGTCTGTAAAATTTGATCGCCGATTTTTTTGTTTCACGCTAACTAATTAAAATTCCGACTATTAATAACCGAAGGA
This sequence comes from Lethocerus indicus, assembly GCA_019843655.1. Classification (NCBI taxonomy): domain Eukaryota; kingdom Metazoa; phylum Arthropoda; class Insecta; order Hemiptera; family Belostomatidae; genus Lethocerus; species Lethocerus indicus. The sequence goes on from JACDQD010000001.1 coordinate 34,920,827, forward strand.
AAGTTAATAAAATTTCGAAATACCGCCCAGCTCACCGGCTGCGGTCGCCAAAACAACAATCCTGTTGCTAGTGCCGCCGTAACCAATAACGGCTCTAATGAAATTCTTTATTAAAATTTAAAAGGTTATAAAAGTAAGTAAAACTAATCGAGTACATAATTTCGATACTCATCAAATTTATACAATTTCCTACTGTAGGGGACATTTTAACAGATTAAGCGTTAATAATATTCGCACTATAAGTGGTATATAATTATTGTTGTTTTTCGCCTGAGCGGACAAGGCTGTAATAAGTTCTGACAGTTTTAATTTGAATTATTGTCCTTGGAGTATAGAAGCTATCGTTAGATTTATCTCTAATAGGTCTTTTCATGGGGACCGTATATCACTTTAATGAGCGGTGTAGGATGCGGTTATTAGGCCGAAGAGGAATTTATTGGACGGCACACGAAATATGGATGGGGGGGAAGAGTCGAACCCCCGGTCAAGAGATGTCTTTTTCACTATTTTATTGTCAGAACTGTAAATTTCAACATGCGACATTGACGTTTGAGCAGTACTAACAACGAGCAGTCAATAATAATGGAGAAACCGCTGGCTTTCTTTTTTGGTTTTTATTTTATTTATTTATTATCTCACACAGTTAGATCACGTGGTCACTTCCTTTTCAGGCGTCTGTAAGGAACGTTTGGAATGTCGGCAGATAGTAGGGTAAACGGATATGTAAGCAGATAAATACCTAAGGCCCGATGCCGTTGGTTTTTTATAGCGATGAACGCTCGCCGCGATGACTTTATTCGTTTTTTGGATTAGCAATCGGAAGAAAACGCAAGTAACGCTTTAATTGCAGCCAGCGCTAATCGAGAAAAATGGCTCTACTTATAAATGGGGGGCATAAATTTCGGATCAGCTTCACGGCTGCAAATACCCTCCTGGAATTCCGCTTCTGGTGAGCGGTACCAGCAATAAAGGTTTTGGAATATCCCATGAAAATTAACTCGGATTGAAACATTCGTGTTTTATTTATATTACTTATTTTAAGGTATCTTTAAGGTTTGTGGACTCAGACAGTCAAGCCGGAATGTTTTAATTCCGATGATTAAAAGAGAACTCATCTAATGGAGTTAACTAGCTCCTCTCCTTTAATCAACAGAACTTGGGGAAAAGGTATAATTGAAGGGGAATTCCGAAGTCACAGGCGATTGGGGTAGGGAATAGCTTAGCGGTAAAAACGGCGTAAACCGCCCGTGCTCGAATTTTCTTTCGTGTTTTAATTTTTTTAATTTTAAAGGAAAAGTTAATTTCAATTAATATAGTATTAATTAACCCACGCGTTAATATAATAATAAAACATTTATTTATATAATACTTAACAGCATTGCAGGTATGGGGTGCAAAATTAGATAATGAGAATGGTATTAATATAATAAAATGTGTAAAATCGTGTGTAAGGTGGTATTATTCGTTATATAAAAGAAGCAATGATATATATAATTTCCGCGATATAAAAGCGTAACCACTGCAGAGGCCACTACCACTCGCTGTACGCTATACGCTGAACTGTTCGCTATACGAACTGATTTTTGTCTCGCTGTACCAACTGCCCTTAATGTTGTTTAGAACCACCCGTGACCAGAACTTGAATTGGCACCAAAGCTGGCTTCCGGTAAGATCGCGTAATGTTGTGGAATGAACCTCGGTGGGCAGGGGTCGACCTCCCGCTGTTCCGGGATTTTTCCTTTGTTAGTGATTCAGTTAGTGACCATGTTTATAAATGTTTGTCACACTCAACCGTCTTGTCATATTCGATTCCTGTTTTTAAAAGTTTTTGGCTCCGGAGCGGATACGAATTTTCCCCAAATAAACATGTGGGACACCGCGCTTCGTATAGGGACTCAATTGCGTAACTGAATAAGTAGGTGCGGCTAGTTATCGCTGTTTATAATTCAGCAGAGGATAAAGACCTATCCGATCGTATTCCGATCCCTCGTTCGCGGAGCCAGAAATGCCCAAATATGTTCCGTATTAAAACAGGAATATTTTCGTGCTCAGATTCAGGTTGGGAATTATTTTTCAGAAGTTGAAACGGATACTCAAATCAGTATTGAGTTGTTTATGCAGGAGTCTGACGTTACATAGCGATTATGAGAGCCAGGGGCTTCGGGGCGTGTTTTTTACTTCGATCGGTTCCCCAGTCCTAGATCGGTGATATAGCGTCACGTTAAAAAAAATTATTACTGCGCGATGTTTTCCAATAGAACTTATATCCGTATTACACTCAGATAAACGAGAATCGAACGATATGCTCCACGAATAAAAAATCAATCTGGAGTCCGAGTCGAGTAACGAAAAAAATGACAGCCGATAAGATATGGCAACTTTATTAACGGACATAGATTGTTTTTGAATAGCTATTGCGTGTCAATTATTTCGTTCCAGAAATCAATTATACACTGTCATAAATTAAGGTAAGCATAGAATCATGGGCCAGTCAATAGATCTAAACTAATGAAAAAAATAAAGGTTTACTCTTTATTAAAAGATATTTCTCGCAAACCGGTCTGGTGTAATAGTAGTTTTAATTCCATAATAGGCTTGGCCTATGGCCGATTGCCCTCTCACCACACATCTGTACAAATAAATTAATATCATGGTTACCGACCCTCGGGCAAAACCATTCTGGAGGACGGCAGCCCTGAAGTGCGTATTGTTACTGCCTTAGCAGTTGTTGTTGAATGTAATGTTTGGGGGACAATTAATGTTAGCTGGGGTCTTGGGGTTACACGAGAGCATATCTGGCGTCCCCTACGGAGGTTAAGCCTCTGGGGCCACAATATAGCCGGTATACATTAGTTAATTTATTTGTCTCGCCAGACGCCTCAGGTCATTGTTTTATGTAATGGAATATTATTTTTGTTGTTTGCTCTCATCGGGGATACGATTGATGGAACCACCCCCGTTATCGGTCCATTGGCAGGCCTCTTTCGGCGTATCGTCAGTACCTAAATACAGGTGTTAGAAATCAATTAAAAGCTTTAGGAAATATTGAGTAGCTTATTTTTTTCTGTTTTTATTATTTCGATTTATGATTAAAATACAGAAGAAAAAGGACAATAATTCATTCAGAATTTCAACAACCAAAAGAACCACTTCAGTAACAGTGCACAAGCGACTTGCGCATCTGCCTCACAGATGGAGTGAGTACTAATGAAGATGGCGAGCAGCCGAATCCGGTTTTAGCATAACATTAGCCAGCGGCGTCATTTCAACGATACATTGAACCTTGGTGCAATCATTATTACACAGTGTGGGGAATGGATAGAAAAAGATTTCTCAAAAGTTAATAACAGAAACCGGAGCCAGGCGAGAGTTAATTATCAGTCGGCCTCCCATTTGCATAATTCAGACAGAGTCCCGGCTCTATTGAAGGCCGTTGCTATGACGCGCCCGAAATTGTTAACAGTTCAGCTCGATTTTCACTGGACATCGATTCGACTCGGACAATACCTACAGTGGAAACCCGGTGTTCCGAACGCCCTATATAAGTCGGCCTCGCATTCATTTACATGTCCTACAATTATATGGAAATGAGGCGTTTAAATTTGTTTCGTAAGCGGGTCGGAATAGAGTCACCGAAAGAAAAATATATTTCCGTACGATTTACTTGAGAAAAATACCGGATTAAAACTTGGAGATTTTATTATTGAAATTCATTATGCAACGTATATTATAATATTTTGCAATTTAAAACTGAATATTATTATTAAAATCTACGAGTAGTCCTATAATTGAAAAAAATTGCCACGGTTCTTTCTCCACTCGCTGGTTTTGCTAAACTTTCGACTGCTCAATACCATTATCAATAGCATTTTAATCAGTATCGGTACATACCATGTACTTTTACTGGGGACGTGGTCTTGTTTGTCGTTTTGTGTATATAAGGGATTCTGCCTTTCTCTTATTGTTGGTTAATATTCCGGTATATCGGTTTTATTTTTCGATCCGTTTGGATTTATCCAATTGGCTTATTTGTTTCAAGAATAACAAATTCGAGGTGGCTCGACAGTTTCTGAAATTAACGCCTCGGTATAAGACTCCGCGGTGTAATTTTGGTTACCGCCCACTGTGTATTACGGTAACCTCCTAACCCGAGTCCCCTTCTCCCTTCGCCAAATCTGGACCGACTCCAATTCAAAACGCGCTTCGTTTTTATCGCCCGCGATTAATTTGAAATGTTTTTTCGGCCCCACCACCGCCCAACGGGCTTCTGGCCCCATTTACACGGCAATACGGCCCAAATTATCGACACCTCGAGAACCACCTCTGTACTTAAATTGTTCCATATTTTTGTTGGTAGCCAAACTTATACGAATATATACGAGTTTCGCAATTATCCAGTCTGTTGCACGACGTAGAGAAAAGCAGTCTACTTCTCGCGGACAGGTGCAGGAACTTCATCAATCTCTCCTTTATATGACCTTTCATACGTGTAAAACAAATAAATAATTAAGGTAGTTACACATCCGAATGTCTGATATGAAGGGCGGTAAGTTGCGTTAACTGTAGAAACTGTAGAAAAGAAAGATGTTTAAAACAGTAAAGTAGATCAGAAAAGGCACTACTCGGAATTGACAGCCGATATCCAGGAAGTTTTCGAAATAATTTAATCTTTAAAATTGAAGTTCTTCCAAACCTGTAATATTATTTATAGACCAGTTATGTGGTTTCACTTGTCAAAAAATAAACGACAGATAGATTATTTCAGATCAATCCTACGTTATAACACGGAAGGTTATATCAAAAGTTACTGATGATAATATTAGGTTTTTAGGCTACAGTGCCAAATAAAATTTGTTTACTATTTGGTGCTCTTTTTTTTAAATCAAAAGTTTTTTTATTTGTCTTTGTTGTTTACTACTTTCTTTAATAACATTTTCGATTAAATATAACACAAATGTTATTTGCATAAATTCAAGCCGCGTCTGCAGTGTATTTGTTAGTTAAAGAATTTTGATTTTGAAAAAAAAACAATTGTCAGAGTATTTTTGAACCGCCTGGTTAGTTGAAGCGAAAGGGGTTCAAACAGAACAGCGTTCCAGTGTAAGAATTTCCTCATGATCTTTTTATGTACTTTAGCAGGAAATAGAAAATCCTCCGAAACTGTTTATTCGGTTATTCACTATTCGGTTTTATATTGATTTACACGATTTACATTTGTTTTCTTATTTTTTAAGTCCAATTATTCCAGTGATCAATCATTAGACTGGTTCCATGTACGCGTAGACACATTTTTGTGAACGAATACAACAGCATATTCTACATTTTTTTTATAATTCACGATATTCACTTCTATTTCCATTAAGGCGATCTTAGATTATGTGTTCTTTATTAGCTAAATATTTTATACCCGCATTATGCGGTAAATTCTGTAAATTTGAAATTAAACGACGTTCCCTTGCGCCTTGGATCTAAAAGGTTAAGGTAAACAAAGCATCCCCGGTATAAAGTTCAGAAATAAATCCGCCGCTTTCAAATCGGCTAAAAGCTTAATATAATGAGGAGCGCAGATTGGTTCAAATGAATGTCGTTAATTGGATGCCGCAGACGAGTCTATTTCGGATGAAGAAAAACTGTTGTCTCTTTAATTGCGCAATACCTTAAACAGATATTTAAACGAGAGGGGGTGGATTTTAATTCATTTTTCTCAACCCCTTTTTTCTCCACCCTTCGTGCGGTGAGAAAGCAAAACCGACAACCGCTATTTCGGCCAACCGGTGGAATTTGAGGCATCAGGTATTTCCTTTTATTTTTCCACTTCCCCGATCTCCGAACTTTTCAATAAATTTTGGAGAGTGTTGGAGATAATTCAGTGAAACAGGCAAAATAATACCAAGTCCAATCATTAACTTATCGTTAAAAGAAATTAATCAAACCCTACTTCGATAAACTATAAAATCAATCAAATTAAATCTAACAACAAATAAAAGCGTACAGACTACAATTAGAGTCATACTAACCTCATAAGAGATAGTCTGAACAACACAGCGAATAGAGCTCAAAAGAGGAGCATAAATTAGAATTAGAAGACTAACTCGAAAGAACACCATAAACACCGCCTCATAAAGTACCCTCATATCCATATGAAGCATCTTCACTGATACATCTACTTTTAATATATGAAGGTCTGTCTCCGATACAGAATATTTTGTGTTGATCGGCAAATATATTTTCCCTATCAAATATTTGTTTTAGATAAAAAGAAAAAAGCTTAATAGTTTATCGTGCAATATTTTTGTTTTATACGTAATATATAAGAACAATTCACCCGCCTCGGTTGCCTCCGGCAACGGTTTTTTATGCCCTTGGATAAAATACAGGCGAAAAATATTCTTCCAAAATCGGATAGCGGGAATTCGAAGGGCGGCGTCCGTGGAATTCGAGAACAGAAAATACTTGAATTCTATCGAATGTTAACAGAAAAATGTTAACAGAAAATATAATTCCGGAATGTACCCAACCGCCCTCCGTATAAACAGAGGGAGGTCATAGTTTATTTATTAAATTCCTGTCAGTAACAAACCCTGTACAACCCGAGGAATGATGGTTCTTTCTTTTTTCTCGTTCATTCCCTCGTCTGAGCGGCATGTGTGAATTCTTCGCTCCTGTGGAATCTTTTAAAAATCTATCGACTACAATTCGAATAAAGACTAGAGTTTTAATAATTTTAAAAAATTCCGACTGAACGTGTTATATTTGAATTATATTCAGGCCCTCTCACTCAAATAAAACAAATTTGTTGACCACAGATTCCGCTATTATTATTATCCTTCTACAAAAAATAATTTGTCCTTAGTTACTGTGAAATCATTCTTAAACTGAGATTTCTTCTTTGATCCCTGATTAATTAATTACTGTGTTCAATTTTTAATTTCTCCAGAAAAAAAAATATTTTTGTAGCTTAAAAAATTTACGAACCTAGCAATTTGCACAATTAGGAAATTAAAAGGTATAAATAGTATTTCAGGAGGGAAATGTAGACGCAACTGATAGAGAATGACTGATGAGTAGTGTCAAGAACAAGCGTTTCAGATCATTAAAATGTGAAAGTAAGTAAAAATCTAAACCACTGCTCAGCCTTTATAACTTATAAACACGACTCATACATTATCGATTGATTAAAATTGAACATTTTTGAACAATCCGACTCCACCGAAATTACCGTAAGTCCATATATTTTATACTGTTTTACCGGTCTTTACATCTCTGGATAGTCTTTGCTGCGTTCATTTAATTCCCTTCAGGACATTATTCTATGTTTAAACAGAAATCAATACACACACACACACCCACACACGCACACATGTATATATATATATATATATATATATATATATATGCAAGCAAAATGGTATTTCGGCTTATTAGGGTTGGTCAATACGCCATTGACCGAGCACTATAAATATTTGAGCCCTAATGGGGTAGCGGGATCGATCTCATTCCAGAAAATTCCAGTCTGCTTTCCGAAACTCAGCCCGCTTTTAGGGCCGATCGAACTCAGACTAGAGAATTATTGATTGAATTATTAACATTGCCTGGAATATAAAAAGCGGCAGCGGGTCATACACCGTTTCCAGAACTATAGCTTCAGTGGGGGTCTAAGGGATTCGTCCAATTAAAGGGTTTAACTATGGAGTTTAAATTGTAAGTGATAGTAGCGTGGTGTTCTAAACGAGAACTTGAACCTTATCTCGATAGACGGCTCTGAGGACTTCGGTCGCATTGGCTTCGACATCCGGCACTGTTCTCACATGTTGGAACCAAGGGAGAATTCTATTACCTTCCAGAAACGCTTAGCACACCTAAGTTGAAGGGACTCCGGGAGCGAATGGAGTACAAAATTCGAAATTTTGTAGCAATAATTACAATTCTAAAACTTGAAAAATCTAACGAATATTTTTTTCTTATCCGTTAACCCGTTACGGGGCCAAAAATGGCGAACACGAGGAACCGAATATGAGGAGACGGTTGGGCGTGAGAAACATTTCTGAATGGACGGTTAGTCATCATTACGGGGAAAGGAGGGTTAGACAGGGGGCTGTTCGGAGAGTGATGTTTGTAAATAGATCTATGTCTCTATATTGATTTCTTCTGTGTTCTGTGTCGTGGCAAACACTTTTCTTTTTTTTCAATTTCTTCTTCTTCTGCACAGGAAAACAACATAAAAGCAGTTCGTATAGTGAGGTAAAAATTCATTCGCGACTTCGTATAGCAAATAGTTTCATTATTAAAATGTGATACGCATTACGTTTTCCTAAATCCACTTTATAATTTTTCATGCGTTATATTGTAAATAATGCTATTCTGTACCATTCTTGTGTCGTCTATTAAATTACCGTACGATATATACGCTTCTATAATCATTAAAAATACGTTATGGTATATCTCTACCCTCTTGCTCATATGCGAGATGACACAACCTTGTGGGCCGCACTAACAGCGTATTGTCAGTGCCGGCTTGTGTGATTTTAACGATCTACGCTCTCAAGTACAAGTGGTGGGGTATGCACAGCATATAATGATGGCAGGTCCCGTGGAAAAGGAGTAATCGAATGGGAATATCGAACTCGAAGCTGGTTCCTAATCCCGGCGGTGGTCTTCGATTGAAATTTCGATTGGATCTACCAAACGCGAATTTAGATTCAATCGAAAGCGGCCGGCACTCTCTCAACGACGAATCGCTCGCATCCAGAGATCCCATTCAAATGTCCTCTGAACCATCGTCAATGCTCCCCGGTATGTTTCTAATCGAACAATTCATCATGACCTCAACGCGCCGAGAGTCGACGATGTTCCCATCTAACTTCTCATCCCAATTTGCTCTTTCAGTCACCCTCCTCCATTACCCCACTCCACTAACCTTCCACGACGGCTAATTAATATATATATATATATATATATATATATATATATATATATATATATATATATTAATTTCATGTGCCCAGTCTAAAGTTTTGGTTTTCTCTTGGAAATATACGTTATGCACGATACTCCTACAACTATCTCAGGGCTGCACTTTATACACTCGAACCATTATGCATGTGCTCTTCATCGTGTACCGAATTAAATAAAAAAGAACTCCTAAACCCCTCATCCCAATTCTGATTTATCGGAAGCGGGCGCTTTTGTTTGGCAAGCAGTTGCCACGGACCAGTCTGCTGAATTCTGACGTGCGTATCGTAGTCATGGGAACCTCTTGTGACTTATCGAAATCGAAAGAAATTTCTTCCCCCGTCGCCGGCCGTACACTTGCTGTTGCAACGGCAGGTAGATAATTTTTGGCAAAAGGATGATTTATTCTTGCGCAAAATATTTCCTCGGTATAAAGTGCAGACACGACGCTCAAGGAGGGGAAAATGAAAGAAATTTTACAGGGAAAGACGCAGGTACGTGACGATAATCTAATTAATTTCCCGCAGTTAAACCCCGCCTTGCATGCGTGAAATGTCGAAATTAAAAAACATTATAATTATTAAAACAGAAACTAGCGATATGTAATAATTAAAGTTGGCCAAGGGATAAACAACAGTTGCCAATAATTAATACAAATCTTATTATTCACTCTTCGGTTAATATTGTTTAAGACTCACCGATAAATTCTAACAAATGTTCCGAACATAGATGAGCCTATTAATGTATTCTAATTGTATTATTTAATGTAAAATTAAACCATCCATATTTGTAATGCCGAGTTCCACTCATTCGACGCCTGGCCGGCCAATTTAGATTTATTAACAGCTAGCACGGGAAAGAGTCCCTGAGCTAATGGCGTTGATAAACAATATCCGAACGAATATGCAGGGCGTGATCTCCATCCATTACTACACTCCAGGATCCCACTGATTTCACAATGCTAATAAACATATCGCTAATCGTCCAATAATGTTTCTGTTTTATGACGCTTCATGAGACTTTGTTGTTGAAATTCCAAATTGTGGGAAAATGCGGACCAGGCCACCGGGATTTGAACCCGAGTACGGGTTTACACCGCGGAAAAGATTAATCTTTAAAAAATAATTTGTAATTTCCTTGATATACATAACATTTATTTAATCTCGTCATACATTTAAACTTTGAAATACATTCAAGTTGAAATAATTTATATTAATGAATCCTAATTAAGGTATTTGTTTGGATTTCAATAAGAATTTGGAATATTTCCACACTTGGGATTATCCCTTTCCGCCAGCCTTTCCGGTCTTAATAAACCGGACAGGGTTTGACTTTCTATCGGTCCTCAGAATTTGCAGTAGTCACGATAAATCTTTATTTATGGTGAAAGAATACAATTAGAATAAAGAAATGAATAAAGAATACAATTCTTTATTTCAGCTTTCGGTTTGTACAGAATTATATTTATCGTGTGTCCGCATTTATTCAACTGCATTATGGGAAAGGAGTGTAAAAGGAGAAAGTTTCTGTATTTAACTTCCAATATTGTCAACTATTATATGACGTGTTCGTCGAAACAAAGGACTTTGAAACAGGCTCCACAGGGGAATTTGTATGGAATTCGAAATAAAAATTCTACCCCAATTTATTCTATCAACATTCGGATCTCGCTGGTTTACAATATTGGCAAGCCCCCAGTGCAATAACACAAATCACAAGAGCTCCACTATTAAGAGGTCCTCTTGTTCTTTTTCGTGGCGACCTTATACTAAAAAAAAGTGGAAATCACCCCGCTATTTCTCTTCCATCTTCGAGTGGAAGATTGACGCACATCAATATGACCCGTCGACGATGAATTTTTTTTAATATTGTATTGGTAGTGCTAAACCGTGTGCTGATATTAAAGCTGTTGCATTTTGTATAAAAACCATTCATAAAAACCATAAATTTATTAAATTAATAAATGAATTATTAATTAATTAATATAAAATTTAATTTTAAAAACCATACTGGATCCGGTCAATTCCCGGAGCATTAAAAATTGGGAACTGCTATCGACACCTCCCACCACCCGGTAATTATTTTATTCTCCGAAAATGCGTACTTCATACCTTGGGCCTGTTCAACGAATGTTCATTATGATAGGGGCGATTAGGGTAGGGGGCTTCGGAGGGGAGGCGAAGAAGTAGGATATAACTTAGTTGGTGTAGAACAGAGCCGCCTAACGCTATTAGCTCCTAATTGCCACATCCCCATCACTTCCTCCACGACCCTCGCTTGTCAATAACAATAATAAAATAATTAACCGGCCGTAAATGAAAAGGTGCTCGACGCCGCTTCAGCGCTTTCTCATAATTGGGCTTAAATCTCCTTCAGTTCTTGAGCTCCTTGAGGAGGAGTCTTCGGCTATTAATATCTCTATTCTCACATTTATTTCTAACGACTACATTGGATTCGGTCCTTTCCTTCAAATTTGCGATCGAATTATTGCCCGGAGAATCGGGCTCCTCCACCTCAGGCCGCGTCGCTCTAAGCGAATTACAAATATCCCGCTTCCGTTTAATACTCACTTTTTTCGGCCATATCATAAAGTGTATACGCTTGATTCAGTAATCGGGAAAATGACTGACGAGCTATGTCGGAATTTCCGAATTTCATTATGCTCAGTCGTCTCGGCACTAGTTTTCGAGAGCGATTTGCTATCTGGACGTAGTTGTCCAGGCTAAATAAATTGTATCGTATTATTCTATTCAATAATACTGTAATTGAAACTAACAATAGAAATAATGTATATAGAATAAAGTGCTCTTTGGTTAGTTGGGATCCTCTCGTAAGAAATTCATATTGGCGATAGAATACAAATCTATTTGTGGAGAGTGAATCTAAGATAATTAAATAACATTATAGAATTCAATTCGTCGATACCTCGTAATGAGCTTTCCTATTAAATTGCCCCAAACCGAATTTTAATTCGAGCACAAATTTCGATTGAATTTTTTTAGGTAGTTTCGTGTCTGTTTGTGATCGGGCTGGTTGCATTAATTGAGGGGAGTTGTTAATGCAGCCGGCGCCGTGACCTGGGAACGATGTGATTGGGGGGGGCAGTCCGATTCCGAACCATTGTATTTTGTGGCTTTCATGTCCCCCTGAACCTCACCCTAACTAGTTTAGGATAATTGCGGCCGTGGGCGACGGCTCGGAATATCAACACACGCCAGGAAACAGACCTGGTAATCGCCAGCAGCACTCCGATACTAATCAATTAGTCGCTTGGCGAGCTGATGATATCAGCCATACGATTGTTGCAACCTTCACCTTGAGTGTCCGGTCCACCGGTTTATAAACACAATTCAAGTCGTAGAATCTTTTATTACCGGCGAATTTCGTACGTTCGATTGCCATTTCCATCTATCTATTGGTACTGACGATGGTGAGATATCTGTCCAGGAATTCCTTGAATGTGCAGTTGATGGATTCTTCAGATATACGCCTAAATTCAAACCGCACTTATCAAACATATTAAGCGATGCAAATAATTATGATGAACCTGAAAAAGGTTTAAAAAACTTTACTCAAACTATACCTCGAATACTGAAGCATAATTCCTGAATTATTAAAAGGATATAGGTATTATATTAAAAGGAAAGGATGATTTAAACTTTATTTTTGGTAAAATCTTTTCTAATTTCAATTGAACTGTAGAAGCGTTTTTCTTTTTCTCATTGATTTTCCGATATCAATCTTCTTCAGTTCAACATTTTTTGCCTATTAATTAAAACCGCATATGTCAAAACTGCTCTAATCATCGGTTTCCTGTACAATACACAATTATGCATTTACTGCCAATTCCAACAGACGATACGGTTAGGGTGAATATCTGTCGGTAACAAACTTCGACGGTATTCGTCGGGGTGAGAGCCCATCGAAAAAAGCGTTAACAGTAGTCTTGTTTATACTTAAACCAAGTTTAGAAATAAATATTCTCGTCCATACTCGATATCCATCAGGGGTGAACATAAGTTCGGAGACTTTTATTTGTGAGACCGTCATTTCTGACCCGGTATCGGGGATTTTTCCCACGTAACTTTTGTTGAGAACTGTCCCCGCAACTTCTGTCGGCTTCTCGAGTGTTGGTGTGCGCTTGTGAGAAGGGAAACTTTCACCCTCGCCGCCCAGACGAGGAAAAAATAAAAGTACCTTCGGTCCTTGTAACGGCCTGGCATGTAGCTTAAAATTCGAACGAAAATTGATGTCCAACCTTGGCGCCGAATGGGACCGGTGCTTTCCGGGAAACGCGGGTATCTCGCGTCGGGTTATCCCCGTGAAAACCCGTTAAACGCTTACGACTACTCCGGCAAATATCCGCCCATCCGCTGAGAGCATTATCCCCACTACATTTTCCAGCTCCCTCGCAGACTGATGGAAAGGAAAGCAGAGAGCCATTGTTTTATCTGCTCAAGATGAAGTCAATAAGAACGTCGCAAGGAAACAAAATACGCATACCCTGACCATGACACACTTCATTGAGTCAATCACAGATTTAGAATATATCAAACAGAAGCAAATATTGATTAAACCCTTCTCATGATTTTTCCCCCCCCGTAAACACGGATTGGCGATTTATTTAAATTTTTCAGTTTTTATAATTACGCTATAAGTTTTTAATTACTTGATCTGGAAATCTTCTACCCATCCACTATCCCCACCACGACGGCTTAAACGCCACTGGCCCAGAGATCACCTCGGGCAGTAATTAAATCGTGTCAAAAGCGCCATCACTGGGTGGTTTCTTTGTCGGGACTAACACGCCGAAATAAACACATGTATCAATTGCACCCATAACTGTATAGGTTGATTGTGCAAAAATAAAACAGTTAAAAAAAATGAAGTGGAAATAATTGGTGCTTAAGGGGTTCATTGATGATTCAGAATAACGGCGGGGGCTTTAAACAGATTTTACTTTTTCCAGGTATCCGAGTCAAATAACTATGGAGCCTCTCTTCGAATCTAGACCTCGATTCATGTTTTTTCCTGCGTTCCGATTGAATCGTATTTTAAAAACCGCGCGAGCCCGCATCCTTGGGATGAAGTAATTTGCAATGGGGAATGACTAGGTGGCCTTAATGGGTTTGGCATTGGAAAGGCTTGACGCGAAGTCGGCACGTGTCCGGAAACCCGAGATTGCCCACTGAGATTGGCACCTTTCGAGCGTTAATTAATATTTCATGATTGGCGTCCGTCGATTCGATATTGCATTGTATTACCCGTTTTAATAGATTCCCGCCATCGAGCTCGTTATCGCTAATGATAAGACTAAAATGGCCTTATGCTCGCCGGAATTAGTTTTTATTAAATCACGAAAGACTCGGAACTTGGAAAGTGAGGCAAAAACACTGTGCCGCCAATTATGGGATGACGAATGTAACGATTACTCCGCATTGCCCTGTCCCCGCTTCCCTCAGCGGCTGCTCTACATAATCAAACATCTTCATTTCATTAAACATATTATATCACCAAGTATGATAAAAACCATATTTCTAAGATTTTATACAGAAATGTAATGCAGGAAACCCTTCATCAGTGCGCAACAAATTGATTGATGGCTTACTTGTTGTATGTAAGTACTTTCTATTTACGCCACGAGGTATGACCTACAATATTTTCACTGGTTTTCATAAAAAGCGTATATTTCCTTCGTGCGTCACTATAATGTTATGCACATAGTGTGTACACAAGTTCATGACTATAAACCTAAAGGCTAAAGTGTTAAAGAGTATGGTCCCGAGGACGGTAGTTCTGTGGTAATAGCAACATTGAGGCGTCCTTTCTTTCACATTTTCCGACTGAATATTCCATCCGTCCGAAGATTTATTAATGAGGGGTTCACCTAGTTCGAGAGAAGTTGGGCGTTAGCAAATTGCAGAAGGCGGTTACTGTCAGTCGGCCGTGAATTTGTTATTGAATTTCGAATTGGCCAGTCGGTCACGCTTCAGCACGCTATAAGACCTGTGTATTCTAACATCATAACTAGTAACCCTAATTGCTCCCTCAAATGAAAATACTGGAAAAAATAATATCGCCAAGAGTATTAAGAAAGAATAAGTGCATTTTAGCCAGAGCATTCCATGAAAAAAATTAATCCGCCTTACACTTACTTTCGAAGCTGCGAACTGCTTAAAATAATCAATTTATAAGAGCCCTAAGCCTCAACTAAACATTCTAAGGAAAGGGAATAAGGGGAGAGTGTGTGTTTTCAGGAGCAATGAAAATCAGGTATGACTGTCATGGAAAACCATATACCCCATATGAAATGGAGTTCGTGTAGGCTTAGCGCCTTTTCCCATGGGTTATTTTTCAAACGAAGACTTGACGAGAAGGTTGAGTGTATCTAACATTTTTAAGTAATAGTCACTTTGGAGGAAAACGGGCGGCTAGGACACGGCCCGGTTCTGAGAGATGCCGGGAGACTGATGTTTGTAAATACATCTTTATTTGCGTTTATTTTGCGTTCTCTGTCGTGAGGAACATTTCCTTTTTTCAATTTCTTTTTTTCCTGTACAGGAAAATAACAGGTCGTAAAGTGAGGCAAAAATTGGCTTGTATAGCGAACAGTTCGTATACTGGAACTTATTTGTCTGTAGGATGTAATGTAAAAGTAATAATCTTTCTACCGATGAAGCAATCTGTCAATATTGTCCCCGTACGCGGAGCCCTACCCCACGATGAAGAATAAATAAATTATTGTAGCCATTTTTTCGAACCAGCCCTAGTCAGTATTGAGAGTAAACCGCCGAGAACAAAATACCCACGCGAGAGAAAGAACTAAAAAAAAGCAGTATCAATCTGGAAACAGTTACTATTTTGATACGAACTGATATATTTTTGCTAGTACTGCAAATATTTCTACCGCGATTTGTTCTCAATTATTTCTCAAATCGAATTAACAAAAACCAAGACCAAGAGTTTGAAACAAACTTCAGCTAAAGATTGTCCTAGAAAGTTGTAGAAACTCAGGCCTCTATCGAAAATAGCCAAGCAATCAAAAATAGTGGCCTAGGTGCCTCTCCGAAACCTGCAATTACGTTCCCGAAACCCGGTTCCTAAAACTCGAACCCGAAGTGAAAGTTAGAGTCGAGCTCGACCCCTTCCGATAATTAGCCTTTGTGATCCTAGCCTTACTCTTAAAATCGAACTAGACAAACTTGAAGACCTTAACAGTTAAAGTTGAAATATTACTCAGTCGAATTAATAATATAGTAACACAACACACTTGACCATGTCTGCTGCCATAGCTTATCTAAACGCGTAACAACTAATCGTTTGAATCTCCAAATAGATTAAGTGTTCCTCCTGAAGTAACAGTGTGGCGATAGTTCTCAACTTGTAAGTAAAGCACTTAACAATATGTTATATTGTTTTCAATATACAACAAATTATTTCAGTCGTGTTAGCTAAACTGAAGCAGTTTTTTTATTGACGTTTTTTCAGTAGAACTTTTTTTATCTAAAATGTTTCAAATTTCAGATACATTAATGCTACCGGTGCTACTGATATAGTGAGTTATTGCTGAAATGGTGATTTCAGCCATTTTCGCTGTATTTTCGTTTGCATTCTGATATCGTACTGAAGATATAAATGAAAATTAATCATTCCGTGCAGGGCCCCTGTGAGGTACCACGCATGCCCTCCTCATTATGTTTTTAATTATATATTGTAACACCGAGACAAGCCAGTCTGGATAGGTTCTATTTTATCGGTATGCATTGTAAAACATAGGTTGAATATATCTAACAAAAGTGTTTCATTATTTAACAAAGAAAACTGCATTCGACTTTTAAAATATGCGCATTATACTGTGTTATTTTATTGCATAAAATAGAGCTTGATCTTAAAAGAATAGATATGTACTGCGACACAATATATACTGTCACACTGTATTTATAAATTATACTGTGTTGTCGGATCGATGATTCGTCGGTAAACTTATGTATTCTAGATGTGCCACATTGGTCTAGCGTAGGGCCGAACAAGGTACACGGAATCGCACTGGAGACCCGTCTTATTTCTTAGTCGGTAAATAAACGACTCATATTTATATTACGGTAAAAAAAGAATTCTAATAACGCTCCCGCCGAAAGAGGCCCAGATTTAGACCCGGCAACACTTTTTTTTTAGAAAAATCTCCCCTTTTTTCTGACGTTTACCATCCCCGAATTTAAATAAAGTAACAGGAGTGGGGAGGAGGGCTTCTCGCCGTAACATTTTCGCACCACTTAGGCCCAGGGGAATTGGATTCGGTCTTCGCGAATAACCCTACGACGTTGGGGAAATATCGAAGAAAAAAGAAACATCTTGTCGGGAAGACTCCGCCCGCCCAATTAAAACTTCGGCGAGGACGGCAAAGATAAATTCGATAAATATATAAATGTGGAATGAGAAAAAAATTTGGAATGGGCCTCCAAGTATTTCGGTAGAAGCTGTTCGACAGGATACTAAGATGAGCTGCTAGCTCTTGAACAATAGAAGTATTATATATTTAGTCTCCAATACTCGTATATATAAATTTAGAAAGGGCCCGAGGGCCTTTCAAAATGTATGTATCGTCTACGGTGTATTGTATATTCAATTAAAGCATTTGTATTTGTAGATTTAAACCCGTAATAATTCCCGCCGGAGTAAATGGGGTGGATTAATCGTATGAATTGCATAAAAAATAGAAGTTTAAACTATATGACGTTCGCCATTAACTACCCGTACATGCAGTTCATTGTTATAATATTTCTAACGGAATGCTACTAACGACGATTATAAACTTCTGCTCCGTGGCCTCCTAAACGATCCTCCTCCATTCTTCCCTCTCCTACGCTATCTTTCTCCATTGCCCCAGATTGAGCTTCCTTAGACCCTCTTCGACGTTATCGCCTGTGTGTAATTTCTGTGACCGAATTGAATTCTAGGTAAAGGTTGTAGGCTAGTGGTAAAGGCCGTCTTCGTTAACAGGCCCTCAAATATACCAGAGCTGTATGCCACATTTTTGTCCAGAAAATTGACCCTATTTACCCGCACAGAGGTTGAGCGCTGAATCCGGGTATCAGTTAGCGGGAAAATAATGTATATAAAATAATGTTTATTTTATTTATTATAACGCCCCAAAGTTTTCTGCACCATAATTCGTGAGGGATTGAACGAAAGGTCAACTTTTTTTATTGTTAATATATCGCAACAGTCCGGTCTCCAACCGGTGCCTCTAATGATCTCTATTTTTTTTAACCTTTTTTATTTTTGTACAATCAACGGAATGCCAACAACAAATGCTGTATGTATTTCTTCTCATGAATATCGTGATAAAAGAAACCACCCAATGATGGCACTTTTGACACAAGAACAGTTATGGTCTAAGGGCTAAGAAGATCTCTAGGCCAGCGGCGTTTAAGCCGATGATTAGGATGAGGAGAAAGGCGGGAGTGAAACTTCGGGAACCGGGATTTCGCGACTCGACTGCGTCTACTGTTGGTATGTTGAGGTCATGGTGGATTGTGTGGTTAGAAACATGCCAGGGAGCATTAAGGATGGCACGAAGCACTTTTGACTGGAATGGGAGCGATGTTCGATGTCTAATGATCTCTATTGGATATAATTTATTATCTTCGTTTTTATTAAACATAATTCATCGGGCCAATAGTGCGGCCAATTTATGGACTCTATTCTATAGAGGGGGGTTTGGGAAAATTGGCGACGTTGGGAGTATTTTTATCTGGGGTTTAGCGACAACCTTCGGGGGTGGGTTTAAAGGGGAGCTACCGATTGGCTGGTACCCCGTTCGTCGCTCATCCCCTTTAGTACTTCATCGCCTTCATTCCGGCCCTCCTTTATTATCAGTTTTGTCCCGGTACGATACTTTCCCTTTGGCCCTTTGGTAATTCTACTCTCCCCCTTTTTCTGCATAACGGCCTCTCCCCTTTACACGAGAGCTCCCGGCCTCATAAACGTCCGACCGATTTGTATTAACGATACATTTAAAATGCTGGCAATACAAAAAATATAGTAATCGATAATGCGCAACCGTGAACCGTTACTGAAGGAATGCTACTGACAGTTGTGACAAGTTCAATTGCAAATAGCGATAGAGCAAATAACTGATTATAATACAAATATTTTTACACAATATCATAGACGAGAGTTTGTTGTTTGGTAACATTAATATTCCCTACTTAACGCGTGTGACATTCATGGATGAACTATTTGTTTACAAAAGCTCGTTGGTTTATACGACTAAAAAACAAACCGTATGCGGTTGTAATTTGTTGTGTTTACAACTGTAACGGCGGCAGGAAAGGTAAAATCGAAATCAGCTACTCAATTACGTTCAATGAAACAGGGTCATCCGTAGCACATTAATCCTCTCTGATAATATTCATTAATCATTACCAAGCCTAGCAATATGTTTTAATTCGAAAGTTTTATTTACATTTACGAATATATATAAAATATTTTAAATCATTTTTTATTCCGGACTGGCGTCATTGTATGGAAGCGACGGTAATACCCGAGTAAAAATACGCTCAGTTTAATTTTATAATATATTCCTATTTAAATTGAACCGGATGATTCTACCCACGTTCCATTATTTAATACCGATTATTCTAAATTTGCGCAACCCAATTCAGTGAAGTTGGATCCATCATTTGCAATTAGATTACTGCTGCTGATGTTCTCTAAGTAAGGATAAACCTTGCAGGAAATCGGAACCCGACATAAAAGAACGACCATTTCTGTGTAATTATGTTGCACTGGCTGTGAAGTCGTTAAAAAAACCCACTCCGATTTATAAAGGTTCGACTAAATTTTATTCCACGCGTAATCTGTTATGTATGACACTATTAGCCTGAAATAATCATAAACCTAGGAATCCTTCTTTCGTCCCTGATTAACCGGAAATAAAGGGTGCTAAATTTTTATTTTCGCTAGAAATAATCGCATACGATTTTTATAAGACTTAAAAACAAGTACCTCTGATTCTCTCAATATCCACAAAAAATATAAATAGTATTTAATGGGGGCAAATGCTGTCGAAACGAGATAAAGTATGCCCGATCCTTAGTGATAGAAAGGCAGATAAAGAAATGCAGACCTGCACGCACTAGAGGTAGATATCTGCCCGCATAATACCGATTCACCCTCGTCCCAAACTTCTGAACCACTTCTGATCCGTTATAAGTAAACCTGCATTATCGATCGATTAAAATACCTGATAATAAAGATTTACTATCGTCCCAAACTTGTGTAATACATGCTCAATAATATTGTTTCCTTCACTGTTGCAGCCGAGGTCGACACCAAGATTTGGGAGAGGGATTCGGATGGGTCTTCCGCTTGCATTAGACTCCAGATGGGTCCAGAATGCAGTCGGGCCCAGAAAGTAGCCGATCTCCCAAGGTAAGAGGTTTTAATTTAAAATGAAAACTACAATCAATGCGAAATTGGGAATCGAGAATAAAATGTCGGCGAAGACCGTACGGAAAAAAGGCTCTGCGAAATGTTCAAAGGAATTAGTTCGAGGTTCATATTTGGCCGTTGAGCAAGATAATAAATGCCGAGTCGCTTTATAAGGCCGATAAAAATCATTAACTGTAATTGGTCTGATCGGAAATGGCAGAAGCAATCTTCGCACTACGGTTTCATCTTTCCCTCGAGTCTTAAATCGATTTACTGTGTGGGACTATCACCAAAGAACCTTCTTTCATCCCCAATTAACAGCTATTGAAAGGGCCTCGAACAATTATTTTGTTTAATAATATTGTTTTATTTCGGGCTCTCGGTTTATTGTCCTTATTTTAATGTGTGCTTAAAACAATAGAAAATATAAATACACATATTTTCAGGATTACCCACCTATGATTCGAATGATTCCCGTTTTGGATATCAAAACGAGATCTGACATTGTTCTAAATTTAAATAAGCTCGTTGTGGAAATAATTTATTAAATTATGGTCGATTGCATCGAACATTACATCGAACGAACTTAGCATTATTGGTCTACTATTATTTACAATTAGAAGTTTGCTTTATGCTCAACGAAGCGTCATGCCTGCCATAACATTCTCTACAGTTTAACAAACAGAAGTTCAATACAGGCATTCACAATTCATATGTGAACAGTCGTCTCGAACTGAAATAAATATGAATTGTATTCAGTACTGAACTTTATGAAATGTATATGAACTGAATGAAATTCTAGATGACATTGTTCGGGACGATCCAGAGAAAATAAATGACAATAGTCAAAAATGAGGAAAGTTGGGCCGTCTTAAAAATTAGGACAAAATCCCTCATTATAATGAAACTTAATGACAAAAAAATTATGAATGATAAATGCCTCTATACTTGAAAGCATGTCGGCTGATTATCTCCCTGTTTTTACTTAATTCCACGAGGGGCGAGGAAGGGTGACAAATGCTAATGATTCGCGCTGGAGCCTCTCAAGCCCACTCTTAAAAGATTTCTCCAATTTTTCCTGCGACAGGAAAACCGGCAGAGCGTTCGGAGAGGGAGCCCGAGTTTATAGGGCTTGAAAAGCGACCAATATTTTTTTTTTCTTTTTACTTCCTTTATTTTTACCGGCAGGGTGCTGGCAGCCGAAAGTCAAAATAAAGTTCCGGTCCTCGTTTCCGTTTTCGGTTTATCAATCAACCGTCTCCGGGCGGTTATCAATTTGCCGGTTACCGCCTCCGGATATTTGTGTAGCCTTGGGGGGATCCGTCCTCTGGATTTTCGTATTACACGCCGTGTATCTCGGGGATTCAATTTCAGAATATTCCTTTTCTGTGGTACACGTGGACAAACTTATTTTTATTGATTCAATTCCAACTGGTCTGCCCCACGTAGTGCGAAACACATTTACGGCATTGATTGTTTCCTGAAAATGAATGCAAACATTTAAACCGTTTGTGTTCCGTAAAGGTTTTTCTATCTCCACTCGTTGGTTAGGTCGTAAGCTACACGTAATCACGCCAACGAATCTCGCCTCGTTTCGATCCGCACTGTACAAAATAAAGAGAAAGCGGCGCGTCTAAAATACTTGTAATTGTTTCAGTTTGAAACTAACGTTACCAAACATTTCATTTTTTGTGATATACGTAATTTCGTGACACGGTATTCATCTCAAAGAGTGCCTTCACTGTGTGACTTCTCCCTTCAAGAGTTTATAGAGCAATATTACTAGATACGATAAAAATAATTCTAG
Source organism: Lethocerus indicus (assembly GCA_019843655.1). Lineage (NCBI taxonomy): Eukaryota > Metazoa > Arthropoda > Insecta > Hemiptera > Belostomatidae > Lethocerus > Lethocerus indicus. The sequence goes on from JACDQD010000001.1 coordinate 34,943,022, forward strand.
TTGTTTCTATAAAAATAGATGAAAAAAGTATTGATGTCGTCGTAAATTGGCCGATTCCTTTCTTTTATCTTCTATGCAGTAAGGACTATCCAGGGGTGTAAAGACCGTAATGGGAGTCGAACTTAACATTATGAAATGTTATACAATACACGGATTTACGGCACCCTCGGTGGATACGTATTCCTCCGAAATTATTTATTTCAATCAATCGATAATGTATGAGTCATGTTTGCTGAGCTGTGGTACAGAAGTTTGGATCGAGGGTGAATCATCAACAGCGAAAGACATTTATTTATGCGGGCTGATTTCTGGTTCTTGTGCGCGCCGGTGTGCATTTCTTTATGTATCTTTCGCTCGCGACAGATCGGGCACGTTTTTCTTGTCACTACTTCGGATTCACTGTTAAGCAGTTGCATCTGCCATTGAAAACCATTGAAATGTTTGCGGAATTTGCAAGAATCGGAGGTACTTTTTCTTAGTATGGGAATTGTGTAAAAAATGTATGGGATTTAAATATTCTTTCTAACTATAATACAAATTTAACACCCTTCATTTCCGATTAATCAGGGATCAAAAAAGAATCATTGGTTTATAATTATTTCATAATAACTGAAGAAAAATTATGGTTTGTATGCCATAGGAAGGATACCAGTGAGATTTGCGGCAAAAATATTTCTTTTTACTTGAAGCGCGCCAAATTACGCGTAGGGAAAAATAAGTTAAACTTTTTTAAATAGTTGAAATCTAAAGATATTCAATGGTAGACTGGAGAGGTCAGACCGCAAGCGGTGAAAACCAGGTAGACAGTTCGTATGTGTCTGTTGTAATCTAATCTTGCGCACTTCCTGGAAACTCCCAAGTAGTTGTACTTCCAGGACTTAAAAGTCGTTTAGCCCTGGCTCAAAGAGCATTTTGAAGATCCAGTAGGTGGGAAAAGGTCGAAAATCAGGCTTTAGCACTTTAAAGTGGGCTCGTAGGATAACATATTTGACTGAAGGGATATTCAGGTTGGCAATAAAATATTAAACGAGTTTATAATACCTGTTTTGTGGTCTGCGAGGGGTTGGAATACCGTAGATTTCGTGTTTCTGTCTCCTCTCGCTGGTTTGGTCTTTTGCTAGACCGGTTTCGACTGTTCGCCATCTTCAGTAGCGGTGTTAGTCACTTTGGCACTTTGGATGTTTTTTGGGCATCCTCATTGCACTGTCACTTGTACTATGGTGGTTGTCCGTTTGTCGTATATATATATATATATATATATATATATATATATATATATATATATATATATGTGCCTTGTTATTGTGTTTTTGGGGGATGTTGTTTGTCTTATTTGGGGTGGGAGTGATTTTGTTAATCAGCTTTTCTCAAGTCTTTGTCAGATTATCGGTCAAATATATATTTGACCACACATCTGGTCACAACTATTAGGGTCTGACTTCCAAATATATGATCGTAGGTCATGGATTCTTAGCAGTTAACCACGTCTCGATTTCTCCTGCAAAATGTGAGATATTTATGGATTGAATATCTAATTGAATATCCAGATTTTTTTTTAATTTCCTGTTCCCACTCAGTAAATTGTAGTTGTACTTTATCATGCAGCTGAGATATGCGTGGAATTATAACCCACGGACGGTCAGGACGGGTGTTCGTCTGTTGGAGATTTATCCTCCTCTTGTATTCCGGACGATAGCCCCGGGTGTCACCTACCGGGAGCATTCCATAAATCAGGAGCCTTTCCGGTATTAGCATACATTATAGTTCGCCCGTCCTTCTCCCATATAGCGCCACCTAATTATTTATCCTTTATTGATTTCCTTTCATCCCCCCCCCAATTCAAGTCATGTCTTTGAACCGATTTACTGCTATGAGGTATGTTTCACCACCATTCACCACGATCTCAACATACCGACAGTTGATGAAATCCCGGTTCCTGAAGTTTCATTCCCTGGGTAGCTAGGGAAGAGAAACGACGGATGAAATACCGAAATGTACTTATTATGAATTCCATAATTTTACTTATAATGTTTGGTATAATGTTTGGTTGTACAATAAATGAAAAAGGAAAATGTAAAGCACTGCTTTGGGGGAAGCGATAACGCGGGCGTTAATGTGCAAATATGGCTCGAAAATGAAAGCGGCAGTGGTCTTTTTAAAAGTCAGATTTAGGATTAAAGTATTAAGTAATTACGAGCCTTTATTATTACTTTTATAAAATGCCGCCAATAATTGGGAAAACATTTGGTTTTAACTTTGGGACTGAAGCCTTAAGAAAACAGAGATTCGAACTGGAAAAATATCAAGTACAAATAGACAAACATTTAGTTCGTGCCGGATAATGAAGCACGGCCGAAATTAAGCCGAGGCCGATCCGGCTTAATTATGATTTCGCATTTTAATGACGAGACCGCCGCGCCGAATGTAATTGCAGACAGAGGAAAAAATGCTTCACAGATTTAAAACAATAGAGGAATTGGCCGATCGGGAATCGAACCAGGTCGGGTCGTTTGATACAACGGATTGAATATTAATTGCTGCAAATCGAAATAAATTACTTCGAAAGAAAATCCTGTTAATCAATTTCTCGTCGTTGTTTACCCGCTGCAAAAGATTTTTCGATTGCTTACAGTTGGAAAAATTAGTTAATTCAGAGTTACTAGCTTTGGTATGGGAATGTTATCGCTAATAAAAGTATTTCAGGATATTTCAGAACCACCACTATTAGAATTCTCTAGATGGAATATTAATAATTCTAAATGCAGCTCTCGGTTTCTCACTATCGTCAGTAGGGTTCCTGCAGTAATATCATATTGTCGACTGCCGATAGGCCCTGACGCATTTCTTATTTAATATTAGCTTGACTTTGTGAAATTAATTTAACATGTCATCTTAGGGGTGTCCGCGAGTTTCATCACTTTATATAAGTGATTTTCAGTCTCCGTTCGTTTAATATAGACCGGTTATGCGCCGGTCTATACACTGTCGCTGTCAAAGATTGCAATGCAAAACACCGTCGTAGAATATGTTCTATCAGCATTTTGGATATTTATTTTCCGGTTTTAATGTTTTTAATATCAGTATTTTCTGTATTGAAAACAGGAACGGATATTATTTATCTTGGTGGAATAACAAAAGAGTTTTGGGGTAACGGTCATTTGGAAAACGGGTTTGGACGTATCCATCAATGTCCGCGGTAGTTAGCGATGAACCGAAGGCCCTGTAGCCAAAAACCCCAAATAATCCCACGCCCACGCAGAATCAAACATTTATTAATACCCGACGTCGAATAGAATTGGAAATTTTCCCGCATTTGTGAAATTAATCAAACCATATCAGTGAAATTTATAAAAACGCGACGTTCTAAAAATGTTATCCATTATAAATATAATTTTTTATTTTTTTTTTATTTTATTATTTATTTTTATTATTTTTTAGTCGACAGTCTTTAGTAGAAATGGCATAAATAGTATAATGTATATTATAATGTAATTTATTATTTTACATACAACACCTATACTACATATTTTCCAATTAATAACGAATTTATAGTTCTCTCGAAAATAATGTGAATTTAACGAAGGAACGATGTACAAACGTCAACTCTAGAATACTCGCTCGCCTCCTACGTAATAAATAATATTGCCTTTGAAAAAAAGCAGTTGTCCTCGGGACTTGCTTTGTTCAAAGTTCATATATTAATAATGTGTCATTTTCATTGAACTCGAACGACGAGCGTCTAGTCAAATATTTGTGTCCGCAAGTAGTGCGCACATGAACCGATAAAAAAGTGGATGACCGCAGTTTAAAACTATTAAAAGGAATTCCTTTATCAGTCTCCGATAACGATCTATATCCAATATTGATTATCCGCGAAAATTTTTGGAATTTTAAAAATTTTCGATTTTTCAACTTTCCTTTAGAGGGCAAGTGTCCTTGGGTCGACTGTTGACGGAGTATTGGCCAGGTCCGAGAACATTTTTGAAACTTCACACATGGAAATAGCCATGTATTTTGCGTCATGGTTGGTAGTACGTCACGCGCGTATGACAAAGAAATAATTATCATTTATATTTTATATGTAATAAGGTAATACACGTTAACGCCTAGCGGACTTCTCCTCAATTACTCATTTTCCCAGAATCAATTCTCATTGTGTTCGGTCATCTAGCCACTTGTATTTGCGAACCTTTTGCGGCCTTATAACTGCGCTTTAGATGGAAAGCACTTGTTCAGGAACTACCGAACTGAATTTGAATGGACTTTATGTGCTATTCTCGGTTAATTCCTTAAAAGTCGTCAACCGGAGTCCGAATCTCTGTGGTGGACTGTAATTTCCTTGAATTACAAAGGTAACAAAGATTTAAAATAACGCAGTTGTCATGGTTTTACTCCGTTACCGGTTATGAGTTATGAGCTGACAGGCGCAGGCTTCAACCCAGATAGGAGACAGCGTTTAATGTCATAACTGACCGGGAATCTGGGAAACGTTTTATGGGACAACGTTGACGTCAATGCCCAGGTCACTCAACCTATCCGACAGGAATCTCAAATAGAACTTGTTCACTCCTGTTGAACCCCATTCTAAGGTGAAATTTCCTACGTACGGGTGCGATCCAGAACCCAGCAGCCCCCATAAATATCTTGAACGTTATGCTTTGAAGTAGTCATATTGTAAATTCTATTATGTAATGCAGTTCATACCGTAACCGGCCGACTCTAATTTAATGCGTATTTCGTTTACTTCTCTCGCAATTTACATTTATAGCTTATACGATAGCTTATAAGATGTAGACCGGGGACAGTTAACTACTGAAGTAAGGAGAGGGCGCGCGGGAAAGTGAAAACAGTTTATATTGATATTGAGTAGTGCTGATAGCGTTTAAATATTTATTCAAAAGGGAGCGATTAGGTAGAGGTTGCTGTGTAACCTATGCCATACTCGGCCAATTAACCCAACTGGGCTTCAGACCTTACAAATTTGACGCTTCCTACGGCGACCGGAAAACGATTTCATTTTCAATATTCTTCCGATCCTCCACCGGCCTTAGGCTAGACCGTTTTCGGCTTCTAGCGAACCTTAAGTAGATTAGTGGTGTGCTTGAGCGCAGTTTGCACTGTTAGGCGCCACATTAAATCCACCTTCATTTAATATTATAATATTGATAAAACTCGTGTATAATAATCTGTATGTAATTTACAGTGTACGGCTCAACAGATTGTAAATGAATGCTACTTACTGCTGAGAGAGGCCGAAATCGGTTTAGCATTATAGATTGGCTTGGGCTTGTCTTTTCATCTGTCAGAATTATGCTTTACTAAACCGTTCGCGGGTTTATTGTAGAATAGGTGATTCCGGAATATTTTTTTAAGACGTGGAAAAGGAAGAATGATATTTTTAGGATCAATTAAGTGTGGCGGAGTGGTGGTTAATGAAACGAAATAAAAGGAAGGGTGCGGTTCGTCAATAGTTAAGAGTCGCCGACCGAGCACCAGTGTCATTGCCGCCTGCTCGGAAAATTTTTCTTTTTCCTTTTATCCGGTTCTGTTTTTACCGCGGCCCCTTTCATTCCTCCGCTACATTCCGTTTTCTTCTTTTGGACCCCGTCAAATATATTACCCTGGCGACGTTTTACGACTACGGTATCGGGACGGAATCGAAAAGTTTGAATAAAACATATCGACGGACGGGATACTTAAGCATTTATTTTGAAAAGACCAGTTTATTCTTAACACGGGCAACGCCCAAGTGGGTGTTTTACTTTGGAGATTTTTTAAAACTCTTTTATTACCGCAACTCTAAAATATAATCAGCAACATTTAATGTAGCACTAGCGTAATAGAGGAGAAACAACTCCACTGGCTTCTCCATTTTTTAAATTTTATTTCTTTTCCCCGTATGTTAAAATCACGTGGCCACTTCCTTAACTTCTGTAAGGAACATTTGGTAAGTAAGAGTAATCTTACTTGAGTAAGTAAGATTTGAGATTTTTTAATTTGACTTCGAATAATATGAACTGCTTCTTAAGTTGTAGCGTGTGAGAAAAACAATATTTTTCTACTACACTTTTAATTGATATCAAATTCTCCATTTGCTTAAGTTAGAAAAATGTAAACCCCGTGTGTATATTTTTATAATTAAGATACACCAAACTATTGTGTCAATTAACGTAACTGTTAGACAATACATTGACGTAGTGACAAGAAAAAGCATGCCCAATCTTTCGCGAACGGAAGACAGAAAGAAGCTACGCGCTAGAGCTAGAAATCAGCTCGCAGAAATGCATTTCGGCGTTGATGATTCACCCTCTTCTCAGAAACTTCTGAACCGTTGCTCAGCACCCATAAGTAAACATGAGTCATACATTATCGATCGATTAAAAAAGAAAATGATAATAGAAAGAGTCCGAGTCGGCCAATTTTTGAAGACTAAGCCTAACACATACCGTTAATCCCGTGTTGTAATCTACCTAAAAAGGTCAATAAAGATGTATACAAAAAAACATTAGACACAGTATTTTCCGTAATATTCAGATTCCATTAATTTAGTAAATAGAAACACTATGTCGTAACAAAAAGGTACATTTTCCAATAGAAGAATTAGGAAAAAATATAAGAAAATGTTATTTTTAATAAACACAGGCGAATGCTTTTATTGGAGGGCTACGCTCTTTTTTTTAAGAAATGTATTTCTTTTACTACGTCAGTCGAACTTGACGTTTCGACAGTGAGTGTTTGACCGTAATGACTGACCAACTAAAGATTTATAAATTCTAAAGTTGCGTCGGAATTAAATTTTTGCCACTCTTCAGCGGATTGGCCGAAACGTTCTATTTTTTGTGATTTGTTTAGGCCGGGGGGGGCATCATTAACGGGCCGTGGAATAGGGAGCTTTCAGTGTAAATGGAAAGGACGGGGGATGGATTGCCTATGCAATTGGCAGCAGAGGCTTACTCCGCGACTGGGAAGGGGTTTTTTGCCCCAAACCTCCATAGGTTCTTGAGCCCTAAACCCAAAAGCTCTAATCCAATTAAACGTCTGCGCTTTAACTTCCAGTCAAATGGAGCCCACTCCAAATACCGGCCACTACTGCCGGCTTTGGCCGAGAGCTCTCACTTCCCTCGACCGTTTAATCGGTAAGTCCCCAGCACTAAGTAACCAAGTAGAGGGTTTAATGATTAGATGTTTAAAAAAGGTATCGATTGTAGCACTTCTTTGAAAGTTTTTTTTAAACATAACACTAAAAATAAATACGGTTTTCCCTAGTATGTCAAAACTCCTAATTATGCAGAATAGACATAATTTTTCTCTTAACCTAGCATAATCTAAACTAAAGATATGAGCGGCGCAATAGTGAAACGCTAAATTAAAAATATATGACTGGCTCGACGTCCAAGAATGGAAATCCCTTCCGTCCATTATTCATAAATATCCTAATTTTATCCGTTACTAAATGAAATGAGGACTCTCGTTTTAATCGCCACACTGCGAATATTCTCCCGACTGGATCTTTACGCTCTTGGGCTCAATCTGTCCCCGTTTTTAAGTGTCAGGAATGTTTCAGTATAGAAGAGAACCAACAAAAATAAATATTCGTATATTTATTTATCGAGTTTCATAATGAACTATAAAGCCTTCAGCCAGTCCAAGTCAGGAATGGAATTGCCTGATGAAGTCCCGGGATCTCATACACTAATTACGATATTGTTAGTACAACTCTGAGAACAATCCCTATTGATTGTCTTACACGCATGTGATCTAGAAATGACAATAGAGGGAAGTTTCCCCAATGGAACGCTTTCAATCAACGTTCAAAGCCGGATGTGATTTATTAATTTCTGAATTGTACCGGCAACTGAAATTGAATGGTCCTGCACCTATCCTACCCATTGTTCCCTAGAATTCGAATGCCAAACATATTAATACGGTATGAGGACTCGGCGGGATAGATAGAGTCCCGTGTATTAATAATCGAATTAAGTCGTTGAAAATAAAGGAGGACGTAAATTTGTGAACCGAGCACCTTTGATTGGCGGGCAAGCTGGAGCGAAAGAATTGGCGAAGTGAGAATTCCAAGAACATCAATAATTATTGCCTCTAATAAGCACACTGGAGTGCACGTGCTTCTGCCATTTAATCAATTCAAGTCTGAAATTCAGTCCGCCACCCGTATCAATGTATTAAACCTAAAACGGGTGATAAAATAATAATATGAGGTAATAAATAAAAGCGAGGAAGATTGAGAAACTTGAACAAGTACTGGACACGGTTAAGAATTAATTCCCAATTGGACACAGTTAACAAAATTAACAAACTTTATTCAGTACTTGATGCAGACAACAAATGAGGAAGGTTTTGCTGCTTGGCGATAGTTCGAAGGTTGTCGACGTCACAAAGCTGAAACCAGTTTACATCTAGGCTAAATATTATATATACTAATATTATAGAGTATATAATATTATTACCTTATATTGTAATTAGTTTAGAACGAATAATAATAGTACAATATAATTTAGTTGCGTATTTATATTTTCGGATGTTTAAGAATAGAATTCATGATAGGGGATACGTGGGTGAATTTCTTAGCCTTTGCAATAATTAAATAATTTTAAGTTATAACATAGCTATTAAATCTGGACTGTGATCACTGCAGGTTTATAGTTTAAATGAAATAGATGAAATGTAACAATACATAGTTCTGTATGTACCCTGTACCCTATGTTAGCGGAACAGAAGGTGGAATATCATCGGCAAGCGGGTTCTAAAGTTTATTGTCTTCTTAATTCTGAGTTTAAGAGTTTTTAATGTTCAGAAATTTCTTTTTTGAAAAATCAACTCGGGCGCCCGTTTCGTGAACTGGAGTTTATGGATCCCATCTACATCTTATCCTCGGAGAGGAATAAATTTTGAAAGTATACGTCCCATCGGGGATGACCCGGAAGTATTAGCTGGTGCCTGATTTTGCACGTTGTGACGCTCGTTTCTCTGTCTTTCGTTGACCTCCGAGAGAGAGAGAGAGAGAGAGAGAGAGAGAGAGAGAGAGAGAGAGAGAGAGAGAGAGAGAGAGAGAGAGAGAGAGAGAGAGAGAGAGAGAGAGAGAGCGAGAGAGAGAGGATGCGGCGATTACTATTTGATAGGAGCTTTGTAACAACGCGCATTTGTCGGGGAGCACCTCCGGTCGCGAATTAACCCTTTGACCGCTAATCTCTCTGTGTTCGCGGGGCCGCCCACGCGATTTCCCCAATAAGCCGTTTCGTAATTTGGAACGGGGCGGGGGTGCGTAAATTCGGAATTCTATCCGTTAGTTAGGCCTTTGTCCGAAAGCCATTCAATAGAATAATAACCGCGTAATATACGCTTCTATCGATAGACCGGACAACCCCTGTTTGCTCTCCCGGCCGGCGTTTTATCCTGTCAGTTTTCAAATATTAATTGTAACTATATTGCGAGTGATCGACTTGTATAGTGTAACACGCCTTTTCAAAGCGCCATTAAATTGAGATCCGGGTTCCACTCTCCCTCTGAATGTTTAAATTTTCAGCACGATATGGGTATGTTGAAATTTGGGGCCCAGAACCCCGTCCGAGCAATTTCAATTATCTATCGAACGCGGTGAGGATCATGTCAGCACTGTTGCCTTTCGGAAAAACTCCTCGCTAATCTACCGATGGAATGCTAACGATGAATCGTGAGAAGCCGAAACCGGTCTAGCGTTTGGCAGAGTAAACGAGAGGAGGAGATTCCAAACACTCGCCGACCAAACGGTACAGCATCACTAACTCGTGTATCGCGTTATACGGTCGAACGAAATCGGATTGACCCCCTGTTAGTTCGAGATTCAGCCCGCGTTTGGAAACCACCAGACCGAGATCGACTGAAAGGATTTTTTCCCCTTTTCCTCCCGGGTGTTGTACATTTTGTACGGTGGGGGGGGGGAGATAAAATATTTAAAAAAAAAATAGAGCTACTTAGAAGAGGCCGAAAACTGAGAGATAGAGAGCGCGAATAATGGCTGCCATTTCAGAGCCGGAAAATCTTTTACCGCTCTCACTTTCGAGTCGTTGCCTAACGAGCGTCTTCTCCAAACGGCAAACTGATGACACGGCTGGCGGTATCGGCATCCGAGTGATGAGATCACTCCTTATAATTCCCGAATGCAAGACTCGAGATTCTAACGCCCGTGAAATTTACGCTCTGACTATTCTCAGAACCGCCTGTCACGCCCGAGGCCCAACGCTTCAACGTCTGAATGGTATACGCACATTAATCAACGAAAAACTAACTACCATTAATACATTAACCACCGTCGCTTGACTAGTGCCATTTCTAATGGTAAAACTGCAGACTCGTGTTCACAAATCTATTGGTCTGGCAACTAAATAATTGCGGGGTATGAGGTTCCCATATATCGTGCATTTTTGGTACGCGGATGTCAAAAATGGTTTTCATGTTCACATGGTTTTCAACGCATTAACGGGGTAGATTATTTAGCTTCTCGGCCAACTCTCGTGTTGTACTATATAGCTATCGGTATCGATTATGGACCTTATTTGGCCGTCATCGACTACGACTTTTGACCTCGTCCTTTGGTGACAAATTATCCGAAGGAAATTTAGCAAACCGGTTTTCACACTGACCTTCTTTCGAGCCTTCGTCACCGTACAAGGGTATAACTTTTGGGAAGCTCGTTTTGTGCGTAAAATATGAGGATAATGTTCGTTTCGTTTCGAAAGGATTTTTTTTTCCAAAGCTTGCAAACATTTACCTTACTTTATGCGTTCTCTAACAACGTGCGTATTATTAATAAAAATTAATAACTCATAATGAAACTTCCGCTTGCAATGTTAGACAGTGTTGTATCGTAACAAAAAAAACTTGTCCGAGTGTGTTTACCACCCTCGGTGGTATAGCAAACACCGACTTGTGATTCTTCAACCGCCCACTATCGGAGATTGTCGCGGCGCACATTACCGGAATTAGTCCCACCGTAAAGGGAAGGGTGGATAAAAAACAACCCAGATTAAATTCCCCAGAGTGGCTCTGCTGATTATTTAATTCTCGCTTGTCACCATACGGCTATCTACCGGCGATTGACATTTTTTTTAAATTTTTTCGAAACATCCTATTTGGGCCACCGCCTTTCGCCCAAGACGGATGGAGAGAGCTCCCGGTAACACAGGAATGATGATGACACGTGAGAAAAAACAAATAAAAAAAATAAGCGCTAAAATATGAAACAAACCTATGTGCTGTACTTTTTTATAAAGATTTCCTGAAAACAGCATCAATTGTGGCTCCAAATCATACAGTTGACATTTTTTTATCACTAGTAAGTCTTAAAGAAACTTTTTGTCCCAAAAAACCGATCAATGGTCACCAAAAATCGATGGTTGGGCTTAAGGCAGCGCAAAGTTGACGTTGCAAACACCAATTCATCGATAGACTCACTCAGGGTTTTTTTAACGCATTATTGAAATAAACTTTGTTGTGTGTCCGGAATTGTTGGCTTGGTTCCAACATCTTCTATATGGGTGGGGGTGGAAAAGGGGTTTTCTCGTCTTCAAGTTTTTGGCAATTAACGATTAAGTTGTAAAAAATGTTGGAAGGGTTTCGCCCAATGAAATCAATACAGAAATACTGCGTTATTGCGAATTGGAGCTATTGGCAAAGTAGGAATCAAAGAGGTTCGGACGGCAAGTATCATTTTAGAAGCTTATATCCTTGCGGTTTTCGCTGTCTCGTAATACTACGGAATGAAATGTTTCTTATAAGCGATCGAGTGGGGAATTAAGTTTCAAGGAACGAAGTCCCAGTAATTATTACTTGCTAGCAATATTTCGCTTTCAGTGCAGGAACAATTCATTCGCAATTTTTTCCCGTAATTAAAAACAATTAATTTTTACTAGCCCTCCTCAATGGCCTCTTAAGGGGATTGATAAGTAACCTCACCCCGGGTGCTGAACTCCTACCACGACCCTACTTTCATTACCGGTTGAAATTTATAATTGTCGAAAGTTCCAAACGCGTTCTAACCACTGAGCTCTATCGATTTTCGAAATTTCCCCTCTACTACTCAACAACTCTACTAAATATAAATGGTCGTCTCGCCGCTTATACTGATTGTCCCGGAACTACTTATCTCATCTGTTTAGTGATTCCTTCTGTTCAAAACTATCCCATCACTCCAACCTTTGATTCGATAGCTCTCCTCGCGTTACCTTCCTGAAATTCGTTAAGATGGAATGGCCACGTGATTTCGTCACTATCCAGTAAGGGCTGCAGCGGGAGTACCATCGAAGGTACGCGATTCTCCGTCAATAGTACGTTTGTGTTATTAGTAAATATATTTTGAAAAAAAAATTGTGATCGCAACTTAAAATAAAAAAAGATCAGTGAGCCACTAATTGATTCGCCAACCTATATAGCTTTAGAAGATGTCTAGATTGACAGAAAAATAAATTCTCTCCAGACACAATCATACTTAGAGGAAAATAAAGTGATTGTATTTCCATTTTATTTCCCAGATGAGTGAATGACAATACTCTCTATACATAAATTGCGGCGGAGGAATGTTGTTTTTTTAATTTAAAATATATAAATATTTGTAAAGGGAAGAAATCGCAATTTAAAGGGAAGACAACGTGGCCGATTTATCGGAGCGTTTGTTTGGATAGCCTCCTTTACTTTCCGATCGGTCTCTAGAATCAGACAGTGGTTATATTATCTGGGTGCCACGCTGAATCAACACAACGCTCGGCTAACTTAAATTCGGCCCTTTTCCAATATTTACCTTCGCTGTCGTTCGGTTACTTTTTTCTTTGTTTCATTTATTTAATTTTGTCTAACGTCGCCCGTTCGACCATCGGATGTTGGGCTAATTAATATTAGATATTGTACATTGTATATTTCGTGTCTCTGTCTCCACTGGCTGGTTTGGTCTTTTGCTAGACCAAAGACGTTTCACAAACTTTAAGTGATTACTATCACAATCTATAATGCGATTCTATAATTTACTTCTTAAATTGTGTATTTACGATCATAAAAGTTTTCCTGTTAATACAAAATGTATTGAAAAAAGTTCATTTTTAATAATCTAGGTAATCGGTGCAAGTGCACCCAACGAACTTTAGTTAAGTACATGTCCGCACCACCCTCAGGGGGGGCGCTAGTTAATCGGTGCCAGTGCACCGGACGAACTTTAGTTAAGTACATGTCCGCACCACCCTCAGGGGGGCGCTATTTTATCGGTGCAAGTGCACCGAACGAACTTTAGTTAAGTACATGTCCGCACCACCCTCAGGGGGGCGCTATTTTATCGGTGCAAGTGCACCGAACGAACCTTAGTTAAGTACATGTCCGCACCACCCTCAGGGGGCGCTAGTTAATCGGTGCCAGTGCACCGGACGAACTTTAGTTAAGTACATGTCCGCACCACCCTCAGGGGGCGCTAGTTAATCGGTCCAAGTGTACCCAACGAACTTTAGTTAAGTACATTGCCACACCACCCTCAAGGGGCGCTAGTTTATTGGTACATGTGTACCCAACGAACTTTAGTTAAGTGCATTGCCACACCACCCTCAGGGGGCGCTAGTTTATTGGTGCAAGTGTACCCAACGAACTTTAGTTAAGTACATGTCCGCACCACCCTCAGGGGGGCGCTAGTTAATCGGTCCAAGTGCACCCAACGAACTTTAGTTAAGTACATGTCCGCACCACCCTCAGGGGGCGCTAGTTAATCGGTCCAAGTGTACCCAACGAACTTTAGTTAAGTACATGTCCGCACCACCCTCAGGGGGGCGCTAGTTAATCGGTCCAAGTGCACCCAACGAACTTTAGTTAAGTACATGTCCGCACCACCCTCAGGGGGCGCTAGTTAATCGGTCCAAGTACACCCAACGAACTTTAGTTAAGTACATGTCCGCACCACCCTCAGGGGGCGCTAGTTAATCGGTCCAAGTTCACCCAACGAACTTTAGTTAAGTACATGTCCGCACCACCCTCAGGGGGCGCTAGTTAATCGGTCCAAGTGCACCCAACGAACTTTAGTTAAGTACATGTCCGCACCACCCTCAGGGGGCGCTAGTTAATCGGTCCAAGTGTACCCAACGAACTTTAGTTAAGTACATGTCCGCACCACCCTCAGGGGGGCGCTAGTACACATCGAGCATTAAATATTATAAACAAAAAATTTTAAATTGCTAATACATAATCAGTGCTTTTTATTTTCTATTCACCAATGATACCGGTTTCCAACCAACTCGGACTAGAACTCGAACAATGGTAACATGACTGCAGCAGAAAACGAAATACATGATGAGTATATGATGCCGAAACACACGAGAAATAAGAAGGAATCATATATTTTATAAAAGGGTTTTATTTTTATATAAAAAACTGGCGTTGTACTTTATGAATTAAAAAAGGATGCTCAAAGTATAGAATAATAATTGTGTGACTTTCAGTGTAATAAAAAATAAATTAGGATTATACATAAGTATAGCATTAAGAGTATTACACATTATTAATATAAAACAACTTAGTACTAATAAATTACTGCTTTTTAGTCTCCCCCTACCCTTCAAAGTCAACACAATACTTGAGGAGTAAACATACAATTATAAGGCGAAGTGTGTAATCGGACTTCCACTCGATCCATTCGATTCGAAAGCGAATATCTGAATCTTTCCGGACACCGGATTGTGGGAAAAAGAAAAAGAAAAGAAAGAAAAGGTTCAATGGGTTCCAATTAAGGGGATGGTTCGGCTGGGAATCGAAGTTCCGGTGTTCCTAATTGGTCGGGCCGAGGGGGGGTTTGAAGATTCCGACGTTTGAAAATCCGCCAACTCGGAAAATGAGCCAAGGGAGAATTGTAATAATAAAAAAGACAATCCGGGCTTTTTTTTTGAACGGGTAGGTGAAGGATTGACCTTGAGATAATGTTCTCCGCGCGCTTCTTTTGTGCATTGGTTTAGAGAATAAAGCCATTTCTCTCCTTTTGTTGCTACTGTTGCTTATTCGCTACCACGAAAAACCTAAGTTGTATATGTATATGTATTCAATCTCGGAAATAATTACAATACCTCCTCTAATTATAAGGCCCTCCCAACCGCCTCCACTTCCATAATTTAATAGGAACACAAAATCCTGCTACAAGAAGCCACTCTTTTTTTTAATACTTTTTTCAACGTCACGGCTTGACGCAGTTAAAACGCGAGTTATAAAAAAATTATATTTAAATTTCTAAAACGTTTTTCAATTCATTGGTTTTTTGTTTCCTTTATGTCTTTATTTCGTTCTAGTACAATAAATAAAACAAGTCAAAAAAACCGTACGACGGTTGCAGTGCGATGTTACTGTGACAAAATATAAATTCCCAAACCACTCCTAATTGTCCGTCCTAAAAAAATAATTTATAGGTTAGTTTTTTAAACATTAATCTCTTCAGCATTCGCGGGCGGCTAAATTTGTTTCGGTTGGTTTCACTTTTGCGAGTTTTCCTGCCGGTCGCCGGTGGGCAGAGAAAAAAGCGACGACGCCTTTATAACTCACGCAATACGTAGAGTGCAGGAAATGCCACCATAATTTTTGTTACACGCATAAGTGAATTTTGGCAATATCATTCAGATGAAGTACAACTTTCGGATTTGCCAATGAAAAAATGTTTTCGATAACTCAAATGTTATTTTTAATGCCTTTCAAAGTCCTAGACTAGTTGTTTTTTCATACAGCGGAAGCGTTTTAAGAGCACCTTGTTAGGTGACTCGGCAGTGTCGGATTCTCCATTCGGTATGCCGACTAAAACCCTTGTGTCGGTACAGCGGAATTATCCGAGGACTTCTCGGTAGCTGGTGGCTACGTGGTTATAATAAATATTGACACGTGGTTTTAATACATATATATGATAAACTCTTTATTTCACCCAACTAGATTGACTTCTTCTTGCCTACTCAGCGAATCGCGCTGTCGTGAGCTCGATTACTAATCTTCGGATCAGTTTCCGACCGTCCAATCATCGTTGTCGCCACCTAGAGAAGCCCTAGTTCCACAGTCCCTAGAAGGACTCTGAGGGAACATTTCTCTTGTGGAAGCGAAGTCGTCGCTATCCGTCAGATTGTCGTAAATAATTGACTGGTCGGTGAAGCAGGAACAGTGGGGAATGAGAGGCCGACACTGGGTTTCCCCAATTGGGCATTAGATGGGGGAGACAGTAAAAAGGGGTGGTAAGGGGCATGCGCTACTCCTGGGAAAGCTTATATCTGGCCCGCCGGGGGTCGAACTAGGTCATAAGGTGATGAAGCTCGGCAGGCACCGCTCGGGCATCCTGCAAGGCCCAGAAAGTAAGTAATAAGCACAGTCATAAGTCAGTCGAGTAGGGTTAGTACCCCCGATCAAAGATCCGCAGAGCGCTACTTGTAATATTTTTTCCTAGCGATTAGGGAAAAATTAAATTTCCCATGAATCCGCCCCTCTCCTTTCCCCGCACAGCCGCTCGGAGGCGGATTTTCTCCGCTTTTAGTTGGACCCCAAATTGTTCCCAGTCCTCGATTAAGCCAGTAATATTCCATACTAATCGAAGAATACATTAATTTTATACACCTACACGTGTTTTAACAATTTCTCGGGCGGGGGAAATCCAGTAATAAAACATATTGTAAAAGAGTGACTGTATATTTGTAAACCTCGGTGCGAATTGACGCAATAAGTGCCTGTACACGAGATGGAACAGAATGTTGCGCGAAGATGTTTCACTGTAGTTTCTTCTGTGTCGATTTGAACGCGGAGAGTATTGCTCCCGGGAACCAAATCGGAGAAAAGCGATTATTTCCCTCCACATCAGTTGCCTTGAAAACTTAGGATTATTGTAAATTTAATTTTTTTCAACTGTTTGTAGTGGCGCTTTGTTCAGAGAATGACGTTATATTCAACGCGTGCCTACGTTTTTTTTAAACAATTGTATACGCGAATTGTTTTCTAAAAGAAAACTCGTCCCTCGAAACTTCGACCGCTGTAGCAATAGACTAGATTTATATTTCAGAGTTGCGGTGTCCCTTTCGTTCTTTATCGACTGGGTAGTGTACAGTGGCTTAGGTGGGGGAGAGCGGCGATCAAACTTTGTTACTTCGTTAATTTATCGGAATTTACCCGCATATTTAATTCGGTGCCGGACGTCGCAGTGCGCGCGGCGCTTTCTCGGTTCACTCCAATTCGAGTATTGTTTCCATTCGATCCGAATCGTTAGGTCTCGATGGAATTAAATTATCGGCGTGGGGGAGCGGGTTTAGGAGCGGCCGGGTCGATATTCCTCTTCGTTTAGAGCTAATCGAAGCTCTACCCCGGAAATTCTGCTCGATTAGAATAGCAGGGACGCTAATTATTGCAGAGGGGGAGAGGGCGAATCCCAGCCTGTACGACCGAACGCTACCAACCTAAGGGAGCCGTATAGCAATATTCCCACTTCCGCACTTAGTACTAAGGAGAGAAATAGGTTTTTCAGTTTCACTGTAACAGTTAAGTCTGAGATTTTACAATTTTCCGCATGTATTCTCAGGGCCAGTACCTTTTTAGGTTGGTGATTCTGAAGGGAAAATTCAGTCGTTCTGCAGGGATTCTATTTCGCAATTTTCTAGGCACTCTTACTGTGGAGAGTAACAGCAACATGGTCGTAAGTAGCTTGGGACCCAATCGCGGAGTGGATGATATAATGGTACGAATAATATTGTACTTATTTTGAATGTAAAACCGTTAACTACCGGACTTTTAAACGAGCTAAGGTTTCCACAACCGGAACTGAAATTATCACTTAATTTCCTGTTGGATCGCGAAATACTGTGGGAACAACCTTGGTTAGCCGTGGTTAGTTCGATATTCTTCCTGCGTTTGTAGTTTCTAAAGGGGAGCTCTAAAGCCGTTTTCCTCCCGGGTGTCGCCCGCTTCCGACGTTTCGGAACTCGGTTTCATCATCATGGAGCTGGCTCTGGTGGTTTCCAATAAGAAGGTTTCCGGGAAGAATATCGGACTAACCGGGGGTCAAGCCACCCTACCACGCTACCCTAGACACTTCACGCAGTATTACGCGATCCAAACGGAATTAGTCAGCGATAATATACCGTAATGTTTGGAGGTCCACGAGTGTTAGGAATCTCCTCCACTCGTCGTCCTTAATCGTCCGATTTCGGCTTCTCGCGATTCTTCAGTAGATTAGTGAGGAATTTAAGCGTGCCGGTTGGGGAAAGCCGAGATTGCGGGTGTATGCCTCATCGTGCTCGTTAGATTAATGTAATCGCTCGGGTGGGGCTCTGGGTCGAGTTCGGCCATCAAATTTGTACACGGCACGGTACATCGCAACCGATATCTTGCACAAGGGCCGTGAAACATGGACGTGCGGATCCGGCATTCGAATCTGCTTTTATTAATCAATTTCGTTTTGTGTCAGCAGGCGCGCTAAAATAGAGAAGAGTGGGACAAGTGGCCAGAATGGGAAAGCCGAGGAGGGAGCCGTCGCGGACAAGGATAACCCGGATAGGAAAAGGGCCGAGGGTCAAGGGTGCCAGCCGAAGAGGAACATCTACCCCAACGTCCCGTTCTCGCCGTACTCCTCGCCGAGGGCCCTCAGGCGCCGACCACCCCTCAAGGAGAGCCGACGTGTCAGCATCGACAAGTCCGGTACTTACCTTCAGCTCAACCAGTACCGTCTCATGGACTCCATTGGCCAGGTAATTAGATACCGGTTACCCTCGTTACGCTTCTCCACATACTGTCGACGCAATCCTAACAATGTCCAGGACTATATGTGTCCGGTTTATGACCTATAGGATTTTTCGGAAAATTGAATTTATAAGGAATACGGGAAATTGAAATAAATAGCTTATATCGGCTTCCTACGCTATGAACCATAACAGCGGCCAAGTGTTAGAAATATGAAACCAGTGGCACAGCGAGAGTAATAGTTTGTTCCTTTTTTCGTTCTATTTACTGTACTATCAACAAATAATTCTTATAAGTATAATTGCGGAAGGATATTTATAGTACTTTTTGTCTTGATAAAGATGCCACCGAATGACGGTGGCTTTCCACAGGGCCCAAGAATCGACTACCCGGACCGTATATATTATGGTTCGAAAGGGACTTGTCGAATCAAGTGTCCGTGTTTATAATTACAGTGCTGATCCTCAACATATATATATATATATATATATATATATATATATATATATATATATTGTATTGGTGAGGGTATGCGAGAGGGAGGAAGATAGCGAGGGATCTGAATAACAATTCACTCGTGCTATCTCTCTCTCTCTCCTCCGGCTTGTGCCCCTGTCACTGTACACCCACACCCGACAGGGCGATTGGACACGCTCAATATTGCCGACGTAACACGCTGTACGGAGTGCGTACAAGGGCCGAAACCCGCCCGGAGACCGGACTCATTGCCATAATGAGAGAAGTCAGAAAGTCGAATTTATGTCTAGGGATGTCGAATAAATAGCTTAAACTAATAAATAGCTAATGTTGCAAAAAAACGGCGTATTTCGGCTAATAGGTATTTGTGCATATTTATCTTAATTAGATCCATAATTTTGTTCAAAGACAATACATTAACCAAATGGGATAGCTTGGGTACTTCTATAACATTACGTCAATATTTCCCTTTTTTCTTTTTTCCCTCTTATTTTTTCTATATTATCTTTTGTTATTTTCCTTACTGAAATTATTTAAATAACACGGGAACGGTTTTTGAAGAAAGAGCTTTAACAACTTATAGCCGAACGAAACAGGTGTCGCGGCATGTGGTTTCTTAGGAAGAACGATGGAAGCGATCGTTAAAGGACGGCCCAAATTTGCTTGGGTGGAATAGAAAAAAACGTTTCCCTTTTGAAAAGAAGTCTAGTTTTCTTTGAAATTTTTCCTAATCATCCGAAATGTAAATTTTTCCGTCGGTAATTTTGTTTTTAACAGAAGAAATAGACTCCGGTTTATTGTTTCGGTCGATATACATATATTTAACATTAAACTGCAGGGTAAAGGGCCCTCTGAAAAATTTCAGTCCACGCCGGTGAACACGCTTATGAAAATATCATGGTCCACCGAGTCTAATTTCGGGCTTGTTTGTAGGGAGAGATTTAATATTAAAAAAAAAACTAGGGTAGGGCTTCTTAATAAAGGGAGAATGGGATTGTGCGGTGGGGCGAAGCTGAGGTGTCCAAAAATGGAAGATTTTTTTCTTGATCCTCGGTAATAACCAGGTGCCGGGTCTTATTTGTAAAATGTCAAATTTTCTTTCGGGGACCAAAAAAGAATAAGAAAGAGGTTTCGGAAAAAATCTCATTTTCCGCGGTCTTTTTGTGGAGGGGCAATACGCTATGACCGGAAGGGGGTGGACTCGGTTTTCACACTTCAGTTGCTGATATATTTAAAGTAACATCCTAGCGAATTCTCTAGTTAATCTGGCAATCAATTGCTCATAAGTCTGTCCTCGCAACAGAGCTCAGTATTTCTGCCGAATCGTCATTAAAACTCCGTGTTACCCCGTTACGCGTTTTTCATATTCTGAAATAATCCAATACGTTTGTCGAACGAACACGCTTTTTCCCCCAGCTACCGATTATAATATCCAGGTGAAAACTTGTGAAACTTGGCTGTGCTGAAAAAGCTTTTTTCAAAACCGACTACTAAAATCTCGCGCTTCTAAAGCGGTCGATTAATAGAGTGGATAATACAAAGCGCCAATATTTAGTTTAGGACGGAATTTTCTTAGGTTTCCAAACGACCTTAACAGCTGTTCAAAAATCATATCCAGAGAATTGTTTCCTCATTAGCATATTTTTGTTTGTCATTGTTACATTTTTTTTATTTAAATAAATACGCATTACAGCTTTTGAAATTTCAGTTCCAAGGTATTTTTACTGGTATTAACATGGCCGAAAAGCGGCGTTTTTCCTCTGCGGTTCTGGAGAAAAGTATCATTTGTTAGAGGGGCGCGGCGAACTGGATAAATTCCTGGATATCGCCGCCATTTCGATTTTCCGCCCCCAATACGATCTTGGGAGGTCGGCCGCTACGGCTTTGTTGCGGTAGCGGTAGAATTGGCGGGCAGGATAAGTTGGGGCCACACGGGGTGTGGGGCGGACGGTGAGCTCATTAGAATTCACGCCGGTAGTTTGCTCCCGGACAACCGCTTCCCCCGTCTAAATTGCGGTCGCCCCGGCTCCCGAATACTCGCGCCACAGGCCCCGCCGTCGGCCGGAATGCACGTAGCAATCAAGATTTGTCTATGTATATCCAAAAAAATAAATAAATAAAAAGTAGGTAAAAACGAGCAGTAACAAAACGCGGATAGCTCACCGGGCATAAATCCACAAGCACTCGACATGAATTCTACCAGATCTGTATTACAGCTTATAAGGCAACGAGTCGTATTGTATTAAGAGACAAATGAACAAGATAAAGAACAATTCTTATACGCAAATAGATACATTAGATTTCGAGAAAGAACCTTAAAATGAATAACAAGATAGTTCGTAAGAAGGAAAAGTTTTGATCTGATAATCGGTTGATAACAAAATTATTTACTAACAATGTGCGTTAATCAGTTATAAATAATTATGTGACACAAATAAGGTAGCTTAAAAGAAACTCTGGATTACAAGTATAATTTAACATAAGATAAATTTCAGTGGTAGAGAATGTAACGATTATAAGTATTCTGGGTGAAGCGTCCTATCCCGAACCAGCAGCAGGTTCGCTACCTTGGGCTCCATCTAGACAGACGAGTTGCGTTGAATCCCCACACCAGACTCAAAAGAACCGACTTAAACTGTAAATTTGTACTATTAAGGCCATTACTAAAACGGACATCGAGATTGACCCTAGCCAACAAACTCACAGCATACAAAGCCATATTAACAGTTATGTTTCGAATTATACAATTCACCATGACCTCAACATAACGACAGTTTTGATGAACTAATAAAATCCCGGTTCCTAAAGTTTTATTCCCTCTTCACTCCTCATCCTAATTTATTTGTTGATACGCTCTCTTCTGTTAGCCACCCATTACCGAACTTCCGATTTTCTGTAGCCCGGACACACGTCCAAAGTACCATCGTTGGGGCTTCTTTATCGAGACTAACATGTGATATAAAACCAACTTTCCGCCATTGTACTCTAACTGTTACTTGTACTTCGATTGTACAATAAATAAAAGGAAAAAAGGAGTGAAGCGTTTTTCATTTTGTAATCAAATCTTTAATGGAAAAATTTATGAGCCTCCGACGAAGGGGTGTTTTTCGTTTTTACTGAATATTTCCTGCTATTAAAAAAATTGCCAAAAATGCCGCGAAACGCAAATAATTCGGCAGTCTACCATTTTATAGGAGAAATCCGGCTTTTAATGTGGCCCGTGTAGAAGAGGCCCCCCATCACGCTTTTTTAGCCCCCTATCGGAACACTCAAACTCAATTAGCCATAGTTAATTCATTTAGGCCTGTTTTACACCTAAGCCGTTGTATTTCACGGTGTTTCCTATTAGCCGAGGTGTAAAAGTTGGGTTAATAAAACACAGCCCTCTCAGGTTTAAGCTCCATATCACTTATCGTGTTTTTGAAATACGAATACGATAATTATTCAATCGGTGAAACTGTCATGTACGTGAATAACGTAGGAGCTAACAATGAAACTTGAAATAATATAAACGTTAATTAGAACTCCTCGACTAATACAATCTCACTCTGTGCTCACTCATATTACCTACACCCTACCTAAAGTAAATTATAATAATTTAATCACAAAGTGGTTGAGCGAAGGATTCCGCGGCCAGAACATTAATTATAACTAACTAACTTCTGGTAGGATCGCGTAATACTGTGGGTAGAAGTCCGCGCTCAAGTCCAAACACAGTAAAAATCCCGGAACAGCAGGGGGTCAACCCCTGGCAACCGAGGTTGTTCCCACTCTATTACGCAATAGTACCGGAAGTCATTTAGTGATTATACTAAGTAGTGATAAGTGAACGAAGGTTTCCGCGAACAGAACTTGAATTGTCACTAAATGGCTTCCGGTAAGATGGCGTAATACTGTGGGAAGAACCTCGGTTGGCAGGGGTTGACCCCTGCTGTTCCGGGATTTTTTCTGTGTCTGGAGACCACCTGAGCGAGCTGAGAAGCTTTACTTCTGGGGCCCTCTCGGGTGTTGTCTGCTTCCGACGTTTCGCAACTCATACTGGTCCCCATCATCGGGGTCTGGTCGCGGAGCGAAGGTTTGCCCATTTATCAGTACTTTGCATAATCACTAACCACCTTAAGTAACTACGTTACTGGCAGTATGGTAGTGACAGTTGTGAAAATCAGAAACCGTTCTAGGTTCCGGTAATTGTGCGGAATATAAAACTAGCGCATTTTTTATGTAACTAAAACAAAAATCAATTGCAATAGACACCGGTTATATTTTCAATTTTCCTTTTATTGAAAAGTGGCCGAAAAAAACATCGACGAAATTCTGCCGGGGATTTGCAGAGGCGAAGCAGGATCGAGACAGGCCGACTTTGGGCTTAAAGGGCTTTTTCCGCGGGGCTTTCCTTTGGCTTTCTTTACTCTCGGGCGGAGTCAAAGGAGACCGAATCTTCGTTCCCAGCCGCCATGGAATTCGCTGGCCCCTTAACCCGCCCCCTCCTTTTTAATTCGGGCCAAAAACAAATTGAAAAGCCCTCTGTGCCATTTCCCCCTTCCGAAAAGCTAAATCGTGAATAATTTTGTGTTCTTTCGTTAACGTTACTATGTTATCCATCGGAATGAAATTTCGTTTAACATTTATACACGTATGAGTCAAGTCTATCTATCTATCTATCTATCTATCTATATATATATATATATATATATATATATATATATATATATATATTTGCGCTTACAAGCAAATAGAAAGCCTTGAATACCCTGAATTGCAAGTGCTAAAATACCCAAAAGAACAATTCACATACTACTACAGTATCAACGCATAACATCCCTACTTTTCGCTTTAGATCCGTGCTGTTTCTACAGGTGTAATTAATGTAAAGGACAAAAATTTGATAACAAATTGAACTTTATTTTTTCTAACTGTTTTATTGCAACTGTGAAATACAATCAGCGACATTGATGTTCAAGTAGAATAAGTAACAACTTGAGTATAATGGAGGAGAAACTCACTGCATGTGCCCATTTTATTATCCAGGTATGTTTAAATCACGGGGCCACTTTCTTTCAGGCGTCTGTAAAAGGAATCTTTGGGATTTCGGTTTTTAGTAGGATTCGGATCATAGGTAATTCTGGAGTGGAAATTCTTGCACTTTTCTATGGCGAGGTAGCGGACATAGTGGGGTATGTCAATTATTTTTAATTATTATTCTCGACTGTAAGGTTTGAATCTCATTAAAATTTGTCGTTTGGCCGAAGAACCCCGGGTGAAATAAATGTAATTTATTATGAAGAGAATTGGAATATCTCTAGAAATATATTTCAATTTTTTGACCCTAAGCTGGACCTACAATTTCAAGTTTGAATTGATTAAAAGAGAATTACGCGATCGTTAGTGTGACTGTTCATACGCAGCCGGTGAACTAACTGAATTAATTATTTAAACGTTAAAATACCACAATACAAATACGTATTTTATATATATATATATATATATATATATATATATATATATATATACACACACAGGAGTTTTAAAAATATCAACTCCCGCTAATAAAACTGGTGCAGGAACCTACTCTAGTAAAAAAAGCGGCGTATTTAACCGCTCGGAATGCAATTTATTTTTATAATTTTCTTTTATAATGCTTTTTTAGTTTTCCCAGTTTTTTTTTCAGCTGTCCCCCAGTTTAACAAAAAGTCCCATGGACATAATGGAAAATAAAAGGGGGAATAATCCCGACTGCCCCCGTTTTCGAAAAATAATACCTCCCACTCACGCTTTGGTGAATTTTCCACCGTACAATAATGATAAGAAAGGGGCAGAACTCATTAAACTCCATCTTAGATCCAATCTGAATTCGCACCGATTTCGGGTTCTTGCCAAAGTCAGTACCACAGATAATAGTAATAGTGTAGGTCACAGATTTTAAATGAGTCCGTTTATTTTAGCCTGGAAGACGCGTTAGAAATTCGCTTAGCGCTGCAATAATTCACCGCGAATAATAATTTTTATGATATAATTTTTGATACAATAACTTTATTGGCGTGTTTTTATGACATTTTTTGATAAAGTTTTTTATCGCATAATTTTATGACAAGTTTTGATGAAATAATTCTTTTTGGTATAATTTTTGATAGTACATTTTTTAAATTTTAAGTCGCGACTACAGATTTTGGAATTAGATTTCAAACGTTCCTTATAGACCACTGAAAAGGACAAGATTTAAACACACCGGAAAAATATAAAAGGGAAATTAAATAGAAAAAAGGGGGGAAAGACAGTGAGGTTCTTCTCCATTATGCTTTATTTGTTACTAGTACGACTTTAACGTCAATGTCGCTGATTGTATTATCCAGTCGTGGCAATAAAAGAGTCAACAAATTTCAAATTTAAATGTATATTTGAGAAAATAGTTTGGGAGGAAACAATGGCTAGGATAGAGGATGAAGGATTGGGCTGTAATTAAAACGTTTTGGGGAGTCCGTGTTTAACCTGGCTGTCCAGTAATCGCTTTTACAGCTCGCCCAATCCACCATTTAACTCTCTCCCCCACTGCGCCCCATTTTTAAACAATAGGATTTCGAAAAATAAAAAAACCCCATGCCGTCCGACAGCCTCCGCGAAGGTATTATCAGATACAGAGTTTCACCACGAGCCGACAATTCAGAAATACAGGTTTAAACCTCCAAAACAGCACTAAGTATTGAATGAGCGGAGTTATCCGCGACTAGAACTTGAATTTCCGGTGGGATCGCGCCTAATACTGTAGGAAGGGCCTCAGTTGGCACCCTGGTTGCAGGCGGCACAGTGTGAAATACTAAATTTAAATTCTGTAATCAGTATAAGTGTTTTAATCCATTTTTCAGGGTTCGTTCGGCCTAGTCAAGTTGGCATACAACGAGGAAGAAGATAAACATTACGTAAGTCATTTGAACTTGGGAGTTTATTGCATAAAACCTATTAAGTAACAATTCTGTCTTTATTTTCGACCCAAAGGAAAGAAACAACCACGAAATTGCGTAACAGTCTAATTTTCATTTTCAGGCGATGAAGATTTTATCGAAGAAGAAACTACTGAAGAAGGCAGGATTTTATGGTAAGTTTCTGACACAGAATACGGCGTTTTTCATGCGTTAATTGTTTTCATTAAATGTTGATAAAGATATTAATTTTTACAAATTTAACCGATTCATTTGTTTGAGAGGAAGTTTAAATTATTTATCGCATAGTGTGTTCTTGCATTCGTTCGTGTCGATTATCAATTTGTTCACAAGCTCGAAAATGTCTCCGATAGTCCGGTTTCGGCTTTTCACCTCCTTCAGTAATATCCTTATGTGCCGACAATGCATTCGTGCAGTTCAGTCCCTGAAACAACAAGGAAATGTTTGACATTGCAGGTAGACCTTGCCCGAATCGAAAGGAGATCAACCCGCTGGATAGGGTCTACAGAGAAATTGCCGTTCTAAAGAAGCTGGATCACCCCAACATAGTCAAACTCGTCGAAGTGCTCGACGATCCGGTTGAAGATCATCTATACTTGGGTAAATCAAATATGTTTAAGAATTGTCTTTTTACAGCCGACGACAAAACGGTTATTCGAGAGGGATAGGGTGGAAGGGAGAGAGAAAACAGATTTTCAGGCCAATAAATTTGTTTTATCCCAGGTCGTAATTAGCAAACTGAAGTAAAAGTTTTTCATAATTGAGCTGATTTTAGTTGAGACACGGGCCTTAGTCGTTTGGCAACTGCCCTATCAGTTACCTCCCTACCCTGAACCTACCCCCACATTCGGCCATCGCGGCCTACCGGTACCGAGTACCCGACTAAATTCTAAAGAGTGTACTAGACCACCGGTGTCAAACGTACTGCCCGCGGGATCGATGAATTTTGACAGTAAAAAGACCTCATAAAATATGGGAACTCATCTTTGGAATTCAAAAATCGTCCGGAAAGAGTGTTTGTCAGAAGAGATGGGCGCACTCTACCTTTTTCTCCCCCTTAACTATTTTTTTAGTAACAATGCCTTTGACATAAAGTTTTGTTTTGGAAACACTTGTATATTTTGATATATTCATATGTTTTGTAAAAGTGTGTTTGATTAAATATTAAGATTTCCTAATGTACCTGTATTTCTTTGCACGAAAAAAAGGGAAAAATACGCGGTTTTTATTATTATTTATTGGTAATTATGCTACGATTCTACTGCTCGAGCCCACTCGACGTCTAATTAGGCTGTGTTTGAACCGGATAAAAAAAGTTCTTTAGGATTTCGTCAGTAAATTAATTTGAACTAATATGATTGAGGGTGATGCAACAGTTTCAGCGAAGAGCGGAATGAGGCGAGAACTGTTTTAATTAGAGTAAAAGAAGCGGCGTCTCTATTTTTTCTCTCCCTTAACAATTTTCCAGCTCCAACCGTTATTAACTTGAAAGTTTTATTTGTATTTGTGGAAACACTCGTCTTAAGAAATCTGACTTACTTACACGTTTTGATACATCGATATATTTTTTAAAAGTAGATTTGATTAAATATGAAGTACATTTCCTAATTTACTTGAAAGGGAAGAGAAAGAAATGCGGACTTATTATTATTGTATAGCTCAGGCCCACTTGACAGATCTAATTAGGCTGCTGTATGGCCCCCGAACAAAATGCGTTTGACACCACCGTACTAGAAGTTAAGGAGATCCATTCATCGGATAATAAACTAGAGAAATATAAGCTCATCATTCGTACGAGACTAAATTTACAAGCAGTCAGACTCTTGCACTTCTCCCTGTTGACAGAAGCCAAAGTCCGAAACTGACAAACCGAATCATTTATTCTGATGTAATTAAATATATATGTATATATATACATGTTTTTAGTGTTCGAGTTGCTGGAAAGAGGCGAGGTAATGCAGCTTCCGACGGACTCACCGCTCACGGAATCTCAGGCATGGCAGTATTTCAGAGACGTACTCCTCGGATTAGAATACTGTATGTTTATTCTACAAATTGTATTGTATTCTGCAAATTTCAAGCTTTTTTTAAGTTTCTGGTGGGCGAACATTTCCGGTCCAATAAAAAATATTAATTCGATTGAAAAACCTGTTCAAAACTATCCCATCGCCGGATTCCTGAAAATCCGTAGCGCCCCCTCACGAGGAAATGGCCATGTGATTTCCTCACTCTACAGTAACGGCCGGAGCGGGAGTACAATCGATAGGCGAATTCTCCGCCAAAAATATATTTGCGTTAACCGTCGCTAAATATAATTTTTAATATTGTAGTTGTGACTTAAAAAAAATGACTAGCGTCTATTCCGACCGCGGGACAAACGTAACTGCAGGCACTAGTGCAATTCTCGGGTTAGGTTAGTCCGAGTTAAGTTTACTTTGGATCAACTAGTTTCGCTGAAAAAAGAAATACCGCCTCGAACTAATACTTTGTTTGGCCTCATTTTAAGTGCACTTCCAAAGGATAATACACCGCGACATTAAACCGTCCAACTTGCTGTTGGGAGAGGACGGTCACGTGCAGATAGCTGATCTTGGAGTGTGTAACGAGTTCGACGGGTTGGATGCCTGTCTTCACAGCACTGCCGGGACCCCGGCATTCACGGCGCCTGAAGCCGTTGCCCCGTCGGCACAGTTCAGTGGAAAAGTAAGTGGAACCGATTAATTCAAACCGGAACTATACGAGCTCTTCTCTCGGTCCTCTTCACTCGAATCCTGAATATTCATTTGGCAAATATGAACTACAAGAGGGGCATAGGATAACAACATTGTGAACAATACGTGTATATTTTAACTTAATACTCGTGTACATAAATTTAGAAACGTGTATCAGAATTTGCATATCGTCTACAATATACTATCTATATTCAAAGACAAATTATGTTTTTGTAATGTGTAACCTTTCAGGCGTACGATATATGGTCGCTGGGAGTAACGCTCTTCTCGTTCGTCTACGGGAACGTACCGTTCGTCTCTGAATCGATACCGAGCCTATACGCTAAAATTCAAATGGAAGAGGTTAATTTTCCCGCACGTCCGAACATCAGCAACAGCCTGAAAGACCTCATCAGGCAGATGCTCAACAAGGATCCACATCAGAGAATCAGCTTGAAGAAGATAAAGGTATTCGATTTTTTTATTTAATGTAGAACGAACCTTTATCGTACAACTGTGAAATGTTATTGTCGCTTGCATCTAGCGATAAAGAAGCCACCCAATAACGGCACTTTTGACGTGTCTCCCGGCTATAGAAGATCTCTAGTTGCGTTTAAGCAATCGTGGGGGGATAAAGGATGATTAACGTAGGAGTGAATTAGGACGAGGAGTGAGACGAGAATGAAACTTTAGGAACTATAATTTTATTGATTCGTCAACTTTCGGTATGTTGAGGTCGTGGTGGACGGTGAGATTTGAAACACGGACCGGCATTAAGGACAATTCGGAGGACTTTTGATAGGAATGGATGGGGCCGATGTCGGTTTCAATATCGATTGAATCTTACGCAACCATTGCAAATTGTAACGAGCTGTATTTTAAAGAATGTAATTCCTCGTACTGATGACTGATTCTGTTTCAGGAACATTGCTGGGTGACCAGAAACGGAGCTTACCCGCTTCCGTCTGAGTGTGAAAACTGTCAGCTTGTTGAAGTTACCGAAGATGAAATTAGACACGTTGTAACATCAATTCCAAAGCTTGATACTTTAATACTAATAAAAACTATGCTGAAGAAACATTCTTTTCAGGTACATTCTTTTTTCATAGATACTTTATCGGATACATATATTTAATGAGTTAATTTTATATATAAAAATACATTTTTTTAAAATAAATAAAATTACCAAATAATGAAATTATTTATATTTATATAATTTATATATATATATATATATATATATATATATATATATATATATATATATATTGACGACGTTATGGGTAATCTAACCGAATATTCATTCCAAGCATAATTCCATACGTTACTTCATATAATGCTGCAATATATTTTTTATAGTTTAGAATACCTGTTGTGTGGTCTGCGAGGGGTTGGAATACCGTAGATTTCGTGTGTTTCTGTCTCCTCCCGCTGGGTTGGTCTTTTGCGAGACCTGTTTCGGCTGCTCGCCATATTCAGTAGCGGTGTTGTCACTTTGGATGTTTTTTGGGCATCCTCACTGCACTGTCACTGTCACTTGTACTGTGGTGTTGTCCATTTGTCGTGTGTATATATATGTGTCTATGAAATGTTAACTAAATTTCGTTGGGTGCACTTGCATCGATTAACTAGATTACTAAAAATAAACTTTATTCAATAAAGTTTAGATCAACAAGAAACTTGTATGACCTTAAATACACAATACTAGACAGGCTCCCAGAAGTCAGAAACTAATAGTTGTAACCAGTTTTGTGATCAAATATATATTTTACCGATAATCAGACATAGATTTAAACCGATTAACAAAATCACTCCCAAATAAGGAAAACAACATGCCCAAAAACACAATAACAAGACACATATCTATACAGACGACAGACGGACAACCACCACAGTACAAGTGACAGTGACAGAGCAGTGAGGATGGCCAAGAAACCTCCAAAGTGCCAAAGTGACTAACAACACCATTACTGAAGATGGCGAGCAGCCGAAACCGGTCTAGCAAAAGACCAAACCAGCATGAGGAGACAGAAACACACGAAATATACGGTATTCCAACCCCTCGCAGACCAGAAATCAGGTATTCTAAACTATTTACGGAATTATTGCTAGTTTGGTGTTAAATGTTTTCAGAATCCTTTCTCAGCCGATTCACCCCTAAGAAGGTTTTGTCGCAGCGGTAGGTCTCACTCTGCTCCTGGTTCATACGATTGGCTGAATACTAGGTAATTCAGTGAAAATGATTATCATTGCAATATTTCCTTACATGGCAAAAAGTTGAAGCACTATCTTCTTCAAAACATCAAGTATATATTATTTTATTCGGCTTATATTTTTTTCTTATTATATACGTCAGTTTAATTTAATATTTCTTTTCCCTCAGGTCACTTTCAACTGAAAGTGCTCTGCCACCAGTTACAGAGATGTCTACATCAGCTGAAAAAAAGAAATTTAGATGTTGAATGTCTTAAAAAATAGATTTAGATTTCGATATTTTAAAAATATTTTTACTTCTTTACCGATATTGATAATTGATGTTTAGATGCCGTAACAATTATTGATATTGGCAAATGTGTATGCAAACTAATAATTGTTTTTTATCGAGTTAATCAATTTTCAATACTTTTGAAGGAAGAGATGATTAAGAAGGAATGAAATATCGCTTGTGGAAAGAGAAAAAAATATGTAATTTTAAAACTACTTCTTAATATTGATGTATATTCGTGAAATACATTTGCTAACCCATACGGTCCTTGTACTCATCTCAGAATGTGATAGTAATCACTGAAAGTTTGTGAAAACTTTCGTGTGAATGTACAAATATGAACTGTGTTATGTACAGATGTTTTTTACTCTTCTTAAACTATAAACTTATTTTGAAATGTGTAACTAATTTAATATTTTTATGCAAATATCAAACATTTATTACATACCAACCTTCTGGTTTTCTTTTATAATAATGAAGTAAAATGTTTTGAGTATAAATACTAACACCTACTTCCTGGGATTTACCTAATTTATTAATGAATGGTTCTACTTCTATTTTGACAAGTTGTGGGATGAAAATTTGTCTATTATATATGGGTTATTAATTTTAATTGATTTTTTTGAGTCTTGAAACAAGTAATAGCTTTGCTATTGGAAATATCATTTAATGTCATTATTTATGGGAGGGAATGAGCATTTCAGACTTTGGAATCTTAAAATTTTAAATGACCACTTCCAGCATATATACATTTACATCGATGTAATCTACGTAGTGTTTTATTCTTCCATACTCATCCATAGAATTTCTGCTCAAATAAACTTTTTTATGATAACTATGAATTAAATGCATATAAACAATAATAATAATAATATATGCATATAATATATGCATTTATGCATATATTATTTAATTATGAATTAAATTTGTGTTCTAATAACTATAAGGGTCAGACTATTCATATCATCATACAAATCATATATTGTATGGGAATGCATCAATCGCTGTTATATATGTAAATCTGTATTCTATAAATGTTGGCACATAATTATATATTTAAATAAGCATTTCCTATGTGAATTTGTATTTTTATGAAATTTGATCATGCGTGTGTCTATTGACACTTCATAGAAATTATGCCTTACGTTTAATTTGCTCAAAACTTGCTCTATTTTATCCATTCTGCAGTGTGATGAGCTAATTTGATCAATGTGACTTCATAGGCTTTATTATCACAATATTCTGTCCACTTTTAGACATAAATGAGCTTTAAATGCAACATAATCAAGATATGTTGTTCCCTAACTAATGTGTTTTATTGCATGTTGAATTTTGACATATTGATCAAGAGCCTGTCTTCAATTTTTGTGATATTATAGAGGACCAAGGAAATATTAGCGTATGAAGATATCCATGGATGCTTATTTATTTATTTAGAGAAATTTTCGTTGAAATTATTTTGGTATTGTGTATATTCAAAAATAATTGTTGTGTCAATATAAAATATGGATTTCAGTGGCATTAATTAATTCATTTAAAAATATTAACTGTACCATTTATGTATTATATTTCTTTCTGTTCTCTTTTGTATAATATGTCTAGTTAGGACTATACATCTTAATCAAGAATATTATTTATATTTATTACACTGTAATAATAATAATTCAACTCTGCACACTCTTGGCTCAAAATAATGTATCAATGCACATATTTCACTATTTATGATAAATGTAATGTTTAAAACTTACTGTTTGAAATAAAATTGAAAATAAACATTTTCGCTATTCCAAATTATTCATTATTTACACTCTAAATAAAGATTCTTCCAGGCTCACTTCTCCTACCAAAATGACAATTTCGAATAATTTTTATTTCAATCTGATATTAATTAGGCTGATTCCATTGGCTTCCCCGACTTTATAACTAAAAATTAAATTTTGAGTATTAAAATTTTAAACTAATTTCAAAACCGATTAAATGAGAGGAGCTATAAGCTCCAGTATACACATTCAAAAATAATGCATTACTTGCTTTTTATATGTATGTGTTCAAAGTATCTATATGCATTAAGTTTGCAGTGATTCTGTCTGTCTGTGTTTTCCTTGCTTTCATGTCCCTGTGCATGTGGTGTGCATTTTGCCTGATTAGTTCAGCATGCAGGCGAACTGCGCACGATCATATTAAGTACCATTGAGCCATATTTATTTATTGTGAGCCGAAAAATGTATTTATTTATTCATTCATTCATTCGTCGTTAATCCTTCAACAATAATAACTAATAATTTCAACAAGATTAAATGAACACAAGAGAGATATAAACCTCAACCAAGCAACAAAATTCACTGTAGCTGAACACACATTATCAACAAGCCATACTATAAAATTTGAAAACAAAAAAATTCTATGGAAGGAAAACAACTGTTATAAGAGGATTATTACCTTATACATAAATAAATATAAATTATAATTTTGGTACCACATTGCTCAATATACAACCGTAGAGTTAACAGTATTTATTTCATGCTTTAAATATTTGGCTGGCCCAAACTGAATGAGTATTACAAGATAGGTAGTAACAGCCGATACCATCTGAAATAAATAATATGAATTTGAATTGAACAAAGTAATAGACATACAGACTTAGTGTGTACATTCAAGACAGTCTATCTTAATTAAACTATGTTTAATTGACTGATGTATGTTCCCATACCAAATGGACAAGGGTGTAGTCCAAACTGAAAAAACCACAGGCAGTGAATTTTATTTTTTTTCTCATCATTATATGTAGTAGAAGCTTTTTCTAAAAATGAACATAATATTAATAACTTTCAGTACAAAAGATAATAACATAAAAGATTATCATTATAAAAATATAAGACTTCCACTTACCAATAAAATGAATTAATTTTGCTTTATATATATTGACATTAAAATTATTAGTGAACAACTGTATCGATCTATAAGATTTAGTAAGTAACTAAATCATATACTAAGCCATGAATATTCAAAATGTTATATAACTGTATGTTATTTACTGTTAAAATATATTTTTTTAAATATACATACATTATCTGTCAGTCTTTTCCTTATCAACCTTTGATAAATCATTATGTCTATCTCTTCAGCCTGTAAAATATGTATGATGAATTGTACTCTATTAAACAAGTATAATATCAATATAATAAGTAAAGTAATTACTAAATAATTAACAGAATAATTTTATGGAAGTTATTAAAAGTTTTAAATTAGAATGGCACAATGAATCCAGGTTTGTAGTAATTCAACATTATTCATACTTACTAAGGATTAAATAATTCATTGAACTCAGTATAATAAAGTAAATAAATGTAGGTATATATGAGTATTATAATAAATAAGGTAATTACGAAATAATCGACAGAATAATTTCATGGAAGTTATTAAAAATGATAAATTAGGATGGTGCAATAATTCCATCTTTGTAATAGTTCGACATTATTCATAGTTGAATACATAACCGAAGGTGAATTTGAATTATCACAAACTCAGGAAATACTGCGCAGAAAACCTCAGGCATTAAGGACCGACGCCCTATTCTTGCTTTTGGAAAACACCCGAGTGAGTTTCAGTGAAGGGTCCAATCCCTTTTTACACTGGAAAGAACTGTTTTCGATACTCATACCGATTCCGTCATCAGGGTCCGACTGAATTAGGGTGAAGGCGAAACCCCACTGAAAAAAAAACGAAAACACTGACATAAAACAGAACACACCACTCTAGACGCCTTGCTGCACGACGAGCAGAGGTGGCAGACGCGGTAAAAGTACAAAAGCATCCAAGAGACGTAGAGGACGCCTCGGGCCGTATTCAGGGAGTCCGAGCCGAGTATCACGTCCAAAAACACGAAATAAGAGGAGACAGTGACGATGACGAAATCGGAGGAGAGGGCGAGGAGGAGGCGCAGGGAATACTCCGCGTTGAGCGTGGAGTATAAGTTAAGGAGGCGTCTGTGGGCGAGGGGAGACGGGATTCGGAGTTCCGAGAGGTGGCACCCAGTTAGGTAGAGCAGGGCGGTAAACTGGCGTAGGGTTGCGTCAATAGTGACCCAGCCAGAATAGTAGAAGTACATCCAAGCGACGGTGTACCAAGAGAAACCTTCTCTGTAGATCTGAATCGAGAATTCGACCCCGGCGAGAGCCGTTACAGCGACGACGCTGAATACAAGACCCCGGAAGACCGGTCTTCGGTCGATCCGTCCCCAGGAGGGGAGCGATGCTTCCAGGAGCTCTGGGCTTCTGAAAACCGAGCAGAGGCAGGCGAGCAGGCAAGCCGCCACAGAGTAGTACTGAAGACGGTCCAGGAATGACTCGGTCCCGGTAACCGGTGAATAAGTCGAACAGTAAACGGCGAGAGCCATATTGGAAAGCGCCGTCGTTGCAGAGTAGACCCGCCACA
This sequence comes from Lethocerus indicus, assembly GCA_019843655.1. Taxonomy (NCBI): domain Eukaryota; kingdom Metazoa; phylum Arthropoda; class Insecta; order Hemiptera; family Belostomatidae; genus Lethocerus; species Lethocerus indicus. The sequence goes on from JACDQD010000001.1 coordinate 34,978,769, forward strand.
CTTTTCTCCCCCCCATCTTCCACCTCGCACAGAAACCCTTCGCCGCAGCTTTCTTACTTCACTAGTCCTTCATTCCCCGGTGTCCAGTATTTTAGACTGTAGTCATGGTAATATCGACGTGCCTGCCGGCCCATTGTTCCTCTTTCTTTCGTCCTTCCGAAGTTCACCTTCGTTCCTGCTACGTCCATTATGGGGCGAGTTTCGACAAAAATAGGTTTTCGAAAGTTTCTGAGACCAGAACATGAATCATCACTAACTTCCGGTGGGATAGCGTAATACCGTGGGAAGAACCTCGGTTAGCGGCGGTTGAACCCCTGCTATCCCGGGTTCGGAAACCACCAGTGCCCGAGTGCCAGTGGAAGAGCTTTTGCCTGTCTGCTTTCGACATTGCGGAACTCCTACCGATTCCATCATCAGGGTCCGACCGCCCTGATCTCAATTCTCTGGAAGCATATCCCGGGGGAAATGGCAAAAACCCTTACACGGGAACTCGCTCGGGTGGTTTCCAATCACAGGAAAAATCCCGGAATAGCGGGGGTCGACTCCTGCTAATCGAGGTTCTTCCCACAGTATAACGCGATCCCATCGGAAGTTAGTGATAGTAGGTTCCATTTGTTATACGTTTACATTGCCACGTTCAATCGGGAAATGAGAGTGACGCTCCCCAAAATTCTGTTGCCTATATAACATTGACAACACACGAAATTAATAATATCCCTCCTAATTTTTTTCAGGATGTGTAAACAGGAATAAAAATCGATTCTATATACGTTTGTTACCGAGGAATTTTTATTTTCTACTGTAATAAAACAGATTTTCCTTCGATACAAAAATTAAATATTGAAGAAATATTCTTTAAACTTTACCAACATAAAAAGAACAATTTTCAAACAAAAAACAAATATTCACAGTTCAATAAATAGTTTAAGTGTGTAAACATTTATAATAAAAAAATAGGAAGAAGGTCTTTGTTTGATCAAAACCCTAATTTTCAATGGAGTCATAAGAGTCTCCCATATTTGGTATTTCAGGTTGAAGTGAGACAAAGTATTATATTCGAGCATTGTGTCCTCCATGGAAATTTCTATGGTGTCGTGTCCCACCAGTCTGCAACTGCCAAGGAGGCGGGCACTGCTCCCACAATTGGCACAAACATTCTCCTACACTTGGTTCTATTTCCTGAAAAAAATTAAATCCAACAGATTGTACCAGAGATTCCAGAATATTTATAAATACATTAGGCTATAGCCTAACTAATAATAATAAGAAGTAACAATTTAAAAGCAACTCAGTTTACTAGAAATAAAGGAGTAATGCCTCCCTAACATTTATGGGAATCAATCTTTTACTAGTTGACTTTTAAAAATGTACAAATGCAACAGGAGAATAAAATATTTCAGTAGACTTGTACCGAATAGAAGATGAATTAACGGATCCAATTTCCAATACAAACAGAAGAAGACAAAAATTGTCAAAAATTATAGCTGGACAAAACAAAACCTTAAATGCAGAATCACATTCTGCTTGCTTTAAATGAATGTGTAAGCTAAAAATAACCATTCTCATCAAAGTATAAGTTATAATATTACAAATACAGAAAAGTCATACTTGTACTTTAGCAAACTGCTCAGAACTCCTTTGGAATAAGTAAATATAAATCCTTTTAGGCCTAGACACAATTTCATATGTAATGGAAATAGTCAAGTGAATTACTCCAAATATTTACCTGTCCGTCCCTACTGGTATGGACCCGTGTATTGTCTGTATAGGGGTTACTCAAGTGCCTTGTCGCTTGATAAATAAGGTTTCCTCTTTTAATCCATTCAATAGGAAGAGGCGGTTTAGTACCTAACTCCGGTATTATTCCCATTGGGCTGTCGCCTGCTAATCTAGCATAACCCTGGAAGTGTCCACTGCCTTGAATGCTAAATACAAGTATTACAGTCTTCCCACCCTGAAAACAACAAAATTACTTATTTTAATAAAATGTTTTTATTACAGTATTTTCATTATCAGTCACAAAATAGCACAAAAGTAAATAATGAATGTTACAGACATATTATTAACAATATACATAAATGTTTGTATAAAATATATAGAATCAATATTTACATAAAATCAAAATATTTTTTTTGAAGAATTTATGAATAGATTTTTGATGAATTTGAACAAAACTTACTTTGAATGCCTGAATTATTTTATTTTGAGTATTGGGGGCAAAGCACCATGCTTTATGCACTACAGATGATTCTATTGCTTTGATTTGACCAGCTTTTATTATAAAGTATCTTAACTGTGAAACACCTGCAACAGATAAGTTACCAAAACAAAATTAAAATATTCAACTGTCATATAATTTTATCCTACACATAAGAAAGAGTTTATCTACTTCTTCTTGTTTCATCTTTTTTCTTTATTGTACAATCAACTTAATACAGTTATAAGTACAATCGGACATTGCTTAACACTGACATGACCATGGCAAGATAAAAGAAGCCACCAAATGGTGGCTCTTTTGGCATGAACAAGGTTAACTGGGAAATAAGAAACAACCAGGATTTCAGAGCATAAAAGGAAATTTTAAAATGAAGAAATTTTGGGTACGAACAAAACCTATGAGTTCAGTAAGAAAAGAGACATATGCCTTGTGCCAAAACCCACCTGATTAAGTTGTCACATAAAAGATATATCTGCATAAACCATCACTGGAAATACAGTATGCTTAAACAAAGTCTTAGGATTGTCCAAAAAATAAAGTAATGCAAAACTTTAATGAATTTTTTCAATTCTAAATTTTTTCAATTCTGAATTTCTACTCACTGTTAGAACGTTGCACATCAACAGCACCGGTGTGACCAGAATTAGATGATGTGGGTGTCCCCGATGTATTTACATTCGGTGTATCCCCACAAACACTCTTGTTAATAATTGATTCGTATCTTTCTGTGTTCAACAAAGAATGTTTAAATTGTATACCACATACATACATAAACATATATATATATATATATATATATACACACACACACACATATATATATATATATATATATATATATATATATACATACATACACACACAAACATACACACATACATACAATGTGCTAAACATTACTAGTCTATTAATATATCACAGGAAATGATGGCAAATTAAACTTGAGAGAAAAATATAAAATGACAAAACACATTTTAATGTAAATTGTGTACTAGTTTATCATTTTATTTATAGTATTTTTTCCTATATCCCTCACACATATTTTTCCTAAATAATGTAATGTTGTATAGTTAAACCATTTTTGTCTACTGTGAAAAATAATGCGTTTCATGTATGATGGTAAATTAATTATTTGTCAGTTATACATTTTAAGGAACACCAAGTAAAAACTACTGTAAAACAGATTTTAGTCATAAATCCATAATAAAGCATTGCCTCTATTTAGTTAATTCCAAATAGATTACCCACTTGTACTACTTCAAAAATTAAAATAATTAATTTTCCTTAAGATTAAATCTAATTAAATAAAATTATCATTTGTTTCTACTATATATTAAATAAATAACATTGTGCTTACTGGCTGACATATCAGGAAGTGGGAATGTAAAATAAGGCCTACGTCCAACACCAGTTGGCTGAGTGAGACCCGCACATTGCTCCTCAGTAGATAATATGCGTACTATAGCATTTGTTACGAATTCATCTACCTGATCAACAGAAAAACAATGCAAAATCAAATTATGAAATACAGTGTTAGTTTAGGAAATTGCAACAAATAAATACAAAAAAACCCTCTTTGAATTTGTCCTAATAGGATAAGTTTCCAATTTTTATAAAGAATGATGAAACATAATGAAGTATAAATATACTAGCAACTGAATGAACCTTATAGCTTATGAAAAGTATCAGAATCCTTCAAGGGTTAAAACAAAATTTAATACTATTGAAAAAAGTACTAAACTGAGTACATACTAAATTGAGCATTTTGTTAGAGTTTGTATTACGAAGTTTTTTTGCCAGGAGAGAATGCCATTTAATTCTGAGCTGAAGAACCAGTTGGGCACACTCTGAATCCATCCGGAAAATTATCCAGTCATCTAACTTCAAAGTTGCGGTCAGATCGGGGGCAACTTCCTCTTCGCCGCTGTCTGAATCCTGGCTGCCTTCCACTGAGAAAAAAGAAATTTGGTTTCTTAATATTTTTTTTTTCTTCATTACTTATATAACACAATTGTGCTTTACACCAATATGCACTTTTTATAACTAACATCCATGGGCATGCTACAGCAGATACGAACTGCCGTCCTCTGAGGGCTTCCAGGAACACACTCCAACAATCTGAGCCACCAAGGCCCCTTTCTTAATAATTACTAAGGTCCCATTTGAAATGAAAACATAAAATACGTTTATATGTATAAAGTTAATTTTATGCATATTTAAATTTATAATGTACCTCAGTACAGCTATTTTAGAGTTCAACCTACTATGTGTATCTGAGATCGCATCGAAAGGTATTTTTGAAGGGCCACCAAACAGGGCGACAGTGAGAGGTGAGACAACAGTGGCCGTTCTTATCTGGACCAACCGTCCTACTCTGGTCAACTCTTCGTACACAACCCAATCCGTAGGAAGCCGTCCTACCACAGATCCTATATCGCCACAACACCTGCCTTCCTGGAGCACAGAGCTGACGTGTAAACCAACTTTGTGCTCTTTTCTGCAATTATAAATATAAATTTTAATTATTTACACAATGCTCTTAACCAACAGACAGATAAAACTTTATATATCCGCTTAATTACATAGTGCGGAGTACGCTGTGATCTCTGTCAACTCTGGCCAGGTTTGGGTGGAGACCAGCAACAAGGGCTGCTTTCACTACAGCCCAATTTTCGGAATTTGTATTTACATACTTTATATCCCCAGGTCCTTTACTTTTAACAAACCCAGATGCCCTTAGCTGGGCCATCACCTGGGCTCTGGTACCTAAAATATACTCCATAGAAGCTCCATTGACAAAATGCTCACTACAGAATTGTTTTTCTCGCCCCTGTTTTCTCGCTACTTGCCACTCCTATAACAATATGTAATTTATCAAGCTAGTAGCTTTTAGATCAAAATTATATATATATATATATATGTGTGTGTGTGTGTGTGTGTATATATGTGTATATATATATATATATATATATATATATATATATATATATATATAATATAAATTATAATAAAAATTATTTTGCAATTTGAAAATCTATCACAAATAGAAGATATGACAAAAGGTAAGTTACCTTAATGTTATTTGTATTACATACTAATATTTAAGAGTTCAAAGTTAGATGGGTAAATCTTGTTTACTATTTAATTATTTGGCAAACCATCATCATCCTCGGAATCATATGTATGATAAGTATGAAAATAAAAAGTTATACAAATTTAACAGTGCAGAATATCACAAGAAACATGTGACCACAAAGAATTAATGACATTAATAAATAGTAAATGGAAATATTAACAGTGTTTATTACAGACATGAACCAGAAAAAAATAAATACAACTTGGCATATTTGGTATACTTTTGACATATTTACAGAACAATGCAATAGTTTCTATACAATGGAACTTGAAATTTTAACCTGAAAAACTCGAAGGAACACCATATGGTCACTTAAACTTCCTGATGCAAATTTTACTCGTTCCTGTGCAGCTAACTTTCTTTCTTCGGGTGTAGATGGAAGAAGAAATACATCCCTAACAAACATTTAACATGACAATGTAAGATTTATGTCACAGAGATAAAAAGATTAAGATACAAATGTAAAGATAAAAATTGTATTTATAATACCTATATGAAAGGCATGACACAATTGTAAGGACTGGGTCAAGGCATTTTAAAACGCATGCATATATTAACATTTTTCCATATTTCGGATCAACAGGCAAATCAACTAAATGATGTCCCAAATCTGTTAAATCTTCCCAAGTATCTAATGCGTCTATGGTCTAAAAATGGAAACATTAATTACACAGCTGAAATTATTATATCTGCAAAATATTCATTTGTAGTAATCCAAACTTCCAAATAACTAAAATCACACATTAAACACCATTAAATGACGTGTTTTTCAATTACGTTTTTAACTGTCTATTAAGTCAGTTAAGATTATTGAATCTTAAGCATAAAATCTGATGAAAAGTCATAACTGAAGAATTATCTATACATAGTAAACTTATTACCTTAAGTAATGTTACAGCACTGCGACTAACCAAACTTGAGGGTGGATCAATGGCCCTCGACAAGAAATCCACGATTGATGTGTTTGGAGGCGCCAACAATTTTGCATACACGCATAATTCCTAAAATTTATAAAACTTTTAGGACAAAAAACAATAGCAGATATGAAAATATTTTCAGAAAGGGTACAAGCAATTATGCCCTTTATAATATCATGGAACTTTGTTTTATTACACAAGAATTAATACTTATTAATGTGACTGTATATATGTGACCTATTAATATGTGTGTACATATGTATTGTATGTACACATCTTCACATATATACTTCTGATAAAAATGTCATTTTTTAAAGTACAAGTATCTTTCATTCAAACAGAATTTATTCATTTTAAAACACTACAGAATAAAGAATATACCAACCTTCATGACTACTGTCTAATTCTTAAAAAATATCACAATTATTGTTTAAAAAAATATTATTCAAATACCATGTAGATAAAAATAAAAAAAATATTTGGTAGAAATAAAACAAATTAATACCTGCAATGGCATGCAAAGCATATCTGGTGTTTTGTATAAAGGCATTGCTTCATATCTAACAGTAGAATATAATCTATAACAAACTCCTGGCTGAGTACGACCAGCCCTTCCCTTTCTTTGCACTGCACAAGATTTTGATATCCAAACAGATGCCAGCTGACTAACTCCACATAGAGCATTATAAGATTTCTGTTAAAAAAAAATGAAGAGAAATTATTCCCATTTCACAAAATATTAATAACATTATGCAATTATCTCAAATTCATATTCATTATGAGAAAAGGAGTTTTTAAATAATGCAAGTACATTCCAAAAAAAATTAACCCATCAGCACTACTTATATGCGCCTTAAACAAATTTGTGTATCCACGACCTGTAAAATATATTCTTCAGATAATTAAATTATTAACAGCTCTGTATTATTAATTTTTTATACATAAACCACATCTATTATTAAAAATAGACCAAAATTTCTCCCAGAAAAATTATTAACACATTGACATATTTATTGTAATTGTAACAAAATAATGATTGGAAAAGTTAACTTTAAGAAATGACACCTCACCTCTTTCATCTTTCCTGTATCGATTATATATACAACATCATCAATTGTTATACTGGTTTCAGCTATATTAGTTGATAGTATTATTTTTCTCGTGCCAGGAGGAGGAGCCTTGAATACTAACTTCTGATCACATGTCTGAAAAATTTAACTGATTTATATTCTTTAGTTTTTCATTAATCAATCTCCTGAAGGAATATTAATGCGTAATCTCATTTCTATTGTTTTATATATTAAAAGTTTAACTTTTTGCACCTGTGAAAATATGATAGTATTCATCAGCAATAATTAAACGATTTTAAAACAAACCTGCATGTTTGAATGCAGAACAAATACTAAGATCTTATTTTTTTGAGTTAATTTCTTTTCTTCTTGGTGGATAAGTTCTTTCAGAGCAACTATATCTTCATAACCAGGTAGAAATATTAAAACTGAGCCTAAAAAAACAGTAATCTATGTCAAATGAAAATATGAAACAAAATACTAATTCATATAATAACTTGAGACAGATTTAAAATCCCATACCTTTGACATTTTCATTGTTTAATTCAGTTAGCAATGCCAAAATTAAATTCATGTCGATATATTCATCATTCACAGAGCTTTGATATAAGAGAAGTAACTCCCTATCAGAATCATTTAATTTTTTCTCTACTTCAGGTTCAGGGCACAAGCCAGTTTCACTAGTTTCAAAAGATAGCCTAAAACAATATTTGCCACTAATTTCCAATATGTAATTCACATAATATTTAAATAATCTATAACATTTTCTATATATTTATACCCATGTCAATTCTCACATTGAAGTTTATTCTTCAATCAATTACACTGCACTTGTTAATGGTATTACTACTTATCAAGCACAATAAATGACACTTCAAATTTCTAATATAATTAACAGTTGATCTATGGATCAAGGACTGCAAGGACAGTGCAGTAAAATAGAAATAAAAGAAATTCAACTCATGGATTAGTAACAATAATAAGATTGGATCAGTTCCAATAAAATATCTTGAGGATACAAATAAATATACCAACAAAGACTCAAGTTCAGTAAGTGAAAGGACTATGAGTATAAAATTGACATTTACGTTCCAACCCTAAAATTCCATCTTCATATTTTTTCTATGAAATTAAAACACAACAATTTTTGAGAAACTACATTTTACATTAAACAAAACAATTATACCAATTAGACTTAAGGATTCACTTACAAGTATGACTGAAGTAAATCATGGACATCATTATTATTCAGGTACTTGGCCCAATCGAGAGCTGTGTAGTTATTACTTGCTCTAATAAAGGGATGAGCGCCCAGTTCAAGTAACCTTTCTACTGTCTCCATGCTCCCTCTGGCTCCAGCGACCATTAAGGCAGTTACACCAGTTTCACTATGCTAAACAGTAATTAGTACTTTGTAAAAACATCAGCTGAAATATATATAAAAGCATCACTGAAGAAAACAATTACAGTAAAAAATAGATAACGATTAATGCAAAAAACAAACAATTTTTTGATACAATATTTAACTATAGATCTTAAGGGATCACACAGCTTTCTTTAATTGTCATATAATAAGACAAAAAATAATACCAGCAAATGTTTTTTCATAGTCTTTGTTGATGTACCATTACTATAAAATTTAATGGAGAGAAATAAGATGCCATAAATCAAAGTAAATAAGGCGTCCACACAAAATATTAATGCAGTAAAGAATTAATACACAAAGGTATCATCTAACTTTATAATATAATAACAAGAAAAAGTCAGAAATTAAAATTAAAGAAGTGTTCCTCTTGCATATGATAAGAAAATAAAAAAAGTTACAACTGACCTGGTAATCCACAGGCACATTTTCTGATTGGATCAAGTACAAAACCTGAGCAAATGCATCATCTGTTCCAAATGACCAAGCATCACTTAAAGCTGTGTCCATATCACTGTTGTCAACATTTCCTTTTTCAGAAGCAGACTGAAAATGAATATCCAAGCTGATTCCAAAGATCTACTAAGAAGATGAAAACTAGCTATCTTTTTAATTAACTAATAATTATTAAAACAAATTTATGAAATTCACAATAAAAATGCTTACTTCATTAGTGTACTTCATTAGTACGGCATTAGTGTTCAATGTTTTATAATCTCACCTTGGATTTTGTAATTATTTCTGAATATGCTCCCCTATTTACTGCTGCCGTCCATTTGTCAAGTTCAGCTGCTTGAGCTTTACGTTTATCTGACTCTCTTTTGATTTTCTCCATCTTTGCACTCATATAGTTCAGCCTGCACATAAACAAATAAATAAATAATTATTACTGCATAAACATATCATTTATATCCAATAGTTAAAAATACTAAATACAAACAACTAAACAAAATTCAAACAAGAAACATGGTACTTACTGTTTTAATATATCCTCCAAAAAGTACTCTTTTACTTCATAACATTTACCAGGGGCTGAACAATAAACAAAAGAATATAATTTATAAAAAATATCAACCACTTAATTTTAAGCACATATGCAGTAGGATATGCAACATATACACTAATAAAAATGTATGGTATATTATTTACTCCCATTTATTGTATTATACCCCTTTTCAAAAGATCAGAGATTTAAAAAAATTGACAATAATATAATATTAAAAAATTGATAATGATTCTCATACATCAAAATATAATTTACCATATATATATATATATATATATATATATATATATATATATATAATTTTTAACAATGTTTATACAGCTCAATGGGCTACTAGAGTGTTATGTGCTCAAATAAATATGTAATGTGAATACAATATAAAAAAAGGTACACATTAAGTGCAAATTATTTCACTTTAGCCCTAAAATACAATTAAATATAAATAAATAAAGTTACAAACCGGTTATGACTGGGCAATTATTGAAATAGGCAGAATATCTTTCAATATCAACTGTAGCAGACATTAGAATTAAACGGAGAGCCCTATATTTTGTCATCAACTCTCTTAAAACTAGAAGAACAAAATCTGTAAGCCTGTCCCTCTCATGGACTTCATCTATTATAACATGAGTAATAGAAGCTAGGAATCCATCTCCTGACATCAGAGTCCTCAGTAAGACCCCACTTGTGCAATACGTTAAAATTGTATATGGTGAAATCCTGCAAAAAACAAATTAATAATATTCATCGAGAGAGCAAATTGTGAATGATTTTTTTTCTCTAGATATTAACTTAGGTATTATCGTAGTAATTAATCAACAGCATACTATGTGCTTTAGGCTTGATCTAAATCTAGGTTTGACCTAGGGTATGGAGTTTATACTTTGACAGCAATAATGAAATCTGCACCATCAGAAGTATCAATGGTTCAAGATGCAGTATTTTAACTACTGAGCCACTGTTGTCCTATGATTGTAATTTGGTAACTAGGATCAAAGATTCATTCCAACATAGTTAAATTGTCACATCTTGAGAAGCTATAATAACGAAACTATGTTATTACTAAAAAAAAGCTACTATGAGGCATTTTATTACTCTTTCTATCCTCATCACACAGGCATGCTGATAATTATTGTATTCAATTAAACTATTTATTACAGAAGGGCAAAGAAAGTATCGTTATATAAATGAAAATTTCAGCAATTTAGTTTGGTAGGAGGTCTAGTTATGAAAACTTTCTTTTGCCTTCTGGGCCAAAAAGCCAGTTATCATATCTATGCGTGTAATTAATTAGAAAACATTCTTAATGCACAGATCTGTTATTTACCTGCATTCAAATCGTATTTGATAGCCGACTGTGTGTCCGGGTTTCTCACCCCTCTCAAGAGCAACTCTATCACTGACTGCCACTGCAGCTATCCGTCTAGGTTCGGCACAAATTATTCGGCACGGCCTACCGACTCTTTCATGCCATTCCAGCAAATACTGAGGGACCTTCCAGAGAACAAAACATGGCTTAGAGATAGAAAATTAAACATCGTTTTCATATGAAGCAGTTTGTAATTCTAGAATAAATCACATCTTACAAACCGCTCTTTTTACTTTAATTAATTTTCTAGAAGTTATTTGTAATTCCTCGCAACAAAATATATTTAAGTGGTATGCTTTCAATGCAACCTATTTATATTCTGAATACCCACTACCTATTGGTATAAAACAAAATTACTAATTAAAAATGATTTCTTATAGACATTAATGAGCTATACATACTCAGAGCATTAAACATCAATTGACCTAACCTTGCTAGAAAATTTTTCTCCTCCAAATTATTAAGTACACTTTCAGTTTCAATAGTTCAAAAGACTCATGCCTTTTGACACAACCAGTTTACAATTCTAGTACAAATAACATCGTACAGACTGTTTGTTAGTTTACATTTTTTTAAACTTAATTTAAATTCCTCACAACAGAATATATTTAAGCGGTATGCTCCCAATGCAACCTATTGACAATTGAATTTGACAGTCGGTGGACCATCAGGGCCTCCGTAAGACAAATTGAACCTCAACATATAAATCTTGTTCTTATGGATCCATGGATGGAGGGAGACATCAAATCCCAGTGTCAACCAAGGATCAGAGGTTATCCAACCAAAAGGTTGCAAACATGGATTTTATAAACCTGATATTAATATAAGAACTTTGATTTTTCTCCATTTGTTATATAGCACAATTAGGTTACTGTGGCCCATTTATATACTTAATTCTCCCCTCCTCTATTTGTACAGTGTAAGGGGTATAAATGCTGTTATGAGGGGGACCGTTAACCACATTTATGATTTGATTGGGTACAGTAAGTTGATGGCTACTAGAGTGTATCGTCCATACCTTCACCATATGAAGTCTTACTGACTTCATTTAGCTTAACATCCATAGGTATGGATTCAAACGAAAGCCACTTGAAGGGTACACACTGTAAGCCACTGCAGCCTCATAAGAAATATACATTAAATTATTTTTATTCCTAAGATATGTAAATAGTATACACTAGCATATAATAGGTGTGATAGTGCTATATTTATGTTTTTAAGCACTGTTTAACCTAAGCATAAGTTAGATAAGTCTAACTTAAGTTAACGACATCGGGGAAAACCAAGCATATAGGTTTATTGGGTGCAACAGGATCTGAACCCACTGAGACATCCCATCTCAAATTCTAATTTCTATAAATTACTAAAAAAGGGCCAAAAATCAGTCAATTTTCATATTCTAAACCTCCACCACGTTTGTAGTTATAATAATTGAAATAATATTAAAACCTGTGTGGTCTTTCCCGATCCCGTAGGACCGGAAATAATTGTCACTTGGTTGTCGTTTATTGTATGGAGGATGGTGTCTCTCAGAGCGTGGATAGGCAGGGAAGACCTGAATTGACTAAAATTTCTGTTGACCGAAGAAGGTGGAACTTGTGGGGACCCACCGGTCAAACGTCCCATTATCCTGTTCTGTTCTTTACCTAAGAAAAACAAACGGTCAAACAGTCTAATCAAACTTGTTTTTAATTTTGTTTCCAACATTGCTTATATAGCAATTAGCACGGCTTTGTGATATGGAGTGAGCATCACTGTCTCTGCTTACAACTAACTTACAAACCATGGCATATGGGCGGATTCGCGAGCTGACCTCTGGGCCCCAAGGTTTAAGCTCAACACTCTGAGCCATTGAGGCTCCTGAATCAAACTATTTATTTAATAATAATTTGATTAATAATATCAAAATTATCTGTTCCCAATATAACCTTATGACTAATCTATTCACCATCTGGAAATGAGTCCTTAGATCTTTCCAAAGGAGGCAGACAATCTTGCCTTTCTCGAGTAGACACAGGATGCTTATGCAACAAGGTGAACAGCAGTGTTCTTGAAGCCGGCAGCAGATTAATTGTCGCATCTTTCTGCATAATTGCCGAACTATCTCTCTTAAAGATAGTAATATAGCGATTACTACCTTTCCTGCATGGATAATCAGTAATGGTCATTCTAAGGCATATAATGTGTCTTAAATAACAATTTTAATTTTTATTTAATCTTAAATTTTTTCTATTAAAAATAATGTACAACAAAAGTAATTACAAACTAAATCCAATTACAAATTTTACAACAGAAAAAAGTTAACAAAGTCAAATTCAATACTGTCAAATTTTATTGTTGTACATTCTACTCCATCATTGGAGTAGTACTCCATCTTTGTTCATTTGGTACTTTAACCACTGGAAAATAGATACTTTTTTCCACATAACTTTTAATAAATTAATTTGACTTATGATCAATTTTAAAAAATACAGACTTAGTGCACTATAAATAAACACAGCAATTTGATATTGTAGTTTTGTAAAGTCAAAAAGTATATAGATAATGAAAATAACATTTAAGTGTTTAATTTTAAAAAATGTTCTATTAATACAACTCAATTGAAAAAAATATTTGTAAACTTTTCATCTCACATTTTAAATAACAGATTCAACAGAAGACAACACTCACCCACGACTTTTTGATTTTAAACCAAATTTTCTAACTTCCTCATGTATATATGTTCTTTCTTCAGATGTAAAGGAACTTGGATACTCCCATTCTAAATGTATGAAATATAATAAATTTTATATTAATTTTATTTTATAACTCATACAAACATTAAGAAACACTATATGTTAACATTCGACGCAATGAATTCTATTGAATGTATGAATTACACATTTATATAAAACAGCTGGCATGTATTCGGGTAGGAAAAATTTGTCTTCGATCTCCCAAAACCAATGAACATATTATTTATTACAATAAAGTCTCTCAACAAATTATTAGCAAGTTACAACTCCTTAATAGGTTGAAGGAATAATTGGTACTACGGAGACTTGTTAAGGTGAGCCAGGATTGTAAAAATCAACTGGATAAGAGGTAATAAAAATTATTGATACAGGCACAAAAGTGAAGCAAATAAAACAAGATCATTGAAAATATGACAGATCTCAGATATGAGAAAATTATGACCTGAAAGTTGTGTGAAATACATTAATACCGGTGAATAGGTGAAGAGGCATTAAAAAGAATAGTGTCAAGAGTAGACAAAAGAAATGAATAGTGTTAAAATAAGGAATGGAGTATATATTTGCCTTTTGCGTCCGTATTCAAAAATTTCTTGATCGTCACATCAACGCATATTTTGAACACCTCGGCGACGATAGGCTTGGATTCTTTCCTTTTCGGCATCTTCACAATGAAATTACAATATAAATTAAAATTAAGAGCCCACGGACATTAACAAAAGAAGCATGACACCCCCCTGTTATTACTGCCAACAGTGTGAACCATTACTGTCAGCACAAATAATACAAAATTTCTCGATTTCATTTTGTGTAAAATTTAAATCACATTTAGCCCACCAATAATTAGGTCTATAATTAGGAAACTAGAAATTTTTCATTTTCGCCACTTATTAATAAAGGAACATAAGTTTGTAACTTTCTACAATATTGCCATATACACTTTATTAATGAAACAAACAAATATTGGACTAGTATGGTATGAACCGCTTTAAATATACATTTTATTACAATTTCTCTATTTACATATTTTTAAACAAAGAAAAACTGACTATTTTTTCATATTTTTCTACCTCTCGACATTTAATTTAGAAGGCAGATGTAGTTTCAGGTTATTTATGTTTATATTTTAGTTTTTGCAAATAAATGTTTGTTCTCATTATTGCGATGGATTTCTTGATAATTCCAAAAATTAACAACATATATATATATATATATATATATATATATATATATATGTTTATAGTTTTATTGTATAATAGTGAATTGCATTGTGGTCGTCCGCAGGCGCCTTTAAACGTAGGTTGCTCTTTCACGCGAGAAAGATTGCGTATTTAAAGGAGCAAAGAAAAATATAAGCGTGGAAGGACTGTAGGCTATCAGTCTATCTAATAGTGTTCATTTATTAAATCAATTATCTAATTGTCACACTGGATTAAAGCTTGTTTTAAATACATTGGGAGTGTAGAGGATAGTAGAAAGGTCCATCTTTATGTATAATTGACTGCTGGCATTACTGTTCCCTTTTTGTGAAAAGTAGCAAAGAAAAGTTGCCACTGTTGTCTCAAAAAATGCTTATATTCCACTGGTCATCTTAGTAACAAATTGAACAGGCACTGAAAGTTTAATTGGCATATGACATCTATCTAGAACAAGGGTTTCCAATAAAGAAAAGTAAATATTCAAAATTATTTATTCTTTTTCCACACACATACCATGTTATTATTTGTAACACTAACAATGATATCGCCTGTGCTGTTTACAACAACTTTATCAACAACAATGTCGCATGTTTGTAGTTTCAGCTTTCGTTTACGGTCACCGTACTTGTCGCTCAATTCAGGCCATATTAGTATGCTAATAGGAGTTATTCTTTCATCAGACATATGAAAATTTGCCATATCATAGATCCATATTGAACCCTGGTCGCCTCCACAAGCTAGAAGGTTGGCTTCTGAAAAAAAATTGAATCAGCTGTTTACATTACATTCTTTGCAAGGCTTTTAATATTATGAATACCAAGAGCACAATATTTGCATCTCTATAAATAAATACCGATTAACTGCGATATTTCTGATTAAGTAAACAAAATCATTATAAACAGAAAATATTGGCTTTCATAAATGTTACATGAAACAGATATCCGGGTATCAGAATGTCACAATTAGAGAGACTTACAGAACAGTGTCGTATTCTTTAAGTAGAATTATTAATTTAAAAAGGATATATTTATAATATATTATTTGTAATATTATTGCAGGAATACACCTAATATATTTACATGTCTAATAATTAAAAGTTACATATATTAAAATTTAAAACATTAAGAAACAAACTTTTTTCCCATTTACCTATACTGAGTCCCATATACATGAAATAGTTATCGGAGTCATCCCACTGTAATATCTTTTTTGGAACCAACTTGACACTTCGGTCACTCTTTTTGTCCATAATGTCTTTCAGGCAGGTTATATCGCAAATATATATGTTTCCATGAAGAGCGCACTTACATGCGATCATTCCCCCGCCAATTACCTCAACGCTGTCCACAAGTTTAGAATCTCCATATCTTGAGAAATTTGGATTTGGCGGCAGTAACAATTTTATCCTTTGTTCCCTAAAAATTAAAAATTAAATACAAAAGAAAGGAACAGGCCGATGCGGTGAAGAAAGTTCAAAGTTATCTAAGGACAATTGTGCTTTTCAATAGACAATAATATTTAAGAACAGTAACTGCTGTCAAAACTAAATACGAAAAAACTCGGGTTTTCATTAAAGGAATAGAGTGGTGTACAGGGATGATGAAGTTTTCGTCAGTTGAATCCATGGAAATGCGAGCAGGCCATCATTCGAAGAAGCGAGCAGAACAGAAGGGGTCAAACAACATGCTAGATCAAACACCTCGCCGCTATTACCGTACACTTCACCCAAAGCTTGAAAGCTGTAGCCGTCTGTTTTGCTGTATTCCAAACCGAATGATCTAACAATCCCATCACTCGCACCGCCTGTGAACAATCAAGGCCTTAACAAACGTAATTTATAATCAATCCGCCCTATTATCAATTGAAAATGCCATGCAAAAATAAGAACTCACAGAACAGTACAGATTTTGTTATCGGATGGAAGAGGAGACAGTGGACAACAGTCGATCGCTTCAATCCAAGCGTGTGCTCCAAGACACATTTATTTTCATACCGGTCTATCAGGTGGATTTTAGACATTGAGCCTGCAGCTGCCAAAATGTTCGTGTCTTTCAATGTCGTCCACGCCAACGAAAATAAGAGATCCCTGTTAAATAAAACAATTTTAATAACAAATAAAGTGTCAATTAATTACTTTGCATGAACAAATATACATTGGTAAAGCTGAGAAATCAGGAGAAAATCTATCAGACTGGACTAATGATTCGTGCAACTTTTTTTTTGACTATTTCATTGTCAGAAGTGTAAAAATACAATCAGCAACATTGATGTTCAAGTATCACTAGTAACGAATAGAGCATAACGAGGGATAATAATTACAGTTCAATACAATAACTTAGCGTAAGTCCACCTAGCTTTAAGTCTACTTACCTGGCGTTTTTGGTGTAATATTTGTTCAACACATGACCCAAGTTGCAGTCAATAAAACAAATGCTATTTCCACCGCACGTAGCAACGACCGAAGACGTTTTCCAAGGACTGTCCAAATTTGGTTCGAAAGCGCACTGCCAAACCTGTGTTAGAATCGGAGATATTTTTAAAACGTTCCTCAGGAAAGAAAAAATAACGATAATTCGAGACAGAGAGTCAATTGTTACCTGGGTATGAACATCGGCCGGATCTTTGTTTCGAGAGTGACATCTTAGAAAAATAAACGGGTCGTAGTCTAAAAATTCGGGTTGACTTTTTTCTGAAGCGATAGACATAACTTATGTAAAAACAAACAAAAAATAAGAAAACAAAAATGAATCGAGAACAGAACTCTAAGTGTCAACGAAATACCGCCATGTAATCAGGCGTGCCAACTGTAGAAAGCGAACGCTTCGTTTGCGCATATTTATTCCTCCGAAAAGGTATTATAAAACTCTGTATTTCAATTATAAAATTCCCCGAAAATTTCGAAAGCGGCGACGTTTATGGCAATGTAAATATTGCCAATAAATAAATTTGAAATTCAAATTAGAATATCTATCGCCCTTCCGGAGATACGCGATAAATTGACATTTGACCCGAGAACGAAATCCAAAATAATTATAAAGCTGTCTTCCAAACAACTGTTTCATATTTGAGATGTGATGAATCTCATCATGAGCAGGATCACATTTTGAGATCATAAGATTGGCTACATGTCTCTACCTCTGAGCTACCACAATACAGACCAATGAAATAATATTCTATTTAACTTAGGTTTTTCCTCTAGTTATAAGAAGTTTTTCACTTCGCTTTATATTTAGGAATATAAACATAATATAACATAATATAAACATAATAAACATAATATAAATATAATTATAAAAAATATAATTTGTTTTTAAGTACTACCTTCCATTTATTCCTGTGTACCTTCCATTTGATTAGAGTTTAATAGATACATTCAATCATTCAATGTTATATTTGCAAAGATGTATAAGAATCTCACCATGAAGTCTAAATCTCATGTCCTCTGGAACTATGAAAATGTTATGAAATCGAGGCCCGTTCCTGGCAAGAAACATTATCCAACTGGATTTTTTCCAGAATTCCACCCCATTGTGCGCAATCAGTTTCCATTGTTGCCGTAAAAGTGACTGCTTGAAGCTCTCTTGTGAACTGCAGATGTGTGGACAAGTGTAAGAGGAAATACTACATATAAGTGTTTAAAAAAAGCTAGGTTTCTTGTTATAAATATTTCTGATACAATGTGATTTTGCCAATGAATTTGAACTGCTATATTGATGACTGTTTTGGATAATCTTATAGTGTAACAAAGACAGGGCAGTTTTTTCAAGCTTCAAATAGTTATAAGGTGTTTCATAAAGGTTATTTCATACAGGAGTAGTCATAGTGGTTCAAATTTTGAACACTGAAATCAGCAAATAATGGGGATACAAAAATGTCCTGTTTTGTGAGATGCAATTTATGGGGACAAATATGCTTATCTAACAATTGCTGATCAGATTGTAATTTTTATTATTATGCTAATTTAAATTGCTTTCTGCTTCCACAGTTTTATAATCTATCCTTAAATAAATTATTTTATGTAAGCAATTTAATTTTAAGTTATAATTACATTTTGTAAAGTTAAAATTCTTTAAATATGTTCACTTATAACCTTATAATAGACCTTCAGAAGTTCCTATGTATGTGCAGTAGCTTTAGTTAGGTTTTATCCAATATTTAATACCATTTTCAGTTTAATTAAATCATTATTGTTATATTAATTTTATTGTTAATATATTAACATTCCGATTATTCCTTAAAATTAAACACAGTTCTTTACTCAAGGCAAATGACCACAGGGTAATAAAACTAGGTGGTTTAGAATTAGTCTTTGCTTTGCTTTATTATATTACATTTAGATTATAAAAAAATATAGTCATAATTAACACAATAATTAAAATAAACGAACATTAAACTATTGAATTCAATATCAGTATTCTTAAGAGTTGCTGGAATTGTTTTCTATTTTGATAATTCTTATTTTCTTTTCATATTCAGAAAGAAAGCAATTTGTTTTAACAGAGTTACATAAATTTATATCCAGTAATTTTAAGTTTAAATTTAATTAATGCTTTTTTAAATCTGTTAAAAAATATGCAATCATAATGTACATTTTTAAAAATTACAATTATTAACAAAATTTCATTGGCCACCTAAATAAGATTCAGAATTAACACTAATATTTAGTACACAACTTGGCTCAATGCCAAGGAAATATACATATAGAATAATGAAAACACTGATTGTTTATTAAAATAAACAACAGTTAATACAATTCAATATCAAAATTATATAGATTGGCTGGAATTACTTTTGGTTTTAATAATTCTTACTTTATTGTAAAACAAGTTTGATCGGCCACGTAATATTCAGTACTCTAATCAATGCCAAGGGACTTGAGAGGGATGACTAATGCCAGCCAGTTTGAAATATCTTGTAGTGACAGTCTGAGGAGTCGGGCTCAATATTTCTGCTGCTTCAGAGGGCATGAGAAGTCCGTCACCTCTTATTACAGCTCCGCATCCCCAAGTGGTCCGTAGACCTACAAAAAATATCATGTTTATACAACGGGCAAAGGTTTTCGCGACCAGAACTTGAATTGTCGCCAACCAGCTTCTGGTTGGAGGAAGAACCTCGGTTAGCAGCAGTTGACCCCTGCTGTTCTGGTATTCTTTGAGTTTTTGGAAGCCACCCAAGTGGGCTCTATTGGAAGAGTTTTTGCCCTTTCCTTCTGGGGCCCTCAAAAGTGTTGTCTGAATTGAGGATTATTCAACAGCATTACACAATCCTGCCAGAACCCAGTTAGTGACTATTTATACAACATTTTCCTCTTCCGTTTCATTAATATGTATTATTTGTATTAATTAGTAATGTGAGAAGTTATTTTTTTTCCACACAGATAACTAATAGTGTATTTAATAAATGAAAATCAAGACAGGAAGTAATGCCATCAGAAAAATTCATATTTATCAAAAATAAACATGGTTAAAAAAAATAACTTGAGCAAGTATGTAACATCTGTAGCTATTGGCATTTTGTGAGCTTTTTATTAATAAAAAATCATATATTAATGAGAAATGTATTAATCAATACTATTAATCACTGAAGTGCATAACTGCCCACAAGCTGCCAATTTCACTATATAAGCAATGATAAAAGTAATAAAACAAACAGTATAAAAACACTAATGTGGCTGTCATTTTTAAATTACTAATACTCGCTTTGTTTACCTTTAACCTTGAATAAAATTATATCAAAATTATGTAAAGTTCAATTCTTTTCATATTGCATATACTAGCAACCATTAATATCAATCATAAAACTATGAAAAATAATGTATTTATACAATGTTTAAAAGCCATCTCCTCTATTTCAATAATAGGTATTATTTGTATTAATATTATCAATTTGTAATGTGCAAAATGTATTTTTTCCACAGGCATAATTAATAATATATATGAAATAAATGCAAATCAAAACAGGAAGTAATATTTTTAGAAAATACGGGGAATTCATATTTCTCAAAAATAAACAACCTTGAGCAAGTATGCAGAAGTCAGTAGCTATTGGTGTTTTGTGAGCTTTATCCGCGTCCATATCGCTCCCTGTGCCAGCTTTTCCGAAACCAATATTAAAATCACGTTTCTTACTACTGTGACTTTGCCCAACTTGGACAGCTGTGAACAGAATAGAAAGAAATGACCATAAAAATAAAATAACATATTTTCCCCATATAAATTTGTTTTTAATTGAGGTAACTAAAATAGAAATTCAGGAACCCAATATTCACAAACATATTCTATATAATGAACACGTTCTACACTAGTTTAAAAGGTGTAGACATGAAGAGAGTAAATAAATAATTATACAACTAGCTACTTACCACGCCACATACGAACACAACCATCATCACCGGAAGAAGCCAGAATGCTGCCAACCACATTCCAACTGACCCTCCACACTGAACTGTTATGATCATCAAAGCAACCCACTAGCTGAATTTCATATCTTAATGAACCCATAACATCCCTAGAAAACAATGTTATTGTTTATAATTTAAAATGTCAAGTATTATTATACCTCACATAACCATGCTTATAAATACCCTGCGTTATTAAAATCACAAAATGTATTAAGTGGCCACAATCAGCCGATTGCCCTCTATAAGCAACAATAAAAAAATTTTCAAACAAAAAAACATATTTCTGTAGATCAAATGCTAATACATAGCGTAAAACTGTGAAAATATCGTTTTATAATCGCTATGTTTACCTTTAACCTTGAATATAAAAGGATATTAAAATTATTGAAAGTTAAATTCCTTCCACACTGCATTCACCGACAACCATTATTTCCATGTATGATTTTCATGAAATAAAGATACATCAAAATTATATATAATTTATGTGAAATACTTGTGAAAAACCAATTACAACTTACATAATTTGAATGAGTGTATATATCTTAACATCTTTTGAAGCAACCGCTAGAAGATCGTAGCTCCGACCGAGCCTCGGAGCAAAAGATATGTCGTGGACTGGGTCAGTTAAAATGGAAGCGAAATTGTCCACTTTGGCCCATTTGCGTGCGAATTCACTGTACTGCCAAATTGCAACTTTGTTTGAAGTCCCAACCGTCACATCATCAGAGCCAACAGCAATCATTGGCACTTGGGGGCTACGAAAAATTATAAATGTTAAGAATATTTATAATTTGAATTCAAAAAGGTAGAAAAATATATAAGCACGATAAAGAGCATAAATAATTTAATGCATTAACATTCAAATTGATATTGAATTGGTATTGGTAATATATATAAAAAAATATATATGAATACATTTGGCCATCAGATAGTTATGTTTTTAAAAAGACACATTTAAACATGTTCAACTTATTATCTTGGTTCTCTACACTGTTATTTTCTAATTATATTTTAAACTTCAATTTAAATGAAGGAGCAAATTCTAATGTACTCACATAACAACATAAATGTCATTCTTTTCTAATGGTAGAATACATTTCCAAGCACTTCTGTCAAAATCTTCAGGCCTATGACAGAAATAACAATTGCCAAATTTTGTTTCAATGTTGTAATAATATAAAATTACCGAATAGATAAATTATACCAAAAAATTTGATTACAAAAAAAGAATTCCTGCTCTTATACAATATATCCTGTCTATATTATTGCAGGTCATTGTGATTTATTATAATTTAATAAGGATAATAAAAGTCATACGGATTCCAATATTTTACTATTGCTTACAAGTACATCGTATGTAAATCCAAAATAATTACATGAACTTATAAGAATTCAAATTTACTATGCAATTATTTAATACTTACATACACCCAAGTTCCTTTCTTTCAGAATTTGAAGGTATTTTAATCTTGTTTTTATTATTCCTTCTTTCCCTGCAATATAATTACTATTTTAATATTATATACTATGAAAAGAAATTAACACAAACATTAACTGTATACAGGTTGGGCACTGCATTGACTCTGAATTGAAAACAAAGTTGAAATAGCAGTGCCTATATAAAAAATACTAAAGAATTAAGAGTTCGAAAAATGGGCAGATCATAGTGAATAAATAATATCCTTTTCTTTAATTTTTTACTAAGTTTACATTTTTTATTCCTTGAAAAAATAGTGAAATGAATCACTTTAAATAATTAAATTTGTAGCATATTACATAAGAACGAGTATAAAATATAATTATAATTTGTAATAGCAATGCTTTGTCTATGAGCATTATGATAATTTAATCAACATACAAAGTGGCATAAATCAAATACTACATTATACACTAAACATATATGCATTATACATGTAAACTGAGTTAGTGATAAACAATGACCTTAGTGCAGTGTACTATTTATGTAAATAAGAAGAATGTTAGACAAACATCAAATTATGTGTGTCTAAACATTATTATCGATCAACAATGAAATGTTGTTTTTTGGTGTGGTCGATGTTCGTGTCTGTCTCGCATACTGAATCAATCTTGGGTGATAGGAGTGCATATAAATCTCTCTCTGTCCTCTAGGTCTGAGGTCCGGCCAGTGGCTCGTCCTTGTAAAAGCTCTCGTTGTTACAAAACGACATCTTTCACTGCGGCCTAATGTTGTAATGGCCTAATAAAAAAAATTAAATGTAACCTGGAATATGCCGGATTCCATGAAATACAGCTGCACTGGAGTTTGAACACCACTTCGTGTTGCAGCGTCCATTGACTCAGATTCATTATGTCAGGTGCTTCGTAGATCCTAATGAGGCCATCGACGGAGCAAGCGGCCAGCATAAGGCCCAGACTCTTCGGTGCAAATTTAACGTCGGTCACCGATGTTCTCGAATCAACCAAATTTGTCCGCCTTGCCCAATGCCTCACCCCAAGAACACCGGAGCTGTTCCCTTCGCTGACTGGAAAAATTCGACTGAGACCATCAATAAGAAATTATTTCTTTAAACCGACGAAAACAGAGTCCGAGAAAAATTTCAAAAATACCGATTTCTTCCCAAACGGCGACTGTCCTGTCAAAAGAACATGTCGCCAACACCTGTCCGAATTCCGGATGAGCCCATGTGACCTTCCAAACTGACCCACTGTGAGCTTTCCATAAAGCTGTTTGCTTCCATTCATTTGTACGTTTGTCTTTATCCCATACCTTAAAAAAGATGAACATATTTATTTGCATTCTAGTAAAATAAACTAATTGTGTATTATTTTTTAAAATTGCAGTCGCAGTCTATAAATACAACTTATAAACTGCGGGCTAATTATAAAATAATTAAAATTTAAAAAGTACTCAAATTCCTTCAACTATAAAATTTGTTAGCCCCAAAAAATTGTTCATTACATAAGTGGAGAAATACTAAATAAAATAATTAAGAATGAAAATTTGAAAAAAATTGACAGGCAGAACTACATTGAAATTGCTTAAAACTATCTATAAGGTAAGTAAAAAACATTCCATGGATCTGTTCAATTATGAAAGGTCGTTCATAGAAAATCGTAAAGTATCGATATAGAACGAATTTAAATTGTCAGGAGGGGAAGAATCGATATCATACGTATCGAATGTGTTGTTACTTTCACCGCCATTTTGAAATTTGCGATTTGACGAAGGCATTTATCGGCGACATAAAATTAATATATCTACCGCCAACGGATATGTAACTTTTATTCTATCCAAAAATGCTACCATCTAATCGTCAGTAACAGAATGACTCCCAAGTCAGAGATAATTCCCCTATGTAATAATCGAAATATCCGTTATCCCCAGGAGGTCGATTCGATACATCATTCGCGGGGAGAAACAGTCGAATCAATGATAAGGCATGGGAGGGCCCGTAAAACCGACATCGCCTAAATTGGTAATATACGAATTAAATTTCTTCGCTTCACCAATGAAAAGAAACGACAAACAATCCGCCGATCGAGCTTAAAATAGTTTCAAACTGCAACGAACGCGGTTTATTTTTAAGACTAGCCACCGGTGGAAAACCGTTTCCACGAGCGCGTAAACGTGTCGTCCCCAAGTACGGATCACACTTCTGTAGCACAGTTCCAAAAACTTAAATTATAAATTTTATAAAAAATACTATTTCACAAAGTATTACTTTTACACACTGGTCACTGGAACAAGTAGCCATCCGGGTTCCGTAGTGATCGAAAGCGACGTCGTGTATTAAATCCCGGTGTTCGGCATTGATAGTATGGGACTCGAACATTATGTAAGATTTAAATTAAAAAAATTGAAAGGTAGTTTAAATCAAACAAATATCATATTACGAATGGCAATGATCAAGGCAGTTAGTTACAGACACGCCAAATTGTTATTTACGTTATATACAGTCCTATGGAGACAAGAGGGAAACGTTTCACAGGTTGGCCAATGTTCGATAATCATATTACACCTAAACCTATTTATATTTATATAAATATAAATCCTTCCTCTTAGTCGTCCGATAACGAATTTTTCCCGCTTATTAGTTATATTATACCGCTTTAATTATTTCTTTAATTTGTAAATAGGAGCCTACGATCCGCTGTCGTAGATTTACTTTCCGTTTTCGACAATATACATTTTCTCGCTCAGTATCAATGGCATTCTTCGATGCGATATTTCGATGTCCACAAGCAGTAAACAATTTTACTAGGCTAATTACGTATTTATTATCGACTTTTATTCGGTCTCGCTCAATATCCGAAGCGATGTTTATTATTTCATTTTTCTGTATGTATTGGTAGAATCGATGTGATTTATCTAAGTTGAATACGTTAGTAATCGAAACTTATTGTTTGAAAGTGTTTCAAAATTGTATCACGCAGAGTGTATCGCGGAATGCGAGTTTATTCGAGGAAAGAAATACGGGCGGTGTAAAATCTCGTACAGCCAGAGTCCAGTTCAGTTCTGTACCAATTTCATGCGTACTTTCATTTAAAAATGGAGGAGGACAAGCCTATCAGGAAAATAACAAGTAGGTTTCACCCTTACCACGGCGAAAATATCATTCTGAACGACAACAATACGGTCGCCTTCCGTAAGACCAGCTTCGCCAACGCGCTTACGTTCAGCGAGAAACCGCTTTTGCCCGGTGAGATATTTCTAGTTGAAATCGAGAAGAACGAAAGGGGCTGGAGTGGTTACATGAGACTGGGCTTGACCCAGCTCGACCCCCAAGTGATGTCCAACGGCAGCGGTGATCTGCCACAGTATGCTTTACCCGACCTGGTCAATATGTGCACCTCCTGGATCTACGCAATTACAAAAACGCAGAATAACATTTATGAATTCGGCACCATCGGTCTGACACCCCGTTCGAATGGCGGCCGCAAGTACTATCTGGGAGACGACGCCAATGTGCACACCTCCCGGGGCACAATACCGAGAAGTGCCCTGAGGCCTTCAATCATGGGGCCCTCGCAGGACATTCTGCCGACCGATGTTGGCAGCCGAATTGGAGTCGTCTACGTGCCGAGGAGGCGGAGCCCATCCGGCGATATGGCAGAAATGCATTTCATAATTAACGGTGAGGACCAGGGGCCTTGCACCAACGATATACCTTACCGCGAAGGACCTCTATACGCCGTTGTTGATGTTTATGGTACAACAAAGCAAGTTCGTATAGTTCAGCTGTATGGTGGTGAGTACATTGTTCCATTAGAGATTGGAATAAAGGTAGAGCATTGGAGCTCTATTGAATGCTCCGGAATTGTTTTGGTCCTCTTGCAATAAAATATATGGCTAAATTCCAATGTACAGTCCTGCTACTGATATCGACTGTTTTCATATATCGCTATGTTCTCCATTCAATATTTCCATATGTATCACCGTGTAAAATAACTCGGGCGGTATATCATTCCATTGTTAAGGGGTTAACGTTAGGTGGAACCGTACATTGGGAATTCACCACAACTTTTCCTAGTTTATGCACCCAAGCCTGCTTAGGTTATATAAAATATAAATAATATTACAGTTACACAAATTTGAATTCTTGTTCGTCAGCTATTTTCCTACTTCCCTTATGGTTTGTGGGGTAGAATTTAATTGGTGGGGATTGATTAGGGATATGTAATATCAAAACTAGATGTAGAAACCTCTGTGTGTGTAAACTGATTTTACCTACAGTTGTATAATTAACGATATTACAATGAATTATATGTACTTTTTTTAATCCAATTCATACTCGGAGCTCTATCAAGTGTTCCCGGAGTTCACAAAAGAAAATTTTGATTTGAACTCAAATTGGGAGTCAGCAACAAATTGCCACTGTAAACAATAATCAGGTGAAACTGTTGGCTTACATGTTGCTATTTATTAGGAACTAAATAATGAGTTCAGGCCAAAAGCGATTTAAAATAATGATTGATGAGGAACATTATCCTCAATGTTTTTTAAAATTACAGATTTGAATTTAATGAGTATTTGCTCAATATTGCAATAAATGTAGAAAGAGCGTGTAACCTTCAAATAATTTATATCGCCTATGAATTGGATATTCCCAACAATTTTCGCAGAACTCAATGAATAATTGTCATGTTCAATTGACTGATTGAATCGACCAATTGGTCAGTTAATTAATATTGAAATTTGGTCCAATACGGTTTGTTCCCATCTAGACATTGCGATGTCAACATCTTTAAAAACAAAAATTTATTTGAAGGAAAATGTATGGGATATAAATAAAATGTGAATTAGGTTCAATTTTGTAAATTGTTTTTCTCTCAAAAAAATGACAGCTTGAGCTTTTTGCTGTTGTAAATTGTAAATATAGCTTAACAGCATTAACTGTTTTCTTTTATAATAATTTAATATGTGTTACTTATTTTATTGAGCTCATTTTAGTGTACTTGCACTTAATACCTCATTCAGCTTTGGAAGTATTCAATTAACAAATTGCATAATCTTGATTTTATTTTAATCAAAATATTTATTTTTTTCTAGTATTATACAGAAAATGAAAATATTTAGGGAGTTGGAGAGGCTGTTATTTATAACTAAGATTTGTATTGAATAAATATTTCTGTAAACTCAGGTTCACATAATAAACTAATAAAACTGTTCGACTTCATTGTTTTTCAGTTGCATCCCTCCAAAGTGCTTGTCGAGATGCTATTCTCCTGCACATTAAAAAGAAATCTGTTTCATCATTACCATTACCAAAAGCTTTGAAAGAGTATCTTCTTTTTCAGAAGTAAAGAACAGAATAAAAGGTATTACTTTTTTATATTACTGCATGTGGTCTTACTTAGCTTTAATAATGTAGAAAATACCCAAATGTAATAGTTGTTTGGACCCCCAATTGTTTGTAATATATTGAGTGTTATTATGCAATACAAAAAAAATATGTCTCACTGGTGTTCACTACATGTACATGCTTTATATGAAAAAAGAATTTTTCATTCATGTATATTGTGGGTTTTTACATTAAATGTTTATGTAACTGTGAATAAAATTTAGTATTCATTTTTTCTTTCCTTTTTTGTTTTGTTTCAGGAATTTGTTCCTAAGACTACGAGCTGTATACCAAAATCATCATGAGCCATACAATAAAACTTATTTATTTTATCTGTTTGATGTATAGGATATTATTTTATGTTAATATTTGTTTCAATTTCAGGATATATTTATCGCCAAGTCTAGTCTTCAGTAATACAATAGCCATATTTAATCGCATTTGTTTTACATTAAATGTGAGTTTTAAATTTGAATTGGTCTCACTTACATTATTAACAAGTTGTCATTTATTTAGAAATAAGCCCTTTTTAAATTTGTACTGTTATCTATATGGATAAGTTTGACAGAATATGAAATATTTTCTGAGATATTTATGAATATTGCGTGTTATTTAAAAGTTTTTAATATGTGATCACAAAATATATTATGTACATTCAATTTTTTTTAATGTATTTTTATGTACTTATGAAATCTTAGTTATGTCTAAGAACATTTTTTTTATTCTATTAATTTTTTGTATATTCTGTAGTATAAATATCTGAAGTGAAGTATCTTTAGTTTCCATTTTCATTTATAAGTTGAATTTTACATAAATCTGAAATGTGTAATATTCTATTTTGTTATAATAATTTGGGTTAAATACTTAAAATTGTTAAGAGGTCACAATGAAAAAACACAAGTTATGTACTTTAAAATAGTAACAAATTAATTTAATTTTTAGAATCTCCCTTCTACTGTGTATAGCTGTTCTTTGTGTTTTCTAGAAGAGGTGAAATACTGTTTGTATCTCAAGCCAGCTTATGACTTCGATCTTTTGAAGTCAATTGGTGCTAAGTAAGTCCTCTGACGCAAAACGTTTAGACCCTCATTGTTGAAACAAGTGTAGTCCTCAAGACACAGCGTAATAATTTGGCCAAGGTATGTTTAAGGAATTCTCACTAAGGAATTAAAGCGGGAACAAATAATATGTAGTGTTGAGAATTCACTGGTTAATAAAATCGAATCGTCATCGATTTATTACTTATTATAAATTTAATTTGTAGACAGATTTAGACTAGTTTTATATTTATTACAATAACGAAGTACCTTTGTGTCATTTATGAAGATTTTTACTGTCTAGCTATTTATGGAAATAATAATCATAGTGGCTTCTATTTATAACCTTGTTTGCTTTGTTAATTTGTTTACTCGTTTATTATGTAAACTGGTAATGTATCTTGTTATCTGCAACTTGAATAACTAGTTGTTTCATTTGCTATTTAAATCGGTTACATTTATTTATTTCGAAGTTAAATTATACTATATTACTTAAAAAATATGTCACTATTTAAACACTTAGGTTCCCAAACTGCAGTTCTCGGTTCCCCTAGCAGTATTGTGGGGGGGGGGGCAGAGATAGCCCTGGTAGCTCTGGGTGTAGTTCAGAGCCCTGGAAGGTCAGAAAAGGGCCTTTAGTATTATAATGTATTAAATGTTTCCAGTTTATATCCACAATTTATATTTTATTTTAATAAATACCTTTATAATTTCTTTTCCAAATTGTTTTATTATTCAAACACTTGTTTGAAATTAAAAAAAAATACTTTCAAAGTTGCACAAGTTTTTACAGAATTGTTACTGCAAACATACATATACATATGTACATATATTTGTATCCAAAATTACAACATGAGATATGTGCATAAAAAATGTTTGCTTTTTTGTTCTATTCAATTTATAAAAGATACATTTTTAGGCCTTTGTAATTTTTTTGCTGATAAGGGGGCAGTGGGTCAAATAAGTTTGGAAACCTATGCTCTATTACTACATTGGTGTTACATTTAAAAGATATTTCGATGTGATGCTTTGTAGTGTAAAATTTCATTTGAATCTAACCTGTAGGTGTAGTACTTTTTATTGTTTTAAATAAAATATTTGAATGTAAAATATATTAGAGGATTCATTTTGATATACATCTCAGCATTGAGTATTCAGGAACTGAATCCATGGTTATTGATTGTCTTTCCATAAAAATTTAAAGAATGGTTAGTGTGAATTAAATATATATTTTGCTGATTGGTAATATAATTGTCTATTAAAATGCTATGTGTAACTGCTAGTATAATACTTCTTAATGTTTATATAATTATACAAAATAAATGACAGTATGTACCTTAGGTAACATTAATACTACTCAATTATGATGTTTTCTAAACCTTATAAAATGTAATGTGAGCTATGGACATTTGTCTCATTTATTTAGTGCACTCGTGTTTGTACTTTTCACTTGATACATTCAGGTTAATTGTTTTGTTCTGGCAGTTCACTGTAAAATTCTTTAAAATATGGATTGAATGACCCATATAGAATTTAATTTTCATGAGATATATTATACTTATTATTGCAGTATATCGGTGTTCACTACTTCTGTAATGTTACTACAATGAGGAAGTTATTTAGCTCTGTAATCATGATGATAATTGAGTAGTTCTTATTGATAATGTATTATGTATTTTAATGCTTTGTAATTTCACCCTTAAAGTAATGGACCTAGGGATTTTCATCTAAACAAGTCACAAAAACTGTTTCTTCATAGTGTATCAGATTTATTTTTATATTTATTGAAAGAGTAATTAAGATCAGGGTTTTGCAGATAAAAGATTGTTTAAATAACAGGATATTAATAGTTGTATTTAAAAGGTTTATACGATGTATTTACTTTGACTCCTTTTTTTCATTGGAGTATATTTAACTTTTGAGCTTTGGTGAAGTGGTTTATTTTAATCGATTGTAGTATTTTATTTATTGAGATTGAATATGTGTGCAATATGTTCAAATTTTTTTCAAGATTTAATTGAGAGAAAGAAGGTGATGGGATAGATATGGTATCATTAATTTATATAGTGCCAAATATTAGCCTCAAATTAAGACTGATATTCTATTTATTATTTATAGATATGAAATAAAGAATTTGGAAATTAGAATTGGGAACAAACCCTTCACATTATTGAAAAAATATCCCAATAATTGGATAAATTGAATCCCATTACCATTATTTTTTGTTGTACTTCTTTTTTACATGATACTTATTTAATGTTCATATTTTGTGAATCCTTATTTAGTAATTAAGGAATGACTGTGAAATAAAAAATTTTATAGAGGGAGAAAACTGAATTAATACTGAAATTTAACTATATGGTGCAATAGTAAATATTTTCTTATTTATACATTCTTATTATCAATAAACATTCAAATTTGTTATTTTGCTTCATAATAAAAGTCTTTATCAAGGAAAAAGATGACTCTAAGAAAATAATTTAACATTCCAGATTTAACTTAAATTTATCTTTGTTTCAATAATGCCCAATATTAATTCAACCCTTCTTTTATTGATATTTGTTTCGGGATACATTTTTCAATTTGTTGATCACTGAATGTATTAAATATGATTAAAATTCAAGAAAAGTATTTGGCAGACAGTGTTTTTAAGAACATATTTCTAGTTACCTAAAGGTTAAATAAACACATACAATAGTTGTTATTCATCTTTTTCATGAATTAAGAAGCAAAATAATAAATTTATTTAGTGAAATAATGTCAGATATTTTGAAAGTAAGTTAAACAATTTTAGTTAATGATATGTATATGTCATTTTTATATGGTCTTATGTAGGCTGAATAAAAATCTCAACTTTTAATTTAGTTTCTTCAAGAAGAAATATTTATGTGTATATATATATATATATATATATATTGAAATTTAAAAAAGGTGAGGAACACACTTTTGTTTATATAGTTATTGACCATCTTGTTACTGTACATATTGGAATTAACATTCATAGCATATTGTGAATGGTATTTCAATATTCTGTTTCATATTAATATTCATGTAACTAGAAGCTATGGTTATTTTGTTCCACTGGGAAATATTAAAAAATATAACTGCTATTAAAGGTTACATGAATTTATGCTTATGCATGATGGAACAGACAAGTTCGGTTCCCAATGTTTTACATTTATCAATTGTGTGATAATTATGTGTTATCTTTAATTAAATGTGTCATTTAAGTTAATTTCTAATATTTTAATTAGAAATTAAGGATTAATTTATATTATCAGATATTAAACCTGTACAGAGAAATAAATCTATATATGGTTCATTCCTTTAGTTAATTAGTTTCCAAAATGTATAATAAATTAATACAATGATTTAAATACAATCTATTTAGTTTGTTAATGTATTACAATTGAAAGTTATAATGCACAGATAAAGGTAAAGGGAAGTTTTTATTTACTTTATTAACCTAATATATTCATAAAGTAATGGGATCAGTAAGTTAGTTTTTAAAGTATTAATTAAAAATTATTTAATTCAAACTCATTTGTTCTAAGGATTTGAATGATTTTTGTACCTAAACCATTGCCATCCATTTTATTTATTCTTAATTCAGTTACACTTTTCATTTACCACTAATTCCTTCAATTTATATTGTAACATAATTCAACAATAGGTCTGAAATAGACTTTATTATATATATTTATATAGTTCCAATGACTTGTAGGTCAACTTCCTAAAATAGGTTTATAACATAACGTTGAAGATAATATGACATAAAAAAGAAATAAATAGTTATATTTATTTTATTATAACATACCATATACAATTCTACCCAGCTGAAGATTTGATGTTTTTAATATCATATTTATTACAGAATATAATCTCTGTCAAACTTAATGCAAGAAGTACTATCAATTCATACAGGGAGAAAATATATTTTCAGTGTTAAACTTTGTTATTAATATATTATGTCACCCTTCAATTAATACATAAAAATTGCAGCATGATCACCTTTTTCTATGGGAGCATCTCAGTCATCTGATTTAGCTGGCTGACTCATATGCTTCTCAATTTCTTCAATTCTGCAAAAAACAATTTATTAGAATTTTCAAAATAAAATGCCCATACGGGTTATGTAATTTATAAACAAAGCCATTTTTACTGAACTGAACATTGAGTCAGTAAAATATTTATGCACAGTAAGGCTTTCAACTGATATTTTCATTTAATTATATATTTTTAGATTTATTATAAATTGCAGGGTACTTTAAATATATTTATAAAAATAAGATATTAATTTTCAAATCGATATAATAATTATCTGTAAATAGATAAATGCAAATTGTATATTATAACGTGCATGCATCTGGCATACAACAGTTTAACTGAAAGAATCATGCATAAAATAACTTGTGAATTTATCTAAAACTTTTGTTCTAACTTACGTTCTTGGAACTTGTGTAAGAAGTTCAACCCCAGTGTCCGTAACCACAACATTATCTTCTATTCGAACTCCTCCAAAACCTCTGTATTGCTCAATTACATTCGGCACGAAATATTTCTTTTTAACTTCATCCTCTAAAGCTTCATCCAATAGCTGAAAGTATAATTTTATTGAGGGAAACGTTTCACAATCAATAAATCAATAGTAATATTAAATATAACAAATACAATCAGAGGAGTGTAATAACTATAATCCATGTGTACAAATAAATAAAACTTAGATGTACAATCATTATGTGTGTTATAAATATATGTATATAATACCAGTTTAAGTTTGTTTGTATGGGAGGCAGTTATTAAGGTTACTCCTCTGATATCTGTCTCCTTTTCGGTGAATGGAAAATTGAATGACAAACAGAAGGTTATTTACAATGCCGTACTTAGTGCAAGGAATACAGTGATTAAAAGGATGCAATCAGGTATTTAAATTATTTTACAACAATCTAGATATAAGTATGTACTTTAACTGTATTAGATACAACTAAAACAGCATCTAACACGGCATTGAAGCATCTATTCCATGAAGAGATTGTGGTACCAAATTGGTGCCATGGGCATTACAATCTGGGTATTTGCGTTTTCAGGTTAAAAATCGTTAACTTAAGAAAAAACTTAATATTAGTGAGAAATTAATACAATTAAAGGCAAAAGTAACATTTAACATAATTTTAATCAATACAGCTATTAAAGTGGAATGAAAAGTAAAAATACAAATGTAAAAACAAATTGAATGATTTTAAATTTACTGTCAATTTGTATTAGTTTTATTTTGTAACCTTGCATAAGTAATTCGAATGGCACACAGTCTTGTGGCATTCATGTTTAGTTTCAGGGCCTGGCCTGAGGTGACATATGTTATAATGTTACGCATATAATTATTACCAGTCACCAATAGGTGTTCATTTTTTTGAACTGAAAAGTCTTACCGCATCAATGAAGTAGCAACCGGGTTCGACGGTTAGGACCATTCCTGATTCAAGTACACGAGCCGTCCTCAGTGATTTAAGTCCCGGCTTTGAAGGGCGTTCTGGACACTCAACATTATAACCACCAACATCGTGAACATCGCAGCCCAAGAAATGGCCAAGACCATGGGGTTGAAATACAGCACCGACATCGTCCTTTAAAAATTATAATGCCTTCAATTTATTCTGCCAATAACGCAATAATTAAAGAAAATTGTACCTAAAAGTAATTACATACAATCTCATTCTTATGATAGATGCACAACCACACAATTCGGTTTCAAATATTCAATTCAACAATTTCAAATATTTATGAGCACAAAAAAAATTCATTTATAATCATGGATTATTCGGGAAAGAATATTAAAAAATCCATCTTCAGTAGAATTTGCAGTGAATAGCATAAAACCAAATAAGTTTATTGACTTTGACATGTGATTATTAAAGTTCTCAAAGATAAAAATTTTTCATAACCTTTAATCAGAACCATACCATTTGGTTTATTATACTAATTATTAATTTTACTTAAAAATTTCAAATATTTATCTACAAAAAGCATTTATAATTATACCTTATATGGGGAGGAATATTAAAAATTCCAACTTCAGTAGAATTTGCAGTGAATTGCATAAAAATGCAATACTTTTATTGATTTTAATACATAATTTTTTTTAAGTTCTCCAAGAAATAAACATTTTCTGTATCCTTTAATCACTGCACTAATCTGTATAGTTCCTGTTGTTTTTCTACAAAACATTAATAATTCAATGAGACGTACCGTAATCATGTCCTGCACGTTTCCTTGAAGCAGACCATGGTCTCTTAAATCTGTCAACATTTCTGAATAAGCAAGCACGTGCATATCCACCCAACTGACACCTTCATGAAACAATCATACCCAGAATAAATATAGTATTAAGAATGTTCAACAACAATAATTGTTTTGTATAACTAATCATTAAAAACGGAAAAACATATTCCATTCAAATTACTTATGCCTGGTTACACAAAAAACTAATAAAAACTAACAATACATTTAAAATCATCCAATTTGTTTAAATTTTTACTTTTATTTTCTATTCAAGTTTAATAGCCGTGTTGATTAAAATGATCTTAGATGTTACTTTTGCCTTTAATTATATTAATTTCCCACTAATATTAAGTACATACTTATATCTACGTTGTTGTAAAGTGATTTAAATACCTGGTTGCATGCTTTTAATCACTGCATTCCTCGCACGAAGTACGGCATTGTAAATAACCTTCTGCTTGTCATTAAATTTTCCATTTGCCGGAAAGGAGACTGTGATATCAGAGGAGTAACCACAATAACTACCACCCATGTCGAACAAACTGAAAATATTTTTTATAAGTGATATTATACATATATATATATATATATATATATATATATATATATATATATATAAAACAGGCAATGATTGTACACGAATGTTTAAATATTAGATGGGGACAACTTGTGGTGGCTGAGGCCATTGAGCATGCATCCTTGGGATCTAGAGGGCAGTTGCTAGAATCTGCCTGCCATGACATGGACATTTGTAAATTAATAATAATTAGGCATGGCGAATGGAGAAATTTATCCCCCACAACACAATAAATAACACCCCCACTAGATCACCGGAGCCCTAACAATTGATATAGCATATAATGAGGTTGAAATAGTGGTACCTCATGAGCTATATAAATACAACTAACAAAAAAAAAATATTTAGTTGAAATTTGCTATTATTAATTACCACATATCGCCATCATTGATTTTCTTATTATTCGGTGCAGCCGCATGGCCATAATGAAGAATCGACCCATTGTGACCTGAGCCGCAAATGCAAGTATAGGAAACATTCCTGCACCCTCCAACATTGTAACAATAACACGTGAACATTGCTTCCGCTTGGTACTCGTACATTCCGGGACGCATTTTCTTCATCACAAATTTATGGGCATCGGAGGAAATTTTGTTGACATATCTCATGACCTTAATTTCTTCCGGTGTCTTCAAAACCCGACTGCAACAGGCAAAATCAAATTGGTGAAATTTTTGAGACATGTTTCAGCAGTAAAATGTTAAGTAACTCCTCCAATTGTTGGTAAATACATTATAAAATGTCAAGGTCATTGATGTGGGCAATTTACTAATAAAATAACTATTATTATTATTATTACCTTTTCATTAATTATTATTAGTGCATAATTATGTATATCCAAGTTTAAATAAAATACCCACGAATAAAATATTTACACATTAATATCAAATATAAACATGTTTTCCCTCAAAGTAAATACTACAATGGACACAAATTTTCAGTTTATTATAAGAGGTGTTTGTACAGTTTAAAAAAAATTATATTCCTTCTTGTAATATATGAAATTAAATTTAAGCTCATAAAAATACCATAAGTAAAATTCATGAATGTTCTGAATCAGAAGCATTCAATAAAATCTGTAAAGTAATACTAAAATATCTCTAAGAAATTATAAAGAGTTTAATAAAATTTAAAAAATCTCCTTTACTTGATAGACTTGACTGACTGAAAAACCTCATACAATAACAAATTTTCTAAAGGTAAATACAACAAAATGTTACAAAATGGAAGTAAATTATGCACAGATATATATTTTTTAAAATTCAGTACAATGAAATTTTTCATTTTAAAAAGAGACAATTGTAAATAAAGAAATGTTCAATTGCAATGCTATTCTTTTATCGTGATAATTACACTTATTTAAAAAACCATCAAACAGAGTGTATACGATTTTGATATATTCAAAATTTAACAGTCAATTATAAGTTAACAGAAGAAAAATCAATTTGCTCTAATACAAAAAATACGCAATAGAATTTATTTACTTTCGGACAAGTTCAGAGAGTCTTCTATGTAGCACTTTAATTTGGCAGGCTCCATTCTCAATTCTGACAGTTTCCTGTAACTTAACGTGACTAGTTGGAAACCCAATTTCCGCAGATGGCGCTGCCTCATTCTCTGTGGGCCGGTCAAATGGATGTGCTGGTGGCAATAGTGTTCGGGCAGCAGAATCAAAACCGCAGTATACTGTTTGCCATCTCGGCTGAGCTTCATGAACAATTTCTCCAGCGTGCTCGGGTGTATGAGTATGTCGATGAAGTACAAATCGACCATGGGCAACTGGGGCGGCACTACGGAATACGTTATCCGGTTTGATTCTCCGATAATGCCATTGAGAACCGGCTCTATATGGTTCACAATTCGTTTTATCCTGCTGTCCTGCCATAATTTCAGAGTCTTGTCCCTCGGCAAAAGTGGGCCATCGTACTCTAGACAATCGATTGTCATGGCGGTATCGATTATTTTCAACCTGTATTTTGACATTTCTATTAACTGGTTATCTTTGCACTGCAATATTCGTCCCAGAAAGTATGGATTGAAAAGGTTCTTTACAAAATTTATTGGCTGCTTATCCAAGTAGAGACATCCAGCTATTATTTCTAAAATGTCCACTGGCTGAAACTGTACAAACTTATCTTTTATAACTTGCTCGAACACACTCCAGAATTTCTTCGGATTTTTCGGCACATAGCAAAACAGACCGATTGACCGAAATACAGTTTTTAAAGTGTAAGGTGACATAAGAGCACCATTGTCAATTATGCTTTCGGCAGCTTTTTCAAGTATATCGTCCGATTTTATTCTGTACTTCACACAGTATTCAACGATATTGGCCAGGCACAATCCGTCGTCGGGAGTCAGCTTCGTATTTTTTAAAAACCCAATGAAAACTCTTTCAAGTTTAACATTGAAATAGTCAGAGTCCAAAAAACAATTTGTAATCTGCAAAAGATCGTCCTTGGAAAGTGATGATACGTTTAACGTCATCCAGTGGACGGCCACTGCAAACAGCTGTTGCGAATAAATTTTGTTTTTATTCAGAATGTAGATCATTTCGATAATGTCACCGGCTGTAAACTTCCACCAGATTCTAAGTGCTGACCTTTCCAGCATACCGACAATTATGCTCCTGCTATCCTTCAGAAGGTGTAGAATTCGGCATACCTCGATGATTTCATAACTTTTACCAATCTCGCTTTCTTTTGCGATAAAGCCAGACCACGCCTTGTCGATAACAGAGGGATTTACAATCGTCGACGAAAGCTCTATTATTCTACACATATCGATAATGTTGTAATGTCCTTCGCAGAGTCTGCAAATTATCTCTTCACATATTTTAATTTTGTAGTCGACATTCGAGGCCAACATACCGTCCCGTCTGGCCGTGAGGAATGCTTCGTACAAAATGGAAGAGGAATCGCTGGTTAATATAACATCGATCAGCTTGTTCATGTATGTGCATCTGGTCAATTTAAAATGAGTGTCGATAAATTCTTTCTTCTTAATCGATAATGGGTTGTTATTGATATCTACAATCCGTTTTAAGGATTGAAGTGCCACAAGTGGACACAACAAGTTGTTGGGCAGTGTTTCGATTAAAGAAAACACTTCGTTCAAAGATTCGGTTTTCATTAGATCATGCAGGACAGTTCCTATATTGGGGTTTTTACAGGGCCTGCCATAAGAATAAGTGGCTATATCTTCACATCCCTTCATACACATTCCTTTGCGCGGGTCCCTCTTGTAGCATAGGTGTAAAACTCCGTTGCCGTACAGCTTTCTCGTCATCAAAGGCAATTCCTGAGTGCTCAGCCCATCGTAAAACAACAAAGACGTGTAGCCGGTGCCGTTAGAAAATTTCCTTTTCTGAAAAGCGGTAAACGACGATAACGACCGATTTTTCAATGTCGCAATAATCCTGTTCAATAAAACAGGGGACGAGGACGACGACGACAGCAAATCGAAGTTATGGAACAGTTTGAACATCGGACAGACACCGAGTAAAACTTCCGTAATCTTATCCCATTTACAACCTAAAACGTCGTAACCTACAACAACAGCGATGCTGCCAACGATACTCACAAAAAATCCCTTTCTCTAATATATAGGCCATATGGGATAGGAAAAACTTAATCCACTTTATTTCAGGACAGAGTTTAAAGTAACGAGTTAGGTATTTCATAACTACAAATATTCTTTCCTGAATCTGGAGAGTACATCAAATGTCCATATACTGTTTAATAAATGTTATATATATATATATATATATATATATATATATATATATATATATATATTCTTTAATTTTATTTTATAAAATACCAACTACAATAATTAAAAACTCTAAAGAATCCGCAAATTAACGAGTTAGTTACTTCATGGAGATAAATTAAAACTGCAGAACCAACACTTTAATGTAATGCAACACACATTCAATTTGTCGTTTGTTAAAACATTTTGACAGTTATATTGGAAATTACAAAAATAATGGTATTTAAATATGATTATGTTAATCTTGACTATTTTTTTCTGGTAATCGCAATTTTAAGATGATAGCTTTTGTGCAATGCCTTGCCATCATCAAAATATCATTTAATACAAGCTGATGAAATTTTGTAGAAGATTATTGTGGTATAAAGTAAGACAAACAATGAACATCAGAACGTATAATATATAACTGAAATAGACTTACCATTCTGTAATTACTGGATGTAAGATTGTATTGTCAACATCAAACCTGAAAAAATGCATTGTTATCAACACAATTTGCAACACTAACTTATTAAATTCAACTAATATCAAAACATCAGTGTGGAATACAAAATATGCACCCTGAAGGTCAATAGAGATGGCATTAGGTAAAAGATATATATATATCTAAAGGAATTATTTTGACAGAAATATTTTAAAATATTTAAATTTGTTCAGATATTTACATTACCAATTACATCAAAAATCAGAATGAATTGTAACTGTGTGAAGTATAAAACAAGACATACTCTTATGCTGAATATGAATAATATAAACCAGTTATCAAAATGCATGCACTTACTTAGAAATACCATCAAAGTGAGCTTCTTGACATTCTAACTGGCTGTCAGTATTCATTCCAGACTGGAAAAAATAAATTAAGACACATTTAATGCGATTAAACAGTAGACAATTTATTTATTACATTTTTATCTGAGTAGTTCACAACAGAACTTTGAAACATTCCATTTTCTTCATTAACACAATAAAAGTCCTGAAGCAATTAAACCAATAATAAACAATTCCAATTAAAGAAGATATGCCAAACAAATACAAATAATATGCCAAGCAAAATTAATATAAAAAAAGGATGAACACTTACTAAAGTATAGAGTTTAGGGGTTCCATCATTTAAGGATTGTAAGGCTTCAAGTACAGATGGGATCTGAAATTTTAAGGTATTTTTGTAATTATAATTCAGAAAATATATTTTCGTTTATTATTCACCAACTTAATATAATTTGTAGCTTAATTCAATAGTCAACTATGAATTAATTTTAATTTATTATTTGTTTATATGTTTGCTAGTTGGCTACTGATCTTATTTAGCTAGTTACATATATATATATATATATATATATATATATATATATATATATATATACATGCATGCATGTGTATGTGTAGGTTTTTTTTAATTAGTGAACATTACTTCCAATAATTAATTGTTTTCAGTGTACACAGAAAAGGTCCGAATCAGCCATAAAACCAGATTGTTATCACTCACCTCGTCGACATAATATGCTCGATCAACTTTATACTTCTCTATGATATCATCAGGCGTGAGTAGTTTCCCCAGCCAAACCCCGTAATCTTTTGGTAGTCTTGGCAAAAATAAAATTGACAGGCCATCGTTCAGCCTGTATGCACCATAAAAGCCCGGCTCTGTTACGCCGAACATCCAATGAAAGTATGGCTCCTGGAATTGTAATTTTAAACATTAAATTCCATTTCATTGTTTCAGGAGCAACAGTGCCTCATTGGATTTCATTTTTATACCTGCTGAAAAACGTATTCAACATCCGTTGAATAATGATTTATTGGCTGGCCACCTTGCAGCAGTACAACATGTTGTCTAAATTTATCATTGACCAATTCGGGCAACTTACTTTTCAGCTTCTGTCTGTTGGTCTCAAACAATGACATGGGCACGTCGTATGTGTGCGCGCCCATTGAAAAACACTTTTCATCGCTGTAAAAATTTCATTACTATTAAACTTTTAAAATAAAAGTTTATTACAATGTAAACTCGGTGAAGGGATTAATAATAAAAAA
Source organism: Lethocerus indicus (assembly GCA_019843655.1). Classification (NCBI taxonomy): domain Eukaryota; kingdom Metazoa; phylum Arthropoda; class Insecta; order Hemiptera; family Belostomatidae; genus Lethocerus; species Lethocerus indicus. Next base: position 35,020,761 of record JACDQD010000001.1, read on the forward strand.
ATATTAGAGTACATATATGATATCTTAATAAATTGTTGTCACTCAACTACAAGACAAGAACACTTATTAAAACCTTGATTTAACACAGAATGAATGCCTAATTTATCAAAAATGTCAAAGATGATAAGTAGAACAAACGGTTCAATTTAATCACACCATACTGGCAGCCTTAAATTTATCAAGAATAGGCTGTTGCAATAATTTAAGCAAATTTATCTAAGAATATAACTAAAACAAATCACAAAAACTTGAGTGCACCAAATATACAACTCTCTAATTTACAGTAAATTCAACCTTCGATCAACCAAGATTCAACCAGTCTCCATACTTGACTTTCTTTAATAAAACAAGGTACAAAAGGCAAAATAAAAAGACTCACTCTATAGCAATGTAATAGAGAAAATTTAATTTTGAGTTATTTATCACTATTTTGTCTGTAATTATAATTAACATCAACATTAATCAACTTTAATTTTACTATAAATTATATCACCTCATAATTTACATGTTTTTATATTTAAAGTAAATGAATACTTAGTAATAGACAGTCTGCAAAACAGTGAGGATTAGCTATAAATAATTGTTCAAATTAATGTAATAGTTTAAATATTATACTCATCGCCTACTTACTCACACAGCTCCAAAACCCTATTTAAATTTATATAATTAAAGCACAAGTTTCAATCTCGGAGGCCAATTAAATGCGTTTCTTCATATACTGATAGACTAATAGAATCAGGTGGAATGTTCCACCTTCCAATTAACAGCAAAACTCTTGACAACAGTTAGTAAAAATAACACTCTAAATTTGTTTTTGCTAGTTTCACACCATATTAAGATGTCAATTCGATAACACCAATTTGTGCATCATAAAACATTCTTTAATGAATTTTGTAGATGGGTAAATTGCATTTAGAAACTGTTTTCATCAATTTCATTTTTTCATTATTGCATAACAAGCGTAAAACAAAGGCACAATATGACCAAAAACGGATATACTAAGAGATGCATTACAATCAGTGAAACTATGTCACTGACACTGCATAAAAACATATTGATGCATTACTTATTAATTTTCACTACATGTTACAACTGTTTTATCTAGTGTAAACTACATTATACTAAAAATATGACACTCCCTGTACAAACTTCATTTGGTTTGAGGTTAACGAAGTCCCGAAATGATGGCAGAACACTGTATTTTATGTAACCAATGTTTATTTGCAATTCAACTAATTGATTCGGGTTATCGTCAAACCTCTCGAAAGGTCTCGTTCGCCTTTATAAATTACAGTAACACAAATCGAATTGACAGCGAACGCAGATGGGGTGAAAAACAGGTGGAGATTTATTTGTGAGATTAACAATCAAAAACACCGACAAGGACTGTCGTCAGAATTGAATTCACTTTTAGGCTCAATCGCGTAACGTTCGGTTTCGAGTTTTGAACGCGTTGCAAACACTGTCTGGAAATAAAATTGGGACAGTTAAGTGCTTAAATTTAGAGAAAAAAGCAATGAGTTCAATCACCTGGACATGTTGTACCGTCCGCTCGCTAACCTCGCTTCACTGTCAAACAGGAGACCGATTCCGCGCAACGTCGCTTTTAAACGCAGGATAATTCCCATCTTCAATCTCCCACCCAGATTAGATAACGTGAATTTTGATAGCGCGTTTTGTTCGAAACACATAGGTGTAGAAAAATCAATCAATATTTAATTTTTTGGCAGTTTGGATTATTGTTTTTATTTCCGGAAGATCTGGACGGCCCGTTCGATTTTCGGCAGCTGGTTCGAATTTTTAATATACTTTTTTTATTGAGGTCCAAAGCGTCGCGCCGGTAGGTATCGAAATTCCTGCTGTTTTCCTGTAGCGGACGATCAAAAAGTCTATTGTTGTAGATAGACAAATGTACAAAAGTACACGTCAGTACGTCCATTAGGAGTTACATAGTCCTGTTAAGTTAAAAATATTGTATATAATAATATAAAAATATTGTATTGTAACATTGCTATTGCCTCGAGCTTAATTTTATGCGATAATGAATACGTCTTTGATAAGACGCAGATCCCCTGTAAATTCTTTAAAACCGTATAATTATCCTATACAACATAGTCCCATTAAAAGATTGAAGAATCTTGGGAGAAAAATGTACACACCCACAAAAAACATATAGTGTTACAGGTCAGCCGGAGTTGCACAGTGCTGTTCAGTTGGTACAAACATTTAAAATAATATAAAAATAACGTATTAATATTTTTATGAAGCGTTTTGTTTTACTTTTCCTACTTATTCAATGCACTAATAACATCCGGACAAATTAAAAAATAATGCGAATAACCTAAGTTTCGCCAAATCTTGGCACCTCTTATTCCAGTCTTATTTTATTTATTTTCTTACCCAACTGCATTAGAACGAAAAAAGAGGACTAAAATTGTAATTGAGAGCGTAAAAATAAATAAATGAAAATTGCTCAGATTGCGAGCGGATATCAGCCTTCTTATCAGTGCAGCTTCGCAACTATATCCAACCGGCTGTTGACAAATATAATCTTTAGAAAAGGGGCGTATTAATTATGAACTGATTTCTTAGTCCTGCAGTTCAAATATTCATTTGTTTCGAAGGATTGGTTCTGTATTATTATGTGAAAATGAAAACATTTCTGTTCCCGTTTTTAGGAGATGCAAAACGAGATATGGTTGGTGGTCATATATTTGATCAAAAATTGTCTCATAATAATTGTCCCATCAAAAATTGTCCCATCGAAAACTGACCAATAAAAAACTGCCCCATCGAAAATGACCGAGTCAAAGCGAATTACTGAAAGCGAGAGCGAAAATAGTGGGGGAACGGGTTAAAATGGTGAACCTTGAAGGGGCCAGGAGAAACGGAAAGTGGCCACTATTTGTGTCACCGGACTCCCCGATTTACGCAACAAATCCATTTCGGCCCGCGGTATCACTTTCACTTCGTCTGCTCGGCAAGATCCCTGCCAATTATATTTTCCAATATTTTATTCAAAACAAATCATTTCAATGCAAGCAGGCGCACTGGGATTGACAAATGCATAAGATTTCGTGATAAACAATTCCTAGACCTGTTACAAGACCATTCTTCTATCTTCTTTTAATTCCACTTCATTGTCATTTTCACGGTCTTAATCAGATGATCGATTTTGTGTGAAACATCGGCATCCCGCCAGCATTAGTAATATTGCGAGGTGTATCAGACCACCGGTTGTCGCGATATTGGCCCTAATTTTCTTCTTCCAATTGTCCAAATGAATAAATTAATTTTTTGTTTAATTTTGTTTTTGGTTGTCGAAAAGTGTACAGTTATTTGAGTACGATAGAAACGGGCTCAAAGTCTTGTTTTAATCGAACGACGATAACACTGGCGCGTCTCTAAGGCGAGCAGTGTTGATGGATTCTTAAGATAAAAACATGTTCCCGAGTAAGCAACGCTTCTCATACATTATGAGAAGTCAAAACCCGAATTATGTCAAGACAAATACCAGTCGCTTTGGCACCTCTCCATACACTTTATTTTAATATTCTGAGTTATTATTTACAATCTATTTGAATAGAACTTTAGTCATCTAAATTAAATTTAATCTAAATTTAATGGTTATAAATAAATTAAAGTAAAACTTTAAGCAAATAAAGATTATTGGAATCGGGAAAAAAATAAAGAAAATGCGGAGTATTGTAAATCGGTGAAAGTACTTAAATTAAGAACAAAAACCTATATAACATATCTAGGAAGACCAACGAGCTGGTATTTGCAATCTAAATTTAATTATTGCAACTATAAAAACAACGTAAAAATTCAATGAAGATGATCAGAATTGGAAAAAAATGAAGAAAATGTGAATGTAAATCGGTTAATTTGGTAGGTACTGAACAATGCAAGTATGTTTAGTCTTAACACTCATGTACATAAATGTAGAAAGGTCTGCGGACCGGCATGGAATTATGAAACAAAATTTGATACACGATTTACTATGTATAATAAATAAAAAATAAAGTTTCTTTATATTTTGGAAAAAAGTGCTTGTAGTTTTTAGATATAAAATCGAGGTTACTTTCCTGGGTTCGATCGCCGGGGGAATAAAATTTTTCATTCAATCATAAATTTAAATCGATGAGTAAGCAGTTACCGCCTGATATTTAAGGGAAAACCTTTTTATCTTTCGATAAAAGTAAATAAAAATAAAAATAATTATTAATAATTTATAACAAATTTTAAATTCTTAAAAATTATCAGGTAAAAAAGTAACAGTAGTATGCCAATATTATTTGTTTACTTTTGATGTTGTTTTGGCATTATGCCAAATGGGCATGAGGATTCGTATTATTATACGCGTAAATTTAGTACTATCTTTTATTTACATAAACAGTTATCATAGTAGCGTCATCAAAATAAAAGATTATGTTAAGAGCGTGGACTTTTTTTTAATTAGCTCATCCCGCGTGTTTACTTTCCTGTTCACAAAAATAGACAATTGTTTTACTGATAATTGAAAGTGTATTTGCAATGTATGTTTTTGAGAGTCTGCGCTATTGATGTATGTATGAGATCGAGTCACAATCGATGCGATGCGAGAGAGAGAGAGAGAGAGAGAGAGAGAGAGAGAGAGAGAGAGAGAGAGAGAGAGAGAGAGAGAGAGAGAGAGAGAGAGAGAGAGAGAGAGAGAGAGAAATATTTGCCATTAGGTGTTCAGCACCAGGTAGTAGTAGCACATGAGTGTGACATCGATGTAAGAAGCTGATATAATAATGCCGGATCCAGTAGGGGAAGAATTATAAAGTTGGCAAAAGCTACTGACGGTGGCGAGAAGTCGGAGACAGAAAACTGTACGGGTGCTTAAAATACAAAGCGTGGCGGATAGTATTACTGATACTATTCACAGTACTGAGGTCTGAGGTCCCGCTCATTTGCCAAGCTTCGGAGCCAACTGTTAAAGAGGAATGAGAGCAGGAAAAGGGTTCCCAAAAGAAATAATTCTCATTCCGTTTTAAACCCGTTTCTACCTGCCAGTGACGGCTTTTTTCGAGAATAACTCTCCGAAGGTTATTCTATATTTTTGGACAACGTTAAAATATTATTTTTTTAAAGCCAAGTCTTCCAAATGGTACAAAATCGGCGAGTGACGAAAATACAGCTCCCCCTTTCGAAGTGACGACACGAATAAACCTGTTCGATGTATTCGGCAAACGGATTTCCCAATAAGTAGCTAGTCAATAAATAAACGAGCGTAAATAAAATGATGAAAAGTTATCGATTTGGTTACTGATGAAATATATGTAACCTTATTATACCAATTTATACAATGTTCCTGAAATTTGTTGTAGTGAGATGAAATGACACTTTTCCATTTCCAAGTTTCCATTCATGAATTGTAAAAGCTATTCTTAGCCGGTTTTTACCGACAGCAATTCTCCATTCAACGCCATTGTTATTTTAAGGACCACGTAAGTCCGAACTGGGGGAACTAATGTGCTCCTTAGACTTGTAAATGAGATTAATTTCATCATAGCTATTTGCTTTTGACTTTTTTAGCAGCAAGAAAAAAACAACGACAGAACAAAAGGCTTCGTTCGGCTGACTCTATTTAAGGAAAACGCGTAAGCGAGTTTCACAAACAATCGGCGTTACACTTAATCCAAACCGCTTTGTCTTGGTGAAAACATTTTCTACCTTACATCATACCTACCTTACTCACAACTTAATTCATTGGACAAAACGCTTATTTAGTGTAAAGGCACCTTCCTCGAGGCAAATAAATAACAAATTAGTTCAATGATCGTTCGTTTCTAAGTAATGAAAACGTCGAAATCTCGCATCGATTAAACCGGCTCATCACCCAGAGCTCTATTAAAATAAGACGTTTCCTCCGTCGTTCCTAATTCGGTAAATTCCGCTGTTTACATTTGCACCGTTCCGGTTTCTGTTTTTTATTGAACGCTAACAAAACAAACGCGAAATATTACTGGAAACAAAATTGGTCCTATAACGAAAGGGGAAGTGAATTGAGACGTCTTCAGTTGTTGTTCAAAGGAATCATTGAATGTAAATTTGACGAATGCAATTTCAGCCGAGATAGTAACAATGGACTTCTACTTCCTGTCAAATTTGATTTGATTGAGTAAATAGTTAGAACAAACTTTCTAAACGCAATAAGCGAATAACAGAAAAAATGCGGAAAACCCAGTAAGCCGCTTACGAACATGAAATATAACGAAAATATTGTAAATATTTAAAAAAAGTATAATTAATGAAAAATTGTACATAACTTCAGGAAAAAAGTACTTAAAATAAATAGGAAGACTTTCAAGCCGGTATATGTAAATCTAAATTTCATTATTGTAAATATAAAAACAGCCAAAAATTCCGTACAATAGTTCCGTAACAATCATTTTCCGTAAAAATGTAACAGAATAAAGGTTATCGGAATTGGACAAAAATAAAGAAAACGCTGATTATCGTAACTCAGCGAATGTACATAGATTTAGAAGAAAAAAAAACATAAAATAAAGAAGAAGGCCTACGAGCTGGTATATGTAAATCTAAATTTAACATTATTAAATTATAAAAAAAGTGTATTACAATTTGTAAAAGAAATCAAAATTATCTTCCTCCGAATTTTAAGATTTATAATATTGTTGCATACATTATAAACATTCATGTATGTTATGTCAATATTTATTATATAATGCATGTTAGTATCCTGAGGCAGAGAAAATGTTTTATGAGTTTTATAGTGCTTAATGTATTACTTTAATGCATTCAATATTATTAAAGTAATATAAAAACAATGTAAACATTTAAGTGTAATATTAGAACTGGAAAAAAAAGAAAGTACCAATTATCATAAATCGGTGAGTCAGGTACGAGGGAGCCGGCGTCGAGGGGCCTTTCCCGGGTTCGATCTCCGGTGGGGAACCAAATTTTTCATTCAATCTTAAATTTGAATCGATTAGTAAACAGTTTTTTGTGGGCGAGCTCGGGTTCCTGACCCGCTTTCGGGTTGGTGGTGGGGGAAACACAACACGGCTCTAACCTTGGCCGAGTGTCTTACTCCGCCTTCATTGTCTAAATACAACGCCTTGTTTACATCCTGTATCAACTCGTCGATTTCCTTGCGGGCAGGGTTTTCAGAGCCGTGAACCGGATAAATAATTCTGGCCAGAAGCCGGTTTGAGATTTAATTCGCGAATTGAACTCGGGAAAGGGTCTCGGGAGGGGACTACTTTCTTGGGCGGAGGCGCATATTTTCCCTTGCCGACGCCGCCGTATCGCCGACGGCACAATAACAATAACACGCGACCCGGCCATGTTCCTTATTTACTAGTGTCGGCTGTGGAACGAAACGCGCCGGTATGCCGGGCATCGAGGAGAAGGAATTCCAGCTTTCCGGGGAGGTGGTGGCGCCCGATTTTTTTGCCGCTGACGTCGACGAACTCGTCTCGGAAATCAAGGAGAATCTCAGGCTGTCGGGGTTCAAGAAGGGCGAGCGGCGGGCGAGGGACCGCCCGTCGCCGTACAGGATACCGGCGGTCAGGCCCCGGGACGGGGAGGAGAAACAGGACGCGCCGGACGGCCGCCTGCTCCTGAGACGAAGGCTGCAGAGGATGGCCCGACCGCAGACGGACGACGCCTACGATATGCTCCAGGAGTTGATCAGGAACGGCAGCCTGATCAAAGAGGCCGTCCGCAGGCTCCAGAAGGGGCTGGCCTCCAAGAGGATGTTCCTGTGCGATTCCGACGAGGAATCCCAGCAGGGTTTCCAGTGTTCCAGGAGTCCGAACGGGTTCCGCCTCCAGAAGGGGATGGCTCTCCACTGAGCCCCGGGTGAGTGACCCGTTACAGGTTACCTCTATTTACCTCAAATTACGCTTAATTACGGTTCGTAATGTTTTCGACCGGTCGGAGATACTCCGTCCTTTTGTCGGGCGTACGACTTTATCCTGTAAATATTTGCCTACGGATTTCTTTGTTTATTGAATAATTTTTTCGATAATTTCGATGATACCCGCGTCTGGTATATCTCGATTGATTCTGTGATGGAAAATTTATATCGGGTGACTTTTGTGTTTCATTTTTTTTTTAATCTAAAGGTTTTGTGATCTCAGAAATATGTTAATGTCAGGTTATAAAACTTGTTTCTTGTGGGTTTTGGGCGCATGTATGTAGTCGAGTGTGATGAGAATAATCAGTATTATTGAGTTAGAATGCATTTGAAGATAATAATAAAGTGCTAATTCTTCACTTCGGAAACAGCACTAACATTTTATAAGTAATTGTGATTCGATTTAACTATTAATATTTGCGAGTGTAAATTATTTTTCCGAATCAACATTTTATGTTACCTAAGTTAATAATATCCTAAGGTTAGAGAAAGTTTATACCAAAGTACACTGAAATATTTATAACTAACTAGTAAGAGTTTTTATAATAAGGTATAACTTTTTATACTTGGCTATTACAAATTACATTATGCCTTCTTAAACTAAAAGTTGATTTAAGTAATCATCCTTGGTTTGCTGTTTTGCATTTTATGCTCATTTGTTCTTTATTGTTTAAAATACCCTAATATTCTCAAGTAAAAAATAAATTTTAATTTGGACATTAATAGATTAATTTGTATTAATGATATGTACAATATTGGACAATTTCCTCATTCTGATTCTCCCCTTATTAATATGTTTTTAAGTGTAATATGATTTTGATTAATTTTTACTTTCTACTTTGTATATCTTATGACATCATATTATACAATTAAAATTTAAATCATTAATCAAAGGAGACTATTATAATATTGTTAGTATTAGATGTTATTTTTCCAATTAAAATTATTGCGATGATGACATTCTTCTCTAGACTATCTACATTGTGTTCTGCTCAGAAGAGTAATATTACTGGGTCAGAAGAATTTTTTTTCATTTTGCTTCAGTAGTTATAAAATGTATTTTTCTATGTGCAGACACAATTTTGAATTATATATTATAATTTAACAATTACACAATCTGTTATTTTTCAAGACTATACAGTGAAACTCTATTTAACTTCATTATGTGGATCCGATAGCCACACAAAAGATTGGACATTTTGTGTGATTAACTTCACTGTTGTTTAAACTGTAAATTGAACTGAATAATAACTAAGCCATAAAAAACCTCTAGTCAAAGCTATTAGGCCAATTCCTTTCATGTGTCATATTTGAAGTTTGTTTTTTTCATCCTTGTGTCATATTTAAATTCCTTTGCCATTAATTCCGTTTTTTTTAATATCAATCAATTGCAATCCTCAATGCATTTTCTGATTTATGAAATTGCTGAATTCTTCTGAAATTAAATTATCAAGGTAACCTAACGATAAACTTAAGGATGTCCTGGCCCCCATTTTATTTGTAATTTATTTCTGGAAAAAGGACTGTCTATATATGGTTTTTCCAAATAGGGTTCCACTGTATATTTTAAATATTTTCTACTTAGTAAAGAAAGAATTGAATATACTTAATATATGTAACTAAATTGTTTGGTGGTCTTATTTAAAGGAAATCTGTGACAAAGGTTTATTTCTACCTAAGAATTACTCTGTGCATATATCAGTATGCTTTTATAATTAATTTTATTGTATATATATTGCGATGAACTTACTATATGAAACAAACATAGCGAATAGGTGATTGGATGAATCACAAAGAGAATTTCACTGAATTGTCATTTGTATTCGAGTAAATGTTGTATAGTCTCCATTATATATTTCACAAAAAAAACTAATTATTTCAACATAAAACGGAGTTTCATGTATTGTTTTAAGGCACCACAAATGTAGATAACAAATCTTTTATTTTACATTCATTTTGAAAAAACTTCAATCACTAATTAGATTAATAAACAATATACCCGCTTATCTGTTTATTTGTAAAATGTATTTTATCTTTTATGCACCATTATTTTATACAGAGTATTATGAGTTTTAAACCAAAAGTATTGCAACATAAACATATAAACAGCTTGTTTTATATTTTTGTATCGCCTATGGTTTGTAAAGCTCACTTTTGCTAATAGTACTTTAGTCCAGGGGTCAGCAAACCGAATATTCATATGACTCTTGAAATTAAATGAATAAGGGATAAAATTCAGGACAATTATTTAAAATGTTTAATGAAGTAAACTTCAGCTAATGAAGTAAACTTCAGCAATTAAAATGAAACATCCAATGGTGTCGACATTTCTGTTTGCATATTGTCTTTTGTTCAACCTAGACGTGTAAAGTGAAATTCTGGCCCTTTAAAATGTTTCTAGATCTGTAAAGGGCGAATTTGGCTCTTTGGCCTCTAAAGTTTGATGACCCCTGTCTTAGACTCGTTATTAAATATGTATGTGTCAAGTATAAATGAAGTTCTACAGTTGTTAACCTGAGCTATTGTGTTTTAATGTTTCGCATGTGCGGACAATTCATAATTGCCCATGGTTATATGTTGTTAGCTCCGACATTCGGATGATCGATATTTTTTATTGTTTTATTTTTTAAAATTATGAGCCAAAATAGAAAAAAATAATCACCTGCCTAACCATGCATAGTTAAATGTATGAAAAGTGTGTGTACAAAATTAAAATCAATAATTGAAAGCTATTCATCAAACAACGATTGTGTATACATATCAGTTTTCCTTTGTGTAAACGCTCTAATTTATGAAATTTAAGGACTGTATATGATGCCCTCTAAGACAAAGTTCATTAGTATCAAATGTATCAAAGGAAACAATGAAGGACAACCTTTTTCATGCACTATTGAAAGCAATTGCATCATATCATAAATTCCCAAGCTTTAAAATTATGTATACAGACATTTTCATACATACAGATTATTTTTTTTTACCAAGTTGGCTGTTTGGAGTAGTATGATTGTAGTAATTTAATGATTTATAGTTATGCTTTATAGTTAGTTGATTAATGTAATTATTTTTCCATTTAATTTAGCCTACTTATCAGATGATTGTTTAAATCACATTGTTCCTCCATAACAGTTTGTTTTATTGTCATACTTGTCTATTTGAAATATTTCTAATCTCCTTATATAAACAAAAATTGTACGTTCCTTAAACTCAATTATTACTTGTTTATCAGAAGGTTTCAGTAGATAGAAAAATATTTTGAAAATGATTGTATAAATATAAATATAATTGGTCTGCAGGGTTTGAAAAGCTTTCATGTATGTATATCACTGTTCTACATTGCTGAATTCTATTAGGAAACTCATTTACATTGAATAATATTTAAGATTCCGCCAATGTGTCCTGGGCATAAAATTAACTTAAATTAAGTTTTATAATCCTTAAGGAATAATTTTGTAAGCACTAGATGTTTAGTGGAAAATATGGACGAATCAAAAGATGTCTGCAGAAGACTGCAGAAAAATTGCGAGACAATGAATTTTAGGTTTATCAGCAAGAACAAATATTGACTAGTTTTGCACTGTCAATTGTTGTAGTTTGTGTGAGTAATAATTTGTTGTTAGACGAATTAGATTGAATCAAGGGACTTTGTACATTTTTGTATTATGGCAGTGATATTTCGTTTCAAAATAATTGGGAAAACTGTTATAATTCAACACCTCCTCTTATAAGAGAAGACCTCTGAATTATTATGTGTACTTACTTTTGTTCATTGTTATTTATGCTTTCATGTGTAATCTATAAAATCAAATAAAAAATCGATATGCATAAAAATTAAATTGTATTCCTCATAGGTGTTATACAGAGAACGATATATTTATTCCTTCACTTCAGTGTAGAAGGTAATAAGGTTGTGACTGATGTACATATTGATAAGTGTACTTTCCATTAGACATATAGCATCTTTGTAGTTAAATATTGCCTTTTGTTTTTGTTTCTTAATGGCACTTCTGAACGATTTTCATCAGTTTGCCTACATCAAAATCTGTGTGGGTTAGTCATTCCTAATCTGAAGTGATAGGATAATAAGATGTATTAAATTTGAAATAAAATTGTTGGTTTATTGGTTGTTGTTTTTCTTGACCTTAATAAATGTAGATAGGAACCTTAATTGTTGTCTTTAAAGGCATTTAAAAAGTATTTGAGCTCATGGAGAGACCTGGTGGTTCGAATCCACCCAGGTGAATAATGATAAGCCTGACATTTACCATGGATGTTAGCTTGTATAAGTTAATCCATAAGTATGGAAAGTGAGTGCATGTTGCCCCTGGGATCAGGCATATCATATCAGCATTGAGCACAAATGTGTGACAAATATTATAAATGCAGTTGAAAAAATGTTGGGAAACATTCTTTAAAATTATATGTATACATGCATTTTATTTTTTTAATCAGAAAAAGATTTAAATACTGAAATTTAATTATGTGAATCAGTGTTTTTACATTCTTGGAGAGAGTAAATTTACCAATTGGCACTAATCAATTACAGATTTTTTGGTTATACAAAATAAGAAAGAAAAAATAAAACATTTTTGTTTTAATTGTGAAAATAAAAGATTTGTGTTCTTTTCAACCAGCTGAGTTGAGAATAGTAATTACAGATAGGAAATAGGAGAAGAAGAGGAATACAGGTATGCACTATTTAAGATGGGTATAAGAAAAAATGAAGTTAATAAAAGCCATGGTGTCTTTCTTTTATTATTACACTAACTTTAAAACAAAATGCAAATTCTGTGGTATACAACGTAACTAAGGCTTTAAAAATATATGGAGAGAACAGCCAAAATGATTATATTAGTTATTTAACACAGGAAAAATGTCAAATTTTGAATAGAATTAAGAACACAAATAAATAATTACTCTAGTCAGGAGTAATGCTTTTTATATATGAATTCAATTTCTTCTGTAGACAAAATGTAATTTCACTGAACTTTTCAATATCTCTTTTTTGAACATCAAATGGTATAAAGTCCATCAGTGTAAAATTACTTTGTTCAATCGATGAAAGTTTTTTTTCTAGATACATCACCTGTGCATTTTTTTCATTTTCTACTAGTTGTTGCTGAAATCAGAAAAAATGGGAGAACAGTGTATTTTAGAAACAAGAATTGAATATGTGTGCAATTAAAATTTTAAAATGAAATCGTACTTTCAAAGAATTATAATTTAAAACTGAGTCCCGTAGTTTTGCAACTAATTTGGGCCTATTTTGATCCAGCTCCTCTTTTATTTCGGCCAGATGAACTTGCTTTTTCTCAATGTCATTACACAAACCTTCCATATCATCAAACATGACAATTTCCATTGACATTTTCGTGAGTTTATTTTTCAAATTGGCCAGCTCCAGTTTTACTTCCTTATCCATTATTTCTACCTATGGTCAAACATTTCAATGCATTCTGTGAGCCACATGCTTAAAAGGCATGTTAAATTGATAATTTTATTCAATAGTATTTACTTTGTGCTTATATAATAACAGATTATTCTGCTCAGCAGTTAGAGATTTTGTTGTGTTCAATGTATCAGTCTTGAACTTAGGGCTGTCCTGTTCCAATGATTTATAGTCAGCAGCAGTAGGGAGAATGGCTAAATTAACCGATAGTTCTTTCAGAACACTCATTATTTCATTTTCTATAATGCTAAGCTTATTAATTTCCTCTTTCTTTGATGCTTCCACAGAAGATAGAAATGACTCTATAGACTTTTGACGGTTACGCCATTCTAAGTACTTAGACAATCTTGCTGTATTATTTGGAGCCTAAAAACAAAATCAATGGGTATCATACTATAATTACTGAATAAATTTACAAATAAGCATTAAGAGAAATAAATTTCAGGGCGCCAGTTTAAGTGCCTATATGTTGTGTGTTTAAGTGTTAGAGTGCTAATGATGGTTTAAGACCTGTCATATACTGTCCACCAGTGCCTAAGTGAACAGTGCAGTGAGTGAGTGTTTTGTGCAAGTGATTGAAGTGAGTGCAACTTAAGTTCTTGAGTTTTTATCAAGTAACTTTCCCAATTACCATTTAAACATTGTGCAAAATCCAAATGTCTTTTACTCTTAATACTTATATACATAAATTTGGTAAGGCCCATGGGCTGGAATGCATGTAAAAATCAACATATATGTATCATTTATTATATACCATGTATATTCATAGAAAAATAAGGTACTTGTATATTTGCCTCTATCCACCAAGGTGATAAGCCTGACATTTGCCATAAATGTTAGCTTATAAGCTGGGCCATAAGTAGGGACAGTGAAAATAAGATGCTCCTGCGATCATGAATAGAGTGTATAACAGCTAACCTGTAAATGCACACTAAGAAAAATAAAGGATACAAATAAAATTGCTCACATGCTCTTTCTGGGTTAAAATCTCCTGGGCTTGTCTGATACGTTCTTCAATTTCATTTATGGCTCTATCCATGGATATTATATTAGCATTATCATGCTTTACTTTTGCTAGTAACGAATCCTTGTCTTGTAACAGGTCAGTTTCTGATTTATCTTTCTTGTCTTGAAGACTTGATTTCAATTTTAATTCTAATAATTTTGTTTCCAACATAACCACTTCAACTTTTGCCTTTAAAAAGTTGCAAATGTGATTAAGAATAAATAATAATCATTCGTTATAAACAAAGATGTAATGTATATACAAGGGAATAATTTAAATGAATAACTTACAGGGGATTGACTTAATTGCTTGTTTAGCTTGGTTTTTGTTTCAGTAAGTGATTTCAACTGATTCTTTAAACCATCCATTTCATTTTCTATTTCAAATTTTCTTTTTGACAGATTATTGTATTCATCCCTTAACTTAGGGCCCATTTCAGAAATCAATTCTTCTGTCTTGTGCTTTTCCTTAAAAAAAATATATATATATATATAAAATAAAAATAAGTATAAATAAACAACGCAGAATTGAGAGAGTATTAGGCCAATTCAGTTCATTATACCATTTCAAGTTGTTTTTCTAATTGAGAAACTGCTTCTTCGCGACGTTTTCTGTCCATGAATAACATTTCAACAGCAGCAGATTCTGAATTATTTATTGCAGTTAGTTCTTTAGCTTCTTGTAGCAATTTAGAAATATCTCCACCCATATTAATTTTATCTATTGCCAAGTTGTAGCTACCTAGTTTCTTTTGGGCTTCTGTAATAAGAAATAGGCATACACAACATATTAAAAACCTATATACATTATTATATGTTATGTAGAGATATAAAAGTGTAATAAAAATGGACAGAAATAAGTACCAGTTAATTCTGCAGCAGTTTCTTTTACTCTTTTATCATAAATTAAGAATGCGGCTCTCTCCCTAGAATAAGTGACTATGCGCTTTTTTAAATTCATCATCTCCGAAGTCAACTGACCCATCTTAACCTTCAATACACCTTGGAAGTAGCGCAAATCCTGAACCTGTCTGTTTCTTATTACCCCCTTGCTGGTGCCTGTTCTCAAACCACCGAGCCCCTGTTGGGATATTGGCCTTTCCCTCTGCATAAATATATAAAGGTAAATTTTCATGTTCGTTCATATCATATAAAGGGTTACCAGTCAAATGTATTATTATTGAATACCCTTGAATGAATCATCATCGGTGTGCGATCAGGCTGCATAATTGCTGATGATATTCGAGAACCAGCCTTGGTAATGTACAAACTGTTTGAAGGAGGTTTGACAATTACTCTTGGCCTTTCAGAACCTATATTGCCCTATAATTTAAAAGAACACTCGAATGTTAAAAGTAACAATCTTTTAAAATTATATATAATTTTTGTTGTATGCTCATCCAAATGATGTTATTCATTCTTCACTTGCCAAAACAGACACAATCTTTAAACCAGCTCAAATAATTTAAAATTAATAGGAGAATATAGCCTGTCCAATAAACATGAAAATTATTATTATTATAATTTACTTACAGAATTAATGTTCCCCCTTCTTGAAACTGGTCTTTCATTTTCAATAGCAGCTCTTGACAAGGGCCTGCTTTCTCTTCTCCACCTGGTAACTGGTCTATCAAAATCCATTGTATTGTCAAATGATCATCAATTACATTGTCATCAAATAGAATGAATCGGCGTATATTGATCTCGGTTAAATCGAACGAAGCAACCAATTCAACCAGCTTTACGCGCGTATATTTCCGAGATACGCGCAATAAACATTACATGGTAAAAAAGTTTTCAAAGATCCGAAATGAAATAATTCAACGAACATTTAAGGCTTGTTATTAGGAGTCTTCCGTGTCTCCTAAAGGTAAACAAAAAGAGTTGCCTAGCAACACGTCACATAATTTGTTTTACTCAGCGGTTCGCATATGTGCTCGTCTATGTGTACGTCTTATCGAAATTATTTATTTGTCCAGACACTAACAACATTAATAAATTGAATAAAATATTGACTATGAATATTGCGTTCATGTTAAATTTATTACCCTCGAATACAATGATTAAAATGGATATATCGGCTCTGACAAAGAGCGAAATTAAATAATACAACTAATTTTTCGGTATCATTTAAACCTTCGGGAAATTTCAGTTTCATATTTTCTCTGTTAGAATATTTCCTTGAGGTATCCATTAACGTATGCCATTAGATCGTGAAAAATTCTTTTACAGAGATTATAAATACCTAAATCGCAGATAATATTCCAATAAAAAACAAATGCATACATCCAATCCATTTTTTGGATTTATTTACATATTTCCTCTGATAGTCGTTTATATTTTTTCTTAATAATAAAGAAATTAGTAAGGAAATTCTCCCCCTCCTGAAAAATATAAATTCACAGCCTTCTTTTGAGAAAGAAATAATTTGTTCTTCATTATTTAACTTCATATAGCGATAAATAATTGATTGAATTTGAAAGGGCATTGTCTGATAATATTAAAATGATATTTGCAACTTATATTTCCTGTTCTCAGTATATATTCATCTGCCCAATTTTATGTAATTAAACATTTTTATTTTTCTCTTAATGACAGTAGTTATTCCTAAAAAATGCTACAAATTAAACCCAAATCAGTCTGCAGTTTGTCTGTGTGAAGGAAAAAATATGTCAAATAATCAATATTTATTAAATACAATTCTATTATTAATTATATACAATATAATTAATAATGCAGAAACATTTGACTGACTACTGTCACTCTGGAACATCATGTTAATTATTCATATAACAACTACAAGAAACAATCACTAAAAGAACAAATATAACAAACAGCAGGATTAACACGCATTATGGCCTAGACTACACAATTTTTATAAGATATAATTATCTGTAATATAGTAAATATAAAGATCATGTTTTTTTCTAATATTTTATAAACAGTTCAAAAACAAACGCAAAATTTTAATATCTGAAAAATAACAGACTTGGATAATTGTTCAATAAAATGGAATGGTTGCCAAGTGGGGTTTATTGTGGAGCAAAATTGTATGAGTTCCCTAAACAATTCAATTCTCTCAACACTCTGTGAGTATCAAGA
Source organism: Lethocerus indicus (assembly GCA_019843655.1). NCBI lineage: Eukaryota > Metazoa > Arthropoda > Insecta > Hemiptera > Belostomatidae > Lethocerus > Lethocerus indicus. Next base: position 35,038,226 of record JACDQD010000001.1, read on the forward strand.
AGATACTAACTAAACAGAGATGAAATTCTGTACTTCAATTTGCAGGCTTTTCAAAAACCTTCATGGCAAGCAGAGCTTTTATTGTAGTAAACATAAAAGGCTCATTTCTTTAACTTTAATGAGAACCCGTTAACAAGAAAACGTTACCTAATTTTATCCACTAATCTGCACTTCCAACAATAATTAAATTAATATTTATCCTCACTATAAATGTACACTCCAAAATAAGCCAGTATTTATTTTTCATATTAACAAATCAAAAAAGTATTAATAAAATACAGGCAGATTAGAACTAAATAAACAATTGTTTCATTCTCATATATGACAAAAAAATATGCATTGTAAAGCACAACGTATTATATCATTCACACTTAGTAAAAAAAAAGTATAAAAAAAAAATGGTAACATTAGTTAAAATATCAGCTCCTTATAGCATATTGCAGCATGTATTCTCGGACCTTATTACTAAATGCCTCTCTGTCTTTGACATAAAGTTCTGCAGCAGATAAGTTCAATGGATCTTCAAAATTTAGCAGGTCCTAAAATAAGAATCATATTATTCGATAAAGAGCAAAATAATATACTCGTAATGCTAATAATTATTAATAGAGTATGAAGTAGGAAACAAAGAGAGTTTGAAAATTTAATATTAAGATATGAACATTTTCCTAAACATCTAGGGTACACATTATAGTGTTTGGTTTAAGGAGCCAGTATGCATCAGAATATAAATATTAATAATGAGATAACACAAAGTGATAATGATACCACAATATTATGATATAAAATGTTATGCATCATGAAATATATATTTTATTTACATGTATAAATAATTTGCTAAATAATTATAGATAACTTATTCTGAAAAAGTCCATGGCCCCACCCAAAGTAAAATAAAAATTAATTTGCTAACCGTGAATAATGAATTTAGACCCCAAATAACATCCTTTAATCTTCTAGTTGGTGCCCATCCAAGACCATCTATAGAATTCTGCCTCAGTAAACTAAGACAAACATCTCCATCTTCACTGATATTTGGATGCCACAATTTTGTTTTGCATTTCACAATTGGGGGCTAAAACAATGTATTATAGCAATCATAACAGTATTCCATTAAATATGAATAATATATGAATTACATGTCTATAATATTTATACCTAATGTCCCACATTACTAAAGATTCAAAACTCAGTAAAAGTATTCCACATCCAAATTATTCACAGATTGCTGACAATGATTAAAACAGTAAACTAAGTTAGAATTAAATAATGCCAAAATTTATAAGTTGATTTGACTGTTTCAAAATAAATTATTTCTGAAAGTAAACAAAAAGAAATTAAGAAAGCAAAGCAGTTATTTTTATTTTTTCTAAAAATTTTTTCTCCTTAATTTATTATACACAATCAACGAATAACTCTTATAAGTACAATTGCAGAAAGTTTGTTTTATATCACTTGTTTGTCTCGATCAACAACTATTGACAACTCATTAACATTAAGTAATGAGGATTACATGGAAGCAAAAAAGATTTATTATAAAGGTTTTCTAAACTCTATTGGTGGGGATAAGGTAGAAACAAAAAATACCAGGGTCAGGTTTGTGTAGAAAAAAAACTTTATTTTGTTATGTGAAATCACTAATTCATACCCACAGCGTTCACATTTGTTTTGGAACTTAATAATAAACCTAATAGGACCCAATAATAAATGTCCCGAATAATTATAATTGCAGAGACTACTTTATTGATAATATGACTAGTTTAGTCACTAACTGGCTTCCGGTAAGATCATGTAATGTTGTGGGAAAAACCTCAGTTGGCAAGGGATGACCACCTACTGTTCTGGTATTTTTCCTGCTTTTGCTTCTGACATTTCAGAACTCTCCCTGGTTCCATCATCAGGGTCCTAATACGAAGCAGAATACACCCGAGGGGACCCCAGAAGGAAAGGGCAAAAACCCTCCCAATGGAGCCTGCTTGGGTGGTTTCCAAATACAAGAAAACTCAGCCCCTGCTGACCAAAGTGTTCTCACAACATTACGCAATTTCACCAGTTAGTGATAATACAAGTTCTGGTTGCAGAGACCTTTGGTCATTTATGACTACTTTATTTTACAATTAGCATGAACTTACTGCTATGTTGTATTCCTCGGTAATGTAAACGTGGAAAGTAAAGTTACCACCTTGCCAAAACCCTTCGTCTGGTGAGACAATAAGTAAAAAGTCGTGTAAGAGATTGGGATCAAGAAACCTCAATGTGCATGTTGAAGGTAACATTGTCTCCATTTCTTGAACCTGTAATGAGAAATATTAAGAAAAGTGTCTGCATGTATTGCTGATAATACAGAATAAAAATTAACATTCAATATAGGGAAATTTAATCATATTTGAATTCAAGGAAAATTTTCTGCCATTGGGATTTGAACATTATGTTGTTAAGCTCTGAGCTATATATTAGACCCCAATCACTGGCAAATTTGGAATTCTTCAATTACTTTTCCTAAACTTAATCTCATTACTTATAAGCATAGTGCAATTTGTATTAAGTGAAGCGGCCTTTTATCTGCACTTTCAATAGAAATCAATAATTAAGCAATTCAGTTCAGTAATTTTCCTTCAATCGCAAATTTTGAATTGATTGCAAGAGGGTTTCATATAATATGCTTGTAATAATCTATCCCTAAATATTCCATTACTCATTGAAACTGTTCTGGAAACAAAACCAATGCAGCTAAACACAACATAAGGTAGGACATGAAAACAATCTGTCCCATTGAATTAATCTTGTAACTTGATTTACATGGTTAATTTCTCTGGTGTTATAATTTTTTCCTTCAAATTAAGCACGCCCCTGTTGTATCTCCCTGTCCATTAATCTTATCTAGCAACATTTATGCATGTTTCTATAAAGTTATTACTGGGATAACAATAACTGATTATATGATGTTCTATTTTATATATCGATGTAATATATGTTCAAGCATACATTATGAAGGTGGAGCTACAAATTTCATTTTGTAACTATGTGAACATTCAATTTAATATACATACTTACAATATACATTAATAACCAGAGCACACTGTCTCATTCCATACCATTGTTTGGTGAAAATGGGTTATCAATTTTGAAACAAGCATAGAATAAATCATTAAAAATGAATAGATGTATATTAATAAAGCGTAGACTGTTTTTAATAAAGTAAAGGTTACATCGTTTTATAAATTTCCCATTTGATATAGAAAATTTCATTGTTGAAAGTTTTATAAACACAGATGGATTGTACACTTGAATATGATTTACAAAGGGCCCTATGATATAAGGAAAATGTATATATGAGATAAATTGAGGCTACACATGTAAAGTAGCAAACTGAAATAACTATATACAATAATAAAGATTGAAATATATGGCACATGAAAAAAATATAGTTATAAAATAAAAAAACAACAAAATAATTAATTACCTTGTTAGTTTTACATCATTTTGGTATCATTTATCTCGAATCTTAATCAATGTAGACATCCTGAAAAAGTTTATAATGGTGAAAAATATAATAAAAGCAAGGCACAGTAACAAACAATGAAGAGTTGGCCATAAATGTAATTCAAACATAACAGCTGAAGACAATTACTTTTTATTTATGACAGTATCATAACCCCGTTATGTTACAACAATATTGTTGCTATTAATTTCATACGGTGAATATAAGGAATTAAAGGAATAAGGATACAATAAAGGGTAAAAATAAATTCTCAGAGATGCAACATATATAAACCATATATTACTTTGCCTTGCTTTTAAACAAATTTCATCATTTTACAACTGTTTATACAAGCCCTCATGTTATATTGTCCTGAAGGAAAAAAAACTGCCGTAAATAGAACTCACCTGTTTAATTACTAATTTCCTCTGAAACTGAATGGAAGCCAATTTTTTTATGTGCCATAATTTTGCAATTAAAATGTTTAACTCCAACAGCAAATTATATTTTGTTTGTTAAAAAACTGAGAACCAATTCAGTAAATTATTATAAAGCCTTAAAGCTAACAGAAAATGTTCAAATTAATATTAAAACCTTAATAAGTAATAAATGAAAAAATATATATAAACAATAAATGTATTTTGATACCTCTCTTACTAAGAGTCTATCGCGTATGGAAACTCTTTTGTTTCTTCCAACTGGCTCGTCTCCGCTCTTACGTAACTTTTTAGTAAGTGTAATCATGGCTGAAAATCGAAAAACAGTCAGTTTCAATATATATAGGACCTCTTTTTATGTTATTATAAACGTGAACTCTGTACAACAAATATTATACAATAGTGAGAATTGTTGTATATATCTTACAGAAAATTTAAGTGAACTGTTATAAACAGGATAATAATAATTATTATTTTGATAGCAGGTTTTTAATAGCAATTTTAAAATTGAAGCTAGACCAAAAAATATTTTTTTAACAGCATTTATTACTGGTGCAATTGTGCCCGATGCCGCTATGCGTGAGAAACCAAGAAATATAAATAATTACAAAAGAAAAAAGAGAATGGCATTTCACTGCTGACAGCCTATATCACATATTCAATGTAACATGCATTTTGGTACACACCACAGCAGCCAATTTGGCTTATGAAACTGATTGTACAAATGAACAATTTTAACACATTATCAACAATACAAAGCACATTTTTTTAAATATCGATCAATTAATTGCAGAAGGTTATAACCCTTCTCTACAATATAATTCAAATGTTCATATTTTCTATTAATTCAAACCACCATAATGTTACTAATATAATTGGCAACAGTGACTGACTTTTAAAATGGAAATTATAATTTTTATTCAGAAGTGTACTTGCGTTGTTTATACAAACAACGGAATAGAGTACATACCCAACAAATTAAATAAACCACAAATACTCATTTACAATTTGAATCAGACTGGAAAAAGTCCAGTTTCATTCCTAAACAGTGGCTAGAAAGAAAAGACATTAAAAAACACACATTTTAAGAGCAAAGATAAAACATATAAAAAACCCTTTAAATAAAAATTAAATGGAGAACTGATAGAGAAAAATAATATGGAATCCTGTAAATCAGACAAATGTACAGACAGTGATATTAATTAACACGTCCTGTGAAACATATTTAATTAACCTATCCTGTGTTTTGTATCTAAAATTATAAGTGATTACCAAAGTAACTTAAAAATGCCTAACGCGCGACACTGAATGAAATACTGACCAAAAGTTAATCTACCTTAATCACAAGCGGGCATTTTCGTTCATATATGACAATACGCTGAAGACTACCTAAACAAAATTCAAGGCCCATGTAACCAGATTGGTAGGTTAGGACATACGGCAATACAACGAATAAATTCTGAATTCATACTGATAGATATAAATTTACAATTGAATGTTTAAATTAAAATGACAATTTTTTTAGACATTAAATTCATTGAATCTGATATTATGACAACTAAAAATTCATCGTATAGCGTATAAAAGCCAATGAACATTAACATATACATTCTATTACATTAAATATTATTGTTACGTTCATTGAACATTGCATTGTTAGTAGTTTTATGTAGTTGATTAGATTTTATTGTACTTTAAATAAAATGTATATATAAAAAAGATTGAGAATGTTAGTGTGACGCTTACCTAGGTATAGCTTTACCATGGAATGAGAGCGTTCCAATATTGACGAAAAAGAAATACCCCCACTTTCAATAGATAAAGAAATAAATAGTATAATTAACTTTAAAAATAGAATTACATTAAGCTAAATCTTAATATCAATGAAAATTAATATAATTTAATTCGAATTGAAGATTACGTCAAAAAAGATTTTTTTTATGACGTACTGAATCACAAAATATGGGTTAGGAATTATAATATTTTTTTTATTTTTGTTAGAATGGATTGTTATTAGATTGATAGAAAAATTGTTTAACTTGATCTGCAAACAAAAGAAAATTTGAACCGGGATTTGAACTTTCGCAAACTTAAATATCACGGTACTGCTTTTTTTTACAACGAAGGTAATACGAAACCTTGTGGAATATTAAAATGTAACGAAGATTGCATTATTATTATGTTTCATTGGTCGAAAGACTAAAAAAAATGGTATTAAATGTTATTACCAAATCGACAAGAAAAGAGAATTTGCAGAATAGTTTTCAGGCAACTGTTGTCTGAAGTATCCTATTGCTATTGTCTAAAGTCGTATAATACGTATCGAGATTGTATTATTATATTGAATAATTTATTTAACATTAAATTCCGTGCTCCTTCTATCGCGCCTACACCATTTGCACAACCCTGCATGTTTGTAATTGCATTCATACCAATTGTTTTAAACATTTTACATGGGAAATGATGAAGGAAACAAACCTTTTTATTATTTACAGATATTTTTCTAAATTAATAAGTAATTAATTTTTGTCGTGTACGCTGTAACACCGCACATATATATATATATATATATATATATATATATATATATATATATATATATATAACCTATATAACCTATGGTTCGTGTACAAAAAAGAAGTAAATTTTCTTTCGTCTGTTACAATCTCTGTCCACTGGATTCCATTCGAATTGCTCGACATTTTTAATATTAAAAAATGTTAAGAACATATTTAAGTCGCAATATGTATAGAGACTTTTAAAAAGTCCTTGCAGCAGACACAGTAGGCACAGGTGTATGGTTCCAATGATTCTAAGGCTCACATCAATTGCAGTAATTACAGACAGCCATAAAATACCAATACATTAATGGTACAAAACTATTGACTAATCGTATAACTGTTACACTGAGAAGACGGAATTTGATCCAGACAACACACCAAAGAGAATGGAATGTATAATATATAATAAAATCATATTATATTGTAATCGATATTTACGGATATAACGATGTGTGTAAATTTGTTTTAGCATATTGAGCGGTTTCCCTCGGTGATGGTACCGAATTTTCTTTCAATTCCAATTTCAATTGAGCCAAGAGCTGAAATAACTGCAGGCAGTGTTCCTATTTAAAAATTAACCTTTTAGCTCAAATAATTTTTGAATATTAACATATTTTTACATTATTACATTTATTTTACATTTAACAATCAACAGCGATAGTTGTAACGAATATAACATGCATGACGTAATTTCACGACTTCTCATAAATGAATCACGATTAAATTGACACACAGACAATTACATTGATAAGCATTTATTTTAGTTTAAAGGAATAAGTATTGTGCCAATATGGCAAAAGGAAAAATTGTTTAAATTACGAATTTATCGTTAAACGTTCGGGAAATATTTTCCCTTTCCCAAGTATTAATCTTCTTTCGGGAACATTTTGATTTTACCTCAGAATCTCTGTTAACAATAAAAATACAACTCAACAGATATATATATATATATATATATATATATATATATATATATATAATATACGTAATTATGCTATACATAAATAATATCGATGACTAATGTCGGAGACTTTAACGCTTTTGTAGCTTACTATCTGTCCTAATCGAATAATGCGTCCATTCCTTATATAATGAGTCAGTAATATATATATATATATATATATATATATATATATATATATATATATATATATATATAAAGTCTATGGTACTCGGACGGTGGTCAGCCAATTTTACATTCTAGATTTTGTCCGCTTTGTCTAAGGTTCTCTGTTTCGCTGTTTTCACGTTTCGCCGCTCAAGAGAAAGATATAGATACAATATTTAAGATACCAATTTTTATAGGTGATTGAGTTTTTATTTATTATCGATTCTTCGAAACTTCGAATGTTACAAAATCCTCGCGTTTAGAATGTGAGTTTTGAAGAACGAGATTTAGTTTGTAGAATACTAATCGTGCATTTTTTATTTCAATAGAAGAAAGTTCTTTAGTGTCATTATTATTGGCAAACAAAACGTGTGTTAAATAAAAAAGTGTTTAGAATTTTAAAGATTAATGTACCCATTTAGGAAATGGCTCAACCCTGCCTTGACGATAATGTCGTGTAACTAAGCCATTTTGCGTGCATATCAGTAAATTCGAATGTTTTGTCTCTTCCTGTTGACAGAGTGAATTATAACCATACATAAAAGAAGTATATATTGTTTTCATATTAATTGAATGAGAAATTATTTATTTACACGACACAGATTCGTATCTGCTTTCATTCTGGGCATTTTGTCCAAGACACTCACTGTCGAGATTCCCACCCTCACGCGCTAAAAATTCTTCATCGGCATTAGTACTTCAGTAAACCATTCGGATACATGCTACATTAAAATAAAATATAAAACAAATAACGCTGCACTAATAGGCAAGGCGAATATAATTAAAGATAAGTAACAAATAAGGAAAATATCAGAATGTATTATTCTTTTTATTTGCACTACCACGTTTTGACGTTTGTACTATAGCAATTGTACAATAGAATTTGATTTAACTCTAAACCTTCTTCTTTTCTTAAAAGCGAAGTTATCGAGTAAGATGTCCTCGGTTGGACGGTAATTAGAAGAAAACAGAGGGTTTTTTATGAGCAGACCCGTTTAGGTTGGCAAGGGGATTTTTTTAAAGGATTCAAATCTCTCGTAAATATAATACTTAAAGATGTTAAAAACTTAAAGGTTTAAATACATTTAAAATAAATTCATCTTTCTCAAATATAACTATTTTATTCCTTACAAATTGTCCTTACATTGTTCCTAATGTTTACATAATCGCTTACGCGGAAAAGCGGGATATTTTTGGCGGGGGGCATTTTATTCCGGAGGATGAAAAAAAGAGATTTATGTATATTGATACTCGAACGCTGGGAAGTTAATGGGAAAAAAGGAGGGGGCTTTGACGAGCAGGTCTGTTTAGGTTTTATTTTAACAAATTTAATTCTTCCTGAAACTGGGTTAAAAGCTCGAACGCTTAAGTACACATTTACAACGAATCAAAAATAACTTCTTTGTTCTGTAACAAATCGTCCGTACTATTCCTAAGGTTTGAATAATCGCTTACCCATTATTCAAAAAATACGAAAGACGGGACGTTTTCAATGGGACAAAAAGTCTCATTGAAAAAATGAGATTTTTCAACCTATCGATATTCGAAAGGTATTCAAAGCGGGGAAATTAAGTGGGGAAAGCAAAAAGGAGGGGGGCTTCGAGGAGCGAGCCCGTTTAGGTTGGCAACAGGAGAGGTCAGAAAGGGGGTAAGATTAGGTCCGAGGACGAAAACCAGAGGGCGTCACTCCCGTGTCGTCCGTTAACTGACCGATCCATCATTGGTGTATGTGGTGGAGACGAGTGAAGTGCGACCGTATACATATATACATATATATTATATACATGTATTTATATACATCCGTATGTATACCAGTGGCTAAAGTGGCAGTGGCGTGTTTGAGTGATGGGTGAGTAACTCTTCTCCTCCGCCCCCCTCTCCTCAGCGCAAAGAAGAGGAAAAGTGGTGTACCCGTGAAAAAAAAGAAAATTGGAAAAAAACGAATCCCGAGGCCGAATAACATGCACGGCAAAACAAAACCGGCGAGTGTTGTAGCCCCTTTGGTCGGACTGCGACAGCCGAGTACACTTCCCGATGCTCATGCCAAGCAGGTCCTGAAAGAAGCCGTCGACGCGGTTGTCAACAGTTTCGCTAAGCACACGCAAGGATACGGCAGAGGTAATGATCCAACATCGAATAGCCGGCATGAATTTCTATTTCTCCAGAATCCTTCCCCCTCTGAGTAACCTCCTTCCGCCCCGGTCTCCTTTCGCATGCCGATACCATTTACAGCGTGACATTTTTTTCCCGACCGTACACACCCCATGGGCTGAATGGAAGAGCGATAACTTAGTCTATGCGCCCATGGAACTTGAAAGGGCGGTCTTACGAATCGATATATTAAGGTTATGTAAGTATTTTCTCGTCCCGGTCTCGGAGCTTTCGTGCCACTCTTAAAACGGTACCGAAGTTAAAGAAGTTTTTTATAAACGTGGACTTTCGTGCGATTGTCTGCGTTAATTTTCTAACTGTCGGTATTTCATTCCTAATTGTTATATCTGAAGGGATTTAAATCTCCAGGAAAGGAAATTCCTGTATTAAAAAAACATTCTTTATTGGTAACATATTTGGCTCTATTGAAAATAAATTGTGTTAGTTTGGTACTTTGTGCATTACTTATTAGAACTCAAATAGTAGTAAATATTATTCACACTATGTTAAAAATGTAAAAGTGGTTTTCATTTACTATTCAAATTTTAGATAATTTTATGAGCATTTGCATACTTTCGTTATAATGTTTATTATTTTGAGGAGTATTCTTTTTAGGATTTTTTTTGGCCATACAGATAGTTCTTCCCAACTTCTATCTTCCTTTAGATATCACAAAAAATATTCTCTCCTTTTCTATTTTCTTTAATTAATGAATCAATTTCCCTTCAGTTATGATGTCATAAAATAGCTGATGTAGCTTGCTTCATCCATGTCTTATTATTTTTTTTTGCTTTTCTATAATTTGAACCTTGCTATTTCAATGTTATATTGCATAACTTCAACTAACGTCAAATGTATTTGCTTCACCTGCTTCACATTTAACATAACTGACATTATTATAAATTATTATTTCAGGACTACATGTAATTATGTTATGAAGTAAGTATCTGCCATAAGGATAGATTTCTTATTTGAGATATTACTTATGTAAATATTACTTAATTTAATGCCTTAGGAGTTTTTTCTTCCCTCGGAATGTTGATTGCCCTATGAGGAAGCCTATTTAAAGGGTGGTGTTGTTTTTTAACTATTGCAATTAAAAACAATACCGCCATTTTTGCACAAAAAGATGTTATAATAAACAAGTATGAATCAGAATTTTCGATGGGGTGTGAGGTGTGAACAACATTTTTGTATCTAGGTCCACCTCCCAAACATTGCCAGGTGTATGCTTTGCATTTTTTCTCCATTCAATAATTCTATCCTATTTGCCATATTTTAATTATATAATTTTGTCAAAAACATACCTCAGTACAGTGCTTCCTGAAAATGTCATTTAATACTGTACCGAATCAGCTAAAATTCAAAATATCTATGACATCTAGTAATCTTTTACACTATACCTATTTACTAGATAGCATACATTGTAATTTATTTGTAATTGCTTAAATCTGCCTTCCCTTATATAATATGTACTTTAAAAAAATAAGAATATGTATTAATTTATGCAGTTTAAATGGCAAAATATATTTTACAACATTTATTCCAGTTACCAGTGCTTCGTGGAGAATACATAGTTGGCTTAATTGTAATATTAATTTCTCTCAAAACTGCCATCATGATTTTATGATGAATGTTTTTTAATACAGAATGTGAAGTCAATGAATTGGAAGTAATAAGAATTAATTTTTTTACACCCCACTAAAATCTAACTAATATTTAAAATTTTGCAATGTGTTTAATTGTAATTCACAGTTATCACTTTAACTATTAATACTGTTTTCAATCATTTTTCAAAAAAAGAAAAGTCCAAATTTTTCAATAAGAAGCACTCCTCTAAACATAATAATTTATTGAACTTAATTAGAAGAAAAATTCCTCTCCAGTAATGATTTATAAAAGTAGTAGATTATTGCATTGAATTAAACACACATTTTTTATCTTTCATTCGAAACATGAACTTTTGCAAAATTTAACTATTCCAATTCGTTAGAAAATTACTATTATATTACTATTATATATTATATTATATTACAAATTACTATTATAGTCTTTCATTATAATCCCGCGGGGAAATATTTATTTTACCGACAAATGTATGTTAGAACTGTAGTGAGGTACTTTCGATAAAGCATCTTGTCGGCACTCTCATTGCGCACCTCGCTCTAATATCATTGACAAAGCCGAAATCAAACCAAACAATTGATTTAGCATTACTATTGTTACTGTCAACAGTGCGGACGGGATGCTTCATCGGCGGACGATGCGCATGTAAGCGCCTCATTTTATTAAGGACGTAGTTCTACTGAGGGTGGCCGAGGGTTGATGGTAAATCGGGAATATCCTAAGGCCTCGCGAAGTCCCAAGTACCTAAACATTGGTACCATTACTAAGCATAATAGATAAGTTGTCAATGGGACTTCTACCTTGACAATGGAAGTTTGAGGAGCCCATTAAGTAATAGATTTCAGGCTATATACCTGGATCGTATACGTAGGTATTGAATAGAAGGTACTTAAACAATTTAAAAAAATATTCAAAAGTATGGCTTACTCTGGTGTCAATAGCCTGATTCCTACTGATCTTATAAGTTATCCCATTCTTATAATTATTTATTAAATTATTACTGTACCTAACGGAGTTTTATAAACATACAAGTCGAATTACGGACATTACTAAATGGCTTTTAATTTCGCCTTCGAGTTCTGTCCGTAGGTAAGAAATTACGGCGGTTCGTTCAGTAAAAGAAATTCGTAATGACATATATATATATATATATATATATATATATATATATATATAAAATATGTCATAAAATAGCTGCTGTAGCTTGCTTCATCCATGTCTTATTATTTTTCTTTTCTATAATTTGAATATTCTTTTCTAGAATTTTTCTATTTATATATATATTTATATATACGGCCATAGCCATGGTTTATATATATATATATATATATATATATATATATATATATATATATATATATATATGTATATATATTTTCTACTTGACATTTCATTTAAAATGACATTTTCAAAGTTGGAGTGCGGCCTTTAAATTACAAGTGATGGCAACATTTATTTTGATTAATAAGTCAGGCTGTAAACGCCATGTCAAAAATGATTTTTCTTTCATGTTCTACCTTTTAAAAATTTCGTTTCTTTTTCACAAGGTCGATAATCTGTCACCAAAAATAAGGGTCAGTTTAGTACTCCTGTGACAAATTATGAAGTTTATCGAATCAAACTCTAAAAAAATCTAAATTGAACGGAAAAGCCTAATATTTTTTCGGTTCTCCTTACAGCTGTGAATTGAATTTTGACAAAAATACTTTCATTGCTTTACATTTTTTATTTACTTTTATTTTCATTATATCGACTTTTTATACATTTAGTGGTGGAGTTTGTATGCAATTAAACGGGCATTCACGATTGCACCATACAAATAAATTTAAAAAGAATGAAAATATTGTATAGGCTTTAGAAGTAAATTTTTTTTTTTTAATTGAAAATATATATTTTCCTATGGACTTAGAAATTTTGAATGCAATTTTATTGTTAGGAGGGATTCGACGCGAAAGCCCAAAGGGCTTGAAATTCGATTTTCCTCCTCCAAAAAGGCCCGGTTTATCGTTGAATTGGATCGACTTAAAAAGTGTAATAAGAGTAGGAGCTTCAGATCGCAGTTAATGACGAAAATGTCGCCGATGTTGAGAAACCGGTTACTCGAACAGGGACGTACGCATGTCCGAGCAATTTCTCGCGCTCGGACCGCTTTACCGGAATACATTTTACGCTTTCAATATTTCCTATTTTAAATTAACAACATGGGATCAATAAAACAATTAATAACTGAGCGAAAAAATAGAATATCCAGAAGGCTGTCCAATATCAGGCCTAAATTCTAATCTAAGTTTATTTATAATATATATTTTTATTCAGCCTGCTTTACATTTTGATCTCGTAAAATAGATTGGAATCACGGCTTCTCGGCGTAGCCAGTAGCATTTTTTTTATTAATCTCAAAAGATAGTCGCGAAATATCGGACTGATTGAATAACAGTTTCGCCACAGGGAGATTACCAACCTCAAGTTATAAATGTTGTCGCAGTTGTCTATTTTGTAATTTGTTTTATAGTTTATTATTAAATTAGTTTTATTAAAGAATAATGCATGACCAAACGTTTATGTATTCCTAGTTTCCCTGGTTCGATCCCGGCTGGCAAGCAATCGGGAATCAAAAGTTTCGGCCATACTTTTTCAAGTTCCATGGAAGTTACTTGTATTTTACTGATGTAAGGACTTACGAATTTTTGATGAAATTATAAAGTCTTTTCTTAATTGTTTAGTTGAAGGGTTTCTTGCTGAGTTTCAAGCTGGCTTAAGTCCCTAATTGGGTTGTAATGGAGCTTGTTTTATTGCCGTAGTGTTAACGACTTTTTGCGGTTGTTGTTTTACTCTACCAATTCAAGGCTGAAGGGGCATTTAGAGTCATTCTGAGGGTTTACTGCCCATAAATCTCTCTGCCTAGTAAGGATAACTGCAATTTAAAATTAGTTGTTTTTAATTGATACTCTTGGTAGTTGATTAACTGATACCCTTTTTCAATTTCACCAGGGAATCTAATAATAAAAATTTAGTAGTACAGCGCGGGGGTGTTTCATCAAAACCATTTAGTCCAGCGTCATTATTTTGTTAACCAGTTCTTAATTTCGTTACCAGCCGGGAAAATAAGCTTAATTTGAATATATATCTGGAAATTTATACTATTTAGAATGTTATTGTAATTTTTATGGAAATCTGAAAAAGTTTCTTTAGCAGAGTCTCGTGAGAACAGCTAATGCTACCAGGATGTTATCGAAGCGCGATTATCTGGCTCCGTACGTCTATTCGGATTACCTCCGTCGTCAGTAGTCGAATACCTTAATTTCTATTACTACGAAAGTGGGAATAATGTGAATAGGAACACCCGGTTAGACGGTTTGTGCAAGACTTTGGAAGAAAAATTACCAAGGTTCTTGTAATATCCCGTCTCTGCTCGGTTGTTTGGTCTATTGTTAAACCGGTTTCAGTGATTGAAGCATTCTTCATTAGATTTTCATCCAGTCGGATGTTGTGACTGTCTACAAATAGACCAATTCAAGAATATCTCTTTCAACAATGCAATATTTTCTTTAATATTAGATACGCAAAAAAAACAATTTTTGTTTGCATTTATCAACGCGGTCTCAAGGCATCCAAAACTATTTGCAGATTCGTAAACCCGACACAGTTCAGCGTCTCTCGATTTAAGAAAGTCCGATTTTCCGGAAAGGTCCATTTTCCGAATTAGGTTTTGTATGCACCAAGACGCCCAGCCGAGGTCCGTTTAATTCGTAACAATTTAACTATCATTTGGAAAATTGCCCCCTCGTGAACCAAATAAGTGCTTGCTCACCGACCTGCTGTTCGCAGAGCTACTGAAGGTGTCGAGAAGCCAAACAAGTCTAGGAAAAGGCGAAAAGGGGAGAATGTGATTCATTTAACGGCCGAATGATCGGGGTCTGAAGTGTAATGCATTTCGTAACGCCGGCGACGGGCCAACTTTCACGTCCACGAGCTTTTGCGTATATCAGATTTACTTTCAACGTCCCGCGGAATATCCTACTGGTCGGAGGCTATGTAGATTGTAGATTCTGTCCGCCACGGGGGAAAATCGGAATCTGGTACCTTCCCGAAATTCAAGATTCCATTCTCGATCGAAAACGTAGCCTTGCAGTACAGAAAGTGAGGGGATTTATTTTTAATTTGCGTCTAGAAACGGATTTTCACAACGCAGATTTTTGAATTGCTAGATTCTACATACTCCCGATATGCCCTCCGTTCCCAACGGACGCTTGAAGAGGAAGCGGCCACGTGATTTAATCATACCGGGAAAATAAATAACATTAACAAAAAGAAGGAAAGCCATTTGTGCTACTTAAATATCAGTCTCACTGATTGTATTTTACAGTTGCGGCAATAAAACGGTTAAAAAATCGTTTATGGGTTCATGTTTTTAATTTTCGAATTGCTCTGGAAACACTTTTTTAAAGCAATGCTATTTTTATTTTGGTAGCCATTACATAATCAAGTATTTTCCCTCAGACCGTAGGGACTCCCCCTACGCATTGAAGGGATCGTAGGGGGTCCCTATAATAAATGATGGATTATTATTATTTGCCAGGTTAAAAACTAACAAACTTGTTATACATGACACTTTGCAATGCGCGTTTAGAAACAGAACAAGTTTGAGCACAAGGTTGTCCATTAGCTTTGTCATTAACGACCTTACCATAAAGCGAACGCCTCCACATGTGACGCAAGAAACCGTAGCCAGACATATTCAGAGCATAGCTTTCACTCGTGCTCGCTAAACTAGAAAAGTTTTATTAGTTTGTAGAAACGTTCTGTTAACTATAAGTCCTTTCGCTTACTTTCAATACGGGAATTTGTGTCCTATCTCACCAGGTTTGGTGAAAAGTGGGTTGTTAATTTTCCGGGCGTATTAATAGGATCGTCCCATCTTCCGGCACGGGCAAAGGCGTAGTGGGGTTTGAGCGTTGCTCCCCTACCTCGGGCTCTAATAAAAAGATCATTGCACTACGCAATTCTGCATCTGCCTACCGGTAGCCCCCCCCTTCAAGTCCAGGCTTTTCTCCTTTTTATCACGAGGACTCGTTCTCACTCACTCTCCCTCCCTCCCTCCCTCCCTCCTGCCCTCCATCTATCCATCCCTCCTGCCCTCCATCTGTCCATCCCTCCTACCCTCCATCAATCCATCCCTCCTACCCTCCATCAATCCATCCCTCCTGCCCTCCATCTATCCATCCCTCCTACCCTCCATCAATCCATCCCTCCTACCCTCCATCTATCCATCCCTCCCGCCCTCCCTCCATCCCTCCTCTCCCCCTCTCTCTGCCGGGGGTTTTTTAAAATGGCCCCCCTCCCCTCTCAGTCGCCGGAAGGCCGTTACCCCGGCCGCGTCTGGAATTTCGTCACTTGGAAGGAGAAGGAGAAAACCTTCCATTTTGACCGAACTTCCTTTAAGCTGAACCCAGACGCTATAACAACGACCGATCGCCCGAATTAATTCCACGCATTGTCCATTCAAAACCGTACACAATTTGATGTGGTCTCCGAAGGACAGTTTATTAAAACACTTACGACCTTTTTTAAAACTTACTTTATTAACGCTACAATAGACCAATTGATCTAAACTATGTTCATACGATAATTTATACACTATATATTGGCTAAAATCAGTTTTAATTTTGTTTCCTTTATTTATCGTACAATCAGTATATAACAATTATAAGTACAATTGCGGTTTATGTTTTTCTCTCGTTTCATTCGATATAGAAGCCACTCTGTGTTGGAATTTTTGAAGTGTAGTTTTAAAATAAGTGAATGATTGTTTTTTATGCAAGATTTTAATCTCTAAGGAAAGCGGATTAAACGAATTTTTGTTTCGCTATAGAACTGCTTCATACTTACAAAACCTAAACCTAATATGATTAAAAAAATGTAGAATAAACATCAATATCTGTGTACATGTTCTCATTTAGACGAGACACTTGGCCTCCAATATCCATATTCCCCATACCCATGGTGGTTATACCTCATATATATATATATATATATATATATATATATATATATATATATATATATAAGTTATATAAGTTAAAATACCTCTATATAGATTAAAAACTGATGTAGAATCCTGATATAAATTTAAAAAGACAGGAAGACAACAGCGCTACATATATTACTGAACAATAACTATCTGAACATCTGAACTTGAATTGTGGGGTTGAATATTAACAAAATTCAAACCGTACGGTCGAAAATATTAATGGAAAATGACTGACGCTTAATGGAAAAATCAGCCGCAATATTCAACTGCAATGGCCAAATTTTTAATTGATTATTGATATTACTTTAGAACAGAAACGATTAGGTTTTACCTTTAAGGTTCCATATTGAAATTTCAATTACCTTCAGATATTATTTGCGCTTTCACTTTTTTGGGGTTTTCCTTATCCAAAATGAGAAATAAACTCATTTCAGGTCAGGAATCAGAAACAGGAGCCGGTTTCATGCGACTTTTAGAAGAGATCGAAAGTAACTCTTCGATATTTTAATTTCTAGTAATTTTATCTCTAGAATACTAATACATGAGAGAGATCATTCTGAAAAGCTAACAATGACATGTTTTATTAGTATAACGTTTTCCAACCTACCCGGAAAAATCAAAGGTAATGATGCCGATTTCGAACGATTTTTCGCGCTCAGGGCAATGAGGAGGCTTTCCGCGTCTTGTGCGAGATCCGATCGTGGCAAATTCAGATTTACCATTGAAGAAAAATATTTTTCATTTTCAAATTTAAACAGAATTGAAAAAAAAGAATATCTAAAATTCTATGCGCACTTTCTACGCGACATTCTACGAACCATCCTTACTCAGGAACGGAAATAAGCATTTAAGCAGACTTTTATTTAATACAATTTTCAATTGTCAGTAATTATAAAATCCTGTGTCTCGTGGAAAGAACGAATTTGTTTTAGGCGTTAATCGTTTTAGTAAAGCCGAATATCAAAGTAAAAGTTTTAAAATATGTAGTTAAAGAGTAATGCGCTTCCCTTATCCTAAGAAATACCTTGAATGAGACGGATATATTGAAAAGATCAGACCCCGCCTAAAACATTATATATATAGCTATATATTTCTGTTCTTCATTATATTTTTAATGGACAATATGTCGAAATAAATTGCTGCCCCATTTCCGCCGAGTAATATAAATTGAAGGCTTATTCCAAACGACAGTTGTAAAAGCGTTTCTGATTGGTGGACCGAGGTCGCGGAAGTGCATGCTGCCGCCGCCCGCCGGCGTGCCAGGCTTTTTCTTTCTCTAAGTCTCTAGGTATGACTTTACAGTTCCTTTCGTTCCCACCTCGGCTCTGAGGTCTCTAATGCAATAAACGTTTATGGTCGCGCCTGAATATTGTTAAGTCAGTAATTTGTCGCTTCCGTTCAAGCAACGTTGCCATTTCTGAGCTAATGTTTAGTAGCTACGTACTGACAAAAAATAAACTCCTCATTTTAGTCTAAGGTCCATTTCTAATTTATGTTTATATATATATATATATATATATATATATATATATATATATATATATAATAGAAGCTACGTCGTACCTATTTTGGTAGTAAAAGTTATTTTCATGGAAAATCCGCATTGGGAACGTCCCAGCTGGGAAGTCTGGAAAGTCTGGGAATTCCCAGCGTTTCATCTACAGATGAATTACTATACGGTTGTTCTTACTGGAAACGTGCGAGAAACCGTCTCAATAAAAATCTTACGTAAGTCCTTAGAATATATGGATACCCGGATTTCAATGTTACGTCCGTGGAGGCTGATATTTCAATTTTCAGTCGGCCTATTAAACATTGTTGTCCGGATCTCTGCTTTGCGCAATGTTGCTTGTCCTGTAAAATGGTTTCTCGAATTACGATTTACGAATTTTCCCCTCTACCAACTATAAAACATGAATAACTTAGTGGTGAATAATCGCATTGTGACTGTTTCGTTTTGGTTGTCAGTTGCTGCCAACCACTGGTATCATTTATGTTCTAGTTCAATTTCGCAAACAGCATTACGTCGAAGTCATACTTATTATTACTGCACACTGTGCTGAGAGTACGCTACATCCGTACTATGGGTAGACCGGTTTGTAATTCTAAATTAGCGATCACGGCTATATCGTTACTATCTTTGTTCTGTACTGTTCTTTTTAGATAGTGCATTTATGATTCTTTCTTGACAAGCAGTTCACATCCAGTATGACTATTCGGCGAATCAATGACGCTAGAACCGCCATTTTAGTTATCCCCTGCAGCTTTGTAAAATACCGACATTCACGTTTTGCGTATATCAGATTTACTTTCGAAAGGTGTGAGAGTGAAGAATGTAGATCCTTTCCGGGTAAAAATTCGGTCCGCCACGAGGAATAATCGAAAACGTCGGATTTTCCCAAAATTTATCCTTCAATTTTTTCGAAGAAAATTCGCCATCCCCATTGTAGAGCCGATGGAGTAGGGGCCCCTCCAATTATCCCTTTTAAGTTCTGGGCGAGGTTCGATTTTAAATTGGAGCGTTCGTTTAGCTGGTCCGTGTGGGATCAACGCCCTTACGTGGGGACCCTAATTACAGGCGAAAGCGCCCCTAACCGTAGGTTTCGATACCCGGGATTACCCGTAAACTATCCTGATAGGGTCCGAGTTTTACCCTTCACCAAAGGGAAAATTCGATAAATAAATAACTCAGATTTATTATGATTTAACTCGGAATAAAATGAGCGGATGGTTCAGACATTTCTGAAACATTTTTTATTCTTTTGGTAGCATATGTACGGTTTGGTATTGTAAATTTCCTGCATCGAAGAGGAAGCCCTTGGTACCGTCTCGCGTGCAAAATGTATGGGCACATTATATGAAGTAATTAACCGGGGAAGAAAAAACAGACGGTTTTGGTACCCAGAATTAACCGTGACCTATCCGGAGTTTACCGTCCAGAAAAGGGAAAATTAAGAGCGCGGCTCGACGTTGCTCGCGATTGAACCGGAGAACTGATGACAATCTTGTTCTCTTTGTGATCCTTTTTTCTCATTTATTTACTACGCGCCGTTATGCGCGATCACGGCCTCGTGACTATGGAAAATTGAATTAATTACAGGGATAGATTATAAAAGCGTTGTAGGAAGGTTCATGCGCCTTACGTTCAGAGGTACTTACGTTTCATCATTTACGTTCGGTCATTTTGAATAACGTTTTTTGCGTTACCAGAAAATCGTGAAATCTAGGCATTGTACGAAATATCCAGGAGTTGACCTTTCACAAAATGGAAAATGTATTTAAGTCTATATTTATACCGCGCTATTCGACTCTGCGATTGAACTTGCTGTCAATCCTGTTCTGTTTACGATCCTTTTTATTTATTTATTACGGGGATTTATAGGCAATGATAACCTTTTCATTCTGTCGGTAAGTTTAATTAATTTATCAACGGGTACTTAATTATTGAAGGTTTAGATTCTTAAAGATGTGGTAGAAAAGTCCGTGGGTCTGATTACCGCCGATGACCGTACCATACACGGAGGACATAATATATGTAATGAAATTCATATTATCAGAAAATCGGGAAATCCAGGCATTGTAAGAAATAAGCTAGGAATTGGACTGAACCCTCGGAAGTTATATTTTTTAGGTGTCCTTGAGTAAAAAACAAATACTGAAAAATCCGCTTTAAATATTTTAAATGATCTGCCGTAAAGGGTGCACGTAGGTACGTTCAAAGGTTCTTGTTTTATATTTACTCCTTTTGTTCTGACAAAATAGGAACAGTGGAGGCAATTGCATACCTAACGGGTTGCGGGTTTCTAGCGTGTTAGTGGGAGAGCTGAGGTTAAATGCGAATTACGTCGTTAGGCTCTATACTAGAGGACGCGTACTAATACTTGAATCGGGGAAATAGTCACTATCTCGGGTAAGGAAAACAGAAAAAGAGGTACATCGTAAGTAATATCTAAACGTAATTGAGATTTCAATAGGAAACCTCAAACGTACAATTGAAACGTTAAATCTAAGCGTTTCTCTTATATAATAATGTTAAGAATCAATATAAAATGAGGTCATTGTAGTTGAACATTCATATATATTTTTTCAGATAGCCAAATCAGGTTTTTTCATACTTAAGGCAATGTATACGTACATACATATAGTAACACGAATCAGACAATAGTAGCCAGGTGGAGCTTCCTCAACTACCCATTCATTTGTAATTTATAGTATTTTCGATACTAAAAGTTCAATATAACGCGGAGACGTTATTGGTCTACATATCCTATAGCGCAGTGGTAGCTTCTCGACCCTCTCTCCCACAGGTAAAAATCTACCCGACACCCCAATCAAACCCGCCAGTCCTATAGAAATCCTCAACACTTCACGGAAAACAGAGATTTGCCGCCCCAGGTATCGACAGTCTGACAAACACCGCTGTTAAAACCTATCCCGCAAAGCTATCCTATTATTAACAATTATAGTAAATGCAATTACAGGTCACTTTCCTATTGTCTGGAAAACGACTCTATTAATCCCTATCCCAACCTGAAAGCTCCCTTCTACTTACTGCTACCAGTTGAAGGTGGACAAAGTCTTCCGTGTGGTCTTACGGAAATTCCACCCCACTACTCCAGTGACTGAAATAAGAAAGGAGCTGGTAGATATAGGCTTCTTTGTGAGAAATATTACAAATGGGCAAGAGAGGGCAACCCATGTGCCACTGCCACCTTTCTTTCCGGATCCGAACAACAACGGAAAATGTCGGGAAATATTCAAGGTGAAATACATTGCTTACACAAGTATTGTCGTTGAGGGACCGCCGTGGTACGGGACCAACCATCAATCCGAGACCACCCACCCATGCACCCAGAACTCACTTACATTCACACAACCGACCTCTAAGTCTTCTCCCATAATGAGTAAAATCCTCGAAAAGCTTCTCCTGCGCCCTAATTTTCCCATCCTTCAATCCGACGGTATCCTACCAGACCACCAGTTCAGATTTACAGGCGAACACTCTGCTATTCACCTGTGTCATCCCGTTGTAGATACCATCGCCTCTGCTCTTGAGAGGAAACAGTATGTATCAGCCGCATTTCTCTATTAAGCGCTATCTTTTGACAGGGCTGGCATCGTGGGCTACTGGTGAAGCTCAAAAGAATCCTTCCTCCGACCTACTACCCAATCCTCATATCTACTTGAGTAACAGCCACTTTCGAGTCTCTCGAGGTGCATCCCTGTCCGAATCCTTTCCTATACTTGCAGGTGCTCAGCGGCCTCAACATCCCGATTCTTTCCTTGCGTCCTATGCAGATGACGAAGCCGTACTCTCTGATCCTTACCAAGCATCACATTCCCAACAAGAACATCTCTCCCTCATAGAAATCTGGTCCAGGAAGTGGAGAATTTAATACAATGGTCATAAAAGCGCACATGTTACTCATGTTTTCCTGAATCGATCCCAAATTTCTATTGAAAATCAAGTGCGGTACTCGGGACTGCACTTAGACAGAAGATTAACATGGTTAGAAATGTCCCGGAATAGCGGCAGGTCAAACTCTGCCAACCGAGGTTCTTCCCACATCATTACGCGATCCCACCGGAAGTTGGTTACTAACTGTTTATAATTCTGGTCGCGGAAACCTTCGCTCGTTTATATAGATATTGCTGACGGGCGGCAATTGGATAGCGCGGCGGCTGGAGAGACGTAGTTAAACGGGAGTTACGTCCGAGGTGAAAGTATATTTGTGTCGGGGCGAGAAAAATGCGCTCGGTAGATTTTTATTATTTAATTTCCCGTCGCGGGGAGAAAAGTCGGGGAAGAGGGGGCGCGAGCTAGAGAGGTAGATGACCCGTTTACTGTGGGTGGCTCGAACCAGACACGATGCCAAAACCGGTATCCGGGCAATAGACTATGTATTTGCCGACTTCACAACCTATAATTTGCATATAAATGACCTATGAGTACATCCCTGGCAAACAGGATCATTAAAGCGTTAATAGGCCTTACTGCATTTCCCCCCCTCTCCCTTTTAAACCGGCTTTTTTTACAAAAACAACTAACAGGGGGATCGGAAGGAATCCGGCCCAAATTGGATCGAAACCCCCCCTTCACCCCCACTCCGTGGTTTTTTCGCTTTGGTTTTTTCGTTAAAAAATTATTTAACTGTTTTCGGTCGGTCCGACTACGCTGGAGATTGGACGGCTAAACACGGTCCGAGTACGCGACAAAGCCAGCTATCACTTAGTCCAACGAATTACAAATACTTTATTTTGCTTTAAATATACATATTTTTTCCGTGTATTTATTGTACATTCAAGAAACAGTTATATGTACAACTGTGGTTAATTAATTTTTTCTCACGTTTCTCTCGATAAAGAAGCCACCTAGTGATGGCACTTTTGTGGCACTGTGGTGGTTGTCTGTTTGTTTGTGTGTTGTGTGTGTGTGTATGTGTGTCTTGTTATTGTGTTTTTGGGGGATGTTGTTTGTCTTATTTGGGTTGGGAGGGATTTTGGTAATCACCTAAGTAAGCGCAAGTGTAAGTCTTTGTCGGATTATTGGTCAAATATATATTTGATCACACAACTGGACACAACTATTAGGTTCTGACTTCCAAATATATGACAGGAAACCTATTTGGAATTGTGTATTTACGATCATAAATGTTTTCCTGTTGATCCAAATTTTATTGAAAAAAAGTTCATCTTTAGTAATCTAGTTCCGCACTGGAGCTTGAACAGTGCTGCGGTGGTGTCTTTCTCGATGTTTGCAGAAGCATTTGATCGAGCATGGCACCCCGGGTTACTGTTTAGGCTCAAAAGCATCCCTCCTAATACATATTACCTTATCCTCAAATTCTACCTTGAGGACAGGTTCTTCAGTGTTAAGGAAGGCCAAGAGCTATCCGACTACTGTTCGGTCGAAGCGTCTGTCCCTCAGGGAAGTGTCCGTAGGCCCACTACTGTATACAATATATGTCTCCGATATGCTTACTCATCCCTCTTCAGTCCTTGCCACATTCGCTGATGACACTTGAATCCTCACCTCCGACAAAAATCCCTCAACTATAACCAGCAAACTCTAAGAGTTTGCTTGATGTTCTTTCCAACATCCAGTCCTGGTGCAAATGGTGGAGGGTGAAGGTGAATAGCTCTAAGTCTACTCACGTAACCACACTACGTCGACAACCTTACCCTCCTGTTCTGTTCAACAATACTCCTATTCCCATCCAACAGCAGGTTCGCTACCTTGGGCTCTATATAGACAAAAGAACCCCCATACGCGACTGAAAAGAACAGATTGAAATCGTAAATTTGGACTGTTGAGACCACTTTTGAAAAGGACATCAAAACTGACGATAGACAACAAACTGACAATATACAAATCCATATTAAAACCGACATGGAATTATGGAATTGAACTATGGGGTTCCGCCAAGAAATCCAAAATCGCCCGCATCCAGAGATTCCAGTCGAAAGTCTTTCGTACCATCCTTAATGCTCCCTGGTATGTTTCTAACCACACAATCCATAATGACCTCAACATACCAACAGTGGACGAAGTCGCGAAATCCCGGTTCCTGAAGTTCCACTCCCGCCTTTCTCCTCATCCTAATCCACTCCTTCAGTCCCTTTCGTCTCTTACCCATCCATTAACCCCCCCGTCGGCTTAAACACCGCTGGCCTAGAGATCTTAGCCCGTAGAATTGCTGTACGAAGCCATAAACTATTTCATGCATTGTGAAAAGTACCGTCATTGGATGGTTTCTTTTATCAAGTCATTCAAGTGAGAAACATACACTCAACACTTGTACACATAATTATGCTATAATTGATTGTACAAATAAAAAATAAAAGGTGAAACAGATTCTATACAACAACAAAAAATTAATCTAGTTAATCGGACCAACTTTAGTTAAGTACATTTCTGCCCCACACTCAGGGGGGCGCTAGTTATACTAGTAATAATTTTTATTTAAATAGAATGCAAAACTTTCATAGGCAAATAAAAACGTAATATTGTAAGATAAAAATAAAAAGGCAAATTATAAAAAAATGTGCTTAACTGTGAATGAACTTAATTAATGTTCGTTGGGTGCACTTGCACCGATAAACTAGCGCCCCCCTGAGGGTGGTGCGGATATGTACTTAACTGAAGTTCGTTGGGTGTACTTGCACCGATTAACTAGATTACTAAAAAGTAAACTTTTTTCATTAAATTTTGGATCAACAGTGGAAAAGCGGGAATGACGGGAATGAAACGTTAGGAACTGTCAGTATATTGAGCTCATGAAGAATAGAAATTACTAGATAAGCTAATTGATAAAAAATTGAAAACACAAAAAGAATTATTTATGTTTATATTTAGAATATTAAAAGCATGTAAGGGGCAAAAGTTTGATGCCGTGTGCTTCTAATTATAACGTAATTCATCTTTCGGTTTCCACTTTGATCGGTCGATCGAACTTAGCCTCATCTAGGAAAGAAAGTTTTTCCCCTTCCGCTCACAGAAATGTCAACTCCGAGTGGGGGTTTTTAAATGCCAGTCCCGACGTTTCGTTTCGGATCATTAGCTCATCGCTTTCTATTGTTCCTCTCGTCTTTTTTACCACGGACTCATTGACTTACAGCAATTAGAAACGTCGATTGAATTGTAAGGTAACAATACCGGAGGAAATTATAACGTCTCGAAATACGAAAAATTATATCGATCTTTACGGTTCACTCCATTCCTAAATAGTTAACGAAATATTAACAAAATATTAATACGAATAATAAAATTATTTTCACTCTGCCCATCGTGATATTGGCATTAGTAGAGCTGAGTGCAAGTGCACCGTAGTCCACCGACGGAACTTGCCCAGAGTGGGAGTTTACTTTTTAACATTTGGGTTGTCTTTTGTTGGTTTGTCTGTTTGTTTTGTTACCTTTATTTTGGGGTGTTTCAGTGAATGTGGTGGAAGCTTTGCAAGAGTTCTGGCAGATGAAACAGGCTCGAGGTGCGGACATGAAGAATGGGTCTTTAGTTATATACGAGCCGGTCCCTTCGCCGAATCCACCCTACGTCTGCTATGTCACTCTACCTGGCGGGTCGTGCTTTGCTAGCTTTCAGGTAAGCGAAACTATTGTTTCTTATTTCAGAACCTGTTATCTTTATTTTCCGGATAACTTAACACCCCAATTTTGTCTTAAAATTTTCAATAATCCATTTCGTTATTACTTTCCGCTTATTATTACATTCGTTAGACGCACTATAAAATGCCGAGCGAACTTTAAAGAAAACCGTACAACAGGTATTCTAAACTTAAACAGACCATTTGCCTCCACTTGGATCAGTATCGAAAATTTTGAAATTTTAGGAATCAACGAAATGTCGTACCTGGAAATCCTCAGGACTCGGATCAGGTTTCCCCGCCCGACCACCGCTCATTTTATTTGGCCCCGGTTAACGGAAACATCTCCGGGTTGAGGATATAATACGATAGACACCAACTGTTGGGGGCTTCTGTAATGGATATTAATAATAACGTTTCGAGAAATAATTATACGTTATCATCTTTTATAGTCCCATCCGGCCCTCGAAACCGTGTCAGCGTTGTCCATTGTCTCATGGCGTTGTTCGTTCCAGATGCTTTTCCTTCCAACCCCGGTCGTCCGGTTTGTCGTTTTTTTCTTTGGAATTCGAAAAATTTGTAGCGGAATTTAAAAAAATTCTAGAAAAGAATCTCGTCAATTTCCAGTTTTCCTGATACTTTATTGCCCTCGACCAACGATTTTCCGTTCTCTAACCTGATGATGCTTTCGTCGATAGATAAAATCCAGAACCACAACCCGATGGATATTCGTAGTCAATTCATTTCGTCGACAATTTAATTAATTCATTCTTGCTGAGTGGTACTGGCGGTGGCGAGAAAGTCATATTTAAAGAAAAAGAACTTTGTCTTTAAATCTAATAATCCAAATTATCCTGATTATTTTATGAATAATACTTCGCGCCGTTGAAAAATATTAAAGCATTTTATCTTTAATGTACGCTTTTTAACAATGAGCGCTAGATGGTATGATAGATTGTTTATAAGGGGGAAATTGGACCAAGTTTATAATAATCTCCTGTAAATACAGAACGACGGTAATGAATGGTTTTGACTGGGGGTATTGATTAAAAATTGTAATAAACTGAAAATCCGTTATGATCGACTCATCGGACGGTCCCGGACCCCAAAAGGACGTCTTTGTTTACTCCCATGTTGGAGTCAGTTATCCTACATTTTGGAAGTTTAATTTTATTTATAATGCATACATTCATATATATAGATTCATTATTCGTTATAAATGTCCATTGTTCATATTTAATTATTTGAACACAAAGCATTTGTAAAAAGTGTCCCTTTGGAAAATGAAAATGTTGGCTCTGATGGAAAAATTACCATTCTCTCGCTATTGCACAAATGCATTAGTATACATAATTTTATGGATTGTTTAATTTTTTCGTCGAACGCTGTGGCCCCAGATTTGGGCGCGACCTTTCAATCATCGTGACTTTGAAAAGGGTATTAAATTCTAGACAGTTTCGTAAACTCTCGAATTAAAAAAAAAGTGTGGACTTTGTAGATTGGTCCTTAAAGCGAGGACTACTACCCGCGTTGCTTCTAAACTATTTTATTTGTGTCCAGTTTATTGTTTCATTAGTAATTAATAAACTCTTCTTGTCTGTACTTCACAAAATAAGCGATACTGTGTAACGCACTTGTGTCCAACGTATTTCCTTAATTCTTAAAAAAAGTTCTATTTTTAAAAATGTATACATACATTAAATCGCTCCGATCCACAGCTGTTGTTAGAATTGAAAATATTGGCTCGTCATAAAGGATGGCGAATTATTCATCACTCTCTCCTTATTATTGGATTTGTTGAATTTCTAAATACAAGTTGAGTTACTAATTTATTCCGATTAATTCAGTTTCCCTGCCGGCCGATCTAGTCGTCCGAGAATTAGAATGGCGTCTTGAAAGCCGTTCGGGACGCTTATATTCCCTTGGAATTTAAATCTTTCCGGATAAAAATACAGCTAAAAAATGAAGGTGCTTACAAACATATTTTTAATCGATTAAGGACATTGGTGGAACACTGCGATGGCGATTCGAAGTTTAAAGAAAAATGGAAAATGAGAATCGACCACGATTCTAATTCTGCCTGTAAAACTAGATTGTGAGTATTGCTAGAAGTTTTCGCACTGGATGAAGGTATTGTAAGACCGCCCACACGTTCAAAGCACGCTGACGCACTTTATATGGTATGGTAGCAAGAATTATATAAAGCTGAAACCATCCAGTCGCAAGGCTTGAACTCCCTTTTTAAACTCTTTTCGCTTCCTATTTAAGCCGACCGAATTTCAACTAATAATCCAACCAATCTAATTTACCCTGGTATAAAATATATAATATTTTGGTACAGTGACGGTTTACAGAATCGAACCTGCTGCGATGAATCCCATCACGGTTTTCTCCCCGCACACTCGATCGGTTTCGACTTCTCATTCTACCATAAATTGGAAAACTGGCGGGAAAATGTGAAACTAAATATAAGAAAAAAATCGATATTTAAATAAATAAATAAATATATATATATATATATATATATATATATATATATATATATACATACATACATAAATCCAAGGAAAACGCCATTCATGGAATTGGAAAGACAATTTTTCTTCGAAAGCCGTTCACGACACTCATTCCATGACATCATCGCAGACGAATTATTTATTTCGAAATAGAAAACAGCCGTATAGTTTTGTGTTAGACACTTAAGAACGCATCTTGATTGGCTCTCTCAGGGTAAGCGATAAATTCGCCCGCGACCCATAAATACGACTTCTGGTCGTAAATTACACGGCTATTGAAATACAGCGATTCCGAGGGCGCTTTTATCGCTTGCACTTCTTGGGTTAGGCGTCGCGAGAAAAAGAAAATAAATGTCAGTAAGGCTTAAACGGTTGTACCCGCAAGCTGTGTACAAACCCCACCGGTTATTATTTACGGTGGAAAGAGATGTCGCGAATTGAACACCTAGGCAGTTTTCAGTTTCCCCCGTCATCAGTAGCATTCTGACCGTAGTACTTCTTATTTATTTTTAGATTCATCATGATTCCCAAACCCCATAAACCGGCTCACCTACCTTCATCCTACCGACCCATAAGTTTTCTTCCGGTAATGAGTAAAATCTTATAAAAACTTCTTCTCCGCCGCATTTATCCCATCCTACAATCCCACGATATCCTTCCGGACCATCAGTTTGGGTTCAGAGCGGAACATTCCACTATTCATCAGTGTAATCGCGTTGTAGACACCATCGTCTCCGCTCTTGAGAGAAAGCAGTATGTTTCTGCCGCATTTCTCGATAAAGCGCAAGCTTTTGACAGGGTGTGGCACTGTGGACTATTGGTGAAACTCAAAAGAATCCTTCCTCCCACGTACTACCTAATCCTTAATTCCTACTTGAGGAAAAGACACTTTCGAGTCTCTCAAGGCGCTTTCTTATCTGATTCCTGTCCTATACTTGCAGGTGTTCGACAAGGTAGTGTTCTCGGTCCCTCCCTTTATTCTGTGTACACTGCCGATATCCCTCAACATCCTGATACCTTCCTTGCTTCCTCGGCAGACGACAAAGCTGTACTCTCTACAAACTCAGATCCACCATCTTACCATCACATTCCCTGCAAAAACACCTCTCCCTCATAGAAAGCTGGGCCAGGAAATGGAGGATTAAGTTCAATTGCCAAAAAAGTCTTCGTGTTACTTTTACTTTGAGAAGAGCAACTTGTCCTCCCGTTTTCCTGAACCGGTCCCAACTCTCTATTGAAAATCAAGTGCGGTACCTGGGACTACTCTTAGACAGAAGATTGACATGGAACCCGCATACAAGACTGAAACGTACAGAAACGAAACGACGCTACAAATTACTACTAAGACTCCTCGACTACAGATCAAAATTATCACTCTCAAACCTTACGACCTGAGTAAGGGCAGGAGCGGGAGTACCATCATTGGATGGCTTCTCCTTCAAGAGTTCAGTGAGTGAGTGTAAAGTTAAAGCACTGTCACTAGATACTAATTTAGATACTAGGTCTAAAAAAATTGTAGTTGTGACTATACCAATATATGAAAAAAAGAAAAGAAAACTTTGTCTTAGTAAACGCAATCGTCAAAAAAACCAACCTCGGTATGGCTGAGCTAACCGTTCCCGTTTGTTTAACGCTTTAACATTACTTTGACTACATTTAAAATAAATGAACGAAGGTTTCATACCAGAACTTGAATCGTCACTGACTTCCGGTAGGATCGCGTACTACTGTGGTTTTCCGGGATTTTTCCTGTGTTTGATGCGTTTTTACCCTTTCCTTCCTTCTGGGGCCCCTAGGGTGTTATCAGCTTCCGACGTTTCGGAACTCTTGCCGGTTCCATCTTCAGGCTGACGAGGTTCGTCCCACGGTATTGATAATTTGTAAACTTGAACGAATTAAACCTCGGTAGGCCGTTTGGTTAGATCCACGAAACGAAATTTTGAACGGAATTGGATTTGAATATTCATTGAACAATTAAGATAAAGCGATGATATTCCGAACCCCCAAATAAATATCTAATGCCTATTTTTTTATAGAAAATAATACGTTCACTGTATCGAAAAAAATTAAAATATCGCTCGCTTATTAAATACGTTTGAAGTTGATATTGGGACTTAAACGATAGGGAAAAAAGGCGATTATATTCCAATACCAGCAACAGATATCTTAAATCAGTGTCTGTCTTCCTGCTTCTTTGTTCGGATCCGTGGCAGCGAATCGAACCGAGTGGAAAGCCGGGAATTTTTATAAATATGGAGGCTCCGAGTGGTTTAAATAAAGCGAGCCCAGGTGTTCCGGATAATGGAGGCTGTGTTTTTTAATAACGGCAGGTGAACGCCGTCGTTTCCCATGGGCCCGGGTCCCCACTCCAAATTGGAACAAATGTTGGTCACAGCGAGCGCCGTTTCCACGCCCGCGTGGCCAAACTAAAATAAAAAATTAAAAAAAAATTTTTTAATTTATTTTCCGTCACATTGAACCGCATCAAAAGTAAGGTGGTTGCCAAGCGCGTTCTCAAAATCGTACATTCGTAATTTCATTATGAAACACAACGAGTAATTTTTTCTCAATTTCTAATTAACTGAGACGAGGTACCTACGAGGAGTATTTTAATATACAATTGGATCGCAGTGTTAAATAGATCTTCTGGAGAATTTTTATTAGATTGAAGCTTTTTTAAAAATTTTTTTTAAGGTATCACAAAGTTATAATTTCGGACATTTCAATTATTAACCGATGGGAGTCACTGAGTAATTTTTTTCAATACCCAATGAACGAATAACGAGATTCCATCTACCGTCAGTATTTCGAATAGAATTATTTCGCTGTGTGAAATAAATCTCCTGGATTATTTTTATAGTTTGAAGGTTTGAAAATATCATAGAATCATAAAGTTGACTCGGGCGCCATGATATGTATTCCCTTATTAGCGCACTGTCATGACTCTGGAAAGTACCGCCCGCGGTGAAAGGCATTCGCGTCCCAAGATTAGTCGGGAAAACGTACAGGGCGTCTCGTTTTGACATTTTCCAGGATTAACGGGGTTAACTGGTTTCGTTTTTTTGCTCAAAACTAATCCGACCGCTTTTGCAATCTTAAACGCCGCCCAAGTGAAATTCCTCGTTACCAGTGTGCAATCAACGCACCCTTGATTATAAATTTTATTCCAACTTTATTTTTTCGAACATTCCTTCCCCACATAAGATCCGTAATTGCGATCGGTTAACGATAAATTGTAGGAGCGAAAAAGCTGTAAATATAATTTGGCAGAAATTAGGTAAAGAAGTTTGGAGGACAACTAAGTATGTCGCGATATTCTGCGGGAGCATAGCAAACATACCATGACGAAACTTTGCAGAGAGGAACCTCTTAGAAATTTATTTTTTTAGTTTAGTCTCTCGTCTGGTTCGCTCTGAAGACTGCCCGGTGACTGGTTGACTGGTTTACATTCTGAAACAATTCGTTCTTCCCCATCGTGTGCCCGTCCCCGACGTTGGTTTCCCTCGTCAGGGTCACTTTTCTTCACAGAGGGAAAACCCCCATTCATTCGTCTGGAAACATTTTTTTTATTGGATTCTCCATTCTGGTCGGCACGTACGAGAGTTCTACTCTTAATACTGCCCGGTTCCGTCCGGAGACAGTGGATCGCTGGGAAAAAAATCCTACCTGCGAATTGTCCGAGTTATTTTATTGCACTATCAAAAATCTAGGTGCAATTGATTTAAGGAGGAAGGGCGGGTAACGGAGGAAAGGGATTCGACTACAAGATTGGGGCGAGCAGAATTTTAGCAGCGGTAGATATCTTGGTCGATCCCTATAGTTCGTTGCCGTATGTCCGCGTCGGTTTCAATATAGTTCTGTATATTGTCAATTTGTTGGCTATAGTCAGTTTTTTGAAGGTCTTTTCAGTAGAGGTTTCAACAGTCCAAATTTGCTGTTTAAATCCACTCTCTTCTGGCGGGTATGAGAACAGAACGTCTCTGGCTGAAAAAGCGTTCCGACAGCCAGTGCTGTCACTGCTCTACTAAAACGGGAAAAAGATATTTTAAGATCTGGGGAGGAAATCCCTCTGAGCAAAAGCTCTCGCGATTTCAATCTAAGTTCCCGGTTATTTAAGTCCACGGATCGGGTATTCCAATCAATTTACGTTATTGTCAACCGCCGTCAGGAGAAAGTCCAAAAGCGAGTATTGGTCCACAGACGTTGATTATTGACCGGTCGAATAATCACGTCCGCAGGTGTGACTCGCTTCGGTTTACACGTTTAGAGCGTCCACTCACTCAGTTAACATCCATAGCCAGGAATCCGTTAACACCTCTTTCTTTACACAAAGAAACTTTGGTCGGCCCAAAGAAACTAGTTCTTTTAACCGATACTGAATTTCGGCGTTACGACTTTTAAACGTACCCAATTTTGGCATCTGTCGAGCCGCTGGAGGAGTAGAGAAACGTTTTCCGGAATAACTTTTTGTGGTTTAATTCGATAAAATACGAAGAAAAATTACCGCTCGCGCTAACGGTAGGGGACAATCGATTGGCGGGGACGTGGGTTGCGGGTAGGCTATCCGATCTCCTCTGATCTGAAACTTCTTTTATTTTTTTTAAATTTTATTAATTTACACCGAAAGGTATTCGTTGCCGATATCATATTCACTGTAAGATGGAAAGTGTGCATGTTGGAATTTACGTCATCGTTAAATCGCCGGGTAATTTCTTTAGTTGACTTTAAATTAAAAGCGATATATGAGTATTCAAAGTTGAGCCATTAAATAAAAATTGGTCAGTTTTCCGCGAGCCACCAGAATGTCAGAACCATTCGTTTTAACGTCGTCCAAATTATTCTTAACTTACCGTGCAGTACTATAAGGAATCGTATTAATTAGTGGAGACAATGAATTGAAATATCGATTGTATTAGTTTATTAAATGCTGTTAAAACTGTAGAAATAACTATGGTAAATATAATTCGCATTTCGGTATATCTTTCTAAAAGGTTTTTCTAATGTTTTGCGACCTTATTAATCAGAAATTAAATCAATTCATAGGTGAAATTTCATTAATTTGATGGAAATGGCGTTATGGAATATTTTTTCGTTGTCTATCAAATATACCATAGCGGCGTTTAAAACGATATGCTTTGAAGAGAATCGCTGTTCGGAATATCGGATTCCGCCGGTAACTGACGCATATCGGCTTCCTAGGAGGCTGTATACACTAACAACACTGTTACTGACAGTAGTGACACGTAATTCCGACTAGTCGCACTTTCCTGATTATTTTCACGTGTCGATTGTACATCCCACTATTGGGTTATCGAATATTTTTTTGATGACGAATTGTAATTCGTTTTTCCGGTTGTAACCGGATTAAATTCTAAACAATTCCGATAATCATGGTTCTTTTTTTTAGTTCCTGACCACCGTTCATTTTTCAGCAATGAATGGGGTAAGCCCTTATATCTGCCTATTTCTATCACTTGCACCTGTTTGATAATATCTGGCTTATCGAATGTCTAGGGACCTGCGAGTTTTACCCACGTACTCTCTCAAATCCAAAAAACCATAATCAGTTGATAAGGAATGAGTGTTTAAATAATAATATCGATACCGCTATTCTCAGTCTACCGACGCCGAAACAGTTTTCGGCCACCATCGGCGAAGTGCCAAAGCTAGACTCTGATTTTTTACTATAGACCGGAATATGAAATACGGGTAACTTCCC
This sequence comes from Lethocerus indicus, assembly GCA_019843655.1. NCBI lineage: Eukaryota > Metazoa > Arthropoda > Insecta > Hemiptera > Belostomatidae > Lethocerus > Lethocerus indicus. The sequence continues at coordinate 35,072,957 of JACDQD010000001.1, forward strand.
CGGCGGTAGTGAAGGTTGATGATCGGTTGAGGTTTGGGATAACTTTCGATTGGAGCCGGATAGACAAGTCCTACTCTTGGGTGCTGACCTCCTTTTTCTGGGCTAGGATTTTTTCTTTCTTCTTTTTTTCTGTAAACCTATTCACTTGAAGTGTATTCCTTCTTGAGCCGTTTCATGTAACACTCCCACTCCAGTTTAAACCTATTGGATTCTACCGGCTTTCTGTTGTTAGCCTCCAACCCAATCTGTATCGGGTTCACTTATAAATCTGTTTTTTTTCGCAGAAAACCGTTGCGCTATGAATGAAACTGTTTATTTATAATTTATTTTATTCAAGGCGCACTCGGACAGCTCAATTCATTTGAGCTCAATTCATTCACCCGATCGATTAAATCGAAGCGGCCACATTGAATGGGCACTGACTGAATGACTCTGGTCCTACTTTCGTTCGATCGGGACGAATCAGTCCGGTTTAAAAATCGTTCGCATCACACAAATCAAATCATCAAATCAAATTTGCTGGTTGCAGGGATACAAGCCTCGTATGTGAAGGTTTAGGCTAATTCAATCGTTGGCACGGTTTCAGAGAATTCGGATAGTTCAATTTTGGTCAATTAACTTGTTCTTACCATCCACCATCGCCACCGTCTCTCAAAGTTATTTCCATTAGTTATTTTGTGACGTATCTTCAGTTTCTATACACCAAAAAAAGAAAATTTCGGCACATACGTTATTTTTCACAGCACTCTCCTAACTGTCTCTTGTTAGCCAACATATTTGTATCGATGTCACCTTTATTAAACGAAATTAACGAACGAATGGAATTTATATATTTTTATTTTTATAACCCGCGCATTTGGTGGTAGCGCTGGTATTAGTAACTGGGTCGGTTTTATACGCTCAGATTTTAGGTGGTGACATATGAACAGAAGATGGGACTCGTAGACGAAAGCCCGGTTAATACCGAACAGAATGGAACGAATAAACTGAAGAAAAATTAATCTATACCGGTGTCAATTTTATTGGCACACTGTTTGCCCGGCAGTGACCTCGTTTTTTCAACTTTTCGCAAGCAAAGTTCGAACCCGAGCCGCGGTAGCTGGAAAACCAGCGAAGGACCGCTTTATCTGTATCTCAGATATTACCGCGAGACACGTCTAAGTGTACGGGGGAGTATGTTTAAGTGCCGAAAAATAAGAAATTTGTCCCGTGCAAAAGGAAGAAGCTTCCGATAGGTATAAAAAAACCAAAAAGGCGCGCCGACATTCTTCGGAAGCTATTTGTGAACGTCATCGCCCGTTCGACCGACCTTAAGACAGACCGCGTGTGTTCGCACGATGCTTCGTCAGCAGTCTGCATCAGGATCTGCCTCACTACACAACCTTTGGAATGATGGTGACCATGGTCGAGTTTAAATAACTGAATATATTACCCACTCTTATAGCGACTGGTTGGACAGAACCGAGTGATGAAGTTCTTCGGGAATTCCATAATTTTCCCCAGTATGAATTAGGAAAAATGGATACATAATATTTAGAATAATAATTATTATTTTAGAATCTCGAGTCGCGTCTTGAAACTAGGTTTAGGGTTCAGAAGTGCTAGTTCTTCCTCAAAAAATGATTTTTACATCGAACATTACCTTATATCAAAGTCATTTCAATGTAAAGTACTTGTTTGAAATTTACTTATTTACTCAGTACCTTGTTTAAAGGAAATCCCCACAGTACCTGATATCACGTACTCGAATCCAAGGGTATTGCTATTTAAAAGTGTTATCGCTCCCGAATTACCCGACATCCCAATCGTTCCTTGTGGTCGTCTGAAAAGGAAGTGGCCACGTGATCTAAATATACCGGAAAATTAGAAAAATAAATAAATAAATAAAACTTTAGAAAAAGGGGGAATGCCAAGTAGGTTTCTCCTCTGTTGTTGTCCACTCTTTAATAAGTGCTGCATCAATGACGCTTATTGCATTTTAAAGTTGTGACAATAAAATAGTTAAGAAAAAAGTGTTATCACTAGAGCGATTTTCTTTTCTTAAAGCGAAACAGGTACGAACCGTTCTGAGAATCGAGATGTCTATTAATGATTGTTTTAAGTTAGTCGAATTTCCCCCATTTTCCAATTCTGCACAATTTCGGTAGTTTTTCAAATTTAATTCTTTCTTCTGCTCCAATTTAAACCCATAGAATTCCCGGCACTCTGCTATCAGTGTCCAACCTACTCTGAACTATCAATCGAATTTATAAATCTGTTTTTCTCATTGTTTTGGTTAAAACCTGTACTACTATGCAGAGGTAAGGCTTAAGTTCCATCTGAACTTAATCTAATCTTAATCTTTTACAATGTCCTGGTTTCAATACTGCCTTGGCGGCCGGTTTTAACCCTAAATTCCGAATTAATTTATATTCGGAAAACACTTCCCTTCTTTTCCACATAAGGGTTTGTGTACTTGGATTAGCTGTTAGCGATCTATAGGATTTTGGAGTTCAAGTATGCTGAATCGTGTGTTTGAACTGTTCTTAAAATATTAGAGAAGGAATATCTTTTAACAAATATTAAAATTGGACGCAAAGAGCTGCTTCACAGTCATACTTGTCCAGTCTGCGTTCCCTAAATTTTATTCGGCACTTCTTTTTTTTTCTTCCTTCATTTAATTTCAAAATATATGAGTTTATTTTCTTATTTTATTTTTTACAATGTTTCGCTTTCAATACTGCCCGGCGACTGGTTCTTTAACCTTCAATTCCGAGCTAATTTATTCCTCTTCATCGCGGGCTCATTTACTTTTAATCGTGGGATTTTCTGTCTCAAATCCTTCTGTTTCTCTCCACCGTCCATTAGCATTCGGCATACCGACTAAGCGTCCATGTCGAAATCTAGATTCTGTCTTCGGCCAAGTATGTACATATATATTTTATTCTAAGACAGTTTGAAATTTCATCGGGAATATGTTAACGGCGTTCGCGTTGTCCAACCCCGAATGGGGAAAACCTTAATTCTACTCGTCCGGAAACATTGGATGACCCCAAGCGTTGTGCCAGCAACCATTCCGGACAGTCGCTGTCGGTTCGAGAACAGCCCTTGTTGAAACGGAGAGGCCACGTTTGAGGGATATATTTTTTTGACATAAACGTCCGGCCGGCGAGGATGGTTAGTGAGGGGGGGGTAGAACTGTTTTTAACTGGTTCTCGCCAACAGTGGCCGACCTTCAACTAAATGTAATCACCGGTGAGCCTCCACACACTGGACCACCTCACCCACCTCCAGACCACAACACACACACACACACACACACACACACACACATATATATATATATATATATATATATATATATATATATATATATATATGTTGTTTCCACTGTCGCCAAATCCACAATTTGAAATTTATACCGCCACGGATTTATCTGTATAGACCAGCGGTTCTTAACCTGTGGGTTGGGAACCGTTTGGGGGTGGATAGACCCTTTCACAGGGGTCACCTAAGACATAACAGTAGGAAAATTACAGTTATGAAGTAACAACGGAAATAATTGTATGGTTTAGGGTCACCACAATATGAGGAACTGTATTAAAGGATGGCGGCATTAGGAAGGTATAGACCACTGGTATAGACTGACTCAGTTTATTTGTCGAAATAAATTTGTTTAGTTTAATTTCAGATGTTTAATCGCACAAGGTTGCACCTCATTGCGCTATACATATGAGGATATTGGTTTTTGGATCCGGCGATGAAATCGGTCTGTTGCCCAATACGGAACCCTTGAGGTTGGATCATTCGGGAATCCCAAATTTTTATATTATTTTTGTTGGTATAAAAATGAATCGTCCTGTTCGTCCTTTGTTTATTTGAAGCTACCCTGTTCTATCGTATTGCTGGCGGAAGGCGACTGACGGTGGCGGGAAGCCAAAACCGGTCCGGCCTCGGGCCAATTAGCCGAGCGGAAACGGAAATCGCGCGAGTGACGGACGCACTCAAACCCTTTGTATTCTGTGATGAATCATCGCGGCACGAAAAAAAAGTGGAAATAAACGCGGTTTGTTAAATAAAAGAAGAACAGAATGCTTGATAATTCCTAATTTTCTAAACTCTAAAAGAAAGATAAATGCTCAACTCTTTGAATCTAGATTCGGCTTCTCGCCATGGTAATTAACATTCGGCTTGTCTACTACCGACTAAGTATCGTTGAACAAATATAACTTTCACTAAATGTTTTGCTAGTGTCCACCTGCATATCCAACGCTACTGGCATCCAGAGATTACAATCGAAAGCCCTTCGGGTTCGGATGGTTATCCTCAATGCTCCCTGGTATGTTTCCAATCTCACTCTCACCTCAACATGCCTACAGTCGACCGAGTTATAAATCCCGGTTTCCCAAATGTCATTTCCATATTACTGCTCGTCCTAGACCTCTCGTCGAATCCCGTTCCTCCGTTAGGGCGGCTTAAATACCACTGCCCCAGAGATTTTCTCCACTAGTCCTAGTGTCTAGAATAAATAACAAGTCAGGAAAGTGTCACCAGTGGGTGATCATGAGAACCATGTCAGGACAGTACTTAACATGTAAAATTGTTAATTGTGCAAGAAAAAAAAAGGAAAAAATAGAGGACGGCTCTGAAATATTTACTGAAAGTATTTGTGTTAAGAACGTTTCCTAGCGTTACGCGAGGCCTAGCTGTTGATGAAATTCGACGAGAGACGCCATGTGAAAATACAACCCGAACATTCCCCTTCATCGTCCTTCTCGCCGGATTCGCTTTTTTATTTCCTTTCCTTCTCTTGTTATAAACTGGAAGAGATAATTCCGCTCGAGTGCCTCCCGGACTCGAAACAGAGTAAAAAGCATAAACGCGACCTGCGTCTTTCGTGAAATGAAACGCTCCCAGTATTTAAGTCAACGAGGTCGACGACTCGACCGGCCCGGGACGCGTAATGGCTTCCATATTACATGTTATAGTTCAATTTTTACTCTTTTCCCTCTTTCTTTTATGTTACACCTTACCTTTTACGCTTTCCCTGACAATATTCTACCTTTATAATATATAAATAAACAAATTTATACATACATCAATATTTTATTAACAAAAACATTGATATAACGTTCTTTACAAATTAAGGCAAATTACTGTTTAACCAACTTGTCAATGATTCAGAAAGAAAGCGAAGTATAACAATTCTTTGGGTATTTATGTAACTAAATGACAATGTTGTATAATTGGGGCGGTAAGCAATCAGCACTGGATTACAATTTTCGTCAACATACTATTGTAATTCAATAAGGCAATTTAATTTTAATAATATTCCGAAGCGAGAGGACCGTTTCCGAAAACTTATCCCAAGTATAGTCTCCTGACCCCTGTCAATGGCACTTTCTTTCAAAATTTAACCCATATACATGCAATGTATTTTGAAAATTGAAATTAACGCGACCAAGAGGGAAACGGGGAATTTTTATTTACACGCCAGACGACTGCCGAAACTGCGCGTTTGATGAGCCCGATCAAATATTCGGGATTGATTCTGGATACTAGATCATCATTCAACAAACTTATAAACTACGTAATTGTTATGATTAATTTAAAATATACACTATATAAACGAAACACGAAAAAAGTGCTTGAGTACGTTCGAACCGTTAGCTAAATGCACAATTCAGCCACCCCAAACCCGAGGATCATAATTTTAACCATCTAATTTATAGATAATTATCGTTTGAATACACTTGGAAATCATTAAGAATGCTATATTATTAAGCCAATATAGCCAGTATGAACAGTTTCATTATAGTTATAAGACGCTCAGTTGCATTTTGACGAATATCTGCTTCAAGTCGTATTATGTTGAGTCGTGAAATGGAGAATGTTCCCGGGGTCTGAAACCGGTTGTCCGCTCGATAAAAGATGTCACGGCCGCGTTATCCGTACGCTTTATTAAGCGTTATATATATATATATATATATATATATATATATATATATATATACAGATATATAAACACACACAAATGTAATTATTATTGCGAAACTGTGCCCATTTCAGAATTGCCCGACAAAAGCGGAAGCGAGGCGAAGTGCTGCCAAAATAGCCCTCATGAATTCGGTTTTCAACGAGCACCCTTCCAGACGCATTTCGGATGATTTCATCGAAAAAGCTGTCCAAGACGCGAGGGCTTCGTTCAAGGTAAGACCGTTGGAATGCTTCGAAAAATTTTCGAGCGATATCCGAATGCGAATTGTCGGAAGGACGAAGTTTGAATCCCCCCGCCGGCGCTTTTGTGCTACTTCTCATGGTATCCTTCTATGTTCAGGGTGAAGGGGAAGATCTGGACAATCCGAACACAGGCATTGGTGCCTTTCGATTTATGCTAGAAACGAACAAAGGGCGGACGATGCTTGAATTCCAGGAGCTCATGACTGTGTTTCAGCTCCTACATTGGAACGGCAGCCTCAAAGCCATGAGAGAACGTCAGTGCTCTCGTCAGGTAAAACTTATTAGTTGTACTAATTTTTTAAATTAGCTCATATCATTTATTCTGCCACTGACCAAGATTTATTATATATTGTCTCTATTATTAATATTAGCTGAAATTTTGACATTTGATGTGCATCTGATCCATTCTCTAAAATTTATAACCAGGATATTTTTTGCTTCATCCTACTGATCTTTTTCCTTTGATTTATTCATTCTTGGTATATACATGAAGCTACTATACATATATGAACAACGTAAACTCATTCCATTTAGAAATTGTTAATTCATGTTAAAAAAATTCTCTCAATCCATATTCCTCCTTTTTGCAGGAAGTGGTTGCCCACTATTCAAATCGTTCACTTGACGCAGACATGAGAACTCAAATGGCTTTGGATTGGTTGGCCCGAGAGCAAGAGAATGTTGGTGCATTGAGGAGAGAATTAGATTCTGCTGAGCGCGAACTTCAAGCTGCCAGACTGGCAGGCAGAGAACTTAGATTCCCAAAGGAAAAAAAGGACATCCTCATGTTAGCGCATAACCAAATTTCTTCGAACTTACCTTCCTAAAAGATGCAATGATCTAGAAATCACATAAATAATTCGACTGAAAAATATTCTTCAAGAGAGCTTTGTGTCTCCGTTATTCATAGTGGCTGACCAAAATGTAATTTAATAATAAGGTCAAGTTATTGTTAAATATTATTGTGCCATACCAAAGTATCTGCATAACAAGCATTTCTGCGAATGCTTCAGATTTTTATACAAATCCGCATTTTAAACCATATTGGCAATAATTCAGTTGTGTGCCCATTAGGAAGCCATTGTGAATATCTATTAATTAATCTTCTTTTAGATTAGTTTAAATTACTTTATGAAAGTTAAACAAACCCACAAAAGTAGTTGCAGTAGTCTGCAGAGTGTTTTTTTAAAACATCTCATATTGTCTTTCATTTTGTTAAAAATATACGTAAAAACCATCGAATTATGCCCTTATTTGGAGTATTATTGGTTGTAAATCATCATAGTGGTACCGAGACTATATTTAATTTATTTTAAAAATGTTTCTTTTTTAGTGAAAGTATTAAATTGATTATATATATTTTTTAGTATTTTATTGAAAAAGTGAGTGAGGTAAGTGATTAGGTATAACCATCTTGTCGACAATTGTATATAACGCATTAATATATTTTGTGATCTTTTTATATTTTAAGTACAATTGATCTTTAGAATCCGTCAAACGGATTAATGAAAAGTCTGGAGAATCTATAAAATTTCCTTCTCCGACCTTTAAAAAAAACTTGGCATATTATAATCCACATATGTAATGTCTATAAAGTAGAGTTATCACTGCAAGACATTCCAGCTGCTTGGAAGCCTATCGATCCAATTTTCAAAATATTGTTTGGCGCATTCAATGGTATTGTAATTAATATAAATTTTACTGCCTCTACCTTTCATTTTTTGTGAAAAAAGTATGGTTATTACTTTCTGATTAAAGTTTGTGATCATTGTATTGTTTTCATTTATTTTGTTTTATGATTAGGCCAGATTAAAGCAGATGGAAGATTAGCAATAAAATTTGTAATTTGATTTTCACATCTCATTACATTTAATATTACTAAAATGTTTCAAATTTATTAACAATAAAGTAAATGGAGGTATATTTTGAACATTGTTTAAATGTTAACCTGTGCTAAGTTTCCTTGTGATCATGTTATGTTTTATAAAAGTATACTATTTGTAATGAAAATTATGTGTTCATGAATGTTAAAGTATATATATTCATATGTTTCCATCTTTTGTTGTACTACTTTGGTATGCAATTTTAAATGATATATTTCATCATTATTTTTCATTTAAGTTTTCTATGTTCTATACCTCCATCACTTTTACAATTGTGTAATTTAGGTTCATCATATTACTGTTCAAGATAACATATATTCTTATGCGGTGCTGGACTTTATTATTCTCATGTCACCCTTCTCATATAGCTCTTGCATATTGACCAGAAGCACATATCATAGTTTATTTAATGTAATAGTAAAAACATTTTAATGAGTAAACTAAAAGATAAATCATTAGAGATAAGAAGGATTTCATAAATAAATAAACCCTAATTCATAGAAAATATGAATGTTAGAGAATAATAAAGGCATGAAAAGGATATTACATTAGTTTTACCTTTATACCTTACATAGACAGAAATATTGGATATAACAATAGCTGTAGATGGAACTTATATTAATAATTTAACTTTTAAAATAAAAACTCCATTTGAACTTAGCTGGTAATCAAAATGAGATGTTATGTGCAATTAATTAAAATGTCAAATATGATATGTATATATCACCGAAAGTGTAGCAAAAGGCTGCAATAATGTGACATATTGTTTTATGTAAAAAAAATTCTGACAATTATATTTCAGCATTTATCTTGTAGATTAATCTAATTAATTA